>JAYKAV010000367.1:107449-1420732 GCA_035582835.1 Phoebastria nigripes | reverse complement strand
CCCAAAGTTCGTAACTGAGTTGGGAAAATATGTCCTCAAGCATCTCTTGTTGTATTTGTGATGATTAGTCATCCAAACCCCTGCTCTTACCAGTCCTGGATTCTTTGCACCAGCGTGAAAGTCTGTCAAGTCACTAAGATCTTGCTGTTGSCTAGAAATTTCCTGTGCTGGTGACTTTTGTCAAACACAAAAAAAGCTGCGGGCCACCTTGTTGTCAATTTAATTTACTAAACAAGGGAATTCCCCATTATGGACTCAACCTGAACTCTCCTACTATTAAGTGCTGCTTAAGCTAAAAGTTGCTAGTTATGTTCAGCTATCCCAAAGAATAAATAACATTTGATCAGAAGTTCTTGCATTAGTACACTTAGAGCACCTAGTACTGTTGTTGGATTAATACACTGTGGTGTCTTTTGAATTAGCGTTACTCAGTTTCCAAACAGGGCTAGGAACTTCTTCTGATGTAGCTTTGTGATGTTTTTACTGGGCTTCGCTACACTACCTATCTTCTGAGCTGTTTTTTCACCAAGACATTAGAGCTAGAACTGAATAATCTATGAACTGTTGCAACTGCTTTTTAAGGCAACGTGAGCTTCCTTACAGTCTTCAGAGARGTAGCATTTCTATTAGGGAGGAAAACAGTAAACCACAATAACAGGTGACCCTGAATATTGCCTCTCTGCACCAACACCATTCATACCCACCTTCTAAATTTTGTTTGCTGGGTGTTTTGGAAGGAAGGGAAGTTGCTCCCTAACAGGCAGATAGGAGCAGAGAAAGATAGTATGCATGTGGAAGGATATCTTTGTTGTTTTTTATTCTTTTTGCTTTTAAAAATTTTGGAGGCCCTTGAATGTGCATGTAGTCTGAGGTTATCAAGGTATGCATGGGTGTGAATGCAGTAAGTCTATCCCATTGTTCCTTGTTAGTAAGTAAAAATATTTTCCTCGAATAGAAGATGAGTGGGACTCGTGGGGGTTTTTTTGTTTGTCTGTTTTTTTAGCTCAAAGTAAGAACTAACTGTGCCTTAAAATCCTGATATTTTTCTAAACCTTGAAAATCTTTCTTCCTTTTATTTTTTTTTTTTTTACACTAGCACATGAAAACTACTGATTTTACTATTAAACTTACTGATGAGTATAAAAAAAATTAAAATGAGCTACAGTGAAATAGATGTTTTAGTGAAATACAACTTGTCTTTCAGGTAAAAGCAAAGACTGAATTGCTGCTTTCAGCTGAAGCATCCAAAGCTGCTCAAAGAGCGGATCTTCAGAATCATCTGGACACTGCCCAGCATGCACTGCAAGATAAGCAACAGGTTATAAGCAACATATAAACATAAAGTTTCTATGTTACCTAAAAAACTATTTAAAAACCTAAAAATAGTCTGTTTACAAACTAAACAAACATGTGAATATGCATTTGGAAATCATCATTTAGGATATTTAACCATGTGATATGTATTCAGTTCTTTTTGCTGTAATCTGGACCAGATATATTTTGCAGTGTAAAGAATTTACTTAGGAATCCACTCCTTGCTGTAGGATTATGGTTCAGAATCTAAGCTGTCCTATTGGGGTATAATTCAATTCTCACCTGTATGTTATGAAGAAAAGATTGTAGAATGCACTGGGTGAAAGTGAAAGTGAAAACTCTTAACTCTTATTGCAGATTCAGATAAATTCAGAATCAGATGCCTGTATTCAGAAATAATTATCTGTGTGCCGACTGACACAAAAAACCAAAAGACTGTTGTTAAAATTGCATGTTTTTATTTGTGTTAATCCTAGTGAAGCATTCCACTGGCTGCTGAATTTGCAGTGTTAGAATCAGTGCTGCTGTGGTCTTCATGGAAACATCCAGCAGATGCTAACATAGCACCAATTTTTAGGGTGGGAATGTAATTAATTGCTATAAACAGAAGACCTCTTTTTGCACCTATTAAATAATTAATAATTAAATAAATCAGCTTGGTTGGAGAGCAAAGAGCTTTGATGTAGCTGTCATCCTAGTGGTTACTAGGTGACTGTGTTCATGTCTCTTGCGGAAATTACGTTGTTTTGTGTTGAACCAAATGCTTTGAAATCATCTCTGGTATGTGGAGAACTGACTGTTTCCATGGTATTGGCTTTCCTCTTTGGTGGTGCTTGATTTCATGAAGACAGCAAAAATTTTCTTTAAGGTTTTGTAGTGTTACTTTCTAGTTACTAACTGTTGTACTAACTGCAGGATCTAGTGCGTTTATTACCTACAATTCCTCTTCCATTTATAACTTAAAACACCTTTGTTAAGATTTAGCCCATAGCCTGTAAAGTTTGAGAGGAATATTGAGGCTTTAAAAGAAATTTCGTCAGCTTAACAGAGAGAATTTGTGCACGTGTTTGTGTTTCCCCTTTCAATTTCCTGCCCCTCAGAATGAAAAAGAAACATTATTTCCCTTTTTAATTTGAATATATTAGATCATTTAAAGCATATGTGACATTTGTCATTTTTGGAAGTTATTTAAAAACTAACAACCCTCATATTTTTATTTTACCTCAGGAGTTAAATAAGGTCAGCGTTCAGTTGGATCAGGTTACAGCTAAGCTGAATGACAAGCAGGAATACTGTGCTCAGCTGGAAGCCAGTCTTAAAGAGTACAAAGAGAAACATCTTTA
Organism: Phoebastria nigripes; assembly: GCA_035582835.1. NCBI lineage: Eukaryota > Metazoa > Chordata > Aves > Procellariiformes > Diomedeidae > Phoebastria > Phoebastria nigripes. Next base: position 1,418,075 of record JAYKAV010000367.1, on the reverse strand, counting down.
TTTAGAACAGAAAACTGAAGAGCTAGAGGGACAGCTTAAGGTTTGTATTGAACACAGTATCTGAGCTTACAGAAACTGATGTTCTCCGCTGTTTGGTAGTATGTGATAAAATCTGTGCTCAAATTATGGGGGAAGGATTATATCAATACCACTTTTGTAGGTTTTCTTTTTCACTAGTGTTTCCTGATCCACCCTTTAATCCTGTTCTCCTCTTCTTCCATGCTAGCATATCACATACATTAAGAAGATAGGTTTAGGACCTTGCCACTATACTGTCATTTTCCTGTACGTGTGCTTCTACCAACCTCTGTGCTACCTGGAAAGTGTTATAAGAGGGAACATGAATACTTCCCGAAATTAGAGTTTTCAAGTTCAACCTTACACACTTTACAAGTGGTAGCAGGGAATATGTGTTACATTGGTTAGCCCAAGTTAACACTACCTGTCTGGTTTAATTTATTTCTAAAGCCTTTCAGTAGGCTTCTACAGAGGCTTTTTATCAAGATTTTTTTATCAATGTTTTTCCTCTAACTTGATCTTGAGTTTTGCATTCCATTTCTGGAATCAGTTTTTCTCTTAAAGTACACATAATTCTGGCAGAAGGTTTGCAGAACCTTTTGGTGTTTTGGGATACTAATGTTTTCAGTTAAGGATATGAATTAGTCCTAATGCTTGAGAGCTTTTAAATTTGGGCTTTAACCTTTGTTCAGTATTTGTTAAGCATTCTTGGTGGTCAGAATTCACAATACATAAAGCCATATGATACAGGGATCTTAGGAGCAATGCAGAATTGGTTCTGCAGTGTTGTCTGTCTGTTTTGAGGGAGATTAGCAGTCCTTATGCTCAAGACTGAGTGGGGTGTTTTTCCTAGCTTATGTGCTCTATAGAAGAGAAGGAAGGTTGTTTTCCCTATATGAAATTTTAAATCCAATGCTATTGAAAAATAAAGCAGTCATACTTTTGCATTATTAGCATAATTATTTTGTGCTTCCATCTCTCTCTTCTTTTGCACACTTTTTTTTTTCTGCCCRCTTTCATCTGTGTTTTTATTTTTCATTCTTTTGCTAAAGTTTCACAAGTAACCAACAGACACAAATGCTTGGGAGGAATACAGTGCTTGCTTGCACAAGATTTTACGAGGTTCCTGGTAGCTGAAGTGTGAAACTGAGCAGGGTTGTTGATGCTGTCAACAGGAATGCAATTCTGTGTAAAATCTTCGTGTCATCACCATTCTTTGGGATTATTCCAGTTGAATGCATGGTATTTAAAAAAAAGATTTTATAAAATAGAAAACAAAAAGACCTCAGGAATTTTCTCGGAGAAACTTGGCCATTTTGTTTTATGGCCACTGCATGAAAGCAGAAGTGCCTGTAAAACAGCCAGTGTGTTGAAGAGTCTAAGCAGTGCCCATTTGCTGAAGACCCCCGTGTTCTTTACACTCCATGTAAATGTACCTTCAGAAAAAAACCCCAAGAAAAACCTCTTCCAGGTGAGCATAGGATTTCTTCACAGCTGTAGTTCATGTCTTTGTTTTAGTTATAAAGAATGGCAGAGTTCTTGGGATAGGTAAATCAGCAGTCATTTGAAACTGCTGAAGCTACTCGGCGGTGGCTGAGAACCTGGCCCCAAAGCTGAGCACTGTGTATGGCCTTTTTTTGTATACGTGTTTTGGACAGGTTTGTGCTTTTTATCTATTACTTGGCAGTAAAATGGCTGCTTGGCCTTTAATTTAAAGATGATTTCAGAATGTTTTACCAAAACAGTTCAGTTCTGGAAGAGCAAGAGATTTGCAGGAACTAAATAATGAAAGATAAATAGCAAACTGATGAAATAGGTAGACGATGTGTGAGAATTGTGACTGCTTTCTACAGTAAAGACTTTCTACAGTAAATGCTACTCACAGACTAGATGACTTCTGCTTTTTATTGCTATTTTTATTTTGTTGGTTGTGTTCTGATGGCTCTAACTTTTTGTTTTTCTATCTCAGAAACTTGAAGCTGACATTCTTGATGCTAAAGCAAGCAAAGAACAAGCTCTTCAGGAGTTACAGCAGCAGCGACAGCAATCTACAGAATTAGACCTCCGAACAGCAGAACTGAGTAAACAACTTGAAGCAGCAAGAGAAGCGTATGCATTTCCTGTGTTATAGTACTTTTCAAAGTCAGACATAAAACTAGAGTGGTTTGGACTACAGTTGAAATTTTGTTCTTCTCTCCTGTGATTTCTTAAAATCATAGATAAGTGATGTGTTCCCTCTGCTACAAGAACTGAGTTTTATCCCACCTGTTTTCTTTCACTCTCCATATGCCATGTTGTCTTGTGTGAATCACTGACTGCTGTGATTCAATACACTACTTCAGTTTACTCACCACGCTTGTTGTCAGCTAAATATCTGAGCAGTTTGATGTAGTGAGGTCCGTCTTTAAATATCCATAGCTCTGTAACTTTTTTCAAAGACTAATTTGCAATTTATGCATAAGCAGCAAAGGGGTAGTTTCTGTTCATTATAGTTGAGGAAGAAAAATCCATCTCAAAATAGTTTTTAGAGTTGCTGGTATGTCTTCTTTGGAGAGAAAAAATGGCCATGCTCTGGATGAAAAAGGTATGCTTTGAAGTAGTTCTACAGTTAATATAATAAATAATACAGACGTTTAATGATACAAAAGAACCCGTGAAGAAGAATTTAAAATAAAATATTATTTTTTTTGTATTTGCAGGATGTCTAATGTTAAATTGGATTTGCAGAAGAAATCTGAGGCCCTTGAACAAGCGAAACAGCAAATTTCAAAGCAGGAGGAGGAAAAGGCCAGCCTCAAACAAAACCTTGAGAAATCAAATCAAGATACAAGTAAACAACTCAAGGAATTAGATTGTAAAATGCAAGCAGCAACATCAGAGCTGCAACAAGTGAAATTAGAGAAGGATACTCTATTAAAGGACCTTACAGCTACCAAAGACAAGCTCTCAAAAAGTTCTGAATCCTTCAAAAAAAGAAAGGAGGAATTAGAAAAAGAAATACAAAAAGGAAAAGCAGCTGTGGCAGAAATGGTTAGTAAGTTTGCTGCATTTACAGTCTGATGAAATGACTTTGCTTTCTGTCTGAAAACAGTGTACATACAACGACAATGCATGGAAATTAATTGCCTTAAGGAAAAACAAATTGTGATTTTTTTAGTAGTTCATACATGTATCCTACCTTAAATTTTTGTCTGGATGTTTACAGTAGTAAACATCAGTCATATCACACAACAGGATCCCTTTTTCTTGCTGCATGCCTTTAATATGGTGAAGAAACTAAATGGGGACAAGTGGTGAAACAATTTGATGGGAAATGTCCCCCTTTTTAAAAATACATCAGCCTTATTATAACAACACAAAGTTATAAACGCTTTGCTAAAGTGCCACCATATTGAAGATGATGTTATTTTTCTGAGGCCATTTTAGTTTCCTTTCTGGAGTCTTTGGGTATAGAACCTTCCTGTGCACTTGTCTGGACATGCTGGAAGGCTGCATACTGCAGGCAGAGTAACATCGTCTGTCATTTGGGGAGATGCCTAGCTTAAAGTATTGTCAGAGTACTAGAACTATTTGAGTTTCAGAAAGGTCTCGCAAGTGGCGGTGTAACAAGAAGTGCTTGACCACCAGAGCAACCTATTATGGTAAAGAAAGTGAACTCTCACTAGCCTTAAAATACACCTTTTTCTTCCCTCTTTTGCTTTGTTGGTAATATGAATAGGCACTATATGAATACATGTTTTACAGATTTTCTTGTACAGTTGTTCTGACACCCGTGCCTCAGACATGGTAGGGGTGTCTTTCTCATTCCCCTCTCATCTTACATGTCACCATTTCCCAGAACCCGTTCAGAGCTGCTTTTATTCTGATCTAAAAAAAATTCTGCTCCTAGTTAAAAATAACGTATTCTCCTTCACTCTTTCACCTTTTTAAGATAAGCCTTTTTGTTTGCTTTGCTTAGTTACTACTGCTTAAATATTTGTTTCTCCTAAAAACTTGAAGGATTTTCTCCTCGATTTAGGCTTAAAGATAGGAGTCCAGATTCTGCTTCTAATTCTGTAGTCATTTGGAGGCTCGCCACTGTCTTAAGTGCATAGTATTTGGGCTTAAAATGTAGTTGTATTTGCATACAAGTCCTGCAAATGTACTTGCTCGTGAGTTTTAGAACATCAAGAAATTTTGGATCCTGAGGAGAGCGATGAGCCTACTGGTTCCCACAAGAAGAAGGGCTGCCAACAGCAGCTTCAAACAGGGAGACTATCTCTAGTCAGAAAAACTCTTCAGCACGTGGCTGTGTTTGTTAGTACAGGGTATCAATCAGCTGTGTTCAGCTTAGATTTACCACTGTAAAAGTTTTGAGAAGTTTTGAGCTGAAAATATGTCTGCAGCTGAGAAGGAAAGCTTTTTCACTGAAAAGGAAAGCATTATTTTTCAAGGCTTTGTAGATCCTGCAAAAATACCTGGTACCCAGTCTTAGAAGCTCACAGGAATATTTCCTTGTCTTATGTTTTTTAGGAAAAATCTTGCCAAGAAGTAAAACACCAGCTCCAGGTACAAACAGAGTCTGTAGCTAAAGAGAGGAATGAATTGAAAAACTCACTGGAAAAAAAGGAGGGGGTAAGCTGTCTGCTTAGTTTCAAAAATCTAGAAACCAATAATAATAAATGTTTAAAAGATTCATTTTCAGTCTCACATGCTGGGACTGATGAGAAATAAAGAGGTGGCAGTTCTCAAATTGTAACCTACCTGGGGCACTGAAATAAGGTGATACTAAAAATTTCCTAGATGTTAATATGAAGCTTTAAAATATAGGTTTTACTCCTACCTTTCTATGCCCCACATACCTCAGCAGGGGATTTTAGCCCTTCAGGTTTTTTCATTAGTGAAACAGTTACTTGGTATTACCATGTCCTCATTTTTTTTCATACTTTCATACAATAAAAGTTGTTATCTCATATCCTTAGATCTGTTTTAGTCTCAGGCCTAATCAGTATGTTCTCTGTGTGGTTGACAGGACATTTTCAGATATCCTTGAAGGATTTAGTTGCTTTTGCAAACTTGTGTAAGTCACTTGCCTGTGACTGCGTAAGGACCAAATGTACTTCTTTTTTAAAGATGAGCATTCAGACTGCAAAATCATGTAGTCCAGCTGGCAGCCTGAAGGCCAAATCCGCTTTCATGGATTTCTTTATCCAAGCTGTCACCTGTTCCCTAAAGGAATCAGAAAAGATATGATCAGTGGACACAGTTTGATGGACTGTGATGGACTCTTACTGCCTGAAAGAGGGTTTGTGGATGTGCAGGCATGATGGTAATTGCTCTGTGACTACTGCTGCTACTCTCCTGGCTCCTCTCTCGTTCAGCAGAAGCACTATGGTGCTCAGTGGCAAGTGCAGGAGGATGAGTTTGGTATCTGCTGCAGTTGGCAGCAGGAGAGCCCAGACCACTGCTGGCTTGAGAAAAGTTGCCTGCTCTTAATTTTGAACAGTGAAAAAAGACTGCGGTTGCTCYAAGGGTAGGAAATTGGGAACAACAGATGATTTTAATGTCTTACGGTAGCTCTTAGAATCTACTTGCCAGTGTTAGACCACCTAGCTCTGAAGCAGAAGGTAGCAGCAGCGGCACTGTGGGATGGTCTGGTTCTATGTACAAGAAATAACAGTAGCATACTTGGAAGCTGTTTCCTGCAAATAATCTGCAGCTCTTTGTAAAAACATGAGAGTGGGCATACTGGATCACAGGAAAGGTATAGCTTGGTATCTCGTCTCTGGCAGAGGAAAGTAGCAGATACCTAGAGAAAAGTAGAGTAGGGCAAGCCTTTCAGATTCCTACAGTCAGGGGATTCTCCCCAACTTCTTGGGGGAGAAGAAGTCTTTTGGGAGCTGATTTGCTGAAGCTGTATCTTCAGTTTTAACAGCTTTGACCAGTTTTTCATCTGTGAAATTGTCTGTTTGCATTTTGAACTATGTAATTTGTCATCCACACAGTTCAATAGGCAGTTTCACATACTACAGCATGTACAAATAGTGATTTAAATTAAAATTATATACAGTTATTTCATATTTTTGAATATAGATTTCTAAGCAGTTGTCGATAGAACTTGATTCAGCACGAGCGCAAGTACTGGAAATTCAGGGTCTTCTGAAGGAGAAAGAAAAAAGCGAGCAACACCTCCAGGGAAAGCTGAGAGAGTTAAAGGAATCTTTTGAGCAGAAGAAAAAACATAGTGAGACACTGCAAGCTGAATTAAAAACTGCTCTTTTAGAAAAGGTAAGACTGGCCTCTCTTACTCCTTTAAGAAAATTAATGTAAATTTCTCTGATAAATGCTGCAGCTTTTATGTCAATATCTTTGTGATAAACAGCTGTTTGCTGTAGTCTTACTGGAAATGATAAGGTCAGGATGTGGAAACAAGGTCTTCAGATGCCGTTGGAGATAGAAACATCATCGTCAACAACAACAATAATAAAGTAAAGAGAACCAGTGCTGAAATATGAATTCTGTAGGTCAATAAAGTGATAAAAATGGCTAGATTGAATGTGTTTATTTTGCTTCAGGAGGCAAGAGCTGCCATTTTCCTGTAAAGCAGTAGAATTTTGTGCAAGTAGTTTAGACAAACTCTGCAGTATTTTGGAACATCCATGGCAGTTTTAAACCAAGTCTTCTCTTGCTATACCAAAAGAATTTTTCTGAGTGACAGTATGAAACTCATAAACCATAATGGAAAGAGTTCAAATGTCTTACAACATCAGGGAATGTTGTGTTGTGTGCCATGCACTGTTAAATGTTGTTCCAGCTTTGGCTACCCTATGTTACATGATCATATTTGTGCTTTAGTCAGTCTGTGGAAACTCTAGGACTTGGAAACATAGTTTACATTTTTAATGTTTGGTCTTAATGTGTTTCACTTAGTCTTTTGACATGAATTAAATTTTTTTGTTAAATTAGTTACAGAATATTACTGTAAAATCACAAACATCAGATTACTGAACTGCTATTTCGTAAGTGGAAAAAAATCTTGTCTTGCAGTAGAAATGCAGTTTATTGAAATGATTAAGCTTACTTTACTGTCTGTAACTTTCATTGAAACTTTCTATGCTTATGTTTCAGGCAGAACTGGAGAATAAACTGCAACAGCAGTCTATTTTGTCAGCACAGGAGCTTAAAGCAGAGAAAATCAAGCTAGCAGACTTACAGAAGACCCATGAAAAACATAAGGAAAACATGGAGAAGCTGCAGCTGGACCTTTATGGGAAAGAGTCTGAACTGCTGGCAACCAGGCAAGACCTTAAGGTACTTACAGTCATTTTAATGTCATATGTAACTTAGTAAATCTGTTTATATCTATTTTGAAGACCAAGAAACAGTGCAAGAACTGTATAGGCGGGAAAAAAGCTCTTCTGCTATATATAGAATTTAGTGCTGTTCAATCCCTTCACCTGGGACAAAGGACATCCTGAAACTAATTTAAAGCCAAGGGTATTTGCCAGTTTACCTGAAATACTCTTGCATTTGTGCAGCAGCAAAGTGAAAGATGATTTATTTTTGTATTCTTTTAAGAGTTAATTTTTCGTGTTGCTTTTTCTTGTTATATATTGTAGCTTTAAACAGCATAGCTAATTAGGGCAAAGTCTCTGCCAGCATGTGAGTAACCGCTATCTTCTAGATGATTTAACTAGAATTTTAGTTGTCAGTCTTTTCCCACACCCTTGCCCCTTCTGCTTCTTCCTGGCTGATTGTAGACGTTCAGAGATGTCAAACTAATTGAAACAGTAGGTTTAGGGACCTGCCTGGAATACAAGTGTCCGAACTTAGTCCTTGAAGTTTTTGCTATTCCTAAGCTGAATTTATCAGATTTGGTATTAGGGTGTAGTGCCTTCAAAGAGGTATTGCTGGGAGTTGAGTCAGTCAGCAAAGGTGTTTTTTGTCCTTTTTTTCTGCCCCTCTCCATCATGTCAGTGCTGAGCCAATGCTCCAGTTAGTCCCAGGACATACTGTGCTGCAGAGACTGGCTGTCTACTGGCAAGATGTGTAGCTTTGGCACTTTTCCCTTCAGATGAATCCCGCTGCAGCTTTGTCTGTGTCTGTCTGACACTGTTGTTCTAGGCTCTTCTGAAGTTTATGGAGAGAAATAGGCACTTCAGGAGGACAGATCATCTGATCTGTTTTAGATGTCAGCTTCTGTTGCTTTGTTATGTATAAAGGGAGCCTTTGGTGACTGCTTAGATTTCATCGCTGCCTTTCACCTGTCCCAGTGGAGGCCTTTCAGTCCCACCACTGAAATTGTTAAAGGTCTTGTGGCCATTTCAGATAGGCCCATGTGAGCTGTGGAGCCCTAGCCAAACTCCAGGTTCGGGGTTATTTTAAGAAAAAGAGAAATAGCTCCTTTACATGTAGGCCATTGGAGTTTTATTAATCTTACTCCTCTTCTGTAATATTAGATTACCTGCCACGTTTCCCTGCAGGTTACAGAAGCTTTACTTTTAGTGCAGCTTGGTTGAATTGCTATGTTAAATTGTGAAGAACTTCAGCATGATTAACAAGCAACAGTGGTTTAAACATATTCTTTCTTAGGGTTAGTTACTATTGCACACGTACCTCTGTGAGTTAATTTCCTGCAATGCATATAGATCAACATTTGGTAATGCAATGACCTGTAACAGCATTGGATGCGCTCAGTAACTGGGTTTTTTGGTATAGCTTTCATTTAAGTATTGCTTGTTGCAAAAACAGCTCTGAATAAGTATTATTAAACCAGCTTGATGACCTCTGGTTCTGGCAAGTATAAAATGGGACAGTAGGTGTCCCACATGCTTTTAAACCTGAATGGGGATGGTAGCAAGAGAGARGGAGAACATCCATGCAAAAAGGTAAAATAAGGTGATGGCAACAGGAAAACAAGATTTTCAAGATGAGCAGTCAGATAACTTGATTTATTATGTAAGTCTCTGTGGAGCCTAGAGAGCCTGAGGAAGACTGGGGTCCTCACTACTGAAGTGATGTACCAACTTGGAGGCTGTTTGCTCGATTTAAAAAATTTTTTTAAAAACGCATATTAATGAGGATTAGTGAGGTCTGCTTGCCACCGCTTTTTTCTGTAAAATGTAGAAGAGGGAAAAGGGGGGGAGCTGATCTTTAATCGTGCATGTGCTGCCTCATTGCAATGTTAATGTAAAGAAGCAGTGATAACTTGTCTTAGAAGACCACAAAGGAAAAAGCACATTCAGAAAGCCTCAGCGTGATAATGTTAGTCTTGAGAGCTGAATATCAAAATGTCACTCAGAAGACAGAAGAACTTTATGGTAGAGTTTCACAGTCCAATTTGAAGTCAGTTGTCTGGATTATGTTTTGCCTTGGGCAAGTTACTTAATAAAAGTAGATAATTTGAGCCAGAGCTATGGATTTTGATTAAAGTTTGGAACTGAAGCTGATGGTGGGCTGGGGTTCAGATTGGTCTGATTCTTATTAGTAGGCAGTAGTAGAAGTTTTTGAAACTTGTAAGTAAGGTGAGCTTGGTTGTCTTTCAGTGCAGGAGTTTTAGTAGAGATATGAACTCCCTGCGCAGCTGTGTTGAGTCAGCACAGTTTGAAGCCCAGCATTGTCCAGGACAGGCACGGCCAGGCCGTATCGTGAGATCTTAGCAATGCTAGGTTTTCTTTAGTTAAAAATACTACAAGGGAAAACTTAAATATTCTCACGTGGTGTAGCACCATGCTATTGGTGAGGCCAAGCCTTCCGGCATGGGGATAGATCATAAAAGGCCGTGCAGCGTATGGGTGACATGAGTAGGGTGGTAGCTCTGGTTCCTGGGAGGGGATGGCAGGAGTTGGGCCGTACACAGAGCACCATCTGCTGGCATCTGTTCGGAATATCACTGCTGGGATCGCTGGCTCATCTCCGGCTGGGAGACTGAGGTGTGATTGAAAAGTGAGCAAATGCTTCAGTGAAGTTTTGCAGTTGGAGATAAAGCATTGCATGAGAGAGAGCTGCAGAGCAGGCAGCTGCTCCCTGGAGTGCCATCAGCACGGCTGAATCCTAGTGTCTGGTTCAATAACAGAAGATCCTAGTTACGGAGCTGTAGCCAGATGCAAACTTTGAAGCTGTAAGTCTTGCAGAGGAAAAGTGAAGAAGTGTTGTAACAAAATTGGAAGTGCGAACGTAGTTATAATTTTATGGATACTATTTGCTGCAAATTTACTTTGGTTTAAAAATGCACCGTCCATAACAGTAACTACACTCATTTTTGTCTCTGTGACTTGGAAAAAGAAATTGGGTAGGATTTGAGTGCTCGTAAAAGCTATAGTTTTTGATAAAAAAGAACATATATGATAAAAGAGAATATATATGATAAAAAAGAATACCACAAATATTTTTTGTGTATATATACACACATACATATATACAAGTATATATTTTTTTATATATGTGTATATATAACATATAAATATTTTTCATATAAACACACAAAATATTTAAAWTTTTTTTTGTGGAAAAGGCATTTTTTATATAGAAGAGTTAAGAAGAATGCAGAACTGTTATTTTTGCCTTGATTTTGAGTTAGTGCAAACATACTTTGTGTGAATCCTGCTCTCCCGAGCTCTGCCAAGTATCCTTCAGTCTTGGCATTTGTGCTTTTTGTAGTCAGTTCTGGTTTCCTCTGTGTTCTCAAAAGAATGTTTCTTTGCCTCCAATATTGGCATCGCTGTCTGTGTATCTTCAGTGGACACTCTGGGACAATATTCATGCTGCCAAACTTCAGGACTGTAAGTCAGGAACCTAAGTTGCCTACAGTCATTTTAACCCTTCTTCTTAGGAAGTGAAGAGAGATCAGGTTAGCATCTGTGAATAATTTCATGTCTCTCGTTGTGGACTGGGATCAGGGAGCGCACAGGCTAAAATGTTCATTTGTGCACCTCACTTAGGTGGAATGAATCCAGGTCCTACCATCCAGCTAGGACCAGTTCTGCTGTTGGCACTATTATTTGCGCTGCAACAGCCCAAGTTGTAGTGAATCAGACTGTGATATCTTCTTATCTTTTTCTTTATTTATTTAAACTCTATAGCAGTCATCCTAGCATCTGGTTTTATTTACAAAAATAAGTACAGATTGGCATCTTTTGTTCTGTACCTTTTCCTTGCATTCGGTTTTGTCTGTCATCCTAAAGAGCAATCTCATGACTGAGGGTATCTTGTTGGGAGAACACCTATCATATTCTGGGAGCAATGGCAAAACTGAATGGTAATTAAATAAGGTAAATGGCATCAGATGTTTTGAGAGGTGATTTTATGTTAAAGATGTGAGCTCCTCAGCAGTCCAAAAGAATCGGGCTGAATTACGGTCTCAGTGGAGACTGGGCCAGGACCAAGGATARTAACCGGAATGTTTAACCATGTGCCAGTAGATTTTCTTTCTCATTTCCAAAGGATGCTGTGAAGGACTTTTGAGCAAAGCAGAAAGAAAGGCATAAATAGATAGAAGGTTGATTTACTGTTACAATTATATTTAATGATTTCCCAGTTAAGGTAGGTAGCATCATTATTAATCACAGCACAATTAAGAGGCACTTGTATATGTAAGCTATATTATGCTAAATTGTATGCAAAATTCCAAGTCTCGTATATTACAAACTACTGAATTATAGAAATGTTTGTGCATAATACAGTGCAGAGCAGGCTGAATACTGGCTCCCCTTATAAGAACGTTTACATTGTCTTAGCATAGGTATAAACACAATGAGATAACCTGTCCAGTGTAGACACTTTGTTGGGGGGGTTGAGAGAGGAGTATCCCCTATGTGAGGCTTTTAATTTGGGGGTCACTATCCACTTCATCAAATTTCATCACCCTGTGCTACAAATTGGATGTAACCACATTTCTTCTACGGGAAACAAATTTGAATAAAAGCTGTGGCTTCATTATGTTTCTTTCTAAAACTGCAGAGACTATTGGGTTTTCCTGTGAAGATGTCCTATGATGATGCTACACTTCCCATCCTTTCTCATTGTTAGGAAAATACGGTACTCCACTGCCCACAGTGGAGCAGAGAGGGATAATTTTGCTTTCTGAAAGACCCACCCTGCTGAAAGCTTGAAATTGCAAAAGCATCCCCTATTTGTTTAAAAAAAATTCCGAGTTAACACCTTGTGAAGTGTTAAGTAGTAAACTCTAATGGYTCAGAAAGCAAAAAAAAAATTTGTCTGCAAATTAATTTTAAAAGCCAGTGTGAGCTTTTTAAGAGCCACTGGGGTTGTTGAAAATGCTATTGAATCAGCAGTGTTCCATTATTGGTGTTTCAAACTAAGTCTGACTCTACAGGCAAAATACTTTAGACATTACAAGGCAGGGTTAGGAGGAATCAGAAATCAATTTGTTTTTAAATCACCACGGGAGTGGCTAAAGCATATGCATAATTAAGTGAAGACAAAGTTGTGCTTACTGTTCCTTTTAAAATCATTAACCTTCCACAAGAGGTTTGATTAGGATTTAAGTAAGAGCTTCAAAAAGAATTTAGTTTATCTTGAAAGAATTTAAATCCTTACTGGTGCACTGAAGGTAATAAACTCATTACTAATAATAAATCTCGTCATGTCACATTCTGTATCTTAGCATCAAAAGTTTCCATAAAATACCAATATTTTGGAGGAGTGGAGGATGAGTGTGGTATTTTTCTTTCTCATTGGTTCTCTGTGAAAGAACATGCTTCTAAGTGTTCTGTGCTTTAAAAAAAAATAACCTCCAGAATACTAAAGAAGAACCCCAAAGTTTGACTTTGCTGTGAGCAAATTGAATGAGCCTTGGGTGCAAGTTTTAGGTTGTTTCTTGGGTTTTTCTGACCTGTTGTAGAGAGATAAATCCAAGTTCTTTTTCTAGGTAATGGGGAGAGTTGGAGGCAAATTAAAATAAAATCTGTAGTAGATTTTGAATGGAAGTTAAATTTTGTGTTTAAAATGCTGATGCAGTTGAGACTGTGAAACGTTTTGTCCTGATATTAGGATTTTTAGGTTGTACATTTCACTTTAGGATTTTCAAAAATTTTACGATTGTTCTAGCACTAGCTTCATTAAGTCATTGGTAAAAAATAGCATTGAATGACTTTTGAAATCTTCACAGTATAGCTTCACTGGCTCTTAAGTAACAGCTGTCTAGAGTTATAGAGCAGTTGATTTGCCCAAAGAATAAAATAAATTTGTGTGAGCAAATTCAAGTTCATTCTCTTTTCATCAGTCACCTTTCATTCTCTGCCCTTTTGTATGTTTTCAACTTTTCTCTGTGGAAGAATGCAAGCTGGAATATGTACAGTAAGGTATGGCTGCTGGAAATGGTACTGGGGTAGTTTCTTTTTACTTAGGGTAACCTTGTAACCTAGAAGTTTCTGTAACTATGCTTTGTCAACATTTGAAGCTAGATGTTGCATGCTAGATAACGACTTTTCCATGTGGAAAATGTTTAAGTGAGTGTTGAGGATCTGAAGCTCTTATACTGACAGATAATTTGCAGAACTCTCTTTGTAATTAGTCCACAGAAGAAAAACTTGCCCTAGCTCAAGAAGAATTAGTTTCCAGCAGAAATAGAATTGCTAGCAATAATCAGCAGATTCAGGAACTGAAGAAAGCAAAGTCTACACTGGAGCAGGATGCATCAAAGAAGGAACAGCAGCTGGGCGAGAAGACCAAAATGTTACAGGATCTTCAGAATGACAGGGTAAATGCCTCTGTCCTTTGTAATCTTCACACAGACACATCCACCCCACGCAGGCACCCTTTATTAATTTCTGTTACATCTCTAAACAAGGGGTATTTTGAGGGCACAGCACTGTTGTAGTGCATAGCAATGGCAGTTTTACTGAACCTCTGGTGCAAAGACTTTTAACAGACAGTTGAAGTGAATTTGGTTTGAAATAGGCTGTTAATTTGTTCTAAGTGGCTAGACAGGTGGAAAAATGTTATTAGACTTAAATCTAAAACTGCAAACATGCTGCTAATTGTTTGCACTAAGAACTGTGGATAGAGATGTGTGGCAGTTGTTTCCCCTTAATTACAAAGCCTCCGAGTAGGTTTTGGGCCCTGGATGTTTTTTGTTTGGTTGTTTTTTTTTATTTTGTGAACTTGGAAGAAGTAACTTTTTTAGCACTTTTTATTTCTCTTCAAGATTTTGAAAGAAAAAGACTTGGCTAATGAAAAATGTAAAACAACAGAGCTCCAGGAAATAAGGAGTAGACTTGAAAAAGAAAGTGCCAAGCTGGGTGAAGAGCTCAGAGCCTGCAAGCAAGAATTTGAGAAGGTATATTGAGACAAACTGAGTCTTCATGTGGTTGGTTATCTGATAAGAAATATGTGCCTACTCAGTAGATGTTATCTGGAATGGCTTTGCAAAGATGGTTGCTGTAAATATCAGTATTATAGGTAAGGGAACCAAACCACAGTTGAGGTTCCTGAGCAATGCTGACTTGATTAGTGATAATCCTGGAGCACCGGTGCCCAGTGTTCTTGGCCAGGTGGACCACATAACTTGTCTTAGCTTCAGGATGGGTTGTATGTCCTGGCTTTTCTGCTGTTCCACTGTAGATTCACTGTGCATACCCTTGCTTGACTATTCTGAAGTGCAGAAAAGATGTCCAAAAGTGTCATGAATGTGAAGTTTCCCAGATATTCCAGGCACATCTGGTACTTCTCAAGGATGCATGGTAGAGTTGAAACTCCCTTGATGTGCTGTGGTTTCTTAAAATGTCTTAAAAAGTCACAGTTGGGGAAGAAGCAAGATCAGGAGCCTCATAAAAGAGTGACTCTCCTCCAAAATCACAACAATCAAATGAGCTCTCTAAAGGGTAAAAGTTTGGAGACTTTAATTAAATAATTTTTACTCTTCAGTAAAACAAACTATTTCTCGCCACATGCTACGTATTTCATTTTTTGGTCTCTGTAGAAACAAACACTCCTAAAAGGCCGTAGTTTGTGTTTTCCTTATTATACTATTAGTAGTTACATTTGCATCTATTAAGCACACAGGGTTTAAATTGCTGCACAAGTATAAACGAAGGTACAGTCCCTATACGCTAATAAAARGAAAGTAACGTGATATCTTATGAGTTTCAGATGTTCTTTTGTTCTCCAGTGTTTAGAAAATGGTCTCTTATTTTTAGATAGAAGTCTGTACTTTGTTTCTGTCAAGCAATCTATGCCCAGTACTTTCTTGGATTTTGGGGAAAGGTTATTATAATTCTCGTCATTCCTAAAATCTCTATTCTAAAGAAGAAAATTTATAAAGATGTATATAAAATGTGTGTGCACCAATGGCAGCTTAATAGTCATCTCTCGATCTCCCTACAAGCAATCAGACTAAAACAGAAATTGGCTCCTAAAGGCTTATACTCTGTTTCCCATCTCCTACCAAGGAATGGATGGATATGCATCTATCTATAGGGCATCCCCCTGTCCTCAGAATATGTTCTYTCACTGTCTTTGGTTTGGTTTTAATTTATGACGCGAATTTTGATTTATGGAAAACTGGCAACCCCTATTAGTCTGTTAGTACCTGCATGCTTGGCTGTGTAATTTTAAGGACAATGATTCCTATAATTTAACTCTTCTACTTCAGGATTTGTTATGTTTTATTACAGCAGAACAAGTAAAACTATTATTTAAAACCAAATCTATCATCCTACTTGCTTAAAACATAGGGTAATTATTTATACATTTAAGACTAATAGAAACTAGCTTTCTTCCAACAGTGTTTGGTTTTTACATTGTCATTATGACGCTTTTAACCTCATCATTGCAACCAGAGAACAATGTGAAGTAAATTTTAGAACAGACTCTAGAAAATGACAATGGACGTATCTTTTCAAAGAACTGTAGAAAATAATCCAACAGAGCTTCCACTACTTTAGTAGAAATATACATTAAATTTATTTTAAAAATTGAATGTTGTTCATAATGTAGATATAAGTTTAAAATCTTTGGTCATGAAAATCACTGATACTTTGTGCTATAAAATCATCCTTCCTTCCAGTGATAAAACTAAAAATTATTGCTGTCCTCTCCTTGGAGAGAATTACAGTAGTTTTGAATTTAAATCACTTACACTTTCAATGTTGCTACTTTAACTTTGAGCTCTGTATCCTAACAGGAGGTGGCAAATCTCAAGGATGCAAAACAGCTATTGATTCAACAGAAGTTAGAGCTGCAGGGCAAAATAGATAATATAAATTCAGCTCTGGAACAGGAGAAAAAAACCCATCAAGCTGTCAAAGATCAGCTGAAAAAGAGAGAAGAGGAGCTGAAGAAAGAATGTGCTGAAATTGAAGCTAAACTGGTTAGTATGTTGGAGAGTATAAGCCTTGTTTTGTGAACACGCCTTTGGATTTTTTCAGGGGCAGAGAGGAAGCAAAGGGTTGACTGTAGTTTCACATTACATTAATTCTTAAATGACAAGGTCAGAAATCTTTGAGGCATTTAATGGTGTAGGAAAATTCAGTGGGATGATCGCCTTGTCTAATAGAGTTTGTTGATTAAAAGTAGTACTTCTAGTACAGTAAGATTCTTTGCCTCAGTTAAATGTAGGGAATAGGGAAAGAATACTTGGAAGGTTGTTTTTCATTGTTCCATTGTTTTCTTAGCACACAGAGAAAAAAGAGAAAGAAGAAGAAAACCGAAAACATGAGGAAAAGGAGACCAAGCTCACCATGCAGGTCACAGCTCTGAATGAAAACCTGGCTACCATGAAGAAAGAGTGGCAAAGCAGTCAGAGGCGAGTAAGCGAGCTGGAGAAACAGACAGACGATTTACGTGGGGACATTGCTGTCTTGGAAGCAACAGTGCAGAATAATCAGGATGAGAGAAGAGCGTTGCTGGAGAGGTAAGCTGTGGTCATGACGATGTGGAAGCGTAGTTTGGGAAATGGATAGCCCCACACTGAAAACTTGTTTCAGTTGATTCAGGATTCTCTGTGCATGCTTTATTTAAATCCGTGTTTGTTCATAGTGCCTGGGCTGTGGGTGCAGTTTCCAGAGTGCAACCTTCTGTCATCCCTGCCAAAGCACAGCAAGGGGTGTTGGGAACAAACTGTGCTCTGTGCGGGCTTTGACAGCGTGACCGTTTTGTAGAAAATCAGGCAGGCTTATCAGGACCTTACTTATCACCAAAGCCACAGCTCTGTGCTTGTGCTCAAAGGTTTATGCACATCCGTAAGAGCCTTCTAAATCCATTGGGCTCCTCTGAACTTTGAGGTGCGTAGGTTGTGGCTTCTCATCTCATCTGTTGTGTGAACCTTGCAAGGCCTGGCAGAGAGAGCTTCTCTTACCTGAGTTAACTATCCTTCTCCATCACTCTGAGGCTCCCCTGCCTTGACTCAATCAGAGGAGATCCAGTAGTCATCCAGAAGCCTGGAAAAGACTCCTTTGTGCCTCCAGTAACATAGAATTTGCTTAGGGACTTCTAGGTATGCCCACTGCTCAATGTTAGGAGATTGAACGTGTAATTGGATTAGACAGGCTAAGGTTCACACAAGAGGCATTTTCTTGCTCCTGAAAACCTACAGTCGTCTTTTCTCCAGTTCTGCTATTGTCTCTACAATATATTTAAATCTTAGGTAAGCACAGCGCCTTTCCTTCAGGCAGCAGGAGGCATGCAAGGCAGCGGGAGTTACCTGAAAGCAGTGATTACAAGGGTAGAAGAAACACCTGTGAGACAGGAAACTTTCTTCATCCTTATTTTCTGACATGTTTGGTGAAGGCAGAGTGGAAAAGTTTTTTCGATACTATCAAGCTTGCTGATTTGTTTTTTGAGCAGTAGACCTTGGGAAAGGATGGGATCAATTCAAGTGAGATCCTCTTTGGCAATCCCTTGCCATACTGTGCTGAACTCATCCAGTAGCCGTTTACGGCTTGGCAGAAAAACACCCTTTGAAATTTGGCTTTCAACAGTTAACTGAATTTCAGCTGATGGGAGGTGGCCTTGCTAAAAGAAAAAGGTTTCTTTTCTGCTCTGTTGTCTGACCTGATCTGCTGCAGGTGGTTTGTGATAGTGTCCTGTTCCACAGGGGTACTTACCGGGGCTTGCTGTTGATGGACGGCATTCAGTACTGTCCCTGGTTTTGGGAGTAACTCCAGGTATTAATAAGCTGCAGATCTTTGGGAGCAGTGCCAGATAATCTTAAACTGATTGTTACARCAGAACGTTTTTCCAGTCAAGGCATCCAAGAACTTTTCACAGCAAGGATATTTTTGGCTGGATTTTATGAGAGTAACTTCTCAGACATGACAACCTGCCCAAAAGAGGCAGTGTACATTGCCTTATATGCTTTGAGCTGACTATTTACTATTTTTCCTCAGGTGTATAAAAAGTGAGGGAGAAATTGAAAAGCTTCAAGCCAAACTTGTAGAAATGAAGAAAAAGCTGGACAACACTACTGCTGCAATGCAGGAACTTGGCCGAGAAAACCAGTCATTACAGGTATAATTTGATTTGAAGCAGTTAAACCTGTTGATTCTCTGTGTGGGAACTTATGAGAATTTCAGGTTTGTGTCAGATTGGTGGTGGGTTACCTTTCCAGAGTGATTAAGATGTTGTGCTTGTGGTGTATGAGGGCCGTACTGCTGTCTGTGGATTCTTAAATCTGCTCATAGTTTTGAAACTTGGAAGTCTTTCTCTCTGAACAAATATAAGCTCTCAGTATCATGGCAGAATTGGTGCTTTTATACCGCACTGGGCAGTGTGTGCAGTGAAAATAGAGGAAATTAGCAGGAATTAGACATGCATTTAAAAAAAGCCCTGCTTTTTTATATCTTCTTATAGATCAAACACACCCAAGCTCTCAACAGGAAGTGGGCAGAAGACAATGAGGTACAGAATTGTATGGCCTGTGGAAAAGGCTTTTCAGTGACAGTGAGAAGGGTAGGTGTGTTTTACTGTGTGTCTGTGGGGATTTTCTTTTTCTATTGTTTTCAAACTCTTAGATGGGATACAAACTTCAGAAAATGGCCTTAATAGTGCTGTGATACTCAGGACATCTCAGAATACAGTTATTGCTTGCAGTGCCCTAAATATTAAAAATAAAGTTTGTGGGGCTTACTTTATTCRTGATTCTTTTGCCATTTTAACAGCATCAGTTTATAAACAGTGTTAAAACAGTTCAATCCCCTAAGCGAGCAAGCAAAATTACACTGTTGTAAGGGTATTTACAGTAAACTTATTTATAACCAGTCTGAACTGGATTTACAGGTATAAAAGGAATGTAAATTTGTTGAAATTAAATATATGTGAAAATATGAGGCATCAACATGATCTGGTGCTTTGTGACTATATATTTCTAAACACTAACTAGACATGGAACAGAAGAAACAACTGGATGTGTTTTAGGTCTGTAGTCAGACCTTCTTTGTAAAAACAGCTGTGGTCAGCTAAGATGTTAGCATCCCTCAATTGGCAGGGTCTGCCCTTCATCCAGAGATTACCATCCCTCCAACAAGTGACTTGGCAATGAAGTAGATGAGGAATATTCATGAGGTTCATTTTGCAGTGCTTCCTGACTTGGTCTTAGGTGGCTCTCCCTGTCCTGCATTATTTCAGTGATGTTCTTTGGGTAGTCTTTGAACAAAGGCTGCTGGATCCTTTGATTCAAGGATGCTTCTCAATGTGAAAGCAGGTAGTTACATGTAATAAGAACATGTTTTATGTGACCAGAACAAGTTGGAGAAATTCAAGAGGATGAACTTCAACCAGTTCATTTCCAAAACTGGTATAGTCTCCTGACTCAGTGAAGCGCTTCTGAATATTTTACTCCTATACCCTTTAGAAGGATTTACTCCTATGCCCTTCTGTGTGCTATGTAACTACTATTTGAAAATTCAAACTAAGTTCTGAAACATGAGAGTTGACTTGACATGATAGTGATCTCTAGTAGTGATCAAGGCCCCGTCATTGATGTTCAGCTTGTATGTTTCTTCTCTTTCACAGCATCACTGTAGACAGTGTGGAAATATCTTTTGTGCCGAGTGCTCAGCAAAGAATGCCTTAACTCCTTCTTCTAAGAAGCCTGTCCGAGTCTGTGATACTTGCTTTAATGACTTGCAAGGATAACTGGCTATTGTGAGTGACAAAGAAATGTTACACTAAAATTTATAATTTCTGTTGATGCACTTCGTTCAGCACTCAGACTACTATTCAGTTTGGACAATGATTGTAACACTTGGCAAAATTTAGTATATTTTAAAATGTTTATTGATACCAAGTAAAACTATTGTATTTTTTGTGAGACATGGGCTCAGATCATCCATAGCTTATTGCCATTTATCCTGGAAAGAGCTTCTATGTCTAGATTAGAAATACCCAGTTATTTGTAAATAAAGTTTAAACAGAGGAGTAACAATGTATTTTTTTATCTTTTATTTTTTTGTTCAAGAGAAACAGCGTTTATGTGATATTGCAGTTTATTCTTGTTTCCTTCAAAGAAAAAGGAAGATGCAAAAACTTGTGAGGATTTTATGTATCAAATGTTGCTGTAAAAGCATAACTAATTGTTGCATTTGATTGCATATCTGATGTTCTTTATAACCCCTTGTGATTTTGTTTTTCTTTCTGTCTCTCTGGTTCTTGGACTTTTCTCTCTAAAGTTCGAACTCCACAGTGAGGGTAATGGCTGGACTCAACTCCAATTCAGTTTTATTTGCCCACTTAGAACTTGTTGTAGTATCAGCACCCGAGTCCTTATCCAGCTACAGCGCTTGGATACTGGAACATCTTTACACATACTGTATTGCGTAGTTTGTGTGTGTGTGTCTGAGAGAGTGTATGTGTGAACAAATGATGAGACAAAGTTTAGCTGGCATTGTAGGAATATTACATGATGCATTRCAATATTCTATCCCGTATTGATTGATCTCACTTTTACATATTTGGTTGATGGATTTTAATATTCCGGAAACCCTTATACATGGGTTTTAAAAAGCAAACAAACAGTACTGCTAGTAGCACATCTCTCCCTCTGCCTGTACCCTGGAAGCCCTGAGACATCCTTGTGGTTCTAAGGGACATCCAGACCTTCCACGCTAGGTATCCTGCTAAGAAAAAGTCTTTTTTGAGACTGCTGCAGTTTATCTGACCTTTTCTTCTGTCCCTTCCCTCAGCTTTTGGTGGAAGAAGCTGAACTCCTGCTATACCTAACAAACCTCAGTTTTCCGTTGCTCCATCTGACCCCTATTACTGGGGGGGTCTTAAATTTTATGTTAGTTATATGATTTAGTCTGCTCAGAACGGTGGTATGAATCTCCTGCTACTGGCTTAGTTATAAGCCAAACAGCTCTAAATAAGAGGCCAATATATATGTCTTTAGATATTTATTCATATTTTCTTTTATGTACTTGCAACAGAGGTTTCTTGTAGAGTTCATGTAGGCTCCAAACATCTTTTGTTGTGATTTTATTTATACCTGTTTGTTCTTGCCTGCCTGTCTCTGACTTTTCTTCCCTTTGTATCTGGTATCTCAAAACCGTTAAGGGGTTATGCGGGGGTTATGCATTCCGATATTTAGGGACCCTTTGTCTTAAATACCCTAATAAATTCCCCACACCCCAAGCCCTTCTGTGTCTTACAAAATTTTGCCAGCTGTTCAGAGAAAAGGACTGTGTCCTGAATTCCTTTACTTCTTGCCCGAGGTAAGGAATCAAATTCTGTCACAGTGATGGAAGCTTAGCCATCGTTAGGCAGGTTGGTTTGCTTTTATCTATTGACAGCTCTTTATGTGAATGAAGAAGAGTCTCTTTTATGAAAAATGTCTAGTCCTGATGAACTCTCAAGTGAAAAAACTTCTTAATCCCTCTCTCCAGAAGTAGTGATCTATATGTTTCATATCCCTTCTTAGCTTACCTGTCTAGTTCTACATTTGCAGCTTCAAGGAGTCTTCCTCAAGGATTTTTCTTAAAATTAAATTCTTATTTCCCAAAAGCCAGCTGAATTATGTAACTGGTTCTCCTCGCTGTAAAAGGGTTTGGGATGCAACCGTGGTTTATGTGAAATATGACCTGCTTTTCTGGTTCGAACTTGAGAGTTGCTTGCTCAAAAGAAACAATTGCTGCAACGACTCCGTATGAACAGAGCCTCTGGACTTGCTCAGTGTAACTGTTTGGCATAAGAATCTTTTGAATAGAAAATACRAACAGAATCTCTGCCTCTGGGAATTTTTTTTCTACTTATTTATTTATTGAGAGAATCCAAAGAATTTGCTTTCGAGCCTTTCTTTGTCTGACACATGACTTCAGAAATGTGGGAAAAGTAAAGATGTGACAGTTGTGCTCCAACCTAGATGCGCTCTGCCCTGTTGTGTAGCACACGGAGCCTTGTGCTGCTCTCAGGGTGAAGGACGACCATGTGGAGCTGAAGGGATTTTGAGAGGGAAGAGAGAAGCTTCCCGCAACTGCACAGGGACAAAACACATGGGGCAGAGGAAGATGGAAATCTCTCAGGTGGAGCTAGGAAAATGGTTAAAAGACTCACTTGTGTTCAGGCATTTTGCTTTTGAATGGGAACGTGTGAAAGCTGAGGAGAGAGCTCTGCAATAAAGAGGAAGTGGTAAAAGCTCTAGTAGGGTTGTTCTTAATTCAGCCTTTTGGGATGCCTTTGTGTAAAGACGAGCAGAGTCACCTCTCTCAGCTGGCTGAGATCAGACCGCAGATCAGACCTTGGTCTGGAGCTCCTCAGCTTCAGGGGCAAAACCAGCTCGATTTGTGAAGATTGCTTTTTGCTGACCAGTTTRTATGACCAACTTTTCAAGGGGATGGAAATGCTTTTCAAATACACATTTGTAGAAAGAGGGATTGTTAAAATCTGGAGGAACAGTGGTAGCGTAGCAGCTTTCATGCTTGAACTTTGAGTCTGCAGCAATAGGTCAGGATTTCTATAGCTTTTCACTGGAGTAAATTTATTACTCCATTGCTAAATCTTATGCTCCTCCTTTTGTGCTTATGATTCTTAGTGCTGGTCTGTATTTACTGACAAGTTGATGGTATAATAGACCCTATAATACTCTTGGCCTCACTGCTGGGTTGGAAGTTGTGCTCAAGCTCAGTAAAATGACCTATGAGATACATAATAAGGGAGACTGGAAGGTGAAAAGCTTTGTATTTATAAATCTGCTTGCAGAGTCTGACTGTTTTGGTGGGCATGTTTCAGTAGGAATGTGGGTTTTTTGTTGCACTGCTTTAAAATATAATTAATAGGGAAACCTAGTAAAAAGCCTGCTAACTTACCACGCTGAGTTAAAGGATTCCAGACAAAATAGTTTAATGTACTGATTTTTGAGACTGCAAACACAGGAACAGAGGGAAAATCTAATAAAATGGCAGGAGAGACTAGAGCCTTGGAACCGGAGGATGCACAGTGATGTGTTTTAACAGCCTCTAGCAAGAACCAGATTGCTCTGATACACTGAGGAGAGGCCATTATAGAGCGAGACATGGAAATAATGGTAAATGGAACCAGTAGGTGTGTGGAATCCTCAAGCTGTCTTTGATTAGTAGCCATTACCATGGCATCAGGAATGGGACAGTGAAGTGTGGGGTTTGTTCCTGAAACTGTCCCCTCTGCAGGACACTCCATCCACATTCAGAATTGCTGGGGGAGCAGAATATGAGAGACCAGCTGCTACTTGGGCTGAGACAAGCTACGGAGGCAATCAGAAAAGTGTAAAGGATAGTCTTAAGGGTGGGGAGAGGTTCTTTAACTTCCTGGAGACATCACCTCTCTTCCCAGTCAAAGAACCACAAACCCTTGCGTTGTTGCCTCCAAAATGCCAAATCCTACTGTTCTACTCCTGCCTCATGTCAGCAATACATACTTCATACTTCCATCCTGCAACCCCTCTGGAGGCAGGTAGTGTTGCAGAGGTCAGTGGCAGGCTTTTGATCTTAGCTGGCTGTGCTTCGCTGTTATTTATTTCTTCTCCCCATGTATTCCTTCCCTCCAGTAATCTTCCCCTTTCTGCAAAGGTTGAACAAAGAGGATAAAATTAACGAGTCACAGTAGGAACAGTTGCTGTCTGCAGATGAAGAGACAAAAGGAATTTTCTGCTGCAGCTTCCAACAGAGGCAAGAGGTTTAGAGGGATCTCGTTTTTCAGCTGGCTTCACTCTCTGGCACAAGAGTCCGAGGCTCTAGGATACAGTGYGGGTTTTTTCCTCTGCTTTTGGAAGGTGTGAAGTAACCAAGTTACCATGGAGTGTGGAGCGCTAGGTACACAAGAACAATGAATAACTATTTTTGTTGGTTTTGGGATGATTAGGGTTATTTGTGAATCTTCACTGGAAAAGCTTTCTTAGTGAAGTAAGAAGGGATTTGGGAGCAGAAGCATGAAGTAACCTTGCTGTGTTTGTATTACATTAGCAAGAACAATTGAGTCTCTCATGCTAGATGTAAGAGAAGTGACATTCCTAAAGAAGGGACCTGGAAAACTCAAGTACTTTTCTAGATTGTTAAATGTCAGTTAAACGCGAAGTGGGAACAAATGCTTGTTGCAAAACTTAAAAAAATTATGACCAGTACTCAGTGGCAGACAGAAAACTGCTGGAGCTTAAGTTCAAACAGAATATAAACTATGCCAAGAAGAATGATATCATGGTTTGAGTATGTTGAAACTGATAAATTATTCCTCCAAGTACCACCCCTCCCACTCTCATATTCTTGGAGGACTAGGAAACAACACTGTCATTTGCACTACGCACTTTTTGCTGTCTAACTGAATATAATCTACAGTAAGTGGAATGGCATAATTTGCATTGCATGTGTTAGCTGTAGTCAATGGACAGAAGGTTTATCTTCAGCTGGACTTTTCACTGTATTACATTTGGCCCCTTGCTATGTAAGGAGAATTGCACTCATAATTCCTTTGTACCAAAAATGCGATCATCATCTGAGAGCACATATAACACAAAAACCATGTAGTCACGCACACGTTGTCTTTGTAGAGCTTCACTTTAAGATTATAAAATGAGAAAACGTGAATTTTATGTATTTTCAAGGGTCTTGCCAGTAGTCCAATTCTTAATTTTTGAAGTCTTGACCACAGCATCCCTTCTAGGATAAGTTTAAAATTAATGTCCAACCACAGCCTCTCCAAAAGCACTAAATGGTGTACTTTTCAAAGACAGCAATAATTGGATAGTAAAGTCCTGCCACAGAAACTCAGCTTTGGGGTTTTTTTTTTTTTTTGTTTTGTTTTGTTTTTTTTTAAGGGGCACTGAATAAAGAGGTTTACGTCTTTAGAGAGAACATTAGATGCCACTTAAGATCACAATAATGAAGAGGATAGGTACTAGGTAACGTAATAAACTCTGCCTTTTGTCTGTAGCTTACCACACACTATGCACTCACTGTGCAGCAGATACAGGAGTATCTGCTCATTTGAAGATTACTGAAGCCCTGCTAACCCTTTTGGATCAACGTTACTATGAAAGCAGAAGCCTGGTAGGCGTGTTTTCTGATTTTTCCTCCCCCTATGACCCTAACTAAAAACAAATTCATCTGTATTTCCTGCCTTTTTTGGGTAAAGAGGGCTGGGAAAGAGTGTTCATCGTTACGTATGTCAACAGGCCAGTGCTGGCAGGTCCAGGCTCCTGCTGTTGGCTTTACGGCAGAGTACTCCATTGTATCACGCTAAAGCTTGATTCCTGGCACAAAAGGGATGTTTGAAAGAATGTCTCGCTGGGTTAGCAAATACCAGAACTTTTTATAGTAATGTGTCCAAAATGCTGCTTGTATAGGATTTGTCACTTTTGTAAGAAAAGAAAAAAAAAAAAAAATCACAAAAAAAAAATCATAAAACCCCACCATTTGATGCTGTTACATAAGATTTCATTTAAACTACCTCTCAGCATGAAATTCAAACATTAGGTTAAGTTTAATAAGGTTTGCTCACTGTCACGTTATGTAAAAGTTACAGTGAATGCCAAAATTGCAACAGTTTATCACCAAAAAGGAAAAAAGTTAAGTCTTTTTTTTTTTTATGTGTTTGAAAGTATCCAATAGTTTCAAGTTATTGTAAACTCTGTCCTATTCTTTTAACTTCTGTAGTTTCAATCTTGCAAACTCTAGCTGCTGGACAGGAAATAAATCATAACCACAAGCTTTCATAATCATGGTCTGCTGGGTAAAAACAATTTTGTGTGCAGCTTTGTCATTTGGCTATAGATAGCCTCATTCACCAAGTGTACCATTAATTTAGTCTTCTTTTTTTTTTCTTCAGTACTTGAGATGTGAACTTGATGAATGCTATTCTGTAACGGATGCGTGCCACAAATTACATTGTCTTGTTTGCCTCTCTTCTGAATTTTAATGATCAGTTTATTATTGCAGATGTGGATATTGCTCATACAGCTTAATTTCTGTATAATTGTATAAAATATAAATGGAAAAAGTTTTAAGTTCTTACCCAGTATTTAGAGGTAATGTATTATAATAGCCTTATGTTGCAATTTTACCTACAGAGTACCGCACTTCTTTTAAACTGGATCATACCATCTTGGTAGGTGTAGATAGGTTTTTTGCATGAGTGTGTTTTGGTTTTGTTTCTTTTTAATTGAAATTCGATTCTCTTAAGTTCTATTTTCAGTGTTTGTGTTTACTACTTGTGATCATGTAGTTGTGCCTTACATTGTGAAAGAATTTAGTCCAGCGTGCACTGTAATTCCTGAACTCTGCGATTTGGAAGGCGGCTGTGGATTTGGATGAGAAGATGACACCATGCATCAACCGGTTCTGTATAAACTATGATGAAATGTTATTGAAATGTCATTTTGTTTTCTAACCTGTTAAAGGAACGATTAATGACAATAAAAAAAAAATAAATCAGACCTTTCTAATAGACCAGTTCTGTCATTCAAAACTACCTTGCCCCATTTCAAACAACAAAGCTACTTTGAAATGGGGGATCTGTCATTTTACAAATGAACTGTTGGGAAGCYACACATCTAAGAACAAGCTAAATGCTCCAGTTTCCTAGACTTGTGGGGAGCTGCAACAAAAGCTTTCACATTCCTGAGGAGGCAGTGATAATGACTGTTTTTCAAATCTGTTTTTTCACAGGTTAAATTCAGAGTAGTTTTTCCATTCCCAGTAACTGCACAAGGCTGCTGGGTATCCCRCGTTCAATTAAAGTCCTTCTGTCACTGGCTGTGTTCAGACATTGCATTCAATGCAGTCAGACAGCTGGCATAACTGGAAGACTCAGAAGTAGCACTTGTTTTAGTTCTTTAGACTAATGAAGGGCTTGCTTGTCAGATGGAAACCTTTCAGGGTGGAGCTGCTCTGCAGAGAGAAGCCAGGTGATTAACGTGTGTGTGATCAGTCCCATGACAAAGCCATGGTTGAACTGTGGGGGCATTCACAAAAAAATGTGTTTAGCTATTGAAGCAGATCTTCCTAGGGGCTCTGTGTAGACAGTGGAGAAAGACGGAGAGAAGCAGTCTCCTCTGAAAGGCAATGCGAGTTGGGAAGTTAATTTCTGCCTCGACTGCCTCCTGAGGCGTCTTTCTCTCCAGACCACAGAAGAGCCTGTTGAGCTTACGTCTCCCTAAAGACAGCCTGTGTGTGAGTACTTCCTTCCCCTGGGGTGTCCTCCTTGGAGATGTGCTGGCCTGCAGGAAATACTGAATCTGTGGGACTACTTAGTTGTCTGGTAAACTGAGCAGACCTGGCTTAAGGTTGTTTTGCCAAAAATACACAGAGGTGCAAAACACCACCCCCCCCCCCCTTCTGCCAGTGCACAAAGCACAGAGCTTAGTCTGTCAGGTGTGACTTCTCTGGGCTTGAAATACCTTTCTGTCCTATCACCATTGGTTTCAAGATACTGTGAGGTTCTGGTGAGGCACCAGGGGTGGAAGGGGGAGGGTGTGATGCAGTGGGCAGCTGAGCTTGGGAGTGGGGGAGATGGAGCACAGCTGTGTAAGCCAAGTTGTGGCTAAGTGGTTGCAGCTTGTGTGGTGTCCTGGAGCAGATCTGCCGTCTCCACTTTGTTCTGCTCTCTTGCCTTATGCATTCACCACTTGGCATGGAGCCTGAGTGGCTGTTCCTTTCCCAGGAAGCTGTGACAAAAACTTGCCCATCACAGGCACAGGGGGAAGAGCAGGAACGTGTACCACAGCAGCCTAGGCTGCATCTGGAGGGTGCTGAACCAGGTAAGTACATGCATATATGCAGCCTCCAGACCGTAGCTTGTATGTACAGGTGAGCCAGCTCAAGTGGATAAAATGTACCACCAAATCCTCATGGGTGGAGCTGGGGAGGAGCAGCACTTGAACTCATGACTAATTTGACTGTGGAGTAGAGGTGAATGCGAAGTGAGTGCTGACTTCCCCGTGAATAATGCAAACAACTGGAATGGCACTCCTACATTCTTCAGTGTAGTCCTCATCTGTGTGGCTTCTCTGTTCAGTTCCCCCTGAAGTAATTTGTGACACTGGGGATATCTTAAGGGCTAACTTTTCTGCTGAGGGAGACCAGCTAATTGGGGACAGAAAGTGGGAGAAGTGACAGTCACTTAGAGTGGCTTTAGGGAAGTCTCCCTTTCTCTCTYGGCTATGGGTAATCGCAGGGGAGCACCCTCCCTCTGTGGTAGTAACCTGCATGAATGTCGTGGCAAGCAGTTTCAGGCTGTGCTGTGGGTCTTTTCCAGTACCTCAAAAAGAGGGGAAAACAAAGTGATTAACAGGGGCACGTTTCTGCTATGTGGACCACAGATCTGGGATAGCAGTGAAGTATTGAATGGTTTAATGCAAAAGGAACACTCAAGTTTGTGAAGCAAACTTGAACTCTAAAGGCTGCAATGGATGTAAACAATGCATAATGACAGATCTGCTGTTAATAAAGTGGTAAAAAACCTCAGGTAAAAAAAAAAAAATCCTAATAAAGCAGAGCATCATTGCACTTTGTTCTTTCTTTTTATATATTCTATAACATCTCTAGTTTAGCTGAATGTTATATGTAATTATGACCTTTTTCAAAGAAACTTAAATAATCTCATTTTAAAAATCAATGGGGAGTCAACACAATATATGGTTTGACTGATCTGCCTCCACAAGCTCAATGTTAATGCAAAAACCATCTTGTGATATTGTAGTTAGTAGGTAGAGAGGCATAACTATTGGCAGCTATGGCTACACAATTTTAATTTCATGAAATTCATTAATACAGTTTGAATGATCTTGGAATAAGCCTTCTAGACTTTTCTGGTGAATGAGTTCTCACCAACATAGGTTTTTTCCCCTGTCCCACTTTCTAGGAAATGACAAGCTGTATTAAAGCTTCCCTGGATGGCAAGAGCCTTCCCCTAGCTGAAGCAAAGGAGCATCTAAGAGTGATACATTTATTGCATGGCTCATTTTCCCCCTCCAGTTTATTCCTACATCCCACAGTCAAAACTCCTCACTTCTGTCTAGTCAAGTCAGAAATCTGTTAGCTTCAGAAACATAAGGCATGCTGGAAGAAATAACTCTGTTATCACTGCAATAGTCTTCCACTGGCTCTGCTGGTGCTGTGCTGACATTATTAAATTTCAGAGGATTCAGCTGGGAAGCAAAAAGCAATGCTTTTCTTGGTTTCATGTTGCGTGGTGTAATTGGAGATTGCCATTTCTATCTGTGATATCCATATTTTCTGTAACAAGAAAAAACAGTTTATAAACAATCTAAAGAAGTTCCAATAATTCAGATACATAAACACCCAGAGCCTTTAGTTTTATTTAGCCTTTCTTCAAGCCTATGCTCATAATTCCTGAAATGAACATGAATTATCCCAGAACTGAGACTCTCCCAGTTGCTCAGGCCACTACACGCTGCTGGAGTCTGTGTCTGGGGCCAGGGATTTCCAGTGAAGGTTTCCTTTTTGGTTGGAAGGTAGGATTTTAATGCTCTGTTTGCTTGTAATGGTGAAGTTTGCTGCAGGCTATTTCACCTGTTTTTGTGTAATATTTATTAGTTTAATGCTGTCCCTGCAGTTTGGGCTCCCTGTTCCTCTGATTAAGACAGCCCCGGTGCTATCGGCATCACAAGTTCTGTCCCCCTGCGAGATCTGTCATGTGCTGCCACTTGAATTTCAGTTTCTAGCATCACGCTGACAGCATTCAGCTCTATATCTGCTGTCATCCAGGTATGAGGGCAGGGGGTGATGGCTGGAGAGATGGATTTTAAATACGTAACTTCCTTCTCTCTGTGCTAGTCCAGATGGTCTGGGTCGCAGAAGCTGAGTTGTCTCTGAATTGCTATGATTAGACATAACAAATTAGTTGGCAGCAATACGAGCCTAAGGTCTACCTGTGCTTCTCCCACCCCAGGATTTTTATTTTGCCTAGTCAGGGGCTGCTCTCCCTGCCGTAATGCATGTAGAGACACTGAGCTTTGATGCGAAGAGTAGAAACGCATGAGAAGGGGCAGCCTGTTCTACTTCATGCTAYGCTGGGATTCATAAATTTTGTTATTGACCCATCTGGTTGTTTCTTGTATGTGTTTACACCCTGAATGAGTTAAAAACATCGCTTTGAAAAATGGAAAGCTGGAGAGAGAAAATGGATGACCTACAGATCTAAGGAGTCCCAGCAGAGGACGTGAGAAGAGTCTGCATGTGCAAGCTCTGTGTGCCCGGCAGAGCACAGAGCCCGGCTTTGGCATGGGGTGGTTGCTCTGGCCCCTCTGGAGCTGCTGGCGGAGGGTGGTGGTGGTGGTTACACAGGGGTTTGCTAGGCAGTAGTGGACCCGTGGGAGGCAGGATTTAAACGGTTGAGCTTTTCAAGGCTCATGGAGGAGAGCAGGGGACGGGGAGAAGAGAACAGAGGGCAGGACAGCGGTATGGGTGGGATGAGCAACAGTAGCGTATTTCAGGTCTGTRTTTTCTGTGTCTGCTGAGTATTGGGTCTCTGAGAGAGAGGTGGGAGTGGGGCAAAGGATTCGCTGCATCTACGTTCAATGCATTGCGTGCACTTCCCGTGCAGTCGGTAGAGCGCAGTATGGCAGCGAGAGGCAGGCGGGCAGGGTGAGCCTGGGCCTTGCAAGGGAGCCGGGAGCCGAGGCAGGCACTTCACAAAAATCAGGAGATCTAAGAGGCGGCTTGCAACGTAACAGCCCTCTGCTTGGGACGAGTCAACGGGAATATGACGCGTACGGCTTCATTCAGTTTGCTGTCTCCCTTTTGATACAGCTTAGCTAGCTCAAGGCCCTGGTCTGATGGTCCTCACCAGTATCAATCTTATCCAGATCACCTTCCTTTCTGCCTTGCAGAATCACGTCAGCTAAACCCATAAGCTCATCTTGGCTAGCAAAGTTTCTTTAAAAAATATATTGATCATACTGAGATTGGGCTTCTTGGGAGCTGAAATAAGGTAGTTCACTTCATTCAACCAGTGCTGGAAAGTTTGCCTTTCCTAGGGCTCAGAGCACCCAAAGTCAACAAAATGTGGTAATGCCACCACATCCAAGTGAAAAGAACCTTTCACTGCAGGGTTTTCTCCTTTGATAAACTGGACTTGTGAGACATTGAGAAAATGGTAGCCACCTTGTGTGAAGGCAGCTTTGGAAGGGAGAGGTAATATTTCAGTAACAGGAGAAGGTAACGACTTCTTGAGCAGATAGCTATAGTAGGTAGCTATTCCAAGTACCAACCAGTGACTTGGAAATGGAAAGAATTCACTCTCTGCTTTTCCCTGAAAAAGTCTATCTACTGCCATTTACTTTTAAGAATTAGTATTAGTGGTAGTCAAATTTCTGTGCATTGGGTATTAGAGAATGAAATTCAACTTACAGGAGAGAAAAAAAAATACTTCTGTGAAGTGCCTACCACACTTTCAGATGTTATATACAGCACTGTTACTAGAAATGTGATGTGGTGTGAAAATGAGGGGTAAATTTATATAACAGTGGAATTAATCATACCATCTGTTCAATCTGAAATTGCAAGATGTGGGTCGTGCGTAGATGAGCATGATACAGTTTTCTGATCTGAGTACTACTGCATATGAGTTGGGTGTGGGGGGGTTGTTTTGATGTTGGCTTCTCTGGAGGGGCTGACTGTCTTCATTTCTGTGACATAAGAAATGGCATTTTTTTTTTTAGCAATCAGAAATGATAATGTTTTTCAACAAGAATATGACCTGCTATCAACCCTGATATAAAATTGGTACATGTTCAACAGCAAAAATTCTGTAACAAATGTGTGAGCGAGAACACTGGGGTGTTATTTTGTTTTGGTTTGGTTTTGGTCAAATGTCACAACTGTAATAGATCCATAGCACAGCACGGCCACTTTTAGGCTGAGATCTTCCTTTAGGGAAAGCGTAGTTGTGTAATTAGAGAAGGAAAAAAAATGGTGTGCTACTTACCTTGACAGTCTCTGACTGAGCTTGTAGCAAGAAGACCGCTATGCACTGACGATACCTATTTTCATGCTGTATTAGGAAAGCATTTCGCAGGCTGAAGACTGTGGAAAAAATATGGAGAAATGATATAAATTCCCTCATGCAGCTGTCAGTCCAATTTTATATCACATTGTCTGATTATGATTGAAGAAATCATATATGTAATCATGTTTTCTGATTCTTAATAGAGCAAAGCACCTTGATAGGGTTAGTTTTTTGTTGTGTGGGAAGCTTTATTTCAAAAAGTTCATTCTGCTTGCATTTGTTTTATTTTTAATTATCATTGTGCAGCCAAGGTGCTTTTGAGTCTAGCTGAGCATCATTAGAGAAGTTTCCATTCAAAGTGGACTAAATCGTAACTGAAGTTAGAGAAAAACAAATATCAAAAACTAAAGAGAAAGGCCCCATTTTTATTTTCTTTCAAACAGGTCYGTATGATGGCTGCTATGTAGGGAAGTGGCTGCACTCGGGCCGATGGTGGGATCGGGCTCTCCCTGGGGCATGTGCATGAGCCGGCGCTGCTGCCCGGGGTGCCCCCGGTCGGCTGCCGGCAGCAATGTCTCGCAGGGCCAGGCATGTTGCCAGCAGCCCTTTGGTTCCTGCCAAACTTCTGCAGAAGTGAATTGGTGACTCCGGGTGTGACAGCAGCATCTCCTGGGTCCTGCAGATGACTTTGGGCATTACGGGGCAGGTTTCCCTGCAAAGAGACGAATCGGCACCAAYGTCGCATGTCCGGAGTGAAGGGGTGGCTTAAGTCTGTTACAAAGCAAGCTTGGGGGAAGACGAGGGGAAAGCATCTTCAGGTAGCCAAAATCCGGCGGCAGATGGCAGGCGTGCTTGGGTGGGCTGGTTGAGGCAGGGAGGAGGGCACAGGAACCTGTTATAATGCACCGGATTCACGTGGCGTTGCTTTTTTTAGCTGGAGTTGACGTTGCTGTAAACGAAGCAAYGGTGAGTGAGGTGCAGGATCGCCTCCCTGCGAGCGGTGGCCCTCAGCGGAGCCCTGCTCCTGAACCCACGCAGCCCGAGGAGAGCACAGATCTCGAGCTGCCAAGACAAGGCAGCATTTTTCTGAGTCTACTACAGTTGACATATCTTTTTGATAAACTTATCTAGTTCATATAGTTTGCTCTGAAACCTTGTACTATGTAGAATATCTTGCTGCTGTGTAAAGCTTCTTGTCCAAGCATTTCCAAGTGCTCTACAGTCAGACCCCAAAATGTTTCTGGAAGATAAAGTGTACYATAATCCTAGTTTTACAGAAAAGGGAAGCGGAGCACAGACCAGTTAAATTACTGCAGCAAATCAGTTAGCAGCGGAAATCTATAGCAGCAGAGGGGGTATGTTTCAGAACTCATGCCTTCTGTCTGTCTGTGGTCAATGGGAAATACAACTTTACAGTTCTAAAAATGAATTTTCTGGGCAATGCTTGGCATCAGGCTCTCAGTAATGTTTTCTAAAAGAAAGTCTGTGGCTGTAAAGATTACCAGTCTTTGAGATAGCGACATACCAGTGGGTCTGGCCCCTTCAAACTTGGTGTAAAGCATTATTAGTRGAGCAATAATAAGCAATTGCAAAGATTAAATCCAGAGCAGAATGTTAAAAGGAAAGCGATTTCCTAATCAGAAAGTATGTTGCTGCTTACGGTCTTCAGAGATGGGTTCCTACTATTACACTTAGATGTGAAGTTACATCTCTTGTACAAAGTCGTGATGTTTGCAGATAATTCTGCTTTTAGGGTAGCTTCCCAGTGTTACGAGCACACCATTATATCTCTTATCCCTTCACTGATACGTAGCTGGCTTCGGGCTAGAATTATTCTGCATAATTATCAGCCCCCTGCCTGCTGCCAAAAGGGTATTTCTATGATATTGCAATATATATAYTTTTTTCTAGTCCTTGTATTGAGGTACGTTTCTTTCCAAAGTGAGATCAACCCTCAGCAAACTAATGGATGCAGAAGTACTTCTTAGATCAAAAATCAGGGTTTCATTTTTGATTAACGTGATGGATCACTGCAAGTCACATGCTGCCCTTTCTGAGAACATGCTAACTAATCTTTTACTGCCACCAGTAGTAAAAGTCTCCTTGAGACTGCAAATAAATTGGCACCATTCCCCAAGGCCACACATTCCTGACAATACTTAATCTTCTCTTCCCCCCCGCCCCCCGCAAAGGGACATTTTCCATTGACACTGGAAGTTTTGCTTGTTGTTTTACACAAAATGGTGGAAATCTGAACTGCAAGCTCCCTATAGTCATTTTTCTCACTATTTTTATTGTACCCCACTCCAAGGGGTCCTGTATTAGGGTGGGGCTTCTGAGACATTACAAGGCTACAGGTAAGTAATGGAGACTGCCATAGCTACAGCTGTAATAAAGCTGGTAGGAATATATGGGAGAGAAGTCAGGCAATGAGGTCCAGAGTGCAGGGAAGGGCCATAACCAGTGGCCAGAGCCTGGGCTGGGATGCAGCAGGTAGCTTTGTCTATTCTGCTGGTTGCAGCTGGATCATGGGGATAGAAGGACCCTGGTTAGAAATCTTTGAATGTAGGAAATGCTGGCTTAGAAAAAAAATCCAAAAATCTTATTCCCATCTCCATTATGGCGTTTATGCCCAATCTTGTATGAGCAAACCGGAGGGCGGCTGCCCCGCCCTCTCCAGCACCCAGAAGCTGTCGACCTTGCATCTGGTCTGGGCTTAGGCAGGAACGCGGGGCTGCCCTCCCCTCCACCCTGCAGGCGGGAGGCGGCCGCTGCCTTTGCTTCGTTTCTGCTGAGTTGGTAGGGAGACTCCTTGGGCAGACAGACGGTGCCTGGAGCACGTYTGAAAAAAGGTTATTCTTCTCTGTGTTCATCCCCCCTTATCTCATCTTTAGTCATTTGCCTTTTATTGCCTACCTTTATTTCCTATCAGCATTGATGCTGAATGCTAATTACTCTGGGTGAATATATTTCAAAGTTATTATAATTTTTACGGGCTCTAGATTTATTTTCCATATCTACTGATTTCCTACAGAGCACTCTAGCTCCCTGAGCTTTTCCTCCCAGTCTTTAGGATTAGGATGGCTGACAGGCCCTGGAGCCCAGGGATTTGCGTTTCTTTTATTTCTCTTTGATATAGGAGGCTCCCGGGATCTGGGCAGTGTTCGACTGAGGTGTGTGAGAGCCTGCAGGAACGGCTCAGACCAAGGGGAGGCCTGTTTTTTCATGCCTGCTCCCTCACCCAAGCTCTGATTTGGTGACTCCAGGGACGTTGTTTCGGCAAGGTAAGGCTGGTCACTCTCTGTGGAGGTCAGTCCTCCTCCCCTCCTCACCCAAGGACGCAGCAGCAGATGTTATTGGGGCAATTTCCCCTGGCGATGTGTTTGGATGTCTGTGAGCAAGGAAGCATTGATGTATGGTGGGTGATTTCCATCCTCTCAATAGCTGCTGGGGAGGTGAGTAGGAGCAGCAGGAGGAGGTAAATCTCCTCTCCAGCCTCCTCCTCGAGAATTGCTGCTGCGCACGTGTGGGGACACCCAGGAGAGCAGCGCATTGGGGTGTTGGGCAGTGGGACAACTGATAAAATGCTGCATAACTACTACAGAATTGAAAGTGTACTTGGGAAAGAGGCCTGGGGTTTGGCAGAGCGTGTTAGGACAGTTAGGGCAAGGAAATACGTGGTTTGTGAGAAAGAAGTCAGTGGAGTCTTGATACCTCCTTTGGGGTGAATGGATAATATCTGATAGTCGCTGGTGTGTACGTGAAAGTCACTGTTAGAGGGACTGGGACATGGAGTGTAATGTCTGTGTTAGCAGGTCATGCCTCGCAGTAAGAGCAGAACTGTGAAGCTCAACAGTGCTGAGGCACCGRTGTTTGCACTCCAGCTATCTGGGGGTGGTTTGTGGGCAAACAGCGTCTTATCCTTACACTGCTGCGTACGCAATGCATTGAGGTGGTATCTATCAAGACGTTCAAATGCACGTGGGCACGTACCTGTAACGTGGACGGGGTCAACGTTTTTCAGCGTCAGTCTGTCTAGCGGGATGGGCTGGTCTAGGACTGTGCAAAAGCCACCCTCTCTTATGAAGGACTGCAGCTCAGGAGTGAGGGAAGGACAGACAGGGATTAAGCCGGTGTCTGAGCCCCCGTATTTCTGGGAATAGAAAATGAAGTTGGTTAGCTGGTTGTCTGCCATCTGCTCATGAAGTACAGGCGCTAAACAGCCCTAAATTATGTGTTTTCTCTTATCAAAGGTACTCAGACAGCTTATTTGCCTGAGGAACCTCAGAAAAACTCATCGGTACCTGGAGTTCTCCTGCAAGGTCACACCTTGTACTAAAAAACCACAATGGAAACACAATACAAGTCCACAGGCAGAAAACAGTCAGTCTAAGGTGTTCAAAGGTCTTTTTTTCCCTCTTCCCCCTGCCCTTCCCCCCTTCTTTTAATAGCAGGACTTTTTCTCCATTCCTTGGAGGTGCGTTTCCCCATCTCCCCTTGCATACTTGCAGAACACACAATTGCTGGGGCTCCAGATGGGTTGCAGCCCCTCACAGAAGGTTCACCAACACATGTACGTGGCGTAACCCTCAAAGAGACTTGCCTGTGGGCACCAGGCCCCTTGAATCCCTGCTCCCTTCATTCCCCCCTGTGCTATGGGATGGTGCTGCTGTTCTACCATCTCTCACTGCATGCTTTCTCAAACTCCTACAAAGGCAGGACAGGTGCTTCTTTAAAAAAAAACAAACCAGGAAGTCTTTAAATCAGACACAAACTTCTTGAGATTTAGCACAGGTCCACTTAGCCTTAATTTACATCATCTTCATAGCCTTAATTTACATCATCTTCATAGCCTTAATTTGCATCATCTTCATAAACTTAATTAGCTAGATGTACTCCTACACTGAAGCTTTAGGAATTTCAGGTCATCCAGTGCCTTTTTTTGGTGGCTAAATACCGATATTTATCATCTATAGAACTCTCTCTATAGCATCTTTCATCAATAAAAATTTTCTTAAGAAGAGTCATTATATCTCCATTTTAAACTAGGGGAAATCAAGGCAAAGAGAGGACACTTACAACAGGCTGTGTTGGAACTGAGAATAAAGCCAACCTTCCACCTATTTTAGCATTTTCCTGTTTTCTCCCCACCCCCACCCCCCACCCCACCCCCCTTTTTTTTTTACTTCTTTCCAACAGTTCTGATATCTCTGGGATAAAAATTTCTCAGGTTGCTGGACTGAGTCATGAGGGGAGCATTAGAAAACTTCTTACATTCTTGAAACTTTTCTGAGCTTTAGGAATCCAGCACATCAGAACACCACCAGGAAAATATTAAGATCTTGTAAAGTAAATTCTGCCTGTCGTAGTATTCCTGTAACATACTGAGCCTAGAAGCAGGGTTTTGAATCAGTGTTATGGTTTGCTATCAGCATAAGGAAGTATCACCTGTCCTTCATGCCGATTAGTCATCTTGTATTTTTATTGTTAGCTCAATCTTCCAAAGGACATTCAAAATATTTACCAAGCTAAAAATCATAACAACCACAACCACATATAGCTCTATCCATTATTACCTTTTTGTTACGTTTAATTTTGGTAATTAACAGGAAATCATCAAATAGGAAGAGGTAGACGTCAAGGAGTCTTGTGYTTTCTGAGGAGGAAAACAAAAAAATCAATTTGATGATGTGATTATTTTAAGGAATTGCTACTTCTAAGATGAGGCACATCTATGAATCACTGCATCTTACAAAATGCTTTTAACAAAGCAGCATGGTTTCCAACATAGTACAGAACTACTCATCCCCTGGTCTGCACTCTCAAACGCAGCGCTTAAAAAATTATATGTCTCTTGATGATTTTGGCTACTAATACTTGTGCCTTGTAGCAGCTACCTCATTATGAACCAAAAACTACCTGCCTGCCAGGAAAAGTGACCTGGATCACCTGGAGTACCTACAAATACAACAATCAGCATGCTATAAATTAGCAAATTCTACCTGGTAAACAGTGAACCTTCTGAAAATGGCAGAGATAAAGAAATAAGGAAGTGCCACCTTTTCCTGGTACCTTTAAATACTGGTATGCTGCCCTCTTCACCGGCTTTTGCAGTGATGAAATGTTAATTGATAGCCTCACAAAAGCCTTTCAAAAACTACACAGAAGAGTGTTGGCTTATCTTTTCTTCCTAGCTTAGAGGTCATGAGGATGTGAGGAATATAACAACAAACGTCTGTGAGAATGCTTCAAAGTCTTTCAGGTTGATGTCTAAGCCATGCTAAAAACTCAGGTATTATTATAATAAATAATAGGGAGCAATTTAGCAAAAGCAAGAGTAATTTTTTAAGCAACTTCCTGCAGGAAACCTGGATTCTCTGCTGGATTTGCACAGTTCGGTCCTTTGACCTCTTCCTTGTTTATGGCTCCTTCTATCCCTTTCCATTTCCCTTTTTGGTCCCAACTTGCTGTCCTGTTTCACTTCCAGAATCACCTCCTTTCTCTGCTGCAGAGTTTATCCTTTATAATCTGTCCTCTGGCTACTCTGTACCAATAGGGCATCTCTGGGCGTGAAAAGTAGGCATGAAATGCCCAGCTACTCTTAACAGCAAAGGGTGGTGAGAGCTATTGCTTCCAGGCAGTCTTGCAGGATCCTAAAATACTTTCTTGGGTGTTTGGTTCTGAAAGGTTTGGCTTGAAAACTTCTTGTCTCATTAACGTTGCACAAAGCAATATCAGTAACTACTGAAAATTAAAATTCTAACTAGGTCATGGATCAGCCAGCTGCACGGAGAATGAAGAAAATACCATGAGGACCTTCTTATGTTCCACTGGAGATTCAGAAGACTACAAACAAGCAAGTTAATGTGTAGTAGACATCTTATAAAAACTACCCTTCTGTAAGTTTCTATGAAGTCAAAAACTGTAGGCTTTTGTGGGTCTTGCACAGGAAAGAATTATTTGTTGTAAACTCTGCCTACTGCTATGGACAAACTTTTCAGTTTCTTTAATTTATACTGTGTTCACAAAGTCATTGAACGGCATCAGTTGGAAGGAACCTCTGGAGGTGTCTGGTCCAACCCACTCCTCCAAGCAGGCCAAGCTAGAGGAGGTTGTTCAGTCAAGTTTTGAATATGTCCAAGAAAGGAGACTCTGCAACCTCTCTGGTCTCCTGTACCAATATCTGACCACCCCAACTGTTAGCAAGTTTTTCCAAATATCTAGTGGGGGAATACCCCATGCTGCAACTTGCATTGTTATGTCTCATCCTTTCTCTGTGCAACTCCATCCTCCTTAAAGCAGCCCTTAGGCAGTTGAAGGCAACAGTAATGTCTTCCCTGAACCTTCTCTTCCTACATCTGAACAAACCCACTTCTCTCAGCTGCACCTATTCTCAATTACAGGATTACAAAAAAACCATGCAACTGTGGTCTCAGTGATCTCAGCTTCATTCAAACAAGCACAGTTCACCTTAACACCAAATTTGTGTGACTCTGTTCAAGTGGTGACTTTAGGACATGCTTCTTTCTGTTGTGCAGTATTATATTTGACTTGTGCTTTCATTTTTGTCTTGAAAGATATTTCATTCAGACAAGTAGTGAAATGCCAGGCGCTTTTATATTGCAGATTGCAGGCAGCTGGCTGTCTTGGTGGGTAAGAGTTACGCTCATACCTCCTTCTCCATTTTCTAATTACGTATTGCAGAAAGAAATGTGGACACACGATGGCCACCCTTACCTCCTTCATTGGGGGCTCATGTCTCATCAAGAGAGCAATGAGTGCAGAGGCCAACTGTGGCAGGAGAGGACTCAGTGGCTTTCTTACTCCTCTGCCTGCCACCCCATAAACATCATAGAATCATAAAGGTTGGAAAAGACCTCTAAGATCATTGAGTCCAACCATCAACCCAACACCACCATGCCCACTAAACCATGTCCCATCAGCAGCAACCTTTTCTTCTGCTCTCCATGTCCCTGATGTTGTGCCTTCTTCTCTGCTACTATAATTGTCTTCACGTGAGAAGGAAAACAAAAACACTGAAAAATGGACGGTGTCCCTTTTGCTGCTCCCTTTGTAACAGTCGTAATGGTGGTGGGAGACAGAAAGTGTTGCGTGCTTATTCTCTTCACCTCTGCTCCTAAGGAGGTGGTGAAGGAAACGTGAGACATGGGCTGTGCTCATTTCTGTCAAACCATTGCTACAGCCCTGCAGCCACCGTGGCACGTAGCTTCCAGCATCCTTTCAGATGATGGTCTTCTCCAAACTGCCCAGGCTCTGCTTCCTGTCATGCAAGGAGGAAATCCTCCTCTCCTGCGCAGGTAGAGATTCTGCAGCAGCTCCCCAGCAAGCAACTTGTGCCCTGCTACAAAATGCTGCCTGTGTGTCTGGACGCTTGACTCTCTGCTCTGCCAGGGTGATAGACAGCTGCGAGCAGTGTTGTAGAAATCAACATGCTTGCGTGGGACCACTGTGCTACCTGTGGAGTTAATGGCATGTTGTATGAGTGCTCTGTTCGTAAAAGGGAAGCCACCCGGCAGGATAACACCTTCTTGTTCCAAGGTATCCATCAAAACAGCAGTCTTAGCAGAGATGAAGTATGAAATAAAAATAGGAAAAACCTCTGGACTTTTCAGTAATTTTCAATTAAACACATAGCAGATATGRTGCCAGAGAGGTGAGGTATATTGACATTGGTCCCTGGGCACATGGGGCACCTTGTATAGGACAGTCTAAACTTCCTTTTTTCCTATTGCCACGTTCTTGAAAGTGACAGTAAAACGCTGCCTTTGAGTGGCAGGCATCGGCCAGTCAAGCTGATTTCTTCAGCACCTGGCAGACTGAATATCCAGATGTGACAATAAACAATCATGCAGATTACTCATCCTTTTGRCAGTTTGGCTGTTTCTCAGTCTCTCTCTGACAAGCTGTATATTTGCTTTTTCTTTCCTGCACCTGCCCAAATACTGTTGCAGAGGTTCATTCTGGACCTGCCATAACAAAATATGATTCTGTTAAGCTATCTCCTGATACCAGGACATTTAGGGACATTACCTGCTAGTGTTAGCCTCCCTTCGTGAAGGAGAAGTCTGTTCGCTGAAGACAAAAGGTTTTCACTGCTGTTTTCTCTTAAGCTTTGCTTCAAACACTTGACCCAAAAAAGAGACAGAGAGAGAGAGAGAATGGGGAATCTYGCATATCTGATGATGAACTGGGAGGCAACCAGCAGTTAAACAAACTGAGCACATGTGTGCTCTTATCTCAGGCTAAATACATCACACAGCTAATAACTGAACATGGCTGTGTTTCTTCAGCAGTGCTATTGCTTAAATGTGTTTATGCTTTTGAAAGGTTAAGCTGGGTTTTTCTTTTCCGGAGTGAGTTTAATGGTTTTTGCAGCCCTGCATGTGAACAGACATAATCCTTGAGGTGAGATCCACTTGATGATGTTACCATAATGCTGCCTAAAGTCTGCCTGTATGGGTAAGGGGGTAACCACAGCAGAAGGGTGCACATGTTCCCAGGCATGCTGTGTAATTTTTTGTAATGCTATTTAAATGTAAATAGAAATTTCTTCAGCTCAGCTTGAGGAGTGAGAGAGTCAAATAATTTCTACTTCATATCCTTATAAAAAGGTAGTAATACTCACATCTATCCCATTTCATTCTGCCCCCAAAAGCAAACACTGGAGAGTCCTCCTGGATCATACAGTTGTCCTCTCTTGGATGCTAGCTGAGAGCAACCCATGCTGCCATCCAAGGCACTGTGCACAGCCTGCGCGTTCAGCTACTGCTTTTGCAGTGCTCAGGCTGCAGCTGCTCCTGTTAGAGCAGAGCCATCCCCAGTAACTAGAATATAGACAATCTGCTGACTTTGGACCACGCTATAAAGATAGATAGGAAACTAAACCTTCCTCAAGCAAAAATGCCCTTTAAAAAACTGCTTACCTCTGGGACAAAGAATCTCTTGTCACGATCCCAGACCTGAGGCCAAATTATGACCTCTTGCAGCTGCCTGAACTTCTGAAAGTTGTCCAACCACTTGACTTTACCTTCCAGATCCCCTGAAATATGTGAAACATCAGTTACTGCCAAGGCTGGCAAAACCAGTCCTGTTTCTAGAAGATGCTGAATACTGATTTTCTCCAGTGGAAGCCAAAGCTCCTCACATGTGAAGCCCCAGATGAAATCTTGGCCTCATTGTAAAAAATGCCTAAACTCTTCTTAGGTCAGCAGAGCCAGAATTTCAAACCATGCATTCAAACATGCTTAAATTCACTGCTAAATGAAAAGGTTGTGTTTACTAATCTGACTGGGGAACAGGGGGAATCATATAAAACTCAATTAAAGTGTAATCTTAAAAAGGTCTTTAAAAAAAATCCTGCCTTTCTAAAGTATCTGGGGTAGTGAGAGAAAAATAGTTTTCATTACATACAGCCTGATCAAAAGACTGTTGAAATTAATGAGAATTAATTTGGGGGGAAGTGGTGCCAGAGGTGACTGAAGTATTTAACTGGGATGGGGGCGCCTCAGAATGTGAAAAATGGGGGCTAAGTCTTTGCCGATTCAGGGCCATTAGGGGGAAAACTTTAATGGACCTGCAACTTAAATTCCAAGTTTTTGTGTTAAGTGATATTGCAAATAATGGTTTCAGACACACACGCACACATATACACCAGAAGGGGACTGCAACTGTTCCTTATGTCACTGATTCACTGATCAAAAAATGAAGACAGATCTTTGTCAGGTGTCTGTGAATAAAGAGGGGTCACCCCTCTATCTTTGGTTTCCTTGGCCCAGAGGTGTCTAAACTCTGGAAGGACCTATTTCTTTGCCAGTAATGTTCCCCAGATATCCCATGGTCTTTTGGGGCCATACCTGAAACTGCTGTCTTCCCAGCAGAAGTCCCCAGACTAGTGACAAAACCATCTTATTTTGTTATGGGACCCGTTCTGTGCCGAAAAGTGTGCTCCTTGTGTGGCCGTTAGGCTAGACTCCTCAGAAGACTTGGCAAGAAGAGAAAGAACCTGAGTCTCTCTTTTAGGTGGTAATTCTGTCATTGGAGAATTTACCCAAGAAGGAGGAGTCCCAGATTTATCTATCTCTAGAAGACATCAACTCTCTCTCTGCCTCATCTCCCAAGGAGATATTCGAGCCTTCAGCCTCCAGGACGGGAAGAAGGATGGTGGCTGAGAGCAAGCCACCATGCTGGGTGGCTCAAGGCCCTGGTGTGCTGCTGGTGAGGATGAAGTGCTGCCTGGCACCTCTCCCTGCCAAGACTGGCAGGATAAGTGTTTTGCTGATGCAC
Source organism: Phoebastria nigripes (assembly GCA_035582835.1). Classification (NCBI taxonomy): domain Eukaryota; kingdom Metazoa; phylum Chordata; class Aves; order Procellariiformes; family Diomedeidae; genus Phoebastria; species Phoebastria nigripes. Next base: position 1,374,386 of record JAYKAV010000367.1, on the reverse strand, counting down.
TGTCTTGTCTTTGATTTCAGTGGGGACTGCACGAGGCCTTTGGGGAATAAATCTATCTGCTGATGTACTATATGACCATAAAACACTTGGAGATGCATTTATAGCTTCCTGAACAAGACTGAATTAATAAATTATTTAAAATTAATAAATTATTTACTTAAAACAAAATGCAGGGAAAAAAAAAATATTCCTGTACCAACCCCTTCTTTTTCCACAATAGCTAGAGAAAATCTGTAGCTGAGAGAGCTCTTGAGCTACTTTACATGGTAGGACCCTGTCATTTAGTGAAAGGTCAGTGACATAATATTCCCCCTGTGAGTGCAATTTTATCCTATTAAGGATTAGCCCCAACAAATCCTCCCTAGACATAAATCCAACTCAAAGACTTCTTTGTTTGAGATCTATCTTGATTTGTTCCAATTTGTGATCTGCTCTTAATTGTTTGCATGTCACTGCAGATGATTCTGAGCAAATACAAGTGACTCACTGATTTGGGAGTCCTGTGACCTTGCTCAGAGAGGCTTTGACAGCATAAGGGTGGCACCAATCATTTCCTGCAGAATGAGGAAGGGCTCAGGATTGTAGAAAGGCATGCACATCCTCATTGCATCTCTGCAGGGARACCGGACCCATTCACACTCAAAGGACATGCACAAAAAGACCACATAACTTGCTAATTGTTAATTGCACACTTGACTTTTAACCTTAGCTACTTACGTATGGACTTTTCCACCTTCTCTTTAAGTGACCAGATAAAGCCTTTCTCTGTTTCGTCAGTGCTCCTCTTCCAGATGTTGTTAAGGAGGAGGGGATAGCGCGTCAGTCGATGCAAAGGAGCGACCAGCAGCTCCGGCAGATGCAGCCTCTTGCACTCTTCGTTTTGTTCACACCACTGCTGAAGACAAGGAAAACCTGCCTTAGGCCTCAGCTTGCTCCCTGGCAGGGAGGTAGCAAAGAGTTTTCTGCATCATCAGCTGACTGTAATGAGACAGGGACTAATTAATGATGAACTTCTCACATGGTAAGAGCAAGGGCAGCGTAAAGGCTCTCTACAGGGAGAATGGCACCACTCCTCCAGATTCACTTTCTGCATTGCTGCTTCCCATTTCGGATGCTGTGGCCATGCTAGCAGATCAAGCAGTGCTCTTATTTATCTGCCATTTTAATTTCATCAGGAAAACCTCAGTTACGCTTGAGGGCCACCTTATGTTTTAGGGTCGCCTGCTACTTCCCACTGGGGAGCTTTTTCCTAGGCACGAGTGTATGAAATCCTTGTCAGGGAGCAAGGGATGTGAAACTCCCAGGCCCTAAAAGCTGCAGAGTTTGGCTGCTACAAAGAGGTGTCCTCCCAGTTTTGGGTTGCCTGTGAGAAAAGCCCACTTTTTCAGGTTTCTCTTTCTAAGCCTGTAATGTTGAAGATGAATCTTAAGTATTTACAGGACACGCTGGTCTGCTAATGATAAGTCAGAAAGAGCAGAGCCTTCTTCCCAGGAGCCCCACCACTGCACTGGCTGGAGTTGTCGCTTCAGGCAGATACGGTGTCGGCAAAGACAGAACCTGCTCTAGTGCTGTAACTTTACAAAGACATCGCTGATAGCTCTTTCCAGCCTTAGAGGGAGGTAAATGCTCACTTAGTGGTAGTGTTTTGATACCAAGTTCTACATTTGCTTTATCTGTGGTTAAGCAAAACCTGTCAGAGGAGCTAAAACACTGCCGTTGCAGAGGGGTTGCTTGCTGTTCCATCCAGGACGTTGCTTCCTCCCTGCGGGCACATGCATCAGCGAATACCTGTGAGCGAGGAAAGCAGCCCGGCTTTCTTGCCAGGGCTCAGCCAAAACCCACCCCGCTCTCTCATCGCGGGCTCCCAAGACACATGAAAGCACTGACATGCTCCTGAATTTCTATTCCCCTTGTTTTGGCTTGTATCATATATGCCTTTCCTTAAGCAGAAGGAAGCCGTCATATGCTTCTCCAGTTTTGAGGTTTGTGTATGTCACCGCTGATGTGGCATAGCATAGAGGCTGGGGGCAGTTTTGTACTTGGGGAACGTGAGCCCTGTCATCTGCTAAAGCACATAATACCCTACGTACTGTGTTCCCACCTAACATCTAAACCAAGCTGATACCCAGGACATGTATCAGAGTTGTTTCTTTTTTTCTGTAACCGTTTCACCATGTTAAGGTGGAGCTCACCAAGTCAAGGGATTATGTGTGAAACATCTGAATGTTAGAGGCTGGCAGTACATATTTTCTGCCTGCAAAAATGCAGCCAGTTGTTCCCTTTTGGCTTCCCTCTCTTGCCTGTTCTAAATGAGAAGTATGGACTTTCACATGTGCAGGGGAATATGCACTCAGAAGGGTGACTTCATATCTATGATACCCTCTGCAGTTCAGAAAATCTGTGTAAAATGCTATCTACACAGTTTTGCTTCCAATGAACTTTCCTAGTCTGCTGTTAAAATCTTGTCATAAGGCAGGAAGGCTAAAGACAACAACGACAACAAAACCATCACTTTACTTTCAGGTAGATGCCAAAATCTTCTCTCTGTCTCAGGTTTTCCAAGTAGAAGACAGCGGAGGTATAATTGAGGCAATAGATCTGGTGTGTCTGGCAGAGGTCACCCTGGAAAAACTGCAGAAAAGACTTGGAAACTTATCAGGAAAGAAAAATGTCATGACAAAGGGAGGAACAACAGTTTTGGTTTTGTAATGTGCGTTTTACCTGAGATTTCCTCTTACCTAGGAAAATAGGGGAAGAGGGAAAGGGGGAGTTAAAAAAGTAAAAGGCAGTGAAAAAGTAGTAAAAGTGGTAAAGTAGTAAAAAAACCGCAACAGTGCTCAAGCAATGCATGGGAGCACAGTTCTAACAGCTCTGCAGAGGTGTAAAGCATTCTTAGCCTTTGTTCTCATTAGAAATAAATGATGTGAAATTCATGTAGAAGCTGAAGATAAAACCCACTATCTATGCAACAGCTTTACATGGCCTCATACAGCATGTCACTTTATATCCGAGTGTATTAGATAGCTTTTAGAAATGTTAAATGCCATCCGTGATAAAACGCATTTTTGTCTGGGATTTTGTCTGTCTCACACAACCATTATCGATAATGGGGGTGAGAAGCCAAGCTCTAGCCTCCCTTTCCCTTTTTAAAATCCTAACCCTGAGGTAGGGTCTGTTTTAGTATTTTCCCAGAAGTTTTCTAATGGCCTCTACTGCTAGGGAAAGTTCAGGTCCATGAATTGATTTTCTGTCTGTATTAATATTTCCAACTTTTCAGTCATTGGGAAGTTGTGCAGGAAACAGAGCTTCTGGAGACTGCTGTTTGGACAACTGCCTTGTTTACCATGCAGACTGCCTGAAAGAGTTGCAGGGCAGTGCTTGGCAGCGGCAGGACAGCTGTGTCTGTGCCTCTCACTTAGCAGACACAAGACAAAGTGCAAGAGGTATTTCAGTCCCACTGAGCTCTTAATTAAGCACTTACATACACTTGTGGGTCTGGTCCATGGAGTAAAGGAAGGATCTATGCGATGGAGTGGAAGGAGGCAGGGAACATCCAGCGATGGGGCTGGGGTCTGGTCTCAGGGAAACATCTTCCATAGAGCGAGAAGCTCGCCTCTGCTGGTGGCAAAGTCTCCTCAAGGTCTGGGCTACTGTTCCCCGGGAAGGGAAAATCTTTCCACACTTTGTTCCACATACAGAGTACCTTTCCACGACCACCTCAAGCATGCCAATGAATAAAAAGAAAAACATCCTACTGGCAGGAGGTGCTTGAGGCTGAGACCACACTGCCTGTGACAGATGGCATGTCCTTGACTGACTGGATCGCTCTAAAGCACCTGCATGGTATGATAAATGGTCTGCTGCAAGGACCTGCTGATATTAAGCAAGAATACTTTTAATTATGTTACCTTTCTGAGTATGGASCTGAAATCCATAGGAGAGTCTGACTTGCTGACATGCTCCTTCATGGTTTCAAAAAAACTTTTCAGAAAACTGAGACTTATCTAAGTAAGGGAAAAAAAAAGAGAAATCAGCAGCAGTGACCTTCTGAAGTTAAGTTTAAAACAGCTTTATTTCCCATCCCTGGTGTCTTCAAAGGCTCCAAGCCTAATGGGGTGCCTATACTTATCTCCCCGACATTGCCAGAATTAGCTTCAGAATTACGCCCAGAATGCTTTAATTAGAAGCTAAAACAAATCTATACAAATACCCACTTACGTCATGATAATGCCATATGACAAAAGCTTTGAAACAAGATTAGTTATTCCATTTAAACTTCTTTTAGAGTAGCAGCTGTATTTAACATGAATTGACTTGAAAAATTACAATGGATGAATGGTATCTACTGGAAAACACTGATTGTGTATGACAGAGCTGTGACAATTAAGGAAGTCTTCATGGTCATTTGAAGAAGAGACCATCTTCCGTCGTTTCAGTTTGTTTCATGCTATTGGAGATGAGGGAAATTTCTATAAAATGCTGTAAAAAGTCACATATTCCCCATAAGTTAACTTTACATGTTTGCACTGGATTCAAGGGTGCCCACACTGTCAGTCAGATGTGGGTGAAAGGCCGCTCCTAAGCCCACACTTGCCTTCTGAACACACTATTTGCACACAAATTCATGACCAGGCTCAGCTTTAGGCCAAATTTTAGGCCAGAAGGGAATATCATCCTCTGTGATAGTGCTATGAACTGCTGTTGCAGCTGCACACACTGCTTGCTTTGGTGTATTTATGGGGGCAGGGTTGCTTATAGGATGATGCTTATTCTTTCATTTTGACAAGGGTGCATTTTACACCTTTTACAGCATGCATTTTTTCATGGATTCAGCCTGCTGTCAAGAAGAAATGCATGCTGTAAAATGCATGAAAAAAAGGCATAAAAGGCATTGAGAGCAGCTACTTTCTCCTACATTTGATCACTATTTTATATACAAGTATGCATAATAGTTAATCATTTATCATCCTCATTAATAAGGACAACAAAATTAGAAAACAAAATAGAAAATGTATTAAAGATAATTCTCTCAAGACATGACCAAGCTCTAGCCAAGCTCAAAGCTTTTGTGATCGCTAAATGGTACACAGCAGTGTGCCCCACTCCCTTCTTTGTACAAGAACGAAGGAATCAGCAACCACACATCAACTGAACTCTAGTAGTTGGCTGCATGTGTGGTCTTAGCCCACAACAAGCGAAAGGTGAAACACATCAGCTAAAAATCTCTTTCCTTGTAACTCCAAACCTGCTCAGGTGGTCACTCACAGCAGCTCACCTGGTGTGTGGTCAGTCACTGAGCAGAGGTGACTTGCTCATGTGTTTGAGCTCTAGCTAATTGTCCCTACTCTGATGAGCTTTCCTGCTTTTCTCGTTTTGGCTAAAAGGGGAGGTGTTAACTGTTAAGGCAAGGGAATTACAATAAGGGAAAGAACTTAAAATAAGTAACTGGTTTAGGGCTTGCAAGCAGCCATTCAACTTATGCAGCTGAAGAGCCCCTTCCAAAATTCACTTCGCTATTAAGGGTGCGGTGTCCTGTAAAAGAGCTCTCAAGCTAAGAAAAACTTCTGTTTTGCTTCTAAAGTTATGCAACAGCTATTTTGGACTTATGGGTTCCTTTAACTTTCAGGAGCTGAAAATGGTCTCCCAGCAACTGGCCACTAGCAGCAAATTCTGGAGCACATCACAGCCAAGCCTTGTGGTGTCCCTCCTCCTGGAAGCTGGAGGGTAAGTAGCACATGAACACAGAGGATCCAGTCTGTGTGGGAGATATCCTTCCACCCACACCAGGGGAAACCCCAACTGGAGAGGGGTGGTCATCATTTTGTTTTAGCTTGCTCTACTGGAGTGGCATAAAAGATAGCAAAGTCTTTGTGCCCATCTGTTTGCGAAAGGAAACTTGTTATTGTAGTTATTTTGCCATTCTTACTGTTTTGCTGTAAGGATTGTGCAGTTGGAGTTTATCTTCACAAATCCTTTTAAAAGGATGCTGCTTATAAGAATTAGTCTCAAACTCATGTTTACTTCAGAAACAACTGCCAAATGAGCTCTCCTCCATGTTCAAATGCCTGTTTATCTTTTGCTGGAGGCACATGAGAATAATTTGCACTGGTGAAATTTGACCCCCACTGATATGCTAAATAGAAATGAAGGAAAGACTAATTATTTGAACTAAGTTCCAAATGTGAGCATTGAATCTGAATAGAAGCTTTATGGATGGTCTCCTTTTATGGGGCTGGTTGATTTCTGATCTCAGTAAGGCTTTTTTTACTCACCTTGCTTAACTCCTCTAAGTTTGCGAAAAGTCTCCACAAATCCACATCCAAGAGAAATTCATTACACTGGAGGTATTTTAGAGTGTTCATAAATATCTTTAAAAACAAAACAAATCCATGTTATTTACTATTGTGCCAATTCAATATATCTCATTTTTTTTTCCTGAAAAGAACATATTCGCACTGTAATTCTCATGAAATGATCATTTGATTTGGGGAGGGCAGAAAACGACACTCTGAGAAACTTTTCCTGACCTGCCTGAAGGCTAAATACCGGGCTTTGTGTGAGGAGGAGAGTATGAGTCATGTCTCTGGGGCGTCTCTGCGGCTGCCATGGAGGCAGCTATGTCCCTGCTGCGCTCTCTGGCAGAAGAGGAGTAACTGAGCCCCCTGCAGATCCGTGTGAAGGAATTAATAACATCAGAGTCATAGTTACAGATTTCTATGACCTTTCTAAATGCTTTCCTTCCTACCCCATGCATCTGCTGCTATATAAGTTGTTTAGAGTTACTATGGGAAAAAAAAAATTGTTGGAATAGCATAAGTAGGAGGCTCATGAAGGTTTTTCATTCCTTTGGATTATTTTATTAACCTGTATTGAGTGAAAACTGMGTGTGTATTTATTGTCTGTTTAAGATTTTATATTATTTAAGCTCTGATGGTCATCTTGGAGCTGTGCTGAATCTGACCTAAATCTGAAAAAGGCTTAAAAAATGTAGATTACCAAGTAGATTTTTTTTGTATATGTGTGAAAAGCATTAATGAAAAAACCCATCACCCAGGTGCCAAGACTGAAGAGCTAGTGAGAGTGTTTGCTTAGCCTTGTGTAATTATTCAGTTACCACGAACAGTTGACCTGAGAGCTTAAAGGGGATTTACGATGGTCTTAAAGTTCCCTGTGGAGATTCATTAAAATCAGTGGAATATTTCTATACTGGGAAGTGCTTAGAGTAGCAGGTATCTGTAAAACTGGCTACCCAAATTCAAGGGGTTCTTTCTTTAGCAGGAGAGTTTGGGAAGCTGGCATGGACTGAATAGTTTATCATTCATGGGTGACGCAGGGCTGGCTAAGACTTGTCTGTGGTTTCCTACATCAGGCTCACCAAGGGACCTGCAAGTCCTCACCCTTCCCAGGATTCACCCATTTTTTTATCTTCTCAGAAGAAAGAGTCTAGAGGGAAGGACACTTCCGTCCTGCCTTGGACCTATAGCTGGTCCTGTTGTCCCCTTTCCTCTCCCTTCCTGTTCTGCCCCACCAAGGAGGAATTCAACCCACTCCTCTATTTATTCCCTTTACTTTGCAGTAGTTCTTGTACTGCCTAGGCTAACTTTTCAGCAATGTGGAAAATGTTTCACTAACCTTTTTCCTTTGACTAATAAGAAAACAGAAATTGTCTGTGCAGAATGAGAGAAAAATGATAGGAAGGTATTTAGGGAAGCTTCCATCCTTTTAAATGGGTATGCTAACTTTTGATGTGTGATGAATGTAAATAGTGCAGCTATTCTTGTAACAGTGTGTAGTATTCTTGTCCATATTTCAAAGCTCTTAAAATTCACCAGGATGGAGGCAATTTGGAGTTTTTGGGAGAGGAGTTGTTTTTTAGTTTGCTTGTTTTCTTGTAATATTAGAACTACAGATCTGCTGAATTCTGAGGTTTTCATGCTCTAGTCAGGATAATCTAACCACAGCTCTACAGGAAGTTAAATGAAGAGTATAATGTTACAGACTAGCGGTAGAGAAATATTCAGTATAGTCAATTGCAGAGTGGCTTCAGTTCAGAGTTAGTGAGAGGAATAGTGGAATATCAGCTGAAATTATTGGAAGGATCTGCAATCAGATGGTGTTTACAAGACACTAGAAAGTGATGTCCAGAAGAAGAGATGCCGTCAAGAAGATAAAAACCAAAGGCAATTGTGGAAATAGGATGAGCAGGCAAGACGGGAGAAAAACCAAGCACTTAAGTCATTCCCCCATAGGCACCCAATGAGAGGTTACAGGTGGCTTTATGTCTGCCATGCTGACAGCAGGGCAAATAATGTTCCATTATTTTTGAGAAATGAAATCTGAAGTTACCATCTTGAGAACCAGCAAATGATCCAGAAAGTAAGTGCATTCACTTGTGAAAAGTTCCCACACTGCTGCTTCTTTTTTCACTTCTAACCGGCTGTCGACATCTTTCTGCTCAGTCTGTTGTGCCTTTATAAATTCATGCCAAGATTTACTCTATTGATTGAAGAAGAAGGAGAACCACTGACTGTTGCATCAAGACTGTTGCTTCAGACCTTATGAAAAGAATCTATGATCTATTTGCCTATGTAAAGAGCCCAGCTGCCAGTATTAGTCATTCTTCTTCTGAAAGCTTAAAGATTCCTTTAAAAAGATTAAAAAACCTGACACTTTCCTCCAAAATATTTATAATATAAACACACTGAATTGAAAGTAACACAGTATGATAGTCTATGTTTGTAGGATGTTTTATCAAAAAATAGTGGGCAGCTTGCAAATGCTAAGGAATTTAATCTGTCGTGCTGCTGCTGCTACTGGAAAGCAGGGATGGATAATAGCTTCCTATTTTCCAGATGGTAAAATCGAGGTACCAAAGGACTAGGTCTTCATAGGTACTTGGATATTGTTTTGTTTAGTTCTAAGGTGGCCACTATCACCTTCCTGACCTGCTCCAAAGTCAGACGTTCACATATAAGTTAGGCACTGACAGGAGTCCTCAACAACCAAGTCTATGGGGAGCTGCATGTAACAGCCTGCTGTGAGAAGCAAAAGGTTTGCTTTGGAGGGAGGACGGTGTTAGGTGTAGGTTATCTGAGTGTCACCCTGGTAGCCCAAGCTTGGTGTTTCTGTGGCTAGGGAGCCCTGGAGGCCGGGAGCCTTGTTTATCTGGCAGACAGGCTTTGGTGGGATTTCTGCAGCTGAACTTTGGTGTTGGCACTGACTTCTACGTGGCTGCCTCTGAACACACCCCTAAGGCAGCAATGGAGGTGACCGTGCCCCATTTGGCATCTCTGTGATGCTGCAATTTCTTTCCCCAGATCTGCAGGCACTGCTGAGAGGGTTGTCTTGATGCCTTTTTCTGAAGGTGGTCGTACCTCCCTGATCTAGGGCAGTCTGGAAACCTGGCAAAATCCAGGTGGTTGTGAGGGCCCTTGCTAACCACCTACGAGASTCACAGTTTCCCCCTTGCCCCTCCATTTCAAACAACAAAAATATACCTTATGCTTATGCATTAATTTTGCAGAAAGGTCTCATGTCCAGATTAATGTAGTGAAAAATGGTAACTTGAAAAGAACACAAAATTTTTATCCCCGTATTTGAGTATCCTTGGTACAGTATACTGAGTATTTTGATACCTTAAAGCAGAAAAAATCATACGTGCTGCAGTCTATGATCTTAACGGCTGAAAGACAGTTTTCCAGATCAGATGCTTGCTTCTGTTTGTCTTTACCCTGTTGAATGATTAAAAAAACCCCCTGATTCATACAGTGTTTTAAAGACCAATAAGAAGTTTACCCAGCTCAGTAACCTTGCTCTGATCTGTAAGGAGCTTGCCCTTAACTGAGTGATTTCCTCATACTTCCAGGTTCTCCTACACAGAGATGAGGCAGTGATGGCAGGTTTATTTGTAGCTATGGGTGGGGTGTGTAGGTGGCTTAGGTGTGGGTGTGTAAGATCTTATTTATGTAACACAGAAGTCTTTGGCAGGGCAAATCATTGGTATGGCAACATGCAATGGGCTACCCTCAGCAGACAGAACAAATCAAATATTTTGCTTCCTTCAGCACTGTCAGAAATAGGGGACAACAAACTCATAGTTGAAGTCGTTCTCCTGCCATAGGTATACAAAGCTTGCATGTTTGTGTGGTGTTTTTTTTTTTTATTTATTTTTTATTTGAGCTACATATTGAAAAGCTCCTTTGGTCAGCTGCAGAGTATCGTCTATAAAATGAACTTTAAGAAAGCTTAAAGAGCAGGAGGAGTTTGTCTCTGTGAGGGATCATGAAATAAAAACAATTGCTTTTGGTTTGGCTTTGTTTTTCAGGCCGACAGTGCCATGTAAAAAGTTTAACCAATATTTATGAACTCTAATTTAGTGTTGCAAGCATAGACTTATAAGGTGTTTGCCTAAGTTTTATCTGCTCTCTGGAACTGTATACTCATACTTCATGGATTTCTATTGTCTGAACTTTAGGCACTGCACTCAAGGCAATTTTGAAATACGTGTTTCATTATAATATTTGAAATTCAGAGTTTAAGCTCAACTCTTAGTTTTGAAAGATAGCTTGAAATAGAGCAGAAACAATAATGCAATTATATATACACATACTTAACCGATGCACCAGCAAATGAATCTTCATAAATTAAATTTTATGGCATTTAATAGTCTCAGAAATCACTTTTAGCTAAATATCAAATGCATTTTTTTGTAAATTTCAAATATTTTGCTGAGTTTAAAAACTCTCAGTTCTAAGCCATTCTCCTTCAAATGCTATAGAAATGCTATCAAATGAAGTGGGAACTCTTGTACATGCTAATCTGAGTACTTGCATTGGTTTCACTTGCACAAACTCTTCCTTGGTAGTAAAGATTTAGAAGATAAAATGCAAAAAATATTAGGAAGGGACCGTTTACAATTATGTGTTTAGGGGTGCAAAGTTATCAAGACACTTGCAAATGATTTTTTTGAATGATGAACAACACTCAAAAAGGAAATTCAGATACCATAGTAAGTGAAAATTTTCATAACTGGAAAAGACAAAGAAATGTGTTAGACAAGGAAATTAACTGAAGTGTGTTGGTGTGTATGCTTTTACTGGAGAGTGTAAGGGTGCCCATGAGGATAAGAAAGGCCTAAGAAAGCATCTAAATAGCTACTTTGGTAGATAAAGCCTAGATCCGTTCCATGTGAGTAGGAGTTAGGCAGATACTCTAGAGCCCTAAGGCACTAAGGTCTAGGTTGGCATGCAGAAAAGGCAGGATGCAGTGCGGTCAAAGCAACGATGCGACCGACTTACCCATCTTGTGCTCTCTTACACCGGGTTGCTGCACTGGACCTGCTGCCACCACTGAACACCTTGAATGGGAGCTCCCACGTTGCCCTCCTCGCTCTGCCCTGCTGGTGCCAAGGGCACCTCTCCTCCCACCACCCACGGGCATGGGGAGCAGTGGCGCTGACTGTGTTTTCATGTGCACCGCATGCAGCGGCACTGGTGGCTGCACTGGACCCACCCTACCTTCATTGCAGATTAATGTCCAAGCAGTCCCAGGGTGGGCTGAGACCTCYGAGTTCAGCTCACCTGCTGGCTGCCTTTCTCCAAGGGCAGTAAAATAAAGAAACTCTTTTTACCCAGGTTAGTTGTGGGAGAAGGCAAGGAAAAAACCGTGGTGAAATACTCACAACTCCTCTTTTGGCAAATGGCCACCTTGGCTTTTTGGACTCTAATGGGTAAAACAAATGTGTTATCAGTAAAGAAACAAATAGCTAAAAATAAAACTATTATTTATATTATTATTATTATTTTTTAGATGAAGCCTGATATACTATACTCTACTTGGCTCAGGATTAATACTTGTGTTTAGGCAGTTTGTGCACCAGACTTAAAAGCTATTAAGCCTATTGGGTTCCTCCCAGCAAGAATTATGTCTATCTGTGATGGGATCTTGGATGATGCTAAACACTCCCACTTGCTGCAGATGATCACTATGTGATTGCCAATTCTTTACATGGGAAAACACATCATACCTCAGGCCAATTCTTGAAGATACCCATTGTTTTGAAGCAAGAATTAGGCTACGTCTGCTCATTAGTGATATCTTGGAGCTATGCAGGTATTTAAATCTCCTGTGAATAAACAATCCTACAACCCCTAAGCCTCAGATCTGTCATGGGGCTGGCACAGTGATGCAGGCTGTAATTCACGGTCCTTAGTGAGGCACGGGGAAAGCTGGGGATCTAGGTGTAGGAATGCACTGGTGAGAGGTGAGGAACACCTGTGTTTGTTCAGCAAGAAATTTGAAAGAGTTTTCTAAATGTGGCACCTACCTTCAGGCCTGTGTGTGACCGGGAATCACAGTCGAAACTTTCTCCTTTTGGATTTTGAAGGCCTTGGTCATTCTTTCTGGGCATGGCTGGCTTGTTTGCTTTCATGAAACTGCTGGTTGTGACCTTGACTTATTTATTTTTTGAGAAAATTTTGATCTCTGTTCACCAGCATCTTTTGGTCTCTAGCAATCACACTGCACACTATACTATACTCCACAATAGATATTTGTAGAAATTGCTTGCAGGTCTACGTTTCAGTGTTGGAAGGTCTTGTGAACAACCTCTAGCCATGAGTTGGGTCTGCTACTCTCATGATTAGAACACTACTGGAAAGGGTGGCACGGGCCACTTTCTTCCCTCTGCTTGAAGCTGTGTAGGTAGGAATTTGTAACTCAGCTGCTTGCAGATGGAGATCCTGGCCTGGGCTCTCGTTGCTCCTAGCCTATGGAGGAGGGAGGTGATCCGTGTCCTGCCTCCCTCATCTACCACTTACATTTTGCATTCAACAATAAAATGCAGGCAAAAAAAAAATTGAGGGAAATCTTAAAATTAGCGATGCAATCACTTTGGTGTGGGGTAACAGAATCCCCCATGGAGGCTGCTCTGCCTTGCTTGTCATCGTTGCACTGATCCTCCCTCCCCATCCCACATGCACACGCATTTTAGTCGTGGCTTTTGCTGGGCTCAGACAAGCAAACCCCACCGTGTGTCTGACCTGCACTTAGCAGCAGGGTCGTGTGGGGCAGGTAGTCCATGGCACTGTCTGACACCAGGAGGTCTCCAGGGAACACCTCGAGTCCTGGCAGGCTCACTACCATGGAGCTACGCCTGCGCTCGGCTGATCTGTGAGATGCAACAACAACACATGTCATCTGTCTCCACTCATGGATGTAGAGGAAACTTCTGAAGTGCTCCTTGCTGGTAGAGGAGGGAATGAGCTAAAAAAACCAAATCACAGTGGCTATGACATAATGTGTTAAAGGAACAATAAGTAGAAAATTTCAGTGATGGACAGCAAATATCTAATTATCTTTCCAACTCCACATTGTTGCTGAGATCAAGATGCTTATGGCCATGGCTTGCCTCAGATAATAGGTACTTAGAGAATTTAAATATTGGAAACTCCTGGGTTCTTCTGAGATTAGGCAAAAAGTGTGTGGAGATTTCAGAATCTATGTTTTGGCACTGAAGTCCAAAGGAGCAGTTAAATACCACGTCCCTAGCTGATATGTGGGTTGTCATTACTTTTAACCTTCATACAACTCAGGTGATTTCAAGAAAAGACAGCATACTAATGAAACAGTTAAAATGTAGCTTGTTTTTTTTTTTTAATATTTAACCTTTTGGCTAGTTTGTGCTATTTTCTTTCTAAATCTTTACGGCATTTTTTCTGCTAATTCAAATATTTTGTATTTTGAATATAATATGACTTAGTGGCCCTGCTGATCGAAAACAAATGGCTCTTTCCAACTATTGTTGTTACTAATGGAGGGCATTGTCCAGGATGTAGATCCATCAACTGAAGTGACACAGGCATTCTGTATCCAACAGTGTGTTTGTGCCAGAGGCTACTTGCATTCAAATACAGAAATTATTGGTGCACATCAAAAACCTCTTTGGATTTTGCTAATAACTCACACCGATACCTAATTAATTGTGTGAGTGTACTGTTGCAAGGTGATGGGAGTCTGTAGCTTCTGTTCTGCTGTCTTCAACTGACTGATGCATGAAGACTGCATCAGATTTCGAAGGGTCAGTAATTAAGTAGCTGAGGGAGGAGGCATGAAGTGTGTGTGCGTATATAAAAATTCTCTTTTTTTAGTCACCATTTATTGTGTATGGTATTTTTGGTCAGTTAAGTATAATTCTTACTGCTTTTTTGCCTAGGCAGATACCTTACTGTGAATATTTAGCCATTTGCCAATACCTGATGTGAAACCTGGCAGGTATATTTTTCCCCTTACGTGCATGAATAGTCACTTGACAACTTATCAACTGGCAGATGAGCTTTGAGGTAGAGAACTGGGATTTGATATGTATAGCAGGACATGGAGATTATGCTTTTTGTTATGATCTGACAGTGACATTTCTTGCTATTGCCTTAGCTAAACCAATCGGATTGTATAGATGAAAGGAAAGACTGCTCCTAACAACAGAGAGGGCTGCAGGCTATCAGGAGGGCCAGGTCTGGGACTTTTAACACTTGAAACACGGGCATATTAGGGCTTGAAAACTAAGTGTTGAGGAGTTTACAATGTGCAATGTATGAGTTCTCGAAAAGCTTTTCCTTTTCTGGTAGTCCTACTGAATGGGGAATATAAGATCTGTTTATTTAACTTTGGGGATTTACAATGAAACTCTGAGGTTTCTCATGAAATTCTCATGAACCGAACACATGGTTTGAGAGCTTTTATGGATGGAGTCTGTTTCTTGGTTGTCTGCAAGCCCATACCAGTGCAAGGGAGACCGCTTCCTGATGAGGTGCGCTGAGTGCTACCCAGTGCAAATTTTAAGTGTTGGTAACAATTGTATTAAGATGCTTCTGAAACCTCTAGTGATTCCACCATGTAACCTCTTGGGCAGATGGATTATTATACAAGCCAGATGCTGCAATATAATACAAGGATAATTCTAAAAGTTGTCAATCCTGTACTGGGAAATTCAGGAGATTTATTTCAGGTTGGATTCACCATAAAGTTCTGCCAATGTATTATTGATTCTTAAAGTATCTAGCCTACTTCAATTGCAGAATATATTTTGAAGCTGGAGGCTAGTCGCCTATGAAGATTAGTAATGGGAAGCACAGTTTCATTGTAACTAAGCTAAAAGGTGTTGTTTCCTTGGATCAAGAAGGCCTTGAACTTCAGAGGCACATATGTCTAAACAAGCTCTTCACATAGGTATGCAAGCCTGTGAAGTGTGGGAGCATGCCAAGGTCTCTTGGATGTATATCTACAATATACCTTTGCAATCTGACATGCCTGATCTGATTAATGACTTATATGCCTAAATTATGTACTCTTGCTTCACAGATGAAGGTACAGGTATCTGTGATCACCTGGCCCGATGCCTGTAGACATATTAGATACATTAGATGCTCTTTTTGGTTTTACTAGAGAAATGAAACTACTGAAGTGCTGTGCAATGCAATTTATCAGTTTTTGAGTCCGTATGCAATATTTTACCATCTTTTCATGTCTGCAGACCCTGTAGCTTTGCCTTTTCCTTTAATTTTCTGTTTTTCTTACTAGAGGCAGGGAGCTGAAGTGCATGAGCGAAAGAAACGTTTGTACTTTAGGGATGAACTCAAGCACCTGAGGAGATATTATCTGCAATAGTTCCTCCTTTAAATCTACTTGTTYTGTGAAACAAGATAATGTCACAGGTTTGCATTACAAAGTTATGGAAAATTATTAAAGACACTGAAGCAGCTCACGGTCTGGAAAAACAAATATCCTGGGTATACAGTTGTTTCTAGGGCATGGAGAGTTTCAGCCAATTGCTTTTTAGATGTCTATATCTTGATATGTTCATAATCTTAGCCTAATTAGACCCTTAGATGTCCCAGGGAATAGACATCTATATAAATCACCTTACTTAAATAACAGATATGTTATTTAAAGGAATGCCTACTAGATGATAATAAAAGCAACTGAAGAGGTTACAAGGGYCAACATTATAGGGTGGTCACAGTACTGAGATAGCTGGCAGGTGACGACACTGTTACCCAGACCACTTAGGGAGGGTGTTTTGGACTCCCTGATTCAAAGAGTTAGCGTGACACTTTATGGGTATCTGAGACATTAAAAGAGGAAGAGGAGCACTTCGAGATAGATGAGCCCAGCTCTCTCAACTCATTGAAAATGAGCTGCCTTGGCAGTTACTGAGAAGACTTCTCATTAGCTGGTTGTCTTTAGGAAATAGTGCAATCCATTTTTGCACCCAGTCTCTGGTATGCTGAACAGGGCAAGGAGAAAACGAGCTCAGAGTAAACTAAAGGTTTTGTTTTATCAACATTTCCTTCCATGGCAGTGTTGGCTTTAGCATCTCGCCCTGTCTCCACCACACATGCCCCTCTCTGTGCTGCCCCTCTGGTCCTTTTTGTTTATTTATTTTGGCTGATTATTTTTAATCAGCATCGGTTCAGCATGTTGCCATGCCGACAGAGATGTACTGGCATTCCTCACTGAGGGCTATGTGGGGGAAGGCTGTTTAAAATGAGCATTGCTGCTTTAAGAAAGGCTTTTGGAAGTACAGCCTGGGAACGGGGAGAAGACATGTTCATTAAAACTGAAGGATGTAGGTATGTTTTTACCCTACATGATATATAAATCAGTCTTGGAGGAGGGTTGCCARCTGTCCCAATGCGCTTCTAGATGGAGAGAATAATCTGACATTTCAGCAGTTTTCTCTGGCTGTGATTAGAAGGGATTAGCTGTTAAGGAGTTAGACTAATGATTTGGATAAAGGAGGAGCTGAATACAGCCCTTGCACAGATCTTGGACCAAATTCAACCTGACAAAAAAGTTTAAAGCAGAAACTGGTGATTTTTGTTTTACGTTTCTGCACATTCTAGTATTGGTCAGGACAAGAAATAAAATCATAATACATCATCCAAACATCCTTTTCTCAATCTTACCTGCTGGTGGCTGTGCAACAAAGCTTGTGTTGTTCCCTGTATGATTTCTTGATTTTTAAAATGTGTCCGGATAGAAGTCCAGAGCCAATATCCTAGCTGGCATATAGTGGCTTCCCTCTGAAGCTGCCAGGCAAGTGGCACCAAGAGAACGTGTGTACATTAAATGTTCAATGTTCTCCTGTTTAGCCATTTGCATTCAGTATTCTTCAAATTCTCCCCTGAATTTGCTACAGATCACACAAATCTTCACCCCGTCAGTGAGATATGCTCATGTATTATAGTTTTGAGTTAGATCAGTGCAGACTGTTCCCATAATAGGTGCAGATGACCTGCTTTCACACCGAGATGCAAAGATCTCTCCCTTCTCTCCTCTCTCCATCTCATCTCCCTCCCCCCTTTTCTACTGTAAATTTGAAATGCTAAAGAGTGGGCTGGAAATTGCAACAATTCGGAAAATCTAGGAAGCCTCTTCTACAGTGATCACGTAGACACACACATATCTGTTAAGCCTTGCCTAGGGAACTGCATTGTGTAATGACTCATAGACTGTATCAGCCTGCTCCAACACACCCAGTCCCAAACACAGACCTGTTTGCAAACTGCTGGTTATAACAGAGCTTTTAMCTGAAAAATGAGTAAACATTGGGAAGAAGAGGAGCTACAGCTCAACTAATGATGTCTACTGCCTTAAGAAGTGAAACACATTATGGTAGAAACACAAAAGCAGTGTATTGCTGTTTGTTGTGAGGCTATTTCTGTCTTCCCCAAGCCTTGCTCACCAGTGCTAGTGCTTTTAATATACCTCACTCGCCTGCATGCCCCACCTGAACTCTTCAGGGGGATCATGCAGTAAAGCAAGCACTGCACCATCAGTGAGAGAGGTATGGTTATTAAGGGAGGTACTAGCTCCTACTTACTTGTTGTCTGGGAAGAAAA
Organism: Phoebastria nigripes; assembly: GCA_035582835.1. Lineage (NCBI taxonomy): Eukaryota > Metazoa > Chordata > Aves > Procellariiformes > Diomedeidae > Phoebastria > Phoebastria nigripes. Next base: position 1,356,486 of record JAYKAV010000367.1, on the reverse strand, counting down.
TAAACTTCATTTCCCTTCTGTAAACATTTGAACATCTTAAGGAAACAAACATGGCTGAATCAAACTCATTTCTAATCAAGCTTRTACTTTCTGATAGTTGCTTGTAAGAACTTGCTGCAATTCACTGCACAGATCTACAGTACACAACACCTTATCTTGCCTGCACTAACTTATAAAATTCAAGTATTCTTCTTAATTTGTAGGATTAACAATACCCCCCCATCCAGTAGCAGTCCTGAATCTGCTTTGCTCACGTATGAGAACAATATTGAGCTGTTCTGCTAGCTTCTTTTCTCTCTTTTCCCTCCCACAAAGTTTTGAAGAATGTCGCTCAAGATTATGAGATGTTTCACATTCTTCAAGCTGAAATTTGACACTGCTGATCCAAACAGCCAGACCTTTTGGCAGTTAGTTCCTAGTGCAGAGCTCTCCGATGGTCCAGCTGAAATATTGCGTGAAATACAGCTAACTGTGTCACGGAGAGGGCCACCTTTGAAAGAAAATCTCATTAAAAAGTTTAGTTTAACAAGCTGGTGACAGGCATTTCACAAAGCAAATCTACAAATTAAAGTTGAGTTACACGTACATGCCTCACTATTCAGTTTTGTCTTAGAGTGAAGCGGATTCATTATAAATGTACAGAAGTGAAGCTTAGAATAAGGTAAAACAAATATATGCATACCTTTGTATAGGCAATCCACTCTGAAAGAAAGTGAGATATTCTTGTTACTTGGTCAGAAAGCAAGCAACCAATCTGATTTTGTGAAAAAAGTACTCATTTGTTAAGAGAAATGTACTACATACACTTAGACATTGGCTAATTATTTTTGCTGTTGTGGAGAAAGGAGGAGAACTCATTTGATATCCAGAATGTTTTCTATATTTGAAGGAGGGCAAAAATAGCTTTTGGTCTGTGGCACAAAACTAACTGGTTAGTGAAGAGCTATACACCTATTTCACACCATCCACGTTCAGTGAAACGTGTGTGTAGGTGCTTTGAGTAAGGACGGAGTCAAGCATGTGTCTGAATTTAACTGCTTGTGCAAGTAATGCAAGGTCTTTGAGAGCAGATCTAGTGGCAAACCTGGCTTATGCAGTGCCTCTCCTTTTCTCCTTGGGGTGAAGTTATGGGGGATAGCTGAACAGTAGTTTGCTGCCAGGGAAAGAYGGAAGGCTAGTTCCTCCCTTGCTTATTTCTCTTTACTGATGCTGGCACTCACTGGACCAGTGTTTCTTTTTTTTCAGAAAAGATTGCACAATTGCCTGCTTATTTATGGAGCTGAACATAAAAATGTAGGGGGCTAGTGAGTGGCAGAGCTAGGTAAGTGGAAGTAAAGAAAGGGAATGGGACCTCTTACTTTGGTAGCAGCAAACCTTAAATTTGGCTCAACCATCTTGAATTACTTCATTCTTGGTTTTGTTGGGGTTAGTAATGCTGTTCAGCAAAACAGAATAAAGAACTACCCTGGCTTAGGAAGAACCTGGCTGAAGGACCCTGGAATAAAATAGTCTTCTAAAACCCAAACCAGAACTTAAGTTACTTAGTCTTGTTCTTTCATAGCCCCACAAACAGTTAGACTGGCCCACGAGGGTGAATGGACAGAGGTGGGAAAGAGTGGCCATGTGCAGGAGCGGACTAGGCCAACCTGGTCACCAAGAGACAAGGCTGGAACCATTGTCTCTTGCTGATTTGGAAGGAAAAATCTCCCTTCCTGATAAGCGTAGAAGTTGGTCTGTCGTATTAAAGGAACTAGGGCCAGGTTGCAGTTCAAGTTAAGAACTGTGGTTTTGTTTATGCACTGGGCCATGATGGACCAACACTGAATATGCAAGACTGAAAAGGAGGTTGCATCATCCTATTCCTCTTACCTGGACACCCTCCTGTGGTGTAGGGCTGGGGCAGGGGAGTCTCCTAGGCAACGTAGCAGAGTTGGCTCTCCAAGAGTTTTGGAGCGTCTCATTGGGACTGCCATTGCTGAGAGGATCTTTTTGGCTTGGCAGCTTTGATCTGGGGCTGGCAGACTCTGGATCTGCTATAGCTGTCTCAGACTTGACTTTGGAAGACAGTAATTTTGCAGGGACACAAGAAGGCAATGACAATGAGGAAGCTGTAGTGCACCGAGGTGGACTCTTACAAATGTGGTGGAGAGAGCCAGTGTATTCCTTTTGATTCCCCAGCTGAGCTGCGTCAGAGCAGTCCTGAAATGACAGTGCTTGTGAGGCAGAGGCCATCCTTAGACGCCTTAAAGTTGGAGAAGTGGAAATTCTGGCCAAAGCATGCCGGTCAAACTGGAAAGGTGCATGATGGCTCCCAATGCACTCCTCTGTGGGAAGCTTCAGAAGTGAAGACTCTGTATAACCTCGTCTTCGAATGTAGTCACCTGGAGGCACGGTGGTGTCCATACAAACTGATACTGCCTGTGTTTCACAGGGACTGAAGACATCTTCTGGACTGCTGCTTCCAGACAAAGCAACATTTTCTTTATGAAGCTCAGCTTCCTTGTTTAGATGTTCCACGCCGATGCAGGTTTCTTTGACCAGGTCCGGAGAATAATCAGAGCTTGGTTGTTGCATTCTTTATTTGCAGCATGAAGATTTATTGCTTTGTGTACCTAGGACACATGATTAGAAAAGGTTCTTAGAAACTTGCCGTATGTGTTTTCATATGGGAGGATATGCAAATGGAAAAAAATCTAAACAAAATAATGTAGATATGTGCACTAGTACGGAAACAATTGCCTGCACTTTGAATCCTGCTTAAATGCAGGTTTCAAGAGCTTCAGGACCCTCTTTCAGCAAGCTGTTTAAACAGCCACTAACTTTGAGTGTGCAAGCAGTGTCAGCATCAGTCAGCAGAACTAATTAGATGGTAAAGACTAACTGTGTAATTAGGAACTCTGCTCATCTGGTACTGCAGCCTCCTAATCTCCTCTTGCCACTCCCCCATTGATAAGTGAGATTGTGATACTGCTGTACATGGGACAAAAATGAAGTCACTAGCTTCAGGACTCCTACTTGTAGCAAAATCGTTTATGTACAAATACTAATTACTTGCTGAATGCTTAAGCAAATACAATTTAACATTTATGTAAGGTGAGTCTAATCACTCTTGCTTTTCTTTTCAGCAGGAAAAATATTTTGTAGTAAACATTATGTATACATTGTAATCAAATAATGAAGACAACAATTTATCCAAGTAACTTATCTGTTAATTGATCAGTAAATAATCTTATGTTCTGTGATTCATGAAGCTCTGTTTGTAGGTATTTTGATGACTAGTCTCTCTAAAACTGGACTGATGTTTCAAGATGTAACTGAAGATTATTAATTCAACCTCTTCAACCTCTTCTTTAACTCAGCTTCTTTGTTTGCTAAAAGGAATCTTAAAACTGTTCATGATTGCTGGCTTCTTTGGGTACTTTTATTTATTAGAATGAGTTTATTCAAACATATGTTGACTTTTTTCTTGAGCTATTGAATATCACACATTGAATATGATTTTTGTCTAATTATAAGGTCCCATCAGGTTGATTTATAAAGTGATTAGAAACAAATTATTTCATCAAGTTTGCTAGTTCAAAGTATTGCTTTTTACAAACACTTCAGTCATTGTAAGACAATCATTCAGATGATTACAGGAAGAAAAAGTACATCTTTATGATGGAAATGGCTTCTTTCACAACTGTAGTGAATAGCCACAAATATATTAGCATCTACTCATTCCTCTTTAACAGATAAAGGCTGATTAACACATATGCTTATCGAAATGGACAAGCACTAAAAATCACATTCAAGATATATCATGAATTACAATAATGACAAATTATTACTATTTCCCACTTCTGAGCAAAGATATGATTGCATACCATTGCTGTGAGATTTGCTGTTACTGCTTTTTAATCTTTCAAGACTTTTATTTTGTGAAGTGCAATCAYATCTAAGCTATGTAATGAAATAAAAAGACTGATCATTGTTTGATCAGGCATTCTCTTTGCTTTTTTTTGTTTTGGTTTTGGTTTGGGTTTTTTTTGTTGTTTTTTAATAATCACTTCTTCCCCATGCAGAATTTTGCATGACCTGGGCTTGGAGCTTCCAGATATTCATGCGTATAGAGTTCTGTTGCAGAAATAGAAAAGAGTAAAGACATCTTTTCATGGAAGTCTTATATTAAAAATATGATTTTTTTTTTTTCTTTTGCTTTTCAGTTTACCAAGCTTTTTTTTTTTTTAATAAGTTGAAACTTATGAGTTTCTTTATGAGTACTTATATGAGTTACTTTTTTTTTTTTTTAATAAGTTGAAACTTATGAGTTTCTTTATGAGTACTTATATGAGTTACTTTTATGAGTAGAATCTCTCACAGCAAAATATTTGTAAAGAAAATACATTGTTAAAAAAAGTGCAGAAATCTGCCACACACATGCAGAAAAATTAGTGTATATGATTAAACTTACCAAGGCAGCCAGGTGAAGATTTATCAACTTCCAGTATGTCACATCCTTTTCATATATAATTAAGTAAAATTTTSAACAAGTGCTTGATTAACTGATATAAGGCTTAGCAGCAGTGTTTTCTCTTTTAAAGCCTCCTTACTGAATGCTGGTATAGGGAACTAGTTTTTCTTCTTGTAGATTTGTTTCTAGGGGATTTGTTTATCAGGTCAGACGGAAGTGGCTTCAGGATCAATGCCCATTTACAAAAGGTAACATGATCCATATGTTTTATTAAACTTCATTCTGTTTATAATTCTTTTTTCGTACTTTTCACTTTGATAACATTTGGCAAGAGAGATCTCAGTCAAGTATATAATAAGCTGCAAGAGCAGATGAAATGTCTCCACCCCTCCAAGAATCTTTTTTTTTTTTTGCTTGTCTTGATTCATTCGGTTGGATCTAACTATGCATTGTTCATCCTTCATGGAAGAATAGTGGTAATATATTCCTTGGTTACATTATTTACAATCAGATTTTAATTTTAACAAGTGTGCTATCTATCTGAGTAATTCTGAACACAGGTAGATTTTAGTAGTGGAGTATTTGAGAATTCATCCAAACATCGATAATTCACTATTTTGTTGTGTTGCAGAACTGATTGGAAGCCATCAGAACTGGTTTAGGCATTCTTTGGTTGGGTGAACTGAAAATGAAACTTGGGAAAAGATGGTTTATTTGGTAGGTAACTTGTGAGGAAGCACTAACCTCCACAAATGTTCAAATCTGTTGTGTAATTAACACACACTTTCAGAGGGCTGCATGAACACTTTGAAATGCAGACAACCTTTGCACTATGATATTTTCAAAAAGTGAACACCCTGTCTGATATTTGATAATACAAGTGCATTTGCTTTAAGTAGGGGTTTTAGGAATGTCGGACTCTTTTTTTTTTTTTTTTTTTTGACTCCTTATGTTGCTCTCAAGGTCATATTAGGATCTGATGAAGTGGAACAGACCTTGTTGCCTGATGAAATATGCAAATGTATGGAGATTTTACAGTGTTCAAAGCTGTCCTTTCCAACCCCACAAGAGAGACCTAGGTGCACTGCAGTTGGGCAGGTTGGGGTGGTGAGGCTCTCCAGGAAGAAGTGCAGCCTTATGTGGGAAGGTGACAGACAGTCAGCAAGTGAAGCCATACCCTTCCTGGGGGGGAAAACCACCTCTGTGGTGGGGAGAGCTGAGAGCTATGCCCTCTGCTCCTGGCACTCTTTACATTTTTGTGTAGTGCATAAACAGGCTCTTCTGCTGCCTAATTGAAATGTTCTGAATGTGCTTTAAAGCTGCTACTATGATTTTACCTCCACAACTTCTTATATGAAAGTATCTAGGTGGCCCTTTGCAAGCACCAGTCCCCAAATTAATACAGGGTCTACCAGACCAGACCTTACTCCTGCTCTTCAGCTCATGGATGCCTCATCCTAAATCTAAATCTAACCCCAACTTCTGACTGTCTAAACATTCAAATACTGCTATTCTGTTTCCCTACATGCAATTCAAAGGATGACAGAGATGGCTGGGCTAGAAAGAAGGCTGTTGCACATTTCTCAGATACCAATACCCATACATGGGCCTTGATAGCTGCCATGTGGGATCATTTTTGAAAGAGATGGTTGGGTAAATATGTTATGGGTAAAAGAAGTTAGAGTGCTAGCCTGAGATCAGGGCTGGTGTGAACTACTCTGACATGTAGTGCTGGGACTGGTTTAGGTGGCTTTGGGAACAGCTAGGCAGAAACTTTGTTTCAAGGCCATTTTTGATTAATTAGTTCTGACTGAGACTTGAAGAGTATTTTTTTGGGGTTTTTTTTGTGGGTGTGTTTTTTTCTTTTTTTTTTTTTTTTTTTTTTTTTTTTTTTTTTTTTTTTTTTTTTTTTTTTTTTTTTTTTTTTTTTTTTTGCTGAGACTTATCCTCAATGTGATCAGTATACTTGTATTAACCTTGTAGCAATTATATAAAAAGAAGTTATTCTATTTCCTTCCCATTTGCTGGTGCTATAAATTGAAAACTATCTCTAACTTCCTTTACACAGAATTAAAAATATTCTTAAAGGTTTAAGCACTTCTCTGGCTTAATTGGGGGGCTATTTTTGGATGTAGGTGAAATCATAATTCCTCTCATTTTGCCCAGAATTCACTTGCACTGCCTAACTTGCATCTTAGTATTAATTGTAATAAAGTGGGTACCCCTCTCAGCTTGGACTATGTATGCATACTTAACTGGCTCCTATCACCACGTCTTCTCAAGTTACGTAAGTTACTACCTTTCCAAACAAGTATCATCCTAGCTCCAACTATAAACTCAATCCTAGACAAACCTTTGCCATAACATTAATTCCTTGAACTATAATTTTCATCCTTAGAAGCAAATGTAGCCAACTGATTTAACTGACTAAGCTCCAGTTACCTTGCATGTGTTTTCTAAAATAATTACATTAGATGAATGGCCTCTTCTGGTCTAAATCCTAACATTCATGCTCAAATCTCAGCTTTCTGTCAACTAACTTTCCTTTAAAATACACCTCCAATCTGAAGCTAAAGTCAATTGGTTGTCCCTTGTGCATCTTTTCCTGGTAGTCTCCTTTGAGCACAGCCAGTGCCCCAGTTCGTTGGCCTTTGCTGACCTGGACTGTAATGCTGCCATCAGCCTTAGCTGTGGTCTTTTAAACAGTTGCAGGGTTTGCCAGGTGACTCCTCCCAGGGTTAATCTCCAGGTTAGACCTATGCCCCCTTATGGATCAAGATGATACTTCAGGTCAATGATCTCTCCTAACTTTGAACATAACCACGCCTATCCTAAACATTTTCTCCAGCCCTACTTCCCTGGTTGTTCCAGAAATACACATAGCCAGATGTCCTCACTGGCCTCTGCAGTCACCTTCTGAACTCTCATATTACTCATGCTACTAAGCCTCTGTATGCTGAAACCTTATGCTTCATGTTACCTCATTAATGTAAACCAACAGCTGCTCTAGCCAGCCCTTCTTCCCTTTTCACCTGGCAAGTCACTTCTTAATGTAGGACACCCCTCCATTCTGTCTGTACAACTCCTTATCCTCTCATTTGGTTTAGCCTTAGCATTAGGGCAGCCTCATTTGTTTGCCAGAGGACTAACTATAGCCAGGTGGACCAAACCTGTTCTCAGCTTTGCTGCCTTGCCTCTTAAGAGCTAAGCAATTATTGTAGTTTATAGTTTTCTACCTTCTCTAAGTCAAAACTCAGGCTGAGCTGTAGCCTTCAGGCTCATCTTTCTAAATAGGTCTCTAGAGCACAAGTGAAGCTTAGTGTCAGGGCAGAGAAATAAATATGAGTGCAGTACTGTCTAGAAGTGCCTCACAGCTCTGTCACGGACCTCCCTCTAGCTGTAACATACCTAGCTGGCCTTTTGGCTACCTCTTTAAGGTGGAAGGTCCAGAAATAAAATAATGTGGTCCAGGATTATGTACCTCCAGCAATGTCCCTGCAGGTCCTTCAGAGATATGTAGGTTATCAGAGCTGGCTGGAAAAGCCCTCAACTTTCTTCCTGAGTTTTCAAACATCATTTGTTGCATTTGTTTTTCTTGTGTTTCCCTGAGGTCTCTCTCTTGTTCTGTATCGGATCATGTGTCAGATGCAACTTGTCTCCTACTGCTGACAAGTGTAAAAGGTCTCTCACACATTGGCAAGCACAAACAACATCTCAACATATACCTGGCTGGCTAGGGGCCTGGGTTGCATACAGGTCATAGGATAGGCTCATAGATGGATCTGTGCTGTATTTTCCACGTACCAGAAAATGTCAGGTTGCTGATTATCTGTTACATCTTGAAAGGTCTCTGTGCATCAGCCAAAGGGACCCTCTGTTACAATGGCCCCAACCTTTTGGCTGTTTGTCCTCAAAATCTTGCAWGTTTTCTACATTGATGTAAAAAGCTTTCTCTGCTCCATTCTTCTTCCACCAATCCTCCATTGATGGGGCTGTTTGGAAATGGGCTTTACTGTGTCCCGTTTCAAATAACCTCCAGAATTTGGTCTATCCTGAACATACTCATCTAGCTATTACACACCCTGAGCACTGCTCCCAGGTTAGTTCCTTGAATGGATGCTTGCTTCTGAGTTCATATGACATGTTTATGGCTGCTTGACAGCCCTTGCAAAACAAGAGAAGCAAATGGCATGCCTTTGCAGTCCTGATAATAGCCCTGTAGGGTCTGTGGCAGCTTTGCAGTATGACCTGGCCTTAAAAATCAGGCTGTGTATCCCACCTCATCTGCTGCATTCTTGTAGGAACAGACCAAGTGCAGTGGGCTACTAGTACTGGGGCATGGTGTGAGGTTATGGGTTTCCAGCTAGAATGCAAGTCAGTGCCGAAAGCTGCAGGGCAAGCCAGGTAGAGTTGGTCCTAAGGTCAGATAGTCTACACTGTGTGTGTGTGGGCATCCTAATGAGGGCTTAAAACTTCAGAAGACACTTGGAGTCTTATCTATGTCTATCGGTGAGATTCTTCTAGGAGCATTTCTGCGGTGAGAAAGTTGGCAGATGTGGTCTCAGCATGGATGCTTTCACAAGACAGGGTAGAGGTAGCCACACCAATTAAAAGTAAGTTGGTAAAAATAACTCATTCTTGCTGTCCAAATCAAAACATCTGAGATGTTGCTTTCCATATACTTAGCTCTGAATAACTCTTAACAGGCTCAGAGCACAGATGTTATTGACATCAGGTGCAGCTGTAAGTGTTCAGCTCCCTTGGTAATCAGACCTTAGGTCTCAAGACAAGTACCCAGAGAATAAAGAGCATGCACTTAGTGACCCCTGTGAAAACTTCAGTTTAAATGGCTTGGGCAGCACCACAAAGAAACTGTGCAGTAGATGGAGAGATAAAATCTATTTTTCTGGGGAAACATTCACATGAGAACCCCTGTTTCTCTCCCTATGAATGCCAGCCTCAGTCACCTCATGCTTCTCAGCTTTTGAACAAATGAAGAGCAGTGGTCCAAAGACAGCAGTCTCCTACATGCCTTAGTGCTGATTCATTCCCAGAGCTAGGACATCCTGTACCCTGAGGAAGGGTCTCATCCAACACACAGCGTGAATGTATGATTAAGACCCATCATAATGCCAGAACTGGATGCAATGAGGCAGCGGGCTGCGCAGGTTGTGCAACCATTGCTCCATCATCTGAACTGGAATCACCTCCCATTCCTTCCCCAAAGAGATCAAAAAAGGTACCAAAGGGGATTTATACTCTGGTACTTTCTCATTTCTGGGTGTTTAGCCTTGCAACCAAAATACTGGTCTTCTAAAAGCCTACAGCTTCCTTTTCCCATCCCTAATTAAAGAAAAAAGAAAGGAAGCTTCCTGTTTTCCGTTAGAGAGGAAAGTCTTGGCTTGTCCCAGAGCTGCAGCCACAGAGCATGCAAGTTCAGCTGATCCTTTCAGTAAGTGTTGACAGAAACCTTTTGAAATTTAGTCAGGGAGACACTGTTTGCCATTTTTCCAAGGTTTTACCTTAGACAAATTTTGGCAGATTTCATGGGACCAACATAAATTACACAAAAACCATTTTTCTATTTGCCAGCAAAATTTCAAGTGACTAATCCAAAGCTAGACTTATAAAAGAAGAAATTCCCATTTTGTTATTATGGCACAAACAGTACAATTTTATCCTCTAGATTTGCCCTCAAAAATACAGAACATTTTGCCTCAGAAGTTTCAAAAACTTCAGTTAATGGCAGACACCTATTGTATGAAATCTCTGCCAGATGGTTAAAATCTGGCAAAGCAAATGGGAATTTAGTCATAATGAGAGCAAGTATTGGACGATTTTAATATGCACTGCCAGTTCTGCCTTTAATAATAATAGTGTTTTTTTTAAAACCAGTAGACACTAATACTTTTACAGAAGTTAGCAAGTGATGCAGTGTGCATTCCCACTTGTACACAATGATTTCTATATAAAGCATTTATTTTTGAACTTCCTCTGGAGCAAATGAAAATATGATTTATAGAAGGAAAACAAAACAAAGCCAAAAATAAAAACAACAACCCACTATTAATAGAAAAACTTTCTATAAATGCTATGAAAAGCAGAGACCTTTTCTATTCTTCAGACCCAACTTCTATGGAACTTCAATGGTCACTTTTCTGTGTATCCCAAGGATACATCGAAGGTGTATGGAGGAAAGCCTCTTTCATTCAGAAATCAGTGACATCCACAATGTAACTAATAGCCAAAGAGGATAAAAGGCAGAGGAGGAAGACAGTTGCTTTTTCTCAAACACTTATCAATTTCTGTATGAAACCATCTATTTGGTTTGCAGTCATCTGTAGGTATTTGTATTAGAGTAATGATATGTAAAGAAATAACGAAGGAGCAGCTTTGTTTTGGGCTGAAGTAGAACAGAAATGACCTGACTGTCTTGGCAAAACTTCCCTCTGTCTAACTTTGCTCTGGGTCTCGTGAAGCATTGTTTTGGGTGGCTAATGCTTTTTACCTTACAAATAGGTCACTTCAAGAGTTGAAACCTTTCCATTTGAAGTTACTTCAAAAAAATATATTTAGAAGAAAGCATTTGTTGAGTATTATTACACATAATATTAGTTACTTCCAAGCAACATAATTCAACAAATCTACTCTTTTTAAGAAGACTTCAGTCAGCTTTATTTATACTCCCTTTTATGGTTCATCTTCTCTTCTGAGAGTTTCTTTACGAATTCTTTGGGGGTCAGCTTGAACTTTAGTGTCTCAGTCACAACATTGATAGCTCTTAGCAATCTAGGTGATTGCCTTTCCTGTCAGATGCAGTGCCTGGTTTTCATCACTCAGCACCTAATCTAAAAACACGTGGTGTCAGAATACTAAAGCAGAGTTAGGAGACAACAGCCAAAGGATCAGGTCTGAATCTCACCTGGCAGATCAGAGAACTGCTGGCCTGCTTTCTCCAATTTCACTTCAAGGTATTTAGGAGATGGATTTGTCTCATCCACGTTTAGACAGACATACATCTAAAGCAGCCATTCTCCAGTCCCTCTGGAATAGTCAGTGGTAACGCCTATTATGCGTGCAGTGCACTTCAGGGGATAATTCACCTCTCCTATATTAGGCACCCATTTTACGGTCCCCAGTAGATACTACTATTTCTCCTTAGTGGCTTTAACTGTGACTGCTCCAGATTTATCTATTGATCTTGCATGAATCCTTCCCATGGTCTTCAAACTGTCTGGCACCCAGCTGCTAATGAGCATGTTTACTGGCCTGAGTGTTAAGCATGATGCTGTCAGATGCATGAAGTTTGCATAGAGGTTGCCTAACCTTGTCTGCCCAGTAAGGAGCAATAAACTTGTGCCTTATCTTGATTGTGTGTTCTGATCCACAGGCATGACTAATGGAGTCTGGTCCCTCTACTGCTGCTCTGCTGGCAGAAAACTCTGCAGTATATGAGGGCTCTTGTTTGCAAGGAGAAGACCTACAAGAACTTCCCCTGGCTGAAAATGGCACCAGCCAAGATGATGATATGCTGAGCTATGTAGGCTAGCTGCAACATGGCACGCACAACTGGTAACGTGCCCAAGGAGGGGGTGAGAGCTTACAGAGCTTGTTGGTGCGCTCGGGAGCCCTGACATAATCTGGGTGATGTGTGACCATCCTTTGTTTCACACAAAGGATGCATTTTAAGGGTCTTGCAAAATATTTTACCTCATTTCATAACTGACAAACCAAGAGAAAAAGAAAGTAAATAAACTAGCAACAATTCAACAAGACTTTATGTCAGACATCTTCATCCCTGAATTCCAGACCTCCAAACCAGTGTCTTCTGTGCAGCTGCACTTGGTTTCAGACAGTGATATTCTCCTTTCTGCAAGTTAATTATTGCAGGAATAGAGGTGTGATGAAGAGAAGAACTGTAGTTTTCCGGCTGAAGGCAAAGCGACTTTGAAACAGAGAAAGGAATTAGCTGGCAAATCATCAATCAGGAATACAGAGCTGAAATCTGTGCGCTTGAGTGTTAATAAATGAGACCGATTCTTTTACTTTAATGTGGTTCCCAGGACAGCTGTCATTAAATAGAAAGTTACAGATGTTTTCTCCAAATGACCCTCATAACCATTTTTTTTTTTCACAGCTCAGTGTAAAAGCTGTAGCCAGAAGAGTAACATTGAACCAGAAGAACCCAGCATCCTCATCACCATGAGCCCTATATAAGGCTGTCATGGTGACAGATATTGATTGGCCAGCTATGGGATATATCACAAGACAAAGTTGTAGGTGAAAATCATAGTTTTACATTAACTTTCCATTAATTAGCTTTTATTCTAGCCTTAAGGTTTTTTATTTTTTCCTGGCCAGCTCTGTATGGCATACCACCATGAAACATATAACACTGGGAAGAAGTTTTGAATTCCCCCCAACACTGTTATACTTTGGCATTGGTTTATCCAGACAGCTGGATTTAGCAGATACAGTAGTCCTGCCAAGACAAGACATGTTGTAAAGAATGACATCTGTTTCTGTTTGCTCATTAGTGGCTTCCCACGTGATAATCATAGTAATGAAAATGACAGGATTCCCATCAAATATCTACAAACATTTTTCCATTCTGCATATGTGTTTTAGGACCTAATGTGCTGTGAGAGGAGATTACTTTAAAACAAAACCCCCCAATATTTTGGAAAGCTTTAAACTCTCATCTATTCTCATCAAGTTCATTCAAATTTATTATCTAAGTTCAATAAACTACACCTATTTTCCAACTAAAGAACGTATCAGGACAATAGAAGGGCAAGTTAAAGGGAATTTTTGCTGCACTTCCTTAGTTGGTTCCCAGATGTTGCTGTTAATATTAACTGGGCAAAGTGTTTTAACTCATCCTCTTCACAGCTTTTTGATTTTGGTAGCACATATCAGTTCACTGTGGATTAATAAAAATGTGATGTGGATCCATAAAAAATGGATCATTTTTTAATGGTGGCATTTGAAACATTAAGAGGTGATGTTTGGATGTTAGCAAACAAATGCATGTGAAATGCTATCTTATGATGGAAATAGAAGGTATGAAGCCCTCCACAAAGCTAGCACTGCTTCTTAAAGTTAGCCACTTAAAAACACCTGGGAATTTACTACAATACAACTGACTTCAGAGTTCATTTTGGTGTTGACGGTCAATAGGCAGCGATTAGACTGTTAGTTCCCTAGTGATCGCAACGTAATACAAAGACAAGCAAAAGAAGGCAGCATTCATCCTCAACATAAAGCAGAGCACCCTTTGACTAAGCCATTAAAAGAGCTACTTCATTTACAACATGAACAGTTTATTGTGTGAACACCTCTAAAAATGTCCAGTCTGCATCCATGTATCCTGGAGAACAAATCCAGAGGTGCTGCTGACCAGCTAAGAACATCACAAAACCAGGCAGTAATTTCCCTAGAGCTGCAAGTAGCTTTCTTGGTTTTATTCAGTGCTGTGCCTTTGGTATTTATGAAATAGTTAATGATTTTCCACTACACTGGAAAAATCCACAGATTCATCATCTCGATGGGATATTCATACACATTTCTATATTTTAGATCCTTTGATAGCACACTATGGTAACATACAGTTACAGCTACAAACTACTATGAATAGCAGTCTCCATGGACTTGGTGTCAGCTATTTTGGTAGTCAACACATCTAAGTGATTTATACATCCCTCTTAGGAATAAGGCTTGGAATTTTAGCAGTGTTGCTTAGACCAGAATTGCACCCACCCCCTCAGACACACATTAATCTAAAAGAGGGATTAATAGAGTCACAATCTAAAGATTAGTATAGTGACAACTCTATTCTCCTCACTTGCAGAAAGAATGAAATCAGAGCTCAGAATGTAATTTCCTAAATGGGAAAACAACAGCGTAAGTGCATTGAGTGGGTTTGCTTTTACTCTGGATTTTTTTTTCTTCAAAAGTTGTGGCAGTTACCAAAAGTATTCCACAACCCTTTAGTGAAGGTTGGAGTTTGCTAGCTGGACTCATGCTGAGAAAAAACTACTTGGTGAAATTGTCCAATGAGATCAGCAGAAAACCAATACAGATACAGATGGGTATGTTCCCTGATGGAAGGTACTGGGCAGTACTGAAGACAACAGTTTGTGTGAAAAATAAGTACTTTCAATAAGCAAGTTTACAATCAGTTATCGAAGTGGCAAATGGAACTCAGTTGATAAGATAACCATACTTACAAAGTGTTCATCTTTAACGTACAAATTATTATTTTTCAAAAGAATAATACCTCAAGAGGACAGTTATAGTACTAAGAAAGAAAAGTTACCTTTATTTCCAGTTGGAGTTTTGTATATCTGCTCAAACAGAGAAAAAACAGAACTCACAATGAAGTGAAAAGTGACAAGTTGCTGTATGTAGATCTTTGTTAAAAAAAGATAAGAATTTTCCATTTGCTTTTAAATTTGAAATATTCTGATAAATTAATAGGATACTTACTGACTTCTTCCTTTTGAATATTTATTAGCTACCAATTGTCTCATGGGCTATTTTCACACCCCCTGTATGAAAAAAAGTGATTGATTGTTTTCTGCTATAAAAGGGGTAAAATCCCCATCTCAGTGATGGTGGCAGTGGTTCTGCCATTAAAATCAGTGAGCTCTCAGATTTTGGGCTCACAATAAGGCCTTAGAGCAAAACTTGACAGTGTAACATAACTTACAAGTTCTGGATGGTGTTCACTCCTGCCATCTGTTAAATAAGACCTCTTTTGGGAGCCTGTCAGTCATTGCCTCCAAAAGGCACCTTGCTTTGTACCAAGGCTGGAACACTGAATTTGGGACTAATGAGAGATTATTGACTACTCATTTCTGGGATTTTCTGCTTTTCCTGAGAGGTAGCATCATGGCTGGGTTTGTATGATCCGAAAGAGCCTAGACCTTGTGCTTCATTTCTGTGGGAGAATGATCTTGGCTCCACAGAGCTGCCAGACTGGAGGCTTCCTAGCCCAGTTTATTGCTAATGTATCAGTCACTAGAATTTCTTATGGCGGTGTCTGCAGATCATTGCATCCTTTATCTTTCAGTTATATCATATTTATTTCATATTTTGCTCTTTCAGCATGTTAACTTTTAACACATAATGTGAAGCAATAAAAATTTTGGCCGAAGGAAATTATTTTTCATGTTTAGGACTGAAATTTGGAATTCTGAGAAATGTCTTTAAGTGCCTTAAGTTTTCAGAGGCCAGAGCCAGTTATTAAAAAATCATGGAATATGTGAGTATTATTTTCACAGAGTATTTCTGCGTTGCTTAACGGTCTATCTTGTTAAACAGTTCTTCCTATATACCTCTTTATTTCTGTGTTATGAGGAACCTTTCAATATAGAAAACAGATGGAAAAATCTCATGAGTGGGTAATTTCTGAAGAAATCCATCTCTAAAAAGTTACGATAACCTAAAGAAATTATTGTGAAATTTTCCTTCTAAAGAAAACCTTTCTTCTGCAGAAACTAAGGGCTTAAGTTGAAGAAGGTGGCAAGACAACAGCCTTTAGTAACTTAATCCATGTCATATTTCTATCTTCTTTAATAGAAAAAGTTTTTGAAGTTGCCTTTTTGCTTTCTTTATATATTGCCTAAATGGTACTTGACATTATCTCCATAAAATAGACTCAATAATTATCTAACAGTGTCTGAAAGTTGTTTGAAACACTGTTCAGTTCTAGCTCGTCTCATGAATAAATTTTTCAGTCGGAAGATGATGCCATCTGCAGCATGCCAGCAGCATTTTCATCCCTGTAAAAGAAAAACAAATCTATTTAAACTGCCAAAATAATCAGTTAAGCTCATAATGGAATGGATAATAAATAATATGGCATATTATTAAAATGCCTATCTACTGGTGTAAGTACATATTACACTATCCTGTTTAGACAATCCACTGCATTAAAACCATTTAAAACTGGTGAAATGGCATTGTGCTTGAAAATTGGATGGAATCCTTGAAATCCACTGAATTCAAGGAAAAGCTGCTTTTAACCTAAACAGGGGCATAATATTAAGTTCCATTTAATTAGTATTAAATCCAAAGGAGCACAACCAGCCTTCTGGACCTTTACAGGTGTATCAAGCCAGAAGACGCATATGTCATACTGCAAACAGCAAAGAGAGGCTTATATTTGGGAAAGATTACATAGGAAAGTAGCTCACAAATGGGAGAAAACATCACACTTCCAGGGATCCCACTGCTCCATAGCGGCACCTGAAGTATAGTCAGGTCTCAGGATGAGCTGTCAGTGTCAGACTCACACACTTTTACTGATTTGCTTGCACTCACACCTGGATATTTAGGTTATGGTTGTTGTGGGACATAGCCTCAATGTGGAAACAGCACTGGAACATCTCACAAGTCAGTCCTTCTCCCTTCTGGTTCAGAGCATTTCTCAGAGCAGTAGTAGGACTTGCAAGATGTGGTGTAGGCAAAGGTTTGGATTGGAACTTGCTTGGTCAGAGTTTGCTTGAGTCTGTGCTGAACTTTCTTTGTGATTTGGATGAGCCACTTGACCTGTACGTCTCCATAAAACAGACATCAATCCTCTCTTCCTTTGTGCTGTATTGTACTTTTTCCATTTAAAGAAAATACCCAATTTACCCACCTTTGAGGAGTTTGCAAGAAGCTATCACTAACAGAGTATCTTCTTGTATAAAAGGATGGATTTTTGCGTACAACAAGCTGCTATTCTCCATGAAAAATGATAGAAGAATTTGTCCTGGGCCTTTTTAAACTTTTAGAATTGAAGAATAATTTTGGTTGAAATACACACTTCGTCATCTGGTCCAAACCCTTGCTAAATGTTAAACTAAACCACTATTGACTTAGATCAAGGAGTATTATGTATCCCATGCTCATCTGCCTTGTCATATGGACAATTCAGCTCTTCCCATTATACCTGGTAAATTTCATGACTCCCTCAAAGTGTCTGTGCAGAGACTATGCATGCATTGGTGAGTACAGGAGAAATATATACGTTAATGAAAAAGACTTCACTGAATAGCCACACAAGGGTAGAAAGGGCAGGGGGAGTGCTGGGGGAAGAGAGAGCAAAAGTAAGAACAATTCCTTCTTTTCTAATGGAGAAAACAGAGGGAGACAACTCCCTTTGTGAGAAAGGAGTGGCTAAAACACACAAGCAAAAAACTGTGCTTTAAAACAAAAGAAGTATGGGCTAATATGTAGATATGCTGTTTGAAACCTTCTTTTTAAAAAGTTATAGTGAAATCCAGGCTATTGAAACTGGTAGCTTTGACTACAGTGGATGAGGATTTTACCTTTTTAGTTAAATTCCTTGCTCCCTTTTATTCTCTTGTATTTATTGGCCCTCAAGCCTTTTCTCTATTTCCAATCATTTGGCTATATAGGTAATTACAGCAGTGGGCTTATAAAGCAAGCAGGTATATTAACCCAAAAGCCAAATGATCACAAGAGGTTCCAGTCTGCAGGATGCAACTATTTCATATATGCATGAAAGTGGAAATTTTGTTAGTGCTCTGGAGGCAAAACCCAGGTTAGCAATATCCATGTACACATCCAGAGTTTTCTCTGTGTGTGTGTTTCTGTGTACCTATGGATACATACTGTAAAGACTAGGGGCATTTTTATGGCCAGAAATATGTTGTTATCATTATAATAAGAGAGTAATTTCCAGTAATCAAACTGTATTCAGTGGTCCTAATTAACTCTGTCACTGGGTATCCTTTCCAAGTTATGGGTCGCTGTTTCCAATGACTTTATGGTTAAGATTCAGCAGCAATGACTTATAAAACTGAGTATTATGGAATATAATTAATGAAGGGCTGGTTGTAGCGCCATAGTTAAAGAAGAGTTGAAGTTTTTATTTAAAGAAATGTTGGGTTTTTTCCCCAGTCTGTTGCACATATTAACTCTTTATGTCGTAGCAACGTGCCTTGGAGATGTCACTTTCTGCATTGATTATAGAGAGACTAAAGTTTGTTTGGGGAATCATCCGTAAAAACCTGCCCCACAATAAAAAGACTTTTCTGAGTCATGTAGCTGTTCAGGCTGTGGACAATACTTTTATTTTGTTAACTTGGCATTCATACAGAGTTTACTGTTTTATGATATCTTTTCTCTTTGGTGCATTTCTCCTAGAGAAATAATGCTCTGCTTTGAGTTAACTTGCTGGTTACCGACTAACTCAGTTTGTATTGCCAGGAAACAGAAAGTTGTCATGCCTTGGCTTAAACTGAGGCTTCTTAGGATGATTGCAGTGAATTTTAGGGTCTTCATTTCTAGCCTGAATGGAGAGGGACATGAATTCTTGCCTGAGAAATCTGATGGCTAGAGATGATTCACTGGCCAGGAAGGAGTCCAAAGTGTCTTTAGCTCCCAAACTATCATAATAGCCAAAAAGAAAAAAAACCACTCCAAAACCCAAGCTCCAACATAGTAAATAGCCTAGTGGTCAGGCACTTTAATAGGAAGAAGATTTTTTCCAGACTACTGTTTGTTTGGTGTGTGCCCTCCACTTCTTACAAGTGTTCTCTCAACCTCTTGAAATGTTCTGCTTTTAATTAATTTCATAAAACATCCCATTCAGACACTTTGGTTCTCACTGATCAGTCTGTTCAGGTATGAAATGGTTTCACTTGAAAGATCTGCTGCTAAAACCTTTGGGTTAGTGTCTACTGTTCATTTCATTTTTCTGTCAAACACTGTCAGTAGATATATTGCAGTACACCACTGAAGCCTCAACCTTGTGAGATCCCTCATCACTACTCAGCTACCACTAATGCAAGGCATTGCTTCTTGCAGTAGTCCCAGCACCTCATACCTGTAATACAGAAGTTACATCTCTGCCATAATTCAGCACCAGAAGTTGTGTAGAAGTAATTGCTCTATCAGTTTCTGAACTTGTTCAAATCCAGCAACCTCTGAGATGGGTTTTTGCTTTAGAAATGTCATTGTGGCTGTAAGGATGAGGGGAGACATAAAGTCACAGAGTAATTCAGGCTGCAGGTGACCTCAGAAGTTCTCTAGCCCAAACCCTGCTCAAAGCAAGGTTGGCTCTGGGATCAGACCAGGTTGCTCAGGGCTTCATCCTGTTGGAAACCTCCAAGGATGGAGACTGCACAGACTCTGGATAAACTGTTCCAGTGCTTGAATGACTATACCATATCACTGCTGTTCTTGGCATAGTGAAATCAGTCTTTTTTTCCTCATTCCTATGCATCTCACATATATCTGGGAGATGTTCCCAAGTCCCATTTATCTGACCATCATACTTATTTAGTTATTGCACAGTTTATAGAGCAGGAAACCAACACATAGGAAAAGGAGGGCAATTTGCCTTGAGCCTTAAATTCTGAGATATTAGACAGAAGCAATGTTCAGTATGTTGTAAATCATCCACATGTAAAGAAAGCCAGTGTCATGCTTTTACCTTGGATCTCTGGTGCATTTATCCCTGAGGCATTTAGGTACGTGCAAGATAAAACCCAGTATTAATCTGCCAGTCAGCAATACAAAAAGTAATACAAACCAGCACAAGAGTTAGACATTTATAGGCTTCTATTGTTTTTTTATCAAGACCCCTCTTGCTCCTTGCTTTTAGGGACCCCAGAGTAGCGATAATCATTTTACTGTCTAACCCCCTCCCTGGAGTTTTCTATGAAAAGGCAATTGCCTTTGAAAGGTTTTAGAAATGTTAGTTCAGCTAGTGATACTGGATGGAGTGAAAAAAGCCCACGTATTTACRGCTGAAAAGGTACATTATTTTAAAGCGTAACAAAAGCTAAAAATTAAATATTGGAACTGATATGGAAATAGCCCTCCCTGGACTGCAAGGCACTGTATTTTTGCAAAGGAAATCAGGTTTTAATTGATTAAAATATGAGCATTTGGAAGGCATGTCACTAGAAAAAAAAATTATTTGCTATTTTGAAAGTAGTAGTCTGTGCTTGCATGGTATAAGCCAAGCTCCCTGAGCTCCAAAACAATTACAAACCAGATAGTACATAATTTAAAAAAAAAAAAAAAAGCGAGTCCAGGGAGTAATGAAGGATGGTATTCACAATTCACTTATATGTTACTTTAAAGGCAGCTTGGTTACAGGGAAATAGAACAAAATGATAGGATTGGACTAGTGTTGAGTCAGACACCAATTGCACGGTTGCTGTGTAATTATTGTCTAAGCAGCATAGATTCAAAGCAGTAGGGATTAGCCTTTTGAAATGTTATCCTCAAAGGAAAATTGCAAACAAACAACAAATCCAAGGGGAATCAAATACAAAAGTTGACATTAACTCAAGAGTACATTTACACAGTTAACCACTAAATGTCAGGAAATGCCACAGTTCAGTCCGGCTGTGTAATTGTGCTGCTGCTGTTTCGTGTGCATTATCTCACAGGCTGATTACATGGATGTCTGAAGTCCCTCAGACAGAATCTGCCAGATATAATGGCCCCACATAGATATAAACCTATGCATGTGTTCAGTATTCCTCAAAGATGTGTCAGTAGCCAGTGACAAATTTGTGAATGAGGTGGATAGAGGACTCAAACTCCAGTAAAATAAAAGTCAAAGCTCCGTCATCTCAAGTGCCACAAAGACTTCTGTAAGGGGATCACCAGATGAAATCTGGAATATAACCTGAATATTCCTGTGAAGGAGTATAAAAAAAATCTCTGGAGACTGCAAGTTAATGCATTACTTTTCCTAGAAAGTTGAAGTCAGAAATGAACATGACATGCAACTATGAGATCCTGCCTCAGAGACCAGTAGTTGAGGTTTCAGAGGTGGCCTCCAGTTGAGACCATGTGTGAGATTTACAGATAATGTTCACCTGTGACACAGGCTTGCATCTCTAGTCTTGCAGCCATCATTGCCGTCTCCTGCTATGCTGGTCTGTTGCTGTCACATTTGATTTTGGCAGGCTGCAGAAGATCCACTGAGCCAAATCTCTCATCTTTCCCTTTTCTCTGATAAGCCCTCCCAAAACCTGAGCTACAAGACTCAGATAACAAACTAGAGCAAAAACATTTTGAACGTCTATTTGCATGTGTATGGAAAAAATCCAAAACAAAAAGAGAAAATGCAAGGAAAGGACAGCCCCCCTAGAAGAACAAGGGATTATCTCAGGGATGTGGAAGGGTGAAAGGAAAATGAAATTGGTTAACTTCCCAAGTCAGAAGGGACAAATCTCTTCTTCCCATGACTTTACAGGTAACGTGACAGATAYGTCCTCATTTCTAAAATGAGTTTTGGAGCTAGACAGAAAATTCTGCTTTACTTGTTGCCTTGTACTGTTGCCTGACTAAAGAACAAAGCAAAATGGCTGCTGTGTTTTAATCAACAGTTATAGTGTCCCGGTATGCGATGCAATTTCTAGCTATGCTTCCTATCGATAGAGTCTAAATTCTTTTTGGATGCTAGAAACTGTCCATAGCACCATCCCTGTTGTGCTCCTTTCATCTTTTCTCATTCTGGTCAGGTCAAAGTGGAAGGGATTTTCAGGGATTTGCAGGTGGTTCATGAGGTGTTGTGAGCCCTGGAACGGGGAAGGAGCTCCCCTAACATCTAATGGTGTAAGTCACAAGCTTTCTGCTCTCCTCGGGTTTGTTTCTTATAGCTGGGTCTGCAGTGAAGCGTGCTTGGAGAGCAGGGACAGCTGRGATGCATATGCAACAGCACCTGGGAGGTGGTAGAGGGAGGTAGCTAAGACATTTTGTAGGGCAGTTGTAGTGAGAAGGGAGGGGAGATAATAGTAATRAATAGACTGGGAACTAGGAGAAACAGGAACCAGTAGGAGCAATAGCTGTAGTAATCATCCATGCTCTGAAGCAAGTGGCTGCAGAAAAATCCATCCTTCAGCCATGTATTCGTTCTCCCTTCTTTTCTGAATTTCCTTATTGTCAGAGTGGCTTTGATAGAGAGAGGATTCAATGGATATAGCAGCAGGCTTACAGGGCTGTGTAAAGAAATACTATCACCTTTCTCTTCCTCTGATGTGGTAGTTCTGTGCAAACAGCAAAAAACTGGATAGCTTCATCCAGCACGCTGTGACTTCTCACCAGACACCTTGTCAAACTTAATATATTGTTTACCATCATTCTCTGTATATGGTACCACAGTCAGATTTTTCATTCATGTAACTGGTTTCAGTGTAAGCTAACGTGAATGAACAGCTGAATAAGACTTCCCAAAGCAGTGTAGAAGCACCTTACTGAAATTTGGATGGAAACTTTCACTGGCATAATGCTTTCTGGCTTCCAGCTGCTGACAGTACAAAGTTACCAGATTAAACACAGTTTGCCTGAGTGTGAGGTATTGTGGGTGCTCAGAATAAGAAGTTGGATGAGCAAATAAGCGATGTATCAGGTGAAGGCACACAGGTGTTTGGTTCAATGGGAAACTTGTGAAGCATGTTTGGAATAATTCTGGGAATTACTGGAGTGTCAGGTCAGTTTCCCCCACCTCCCTTCCTTTCATCCTTTCACACTGCCATGTAGGACTCTATATTTTCCTAGAAGGTTGGTTTTCATTGCAGTTACTTGGGCTGCCAGCTGTATTCCCAACCTCCTCCTGTCAGACAGACAGATTTAACATGAAATCCATGTGTTTTAGAGAGGGTGGGTCATGCTTAGTAAGGCTCTTACTAGAGACAATTGTGGAGGTCTGGTTGATGCAAGCAGTACCAAAATATAGTCAAGGGCTGGAAGCATTCACAGACTGGCTGCTGCTGCTGAGAGGTGTGCTCCGACATGGATGGAGGCAGCACACAGAGGAAGTACCAGAGCCAGGAGATACCATCCTCCATTGCTGCAAAGCCTCATCACAGTATTTGGTGGTAAGAAGTACCCTCTTCAGCAGCTTTATTCTTGCTCCTGGATAGAGGAGGGGAATGGTCCTTCTCATAAGGCATAGGGCTTTTGTGTACTTCACCAGATGCTTTTTTCAGCAAGTCAGGTGCTAGGAGATCTGGGGGCAAATAAATTGCCTGGGAGGATAGGGGAATAAGCTGTTTTGGGAACACTACTGAGCAGAGGATGTACCAGGCCCAAGGGGACTGTTTAGATCTTGTTTTATCTCAGTAAGCCAGAGGGAAATACTCTTTCAAACATGTTAAAATTCATTAAAGCTTTAGAGAGGAAAGCAGGGCCTGGATAACCAGACGTTTGGATGGGGTAAACTCTGGCAGTTGCTAATTTGCTACTATAGAAGTTGGACAGGAACAGACAGTCTGGTCACAATAGAAATAATAATATGCTGATCTCTTCTGTTTTTCTGTGTCCCACCCCCCCATGGCTGCCTGCTTGTTCCTCAGAGATATCAAACCATTGGCCACAGCAGTTAGAAATGTGGTTTAAGCAGCTGTCATTTTGCATCCTGCTGGCTGCTTAGCTCCCTTTTATCCTCTGTCCAGGATGCAGGGCTCTCCTTCCATCGATGATTTACTTGCATAGCTCCTCTGCTTAAAATACTGACTGTCCTTCCTGAGCAAGTTCTTTCTTGGTGTTATGTAAGACAGAAAACACCACCCCMCAACAGTAATTAAATTTATTGTCAAACATTTTTGTTTGTTGCTGTTTGTTTATTGTTAAATACTGGCAGCTGAGCAGCCATTGTCCATGATGGTGTGGGTAAATCTACACAGCACAATGGGCTGCTGTGTGAGTATACATTTTCTCTTGTGTTTTCTTTAGCATGGGCAAGTTAAAACAATACAGAGCTATTTCAGTCACAAGGAATTAAGAATTTAACAAAGAAATCCTTCAAACTCTTGTAAGAAAAAGCAGCAGAATCTCATTCTCATAATGAAATGAATGACTTCTAACCTTCTGGTTTTACAGACAGAAGTAGGAGAAAACACTAGTCTGCTAAAAGTCACCAATGGCTGCCATCAAACAAGTCTGATTCAAAGACCACCAAAGGCATAGTTCACATGCTGGGGCTTCCAGACAGGCTTTTCCAGCTGAACGCCTTCAAGGCTGTGACACAGTCAAGGGTTTGCTAGGATCAGATGCCAGCAGTTAGATTTCCTGTGGATTTACAATCCCAATCCATACTGTGCAGCCCTGATATTGATGGGTGTTTCACCTGTGGATATGGGTGAGTCTTCTCCCTGCAGTGTGGAAGAAAGGGACATCTTCAGTCTTACGCAACCATTTTTTAGTAGGTTTTTCTTACACCCACATCTTGCCAGAGGAAAGCATGGCATCTGGATGAGCACTGGTAATTTGACAATGCTGCAACAGAAGAGACCAGCTCAATTACTTCTCCTTTACTCTTAAAGAGATTTAAATGCACGAATCTCTAATTACTTCCTGGTATTTGGCCTCACAGATCTTTGTGTTTACAGGCAGGCACACTAACCACAAGTGTGCTTTTTGCAGGATTGAGAATGAGACCGTGAGATACTTCTGTGAATATATACATGGAGTAGGTTATGCAGACTGGGAGAGACTCAGAAACATTTTACCATATTGCATATTTAGGAGCCTTACAATCGACTGAGACTTAAAGAGTGACAGAATGGAAGCTGTCTTGGGTAACAAAGTCTGAGAAACTCCCCGTTACTGTCATCTTTCTTGCTTATAGCCAGGAGGAGTCTCTGACTTAGGTGACCTTGAGCACTTTTGGGACTGAAAAAGGGGTATGTCTTGCTTCTGCTCTTTGTAACAAAAGGGGAAGGTAAAGAGCAGAGAAGAAAGATGAGGAAATGAAATGAAATGAAATGAAATGAAATAATGAAATGAAATGAAATGAAAGAAGGCCAGGCCAGCAACAAATACAGCAGTAGTAAGAGGAGAGCTGCCTTCTAACCTCTCCTTGACCAGCAGAACCAAGACAGGATGATATGACTCTGTCGCCAAAGCTTGAAGGATTCCTGAGGAAACAGAGATGGCTAGGAAGAAAGGAGGGTTTGGGGCAGTAGAAGCATTGCTGTGGAACCTAGTGGGAGCCCAACATGGGGACTATAAGAGATCACTCAAGACTATGAGTCCTAGGGTTTGAAAATTCCTCTCTTAGAAAAGTTCTTAACAGGAAGGAGGATTTGGGGCACAAATAAGGTGTTTTCTGCCCCATTCCTGATTCTCTCATCTCCCGTCTTTGAGCTATCTCTCTTTTTTTTTTTTTTTTTTTTTTTTTTTTTTTTAATCTTATCTGTTCAGCAGTCACAGGCAGTGGTGACTTCGGTTGTCTGCTTGGATATGAGCAATCCCCTGTTTTGGGCCTCTCAGGATGTGCCATAACATCTTCTGCAACGCACTACATCTAGACCTTGTTAATATGTTCCCATGACTGCCTAAAGCACAGATTTTCCTAGTTAGAAATAATAGTAGCAGATAAAAGTTTCTTATAATGAGCAAGCAGTTAATATGGGAGTGGGAAGACTTATTCTGGTTACAGGCACCAAAACCTAAGTGGTAATTCATATTGTATGTATTTAATTATTATTGTTTTATATTAATTTTTTTATTGCTGTAGAAGCACTTTCACCAACCCTGCAAATAATGCCTTGAGGACAGACTGCAGTGACTGAAGTCAGTGAACCCTCGAGAGACAGCATTGTGTCTCCATCAAGTACATTAAACAAGCTCATTTTTATGACTTGGGGTTAGCAACGGTCATAAATGTCTAAAAAGAGTCTTTATCATCCACACAAAATTAAGTAACTAGTTCATCCATTTATCATACTGCATGAAGCCAGGGAACTTC
Organism: Phoebastria nigripes; assembly: GCA_035582835.1. Lineage (NCBI taxonomy): Eukaryota > Metazoa > Chordata > Aves > Procellariiformes > Diomedeidae > Phoebastria > Phoebastria nigripes. The sequence continues at coordinate 1,330,303 of JAYKAV010000367.1, read as the reverse complement.
TGTTCTTTTGTGCTGGGACTAATGGCATCACGGGCACTGACTTTCTGGGAGGTGAAACTTGCATAACTTTAGTCTATTACCATTTTGTAATGCTCATATGAACCGTTTGATGATGATGGAATTAGTTGAACCACTTCTCACTAATCAATATTATCACCCTAAGATACTTTCTGATTTACTGAAGACTTGTCTAATAATCATGTTACCTACTGTACTAAATAAATCCATGGCCATGGTAGCACGACAACCTTGAAAAGCCTCAAGCAGTTTATAACTGGTGCTTGGCATCGTTCTAAGCAGTAAAGCTGATAGTAACATTTTACTGGTTTCAACAGGTTTGAAGATAAAAGTATGTGGCGTCCTAAAGAAAATGTTGTGATTGTGAGTGGCCTTCGAAGTTTTGAGTTCAAGTCTGAGCTTTAATTCAGTGCTTTCCTACCTCTCTCAGTTTGTGGATCTTTAAATTTTGGCCAATGGAGAATGGCCTTTTGAAAACTTTGCATATATAGTTAATTACAAAAGATATGTGCTCTTTTAAAAATGTGTTCTTTTTAAAACACTGGTTTTGCAGGCACCTTAGAAATAGTCCACAGGACTTTGAGGGGTCTGCAAACTACAAGTTGAAAACAACTGATTTAAAGCATAAAAGATGGTGTTCAGTGAGCCATCATGGTAGGGACAGCATTATCTAGTAATGATGGATAGAGGGCAAACCTGTAGTAATGGTAGCATCTTTAATACATACTTGATTAACTATGTTCTTTTATCATCGTTCTGCAAGGTCAAATGTTAGCTGCAGAAGAGTTTGCCATCTCTTGGCTTTGTCTGTGTGTGCTTGTGTGTGTGTATGTGTTGCTGTGCAGTGATTGCTTCACAAGGAAAACTAATCTCTGTGGAGCTGCCAGAGGACAGATTTTCTTTAAGTGATGATTTTGTAAGTTGTTAAAGTGCAAGGACCAATCCTGTCATTGTATATGATTTATATGGTGGGCGGGAAAGTTGTCTGCAGCATGCGGATTTATTCCGAACTGTAAGAAGCTACAGCACTGTAGGAATTTTTCATTACTTGGATGTACCGATGTGTGAAAAGTGTTGTTTGCAATGTTTGAAAAATAGCCCACGAGTAGGATAAAAATCTCTCTAGCTTCACTGGAAATCTCTTTATTCATGATGTAACTGTAAAAAAAATCTACACAGGGAATAAAATCATAAATGTCCATTAATTTTCCCCAGGAAAAAAATTTGCCCTTTTTTCAGCTTTTGACATCCAAAAGGCTGTTAACCATTAGTGGACATTTGCCACTTGTTTGTGAAGACAAATTTGAAATGAAAATTAAGCATTTTCCTTTTTTTTTATGAACTCTTAAACCATTTTTATAATGTTATATATATATTCACATATTCACACATACCTTTCTGAAAGTTTTCCTTCTTGTTTATTTTCTGAACAGCTTTTTTTTTTTGTTGTTTAAATGTCTGTGAAATATGAGCTATTCATATTTTTTGCTCAACACAAGGTGGCAGTAAGACATTGTCCGGTGACATACAATAGCTTGGGCTGCTTGTTTCCCCCCCTGTTTACTTAGCCTTCAGATAACAAAAGCCCTCCTGATGAAGGAGCACTGAAAGGAAAAGAGTTTGTAATAAGAACAGTTTAGAAAGATGCACAGATAAAGAATATACTCCAGATAAGAACCCAAATTATTTGTTACATTATAGTAAGCCATGTTGTATAATACTGTGGACAGTATCACAAAATGCTGTATTTCTCTTTCTTTTCTCCTTGTGTTGTTATTGTTTCCTTAGGATTTGCACGTTAAATAAAGGCTGCTCAGTGCAAAGGTGGACATTTACCAGGTTTTCAAGTTTTAGTTTAGCAATATTCCCGGTATTTGTTGAGATTCTGCATTTTGGAAAGGACAAAGCTTTCTACCTCAGTTCTTTGTTGTCTAGAAAACACTTCAGTGTCACTGCATTGAATAGTAGATAATAGAGTGATAAACTCCTTTTCAAATGCAGTGGGAGGGAGGAATGAAGAGAGATGTGCCAGAGTATTCCACTGGCAACGTTAAGAGAGGGTTTTTTCTTGTTCTGGGCAGATATAGATCATATGGTAACAATCCTGAGTGCAGACCAGCAAGTTGCAAATGTAGCTGCTGTTGCATTTATTATTCATATTCATATTCCAGCAGGCCCAAAGCAGATTCAAAGCATGGCTGGGCTACTGAACATGCTAATATGATTAAAATTCATCCTTGTGGGACAATTTATGGTGTTTTAGGTCCATCTTACTCCCAGCATCCAAGAATACTATGAAGCATTTATGCATCATATTTTTGGTAGCTGTTCACCTGAAACAGAGTTTCAGCAGGATGACCCTACCCTCCCAGTGGTGACTTGGTTTGTCTGTAGCCTCTCTACACACCAACATACTTGTTGAGTACCAAAGAAAAATTATAGATGTTTCAGGCAAGCTGATTTAATGGAAACTCTGCCTTCTTGTTTCACAAGTTATACACATGTGGTTTATTTTCCAAGAACTGGTTGGCAGAGATCATGTTATTTTGTTTTCCATCAGAATGATTTACTTATAGCTTCTAAAATCCAATACCACTGTTGATACTGTGAACTCCTGTGCATGTGAATCATACACACAACTTCGAATAAGCATCCCTTAGTATCTGTCAAAAATACAGTAGTTTTCTGATGTCAAAATACTGTTAGACAACAATGTAGACCTACTTCTTCCCTTGCTTACCCCTTATAGTTTTGAATACTTGCCACCTAGAGATGAATTATGGGCTTTGGGACTACGCAAAATAATACAGTTTTCAGAAAGAAAATTCCCAACTCTATGATCTTGATTTTATACTAATGGCTTTTGTCATGAATAATAGCCCCTACAGAGCACCTTTAAACTAGTATTTGCATTATTCTCAATGTGTGATTCATGCATGAACATAAGGTTTGGAGTAAGAAAATGACGCACTGTAAAACTCATCAGCTTGTTTGACTATATATGATTCCTTGAGATAATAATACAATTGAGGGTCAGAAGGATTCTTCTGGGAATCTTCTTAGGATTCAGCTATTGTCCAAGAACTCTGTGCTAAATGTTTTGTGTCAGTTTCATGATTTTGAGTGCATCATAAAATCAGAAAAGTGTTGAAGTATTGTTACTATTAGAACATGAGGTGCTGAACTATCAAGTTGGGTGTCGTCTTTTTATAGGACTAAAGATAACAAATGCTACATTACTTTGCTACCATGAGATACTTATTCACAGAGAATCAGGGCTTCTGCTTTGATATATACCTGCAGTTGCCTTGGATGGAACTCCAACAAATCTGAGACTGTTCAAAATGTGACTATTCTAAACATAAAATGGAGACTCTTCTATGAAGGAACCTTCTCTGAAAATCTCCAAGAAATTGTGAGGTCTCCCTTTCTAAGAGAGTGTTAGTATCTGGTAACATTCCTTTGAAGTTTTTACATTATCTTTATTTTAATCACATGCCACTGACCGTGCCATTAATTTAAGTTTGTAAACCTGAAATAACATTACATTTTTGACACCCTCATATTATACTTGGAATGGCTGAAACACTAGTAAACAGAGCTATTCCACTGAATGCCCAAGGGAGGGACATGGAAAAAAACCCAGCCGCACGCTCCAAGAAAGACATCTGAGGTCAAACAGTTTTCATGGGAGACAAACTACGTGGCTGGGGTTGTCCTGGCCAATTGTGGGTTACAAAATCTCTCTTGAGAGTTTATCATGGCCAGTTGCTGTATTAGCTTTCCACTTCTACATCTGTTTGTGGGTGTGGACAGCACTCAGAAGTGTTCCTTTTCTTGAAGGCTTTTTGTACAGGAAAGCATAGATGAGATGCCAGGACAGGCTCTATCTGAATGAACTTGCCATGCTGCTCGTAGGCTTGCTTGCCATGTTCACGTACACAGCAGACAGGTTCTCATTCTTTAAGCTTCTCCACACAGCGGACAGTTCTCTGGCATGAACCATGTTTTGTACGCACATGAGAAACAATGTGATCTGCGCTGAGAAGCAGGATAACCTCAGGGTTAAAGATACTTTGAGGAATTTGAAAGCAAGTTAAGTTGTCTATATAAACAAGGCCATTTTGTCCGTTCTGAAGTATTTCTTCATTTCTGCTTCTAATTAATACACTGTCAACATCGTTTTCATACAAACACATGATTTCCAACTCTTTTCCCACCCCTATTAAAGCTGGTACAGCAACCACTAGTTACAGCTGATTTCAGACTTGAGCATCTGTCATTAAGAGTTGCTGTGCAGTTTAAGGCAAACCAGTCTGAAAGGATTTCTGTCTTAAATACTAGCAGTTTCTGAGACCATATAAAAAGTATACCTCTTTCTTTTTCAAGTATCCAATTAAGTAACTTATTGTGTGGCACAAAGTCTGGACTTGAGGATGCCTGTTACATTTACCATGACATTCACTTCTTGTACACAGAGGCAGGACTTCTCTTTTGGAAGTCAGGATTGTGGACAACAAGAAGCTGAATAGTGGGATGGCTGCACTTTTTGGCAAATAGTCACTACTCTGTTTTATAATTCTGGAAAACAAAAAGGACCCAGGTGTTACAGATTCAAGCTTTACTCACAAGTTCTCTATGCTTTCATGCCATTTTTAAGTATATCTTAAATGGAAGTTGTTCATAAGCTCATTTCTCATCCTTGAAGGCTGGACTCCTCATTTTTTTCTGCGGTGTTCATTCCATGTATTTTTCGAGCAGTCAATTACACGAAATATATTCTTTCTGATTTCACAGCAGAAAAATCTTAGATTGGCACTGAGTGCCATTTCTATCTTGTCATTGATAGTCATCTTGACTCTGGCCACAAAGTAAGAGAATTAGATTCCTGTTTCTTTGTTTTTAAGAATAAACTATTTTGAAGTTAGATCATGTACCTTATCCTGTGAAACGTTTTTTATTACTAACTACATAAACATTCTTGTACAAGTGTGTTGGTAGCACCATCTAGCAAATACCCAGTTCAGAACCACAGAACAGGTTCTCAGAGATTCACAAGTGTGGCTTGTGCAATGGTGATGCTTCCACCATCTCTGTCCCGTGCTTGGCCCCTGGATTGGCACTGGCACCTCTAGCTTAGAAGCCAGTAATTGCTATACACAAAAGTGGAGATTCACATATTTCCAATTGGGGTTTGGAACGAGCATAGGAAGCAAAGGAGAGCAAAGAAAAATGCTTAAAGTAACCATAGGAAATGCTGAAGTTTGAGGTGCTGGTACACCTTGTCTTGCTAACAGATTTAGATGCCTACCTGCAAGGCCAGATTGATGCCTCTGTGAGGGAAGAACCAGACTCCAAAGCTGCTCTGGGGCTGCGGACACCTAACCCTGTCACTTCTCTGTTATTGGGTTCCTAAGAGTGAGATTTCTTACAGCAGAAAAGGAGCGAGAAGAGAAAATGTGAATGACTCCAGACAGATGACGGTGGTGTTTTTCCAGATGCCAAGGGAATTTCTGATTTTAGTCTGGATCATAGGCATGCTTCATCCTTCAGTATCTCTGTTTTGAAAAGCAAGAAAGTGTTACTGAGTTCTGAGGAAAAAGGGTTGATACGTTTGTTTGCCTGAGACCAAGAAAGTGAAACTTTGCATTTGATTTCACGTAATGATCAAGACTGAAAAGCAGCTTGACACAGAGGGCAGAAGAAATTTGGGATTTGGTTTGGGACCAGGCTAAAGAGATGATATTTTCTCAGCTTTTCCTGCCTTTGACTCTTTCATAGAGAATCAGGTATATGAGGAGGAAAGTTTAGTTGTGGCAGGGGAGGAAAATTAATACTAGGTTTGACTGAGATCACCATCAATATTTTATATGGAGCCCGATATTTTATATGAGATACCCAAATCTGGGACTAAAATTTCTGTTCTACAGAACAAATCAGTCTATGATGTATTTCATTAAGCAGGTCATTACATGTTCAGGTAAGCTTTTTCCATATTCAGTTCTTTCACCAGAAATTAATGACTGTCATTAATTTGTTTTCTGTCCATGTGACTCCATACAATTTTTCGGTTGTGTTTTTTTAGTAGGCAAAGGTCATGAAGTTTGCTCTTTTGCATCACACTGTTGTTAAAGAGTTTTTATTGGCTTTACATAAAGGCCATGCCCACAAGTTGAAAGTGGTGGTTTTAAATAAAGCAAGAAAACAGAGAGAAAGAACTAAGCCCTCCTATAAAACCTCACCCACTCAACCTGTTAATTTTCCAGGTACACATGGATGTTACGTCCTTGATAGAGAACAAAGCAGCATGGAGTTCTTGTCTCCCCCGGCAGCGGTGCCCCAGAACTCTACCTTTAATTCTGGCTCATTTACAGTGATTAAAAAAAACCATTAAAAAGCTGGCCAAAGCAGAAGCTTTAAGTTTTCTAAAGCTTCAAAGATTTTTTGTGTTATTGAGACTTCAGTAGTGGTAGCACACAGAATTTTACAGTTATTATTGGCGCTAGAGAGACCACAGAAACACCATGTGGGTCCGTGTGATTACTCTAGATGGGTCACTGCAACAAAACTTGCCTGTAATAGGCTTCACTGAGCTCTATGAATGTGTAGTTTTGTTGTCAGTACTCTGAATAGTTTGAAGCCCTGGTTCAAAAGTTCACTTTTTTCTTGGCTAGAAGGAATGTTAAAAGCCTTCCCTGGGGAAATAATACTACTAGGCAATGAGTTAAAAATACTGATTTATCACATTTGATACATTAAAAACAAACAGAGAAAATATATCTATGCCAGACTTAAAGTACAAGTTTCAAAGTAATAAGGGATGTGATTTCAGAGGGACACCAGTACCTACTATTTCCAGTTGCCTAGCTCTACATCTTTCACTACACAGAAAGGGGGCCTGGATCTCTAATCTGTAATGCTCCCCATACCTTATACTGGGGACATGAACAGTAAACTGTGGGTTCCAGATCCACAGTGGGGACCCACTGTCTAAAAAGTAGCTGTTGTAGTATCTGGCTTGTACATCTGAATTGACAGAATAGGTAAAGGGGTTTTTGTTTAGCTCCATGGATGTCAAACAACCTGGTCAGCCCTTCTGGTCTGGCTGCTGGTCAAGCTGGGTGCTGGCCATCTGCAGGTCCTGGGGTAATGGCCACTGTGTCTCCACAGCATTGAGCTGGTACCAACCCTTGAAAGAGGAAAGAAGAAAAATACAAATGCCTTACCTGAGAAGTGCCAGTTACAGAAACATTTTCTGTATCAAACTCTAACTCAAAAACAGACCTTGGAAGAAACGTGCAGTCTTATACTTTACATTAATCAGGTTACTTCTCTGAATGCGGCATCCTGAATCTCTCMTGGCTGGATTTACAAAATGGAGGTTCTACTGGTAGGATGCTTCACTTTTTTTCTGTTGAGGAGAAACTAAAATATGCTTGCAATCAGCAGAAACCCTTACAGCTCCAATTCCCTGTAGACTCACAGGGGTAAAAACTAATGTGCAAATGAATGTTACTCTGGCAGGGTTACCTCTCTCAGTCCAAAATATGGTTATGTTATATCACTACTGAAGTTGTTTGTCTCCAAATGTGCTTCTGTTATGCTAGATGACATACAAACATACCAGGCAAAGATGATCCCATCTGCAGGGAGATCTTTAAGCCTCTCAGACTGAGAACATCTTTTCCTTCCTGCAACAAAAGTGTCGAGGGTCAGCTCAAGCTCTTTACATATGAAGTGCTGCTGAGAACCACATGAAAGAGAGTTTTTAAAAATGCTCTCTCTTATATGAGGCACTTCACAATATCAGCTCAAGTGTCTCTTGTTTTCTGATAAGACTAGTGAGCAATATGCAATACCGAAGAAACAGTGGAAGCAGTACAGTCCTTAATTCAGGCTTTCATGTTAAAATGGAAATAAAATGCAAATGTCTACCTTGCTGCTGTATAAATGCATTAAACCACAACGATAACACTGTTGAGCTGTGTAGGAAAGCGCTTTATGATGGATTTTATTAATGGAATATGGTACAGGTAGATCAGCTAGACTGATGCATGTTTTTATGAAAACTTGACAAATTTCTTACCCTCCTTGGAAAACTGTGGGAGACTTTTAGCAGTATTTACAAAATATTTTTTGTAATGTGTTTATATTACATATTAACAAGGTGATCAGGAGTAAAGCTGGGTGTTGTGGTGTATTGTAGTGCATTAGGATTCATGTCCCTGAGGTAAAAAGTGCCATTTAAATGAAGAGATGATTGGACCCAGTATTGATCCCTGGGGTACACTGCTAGTTGCTGGTCTCCAACTAGACTTTGTGCCACTGATCACCACCTCCCGGGCCCGGCCATTCAGCCAGTTTTCAATCCACCTCGCTGTCTGCTTATCCAGCCCATACTTCATCAGCTTCTCTATGAGGATCTTATGGGAGGCAGTGTTGAAAGCCTTACTGAACTACAAGGTAGACAATACCCACTGCTCTCCCCTCATCTACCAAGCCTGCCTCCAGCAGGTGTTACAGCTTTTAGCAACCATGCCTCTGCCTCCCCTTGAAATCCTCAGCTCTTCTCTCATCCCTCCCCTTTCTAATTTCCCTGTCTTTCAGATAACTTCCTTCTCTCCCCCTGACACCCTCATCTTCCTCTCTTGAGGCAGAGTGTCTTCCCTTTCTTGCTATTACAGTCACTAGCAGATAGTCAGCCTATGACATGTCCCTGACTTACTACGCTATAAGGAGCGTGTTTGCAGGAGTTCCCACTGTACCATACCCAGAGTAACACAGGGTGGCTGAAGACGGGGAAGGGGAACTTCAGGAGAATCTGATTCATACAGGGCTCCCAAGGGCCCCTAAAGCCTGGATGGTCCCAGTCTTGGAGTGCCACTTCTAGAGCACTCAGGGCCCACTCCCACATCCCTGAGGAACCATGGCATGGATGTCCTCACACATTTTCATGCCATACTTAACAAAAATTAGGAACCGTGCACGGTACAGTGGAGACTCCTGCAAACACACCCCACACACTGATGCCTGTGGGATGCTGTGGCAGGGGGAGGGAATGATGGCCATCCTCTAGCTTTAGCTTCCAGCCACCAAATCTTGCTCTGCCACTGCAGGCACCAAGGGCAGTCTGTCGGAAATCTCTTCCCCATACTGTTACCCATGTATCATGGCAAGATCTCCTGTGACCTTTTCTTTAAAGAATTTCAACCTATTTTGCCTACCAGTCTCTCTGTGAGACAGATTTTTCTTGAGATCAAGCTGTTTTTGTAGCCTTCTTCTGAATTCAACATCTTAACAGTATCTGAAGGACAGAGCAGTTAAGGACACATTTAATTCAGATTTTCTGTTTGTGGTTTGGATGTGTGAATCCTCTCAACACTAAAAGTTGTTGTAACCCAATAGCAGCTGGAATATGCCTCTATGTATCCACTCTGGCATAGAAACATTGGTCTGTATTTGCAAAAGCTGTTTAATGCTCAAAGGATGAGATTAAAATGCTTGTGAGGTCAGAACCTGAAGAGAATCTTGCAATAACAGTGCGAGGGATGTATCCACATATAATGTAACAATAGCACTTTTTACTAAATAGCTTTCTTTTGTTAAATAACTTTGTGCTCAAGCATGATCTGATTGAAAGGATTAAATAAAATCACAGAGTGTGATTGAATTTTCTTTAGGCACCCTAAGTCATAGCAATGGCAGCATCAAAAAACCAGATTGATTCAGACCTTCTGAATCATGAGATTTAACGAAGAAAGATCTATTAAATGCAATATTGTCTCCCTAAGAGCTTCTCCTAGACTTCAGGCCAGCAACCATCTACCCTTCCTCCCTCAGTTTGGATGGGAATTCAGTACAGATCCAATGTGCAGGCAAACATGCCTGTGACTGCCTGAGGATGGGATGGCTGTGCTCAGGATGAAGCTTCAGGAGGGGACTGAATCAATCTGAAGGGGCTGAGCTCAGGAAGATGGCAGTCCTGCATCCGCTGCCCTGAATCCCRGCTCCTGTAATGACATCTTGCCCCGTCTGAGGCCGGTGGTCCAGCCAGAGAACAGACTTAGCTGCAGGAAGAAGGGGAGAGAAAGAAAGTAAGAAAAAAAACTGAGAAAGAAGAAAGGTTGTTTTTCCTACGGTTTAGTGAGCTGAACTGCCTCACTGAGACAGTGCCAAGTGCCTGAGCGGGTGGAAAGGAGGAAGAAGTGTGACTCAAAGTGGAGGTCTGGGAAGCAGAACCACTCCCTTGGCAGCATCAAGCTGTTAAACTGGCACATTTCTTCTTCCATTTTTCACTCTCTGCTTCACCTCCTACCAGGTCGCTTGCTTCCTCGTTGTACCACATTCTCTCACATCTTGATTTGCCTTTTGCACCCTGCCCTGTCTCCAGTCATGTTCCCTTACCTTCTCCTCCTCCCTGCCAGTTCCTGTGGCCCATACATGCCAACCCAGAAACCTGGTACCTTCAGCTGAGGGTGGTCTAGCTTCAGCTGCAGAGGAAACTATGAAAAATGGCAGATGGTTTCGGCAGGGACATTGTTCTTCCGATAACTCAAAGATATTTCTCTGCTGTGACCTACAGTTTCCTGAATAATGTTTCCTCACCTTAGCTGTGCTGCACCACTGTAGATCTCCTAATTGCTAAAGACCTCTGGCTCCTGATGGATGTGGGTTTGAGTATTCAAGTTCATGAGAAACTCAGCACCCAGATTCCTAGTGTTTGTGCAGTATCCTTTGTTGCAGCCACAGAATAATCACAGGTGTGCCCTGTCTCCTCCCCAGAGGAACGCTTTGCCATTAAAAGTGTCACCACTTACTTTGACTTCTGCTGGCATGCTGCTGGCTCAGCTGTTTTGACACAAAGGTTGCAATGATCTGTCAATCAACTCACAGGGGCTGAAGCTTCAAGGCTGAAGGTCCCCATTCTAGGCCATTGGTAAGAATTCAAAATAAATAAGAAGTAAATAATAACTTCAGCTATGGTACTCTACATTGATTTTACAAAAGAGGATCAGCCAATACTTCAGCAAGCAAATAGAAACTAAATTTGCAATTACACTATTCATTTTAATCTACGTATTGACATATCTCTACTTGTCCATATCATATACACGTGTATTTTTATTCAGCATGCACAGAAAAGCAATCAGTGCTTCATGCTGCCAAATCTTTTTCTCTGCAGAATGCCTACTCAAACACAGAATCTCTGGTGAAGAACAAGAGCTGGTCAGTGGCAACAAATATACATTGTAGGAAGTGCAGCAGAGGTACCCAGTTGTCAGTAGTCCTGATTTTCTCACTGACTGCTCTGCGCCCTTGAGTGAGGCACCTAGCCTGTCTTCATCACAGTTCATCACATAATAAATGGAGATAATAACCCTTAACCCCAGTGTAAATAGGTTGATGATTTAAGGATGAAAAAGATATAAAATGACATTGTATTGCTTTTACTCTCAAGGATTACAAAGCATTCTGCACATTACAGTACAGTCAGCAGTAAAAGCTTCAATTTCTAGTGGCTCCATTTAGAAGCTTAAAGTACAACACTTGTACAATGCGTGACCTATTATTGCAGTCACTGACATTTGGGGAAGTTCTCCCTTCTTTTAGTATATAGTTTTTGAACTTTGTTTTCTCCAGCTGGAAAATGTCCTAATTAGAGAGTTTGTTTTGCCTTTAACAGGCCCCACAACATTAAAAAAAAAACCGGGGACCAAATACTCAGAGTAGGTTCAAGACGTAAGAACATGTCAGAAGCAGAGGAGGTGATGGCACAGTGCCACCGGTAGGAGAACAGTCTATCAGTTACAAAGCAGGGAAAACAAGCAGAAAGCACGCCAACTTAGGAGAATTTCTTTGCTATGCCTTCACTTTCAGGGCCATACATTAGAAAGTGTCTTGGCAATTATTCTGAAACTTCAGGTATGCCTCTTCAAAGATCCTCTAAAAGTTCCCTCTTACCTAATAATTCAGAATACATATTTTTTCGTGGTAAAAAGATGCCATGTATAACAAGTTCTCCTTCCCTACCTGCTGAATGGAAAGAGCCCTGTGCTTGTTGGATCAGCGCCCTTAGTCCAACAGTAGGAAAAACGTTGCACCATTTCTTTCAGTTTATGAAACACATCTGTTCAAAAGCCAGTTCAAGTTGTTTGAGACCGTCCTTACCTACTTTTTCTCTAGTAAAAATGTGCGAGTTAGGAAAAACATTGGGTGCAAGAGGTTACCTTTCCTTGGTACCTTCTTCTTTGTTTCCATATGCCTACTTTTATATGCTATTGTCAAGTTCTAGTAGCTGCCTCCTATCAAAAGAACTATTTACATGGGAGTGTACCAAAGCAATCATTGTTTTACTTGCCATTGAGCCCATGCTGTTCTCTATAAAACTCTAAACCAGGGCCTGAAACACCACCATATAACGAGGTGAAAAGGCACTCATTGCAAACAGAAAACCTTAAATAAATAGCTTGTTTTCAGCTCACAGACTGACCTGTTTTAATAGGTCTTGTGACAACTACCTGCCAATAATAAGTTATTATGACCATGTAGAAGTCTTACCATATGAAAAAGGCAATATAAGTTTAATATTTTATTATCAGTTATTGTTAATGAGATCCCTAGGTCAGTATTGTGTTTGAGTTAGAAGACCAAAGAATGAAACCGCTCAGAATAAGGCCGATGAGTAAATGATATGTCCAGTTTTCCAGTGTACCGAGGAGCTGTCTTAATGCACTTTTCCAGGTCTTAGTCTCTTGACGAATCTGATCTCTTTATAAACTTGCTTTAGACCTCCTTATTGCTCTGTAAAAGTATAACCTTTCCTCTGTAATTTGTCACACTATTTCTTGGAGCTCTTCCGCAAATCAGGCTGTGGCATTGCCTGGCGGTGCCCTGTGTGCCCAGATACTCTTCATGGGGAGCTGTTGGCACCTGTGAACACTTTCACTTGTGTTGCCACCTGTGCCTTTGAACTTGCTCTCTTCTGCCAAGTCGTAAGCATCCTTCATGCTTATATCTGTGCACCTTTGCTTCTCACTTTTACTCTGCATCAGCCTTTCTCCAACTGTTGTCACAATCGGTAGGAAGTCATGAAAAGTTTCAGAGGAGGTCATGAAAAGATTCAGAGGAGACCACAAAATTCTGGAAGATGTAGAGTTAGCTGGCAGCAGCTTGGTACTTCGCTGGGTGAGGAAATGAATGCTTATGCTTGCATCCAGTAATGACAGCCTGTTCTTCCTTTCCCAACCTGAAGAAACTGAGCTTCTGCCAACTCAGGGGGAGCACAGGGACAAAAGGAGGTTCACAGGAAGGCATCTGAGACAGAAAAAGAAGAACCAAAAAGTGGAGTGGGGGTGGGGGTGTCACACTTTCAGAAAATTTGAGAAAAACAGCTCGAAGTTTATAACGCTCTCAGGTACCCCAAACTACTGAAAATTCCCTCTCTGCTTATCCCTTCCAAAACAAGGAAAACTGTTGCAAATGGGCAACAACAATATTAATGAGAAATCATTTTCTATCTATCACCTGATTTCCTTGGTGTACCTTATAGTCTCTCAACTTGATAAAATAAAGCTCTGCATGGCAGGGTCCAGAGGCTGTAATCAAATAGCACTCATAAATCTAATAAATAGCACTAATAAAACAGATCTAAAAAATGGATCAATAAAGTAGAAGTCATCGCAGTGCTCTTGAACTATAGGTTTATGACCTTATGATTTGAAAGCAGAACAGATTTGCCATGTTCACCAGTGGTCACTCACAAATCCCTGACCATTTGGGGAGGACTATAACTATAGCGATGGGGCAGTGGCTATCTCCCACTCCTTGCCTGAATCCATACAGTACTCTCACAGAAGCAGAGGGAATGTAAAGCAGGGTCAAGTCCACCACCCCTGTTGCTGCCTACAGCTGGACTTCCAGAGCTTTATGCAGCCTTGTTAAGGATCAGTTTTCAAGGCAAGAAAAGTCCTGAAATACTAATCATCTTCCCATTAACTGTACTATTTCGTTGTTTCATCTTTAAATGCACTTCTTTCATTCACTTGGACCTCTCTATTATTACCATTATTAACAATAATAGTGTAAGCCATCTAGGTACATTACAGAAACATGGATCCCAACATAGACCTTTAACCTTGAATAGCACCAAACCGTATCATATCCTATTTTCTCTTCAAGTTTATTCACCCAGCTCACATTTATACTTCTCAGCTCTCCTGTCTTTTGCTTAGTTTCAGGGTGTTTAACTATGGCAAGATCATATTGCATCCTTTTTCCTCCCTTATCTTGGGGTGAGCCACTTGTCAGGATATATTTTGTTGCTCATGTAGCTAAGGAGCTGCTGAAGGGGAGTTGGTTTGTGAGCTGCTGGGGTAGAGCTCCAGCAGAGTTGAGATGGGGCTGTTTGTGTAGGTGTGCCTGTGGTCCATCCCCGTGCCCTACAGCACCTCAGGGTAGACGTCTGTCCTTGGCTGGTGCCAGTGGCTGCATGAGAGGGCTGGTGAGCCCATGCAGGCTTGACGAGGAGGCTGAGCCTGAGCACTGAGCCCTGGTGCTGCTGCTGACAGCCAGCCTGCCAGTGGCTCTAAAATATTATCCTCTCCTCTGATCTGAGCTGCACAGACATCCCTGGCTTTCTCTACCCGGTTCTGTGATAAGCTATCTCACTGCCTTAAATCTCAGTGTAAACAGCATCGAAGTAAGTGTAAGAAAACCAGAAAAGACAAATGATTAAACTGATTTCCATCACAAGGAGTTGATAGGAAACTCATGCTGAATCCTTATTTCTGAGTCCTGCGCCATACATAGTTTGGCTTGCAGGTAGCATGTGGGTAAATATTTACACAGGCAACTGCAGTTATAAATGATGCTCACATCATCTTTTTTTTATCATGATGGCACTTTTCCTTCCCTTCCCTCCTCCCCCCCAACCCCGGCATATTTGGAGAACCTATTTTTACTTTTCCCTGAGCTGTGACAAATACGTATGTACCAGCCAGATAACACTTGATTATTATTAATAATGGAATTTGAACATTGGGTTAATTATAAATTAATAATTATTCTACTGGTGAAATAAGAAGATAAAAATGGGGTAAAGATAGAAATGTATTATAGTGATCGAGTGATGTATTGAAACAGCAGTTTCAAACCCACCATATTCATGGGAAATGAAAACTTTAAATTGGATTATGGGTTGTGCAACACCATAGCAGGAAACATTGGAAAAAAAAGAGAAAAATCATATGAACCATGAATTGGAATTGGGGCTAATATTTAAGGAATAAATGATTCCTCTAAACCTGAAAGCCTGATTTTCAGAAGTGTGGAGGAAATGTTGGTCTTCATTCAACTGTTGGGAGCTCGTACCTCCTAAAATGCAGATCCTCAGTTCAGCACTGAGACAAATTCTCATTGTCCAAATTAAGGACCAAATGAAATGAAGCAAACTTGACAAAAAATCAAGAAAATCTTAAACACTAGCTCAGTATGCATTGTAAATCTAATGTATCTAAGTGAAATCACTGAATTTGTGTTTTAACTGTACGTAAAGCCCTCGCTCTGGATGAACAAAAGAGAAACTTGAAGATCACCTTTTTCAGAAAGGAACAGAAAATAAACAATGGCTTTGTTCCTTCCTTTTTAGCTGTCTGGACTATTCTGGCATCATTTGAGTTTGGGTTGAATGTTAGCTTACACTGTTGGTACCCAGCTTACCCATATCCAAAATAATACAGTTCATTACAAATACTTGTGTACACCTTCTTGGGTTCCTGCAAGTTTAGTGAGGAAATATTTCTTTTTCACTAGAGCGAGTGCTTGAAGCTGGAATGAAGATAAACAGAAATGCCACTCCTTTGTTAGAAGTTAAAAGGAAGAGAGCTAGCTCAGGAAGATAAATTCTCATTGTTATTATATTGCCTTCTTCAGAAACTTATTAACTTAATAAATACTTGAGTGATGGGAGTAAATCTGTATTTCCACAGTATCTGCAGCTTATGAATCAGTGAGAACATTGCTTTCCCAGCTGTGATTTCATCAAAGGCAAAGCAGAGATGAAAACACCTCACTGCAGCTCCCCTGCTGATCCATTAGCAGCAAAACTGCGTTTACCTCACTTACGTCCAGCTATTACATCGTTCTCACCGGCAAGCCTTTGTGGTGTTTTTCTGCTGCCTGCTGAATAGAAGGGGGTATTGTGGTGGTGCACATTGGTGTCCGGCTCTCTCCCCATGGGGACACCATGCTGGGACGGTGTTCTTGTTTGTCTTATGCCATGGGTGAGGCAAGACAGTTCTTGCTGCTCTGCCTGGCTGGCTGAGGGAAAAATGTCTGGAGCACCTTGTTGCTCTGGGAAGTCTGCCTCCAGCACTCTCCCAGGAGCCTGGCTCCACCCTGAAGCCGGATTCCTCCTTTTTGGGTTGTGGCCAGGGGAAGGAGGCAGGATGCGTGCTCAGCTACGTGCATGCAGTAACACCCAGAGGTCCCGCGTGAGGACCTGGGCCCTCTTGGGCAGGCACTGCAAAGATGAAGACCGACGTCTTCATTGTAGATCAGGAGGCTGAGGCAGGTGTAGGTCATTAGCACTCACCTGTTGCTATCCATGCTGGCAAGTGGCAGCCGTAGAGCAGGAGCAGAGCCAGCTCTTGCAGGGTCTCTGGCTGATATAAGGCTGGGCCAGCATCTCCTTGCATCTCACATGGTGGGGTGGGCTCGATTTCTGTCTGTGCGTTGCACATAGTGGCACGTAGTCCATTTAAAGCTGATGGGAGTGAAAGCATGTATGGCAAGGTAGAGGGAGCAGAATTAGGCTCAGTAAAGCTAAAAGCAGCGATGGATGAAGTCTTAGAAACAACAACAACAAAGAACAAAATAACATAAAATGACCAAACTGCTACTTTATGGACTATCTGGCAGGCAATAACAAGGAAGGATGTTGTTCATAATAAACTATAAGCTGGCTTTCTCTTAGGCAGCTATTTACAGAAATGCTCCCAAAGTTGGGAAATATATCTCACATGAACACAAACACCCTGCTTTGAGGCTTTTTACAAGTCTTCCCTCCCTGAAACTTCAATTCCTCCACCCCTGCCTATTGCCACAGCTGCAGGATCCTACTGTAAGGAGCACGCTGAATCTTTTCTATTTGCCTTCCCCCATAATTTCATGCTTACTTCCTATCTTGGTTCATTTTCATGTACAAAGTCTGTTTCATCTGAATGGGAGGCTACAAACTAAAACCTAAATTTGTAGTTTTGTGACATTAATTCTTTTGCGGTAATGCTTATAGAAATAGTTATGAGAGCGTATAAGTTGTACCAAGCCTTGAATAGATAGGAACAGCAAAATTAAACCATATTGAATGTATTCAATGAGTGTGTTTAATTAAACATTTTAAATAAATATAGCTGGTCTTTTAACAGTAGACAAATTAGGATGTTTTCTTTCCCTGAGAGAACCTTTCAGTTAGTTTATTTTTCAAAGCTAACGCTTTATATTTCCAGTACAGGAATAATTTTGGTTAATTTAATGAAGATTTTGTCTAAGCCTGGAATTGTTTAAGGAGGTGCAATTAATTTTTTAAAAAGAAGGAAGCTCCTATCCTTACCATGAAGGGAGAGGATTTTGTTCCTGGCTTAGTCCCTTAAGTTCCAGTGAAATCAATCCCTCCATGTGTGAATCATGCCCTGACTGGTGCCACTAAACTAGAAATTCCCCATATTGGCATTTATGTAACATTGGTCAAAACGTCTTTGTTACATTGGCATCTTGATTCCAGTGTGACATATGGTACAGAGGGAAGGAAAAAATATCTTCAGATGTTACAGAACAGAACGGAAAAACTCCAGATGAGAAAAGCTTTAGACCACTTGAAATAGACGAATGGTCAAGCTCTAGCGCCAGACGAGCTTCTTTGTTTGACAGTGGATATAATCCAAAAGCTGCCTGAGGCAGGAAGGCAATTCACTTACCAAGCAGTGGGAGGGAAGGCACTTCTAGGACACGTAATTTTTCCCCCCTTGGAGCTAGGGGAAAGGTTTCAATTAGAGATGGGTGAACCTGGTGGTGTGAGGTTTTGCAAACCTCTCCAGCAGATCTATTTTTTGCTTCACAACCATAGCCTAAGTTTCAAACTCTTCTATTATGTAATTTAAGCTCAAGGCTAATTCTATCTAGAAAAACAGGCTACTTTTCTCTCTCTCTCTCTTTTGACAAATGTGGAACCTATGTCATTATATACTGCAACTGAGACCAGCAAAACTGAGTGTCTGGTAGATGTCACATATGTATTGGACTTACATTTCAGTTGCATTTTCTTTACCTCCCCGTCCTTTCGAGATGAGGTTCCCTATTGCCTCTCTTAAAAGTGTAGCACAGAATAAGAAACACAGGGGAAAACTGCATGTGTGTGGGAGAGTCGTATAGAGGGAGTCAAACCACTATGATGCCCTCTCAGACAGGTTTCTGTGTGTGTGAGGGCAGCTGTAGAAGTCTCTCTAGATACAGCAGTCCTTCGTAGGGGCTGGCTGGACCTCAGGGCTGCCTGAATAATCCCTACCCTCCTGCTCTGGGGCTCAGCCCAGGCCCACTGACCATTACAAGAGCATGCAAGAGGAGCCCTATGCAGCAGCCTAGCAAAGTGCATTGCCAAGACCTTTTCACAGCCTCAGCTACAACCGCTAAGTCTCTTTTACTCTGCCCTAATGCTTACCTGTCCTGAAGAAGCTGGCTCACAGGGAAGAAGGAGGGGGTAAGAGGGAGGACTTTAATTTCCCTYGCTGCCTTCCTTACCTTCCCAGCATGTGAACCAGAAAGTGAGCCCTGAATTTGAGTAGAAACTCAGCTCTCAGAAACCAGCCTGCCCACCCACCCACTGCTACCTCCAGCTTCACTAACAATAAAAGCAAATGGGAAGTTACTTTGTTTTCTCACTTGTACTAGAAAACAGTTAACTAAGATTTACCGGGCTCTGTGGAAGGTTTTATTGATGCAGGAAACACCCACATTCTTGACAGCAGTTTCTTTCACATTAATCATTGGGTTAGGTGTTATTTTATAATAGCATTGCCCAATGCTAAGAAACAAATCTTCACTGACGTGGAACAGCTGGATAGAAAATATCTCAGTGTTTGCAGGGTATATTTTATGAACCAGCTTAGAAAATCCTGTTTACTGATTTGGGTGGGTGGAGGGAGAAGAGGAAAGGGAAAGACAAGGAATGAACCGAACTCTGTATTAGCTCTTGCAGGTCCATCTGCCAAAGCTGTAATGAGATACTTGTAAAGCAGTAATCAGCTGTATCAATCCTAAATTTCATTTAAAGCAGGGATGCCTGGTAAAAGAATCTAGAAAGGATTAGAGTGCTAAATTTCTCTGTTAGTTTTCCAAAAAAAGTTCTGGTTGTCATGAGATAATTCAAAACTCATTTAGAATTGCTTTCCCAAAGGAAATATTAGGTAACTTGGCGTGAGTATGTTTTTCTGACTAAAATACTTCACATTATGGTTGATGAGGAAACATGATCCCCAGGGCTGAACAGTCTCCTCAGAGCTAGGTTCCTGGATGTCGGTGACTCTCTCTGCCTTTCACTTTGCTCCCTTTGCCTTTGGTCTTATTTGTGAGTATGTATAAGTATTTGTTTAATTTATGCCCTCCTAATAACCTTCTGAATTAAGACTTTGTCCTGCCCACAGACCCCAGCTGGTCTGTAACATCGCCACAGTTGTTCTCAGCAGTGAGTAGGCTTTGTATCTCGCCCCACTTCAGCCCTGTGCAGCACTCGCTGGCCTGCTCCCACCGACAGTGCAACCTGCCCTTTGGGGTCTGGGCTCCAGGTGGTCATTGCCTCTTCATTCTGTCCAGGTAGATGGAAGCTGCTAAACCACCCCTTTTCACCCTAATCCTTAGTCTTAGATGCTTTCCAAGTGGAATTAACAGTCTGGAATTCAGACTGTAGTGAGTTTCAAAGCTGCTGTGTCTGGCAGGTCTGATCTACTTTGGACCATTTGCTATAGCAAGGTCATGGACACTTCACTAATAGCCCCGAGGACCCAAAAGGTGCTCCACAGTTTGCGACATATTTGCAAACATTTCTATGCAGATCGTCTCGCTCTACAGCATTTCTTCTGATTATCCCAATTACCCTTCCCTGCTGTTTCTTGCCCCTTTGTGCCATAATCTCCCCTTTCAGGGAGGAGTTAGGACAGCTGCACCATGAAGCTAACCCGCCAGTACATGGAGGTTTTCCTCTGATTTAAAGCTATTCCTCCTCTTATAGGTACTAGCAGACCTCTTTCCTAGGTGGCCATAGGAGAGACTTCCCTGGGTGAACTCAGGCTCAGTTACGAGGAGGGGAGGATGTCTGAGAGCCTGCCAGCCCAGCAACACATCCAGGCCATAAGATAAGGTGTGAAGCAGAACCACATAGACAAGCTCGTACGGTGCCAGCATGTGCATGTTACTAAGGCTCTTGCTTGTGTTCACCAAGTAGCCAGCACAGTGCTTTAGCATGCTGCCATCCCCTTTCCAGCCTTGGCCCCCTCTTCCCTTTCGTGAGCTGACATCTTAGTATTTGGCCACGAAAGCTCCTGTGCTGTACTGTGAACTAGTGCAAACCAGGCCCTGCTTTTTGTCTTTCCTACTGTGCGTTTACCTCAAGCAGAGAGGCAGAGCAGAGAGCTGGGGACTGCCAACATGGTAAACCACTGCACTTAGCTTCCTCAGGGCCACTAGTCCAGAATAAGAGCATCTTATGTTCTTCAGGGCAGTTTATATCAGCTTGGAAGAAATTAATCACCAAAGAAAGCACTGTAATACCGGAAAAGGAATGTCCACACTGTGACTTGTATCAGGGAAAGAAGTTTACCTTTCCTATGCATACAAATCTTTCTGGTGTGAACCTTGCTTGCTTTAGATTTTAAGAAAACGTGCCAGGGTCCTTTTCAGTAAAGGGAGTGTTAGCAAGTGGAACAGGAGGAGTCCCTTCTGGCAGAAGTATTAGCTAAAAGAATCTTTTCCCTGATCCCCAAAGTTATATTTCTCTCTTTCCTCCCTCCCATGCTCTCCCCCATGCACATTTGCAAATCAGATTTCCTCAGAGCTTCTTTGCATCTGAGGGCACTTCCCCAAGGCCTGAACTCCTCCCGGCAGAAACCTCTAGTTCAAGGCGTCTTAGAAACATCCTTTGGTGGTAATGCAACTAAGCAAGTCTCCATTAATGATACATACACATTGATAAAAAAACTAAGGCAAAACCTGATTTTCTGACTGTTTTTACTCTTTGAAGTCAAATGCACACAGCTCTTTTTTCTGTAGAAAGTATTTTTACACTAATATCTCCAGCATGTGGGAAATTATTACCTCTTATGGGAATATTGAACCAATAGCCCTATATAGTGTTAGTGACAGCCCGCTGTGACGAATTTTGAAATCGAGCAGATTCAGTAAAGGTGCAACGTCATGACTGAAAAGTCTTGGGGCGGTTTCAGTTTTCGTTACAAACTGAGTATGATTCATTGCAGTCTACCTTTCCTCTCTCCAGACTGCTTCAGTTTTTGAAATATGGTATTAGGATAAAACAGTCCATAGTGTAATGCTGCTGGATGGGGATTAGTGCTGGAGCATTTCTTGTTTCTCCCCTTTGCTCATGAAGGGAGTCAGGTGCGATAAGTCTAGATTTAGATGTCTAAATCTAAGTAAAATTTCTTATTGTGTATATATGTCTTGTCAAAAAATATGTATTATATGTGTATCTACAAATCTGTGTCTATGCATGTATAAATATCTGTATATGCACATACTCACGTGTGTTCATGTAGCCTGTACTCTGTAACTTGCATAGCCCTTATAACTTTAAAGCTGAGACCTTTTTGCTGAGACCAAAGTCCTCATCTTATACCCTATTATATTTCCAGTAGGAGAAATTCCCTGCTCAGAGTAGTTTACAGTCTAAACAAGCAGAGAATGGAAGATTATGCAGAAGCTAAAAGTCAGGTAAAATGAGCCCCAGTCAACACCGTAATTCTCGGACACTTGAGGCAGTCGGTGGTTTCCCAGTGCAGGTGACTGCATGCTTTTGGAGAGACCTTCGCTTGTCTTACCTTCCTGAATGATATAAACTGAGCAGGCACAGGCTCTCTCCTGCTGATATCATTGCCCCATGCCCAGGTTTCCCGGGGCTGGAAGCACCCAGGAGCAGCACGAATTTGCTGTGCTCTGAGCAGGCTAGCTAGGCTGGTAAACTGCAGTGTAGTCAAGGAGTTGTCCAAGTCAAGTAGGCTCTTCAGGTGTGTTTTGCCTAAAGAACTACAAGCTGTACAATTTGAAAATTAGGATCTAAAATTAAAGCCCTACAAGACTGCCTGTTTGTGGTGAGAGCTGTAAATAGCCAGGCAACTCAGCAGCCTAAGCAGTCAGGCAGAGTGCTTTCCCGGCAGTGCTGTCCTTATTTTCATAGTCCATTTCAAGCAGTAGAGGGGTCTCTGGTAGCATAAGAGAGCTGTGCTGGGAGCAGTGATGAAATGTCCAAATGCTGCCAGAGGAGAGGGTCCATAGACACTTTCCCTGAGTCCCTTGTATAAAGAGAGCCTCAGGAGCTGGATGCCAGAAGTGTCAGATCTCCTGCAGATGTGTCTCACAACTGTGCGCTTGTGTGTATACCAGAGATTTGATGTCACATGCAGAGGAGAAAGCCTGAAGCACTGCACATGTGCAGAGCATCTTCTGTTTACATGCACATGTAGTACTCCCAGATGCTTAAAATCTTAATATAAGCTTGGATCAATCAGGAATATTATTTTATGCAGACCCTAGGCTCTCTTCTCTAAAATCATGAAAGAACCTCATCGTCCTCTGGGCATTTGCTGCAGGACAGGAGTGGCACGGATATAGATCTACACTAAGCAAAGAAATGTGTCTGTTCACTCCTAGTAACACCACTGAGTTCAAGGACAAAATATAGTTCCTGGGGACCCAATCTAGAAGTTTGCTTTGAGTTTTGCATTTGGCCCCAAGGAAATGAAAAATCAAGGCAATCTCTAGTATGCATCTTCTGCTCCTCAATGTAAATATAAGCCCACTGTTGTTTATCACCCAGTGCTGTTTAACATGGTCTCTAGCTGGGGCGTCAGCTTTTCCCCTTGCTCACATCAAGAGGACAGAATGATCTACCTTTGCAGTTCTATAAAGCAATGTATGATTTGTGGCTGAGGGAGTACAGATTTCCACAAATCCTGACATGGCTCAAAACAGTATTTTCATTGTTGATCTCCTTTTGCAACACAGTTGAAACGCCTCTTCACAGGCAAACCCATTTCCCACATCCTATGCTTGCTCAGTATCAGAGCCCCATTGTGTGGAGCTACAAGGAGCTAGTATACAGTACTCCTGYTAACCGCATTGCAAAGGCATCTGGCCACCACACTGAAGGATGGAAGCAGACAGTATAAGTCATTTTATCAGCAGGTAGATTACAACACAAGGTTTCATTTATGGTAAGCAATAGCAATGGGTGTATTTTTAATTAACAAAATAATGTCATAACAGACCACTAAACTATTGCACTACAAAGACTTCTGACTTTTTACAGAATTTAGGCATGAAGTTCCTGAGAAATCCTGAGGATCTTACTAGAGAAACTTTTCTCATGATTCTTTTCCTTAAAAGTTAGTCTTTAGCTGATAAAAGATTTAATCCTCAGCAAACTCATAAAACTTCCAGAAGAAGCAACTGAGCTTGTGGGCAACAGTGTGGCTTACTGTCCAGGGAGAGGTGGGCAGTGGCCAAGCACAGTGCAAGCTCTGCAGGGCAGCTCTCTTGCTGTAAATTTGTATCCCACCATACCCAGCAGCAAATCTATTAAATATTCAGAGTCCACTGTATTGCTAGTTTTGTGTTCATGCCATACTGCTTAAGAAGTTCCCAAGGAAGTCAGCACTGGGGAAATATGGTGATGTTGGTAAACTGGAGAGAACAGAGGAAAGATAAGTTGGTTAGGGGAAACTTAGATAAGGCCGTGAATAGATGGATGTTCAGGAATCTAAATCTAATATACAATTCTATTTGCAAAATTACTACAGCTTTTCAGTCTTTCGCCCTAGTATCTGGGTTTGCTGCTCTGCCTTTTATATGCTCCAAGTATCAGTTTTTAGGTTTTCAGTCACACATGAGCTCAAAAAGAGGTAAAAAGTATTTTCAAATATCCCAGGAATTTGCATTGTAATGTAATTATTGGTCTGTAATAAATGTCAGTCATGACCTTTCCAATGTCTGATAGGGCAACTACTAAAATTGACAACTGAGAGCTTATTTCTTTCAATATATTGCAGTGTACATCCTCCCTTAGCAGGGGATAATATTCCAGAGTGACAGTGTTTCTCAAACTTCATCAGAATTTGAGTAAAATTTGGTGGTGCCGCTAATGTAAATAAAAACTTATGACTTTGCAGATTAGTCATATGTCAGCCAATGGTTGCACGTTAGCTGTACCACGATATCATGTATGATATTTCAACAGAGACCTTTATAACATTAGCATTGAAGTGCTGGAGACCTGAAAGGTGTTGTCACTTGGTAAGTTCTTCATGCTAGGAATTTCCTTGATCATCTCAGAGGTCAAACTCTTCTTCATACGGAGACCTGTCATTATCCTTACCTAACTGAAAATGAAAACTCAAGCTGTGTATTGGGGAAACATTAGTAAACTCGAACTTGACRTGTGTTAAGCTGTACAGTGTCCGCAGCCTTAGCTGTGTCCTTTGCTAAACTTCCTTTCTGTTTCCACCCTAGTGGAGAAAGAACCAAACAGGCCATATAAAACCAACCACAGCTGGCCATTTAGCTGTTCATGGGCAGCTGTTTTGCAGCTGGAATTCACATGAACCCTTGGAAGATCTACTGGGAGACGAATTTAATAGGCAGAGTACAACAAATTCTGAAACTGCTTTTTAGATATACAGGAGCCCATTGTTCCTGAACTTTGGCATTCTTGGATTTAAATGAATGATTAACAGTTTTTAAAGACTTCTTTTGTTAAAAAAAAGGATTTTTTTTTTTTTTCCCTCTTTTCCTTTCTTAGTAGCTAGATTTTATTTTGGTTATTGTGCAGTAACAGAGAAATCAGTTCCTCTGTATACATGATATGTTCTCTAAGCTTTACCATGAATGGTAAACATGGAAGCTTGAGTGATTTCAGATGATCATATTAATTTTTTCCACTCTGTTCATTCCTGATAACTGGAAACATTTTTCTAAACGATGTCAGTGACACCTCTCAGTTGCTTCTTTGTAAATCCCTTGTGCCATCACTCTATTTCCAACAAATCTTTACTTTTGAGTTGAGGTTGAAAAAGTTCAGATCAAAACAAACAAATCTGTTATGTGAATTCAAGAGTTTTTTATTTTCTACTTTGTTCAACACATTTCAAAACTTAACATCCTTTGCTTTGTAATTTTTTCAGGAGTTATGCCAGCCTTCAAAGACCGTTGTTTTGACTATGTGTTTGGTGTTTGACTCGATTGTGCTCCCAGATAGAAATAGGCTTTATTTATTTTTGGTTTAATTGTTCATTCAGAGCAGCTCCTCATTAATGGAAAAGTGTGCAGAATAGCTACCTTTCCTCTCCATGGAAAAAATATTCTATTTCATGTTCAAAAGGCAAATGTGAAGGCAAACATACAAAAGAAAGCTGGTCTCCATCAGATTGCAATGCCTATGACCTTTATAACTTCTCAATTAAAAAAAAAATCCTGCTGGACTAGCCATCCCTTCACACTGATTTCTCATGTGTAATAGTCTACATCCCCTTGGTGTAGATAATTACATCTCCTGTGGAATTGGATTACTGCCTTGAGAAATGAAAAAAAACCCCATAGTTGCCTCTGAAATGCCAGGCTAATATAAAGAACAAAGAATACAAAAAGTATTAAAATGTTGAATTGCGAAGCTCTAAAAATATACATTTTTATTATCATTTGGTCAAAATAATTTTTCTATTGATCTCAGTACTGGGGTAAGTACTATAACAATTACTGAAGTCAATGACTTACATTCTACCTTCACCAACCCAGGCAACTTAATTCATTAGAAATCATTATGCCAAGTAATGAAAAATGAAAAATATGATCTGTGTCAGAAAGTTAGTTAATGCATAGCTCTAGATAGTACCACAAATTTCTGTGGAGTCTAATTTTTACTGTATGTTAGAGATGATATTCGGTGGCATATTGAAATTACATTGGCTTGTTTATCTTTTTTGTGGTCTCTTAGGTCTGTCATTCTATGTCCCTCAGCCCCTAAAAGCATTCCTCCTGCCAAGGCTGTCTGCCACCTGTAATACATAGGGTGGAAAATTAAGCCAGAGAGAAGGAATTGGGTTTCTTTTCGTTTTCCTGAGGAAGGCGTTTCAGAAGCTTGGCCAGTGCAGTCCTTGGTAGTAAGAATAAGGGAGAGTTTAGTACTAACCCTGATGTTTCCAAGGCTTCTGCATATCTAGAGGAACACTCTAAAGGAGAAACTGTGGTCTGATTCCAAGTTATTTGGATGATGCACATTGAGGTGGGCAGTGTTCTAGTCAAGGTTCCTCTTCACTCTAATGAAGGACTTTTTAGGACTCCCTTGATGGCCAAATAGAGGAACTATTCAAGAAGGTCAGTTTAATTTGGAAGTCAAACTGCTAGCTTGTCCTGAGGCACCTTCTGGTGGCTCTTAGGTGTTCAACTAGATATGGAGATCAACCTCAGACTCGCTCTATGTGTTGTCAAGCATTTATGCAAGTTACAGCTGTCTGTGAATAGTTCGTAATTTTTCTTGAGCCATAGCTAAGCATCATTTAAGTCTCCATTCGTTCAACTAAAGTTTAAAGCTGCTGAGTTTCTGTCTTATCCCTGTCAGAATGGGGAAAGAAAGTGATTTTTTCCCCCTTCACTTAGAGCATATTTCTGTTGTCCTAGATGTGTAGTCTGGGGTTTGCTAAAGGCAGGCTGTACCTAGTACCATATTTCATGAACTCTTCTGATTTTAAGTTAACTATGGATACATTTAGAATTCCAGTCTCTATATTCTTTATTCAGTAAAATCCAGTGAACCGGAAGATTTTCTGGAGTTTGCCTAGATAATCTAACTTTGTCACTCTCTTAGAGTTTTATGTGACTTCATCTCTCTGCTCTTTCTGTTGATTTACAACTATTATTTGCATTTCCATGACAAATCTTTTATTTCTGCCCATTTTTCCCTCACCCCGTGAGACACATGGGAGACGCCTGATGAGAGAGAATGTCTGTCCTGCCATCTGTCAGCCAGCAAGGCACTGCCAGAAATTTAGTTATGTCCATTGGTCTGTCTGAAACGTAAAGCTATATTCTATATACACTATCAGGAAAAAGCCCTACAAATGGACTATAGGAAACCCCTACCCTCTGCTAGAATTACTGAATTCCAGTGAACATAATAATGTCTTTTGATGGGAAGTGGAGGCAGAGGGGAGAATTTTTCTTTAAGCCTGGAGACAGTATTGAAATATTTAAGTTAATACTATGAAAAGATATCACAGCATACATAAAACATGAAATGCCATACAGGAAAACTTCTAATATTCCAGTAGCTTTGCAAAGGCAGATGGTGTAGCACAGACAAGATAGATATAATATTGCTCAGGCATTTGGTAGCTCACAGTCCTTCYCTAAACAATAGGGTTAGTTTAAAATCTATTAAAAACAAAGGAAATTCTGTCTGCCTGCTGCCCAGGTTGGAAGGAACCAGCCACTTCTTTTAAAAATGCCTTGTAGCGTGTCCTGTGCAAGGTATCTTAATGCCCTCCTTTCAAAAGAGTCAGACCTCAGATTTGCCTCTAAACAAGTGTTTTTTTCACAAGCAGCCAAGCAGTCCTCATGAGCCGTATTTCAGATGCTGAAAGGAATTAGTATCTGGCAGGATTTTTTAAAGAAAATTATTTTAAATAAAGCACATAGAACCATATGTTCAAGGCTCAGACCCCTCAAGAGCACTGAGCCTAATGCTAACATATGAATATTTTCTACACAGGAGCTTAACATGGTTGTGGGATTTTTTTTTTTTTATTGCTTTCCTTGTGGAGAGGGGGGTCAGTTCAAACCTTAGCCTTTTCCTTTGTCTTGCAAATGGAATGACTGTTTCTGAAATGAGCAAATATGTCCCAGCTGGATCTTACAGCCTAAATAAAACCTGTGTAAATTTATCTTGATGAATGTAAACAGTCAAGCGATAACTTTTTCCATTAACCCAGTCTGGAAAAATGTAAACCAATTTGTGTTATATTTCTGTATTTTCCATTGTAAGGTGTTGCTAGCCGTTCCTCTGCTTGCCTGTGCATTTTTTAACAAATGAAGGTTGGGCCTGGTGTCTCATATCTCTGTTAACATAAAACCACTCAGATATAGCTAGAAAGAATTTTCCAGCGAAGGATGATCAAGCATCAGTTCTGATAATATTCACTGTCATGGAAACTTCCTGGTCTACATGTATTACATGGAAAAATTGTTCCTTAACAGCAACATCTTGCCTCTCTCTTTCCTCATCACTGCCCACTCGGGGTGTTAATGTCTAGATGAGATGCCAGTTCACTGATATCCTGCCAGAGGAAAAGTCTCAGGGAAAGAAGCTTTCAGCACATTCTGCATTTCTGAAGTGCAAAGGAGTGATGGAGAGGGCTGTGACGAGGCTGCTGAGGTCTGCTTTAGCAGAGCTAGCTGTTAACAGCACAGCTGGGTCCCAGCTCCGCAGCTAAAACTGGTTCGGCAGAGCTCTGCTCCTTTCTGATGCGACTGCCCCTTGGGAGCTGTGCTGCTTAAGGTCTTCGTAGTTGGCTCCTTTCTACCTCTCCCTATCTGTCAGTCTCAGATCTTGATGTCTCTGACTCCACTCCCAGTGTCTGTCCCTGTCAGGGTTGCTGGTGGTTTCAAAGTGTGCTTTTGGCAGTGGGTACAGGCACAAGCAATTATTTTTTCTAGATAAAAATACTTAGGGACTAATACTCAGCTGTTCTGAATGGCAACACACTTGCGGCAATCAATGGCTTTGATACCAGCTTATGTGTCTGGGTAGACAGCTGAGCCCTTAGTTAATATCTGGTTATGAAACAAGTAACAATCCCACTGACATGCTGGCTGGTGCAAGAGCACTGAGGCAGTGTGTGAGGCTGTGTATCTCTGATGAACAGCGTTTCCCTGCTGACAAGACCAAGGGTCCTGAACTGCAGTGCTCCTACATTTGCTGGAAGGCTCAGCAGCTCTTCCAGCATGGCTGTTGCATGTCCCCAAGGCACTGGGTGGTTCTTGCTGGTCACCTCCTCAAAGGAGAGCAATTTCTCCTTCAGGAGAAACAAAATTCTGCTGGGACTTGCACCCACACATGCAGGCACCCCTCTTCTTCGTTCCTGTCTGCCTTAGATAGCATGATGCCTACCATAAGCATTGAGCCTTTCATAAAGACATCAATCCACAGCTTCTCATCACCTACCTCCATCTGGGCAAAGAGCTTAGACCACCACCCAGCCTCCAGCACGGCCAGCGCTCAGCCCAAGGCCACACGCTTCCCTAGGATGAAAAGCACAGGGAAGAGTGGCAATTTAACAAGACTTATTTGCACTGAAATACACTTTAAATAATGTAATACGTTTTCAGAAACCTCATTAAATAGTCATAGTACTTTTCTTTCTTTTCCTTCCCATCATCACTGAACAATTAGCCATGCATTTGTGCATAAGTGGAAGTGCTATCCTTTCTATAATTAGAGAATGCTATAATTATAAATGCCTCCAATTCTAATTAGCCTTGGGCGGCCACCTCCGAGATCAGCCTTTGCATATGCAACTGTACACAAACCTCAGCACCATGATGCTGAGGCATTTTTTTTCCCCTTTAACAAAGTTAATTCACCTTTGTTTTGCCGTTCTTGGGGTTTGTAGGAGAAGATCTGTTATGCACAGAGTGTGGGTGAGGTGGTCTTTGATTTATTTGGTGAAGCTTCGTACATCATCACTGTCTTCCTTTTTCATGGTGAAAAAAATGACTGGGTCAGGGAGATGGGATCAAAGAGGTGTGGGTTCTGCTCTTAGACTCTGCAACAGATTTATGGATGCAAACATTGCATCGCCGCTGTGGCACTGTCTGTAAAATAAGGATAATGATTTTTAATGCTTTTATGAAATGCTTTGAGCACTTTGGCTGAAAAATGCATAACATTGTTAATATCAGATGTGGATCAGTGAGGAAAAAAGGGCTGATTAGCAGCAAGTGTTTGTATTTATGCATACTTGCTAACCTCAACAAGAAAAACAAAATATTAAGTAGATGTATGATAATATTTTTATTTGATGAAA
Source organism: Phoebastria nigripes (assembly GCA_035582835.1). NCBI lineage: Eukaryota > Metazoa > Chordata > Aves > Procellariiformes > Diomedeidae > Phoebastria > Phoebastria nigripes. The sequence continues at coordinate 1,299,932 of JAYKAV010000367.1, read as the reverse complement.
CTTTTTATACTGTTTCCTTAAGTGTGGCTGAAATATTTTTAACACTAAGTAAAATCTTGCAATTCATCTCATTTGCCTTAAGATGTTAGTAAGATATCTCTACCTTTTCCTGACGGTTTTTCCTGCCATTTGTCAGTGTGAAATAATCTTAGAAAATGAAAGAAAWAAGCAATACTTCAAGAGGAAATAGAAACTTTCCAGTAATGGCTGTGAGAAAAATTTCCTATTAGATGTACCTATTAGCCATCTCAGATGAATATGTCACTGAAAAAAGTGTTMTTGGAAAAAACATTAGATAAAAGAATGAAACCAACTTTTGTAAAGAAACATTAAAAGAAAATCTTATTCCTATTCCCTCTTCAGTCTCTGTGCATTTCCTGATACACAGGCTTATTTCACCTATAGCAAGATCATCTTACAGAATCTGCAATACAGGAAGATTTTGGCTGGTGAGTTAGGCTGAAAGATTTCTGTCTCAAGTTGAAATACTGAAGTTGAAATCTTTATTGCCAGCAAAAATCCACTCTCTCTACTCAAATATCTGCCCTGAAGTCTGTTTGATTAATATCTGTCAGTGAAGCGAAAGGTAAAGGTGCGACCTATGGCACCTGGGTGGGGGTGGATGTGGGTACTGTATTGAAGGGCTCCCTGAAACTAATTAAAAATGTCTGAGAGTGGGAGTGGGAGAAGTTATTCTTATGTGTCTGATGCCCACTCTTAGTCTTACAACAGCACCACGTGTCCTTAGAAATTAAGCCTAACGTAAAAGGATGAGATATTATAAGCTAGCAAGAAAATAATCCTTGCATTTTTCCATGCAATGCCAGCTAGGATAAATCTCTTGAGGTGCTTTCATACTTTTGAAGTTTATAGATAACCCATGCCCAGGACTTTGAGAGTTTCACTGTGATGAGGCTTGCACTTCAATGCGTTTGGGAATGGACTGGCTCCTTCACTTCTACTTGGCCTACTCTCTGGTCTGTGATGCAGACACAGAGATGCCGAAGGAAGTACAGCTCTTTACCTCACCCTGCTGTATTTAGCACAGTGGACATACCCTAAATGAGCAAGCATTTGGACTGCATTGTCCACGAGCTGGGTTTCTGTAACAAGCACTGGGTTGGGTGATGGGGCAACTTTTAGACCATCAGTGGCAAATACATATTGACAACACATAGGTAACATGAAGCTATAGGTGCAGCACTGAGTGACCTGTTTGGCAACTGTGTGAAGTGGCCATCTATTGATTAACTATTTAGACTAATTAAACCTTCTGAAAAAACTTGGAACAAGGAGTGGGCAGGAAAAGCTGATCCTGTAGTGGGGCGGTAGGTCTGGGGCTGTGCCTGGCTGCAGTGTGCCCATCAGGCTCCAGAGTCCCGAAGTCTTGGTGCTGACATCTCTGGACCACAGGCAAGTCACCATGAGTTGAGGTGCCGCTCACTTACCAGATGCACACTTTGTCTCCCAACCACAGAGATTTTAGCATAGTTGTTGGTCATGTGGAAAACAGCTCATCTCTGTCTGCACTGTATAGAAGAAACAAAGTCAGCAGGCATGAGATCCAGGGTCTGCTCCCTCAGGTGGGACCAGATGCATGAGCCACTTGCTCTTGTAGAAGCCAGCAGCTCACAGTAGTCCTGCACATGCCTTGCCATCGGCAGAGCTCCCAGCACCTTTATCACAATATCAACCAGGGATGGGCCATAGCTGAAGGCATGGATCAGGGATTGGCACACAGAAATCAGGGTCTAGGCTGGATCCTGATTCAGGAGAAAGTGGGGTAGAAGAGGCTGTGGCTCTTACACCCCTCAAACTTCTTGTAGTCAGCTTAGACAGTTAGGAAACTTAGCTGGTTTGCTGTGACACATGGGTCATAGGGTACCCCTTTCTACCTGYCAAAGATATTTTTGATGTTAAAAAAAAAAGTATATATGTAGCATCTTCTTTCCAAAACTATTGACTAGGTTTCATTATATTCACAAGAAATGTTATAAGAGACTTTTCTTTTACTGAAAGTTTTCATTAGAAAGCTCATCATTAAAAGCTTCTCTCAATTTTATTTTCTTTTTTATTTTTATGGTATGTTAGAAAAAACTTTGTTCTCTCCTTCTAGCAGTGATCTCACAGGCCTACTGTACAAGGAAGCAGTTTTAAAGGCATTTATCTATATATATGAGGGTCGACTTGAAACCACTGGAAAATGACCATATTGAAAATACTAGCTGACCTTCAGTTTAACAGAACTAGTTGCTGCTACTTCCCTGAAAAGACACTGAAAAAAATTCCCTCTTAGACCAGAAAAAAATACCCAAAGCCTGTATGTAGACACTGGAAAAATACTCATTGTATCACAGTTAAAAGCTTAAATGAAAGAAAGAACTCAGCTAATCTTCCTAGGGCATTGCGGGGGGAATTACCTGAAATTTATGTATAGATACATCTTCAGGATGACCAGGAATTTTTTTTGGAAGTGGGCTTGCTTTGTTTTTCTAAGACGTAAATTTGGATGGAGCTACTTCAGCCTTGTGGACTAGAATAATTTCTAACCTTGGAACATTTCAATAATGCATATTTCCACATCAAAGGGGTGAGAAAGGAGATGTGTGCCTTGCAATAGTTTTTGTGGGTCATGGTGAAACAGATACATTCTGAAATAAGAAAACAGAGAATGCGCAGCAGTATTCACCAGTGGCTTCAAGACAGGCAAACTAAACACTAGAGTTACCTCATTTCTGTAATAATTTTTGTTCATTTTAAAATTTTTGAGAGTGTAGGAGAAGGACTGAACCTTGCAGCATGCCCTGAAATCAGCTATTTTGATTCAGAGTAGTAAGGAAACACTAAAACTAGTGACTCCTAACAAAAAGCAACCAGTCTTCTATGTGTAAGACAGCTTTCTCTGCCTTCATAGTCTCTATTAACCTCTGGGGTGGAGAAGAGGACCTTGCACTGAAGTCTGGCTATGTCAGCTCTTTGTATGAATAGACCAACTCCTTGCATGCTCACAAGCTGCTGGCACAAATCCTGGTTTACTCTGATTATATTTGCTGTGCGATGTGGCTCAAGAATTGGGCAGCAGCACAGTGAAACAGCTTCCCTGGGGTGCAGGATGTAGAAGGTACTGTTCTAGGGGATGAAAGCCTGGGTGGCTCTTGAATACACTGCATCTGAAATGAGGAGTCAAAATCAGAATGGGTCAGAAATTCCACCTCACGTGTTTGCTATTTGAGAATACTGATCCCACAGTGCTGATACGGTCYGTGGACATAGCTTCATTTCAACACAGGTTGTCTGGAAAACAAGCAAACTCTTGACAGTCCAGCTACTCACTTCCCCAGCAGCCAGCCTCTGCTGTAATGAGTTATTATCCTTGGATCATTTACAGCTCCTGATTTCCTCCTAGGAAAAAGTCCGAGGAAACGTATTTAAAAGGTTACAATTTGCTGTGATCATTAAAATATTATGTGCCTTAGGAGCACTTTTTAAACCAAAAAATCAAAGTTTTTTAAAAAGCCATTGGCCATTGTAATGGCTTTTCATCCATTGCCATTAAGAAAACTTTCTTAGATTCTTTTTGAGGGGAATCCAAACAGTGGGAAAAAAGAATATGAGCATTTTTTTCTCAGATAACTTGGAGCAGAGGCATCCAAATTTTTCACAAAAGTATTCACATTTTTCCATCAGCTTGAAACTTGCACGTAACTCATACAGTGGAACATTTTATAGCTGATTTGTTTTTCTCAATAGAGCTGCAGAAGTGAGCTTCTGCCATAAATACTGAAAAGGAGATTAAAATGGGTGAAGGAATTGATGCTATGCACCAGCTTTTCCATAGGGTGAAATTTTGAACTGGATGRGATTGACCACCACCCATATTATGGAGACCGTGCATTGGAACTGGCCAACAGCCACACTTTCCTGCCCTTGAATTTGGCATGAGGGTGAAGCGTTAGAAATGTGTTTCTTACAAGTTGTGTTGATGATGGCCTGTATTTTTCCAAAATCTCCTTGAGTCTTCTTGGCATTTCTCAAATGTCAGCAATAAGTCACTACTGTGATATAAATTTGCACATGGCCAGCCTTACCATTTAACTATACCCTTTCCAATATTGTTGAGTATTAAAAGAAAACAATTCAAAGCCCCTAACCTGCCTCCTTTGATGCTGGGCCCTATTCATCTCTCTGTGACCAAATGGAAAGCGACAAGCGCTTCTTCACAACACGCTGGCTATATGAACAAGTGTTGATAACATGGGTTGAAAGACACAGCCTGGTGCCACCATGCCCAGCTGTTTCTTCACTAGTTACCATTGTGCTGCCTCTCTTTCTTTTCAGGTTGGCAAGTGTGTTTCCAACTAGCCTCACATTTTGTCTCCAGGGTACTGTATCTTTGGTGCTGCTTGCCAGGACAATAGATGAGCCTCTTTCCCAATGCTACATGTGATGCTTTTGTGTAGACTTAATCTTTGGTGAAACAGGTTCGTCCCTGCTGCTTACAAAATTTGCAGCGTTCAGTGCCAAGAAATGCATCTGCTGTTGGCCCTGTCACTTTGCTCTACTGAAACAACACTCGTTTTGTGTTTCTGGGCGCTGCTGTGCTGATTTACTAAGCGATGCAGTTTGAGGAGAATAATTTATTTTTATGCTTTGTGATAACGGAACTTATTTAACTTGCTGAATTTTCACTACACAAAAAAGCAGCTTGATTCCCTGATACAGAACCCTTCCTAATGCAGGGTATATATCCCCAGCCTTGGTCAAACCAGCGTAGGTGTGTGTCCTTTTCATGCAGTGAGATGGCCAGGGTTTAAGCTCTGAATTTTGCTGTGGCCTTCTCTGGATTTACCTGTGGCACCCAGGGCTGCTGTGCGTCAGCTGGCAGGCGTGTTCCTGAGACCAGCCTGAAACATCCCTGTTTCCTCGCAGATTCTGACTATGTACAAATCCCTTCTGATCCTGTAGTGGGTATTAGTGGGGCTCCTGGACAATATAATCTGCACAAGCTCAGACAGGAGATGCCATTGCAATACAAGAAGGCAAGCAATGCCTTGTCTCAAGTCCATTCCTGTCGGGACAGCTGGCAAATTTGATTTCATGCCTATCTTGAAGTAACTTGTAAAAGATAGCGTACATGTGGGGTGAATGCTTTCCTGGGGAAGGCATTGTTTGTACCTGTTTTGTTAGAAGACATCCTATCCATACATGTAAATTGCATTCTGTCTTAGATTGCTGTTTTTTTTTTTAATGTCAGTTTGYGTTAGACATCATGGTACCTAAGTGAACAGATTACATGCACACTTGTGTTTTATTCACCYGACGTTTGGAATCCATGGCTTTCCTGTCAAATGTCTATTCGCACTACATTTTGACTGGCATGAACCATGCTAAAGAAGATCCATTTGTAGCCACCTTCAGAAGCTCTTACCAAGACAAGAACTTTACAAAGCTGTTTCTAAGTCAAAGTCTAACCTTTTTCCAATGGGAAAGAAAAACGCTTCAGATACCATTAACTGACTGTGAGGTCTCCCTTGCCTTTAACATATTCAGCACTCACAAACAATCAAGAAAGGCTGAGGTTGATGCCAAATGCTGTGAAGGAGAGAAGATAATATGAGAGGAGAGGATATTTTCTGCAGTGAGCTCCACCTAATCTAGGCTCTGAGTTTTCATGCCTGCCCTGTGTTTCAGTTATAAGCAAGGATATCCATGTGTTGGCTGTGCTTCAGTCTCTGCCAAGGACAGCGGTCTGAGAGTAGCAGATTACTGTCCTAAAATAACAGAAGTCAAAGAAGGAAAAGGTTGCTTGTCAGGTCCAAGCACAGCAGAGTCGTCTCCTGCTCCATGCTGTCTGGTGCTTTGTGCAGATTGCTTTTTAAAGCCTCTCACTCTTGCAAAGTCTCTTGAGAGACAAGTCTTCACTTTAAAAAATCTCAGCTGACAACCATCCTAAACTATGGCTCCTTGCTTAGCTGTTATARTACTTCCACACGCCCCCCGCCCCCAGTAAATGCTTAAAAGGAAAGCAGATCATATTGAGGGTTTAAAAAAGAAAGTGGGATAAACTGCTCCTTACAGTGTAATGGACACTGGTGTCTCAAGCTTTGATGAAGACCTGGTTTTTAATGGAATTTCATGTCTCCTCCCTCAGAGTGCAGCTGAAGGAAATTGTTCCCTCCCTGGTCCCTATGACCACAGTATCCCTGAGCAACAGCAGAGCATGATGCAAAACTAACGGCTCTCCTGAGAAACACTCCTGAAATAACTGCGGCAGATCTGCCCATTTGCTCAGTTTCCGAGAGGGTCAAACTTTTGGTTTTATTTACTATGTCTGGCTGCAATAAAAGAAAGCCTGAATCAGCTCCTGTTTTAAGACCTTTCTTGTGGAAAGCTGACTCTGAGGGCACAGTCGCAAACAGGATTATGTAGGCTGCCACCCACTGTCTTTTGATAACCTCCTCAGCACTGCTCTGGAAGTGCTGGGAGTGCCGAGTCCTCTGTAATGCTGTCCGGAGATTGAAATTAAAAGCCATGTTCTCCCACTCCAGTAAATATCTGCTTTTCTCTGTTGGCATGTATAGAATAGTGCCATATTTATACTAATTAAAGTGGGATCAGAAGAACCTTTGGTAATGTTCTTCTTTTTTTTTTCCTTCTTCTTTTAATTGAAGTAAAGATTGAAATGCCTCTTTCTCTCGTGATACTGAGTAATTACTGTTATCACCATGGACTTAATCTCTCTCATATTTTATCTGTTTTCATTTCCTATCAGCTACATCTGTAAGTAACATAATTGTATACAGATCTGGTCTTTCTTCCATTCTTTTTCTGGTGCCTTTTCTCCTAATGACATGCTTGTGTTAGCATGTCGCTTTGGATTGTAAGCCTTGCAGGGTAGGGCCTCATGGGTAGGATTAATTCTTCCCCAGGTGAACTGCCTAAAAGTTAAGCATCTAGTCTAAACTTATTATCTAGGTTCCCTCTATAGTCAGTAAAGAACGACAGATACCAGCAAGGATGGGCTGTCCCACCTGTCTTACACATCTCAGTGAGGGTGGGCAGACGCACCTCTCTAGAGATGGATTTTTCTCTGTATTGTGTAGCATATCTTCAGATGCTTGAGATCAAGGTCCAAATTTTAGTATCGCTCTCTAGATTCCTCTTTGGGGTCTACCAGGTAAGCTAGCTCTGGGTAAGTGGGAATTCCTCTATCTCTTGGGTGATCAGTAACTCATTTTGGGTAGGATTTAGAAGCAGGCTGCGCTTTTTTAGGATGGGGGCTGTATTCAGTAACATGCAGTGGTGGAACATAGGAAAGCCTGACAGCGGCTGGTCAACATGTTGATAGGATGATTAACAGGGGAGTGTGGGGCAATGATATACTCTATCACAGGGTGCTCCTGGCTGAGGTGTAACATAAGGTAACAAACTGGCCACTCTCCAGCCCATTCCAGTGCTTATACCCATCTTCCTAACCTGGCAACTTGATGTTTTTTGCCTGTGATAGTCAGTGAGATGCCATGTCTAATTAAGGACAGCTATGGCCCTTTTACTCCACAGAGCTGCTTTGACACTTTGATGGACTTTTAGCACCTGAACCTCAAATATATCTAATGGTCAGGAAGGCAGACGGGCTTCCTAATCCTGTGGCCCACATTCTACAGGCAGTGACCTGCTGACTTCATTAAAGAGGATCTCCCATTGAACTCAGAGTTGTAATGCAGTCAGGATTAAAGCTTTGGGCTTAACAATTCATCAATCAGCCATTTGATGAAAAAGTAGTCCCTCATTTCTGATCTTCTCATGCAGATTTGCTTGTTACCTACATGGTCTTTTCCTTTACTTTAGCATTTTTCCCTTGGATTACTCTCTGTCCACTGTAATGCAGACCAACAAGGAGCCGGAAAATTTTGCCCAGAGCTGTTACAGGAGTTAGACAGTAGAGGGTGCAATGTGAGCAATAAATTTATGTTCTAGACATTGTCTCCTTGATCGTGGTCACCTTTCTGACTCACCAACTAAAACGAGTCCACAGTCAACGTCTGAGCAATGGTACCATGAAGACAGACCATGGCCAGGTCAAGAGGCTGATGGAATGCACAAAAGGTCAGGTTTCAGCAGTGTTTTGCAAGTAGTAAGTTGCATATTCTTTCCACCTCTTACTCAGTTCTTACCATATAACCTCTGGATGCTGATGTGGATAATCTAGATAGAATGTGAAGCCTGGTCTTCCTCTCTTCTTTCCAAATCCTGAACTTTTCCAATATTCATGTGCTTTTCATAATTCTGGCTGTGGATCAAGATCATGAATCAACCTGTTCTTGGTTTTGTTAAAGAAGGATCATGAATTATTCATACCCTGGCAAAAGGCACAATGAAATAATTAGGCATTAACTATGCACTGTAAATCAACCATGAACAGAGAACCTTCCAAGCTGAGACTATATTTCATAAAGATTTGTATCCATATAGATCGTAAATATCTGGCAATTAGTTTGCTGGTTTTCTGAAATAAAAACAAGGTTCATCTTTTTGGCAGCTTGTGATGAACTGGAGATGAAGAATGTGAAGAGAAGTTGTAATGATCCCTACTCTGCATCTTTTCATCTTAACATAGGTCCTTCGGTTAGAGAACATTAGGTTTAGACTGTCTGACAAAATCAAACTCTAATCTGGCAAATTCAAGATAATAACAAAACAGGCAAATTACAGTTTAGTGATTAGTTAGTATAAGCACTTGGCAAGGCAACAATTAAACTTTCTATATGCTTAATAGAAAGCATCAATTAGGAATCATCTGTTAGGCTTCTTTCAGACCAGGTCTCTGAAGGCATCCAACATACTGTGGTTTTTTTCAGCTAATACAATTTGTGCAGTGTGGCAATACCTGATTATTATTTTATTTCCTTTTTTTTGGTAGAGGAATGGAAAAAAGTACAGTTTAATGAAGATTTACACAGCCATTTGAGGGAATATGTTTTTAAGTTGTTTGTTCTGTGGGCTACAGTATGTTCAGCCCGCATTTCAGTTGTTCAGAACTGATCAGTGCTCTCTGGCCTCTGCCACTATTAAATAAAAGATCAATTATGAAAAAATTGTAAAAAACCCACAACAAACCCAAACCATGTCTTTCTCATTCTAGAACTGCATGTTCACTAAATAGCTTGATGTAAGGTGGAGTAGTATGACTGTTGTAATACAGTTTACTTGGGATAGAGAGAGTGAGAAAGATCAGCACATGCAAGGAACTGGGCACCAGGCTGAGTCAAAGATGTTGACCCATTCTAAATGCCTTAGAGTAGCTAATGTAAGCACCTGTATCTGCTTATTGTACATGTCCAACTTACCAGACATCAAAAAAAGTGATGACCTGTTAAACACGTTCAGACACAAGGCATCCACAACCCAGATACATCACAGCCATTGTTAGACTGAAATCACAGACAGGAGCTTTCTTGTAACAGTGCAACTACTTTAAAAAACCCAACAATAGGCTACACAACTGGAAATACACCATTCACAGGTCTGTATATTTGGTGAAGGATTGGAAAGGAACGCTGAAGAACACCTCCTTGCAGGAGAAGTTTGAACCATCTCCAATGTAAACGTGAGAGCACAGAAAATAAGTGCAGAAATGATGTTATTCTAACAACATAGTTGCATGCTAATGTGAGGAAACACATAGCATATAAACTTATGAGCCCGCATGTTCTTGGAAGAGCACCGTAATGCCACAAAAACTACCTAGGGCTATAAGTTGGGTCAGAGCTGTGCTTCATTTGGAAAAAAGTACAACTGTGTTGAAAGGACATGAGAAGGGAAAGATGTTCACCTTAAGCAGCATTGAAAATGAGCAACTCCTACTGATAAATTCACAATGCAGTCTGAAAACACATCCTTATAAACAGGAAAAGAAAGCTATTGTAGGCTAACACAGCCACTGGGGAAAATGTGCAATCAGAGGATCAAAATGAATGTGTTATACCCGGGTACTGGAATCCAAAGCTGGCCAAAATCTGGGAGGTGTCAGTCTGTTACAGGAACACAGAATGCTTGGATTTATTCTGCTTTTGCAATCAGACACGGCTTTTTACAGCTACCTCTTCATTGCCATGTATGCTTCTCATACCATTTGTACTGCTTATCTAGAAGAATACACAGTCTTGATTAATAGTGGCAAATAGGTATCAAGCACAGCAGACTCTCTCTGTCATTCGTTCAGGATTTTCCTGAAATACGTGTTGACTAGATTTTTAGTCAGAGGGGAAGTCAACAGCAAAGCCTTTCCATCATATATAAATTCCATTTCTAGTGCCTTAAGTGTAGACTGAAAGATCAATATTATCTCAAAAATGAAGTTACATGGCATACTGGCAACATGAGGTGTTCCAATGCCTTGTTTTTGTTTCAGTCACAAGGATCGCAGCATTCATCAGCACTGATTTTTCAGAAGGCCATTTAAAATCTGTCAAAAACTTCATGGGCTTGCAGACTTTACTCTGAATTTTAAGGCACTATTGCAGGTCATTTACAAGGTATCTAATGATCAATCCCTAAACATATCAATTGAAGTCTTATGTCCTTATATTTGTAGCAGCTATAATAGCCCTTACACAAGATTCTGAGGCATTTTCATTTTAATACCAGTGTATATGTTTGTGTTTTGACTGTTCAGTTTGGAAGGTCTGGTCGCTTTTGTCAAATTTTCCTCACAGTCTTCTCTACCACCTAATAGATTTGCATTGGTTTATGGCATGACTGACTTTGCTTTTTCTTAGCCCTCACCTCTGAATCCTGGTGAAAGGGATTGTGACAAATACCTTCCAATCAGTTATTCAGGAAAAGATGATGACAGCACTCTGCAATTAGGTGTTGTCGTATGAGTGAGCTAGTATCCTGCTTCTAGAGAAAAGAGTGCTTATAAGAGGAGCATGACTGCAATGATCCAACTAGACAACCAGCCGTTTTGGCATGGGTCTAATGTTGAACTCTGCTAGGAAAGAAACAAGTGCTACCTTCTGCCATGTTACACTGCTACCCTCAAACCCTCCTGCATGACCTGGGTGGTCTGTGCGAGTGGGTCCAGTGCCAGATCAAGGACCACTGTTCCTGCGTTCCCAGGAATCCACAAATAAGCATCTCCCAAGTGCAATACTGAGATGGTCTCCTTGGTAGGCAGTTTCAGGCTGGACTGTTGCGTCCTGCTTTGGTCACATGCATCAATAAGAACTGATGGTGTTAAGTCCATAATAATACATGGTAAGGAATCAAGGTGTTTGTGTCTGATGTCAACCCACCTCTGAACTAATTGCTGGTGAATGTTTACACGTGGGTTTGCCTTCTGTGAGGCTGTCCTGGTCCTGGGCACTGCTGGCCAATGAACAACAGGAAACAAAATCCAGAGTTTACAGTATAGGAAACCTACCTGCGAGTCTGGCCCCATTCATAGGTAGGCTGCAGCCCCAGAGTGGGAGTGCTCAGGTTGGGGGCCCACTGACTTCTCCTGCCCTCCTGCTCTGGGGAGCTGCTCCTGGTGTGGACACCCCAGTGGTCCGTGCGAAAGCAGCTGGCTGTGTCCCACTGCTCACAGGGGCCACGCACGCAAACGTGCATGTATGCACACACCCCACGAACACTCATCAGAGGGAAAGACAAAACAGATGAAATAGTGGTAGTTGTCTGCTTTCATTTCTGCTTGTTCTGCCGACATTATGGGCTGTGTCCAGCAAGTGTTTTGTTTACGACGTTCTCCGGGGAGCTACTGGAGTGACTGAGCTTTGGCCATGCCCTTGCCTAGAGACTGAAACACAGTAATCAGCAAAAATACACTTGCAATGATAAGACCCACTCTGAATTATCTCCAGGAAGAAAACTCTGTACCTGGCTTCGTTGTCTAACATTATTCATGGCCTGGCTTTGGAAATTCACACAAATGTAAAGGGCTTTCAAGGCAGAAGAGAAGAATTTGTCATATACCAGTGACCAGGACTGTGGCTGGGTTTGATGGGTATTTCTTCTTTGGAAAGTTTTACGTACCCAATAAACAGCTTTTATTTCTTGTTAACATGCTCAGGGGAGTGCATACCTCCTTACAACAAATGCAGAAAAGGAAGAAATAATTTTCGGTGGAGGTTATCAGAAAATCTGTTGGTTCTGTTTACACAAAGCTTTTATGAATGACCAGGGAGGCACGCTGAATGCACGATGACGGCTCAGCCAGCTCCATGGGCAACTCTCCTGTTTCTAATCTTGTAACAATTGATTTTTACCATCACAAAGCGTACATGTTTCTTGCAGCGGTGAGGAAAATGCCTTAACATGCCGTGATCACTATCTGTTTCTGTGTTTGTTATGGTTCTGTCCTGAAGCCTTGGCTCATACAGAGACCCTTCTTGTGCTGAACTCCCCACAAACACAGGTCAGGATATATTCCATGGCCCAGAGGGCCAACATCTGAGAAATATTGGCTGCGTTTGTATAACAGCTGAGCCTTCTGTCAAAATCCAGAAATACCATAAACTATCTTGCATCCCCACATAGAAGTCTCTGGCTCACTTGGTGCAAATCCACAGCTCAGGCTCTGGCTCCCTATAATGTCAACGAACGTAAAAAAAGAGCCAGGACGTCCTGAGCAGAAGTATCTTATGTCCCAGATTTTTGTGTAAAAGGCGGGTGAAAGGCTGCTGCCACCAGGCTGTGAGCTGCAGGGCTGGCAGGCAGCTCTCCCTCCTGCCTTGCTCAGTGCACCTCAAGGCTGCTCTGGCCCACAGGCACAGGACCTCACGTGAGAGGTTGTGGAGTCATGTCGATGGGGGAAGACACGTCCTTTGGGAGAAGGGGAGCTGTATGGCCGATACCTCAGTTCTCTCGCAGCCCTAATTCAAGAGCACTTATCTCTCTTAAGGCAATACCACACAGGTACACCGGCTCAGCACATGTGTCCAGGTTGCCTTCCTGTGAAACCGGAGGGTTGGCAACGCGGGAGGGAGGGGACAGCTGGGTGCACATTTGGACTTCACCTAAAATGAAGGCGATACCTGGATGCTGCAGCCAAAAGCTCAGAAGCATCTGTGGGTCCCTCAGTCTGGACTTCACCTCTTTCTCTCACTCAAACCAGTCCTTGGGGGGAGGAGAAGATAACTGTAATACTTGACATTACTTCTTCGAAACAGAGCAGACTTTATTTAATGATGATCAATGGCAAGGTCAAGATCTTGTGAGGAGTATGCGTGAGGGTTGGCTTTTGAAGGAAGCAAATTTGCAAAGTAGTGTAAGGAGACTAGAATATTGCAAGAGTATCAGCTAATGGAAAACACCTGGGAGGTAAGAGCAGGGTCACTAGGCTCCATAAGCTCCAGTCCTTAAAGGCAGTTCTTTGTACAGTTAAGTATTTTTGATGGAATAGAGAGTAGAAGGAGAAACATTTATCCATGTGGTGTGTACTTCACCAGTGTCTGAAATTTCTGGGCATATCTTCAATGAAGAGATAACTGGGAGAAGGGAAGATGGAAACAGCTGCTTATTTATAGGACCAAATACTTAAACAAATACATAAGAAAGAGGATATTTTACCTCTACCTATAAAAGAAAAGATTTTTTCAAAAATGGCTGATGCTAAATATTTTCATATGCTTGATGCACCAGGAGGGTGCTGGCAGGTGCCATGAGGGAAACAGAGCAGAGGGTTTTGGGGAAGCACAGGTTCTTCAGGCTCCTGTTTCGGTTGGCTTAGGCACTTGAGTTGTTTCAGTAGAAAATGCAACTACTCTTCATGGTCTAAAGGGAGATTTTGATCGATGAAAAAATAGTGGAAGAGCATGACCAGAAGCTCTGAGCAGCTCTGGAAAGAACCAGATTGGCTGGACTAAACCTAGACAAACAAAAATGTACATTCTCTGTAGCAAAAATAAGGTACCTAGAAGAAAAATTAACATACTACAGAGTACAAGCAGACCACTGTGAAGCTAAAGCTAGCACCTCATACTTGCCCCAGCAGACAGGAAGGGGCACAACAGTTCTTTGGAGCAGAATATGGAAACATTTATGCCTAATCCAGTTGCCCAAATCAGTGACCTGAAAGCACAATTGTGCAAAGGTATCTAATCAATGTGGGGTATAGTTCTTCAGTGGGTAGGTTTTGAGAAACTGAAGGAGTGAGTTCAAGACTTCACAGAAAGGGGACAAATGGACTGATAATAAAAAGAAGAACTTGTCCCTGGACAACTCAAAGGGGAATATTGGTGCATTGCTCTGAAAGAGCTATTGCCAAAAAAAAAACCAGCCACCAAACCTCCGACAAAAAAAAGGCAAGTTTTTTGCTTGGGGCCTAAATCCATAGATGTGAAAATGTCACTTTTTGTTTACGTGTTTTGGTAAGAGGTCTACTTTAGCTAAAAATATCTACAAGCCTCTTTTGTCCTTGCTGAAAGGGTCTGGTAAACCCCTTCCATGGATACAGAGGTTAGGTTTTTTCAGCTACAAACTGAATACAAACTTGAGAGAGACTTGGTTTCAGCAGATAAATGTATTGAAGTGCCTTGGGGAAACTCCTGAGTTATATTTTGACCATGTCAAGTTTATGAATTTCCCTTCAAGTCTCAGACAAATGATTATATGAGATGCCATTGAGACAAAATTCTTCCTGAAAAAAATACCCAGCTCAGTGTATTCCCAGATCTTTTGATCACTTGCATGTTAATCCTAGACATGACTTTCTTTTTTGTGCATCTTGTAATTCCTAATGTGCGACAGAAAAATATGTTAACGTGTCATATGAAAATCATTTAATAATAGGAAAAAGCCATGTGCGGGGCTGGGTATATTTTATATTGGTTTCAAAATTACAGTGAGAGCCTGGAAACTATTTATATGCTGTCTATGACAGAAATATAGTCCAAATAAAGCAAAGGGGCCTTTTTGTTGGCAAAGGAACTATTGATCTATTGAAAAAAAAAAATTACCAATTTGTTTGTTAGCTAGAGATAAAATAAATGTTGGAGTTGTCCTAAACTGTTCCCAGTTTCCTGAGGTACTATTAAGAGGAGGTATTGCCATGGATATCCAATTTTAGGTCGCTAGACAGGGTTTTCAGGGAAAGTTCATGTCTGACATGAGATTGAGTTTAGGTAATTTGGAAGGAAATAGAGCTTCAGATGAGTAACCACAAGTTCCTGTTATTTCCCATCAAGCAGCTGGAAAATATTATCAAAATAATAAAGTGCCTCATAGAAGAAGATTGCTGAATCAGACTGTGATTTGAGATGGGAACAGCGAAACTGCAGAACAGCACTAATGAATCATGAGTTATCACCTGATGACAATTTTTCAGGAGAAACCTAAAGATAAGAACGCCTGCCATGTTAGAAACTTATATTGCAATTGCTGGGGATACAGAAAGACAAACAAAGCTGTATGAAAACCCAACATGATGTGATCCTGGAGCTGCCACAATTTCATGTAAATTGTGCCATGCCTGGCCATGATAGGAAATATTGTTCTCAGGCAGCAGGTATCTAATCGGCTTTGCAGTTTAATGAAGTTGTGACTCTATTCTTTACACGGTGACATCTCCAGAGGTGGAGGTATAGCTGGAAAAATGGAGATGGGAATGGAAATAAGGATGTTGAGCTAATTGCTTCATCTGAGAATGTCTCTGGCAGGCGACAATCCTGACAGGCTAAATGGGAGCTGGGAGATGAGGCAAGCGGAGCTGAGGGACGTCCTGCTGCCTAACAACATCCTGATGACTTAGGGGAAACCTGCAGGTTTTCCTGCTGGTGTAGGACACCCCAGAGATTAACTGGACACTTCTTGACATTCTATATTGTTCTATAGTGCTCTGTATTACTCTATATTATTATGTAGACATTCTGAACTATGTTCATGTTGATAGAAACTGTTGTTAATTTGGGCTGTAGGAAGGAAGTTGTGGGTAGGAGGTCTCTCAGAAGAGCCATCTAGAAGAGGCCGTTGCTACGTTGTGCTAGGCAGAGGGCTAAAATTACAGACCACAGATCGGTTTGACCTGCACCATCCTGTGAAGCAGACCCTGCCAGGCTCTTTGGCACTGTGTAGCTATTGAACAACACAACAAGAACCTTGTTTTTAGATCTTTTTAAAGCTTCAGCTCACTGTTGTTGCTATATAATCAGTGAGTGACTCAGGCCACAGATGCCTGTGTAACAGCCCTGCAGCTTGTCCTAGAGGTCACAGGGTCAATCCCACTCTTGTTCCTATTTAGTGCCCGACACATCACATGAGTAACTGGAGACTGTGTGTGCTCAGGGAGTGGGATCCCATCCTCAAAATTAGATGCTTTGTTGGGAATGGTTTTTGTGCTGGGACAGGCTGTGGCTGGATGAATTTACTCTACAATCACTTACTGCTGTATGAATGGCCCTACTGATAAAGCTTTTGTGTTTATGTGCTTGCTAACTTCAAAGGACACTATTGCCTATATGAATTCGGATCAGATTTCAGGAGCTGCATTAAAATCCAGTAAGGGCCAGATGGCTGACTGTTTGAAGAAGAACTTTCATGTTTAGCTTTTAAAAAGGAAAAAAAAAACCACCACCTCAAGGCCGTAAACTAATAGCAATATTAGAATGACATTTTTGTTTTAACCATTGCTCTCTTTTTGTTTCCTGCTCCCTTCTTAACTAAGTGGTAATTCATACTCCTGAAACTTGTCTCAGCCCCAAATTAAAATCCTTGAAGCATTCTGTTTTTATTTCCTATATATCATATTTCCTCGGCATCGTCCTTGGGTGGTACTATTTGTGGTTCAGTGAGGACACAGCTATCCTCTACATGCTGGCAGAAAAAAACCCAACAAATCTTGTCTGGCAGTTTTACTTAGTAAGCTAAATGGTCCAAGCTGAATAGACAATGGTACATTGTTGCTGTGAGTGTAGGTCCCATGAGCAGGATGGACATCCCTACCAGCTCTGTCACCAGCACGCAGAGATTCCCTCCTGCCTCTCGCCTGCCCTTCATCCCTTCCCTGCCACCCCTCAAGCCTTCAAAAGCTCACGTTTAAGAGCACACGGCAAGGCATACTGCACTTAGATTTTCACTTGCACAAAATGTTTATCAGGGTACCTGTTCATTTGAGAACCTCATAAAATAAGCTTAGGTTGTTAAGAAATCTGGAACAGGCAGCCAGTGGAGTGAGGAACTGAAAGGAAAGGATGTTAGTCACTTGACTGCTGCTTGGGCGAGACAGTGATGTTGCGGTTATGAATGTCAGGAACATACATTTTGTGGAAATAGAGGTGTTTTTGGTATTTGGGGCTGGGCATGCTTCTGTGGAAAAATCAAAATAGAATGGAAGCTAATAGGATTCTACAGAAACTTCAAAAGATTACAATAGAAATGACGTTTACCTGAAGTATGTTGTTTCATTTTAAATCATTTTATGGACAGTTATAGCTATATTATAGAGAAAACACTGTTGAATTCTACATCTTGTTAAAAAAGTCTTCTGGATTTTTCCAGAGGATCAAGGAAGCAAAGGGTGGAGATGTTAGAAAATGCTCCTGTCATGATTCCTGGCTAGACGTAAGGCTTCTGATATTTTTACTGCTACAGCTGGGTGAATAGTTCACAATAAGTAACTGAGCAGATTCTATTCTTTTCTGCACATGGAATTAACCATGAGAAGATGCCGATTTCCTTCACCACCCCCAAAACTGATTTTTAAGATCTTTTTATCAGTTCCTATACACATAAAATACACACTGTGCTAGAAAAATAAGGCCATTCTTCATAAGATTGTAGCAATAATAAAGTTCAGCAATGACTATGAGATATACAGATATGATAGAGGGCCAGAAATGTACTTTGCTGCTGCCAAATACACCTCATCTCATGTTAATTACCAGTTTCTCTCAATAGTTGGAATTACTAGGTCTTTTCCCTGGAGAAACTTCAGCGAAGCTACTTTATCTTTTGATGTACTTGGATCTGAGTGTATCTCCAGCTGGAAAAAACAAACAAACATTCCAAAGAATGTGTTCAGACTTGTGCATTTTTAAATCAAAATCATATGCAAAGCTTTGGATAAAACATTGGTTTTGCAATGTGGTGTAATTTTGTTCACATTTGCACTTCAAAAGGCTACGTGGGGAAATCCTAACTCAACTGTTGATGAAGTTTCTAATAAATCAGAGTCTTGATCATATCCTGCAGTGCTCAGTTACAAAAACTGACTCTGCACTACTTGGCCAGTCTGTTGATATTTGTATTGCCACAAAATTGCAGACTCAGCAACATCCAGCATGCTGCTGCCGACCACAAGTTTTGAACTACTGTAATGACCTTGCTCAACAAACACACTCGTTATTTTTGACACAGAGGCGATTTGCTAACCAGTCTGTACACTCTTTGGTTGACATTCCCAGAAGTTATCATGTATTTGGAGGGTTGCTTAATGTATAGCTAGCAGTTATTTTTGAACTGAACTGAGCGTTTTGTAACACTTCTATTGACTTTTTTAACCTGTAAATGAATCATGGAAAATTACATTTGCTCCTTGCTGTGGGGTTAGAAACATGATCTTTTTTGGATGTCTATATGGGCCATTCTGATAGGAATCTCTTTAAGCTGTACCAAATCAAAACAGAGCTTGGCCCATGGCACATAGTCCTGAGATTTACAGGCTGAAACAAGTTTCAGTTCCAGCCTCCCTAGTAACTCAGGCTTTCAGCTGGAAATACAATCTCTGTATCTCTGAAGTTGGGAGAACTTATTAACCAGAGAACTTTCCCTGAGGTGATGTCTCCTTGGGAAAGAAATAAAAAAGGAGTGGGGAAGGGGCGGTGGTATTGTACCTAAATAGGTCAGTTAAAGTTCCTTAAACTTGTCAGTTCCTCAGCAATTCTTTAGTGTTTCCAGCATGCATGCACTCCAGCCTACTTGCGTGAATAGTTATGCTTCTTCACTGGCGTGCACACGGACCATCCTGTAACTTTTAGAGTGGAAAGTTGATTACGTGATATTAAAGAAGAAAAATGCAGGTTTCACGTGTCAGGTTATAATGCCACATGCGCACACCCATACACACAGTTGTTCCTGAATGCTGGTTGAAATATTCCTCTCAAACTTGGGAGCTGAATGAGCTGCCTTCCATGTGCCTCCCAGCTACTGAGAGCTCTTCAGGGCCCATATTTATTTTCTGTTGCTTTTTTCATCCCCACCACTGTGTTGTCAAAGGTATTTTGACATTTCGTTTAAAAATGATGGGAGAAATATTGAGTACCGGACTTGTGGGTGTACCTTCAAACAACCAGTGCAAACCCTGCTGGAGTGCTTGAGCATGTCTCCACCCTCGGGAGTGCCTGCCCGCTCTTTTGCTGGGGGTTACCATCTCTGTGGCAGGG
The DNA here is from genome assembly GCA_035582835.1 of Phoebastria nigripes. NCBI lineage: Eukaryota > Metazoa > Chordata > Aves > Procellariiformes > Diomedeidae > Phoebastria > Phoebastria nigripes. The sequence continues at coordinate 1,280,553 of JAYKAV010000367.1, read as the reverse complement.
GGTTCCCCAGCTGAGGGGTGCCTCTCCCTTAACCTCGGCAGTCCACAGACTGACCTTCTAACTTAAACCAGCTGTGTGAGCCTTACAGCATGTTCGCTTGTGCCTGAGGACTCATGTAAGGATCATGGCACATGTAGTATCACATATATAAGAAATTAAAAGTGTTCTGCAGGCTTTGATCTGCATTGCAGCTCCATATACGTATTCATTTCTACCAGTTTTGCTGCAGTCCCAATCCAATACATGCACAGACTTGGACTTTGGTGTTGTCAGACACTGCCAAATGCTCACTGGTGGTCACCGGTTTGTGTCCCAGTATGGACTGCGTAGCTACACCAGGAGCATACTAAGAGTACCATGCCTGCTGCTTTATCAGAGCTCTTCTCTTGGTATCTATGTTCTTGCTGTTGCCAGTATACAGTCCATAAACGTTTCTTTTCAAAGTGTACCTTAGCCTTCCTGAGGTACAGTTAGGGGCTTAAGTATGTATAAGCTAAACATCTGAGTGCCAAACATCAGCCAGCTCAGCTATAGAATTAGTCAAAGGGAGACCAGATAATTTTTTATTGTGAGAACAGGGTATTTACAACTCCTCTCACCTCTCAGATAATAATTCTGCAATGTTTTTGTGCCTAGTTTTGAAAATAACTGCTTACCTTTTGAACAATGACTTTGTCTAGAAAAACTCAACCCTGTGGGCAGCTGTTTGTCATAGATACAAGCACTGAAAACAAAGAGGTTGTAACAGAAAACAGGTTTGCAGCCGCACAGTGGTTTTTTTTTTTTTCAACTCAGGCTATGTTTACCACGGTATCCACCTGGTGTGGAAACATCCAGTGCCATGTTCAGAGGAGAGCTTAAACTACGACAGGTCATACCTTTTCTGTCTGCCTAAACACCACAAAGTGAGCTGTGGCACCCCAGGCTCACGGCTGTTGAGCAGACAGATCATGACTGAAGCAAGTGTGTGCACTAATTCACCGCAGCTGAAGGCCCGAGATCCCCAAATTATGAGATTTCTCTGTGTTCTCACATATTTACAGCTGAACCTTTCTCTTTATCAGGCAGCAGAGGGAAGGTGGTAGGGAAACTGAAGGCAATGCCATCAGAGCCAGTGATTTCTCTTTGGAGAAGGCGATCCTAGCTGGGGGATGTGTCTGGTTTCTGGTCTTTGTACACGCTAGATGTTGTAAATGGAAGAGAGAGGAGGATGGAGTCTGGACAGTATCTGTGGGCTGCTGGGCAGTATTTTTACTCAGAAGATGACTTGTAGGAGTTTCTGCAGGCCTGTTGAGCATCAAGGGGATTTGAGGTATCAAAACGAGTTGAATCTCAGTTCCAGCCGTATTTCTTAAGTTTTGTGGTTAATCAGAATCTATCAAAATTAAAAGAATATGAAACTGCAACAGAGACGTACAGTGCAAGCAAACAAGAAACAAAGAACAGCCGTGCTTATTGCAAAGCGAGAACCACATTGCTTTAATGGCTTTTCACTGAAAATCTGCAGCCTTATGAGTGGCTCTGCAAACTGTGAATATTGCCCGAATGGAATGCTTGGCTGTTACAAGAAAACATATAAAAAGTTGAGCACACAGAGGACCTGCCTCCCATCATTAAATAACACAGCTGGCTTATGTTCACACTAATACTTTCCTGTGGAATTTTCTCTCCGCATCACTTGAAGCCCTCACCATCCTGTGTTGCCCTTTTCCATTTTGTGCTTGGTCTGTGTGTTCAGTGGAACTGAACTTAATGTGCCTGCTCTGTTTTGGTTACGCCTAGAGGTGGGCACAACCGGTTTTGGATTCACCACATTTTAAATTAAACATTTCTCTGTCCTCTRTGCAAACCCCAACCCCCTCTGACCATGGAAAATGTTTTAACTTTTTTTTCCCTCTGTGTGTGAGCTTTCACCCACTGCTCTACTTCCTGCTTTCAGCCAAAACATCGAGGGGAAGACATCAAAAGGAGAGGGCAAATGCAAAGCAGTAATTTCATAAAAGGGGCCAACGGGCATGAAAAGCAGAGCCTTCACTGGCTTCCCACATATGCACTTGACCTTGAAATGTTGAATGTTTCTTTCTTATTTGAAAGGCTGGATTTCTTTATTTTTCTTCCTTTTCTGCAGTAAAAACAACTTCATCTGGACTCTTTGCTAAAAAGCCAAAAGTGTAATCAGTATCCTAAACTTTGCACAACTCTGTAGATCATCGCAGCAACTGCCATCACAATTAAGTTCAATTAAAGAAAGAGGATTCCAATTAGAGAAATCACTGGTACTGTAATAGGATAAAACTGGGAGCAAAGCCCTTACAAACTGTGCTGCAAGCCTTCATCAACAGACCAGGGTAATGAGCAATCTCATTTGCAAGAATGCTATGCAATGACACTTGACGTCTTCAATGCATCATACATCAATATGTAAATGTTAATCAGGAACTAATGAAGTCCAAGAACAATCCAGTAACGTCCAGGAAAATTACTCCTAACTCCTAATGGGACTCAGTGACAGAGCCCAGGAGTTTTGTAGCATATAGCCCTGTATTTTAGCAAATGTTTCTTGTTCATTTTTGGGAAACATGACCAATCATACTTTTTCAAAAGATCCACCCGTCGTCAAACCAAAAATACAAAATTCTTATTTGCCGTCAGGTAATGTGCAAGCTGCACAGTATTTGCTTTTTCGTTTCCTTTCAGTATCTGACGAAGTAAATGATGGAAATGTTTATTACAAATATAGTAGAGTGCATCTTTGTCAATATTGCCATAACTTCAGGAGCTATTAATCTGAGATCTGTTCCTGGGACTTCCAGCCAGCACTTGATCTGCATCTTTGCTCCTTCCCTACACGTTGCCGAATATTCTTTGTTCAACCAGGAGAACAAGGAGACAAGAACTAAGTCAGTTTTTGGTGACACTGAAAACATCCCTTTTGCAGTGCTTTCCAATAGTGCCTTCTAAAGCTTTTCAATAGCTTCTCAATAGTTTTCAATAGTTCCTCTGGAAGGACAAATGTACTACTCTTGGCATCTGCTGAATACAGAAATTGTAAGGACAGTTTTCTGATGGAAGGCTCTCACTTGTGTGAGAATAACCCATGTTTGTGGGCAACATATCATTTAGTGTGTGATGTCTTAAATTAAGATACTGGTCTTGCACACAAAAGCCAGGTCTTTTTTCATTTGCTTTACAAATTACTTACCATGGTTTTTTCTGCACTGTATATGTATAGAAAAAGAGCTCACTACATTTTCTAGGTATTGTATTGATATGTTGAGCAGATAAACATTCCCATTAATTTGAGTAGGATCTTACCTTTAAAAGATACATAGTTGCCAGATCAATCATAAATAAATCTTGTGGGTATTGTGGAAAGTGGATGCTTCTACTGTTTTGTTGGTGTTTTTCTCAGAAATCTTTTATCCCAGACCGATGAGACTACCTTCTCGCTGGCTTAAAAGGAACTTTTAAAAATATGTTTTATACCTCAATCCATGTGTGAATTGAGCCTTTATATGGGAGATCTCACCAACATATAGTACTCCCTGTTGACTACATAGCTGTCGGCAGCCAGTAGAGAATTTTATTTGAGTTTTCTCCTAATTTTGCTTCCACTGCTTTTTCATGGTAACTGAGCTAAGCCAAATGCATTTGAAAAAACAGCAGGTCAAAGTGAGGATGAATAGGTTACATTCATAATGTGTTGTCTGCAGTTTCAATCAAACTGATTTGTGTTATCTATAAATCTGATATCCATTTTTAAAACAAAAATCAAACCAAAACAAAAGTTTCTGCTCTCTGTCTACTGAATTAAGTTCAAAGCTGTCTTCCACTTGATACAGCACAGGAACTGGAGCAGAGGTCTTTCATTTGCTAACTGAGTGCCCCAAGCACTCTTAAATGTAATCCTTCTCTTACTCTTAGGATCAGTAAACATTTAATGCATCCATACAAAAAGCAGTGACTCTGGGAGGAAAGGGGAAGAACAGCACACATGACTACTTGATTCTTAGGACAGTACCCCAGTAGTAGAAACTGTAGGTTCAAGTCCTCTCCAGCAGATGCCAGAATGGAATATAAGTTTTTTCCTGGGTATGGGGAAATGTTCTACTCTGCAACTATGTAACTCTGCCCCAGGCTTATATCTAATCCAAAACCCTGAGGTGCATTGGTTCCAGCTTCATACCTTACACTAAAATTTGCTTTCTCTCAAATTAAATCTCTGGATGATCTGTTCATTGCTTCTGTTTTCTCAGGTATTAACAATAGTGAGTTGCTGACAATGGAAGAGTTTGATTGCTGTGTCTGTTCCTTGCCCGTTTTAAAGGATGGGATTCAACTCAGGATCAAAACTAAATTTGCTGTCTACAGGAAAGTGTCTGCATGCATGGCAGGTATATAGGCTCTCTCTACAGTCAATAGAAATTGGCTCAATGCAGCCAGAAGAGCCTAGAAAGTGATTCTTCCCAGCCTAAGATAGACCTAAGACTCAATTTGGATGCCTAACCATAGTTTTGGAGTTTTCGGAGATGTAGTAGGGAATCCCACCCAGCCTTCAGCTGCTGACCTAGAAAGATGTGGGTCTCACACAGCTGAACTGAGCTCCCCTGGCTTGTGGCCTGAGTAGCTCTTTAGCTTTGCTGGCTCTATTGTCTACAGACTTGATCCAGGTGCCTGCACACACAAGCATCTGGTACCTTGGAGGTGCCCGGGGATAACTGCTGGGGCTTCAGAAAGATATGGATCTCCTACAGGCTCTGTGCCACATCTGCCAGCCTGTGTGGATGTCTTGGATGTCCTAGGACATGTGTGAGCAACAGAAATGAGCACCTGCCTTGACTATTATGATGCTCCATTGCCTAGAGGATTAGCAGACATCTGCAGACTTAAACATTGGGGTCTAAATACCAGACTGTACTTTCAGAGCCCTATCTCATTACATTTGAAATAATCCATTTTGATGGAGACCAGACTCATTAGTTAAGCCAAGTTCTCAGCTGCCTTGTGTCATTGATACACAGAATAGGTGGAGTTTACTACTGAATATGGCTGAAACTGCAAATACTGCCTGTGCAAAAGAGAATGGCAGGGGCTTAAGCACAGACTCCCTTATGTACGTCTGGGGTGCTTTCTTCATTTATCATGTTCCTTCCTCTTTGCTGAGGAAGAACTTGGTTGAATTTGCAGTTTTTATTTGTCCTGGACAAATCAGCCTAGTACTTTGCATCATAAACAAGGGGTTTGCCATCCTTGAACCTAACTGAATGCCAAAGATGCAGTTTATCTACCCTCCTTAAAGCAAACCTAGGTACAGTACCTTGGCTATAGTTTATTCTATTTAAGCTTGTAAAATTTCTTTGTATGTCATTTCTCAGTGGTATTTGAAAGCAGAATTGTGTGTATGTATTTCTGCACCAAAAATTTAAGGGACAAGAGAGAACCTCTTAAATCATCTTTTAAATACACTATAAGATCATGTGTGTTTTAAAGCACACAGATTTTTGCTTTACATAGCCTGTAAAAGGAGTTATTACTTGACAGTCTTATTTGTCCACTAGACTCTATTGCTATATATAGGAAAATGGTGGAGGGCAAATCTAGATTCCCTGATCCAAATTCTGTCTGCTTAGTCCTTTTCATCATGTTTCTTCCTCTGTACTGAGAAAGAATTTACATTTTTAAAAAAGTTCTCCTGGCTAATGAAATTGCTTTTATATCTATGTGTATTAGGAATACTTCACAGTATGGTATCTTCTGTTGTGAAATCACGCATACTTCCAAAGTGATGATAATATGCTAAGATGAACACCAGGATGAAAGATGTTAAGTATGGTTGTTAGGCAGCTACACACAGAACTGTCTGTATGTATGTATTGCTTTAGAAAAAGAGAGAATAAAAGTAGGAAGTGAAGTGTCAATGATTTTATGTCGTGTTCTGAAGTCAGATGTTAAATCAGTAGGACAATTCTATGTGAGTTTGTGAACTAAACTCCTTAAAGATCGTGAGGTAGATTGTTTAAATAACTCAGCAATTTACATTAAAAAAAGCAATAGAAGTAAAGCTCCTGATAATAAATTGTTAGCAAGTTTTCTGTTTTGCACTGTAAGAAATTAGTTGAATTAGCTTTTCATTATTAAAAGCCATCATGCTGGCATGTGTATAGGAGTTTTTGCTAGAGTGCTCTAAGATACATTTTCAAAAATCCCTTACAAAACATGCAGAAAGATTTGTTTTGTCCCACTTCTTCCTAATTTCTGAAAATGGTATAGCTCTTCTTATAAGTAGCATTCTATTGCTGAGAGGGTTTTGTGGTTGTTTTTTTTTTCCATTTTTCTCACCTATTGAGTAATGAACTCTTGTGCAGAAGTCAGGAAATTATTCTCCTGGAGCTGGAGCTATTTGCCTTAGAATAAGTTTCTAGAGTTTATTTGTGAGGAAGCAGACCAAGAAAACAGAGAAATGAGCTATGTTCCATGCTATATATGGTACCAAGCTGTCCTTTGACATTCACTCTACTCGCATCATACTTCTGTGTCTTAACAATCCACAACTTTTTCAGATCACATTCACCACTTCAAAGTCTTATCTTTGTTTCATGCTTCATTTCAATCTCTGGTTGCTAGCCTCTGCACAGATTTTGAATCATTGTATCATTATATGTCATTTCCCCTTCTACTCTTGGCTGTGTCCTTCCTGGGTGTCCTTACTATTTCACGGTGATGATGCAAATAATGGTCCTATTACGCCTGGGTTTAGAAGAAGTAACACTTGCGTCCAAAACTTCAGACAAAGTTTGTCTGAAGGCAAATGTGCCCTTGTCTGAAGGGCAAATGCATACATTCCTACACCTTCTGCTGCATTCACTGTGGATTCTATTTATTTAGTTCAGTCTATTATTTTTAAACTAAAGATATGTGTGTTCAAGCAACAGTGCTGTTCTGAAGTGTTATTTGCAAGCTCTGGAGCAATTTCTTAGACTTCCCTGGAGTGGTGTGCATGCTGCCCTGGCTGAGGTACATCCCTGTTGCTTGGCTTGGCCATGTCACTTCCTAGTGTTGTGCCACATCTGCCAACAATGAGGTGGGTCTTCCAGCAGGTGGGCAATGAGAGGTATCTGCCTATATATTACTCTGTTTGTGTAAGCTGACTGGCTTATAATTAATGGCTGGCAAACTGATTCCAGGTCAATAGTAAAAGGCTACGATGAACATCCTTTGCTTCCTTGTTCTCATACCCCAGGACAGTCAACACAGAGATCAGCACTGCTTTCCCTGAAGTCTCGACACAGAGCTGGGAAGTATTGCCAGTACTGATCATCACCATTGTCTAGCTGGTGTCATTCACATCCCTATTACTTCAGCGTAGGAGCAACATAACCTTTGTCATTGTATATACAATGCCTAGAGCAAATAAACCAGTTGTAAGACTTTTGCTGGCTTCACTCTGCTTGCTGCTCTTCCTTTGCATGATCTCTTTATTCTTTGCTGAGTGCAATCAGTCTGTGCTCGATGTTGTAAGTGGGTGTGATACAGGAGCTGAGGCAGCAGTTCTACAAGGAAGTCCCAGAGCTTGTTCTTTCATTTAATCTATGACTCAGTACACTGGAGATGAAGGTTGAGCAAGGGAGCAGGGAGACTTTTCAGAAGTGTCTCCCCCTCTGTCCTTCGTGACCAGTGTCATGCTGACTGTCATTCCCCTCTTGGGGCYGAGCCAGGCTGCGAGGGGGCCATGCCCAATCATGGTGGGGCAGAACAGCTCAGGCAGGGAGGACAGATCTGGGATGGGATCAGTCTGGACAGGCAAAATTTTTCCTCCTGGGACAGGGACCTTGGCTTCTGGACTTTTTAACTCTCTCCCCATCAAGTTACATCTTCCCAGTTGCTCTGGAGTAATGGGTCATTCATGGGCAGTGACGTATTCATGTGCAGGAATGTGTTACTGCACAAATTGTGTCTGCCCTGCTGGGTACTGCAACACTGCGCAGTGACTGAACTGTGCCAGGGTAAATGGCGGTGAGAAAATAAGATGAACAGCTTTAGGAGGCTGGTGACAAGGAGTGGAAAGTGTACAGTAGAGAGTGGGAAAAGACACCAGTTGTACTGACATACATTCAGGGTTGGGGGAAATAGAGCTGGAGTCATCATTTGGGTATCTGAAGATACGAAATCAAAGGATGGTGGTGGGGAGTTGAGGAAGTTGAAGATGAACGGTTACATGGCTGTGAATTGGGGAACATCAAAGGTATTTTCTGGAATAAAATGGCTTAGTTTTAAGTCTTCTTGCTGCCTGCATCATCTGTGTCCCTGTGAAGAGGAGCACAGCACTTCTTATGAAGCGTTGATAAAGAGGTCTGTGGTTGACTCACGGAACCGATAATACATTGCATTTCTGAAAGATTTCATACCTTCACCATCACTGGAAAGATGTGAGCCATGATGACCCTTCACTTCAGCCAGAGAAAAGCAGGTTAGTGTTGCAGAATTCTCCATTTTAATGTGTACTAAAGTATTTATATTCAGAAGAAAATTGAGAAGGTCATATCTAGGTAAGGTGAGAAGAGATTATTTTTTCCACTCCAGAAATAGTGCAGCAGAAAGGAGAGGACGGTGAGTTGCTGTGGGAAGGCAAAAAAAACCCCACACCAAAACCAAAAAACCCCAAACCTAAATCCTCCTCTCTCTAATCTTTTGGAAAACACTATACTTTTGGTAGTCAAGATGGGGATGCAGACAGCTAACGGAAAGTACTGAGGTTGGAATAACACAGAGCAAGAAAATCATTGCCAGTTAATGCTACTGAAGAAGGTATCTTCTCTGGGATGCTACTGGGTATCTATTGGGCATCTACAATGCTGGAACACTAATGTGAAGTGTTTTCTYGTGCCTCCTGGACCCTCAAATCCATAAAGCTTGGAGGTTATTTCATTGTCTGTCTTATGTCGTTTTTTGGTTCTTCCACGAGGATTTGCTGCCAGGTGGAAGAATGGGGCTGAAGGGAATGGGGAGATCGAATTTCTAACTTTGACAGATATCCCATTAAAAACAGACAACTAACAAACTGTCATTTTCTTCTGCTATTTAATCAATAATGCATCTAATTACTCTCTCTAAGGCTGATATTTTAATTATTTTAGTTCAGATAAAGTAGGTACTCTGTACTTTCATTTTTCTAGCCCGATTAGCAAAATAAAAAAACCATCAAGCCAGCTTTGTCTGCCTTTTCCCAGTTTGAAATTCAGGCTGTTCAGATTACTCTTGAATCCACAACAGAGGGTCAGGGTACTAAGTGGGAAGCTGCCAGTTTGGTTTCTTCTGTTGGCCTGGGTTTATTTCTGGAAGGGATTGCCACTAATTTGAGAGGCAATTCTCTGAATAAACCAACCCTATAATATGAATAGAGATGGAAAGAATACAAACTCCAGCCTTCACATTTCTTCTGGTTCTTCTTGGTAGCTGCGGAGCCTCCTTACTCATGCTGATAGTTTCTTAAGGCACTCAAGGAATTACTGTATGTAAAATGTGTTTGTGTGGCATGTATAGCAACATTCACTAAACTTCATATTCAGATAATGGGAGGCAGTGTTTTTTTCTTTTTTTTTTTTTTCAGAAACAGGAAATCAAGCTGAAGTGTGACTGATTCCAAACACTGACCAATTTTATCCTAACTCCAATTTTGCCTTGACCTTTCCTGACTAATGCAAAATGAGGCTGGCTACGTGGAGAGGTTTTTTTCAGTGTTTATACTATAAGAGTCATGCTGACTCAAACAGAACCAGGCTTGTGCTCTTCCAGTGAGCCACATAATAGATCCTTTGAGAGGAGCAGTGGAGGTAGTGTGGAAGGTCATTGACTCTCAGTGTCTGTACATGCCAAGAGGATGCAGATGAACGGTGGTGTGAATTCATACAAGTCAAAACCACCTGATCACAAGACATAAGAAGGCAGCTCAAAAACAGGAAGAAGCAGCAAGGTTCTGGGACTTCCTACAGAAARCCATAGGTACACAAACAAACAAATCCACGCTCTACCTACCCCAGTTTTCTTTTTCTTTTTTAATTTTTTTTTTTTTTTAAGAAAGGCTTTATTTACAGAATTTTGCAATCAAATTTGATCAATTTGTGGCTAAAATATTTTGCCAGTCCCTTTGGCTGGCCCTCTCTGCACTTTTGAATCCCTTCTCCAAAATGCGTAGTGTCACTGTAATCCATAACTTATGAGAACTGTTGGAGAATCTGGGTCATCTCATCTGGGTGAATGATTTTGTTGTCACACCTATGATAGTGTCTAAGATCAAGAGAACAATAAGTGCTTTAGGTCTTGTCCTAGCTGGGGCTGCCAGGCTCTGTCTCTGTGCGGTGAGTGGACGGAAGGAGACATGATACCAAAGTTAGGCACCTACTGTAGGTGGTCTGCTCGCCTACAGGTCACAACTACCTTTTCCACTGTGACTGAGCTCTGGCTGCCCCAGACAGCAGGGGATGTACTTACTCATCTCTCACTTCACTTTTGGCACTGCAGTAGGCAGGGTAACTCAGTCGGCCATCAAAGTGAAATTTATTTCACCCAACCTTAGTCATCTAAAAATTGAGAGATCAGTGTAAGCAGGTCATCCAGGCTCCCCCTCTGCTCCAACCACCTCAATTCATGACAGGCCCCTTAGGTCTTGGGATGGATGAATCAGCCCACCCCCTCTATCTCCCCATAGGGAGCAGAGGGAGCTGAGATAGCAAGTTTTCACAAGATGTCTCAAATCCTAAGAGCTTGCTAGGCAAAATGATGGTGGCTCTACTCCACTTTGCCCTTCTCTGGTGTCCCCCTGTTTCTGTGTGGGTGCTGTTCTCTTTGCCTTCAAAGGAGCAAAACTCCTTGCTTTTGGGGAGAGCTGATGCTGCGAGAGAGGACAGTGCCTTCAACAAGGCTGTGCTTCTGTAACAGATGTAAGGCCAGTAGGACTATTCACATGCATTAGGTTACATGTATAGCGCAGTGGGTATGTGATTTGTTAGTGTTAATCTGCATCTGTTTCTTTTTATTGTTGCTTGGGGGCATATTTGTGCAAAGAATGGCCATTTCAGCAAAGCCTACACGCTTCCTAAATGCAGATCTGAAGTCCTGCCAAGCATCTGTGGATGGGAAGAAGGCAGTATTGTGAATAGCATGTCCCTTCCTCTCATTGTCATTTGTATTAAATTAGTGATATCACTGTAGTGCCTAGAGGCTGCAAATTAGGTTTAGGGCCTTATCCTGCTGGGTCCTGTGCAGGCAAATCAGATGACACTGGCTCTGCCTCAGGGAGCCTACAATTTTGCAAACCTGCCACCCAAATGTACTTATAAGACCCATTTGATTTGGAGGGAAAGCATGGGGTGAAGGAATGTCAAGGCAGATTTGGTTTGCTATTTGTAGTATGACGAGGAGCAAGCGACCATGTTGCACTGGTCAGAGCCAACGAGAGCGAGCAAAAGGTGTAGCCAAACTGCTGTCTGCTTATCTGTAGCACTGTCTGTACCCAGCAAAGGGCAAAYCTTCACACTGTCGGGCTGGGAGCACCTGCAAGTCCAGAAGCAAGTTGCTGTACCCTCCGTAGGGTGAAAGTCATCCCAGCCCTCCCACGAACCGGCCTTCTGCTGGAACCTGCTCTCTGAGCAAACAGAAAGGGACACACTCCTACTTACACTGGTGTGATAAAGATCAGCCACCTAATCTGTTAAAACCAAAGGGATAACGTTAAATGGTACAACATGTTTTAAAGCAGCAAACGAAATAGTGGGTTAATTCAGCAGCAATAGTCTGTTACTTTTGCTACCACCAGTTTCTTTTTGAAGTGAATGTCTCAGTAGGACTCAAAAGATGATTAAAAAAAGTGTTGCACTTTTTAATATTGGGAACACACTGTTCAGTGATAATTCTCTCATCTTTCATTTATCACAAACATTTCCATTTGTAGGAATGCAGTATTTTCTTCTTTTTTTCCCCCTTCATATGCACTGTAATGTAATGAATGATGTCTGTTATATGATGCATTTTTTATCACAGACCACAAATAAGTCAATAAGGTAAAACAATATATTATGCCTTACTTTAAAGATGAGATCTGAAGCTTACATTTGAGAAGGTGCATGGCATATCATTTCCCTAACTTTCAGAAATCTGTTTCTCCTCATAGCCATTTCTGATAACATTCTGCAAGCCCAAACAAAGTTCTTCCTTTCCTAAGATGTCTTCACCCTCTCCCCCTTTTTGTGTGTGGGTACTTTGTTCTGTTTTTCCCTTGCATACTCACTGGACTAGGACTGTTACTGATTCTGACTTTGATACTGACCTAGAAAAGTATTCACTCCAAGCTGTGCCTGGAAATAAAACACTTCTATATTGAAAAGATAATGTGGATTTTGCAAACAAATGTAGACAAGAGAGGACAGATAACATTTTAGGCCTACCACTTTGACAGCATCCCTTTGATGTGCCAAGCCTTTCTAGATGCAAATGGATTTCCATCCCAGCTCTGCGAGGAGCAGAGCTAGGAGGCTGAGCAGCACGGAGCGAGTGCCAGGCTGGCACAAATGTTAGGTGTCGCCTTTTACCCGCTCTGTGAACCTGCAACGATCCCTGTGAAATGGAAACCGAAGATTTCAGCCCTCCTGGTGTAAGCAGCGAGCTTGAACTCTCTCTGAACTCAGTGTGCATTGAAGTCTGGAATAGTTCAAAAGGAAAGAATGAAGGAATTGATAAAGATGAAAACAGTATACCTTCATGTTCTGGGTAACGGTGCCTGCATTGCCATGCTGGCACAGCCGCATCTGAACTCTGTTGCAGCATGAAAGGGAAACATTACATATATGATTTGGGTTTTTCCTGAAGCTCCTCTGGTTAAAGCTGTTGCTACCTTGCTAGTGCTACAGGCCAGATAGCCGGACATATAATAAAATCAAACAAAAGACTGTCAATAAATAAGGGTAGCAAGAACCCTGATTCCTGAAGTTCTGGTATTTTTTTTCCTATCAGGTTCTGGCAAGAGCTGTGGAAAGAGGGAGCCTGATACATGCCTGTGTTTGCTCCCACTGGAGACAAATGACTCTTCTGATAATGTTTTCTCTGGGGACTGACCTTAAACTGCCAAGTTCGCTCCATTTAACATATCTGCTGGGTTAACAAGCGGTTTGAGCACGATCCCAGGATGTGCCAGGTGCCTGGGACAGTCTCTTGACGTCAGTGGCGGGGGGGGCGGTCTATGTCCCGAATATATGTGGGAAGAACAACTGCAGTGTTTATCCAGAACATGCCCATTGGCAGCACCACTGGGAAACTGCTGCCGAGTCTCTCCAAGGCAGAGAAAAACCCAGGTACTTTGAACTCCAGTAAGGAAATTACCCTTTCAAAGATCCCTTTCTCAAATTAGAGTTTAGCTTTTCTATCTCCTTGTCCCAGCCTCATTAGAGTACRTTCTTTGGTGGTGAACAGTAGTGCAGAGCTGGAACTTGATGGTGACTCCTGCTCCCTTTCTGCTGTGAAGCTTTTTAATACGTTACAGTGATGTTTYTCAGAAAAAAAAGGCAAACAAAGAAATGAATGTGTATGTTTTGACAAGGCAAATCAGGGAAGGATAAACATCTTCTAACTGCTATTTTTTTTGCCATGTGCATTAATATTTGTAATTGAAACCTSCATCTATGAGCTGTTCACATGGTCAAATAATTAACTATAAATGCAATATAGCAGCATATATAAGAACTTTTTCCATGAAGGATTGTCTGCCCACCATTCTCATTTCAGCTTAGCTTGCATTGGATGCTCCTCACTCCTGCAAAGGAAGCTGACAGTCTCTCTGGATCAGGAGCGTTCTGTTCACTTTAGGGGCTACATGTGTTCTGCTTGCCCATCCACTGCCTCAAAATTCATAGACAATAACCAGTCAGAAATAAGTATTCATCGTTAAGTAAATGGTAATACGGTGATGTGAATTCTGATGTTTAAAATTAATCATATAACTTTATTTCATTAAATGAAAGACTTTGCACAACAATTCTCTTTACACCAGAATTCCTGTTTGACATTGCTTTTAYTTTTTTGCCTTCTCATCGGTGAAAGTTTCATTCGGAATCGTAACTTTCTGATAGGGAGATTTGCAACAGTGTCTGCACTGGCTTCTATTTTGGACGCTAACTTGCACAGAATAAAGGACACTAAAGAATACTTCTCCATTTTTCCATTTCTGCAGCAGATTGAAATCCTGGCATGAACTTTGGGGGTGTAATGACTCCTTAGGTCTAGATTCGCTTTACCTGCTGTTAGCCATATAAAAGCCAGGCATTGGGGCTCAGCTAGCCTTCTGTGGTCTATGTAGAGAGGGCAGCCCCAGTGGGCAATTCATCCAACCTCTCTTGGAAAGCTAGGTTGGGAGAGGGTTAGACACCTACCTTTTTGATGACTGATGTTCCATGAGACAAACCTGATCCTGGTTTAGGAGCAGTGGGAGTGCAAGGGCTATGGCCATGCCCTGCACTGCCTGTCAGCCTGGAAGGTGCCAGGAAGAGGGGGTCTGAGTCCGACCTGACTGCAACAGCACAATCTCTGTGCAAGGGAATCTCCAGCTTTCCTCTTGGCACAGTTTTATGACATCTCTGTGTTGCCAAACCAAACAAATTAAAGGCCAGGGTCTGTACTTGAAAAATGTAACTGTACAAACGCAACAAAGATAAGAAACAAGCTCTTGATCAGAACTAAAGACAAGGTTGAAGAGATTATGGTCATAGTGCAATAGGCATGTTATGTGTACATTTTTGTTATGCATCTTGGAGGTTTTATCAAATGCTTATACATGATATTGTTAGAGCTGATCTCAGATGAGATGTAGGTCAAATGAACACTGCACATTCAGTAAAACTTCATTGGCCTGATCCACCTCCCAGTAAAAAAACAGTCCTTATTGACTTCTGTGGAAGCAGAATCCGGTCCTCCCCAAACTGAAAAAAAGAGGTGTAAACAGATTGGCTTCTCCAACTACTCCTGTAATTACGGCATAGGCATTCAGAACCCAGTGAACACAAGGAAGTCAACAGGGGTTTCACAATTGACTGTAATGGTGAGTGGCTGGGATTCTTGCTCTAGCCTTCCCCAGTGCACGGTAACCACTGCCATGGGAAACCGCTTTGTTTTACTGAATTTCAACCCCCTGCTGGTAAACAGTAGTTTGAAATACCACCAAGAACGGCAATACTTGGCAATGGCAGAGCTTTAGTGAGATGAAGGGGAGTGGTTAAACWTTTGATTGACTGAAAACACGATGGCACTTTCTAGTGTAATCTTCTTCCCAGAAATGTATCAAGCTGATTGGTGTTGACAAATGACTAGTTCACAAAGCATCTCACCCCACCACCTCCTGCCACTTTCTGTGATGAATAACGCAACGCAAAATTGGTGGGGAGAGAAAGGGGGAGGGAGAAGTGAGTGTGAGGAGAACAGTCTCCGAATCAGACTCTGTTTTTAAAGGGCATTTCTAAGAACTTTTGGTTTGGGAATTTTTCATTTCTCTGACTGATTATTCATTTCCCTCCACCTGGACCAAAAAAAAAAAACAACCAAAAAGAAAAAAAAAAGGCATTGTAAGGATCTTTGGGAGGGTGAATAGCAGGACAGCTCTTACKGGACTCCACAGCATTTACCCCTGCCTCCCCCAGTTGGAGAGCTCAACAGCTGTCTTCATAAATACTGTCACTCAGGATTTGAATAGTTTTACATAATCTGGACTGGAGTGGGGAATCCAAGCTTTTTGCTGGTCAAGTGGCAGGTGGGGAATTTAAGCTTTTATAATAGGGCCACAATTGCTGCTCCCACAGGGATTTTCTTTTACTGTCTATTGATTTATTATAAGCTCCAAAATAAAGACCCCAGGATTAAAGTGGGGGTGGGAGGTGATATATACTGAAGGTCAGAGGRGTGAAGATGTAGAGGAAATCTGGGTCTATCCCGCTGCTGCTGCGCTGACCCAGATGGATGGCCCATGTGTCCTGTTTGTGACCCCTGTGCTGAGGAGAAGTGTTGAAACTGCTGGGTCACCAGTTGACATGAGAAAAGGAGAAGCTGCTATTCTAGTTATGGGATTTTGTTTTTAATTCTCTTTTTCTTTTTATTTTTTAATATAGAAATACTTGCCTAGCTCCTCGTGGTTTCTCAGCTCTGACCATAGTCCATGCCTTTGCCATGTCTGTGTCACCTGAGAACTGACTTTTCCAAGACAGCCCAGATGCTCTCTGCTGCCGTGAACTTCTGGGGCTCCCCTGAGATCCCACAAAGCTACACTCATTTACCCCAGCTGAGGGCCTGGCACAAACCTAGTAGCAATGTCTGAGACAAATCACAATTTAGGAGATGTAGGTCTAAGAGAACATCAAAGGAAGCATGGACTACATTGTTTTATAATTATACAGGGGCAGTGTAATACAGGTTTTTCTGAATAATAGTTCACTGGTAGATATGAAAAGTATGCCAGCCTTAAGTAAATATGGTAAACTAAATAGAGCTGGGATTAAAGTGAAAAATACACATTCTCTTGCTTATGCTTAGCTGACCATCCCTGCTGTTTGCATTTGCTGTGACATCAACCTTCAGGTGGGGGCATGTTTACACGTTAAAGCTGATGAAGCTTGATTGCAGTGGACCTGCCCTTCAGCCTCCCTCTTCCTCGGTAGCATGCTGGTTCCAGCCAGAATGTGCCTGGGCTCTGCCTGCTCCACCGCCCCACGCCAATGCTGGGGTGATGAACTGCTTTTACACAAAGCAAACTTTCATTCACTGGGAACAGGTGCAAAGTGTCCTTTTGTGTGAACAGCTGGGAAAGCAGTAACCCTTCCCCTGTCTGCACTTACTTCGCTTAAGGCTCATGCTGCAGGAGGAATAGAGTCGGAAGGTTTCAAGCAACGTTTTCGACATCTGCCCGCTTGCTGTGGAAAAACTTTGCCTTTGACTCGTATCACTAAACAGCTTCTTTTGTCTTTCTTTGTCTTCAGTGTGCGCAGAGCTGCTTCACAATAAAAACTGATTTTAGATGCCTCGCTATATATAGCTGTAATTTTCTGAAGCTTACCCTTGCCTTGCAAAGGAGCTGCATATGCGTTCTGGCATCTGCTGCTGGGATCCAGTCAATAGCTCTGAATATGGGTGGTCTTTCTGTAGCTAATCACACAACTCATTCAGCCATGTCCTCTGTTAGACTCTGGAGTTCAGCAGAGAGTATTAGCCATTCTTTTCGTGCCCTAATGGTAAGAGATACTAGTAACAAAATCCTCACTCCTGTCAAGCATGTAACTATGAACTCAAGACTAAGTATAGTAGTAGTTCCGGTGAATTCAAATAAAGTAATTCAAATAAAGTTGTAGGCTGGCCTTCATCAAAGGAACCAAAGGAGAAAGGAACCCAAGGTCACATGTGTCTCGGTGGAGAGTGTAATTTAGTAATAGTAATCTAGTTAAAACTCAGGGCAGACCCTTATGTTTCTTCGATAACAAACTTTTTCTTATATTAGATTCAATGCAAGAGCATTTTATTGTATCAGATTCTTTGCATTTAAGAAAATTGCAGACGATATATTTTTATTTCCATAAATAGGAAATGAGGAAAAATAATGCCAAGGTAATGCTAAGCACGTCAAAAACAAATGCAAAATGAGCTACTCTAGTGGGACAAGTTAAGGAATTTAGTAGCAGAGCAGTCAGTAAATTACAGGTTTTGAAAGAGCATAGTATTTTTTGCGTAACCATCTATAACAATTTTGCTTGATAGTTATAAAATGGCTAAGTGTATTCAGCAGGAATTTCATAGCATCTTTAAAATCTAAAGGATCCTCTAAGTTAGCTGATATGACTTATTGAAAGCCAAGCAATTGGTTATATGACAGAAATTTAAAATTAATAGAGTCTGGTAGGCCAAGAGAATTATTGACTACTCTCACTGCTGCAGCGTCCTTTTTTACAAAATACTCTGCCTAGTACATAACAGGAAGACAGATACATGTGTCAGCATAATATCTCACATCAGACTGGGAAATCATTGACATCAAAAAGACGGTTATTACAATTTGGCGTATTTCTGAGGGTATATCAGAGTCAGATATAAACGATGGCAATTTGGGAGACAATATTTGCAATATTGATCTATTTTGATCATGCTTGGACAGCATGAGGAGCCTTGAAATTTTTACTGCGTAAGGAGTGTGTCTCACAAATGCCCATTGTTTTTGTTAGGTCAGGGCTGTCTCAAACAAAGTCCTTCTGAGAAGACGGGGAATTTTACATGAGTTCAGATGAACTAATTACGGCATGTTCTGTCTTGGTGTTCTGTTGAAACATAATTTCCATACTTCACACTGTCTAGCATGGATTAAATCCTGCCTTTAGGTTAGATCAGTGTTTCCTTCATCTTTTCCTCTCCCTTCCCACTCAGCAGCAACCACTGCCCTTCACCATTTCTAACAGGCTGGTAGTAGGAAGAATTTGGTGGTCTGTGCTGGGGTGTCACAGGTACAGGAGAAAGCATGCAGCTGTGTTTGCTGCATGTGCAAGTTGTTCCTTGCTCCCTGGGATGAAGAAGTAGGCTGGATGGAAGTGCCCCGTGGACCATGGTCCAGGCTCTTAGCTGGAAGCTGAACCACACCAACTTCGAGATGGGCATGTAGGAAGGCAGGACTGAAGCCTTTTGTCTCCCAGCCCAGCACCACAAAACCAGAGACACCTTCAGTGAGATTAAAAGACAGTAAATCAAAAGGATATGCTTTTTCTGAAATATGTAAGTAAATACTAGCTGGCTGAGGGTATCACAGAGGAGTTAAGCAAGAATTAAGAAAAAAATATATTAGCAGCAAGAATTTCCAGAATGATTATAACTATCAGGAAAAAAAAGAGAGAGAATATTACATCTCATGCTGTAAAAGTCAGTCAGCCTCTGACTAGTGGAAATGAGGGCGATATTGGGGATGTGCACTTCTGTGTTGACCTGCCTTGGTTCTGTCCCCCTCTGTGTGGCCTGCCTGCTGCTTGCCACCACTAATGCTAACAGTGGTGTTCACATTGGAGAGTCTGTCCATGAAGCTAATTTAGTCTGGACCTTCTTATTTGTCTCAAAATATTCTTATAACATTATTTGATACGTATGACAGACCACTGGTGGTTCTTTCCCTGATGTTATTGTTCCAGCCAAGATCTGGGCAAAGCTCTGTTTGAATTCAATGGGGACAAGTACCCAGTCCTGACCAGGCAAGCTGCAGTCCTAGAAAGAGCTGAACTTGCGTTGGACATAGTATTAGTGCATACATGAGCTTTCTCTGCCATGCTAGCACCAAAAAAGTGTAAAAACAAAACTATCAGAGGTCAGGGAATGCTACCTTGAGAACATCCCTCTGTCAGAGGAAAATGTTGCGCTCATTCAAATAAATGCAATATGTCACTTAAGACATAGCAGGTACTCAGCTATCAAAATAACATTGCTGTGGGTGTGTAAGCACCACCCCAGAAGGAGTGCTTTGGCCACAAGGCAGCAGGTGGGGAAGGAGAGACCACAGGGAAATGATCCTGTCAGTTTAAACCAGCCCTCCACGGCCTCTGCTTTATTTGTCTCCTGGTGCTTTTCAGGAACAGCTACTGCAAAAAGCACACATTTCTCTATCTCAGTTGGCCCCCAAATGTCATCTGTGCTTGGAGTGGCTGCAGGCTGAGTGCTTCATCTCACATGCCATACATCCAAAAAAGTACTCTGGGCACTAGGAGCAAGGAAGGAAAGTTTAGGCTTCCTATGGCTCCCTGCTGTCTGTCTTGGAAATGTAAAGGGCCCAAACTCCCTGCTGTCAGGTCTCTAGCAATAAGGTGTTAAACAAAGAGGCAGTACATCAAAAAATGAAGAAAATATGTATTAGGAGGAATACCATAAAGGCAACCTCAAAGTCTAGCTCTTCTGTCAAGAGACCAACCCCCACATTAGTTCTGCAAAAACTTTAGTGTGCCTTAGCGAGACAACTGGCCAGTTTAGAGAACTGTAACCCCATTGTCCCTCCAGAGGCTCTAAACCCCCCACCTCTTGCAGAGAAGCAAGATGGAACCAAGCGCAGCTTGGTGGAGTGCAGCTTTCCTGAGAGCTGTATGTATGCGCTCAGATCCAGGGAACCGCTGACTGATCCTGAAAGTTTTTCACATGGAAACAAAATCCGTTTTTCATTTGGAATCCCGCTTTCAAAGAAGCAGATCGCGTGTGAAATTTCAGCCATTTCAATGGGTATGAGGAAAACAGGGAAACCTCAGGGACCTGCAAAGAATTCTACAAAATATGCTCTTGAAAATGTACTTAATGGTCATTAATCTATTATTATCTAGGAATAGCAGACTGTATTACTTGTGAAATATCAGTGCTGTTTTTGTTTTTCACAGCTATCAAAAATTTGGTATTGCATCATCCCTGGATGAAAATGTATCTGATAAAATGAACTCTAAGGAAACTATATGAAAGAGAAAATGAAGAACTTAAGTAGCGGGAGACAAATCACATGAGGTAACACAATTCCTGTGAACTTCTTATCGTATCTTTTCTCTTTAGCCTCAACAGGACACTGAAATCCCTTTGCAAGAAACTCCAAAAAATGAAAGTGTTGTAGGAAACAATGTGGAAGGCAGGCACAGATTTCAATATCATGTTTCAGCTTATGGTCTACATGCATAGTATTAGGAAAAGTACAATCAGTTTAGTGTAATATATAATTTGCATAAAATATTTTACCCCACTCTGCATGAAAATTGGTAGCTACTGTTTTGAAGTAGTGTGATCTGAATGCCTCTGAGCGCCTTTGTGTGAAGCAGAACACAACACAAAGTCTGTCCGCTCCTGTGAAGGTTTCTGCTTTCTTCATGTTGGTCTTCACTAAAGTCAAAGGGAAGACACAAATAAAAAAAAAAAACAGGAAATGTGATTTTAAAGTTAATAAGAACAATAATTAGAGGAGCTGGTGCAGAACTAACACCTGCAACCAACCTTAGCTATTTTCTATTTGGCTTCTTTTTGAGTTATTTTGGATTCTGTTACTACTCTTCGGATGTCTGACCAGGCCATTTTAAGCATTGAAAGAGAATCACTCAAAAAGGAAATATGAAGCTAACTGTTTTGTTTAGTGATCTGCAGTAGGGTGGTAATGATAAGTTATCACAGCTACCTTGCAGAAGAGCTGTGAGGCTTGTGCTAGATGAGACTACTGGAGATGAGCAGGTTTCTGAAATTTTCAGAACTCTTTCTGGTTTGCTTTTAAATTGAGGGACAACAAATTTTGTCTGGTTTAATCTTAAAAAATGGATAATTAAATGTTTCTCTCTCAGTCTTCTCCCTTGGTTCCAGCAGAGGGGAAGGAAAATGTGCTATATTCACAGGTGAATTTAGTGGGATTAGGGAATACAACTTTGCCGTTCCGACTGCCTGCCGCAGCACATGCTCCCAGTCACACAAATGGGGAACAGCTGTTCCCCTGCTGGCCTGACCCAGTCTTCATTGCAGATGCAAGTTAGCTTTGTGCCAGGGAGAAAGAAAAGGTGTAATATCGTTCAGCAGTGTCATCTGAGTTTCTTGCTGGTGAAGGCTAAAACCAACATTATATTTGGTCAGTTAAAGTGTCACTTGTCACTTGTCCCACAAAACTGAAATAGAATATAGGGATAACCCTTAACTCAAGTCTTGCCAGTGTGCAGAAGGCATGTGTCTATTGAGATTAGCTGGCATACTGAGATTAGCTGGCACACTGAGATTAGCTGGCACAGCAATATTATGACCTAAAAAAATCCCCATCCCTAAAATATCATCACAAAAAGAAAACCATATAGATGTAATGTTTTCTGTCAGAAGCATCTTTTTAATAGTAGAGCCTCTAACAAAGAAGGAGGTGGTTTGATTAGATGAGCAGAGCAGCTGATTTTGCCCTTAGAAGCTGTATCACTGCTGTGGCTTTACAGAGATACATCTAAAGATAAAGCTAAACTGGCATCACCTCCACAGTGCAGACCTGCTGACAAAGAATGTTCCATTTTGAGATGAAAAATGAAGATGCCTACATGTGGAAAACTAAAAATGTATCAAATCAGCTGGCTTAGCAAGCTCATAGTGAAAGTGAGAGTGGAAAGCTAAACACTGCAGCTCTTGGCTTGGCTATAAAAGCAAAGTCAATAAGACAGCCAGGAGGTTAGGAGCCCTGGCGTCATGTAGGAGCCAAGATCAATGATCATAAGAGGCAGACCTCCAAGCCTTGGTGTGAATCAGGGTTTTCAAGGTTGCCAGGCTCTGTGCACCAGCAGGGGAAGCCAAGCCTTCAGGAAGGATTGAGATCCCAGGGCTTTGTCGCCATTGGAAGGGGTACAGAAGTCTGGAAAGCGGCACATGACAACCTCTGAAAGTCCTAAGGTCCCTGAGGCAGTCCTATCATGAGGTTCACAGGCGCTCAATGGCCTGTCTAGTATCGTGACCCAACCCTGCTTACACTTGCCAGAAGGCTGAGAAGCCAGCAGCCTTGCACAACACCTTTTGATTTTGGTGGATTGGCATTTTCTCATGAAGTTGTTTCACCATAAAATTTTCAGCCAGCTCTATGATCTTCAGAGGGTACCCTGCTTACCTCAAATATTTCACTGAATATCTGTTCTAACTTGCACAAGTAAATGTGGGTAAAAATACACCCCAAAAGCGATGAGGCCAGTTCCAAGGGGAAGAAAGTTACAATGGGGAATTTGTAAGAGGCACAAACCTAGCTGTAATATTTTCTGATACATCAATGGTTTGTGGCCAGGGGATTGAAGCAGTCCTAAACTCACTGGCTGCAGTCTATCCTCTCTTTTTTCTAACGTAAAAGAAAACACCTTCCCTATTCACTCACACTCTGTCTGCACGTTGCACTGCTTTGTGTCAGTCACCAGAAACTCCTGTTCCTTACGGTGTTTCTCTCTGCGGTTTCTGGGCTGTCTATGATTTGACGCAAGTGAATTGACAGAAATAATAGTTCRTCTCTCTAAAAAGTTGCTTACATTGCAGTAGTGATCTGGAAAGCCCCATACTTCCTTGGTTCCTGCAAGTCAGTATTCACAGTGGTCATGTGGGCTCATTGCTTATGTTGTACCATGTATGAGTCAGGGACGGGAATTTTCTATCAGACGTATAGGAGTGATGCAAACCAGGAGCTTTTACTCTTCTCTCATACACTAAATTGCAAAATATTAGAAATGCATTCCTTTTACAGGAATTACCACATTAAACTTATTGTTTTGATTTGAAAATAAAATAAGAAATGTATTAAGGAGTTTGTTAGGCATGTAGTAGCTGAAGAGAAGGGAAGTAGCCTTGCTAAATATTAACTTCTGAAACACTGACCCTTCCAAAGAGGAACTGACTCTTATCTTCTAAATATGATATTAACAGGAATTAAAATAACAGAACTTTGAAAGAAAGACCTGGACAGGTTTGTTTGTACGAAATATTTATCAGGATTACTAGAAAGTTGCTAGAAAGCAAGCAGGCAAGCAACACTTCAAGGACTAGATTATTATTATCATTACGGTAATGACAAAGGACTATGGAGTTAGTAGTACTAAATTTAACTATACTGATTTTAAAATATTTTAATCTTCCCTCTAATTATATGAGAAAGAACGTGTTTAAGAAACATATACTGTTTATGTTGTAATTGTGTATTTCCATGTCTTGTCATGTTTTGTGTTGAATTTAAATTTGAATTTATTAATTTAAAAATAAATGTTTGAATGCAATTAAAGAATTCTTGGAATATTGTTCAGTCCAAATTACTAAATTACATAGGGTCCCAATATTAGCTCCATTTTAGTATTGCTTTTATTTGGAAAGATAGATTTGGAAAATAATCAGTAGGAAATGCCCGTACATGCGTATACATGTGTGCATGTGTGCCATTACACATGTCATATACACGCCTTTATACATGTCATATACACACTCAAACTGGAACACCTACAAAAAAAGAATTCCCAATGGATATTGCTGAAATCCTGTCTTGTGTAATGAACAGCTATTGCATTATAAGTTCAGCTATTGCATTATAAGTTCAGATAGTGGCTTCTCAGCCCTAGAGGCTCTTGTCCACCGTTCATCTACCTAGCCATCACATATATATATAAAGCAACTTTCAATTCTTTTCTCTTCAAAGGTCTGCACAAATACAMGCTCTCACAACCCTTCACTCCTGTGAAGCTGGTAAGTACTCTAGCTGAAGTTTGTAACAAAACCAATAGCTAAGGTTGCCCGGACATTTCTGTTMTTTAGAGCTTTTTTAGTTATCTTAAAGGATTGTGAAATTTTGGGGCTGAAATTTACTGGGTTTCTGGATTAACTRTATGATGTAACAATTGCTCATGATGCTCACAGAACTGCTTTCTCACAAAAATCTGTGTATGACTGAAGGCTGTTAAATTCCAAGGAAGGAAGACAATTTGGGTGTTACTTTTTGATAGATCTATATGGAAGGCCTTTAAAAGGACTGTTTTGGCTAAGCATGAAACAAGCCTGTGCAATAGTGAGATATGAGTCTTCCTGGGCATAATGTTTGTCTGTTTAGGACTTTGATGACTTGGCAAAACACTAGCTGATGCCATGCAGGGAAGCATCTTGTATTAGCAGAGAATGACAGGAAGATAATCTAGTAAGTCTTTTAGACACTGGATTCTGGACTCTCCCCTTCCTGCCATACAAATAGAGAGGAAATTAAAAGGAGAAAGGTGATACTGAAAATATGAGAACATATTCCTCTGTGACACTCCCATTGCTTCCTAATATGATCTCAGCAGGAAGTTCTGCAGCAATAGCCTTTCTAGTGAGATTATTGGTAAAAAGTGAAGGTGCTAAAAGAATAAAAAAGAAATAAATTATGACGTTTGAAAAAAGAAATACGTTTCAGTAGAAGTATGGAGTAGACTGAGATACTGAATAAAGGTTCTAGCTGTTTCTTTTTTTAATCAAACCTCTTCAGCTCATGCTGACATTATTTGAATTTCTAACATAGCTATAGGAAAATGAATAAATATAATAAATGAAATATAATGAGTAGAAGTCTTGTTCAGGCATGGCTGGGTACACAGCTGAACTGAATTTCACTAGTAATCTTTGACAATTTTCTAGTGTGTTATTTGGTGAGGAGTTCCTTCTTGTACGATACTTAATCAGAGATAGCAGCCTGTCTGTCAGGTGTCATACCAGGGACTGAGATCCTGAAACGATTTGTACTAATAGAATCATAGGACCACAGAATGGTTTGGGTTGGAAGGGACCTTTAAAGATATCTAGCCCAACCCTGCTTCCATGGACAGGGATGTCTTTCACTAGATCAGGTTGCTCAAAGCCCCATCCAACCTGACCTTGAACACTTCCAATGATAGGTCATCCACAGCTTCTCTGGGCAACCTGTTCCAGTGGCTCACCACCCTTATCACAAAAAAATTTCTTTCTTGTGTCCAATATAAATCTACCCTCTTTCAGTTTAAAACTGTTGCCCCTTGTCCTGTCACTACAGGCCTTGGTAAAAAGTCTCTCCATCTTTCTTATAAGCCTTTATATACCGAAAGGCTGCAATAAGGTCTCCCTGAAGCCTTCTCTTTAGGCTGAACAGGAGAGGTGTTCCATCCCTCTGATCATTTTCATGGCCCTCCTCTGGACCTGCTCTAACAGGTCCATGTCTTTCTTGTGCTGGGGACCCCGGAGCTGGATGCAGTACGCTAGGTGGGGTCTCACCAGAGCAGAGTAGAGGGGCAGAATCACCTCCCTTGACCTGCTGGCCATGGTTCTTTTGATGCAGCCCAGGATACAATTGGATTTCTGGGCTGCAAGTGCACATTGCCAGCTCATGTCCAGTATTTCATCCACCATTATCCCCAAGTCCTTCTTGGCAGGGCTGCTCTCAATCCATTCATCCCCCAGCCTGTGCTGATACTGGGGATTGCCCCAACTCAGGTACAGGACCTTGCACTTGGCCTTGTTGAACTTCAGGAGCTTTGCACAGGCCCATTCCTCAAGCCTGTCAAGGTCCTTCTGGATGGCATCCCTTTCCTCCAGCGAATCAACTGCACCACTCAGCTTAGTGTCATCTGCAAACTTGCTGAAGGTGCACTCAATCCCACTGTCTATGTTGTTGATGAAGATATTAAACAGTGTTGGTCCCAGTACAGACCCTTGAGGGACAATAGAAGTTACYACTAAATATAATTATTATGAATAGATTTTTATCACTGAGATACATTCTATTTCATCACTTCATATTGCTTTCCAGTCTCTCTTACTTTCCTTTTAGGGTAACCTGATTCTCGTTTCACCCCAAAAAGTGAGGTGAAGACCAGAGCACTCAGCTGTGGATCTGACAACTCTGATTATGAGGTTGGTAGATAGATACATTTAGCTTGTATCTACCCAGGGAAATACTTGCATGGCTATATCCCATGTTACAGTGATGAGACTCATACTGCGCATAGGGAATTGAATGAGGCATTTTTTATTATTTGAATAGCCTTGCAAACTTTCTCATGGTGAAATTCAATCAGATGGCAATTTCATACCCTACCTCCCTCTCATGCCACAAATAGGCTTGAAAACAAAAATTTTAAAATGAGTCTAACTTTTGCTGATCCCCTGCAGTCGTGTTCTTAGGCAGTAATTAAAAAGAGCTCTGAGCTGGCGTTTATAACTTGAGGAGACTTCAGTAAAGCAAATATTAGAGGGAAGAGCTTTAAAGGGAGGGAGAGAGAAATCTGTGTGTTTTTCTCTGTCAGGTAGCTATTAACTGACAACTGCAAATATGATAAAAGCAGAATCTTCCTGCATCTTGAAAGCACCACTTTGTCCACTTTCAGTGACCATATTTTCATATTACCTTATTTATGCTGCATGATAATTTTGTTTTCATGTTGATGGAGACTGACAGAAAATGGTGGAACAGAGAAATAATAATTTCCCTTATGCTGTTGYTGCTTTTCCTGGAGTAGGCATATATGGACTGGGGGAGAGACCGCATCTAAATCAGACCAGTTCTGATATGGTGCAAGCATGAGTCATACTATTTAATTTAAAATAAATCATTGATTATCCCATTCTGTTTTGAGCTTGAACAAAACTGCTGAAGAAGAGATCTCCTTTTGCTGCAGTCATAGTCCTTTTAAATGGATGTAACCTCCCAACTGCCCACAGGCACTTCAGTGTACCAACATCTCCCCTTTCCCTATACAAACACTTGCGTGCTTTTGAATGGCCGCAGAGACGGCTATGTCAGTAACCTTGGGCAGGAATATCTTTGCGAGGAGAGGCAAATCCTCAAGAATGAACAAATGCCAGCTAATTCCATGTGGCTGAGCTTGATATGGTTATGAAAAAAAATGCTCATTTAAAGAAAACAATCAAACAGTTCTCATTTATATAAGAGTGACTCTTCTAAGTACCAATCTCTACTAGTATCAGGGAGAAGGAAGTCTGTCCCAGAATATTCAGAAAGATCAGCTGTCTTTGAAGATTAACAGCTCTAATTTGTGCTTGGTCTTTGGGGCTTTTCGTTTCTTTCTGGTACTGAGATGCTAAGCAGTCTAGTAACAAAAAAATGAAATATCTTTATTGAATAGCTGCACTGTGGTTGGTCTCAGCATAACTTAGCAACTAATGAAGGCCTTTAAAGTTCAGTACAGCCCTCAGTCTGTTACTACAGGAAGAAATTTAAGACACTAGAAAGTGTGTTTGCCTGGAAGCGGGATGGTATTGTATGGGCAACTGCTCTCTCTCTCACACACTTCATTCCTTCATTCTTTCTCTCTGTGTTTACCTATTCCCTCAGCCCAATATACTGGCCCGAGGGTAGTTGCCTGTCTAATAACTTATTCAGCAGTCTTCTAAAAAAGAAGCTACCCATGAGTCATTTCACACTCCCCAGTGACATTTCAATCATGTATGCAAACTGTTTTCTTTCCATTAAGGTAATTGGTATATTCCTTTTGAGGATACGTCACAAGACTTGACTGTATATTGCCAGGCCGCATTTACTCTGAAGAGTGGTACACCCCTCTGCAGCAGATGCCACACAGACCTACTGCGGTAACATTGACTTATCACCAGATCATGCTTGGAAGTGCACAGCTTTGCGATAAATGAGTTACGTTTGCCCTGCCAGTGCCCACTGCTTCTAGATAATTTCAGGCCTGTCGGTGATCCTTTTACCACCCTATCTCACAAGTATCCTTTTTTGCTTTATCCAGTTATCAACAAAGCAAGCAAATATCTTTTTTTTCCCCTGTTTCTAAACCTTCTAATTCATTGCCGGTAAAGCTTCTCGGTGATTACAGAAAATGAAGCAAAGCTGCTGTGTACAGATAGAAAAGAAGACTCTCTGAGCCCTTGCTTCCTGATTTCATGAAAAAGCTGAACAAATAATAGTTTTCAGGCTACTGCAAACATAATAATTCACATATTGCTGCAAGGTGTATTTTCAGTAACTTAAGTAGCACTTGTCTTCTTGATCTTGTTTTTTTCTTTGATTTCCACAAACAGATCCAGGCTTCCTGGAACACAAGCCCCTGCTATTGCAGGCAACCATATCATGTAATCCCTTTCATACAGTGATCTAACTCTTCTCAGAGCCAGGTGGATTGCTTTTCCCCACTGCTCCCATTAGAAGGCCGGTCTGGAATTTCAGTCCTCTGATAGTTAGGAAACTGCTAATTTCCAGTCCACATTTACTTGTGACCACCCTTTACAGTTAGCTCTCATACCTCATTGTGCTTTAATTTAAACAGATCTTCTCCTCTCACGGTAATCCATTCTGGGGTATTGTTATAAAATAATCCGTCCAATCTGCTCACAGCACTCATTTTCACAGGTTAAACGGGACTCTTCTTGTATGATAAACTTCCCACTCCCCTGTTTTTCTAGTACTCCTCCTCTCTGTCTTTTCCAGTCTGAATTCACCTTTACCCAGCCTGTGTGACCAGTGCTGCACACAGGACCCCATGGGTGGTTTCACCAGGGCCCTGCACGCCCGTGTTAACTGAGCTGTTCCAACTGAAGTCATTTTGCCTGATGCTTCCTACAGCTTCATTTGCCTCATTACGGCCAAAGGACAGTGCAGGTATTTGGGTAGCTGGTGATTGCTCTGTACACCAGAATCACAGCTTCTACTGCTAAATTTCTTTCTATTTGTCCTCAAAGCCATCCAGATTGTCTTACAGAATATCAAAATTCTTCCTATGTTTCCAACACCTCTGAGATTCACGTTATGAGGGAAATTTTCTAGCCCATCACTAGTTTCCCTGGCACCAACCAATGGAAAAATTATACGAAGTGTAATCATTAAAATAAAATGTATATATCTCTTTGGGATTTTTAGGTTTTTAACCTAAGTGTTGTCTTTATTTAGCACATACCTGAGTAGCCTTGTATTCCCATATCTTTAACTGAAACATACTAAAAAGATGGTCAGAGACCAAACTCTTTCTTCACGCTTAGATATGACTGACATTAAAGAGTATATTAGATCAAAGTGGTATTTTTCTCCCTTAGGCTCATCTGCTTTTGGTGATATGTTTTCTACTCTATAATATTTTCATTTTTTATACTGACTGACATTTGCTTACTGCAGTAGCAAGTCCTTCATAATTGCTTTCTCCCACTGGGCTGGTTTAACACTGCAGAAGGGAAAGGTGGTTTTCATAGGGTGGAATTGCTGTCTTCAGTTGTTGGCTTCTATGAACAGCACTGAAGAGGATTTAAAAATCTAGAAAAGGCGGAGGGAGGAAGAGAAAAAAGGAAGCTGCAAGGGCTTATTAGCAAAGTTCCAAAAGATGCCTCAAGTTAGGGACTTGCAGGCAGATATAGGCCATGCAACTGCCCTCTGTGAYCTTCCGCAACTGGTGGTAAACCCTATGGCTCTCCAACTTGAATAGCATTTTCCTGAGAATTAGCTCAGTTGTAAAGTCCTAAGTAAATGTCAGGTTCTCCTTTTCTGTCTTCTTAGGGATTTCCCCTCCTGTTTCAAGTCTGAACCGAGACTTTTTTTTTTAATATGCCCAAGAGATATGTTTGAGTAATGAAGATTTTCAAAGCTGGGATTTTCCCATTCCCACCCTCAATAAACTCATAGCATTTCCAATCTTAAATGATATATGAAATATGTCCCATTCAGGGAACTAAAACATCCCAACGCTACCAAAAACCAAGGTACATACCTCTGAAATGAAGATTAGTGTCTTCGTCTGTCAGAGGCACCCACTTATCTTCTAAAGTAAAGGATGTCTTCAGGGGACTCTCCTACCAGGGTGAGTCCAGTTATAACATGAAAGGCTTCACTTAATTAAGTCATATGTCATTGGTTGGATTAGATTCATTGGAAGAAAGAACCTGAAACTTGTGTTCTTTCCCTGGTTTTATTTGACCTCATTAATCTGCAGGAAGAAAAAGTGAAACACTGTGTTGCAGCAGGACCAAAGTTTATCATCTCATGTCCATTCTGAAGTAAGATCTTCGAAAAAAAGAAGTCTTAAAAATCCATCACAAAGCTCAAAGCAAATTAGAACAGTTACAAAACAGGACAGTCTAATCCAGAGGAGGAATGCATACATGGGCAAACTATGCATCCCAAAGGAGTTATGGAGAAAGTGGGATCACAACTGTATTCATTCCTCTAACAGGGTTTTGGAAAGGGCACAATGTACCAGACTGAAGAATCTTTGTCATCATTAGAGAAATGGAGCAGGTTTCCACCCTTCCCCATCCCTGTGTCCAGAGGGGGACATCTCTTTTGTCACGTAAGGCCAGGACATGGTGGGTGGGGTGCCAGATGCTTGACAGCATAGCTGTTGCTCAGTGTCGCTGCTTGCTAGTGCCCAGCAGGCTCCTAATGGGAAAGTGGCTACAGGAGAAAGGTGTACACTAACAGGTCATCCCTTCACATGCAGTGGGACAGACCTTGGCTGGGTTTTAGAGTCTTATGTACCCCAGATGCCCTCCTGACATGTCTCCACACAACTTACCTTCACTCACACACTATAAAAAGCTGCCTCTGCTAGAATGCGAAACAATCTTATCGGTGCCCTAAGCTGTCCCAAATATCCCAGCAGAACAGAAAAGGGCAAACAGGGAAAGCCAGAGTCGATTGCCTCTGTCAGCCCCGCTTGTGCGAGAGCACTGCAAGCTGTGTTCCCAACACACTGCAATTCACATGGTTTTCCTGCCCTCTCTGCAGAAGAGGATTTGGGGAGGGCAGCATGGAGATCAGAGGCACCTGCTCCCATAGGATCCTTGCGTTACGTGAAAACACAGAGATAGATTTATTTCTGTAACTGTGGCTGTAACTGACTCAGGATGTAGAACTTTTACCCACATTAGTGGTGTTTAACTAAAGCAGCAAATTAATCATAAGGCAGGCATGTGGTCGAGAAAACTAACCTATATGAAGATCAAATACAGGGTATTTTCTCATTTCTGTGGGTACTGTTTATGGAGATTCTTATACTGTCTACTGTGGTAAAATCTGCAGATCTAAGTATCAATGGTATAGGCCAATGCACCTATGTATCACAGCCTCCTTTCAAGAGCCCATCATGCTTATTGGTGAGTTTCATTGCCTAAGGGAGTGCTACATTCATTAATAAAATACACGGGCTCAAGTTTGGGTGCTTCTTGTAACTATCCTGCAGAGACAGCTTGGCTTGTATTTCACCAGGCACCCCGTACAATGGCTGAAGAGAAAGAGAGGAGGGGTGAGTCCAGCCTTACACAGAAGGTAGMTGCTAGATTTTACCTATAACCTTGGAAGAATCCCTGATCTGACCTGAATTGGAAGTAATACTGTATTTGCAGCCATCAYCAGCTTTGCTGTGATGGCAATGATCAAAGGCTCTCAACATTGCCATTATCAACCAACTGAAAGAAGCAATGTTTGCAGCAGCCCTGGCACATGGTCCTTCTATCTTAACTAAGATCAACTTTAAATCGCTCACTGAAACAGAAGGTACAAACTGTCACAGGCACGACTTTACAGAGTGATTTCACAGAGCTTGCTAAGGGGTTCTGACTGCATTTTAACAGAGGGTTTTAACAGGATGTAGGATGTGGCCTTTTTCTTTGACAAGCATATCTAGGGAAAAATAACCTTTCATTACCCGTAGTCTGTGCATATGTGCATATTTATACACAAACAAGCACCAGTGGAGGAAACCACACAGTGTTCTCAGTTTTGCAGATCAGCTGTTTGACTTCATTGTGTGCCTATCTGCCCAGTAATCTGAGAGCACATAGCAACATAAGTGTTGCTGGGCCAAAAATAGTCCTGCCTTCAGCAAACTTTTCTCATACTAACCCTGAGCAAAAGCATGTGTAGGAAATGGTGTCTGTCAGATAACAGCTGCTAATTATCAGAAAATGGGTGAATGCCTGATTGGCTTTCATTAGTGTTATATGCAGTTAAGAAGTCAATTGCTTATATGCGTATAGYCTTTTTACAGTGTATAGTCTCCATTATAGGTTATTTAAAAATTTCAGTAGTGCTTAAGGTGGTTAACAGAGCTGTTTATGATAGGAACTATCTTACAGTGAAAACCAATCTAACTTCCATTTTCCATTATCACATTCTTTGCTGGGTTTTCTGCCTATAGAATTTCAAGAAAAAGAAACAGCAAGAAAGGTTCTGGTTTTGAGATTACGTCGAGAGCAGCATGCTTCTGGCCTGTAATCTGTATGGATCTGTTCTGAATAAAATGCACAATGCAGTTTGCAGTGTTTCTATGTATACATATAATACATGTACACACATATATATGCATATGTGTGCCACTTGGGGGAGGGCAATGAGGCAAACGGCAAAACTTCCACAGAATTCAATGGAGTCTGAAGTCCTGACTACCAGGACTACTGCAGCTTCACTTGCTACTATATCCAAGCATGAAGTATACAGCAAGTACCTACTGTGTACGTATAATGGAGTGTTTTTAAGATTTATCTTAAAGATAATGCAAATTAGCATATAGAAGAAGATTAATCACTTCTTATAAMTCCTTACAAACTTACACAGTTCAGTATAAGTGATCCACAAGATATCAAGCTGAAACACTCTCCTCTTAGTTCCCTGAAATTCATTTAACCTTAAGAAATACCCGGAGATATTTTTAACAGGACTTCAGTGAAATTCACCACGCAAACAAGGAAATCCCCTAGCAGAAGAAAGCTTTTGAAAGGGATAGGACAAGATTACAGAGTCCTTCAAAATGTGGAAATGAGAATAGAAATATGGGGGAAAGGCTTGAGAGCTCAGTATACACGGCATTTAAAATCCCACCAGTAGTACTCTCTAGGGACTGTTGGAAACAAGGCAGAAACAGCTTTATTTAGCCTGTTAAAGTTTCTTCTTATTCTACCTGTAATACATGGGAATAAATCTACAAACATGTATGAAAGTGAGCAATTTGAATTTCAATTCAAGCAAATTTTCCCATCTTAAGTGGTTGACACAACTGGGACACAGCCTGGGATTAGCGAATAGAGGTGGAACAGCGTGCAGATTCACAGTTATCCACTTCTTAGAAACAAACTGTGCTTACAAAAAACTAAGAGGCAGGGTTTTTTTTACCTTTTTTTTAATTTACTTTTCTTAGTTTGAATACAGACTTTAAAACAAAAAAATTGGCATTATATTTGGATATATTTACAGTGGCTTTGGAATCTCATTGGGAAGGTTTTATTTTGCAACATACCACTTTGAAGGATATTTCAAGAAGGGTGGAAGCACCTCGGTGGAAGAAGGAAGGGATTACTGAAGCAAACAGAGCCTTTCAAGGGGGCACCTGTATGACACCAGAGATGGGGAGCAGATGCAGAATGTAGTGGGACTGAAAAAGAAGTTCAGAAGGTGAAAAAAGAGGTATCTTCCAGGAAATGAAGTGCTGTATGAATCAGAAACAGTGGGAGTCAATAATAGAGGGGGTGCTACAATARTAGATGGCAAGGGGAAGCCAAGCCATTGTGCACAATGGCAAATATCAAATAATAGGTTTTTAAAAGAGCGCTGCATGTTCCCAGCGGCTATAGCTCTACTGAATTTCTAAGCTGCTCTGGTATATATCTTATTAATTATTTCAGTTATTTCAGTAAACATACATCATGGCAGTCTGAGCATTTAATCTGGAAACAGCAGAATAAACTTGCGGTTTACAGTATTCTGCAGGAAGGTAGCAAAACGTGTCTCATCTGCCTGGTGCCTCAGTCCGGTCTTTTCCACACGTCTGTCTGCATGTCAGCCATCGGTAAACACCTAGAGATTTTTCAAATTTAGCACCACTACTTGTGTATCATTCACCAGTCCCCATTTTCTTCTTTCTGTACACCTACCTACAAGCAGGTGTTGGGTTTTTTTCCCAACTTCAGAAATCTTTTGTAGTTCGGGAGAAAACTATTGGTCTCGGAGTACCCAAATTGTTTCCCTTACATGGGTTAGCACACTGATTGTTAATTGTTTTGTGCATTCTACMACAATAATTTGAGAATGAAAATTTCAAATTCTAGCTCAATGCTATGTTTATTAAATGTAGATATTCCACTTTCAATTTATTCCACTTCCAAAGATATATTTACCTAGTTTGTATGTTTAATGGACAGGTTTCCATCCTGACATCTTCTGGCTCCTGGTTTTCTGTTGTATAACAACTACACACTTTGAATTGAACTTTAACTGGTATTCCAGGTTATAGACTTCAGTTTTGCATTGGTATTGCAACTCTTTAAAACCCCCTTTGTTTCACAGAACATTAAATGAGCACATCTATCATCCTCATCTATTCACAAATATTTTAAAGCAAAATAACATTTCTTGTTTTAATCTAATCAGCTCATCAGATTTGTTACAGCTGGCAGTTCTCTAAAATGAGAGATTATAGATTATTTTACTGTTAGTGGTTAATCGTGTAGAAAAACCATGATTTTTGGTCTGTATTGAAGCTGTGCATCCTACTTACAATTTTTTCTATTCCTGGTATGATAAAGTAAAACTTCAGAAAAAAACATCTGCTAAGTCAGCAGGAAGAGATTCTGGCTGAGCAACTAAAGCCACTGCTGAAGAGGGAGGCTGAATGGACATGTGGAGGACCTCCACTTCTGGGGGACTGACTGATTCAGGGAACTGGAAAAAGGGTATGAAAATATTCATTTGTAGATCATGAGGAGTATAATAGCTGAAAATCTGTGTCAGGTGAAGTATGTCTGCAATAATGTATTGCTGCATAGTATTTTGGCCTGCTTTTGGTCAACCTTATAGAAACCATATTGCACAAAGGAAAGCGTGTGTCAATGACAAAATTGCTTTTTACCTGGAGATGTTTTAAATATATTTCAGGTCCAAGATCATCACTGCACTCCAGCAACATCTCTGCACAGAGCTAGTGATGTGAAGACAGTCTTGAGGTATGTAAGTGTAATGTCATGGAGCAAATCCTAGGAAAGAGAAGCACTTCTCCCATGGGTCATTTGTTAGAAAGGGGAGGAAAGGAGACCATAAAGTCCCAGAGAAAGAGGGCTGGTGAGTTGCTTATTTAAGAAGAGAAAATTGAATGTAAAATATTGAAGAACTGACAAATCTCTCCCTCTGTTTCTGTAAACAGTGAGAAGGAGAAGCCAGCAGCTTAAAAATTTGACGTCTACAACCATTTAATCAAATATATGGCACTTTTCTTTTTATGCAGAACTTGGCAAAAATTATCTCAAGTGTCTTACATTTCTTCATGAATAAGCTTGCTCTCTCACACTCTCTTCTTAAAATGCTTTCTCGCTGATTTTCATTGTGGAATTTGAAGAGCAGTGGTTTTCTCAGGCGTGTCTCCTGAATGTAGGTCAGCCATTTAGTGAACAGAAGTCAATACCATGTGGCTAAGGAACAATTATATGACTCCATTTAGCAATAAGCGGTGACTCTTTTTGGACAAAGAATTTGATTTACTATTACAAATAGGGAACATCGTGATGAGTCCAGTGAGACTTACTAGCTATGCGTACGGTCATTCATCCAGTGTTAGTATTCACAGCTGCATGCAGTGTACTTGATGGGTTCCTCTTTACACATAATGCTGGTCTCTTGACACTCAGAATAACAATTTTTTGGGAAAAAATTGCTTTCTGACAGAATACAAACTTGAAAAGTTCATTTTTCTTCCAAAACCATTCTCAACTATACAAGCCTAACCTTCTTCATGATTACTTTATATTCAGGAACACTGTTCATACCTTGGCATCCTACCAGATACATTTTGGGACTACTATAATGGTATGAGAATGTTTCCAAAATACTTTTCCAGTTTCCAAAAAAAATATGTATTTCTCTCCTAGTATTTGAATTCATTCATTAAAACTCAGCCAATAAAAACAAATATTTAACATAAACATGTAGGACTTAACATTTGGCTGCAGTGCTGAGAATATTAATACAGTCTTTAAATGTATATGTATCAGAAGTCATGGATACTGATGCTGAAGAGGCATTCACCCATTTTTAGCTTTACGGATGTGACTAGTCCCACAGAAGGAAGGAAACTACTCATAAACATATGCACACATCTTGCAAGAAGAGGTCTTTTTCTTTAACAGAATAATATGGAAGTTATTGTATTTGCAGGCTGAGCCAGAGGGGAAGTCCCTTCGTTCCATAATTGTCTCCCTTTAGACTTTCAAAAACCTAGAAAGGTGTTTTTAATGCCCTATACGGAGATATCTAAAGAGATTACCCATACCAATTACTTTTGGTCCTACAATGCCTGAGGGCTCCTCTGTGCTAGATGCAGTACAAACAGAGTAGACAGTCAGTGCCCTGAAGGTCTTACCAGCTAAGAGCTTGTTGAAATTGGTAAAATTCCCAGCACAGCTACAGTAGGTTGATTGTGCTGCTGTAGTTATAGTGGCTTAACCAGGCACATGACAATCCTCTCCCAGAGGAACRTTCCTCTGCAGCCATGCCCCGCATGGGCACAGAATTGTCAGACAGAGCAAGAAGGGGCATAACACCAGAATGGCCACGAATGGAGGATGGGATCCCTGTGCTGCAATGGGGTTGGAGAGGTTTTTTAGGTTTGGTTTTGTTCTGTGTCAGAGAGGCTGAGGTTTAGTTGGGGTGATAAACTAGCGAGAAGAAAATCCTGAGGGCACTGAGGACAAGAGGCTGCACTGAGTGGGGAGAAGGCAGTGAGAAGGGCAGGGGAGGATGGAGCTGAGGTGAAGGGACTGTAGCCATGAGTGAAACGCGTTTAGGGCAAACAGCTAACTGGTAAACATTAGGCTGTTGCAGTTCCAAGGCAGTAGGAGCTCTATGATCAGCTTTGGAAATGAGAGTAATGAGCCTATTTTCCTAAGTATTGTGATGAGTTTTTTAAATAAGAAACTGCTTTTTCCAACTATCTTCTCCCAAATAAGCTTTGATCTGGCAGACCAGGCCAAGACAGACAGTACAAGGGAGGGGCAGAAATTCTCTGAAAAAACACTGATCCAAGAGGTGTTGGGGCACTCCTGGGAGGCTCTGGCTGCATTGCAGTGCAGGGAGAAAGGGAAGGCTGAATGGAGGAGAAGCTGGAAAAGGAGCTTTGCAAAGCTCAGAAGGGTCAAGAGCATACCTGTGAACATGGCAAGCAGAAGCAGGACTTTGCAGGACTTTRCAGAACTTGAAGATAAGCAGCAGACTAAGTAGAAAACCAGTGCCAAAGTGTTCCAGTTAGTGATCATGGCTGAGTAGACTCACAGATAGGAGCCAGTACTGCTTTAATTGAGTTGCAGTTGCTTTGGCTATTAGGTTATTTGCCAGCTCTGGAAGATGCTTCTTCATTTGGCTGCATTCCCGGTCAGCTGGGGTACATATGCTTGATCATCTATAGGGCTACTCATTAGAAGCACCTTCATATTATACCAGGCAATCTAATCAATAAGTCTAATTAGAACTCTTCACTTCTTCAGCCAGTCTCAGGCCACTGATTCTTTTGCCTTGGACTGGAGATGACTGAAGGTCATCTAGCAGTATATGGTAAGCAGAAAGAGGTGCTTTATAACTGAACTGGAGGCAACATATGCCTGACCCCACTTCCATTTGATAAAAATGGCTAGATTAGAAGTACATGAGAGTAAGAGGAGAGAGAATACAAGATATGATTTAATTTCAGCCAGCCTATCGAACCCCATCCGTTGCTTCATGAGCTTCTCATTGTTTGAGACTAAATGAGGAGATAAGGAGGGTATATTTCAGCCTGGAGGCACATGGTACATTATGAAGCATCATACACCAATACAGACAGTGCTAAATTCCACAGTTACTTATAACTCCCTTTTGCTTGTTTGAGTGCAGAAAGCAAAACTGGTCCTCATATCAAAATCCTCATCTTGTGTTTTCAAATATATCCAGGGTGCTTCCTTATAAAGTACAGCAATGTAAATACAGGATCAAATAATCTGCACTTGGCTGCTTGTGTAGAGTTGCAGCATTAGTAAGTATACTACACTATCTATCTGGCATAGGGTAAGGCAAAAGCATCTATATACGCATTGATTTCCACAGCCTTATCTTTAAACACCTTGTGTTCAACATATGTGAAATGATTCAGAAGTATTCTGTGGTGCCCTCCTGTCTGCCACATTTTGTCGCACTCAGATGGAGATAAAACAAAACCAAAACAAACCAGAAAACCTCAGGGCATTTTAGAAGAGCCACATGAGTGATATCCTGGACCTTTTATCCATTTCATGAAAGACATTAGTGACTGATAACGATAGCCTGTCAGATAATACCGGAGCCAAAAATTAATCTCCACTTGTTGGCTATAAACCATTTACTACAAGGGTTCCTAAAGTTTGCTTGAAGAAATTCAACAGAGAAAAGGCCATTATTCTGTCACCTTCTTAAAATCCAACTATGGTGGTGCTGTTCAAAAGCGTTTACAATGTCACAATGGAAATACAGGCAGTGCAAAGTCACAGTACTGCAGAGAGCTAGCTCACTTTTAATAACATCTGTTGGGAGTAGTTTTGTGAAGAGTTGTACTCTTTCAAATTAATTTTCAAGGTTTTCACCTGAAAGCAAATAAATGGAATATAAGATACAGGGCTGTTTTAAAGCTGAGATATGATCCTGAGTTAAAATCTGTGGTAACTTTGTTAGAGATGCCTCATTGTTAGATTGTTTTAGATTATTTCCATAGGTAACAGAGCGGGRAGTATTTGAAAAACGGAAACCAAAACTGATGCCATCATGTTATTAATCTAGTATTGCCTTCTGCTGCCTATTATCTTCCTGAGTTTTGTCCTGCATTTCCCTTTTCATCTGTTTCTATTGGCCTTTTCTCCAGCCCTCAAGCCATCACGGAGTGAAGTGTGAATCATTTCCTTTATACCTTTAATCACACTCTCCTTCTATTGGAAAAAAACCCTTTTCAACTGTGGGGAAATAAATGCCAGCAAACAGAAGGCATGTATAAGCCCTTGCTTCTTCATCCCCTCCATATGAATTATAACTGGTGGGGAGGTTCTTGTTTTGGCTATGTTGCCAGTATATTTACCTCCAGAAACCCACTACCATGGCAGAAAATCTGATGAGGAACAGTGGTGGTTTCTACATTATACATAACCAAACAGTGAGGATGGGAAAGCTCCTGAAGTCATAACGCAAAGGGGAGAATGGATGCAGTTTAGTTTAAACAGGATTTATTTAAGATTTAAGCAGATTTTTTTCCCTTAGGGAATTAAGATGCCGTTTTATTGTCTATTTCCGGATATTTTACACATTGCTGCAATCACTTTCAGATGACTTAAACATATGCACAGTTATTATTGTTTATTCCTTCTGTCATCTCATACATTTTCATTCAGCTGCTCTTTATTTTGAACCCTCTTTGATGTATCTTGATTTAGGTCTTGCCAAATTGAGAACTCTTAATCAAGAGAATAAATACTTCAAAAAGACTTTCTGGCATTAAGTCTTTATTTTTCGTCTTTCTCTTCTTCTCTCCCTCTTTTTTCTTTTTCCTTTTAACAGGAGAGTGGAAAGAGGGGGAGAGGATTAAAACATGGACCTTGCTCATCACAATATGTGATCATACAAAATATAGTACTACTTCCCAAATTTCTTTGAAGCATGCCTCTAAACCTTTTTTGCTCTTGATGAAGCTCATCACACAATTCATGGCATTTGGGTTAGAAATTGTCTTGTCGTTAGGTGCCACTGCCTTCTGCAGGGCTCTGAAACTTCCATTATGATGTACCATTGTACCAAACTATGATATACCATTTGTTAGACACCCAGACTACTAGTTTTGTTAATTTTTGTRAATATAGTAGTAGCTGCAGAAGCAGTAACTGGAGGAGATCTCTGATAGTTACTCTGGACAGGGTCAGGTTCAGTCCTGCAAAGCTCCTAGTCTGACCTGTGAGGACTGGCAAGTGGAGGGAAGGCATTCAGAGGAGTGAAATAACTGCTTCAGGATGACACACAGGTCAACGCAAACTGAAAATTGCATTGGAAATGTTATCATACTTAAGATGGACCCTGGGTAGATTCTGGCTAAGGGAGGCCCCTCATCATCCGCCTGGCTTGGACTGCATACCCTCATGTGTCAGTGTTGCACTGCTTGGGCCAGGATTTCTGTCCTAGCAGTTTTACCTCCTTTTTTCAATTCAAATCATTTCTGATCTCTGTTTCTCTGTGAAAAAACAGTGATCATACCTGAAGAACAATATTTTCATGCTTGATATCAACTTGATAAGCAATCCTTAACACACAGACTTACAAAGAGCCTTTCCAGCTCTCAGTTAGTCAATGAATTCAGTTAAGTTGTACTCCCCTTCCAATTGTTTGGTAGTTGGGATGAAGTCTGATTGCCCTCCACGTTACTTGCATGCAATTCACATTTAATTTTCTTGTAATGAAGTGGTGTTTGTTAGAAAATTCACTTAAATCACATAGTGCTGGCGCTGTTCTAAGATCTAAGCTACTTCCATTCAAAGTGAGACACACCTGTGGCGCAGCGAGCTCCATCTGAGGTAGTCACCTACAGCCCTGTTCGTAGTTAACGGAGCATCATTGACACATTATGGGGTATGTTTTGTCTCTTCTAGAAATGTCTGAAGTAGATGAAATGAATGATTCTTTAGAATTGCTTATTTCTCTCCCTGGTCAAAAAGGAGTCTATGTTACCAGCTATAGAGACAGGCATCTGCATTTTAGGCATCCTAATGTAGATGGATGAATTTCACACTATGAAGCCACGTATCCAAAATTCACACTGTAATAAAATTGTAGTAAACAAGATTTCACTTACTCATGATGTGATCACAGAATGAATAATGGACTGTTTAAAATTAGCATAGTACACCCAACCGAGAGCTCCTCTGGTGCAGCCACCACTTCCGATATTATTCTGGACATCCACATAGTGAAGGAAAGATTGAAACTGGAACACTCTTGTCTTTTTCTGGAGACAGAGCTAAGAAGAAATTTAGCCTCAAAGACAGACTTCTGCACTGCGATGAAGTTTTCCTCAGCTTTGTGAATGGTGTATGTCAGCAATCCTCCCTGGCTCTGTGTCATATGTCTAGAGAGGACTTGGACTCAGGACAGTGCATTAGAGCCTTGGTGGTTTTGGGATAATGTGTGACTTCTTTGGGTTTTCTATTATCGTCCTCCTCTCAGGTCATCTTTGTAGCACGTCACCTTTTCCTACCCTGAAGTGTTCTCTCTTCCACATCTCTTTGTGAGACTTCTGATCTCTCTCATTGATTTCTTAGATGTGTTGACAGTTTCCTTTTCAAGTCATTGGTCATTGGTTTCCTTTTCAAGTCATTGATGCATTTAATCTCCCATGAATTTTCCAAATTTCTGTCTGGCTTGTTCAATTAATACCTGGCTCAACATTTTCTCCAGTACCCACAGTTTACTGTTTCCAACACATGCTGGAAAAAAGGTCACACATATACAATTTAATTATCTCCTCCGACCTTCTTGCTTGTGGCTTTGGTTTTCTCTGGATTTTGCTGTATCTTCTCTGTTTTTTTCTTACATTAAAGTAACTGATTTATGCTTTCCACATTATTTGCAAATTTAAACATTTGCTCTTTTCATTACCTTTTTTGGCTGTAAACATCCTGATATCTATCTGACATTGCAGTGACATCTAGGTGGATGCTCAGTGTCACCATGCACCATACTCTCACATTTTAGTTTCATGAGCTAGCAGGGCATCAAAAAATCCAAGCTCTTCACTTAAAGTCACTGGTATATCTCAGGGATACGTGCTACTTACATGACGTGAAAGCTGCCTGTTTTGCAGTATTACTAGTAACAGTCAGTCATGAAGGGACTAGTTGATCCTTCATGCTTTAAGGTTTGAATTAGAGGGAATCAGGTGTTTGGGATTAAACATATGTGAGCATTCTGCTGAATCAGAGACAAGAATTTGCCCTCCATTTCCATTCACATTAATCTAGTCCAGCTGAAAGTTTATAAAACATGTGCTACCCAGACAAAGAGATCTAGAAGAGGACTCCTATCCATTATGTCTTTGAGTAAAAGAACTAGTAAGGTGTTTTGAAACTGGTTTATTTTTTGACAGTGTAGATTTCCATATTCTTTTACTACTCGATATCCTTTTACTGTTTTACAGTTTAATCTTAAAAATCTGCCCTTAGGAAAATCCAGGAAACCCAGTATTCCTGGAGCAACATTTCTTGTAATCGTACTATTTCAAATGAATACTCTTAGGGTAAGGTAATTCAGAAGGTGATTGCAACCCAGCAGTGGAAGCTCCATCCTACATAAGGATCGCTTTGAAGGAGTCTAGYCAGGCTTGTGCTCTGCACACAGGGCAGGGGCAGGCCCTCTGTAGAAATGCAGTCATCAAAGTCGGACTGAACTGACTAGATTTTTTCCCATGACTGGCAGTATTTCACGTTAGGATAGTATCTCTGTCGTTCTGACAATCATTTCCCTTTTTTCAACCTTAATGATTCCACTTCAAAATTTGCAGTCTCTGCCATTCATCTAGAGGGATGCAGGTCAGACAAGTAGTTACTCTTTGGTGTCATTCCACAGCCCTCTTTCAAAACACCATATACATCTGGGAAAAAAAAAAAAAAAAAAAAAAAGAAATTATATTAGACTTTCAGTATAATCTTGATATACAAATTTCCTAATCCCTGACCTTGTAAAGGTTTAATGCAAAAATACGGTAAAGATTCTTAGTCAAGCCAGATTGATGATCTCCATACACAGCAACTGGCCACTACATTTCTGTGGTTAGCTTCTGGATTCTGTCCTACACTGTTCAGAGTTGTTATGCTTTGAACAACTAACAATAGCAGATAAAGAAACACCCTTAAACGTTTTGCTTAAGAGTTATTTGCTAAATTCTGAATCGCATCACATGATACAAACTTTTAAGATTAAATTACAGAATGGAAAGTGTGGTCAAAACAAGCTGCCTGAAAAATATTACTCAAGGATTCGTGAGTTTTCATCCCATATATTTGAAAAGAATGCACAGTACACACCCGTCAGGATTAATGACTCTAACATTTACAGGGAGTGAATGGATTTCTTTAATAGTTCACACCCAAGTTATTGGCAAACTGTTCAAATTATGCAAACAAATCACCTAAGTTATTTGTAGTTCTAGGCACTGAATCACACGCTTGAGCAACGGACGATTTAAGCAAAATTTCTACTTCAGGAAAACAACAAACATGCTCTATTCCTGTTAATCTTAAAATGTTAAGTTTATAAAGAAGGACAATGGCTTATGCATTAAAAAGAGCTAGTTGAAAATTTTCCAGAGTATGCTCCTGTAGGAAAATGCTATTACACTGA
This sequence comes from Phoebastria nigripes, assembly GCA_035582835.1. Taxonomy (NCBI): domain Eukaryota; kingdom Metazoa; phylum Chordata; class Aves; order Procellariiformes; family Diomedeidae; genus Phoebastria; species Phoebastria nigripes. The sequence goes on along the minus strand of JAYKAV010000367.1, from coordinate 1,236,680 downwards.
AAGTGAAACATTGGATTGAGACATGTCCATACTTAAATAAAATAGATTAAAAATATGGAGTAATTTAGATTTTTGTTTTGAAATTAAAATAAAACTTTAACATCAGTACACAGCATTATAAAACACAACATTACAGCAAGAAAAAAAAACCAAGATACTAACTCAGAACAAAAGTTTTTGGCTTTAGCAAACCACAATGTTCCAATTCCATTTGACAAGTTTTCCATAACATTCGTTTTAAGGAAAATGAAGAATTTTAATCTTTTAAGATTCAGAACTGAAATGTGTTGCTAAGATAACAGAAATCCCGGTGGAATTATATTGCTCAGTTTTGACCATTTGCAATATCTTGCCTTTCATGGCTGATGCCGTATTCACCGAAGTTCAGCTGCAACCATCAGCCYTACAACTTACAGCTACATTGTGGCTTGGTAAACTTTAATTTTCTTAATTGAGTTTTCACACTTTACATAAAGTGCTAGACTGACCAGATTGCCCAAGGACTAGTCAGACCAGGAAGCTGGTCTTCATTCTTGACCCAAAAAGTGAAACCTCCATTTTACGCTGAAGAAAAAGTACCCGGACTTCAGGAGGGGGAGTAAACTGCCACTGGCTGCCTTTGCCTTGCAGATAAACAGAGCATATCCAGGAAAGCTCACTCCAACAGCTTTCTGGGATATTGAAGCCCAAATCCACCAATGGCTTAAAACCAAGATACACTACTTCTGCATTTCAAAATATAAACATTGGCTGTGTCTGTGTGTCACTGAAAGACAGAGGAAAAGTTTCATGTRGAATGACTTCATGAGATTGCCAAAATGTAAGTTCACTTCTGAAAGAAATGCTTAGAGTTTTACCACTTTGGAGGAGGAACCTTTGTTATATAGCACCTGCTACACGGGGACATCCCATAGCTGCTGGAATAGTATAAGGATAGAAACAACAATTCTTATTGTTGCTCTTGCTAAAAGTAGTAGATGAGGATACTGCCAGCACAACTGGAAGAAATTAGTACAGGAAACGTGCAAGCTGGTGTGAGAAAATTTCCTGACAAGTGAGAAATTGCAAGTTATGGAATATTTCTCTAAGGGAAGTGGTAGCAACTTCATTGCTTAAGACGTGTGCAATGAAACAAGACAAGTTACTAAATAATAAACCGTAGGAAAAAAACTTAGGCAAAGGGAGTGAATAACCTTTAGAACCTTTTCATCACTAACATTTTCATAAAAATAATTTAGAAAAGGATTAGATTATCGTCTTGGAAATTTCATGAACCCATATCATTATTTTCAATGTATTCTTTCAAGTAAATCACATCTCCCTCCATGCCTCACTGAAGTCAYCTGCTCTGGCCCACACATCTCCTAATGAGTATGGTCATAACCCACTAACTGCTTTTTCTATGCCACCATCACTCACAGTGTGGCAACTTGGGAAATATATGTTGAGGCAGCTCTGTAATTAATAGCATGATAATTAAATGGATTCGGTTAAAAAAAAAAGAAGTTTAAGTTTAAATGGTCACATTCAGAAGTATCTGTGCATTCCTTTCCACAGAATTCATGTGACTGTTGGGATAGAAAATGTCCAGATCGCATTTACGGACCATATTGCCTGGGTCAGTCTAGCCAAGGCTATCTTAAAGCTTCTCAGCAGCTTAGAATGAATTTTGCTCTCTCCTTCTTGTTATATCAGGGGTGACCAGCTCAGGTTTAGAGGGAAGTTAGTGAAGCAAGGGCTGGGAAAAATCAACAGAGTTCAAGGGAGCTGGTCTAGGGAAGTGGGGAGACAGGGAAGTTACAGCAAAGTAAGAGATGTGAAAATGGCTAGAAAGGGTCTATGAGTTTTCCAGGAGTCTGGGTTTGGCATGTGTGCAGGGAGGAAAAGGAAAGCAGCGCTCTAGTGTAAGTGGTTACTGATTCTGCCTGTCCCTCAGGAGCAGCAGGTTGGAGGGTGCAGGTGGGAGTCAGAAACTGGGTGTTCCAGCTCGTGTTTCCAGAGCAGTCACTCTTCTGGCTGGAGAAGCAAAAGTAGGAAGGTTGCTACCCTAAGCAACCTCCTGTTTTGCTTTGGCCTAAAGCTAGTCCCACCTTTTGCTGCTGTGGTCTATTCTGGCAAAGCAAGAATATAAATATTATTCTTTATTCTTGCTAATATAAACCTAGCATAGCCCTAAACCTAGCATAGCCAGCTAACCTAGTGGTGAGCTGACATCATTTCATGTGTAGTTTATGGAGTAACAAAAAACTGGTAGCATATCCCAGAGTTTCAATACTGAATACAATATGAGCATGGCAGAAGAGCATACTACTTGGAGTCAAGATCCATAGTGAATACTGAGGAGTAGAATTTTGTCCTTAGAATTAAATTATCTGACATAACACAGTTATAATGCAAATATTTAGGTCTTAGGGAAGGATCTATAAGAATACACATTTGAATTTTATTGTCTTCTAATAGCTTTCTCAGTTGATTTGCAGAAAATAATTGTACTCCACCCTACCAGTACCATATACAAGGAAATAGTAGCTTAATGAACAATGAGGAATGTCCTTTGTGACCTTGTTTTGTAGAGTCTTGTTTAAAAATATAGAAGATTGTTGAATTATAACAGATTAATCTCCACAGATCTCTCAACCTACTTCCAAATTCTACAAGCTTAGTGCAAAGTGTAGTCTTGATTTCAGTCTATTCACGCAAGAAGGCCATCAGCTAGGATCCTCCTATAGCAATTCAATATTTATTATCAGTCTTTTATTGCATTTGACCTCAGTCAAACACAGCTGGGTGAGGTTTAGCCCTGAGTTATTGGACAGAACATACAGAATGAATAAGTAAGGTCCATTGTTCTCATTTTTTCAGGGTAACCATTTTTCATAACTTAATGCCTTTAAGGACTGAACTTCAAAGGCCATTACTGCTGTAAATATTCAACTCCTAAGTAATTTTCATAAAAAGATGGGCAGTAAAGCAAAATGAATCAGAAAAATACTTTCTAGCTGGTGCTCAGGCTCCAAAGGTTAATAGTCTCACCTTTTTTTTACATAAAGTTTTGGTGTCCAAGATAAAGGAGTATTGTTACTTGAATTGCTTGTTTGTGACTGCATAGGACTATCACCTGAAGGAAAAAAGATCTGGAAGTGAAATCAGCTCACTTGCTCTACTAGGAAATTGCCCTGGTCAAAAGAGCCTGTCTCAAGGAGCTGGCCAGTGAGCCCCTCTTTCCTGCCTGACCATTTCACCAAGCCAAGGTAGTAGATCCAAACCAGTGGCAACCCATTTTTTCCTATATCCTTGGCAGGTTTATTGAGCTTTCCTCATCTGCTTATGTTTGCCAGTCTGGTTTTCACTTTAATTTCTGAAAGTATTGGATAGAATATATGACTGGAGAATTAGAAGGCTTGAAAATGTCTTTGAAAGTCATGAATATCTGTGTTCCCATATATCTCTTCTGGCCTTATATATTCTTTCTCTTATAAATGCTTCTATGGAGGCAGTGCCCCTTCTCATGTACTGTCATCTCCTTCTGACCTATTTGACACACTTCACTAAAGGATTTGATCTCAGTAAAGTGCTGAGATATTGCTGCTGGAGGCGACAGATATTTTATGAGTTCTAAATTCAGGAATATTATCACTAGGCATTGTACTAAACCAGAAAGCAGCTATTAAGCTTTCTATCTCTTAATGCAGTGTTTGAAGTCATATGCTGATATCCCTGGAATGGTGTCAGATTGAATCTCCTGGACCCTGAGCCACTGGTCTATTTTATTGGACAGCTTCTCTGCAGCTATTAGTGTGTTCATGTACAGTGGTTGGTGTTCTGCATCCCACTGCCTACCTCAGGCTATTGACTCTCAGCATTTTTGTGTTTGTGACCTAATGGTTTATTTTTAGTTCTGCTTGCACTACTGTAGTGATCTCCAACTTTTCTTGGAGTTTGTTTAGCTCTTAAAAGATAACTGACCAACTCATTGCTTTCCTGCTACACTTTTGTTGAATTCACTTACTCGATAAAGTTTAGAAATCTGAAGCTTTACAGGAGATACTGATAACCTGTGTGCATATGTGGTAATATATACATACATATTGCCTTATACTCTCAATTATAAAGCATTCACTCACTTTTTCATTAAAAAAAATTCTTAATGCTTTTATTGTTTATGACAGGCTTTGAAGTTCAGAAGGGAGAGGGCCTTGGGCTAGAGATGTGTCTTTTCTTGCTCCCATGCAATTCCAGAGAAGTTTAGCAGAGATATAAGCTGCTAGAAATCACCGTTTCTTGCCTCATACTTCTGTTCTTCAGAGAAATGTTAAGAGCCTGCACAAAATAAGTGCACATAAACATTTTAAATAGCTGTGTTAAAAAAGAGCACCTAAGGAAAAGCAGCAGCAGCAGCAGCCGYCTGGAAACCACAGGCTGGCAGCCTCAGGAAGGTAACTAGAAACAGACCAGCTTACGAAAATCTTTTTTCTGCCCCTCAGAAACCCAGCTGAAAAGATTCAGCATTGGTTATAGCAGTCCGTTCCCATACTTTGAGACAATAACCTTTCTTTGTTGCCAAACACATAGGACAAAGGAGATATCTGCAACATTTTATGGATTACATAGGTGTGATCCTGTCTGCCTGAATCTTGTATTCATGGTGAACTGCAGCCCAGCCGAGGTCTAGACAATAATCCAGCCTGCCTGCTTGAATGGACTGCCTACCCCTGTAGGCACCTAAATTCATCAGGTGCCTGCCTCTCTCCCTTGGCACTTCATTGTGCCTGTCCCTATGTGCTGTGAAGTGCACACTGCGAAGATGGAAGTCAGTCTTCCTGCGTATGCCCTGCTGTGATCCAGGCGTAAGTGTAGATGGGCACACAAAGTCTTCCTAAGATCCCAGAGGAAGCCTGAAGGAGACGAGCTGTGGTCAGCAGTATAACAAATAACACCTTAGGAAGTGGTGGCAGTCCGGTTTTTTGTATAAGAAAGGAAAGCTGCTTTTCTGTCAAGGTGGAATGTTATCCATATCAGCCCGAAGAGTGTCCTAGTTACTAGCATAAAACTAAGATCACTTTTATGTGTTTTCCAGCTGGCTGCAGGACTCCTACGTGTCTGGCTTCATGGTGGCTCGGCTTGTAAAGAAGAGATGAAAATCTCTTTACACAGGAGTGTAAAAAAATTGCCTTTACATGGTGTCCATGCAACAGCCTATCACTAAAGCGCTGCTGTCAGGCACGGGAGATGATGTGCAAGCAGAGCAGAAGCTAGGGCAGAGGCCTCCTGCTCCCTGAGTGACTGCCCTCAYGCTGCCCAATCTGGTAAGGGGTAAGTGGCACCTCCTTCTCTGTACCTTTCACTGCCCGCTTCAGAAGTGGGCTAGGCAGCTAGATAGAGGTGCTTGCCACTTTCTTACCAGTTTATGTATGACTGGGTGAACTACACTGCCCTTTAGATGTGCCTGAATAAGAGGGACTGGGTACCCTTCAGCAGGCCTCCAAAGGCATCTTGCTCTCTTTGCTTACTGAATATGGAACTTAAACAGTTTGGTCAGGTGAGTTGGACTGCATGCCTCATTTCACTTTTGGGATGTAATTCTGCCTGCCAAGATGGACTCGAATCAAAAGGAACTGCAAGTACTGTCAAGGAGGAAGTGAAACAATGGCAAGGAGATAAGGCATCTTTGGGTATAACGTCAAATAGTTAAACAATGGCCAAGCAATTGACTGGGGAAATGTTAATTCTAGGTGCCAAGCAGAGTTGCAGGGAGAGGGAGAGCTTGGGAGGCAGCATAGTAGTAGAGGTGATCAAAGCACAGGTCTCACACAGTGGGTTGACAGCTAGGCTGCCCCAAGGGCTGTGAGGAATAGCAAACCGAATATGAGTATATCAAGCTTGCACAGCTTTTTTGTTCCTGTTTGCTATGTGCCTGCGGCAGAATTACTAATGAGTTTCTCTGTAAGAAGTTGAGTTGTTTAAATCAGCAGCTTGTGGTCACAGCTATAGGCAGGGTTTTCTGAAAGGGGCGAGGGGTCCGCGGTGTGGGGAGATGCAATAGATTCCTAGGTCACTGGTGGAAGGTGGGGTTTGGTTAGTTGGTGGGATCTCAGTTTACTTCTGGAGAGAGCGGGGCAGTCCCAACTGGCTTGTGAGCAGGGTGGGGGACTGCGTAGGTCCCAGCAGGTCACTGGTGCATGTGGAGACCTGGGAGCAGCACTTGAGAGTGTGGGGAGCTTTTGGTGCAGCAGAGGAGTGGCTCCAATTCCCAGATTTTCTCCATGTGCTAGGCTGCTGCTGGTCTGGGATGGCAAAAGGAAAATTTCTTCTGTGTGGCAAACACAGCTGGCCCGGCCACATCAGTCAGCTGGAAGAAAAGGAAGGTTTCATCAGAGATTATAATATATTCATCCAGAGATCCAGCCTAACTGTGGCTGGTTGCCACAGTTAAAGATGTAAAAGGAAACTCAGCCTGTCATCTCTCAAGGGTGTACACAAAAGGAAGGGAAAGGCACATTTCACCCGGAGGCCAGGATACCCAGCGACATACTTAGTCCTATAGATGAAGTGGTGGAGGTCTCTGCTTGCAGGGTTGAAAAACAGGATTGCATCTCTGGGCAATATACATTGGGAGGAAGAGATCACTGCATGCAGTACAATTTGTTCTGCCTTCTAATTGAACAGAAAAGGCAAATTTAGGAAATTATATTAAAAACCCCTCTGTTAACAGAAATGTTATTCAAGATCGCAAACAGAGGAAGTGAGAAGCTAGGAAATGTCAAAACAATCGTTTCCCCTGAAGCTGTAATCAACTCCTTGCACATAYGTGTTATGATACAGTTTTTAGTTACATAGCAGTGTGGTCTTTGTCCACAGGATTCAGTGCACGGGATAATCACTACAATGCATAAGCAGCTGTTAACAAACAAAAAATAACTTCCATAAAGGGAGATAAGTTTAAAAACGCATTCCGGCAGAGCTAGCTGGTCACTACCTAAAAAATCAGTATTAGCCTCCAAATAAAACATCTTCATCCATCAAGAAACCCTTGGGATTAAAAAAACCACCTAGTTAAACAGAAAAATAAAATGTAAATGTGTTTACATAGCCTTGTTGCTGAAATATGTACTGCTTTGCTAAATAAAACTGACACTCTGTGATATTGCAGAAGTGATTAAGGGCCTGCAGTGTATTCTTCCAGTGGAAAAAGCTATATATAAAGGAAAAGGAAAACAGAAGGACTTTTAGTTCATTTGGCCCTATTCATAGTTTATGTGATAAATGACTACAAGCCCAGATGTTCCAGAGAACTGCAAGCTATTTAAGTCACCTTTAATGTTTTTGTTATTAGATAAGGTTGCTTCCAAAATGCCATAAACCAGAGTTTTTTAACAGTCGCCCAAGGTATTATTTATTGTGGGTTCATTGGTCACATGTTGTAGCCCCTTATTGCCAGCTGCTGAGATACTCTACAAGAAGTATATAAATACTGCCCAAATATCATTGCTCTTTGTAAACAACTTCAAATGAAAGGGGTCAAGGCCGTCGTCATCAGGTGGTGAGAGCTGTGGAGAGAGGCAGAGTGTGGTTCAGGAGGCAGCCAGTCAATTAGTGTGGAAGCTTCACCATCAAAGTCATCAATGCTTTTTGCCTCGTTCTGTATTGCTGGATCCGAGAACAGTTTCTAGCGCTATGGTCCCAGCACAACTCTGTACCAGGTTAAAACTTAGGCAGGCTCGCTTTCTTATTCCTCCTTCTCCTCAGCCCCGCCTTCTGCCCTTTCTCCCCGGTATAATCTGTTCCCCATGGCAAGGAACCTGGGGCCGGGCTGGGGGTGCAGAGCAGCAGCAGCATGGCCGGAGACAGCGCAGTGCTGCTGTCTGCCGGGGCGGCTCCCTCCAAGGGGAGAGACACACGGCCCCCTGCGGCAGCGGWCCTTCAGCAGAAACTGTCCTCTGCRCGAAGGTGAAAGTGGGAGTTTTCCCAAGGGAAAAAGCAAACCCTATTTTCCACCAGAAAAATGGAGATGACAGACAGATAGATCCCTGTCACTGGTCTGAAAAGATGTTGTCAAGAAGGGGGAAGCGAACATGCAAATACCTCTCTCAGCAAGGTGAAAGGCTCAAATTCCCAAACAGATTTTTTTTTCAGAATTCTTTCCCTGTGACATAATTTTGGTTTTGCCTTGTGTGCCTTGCCCAGATGATCCTTTTTCCTCAAACATGACATTTTCAGGAGATAGAAATCACATTTTCCAGTCATCTTCTTTCCAGCCCTAGCTATAACTGCTTCTGGCTGAGGCTCTGGGGTCTTTTATCAGATGGAGGCTTACGAAGTCTCTGTGCAGCCCAAGAAGAGCTCAGCTCTGCTAGAGGACTGCAAAATGACCCAGCAATTAGCAATCTCTCCAGCTGACAGATTGGAGAGTGACAAATGGCACGGGTAGCAGACAGACTGCTGTGGGAGTCCCTGGGTCGGGATCTCTGGCCTGACATACCGCAGCGACCTTTGCTGAGCTGACCGAAAACAGCCATTGTCCTGTATCCTGGGCCTCGCCGTGCTGCCCTCTTCCATGGGACACGCTGGTTTTACTCTGGCCTTGCACTACACTGTCTCACTCTCTAACCTGTAGAAAACAACTCTCCCCGTTTTCTGGGTTAGGAGGCTGCAATGGCCCAGAAGTGACAGAGGCGTGGGAAGGGGGCATCTGGATTTGGGAGGAGCGTGGGGATGTTCTTGGGCTGGCACAGGTCACMTCTAATGTGCAGTCGGATGAGGTGGCTGAAATTGTTTGCTGCATCCTAAAGGGACAGTCCCGCTCCTCCATGCTTCCCTTCTCTCTGTGCTTCTCTCTCTTTCCTCCCTGCTGTCACGGCTGCGACACCAAATCTCCCTCCTGCTCTTCAGCTTCATCTCTTGTTTCACCCGGTGTGAGCCAGTTCAACTCACTAACCCAGCAGAAAGTTCTACACTTTTTTTTCTGGGCTGCATTTCTGCTGGGTCCTTGAGTTGGTCCAATTCAGGGGAGGACTGGAAAGGCAGCAGCAGGAGTACTGGAGAGCAGTAGGTAGGTGGGTTCTGCCAGAAGACGTGAAGAGTGAAGGGCTGGGGCCATCTCTGCTCAGTGGAGCGAGCTTTGTTGAGCATCAAGGTCTGTCTCATCTGGTGGCATCCGAAGTGTAAAAATGCTGACTTTCCGCCCTTGCGGAGCAAAATTATTTGAGGCTGAAGTTTTCCCTAAGTTAGTTTCCTTGGTGACAGCTGCCTATAAGAGAGGGCCTCAAACGGACCCTTGCAAGGATGGTCCTGATCCTTCCTAAGTCAGTGAAACTACCCTGAAGTGCACTACCAGCTCTAGCTGTAATATGGATATCTTAGAAGTAGCATTTGTTTTATAACCACAGGAAAGTTGCTACAAGGTTTATATTTCTCTTGAAGATGGATAGTTAATTTGATGTATTTGTGTTAAGAACTGCTGAGTCTTTATGTCACTTTTTAATCTTTCTTTTTAATTTTCACACTTTTAAACATATAATATAAAAGCTAAACCTTGCTGATGGCTGAGATTTAGCACAAGATCCTAAGCAATGGCCCAGGTGGAAAAGCTCTCAGGGGAGAAGTCTTTCTGTTGCTCAGCTCTCCCCTTGGCAACCTCTTTGTGACCCCAACGCAATGGGACCTGAGTCTTTGTCTTTCTCCTAACCCTAACCCTAACCCTAACTGTAGCCAAGGGCTGAGCTTTACCTAAGGACCTCCAGCCTTGACCCTTTCTTTGCCCAAACCTTCTGTAGGCAGTCCCTTTGCAGCCCTCTGTTCCAACTGGACCCTTAGGCTTTGTCTCACATCTTGCATTAGCTGTAACCCTAAAAGTGGCTGAAGCCTTTACGCCAGACCACCCTTCCCATTGACAAAATGAAAAGGGGAAAATTCTTTTTGTTGCCCAAACTTTCCCTTGGCAGCCTCTTTGCAACCCCATCACAACTGTATCACAAGGTTTTGTCTCTTTCCTAACTCTCTTCCCTAGAAGTGGCCACAGAACTAACCCCAGACAAACCCAACTGTGGCCAAAACATTCCCCCCCCCAAAAAAAAAAAAAAAAGAGAATTCTTTTGTTGCCCAAATTTCCTCTAGGCAGCCYCTTTGCAGCCGTACCCCAACTGGACCCCTAGGCTTTGTCCCTCTTCTTACCCTAACCCTAGGCATGGGCTAAGCATCAGTCCAAGACTCCAGGTGACATCCCACACAGAAAATTTCTCGGAAGAGGCTTATTTTTGCTGTCCAAGCCTTTCCTTGGTAGCCTCTCTGCAATGCCAGCACAACTGAAGCCCTGGGCTTTATCTCTTTCCTAACCTCAAGCCTGTCATAGGTGTGTCCCGTGTGTTAGAAAACAAACCCCAAGGGTAGCCCARGTGAAGATCATCTCAGGGGAGAAACTGAAGCTTAGCCCTTGCCTGGGTTATGGTTATGGTTGGGACTGAAGTTAGGAGAGAGAAAATACCTAGATCTGCTGCAGAAGTACAATGACAATTAGGCTGCCAAACCAATCCATGTTTTTTTGTGGCTTGGGATCTTGGTCTAAGGCTTAGYGAATGTCTAGGTTTAGGGTTGGGGTATGATGGTTAGGAGGAAGATAGATCCTAGGGATCTAGTTGGAGAGGGCTGCCAAGGGGCTGCCCACAGAAGGCTTGGGCAACAGAAATTGATCTCCCCTAAGAATTTTTCATTTCGACCAGGGCAAGGGTTGTCTGGGTTTAAAGCTCTGGCCACTTCTAGGGTTAGGAGAATGACAAAGCCTATGAATCAAGTTAAGAAGTGCTGCAAAGGGACTGCCAAGAGAAGGTTTGGACAACCAAAGGTGTTCTCCCCTGAGAAGTCTGATGGYTCTTTGGGATAGGTTTATAGTTATGGTTAGCAGAGATGCAAAGCCAAAGGGTCTGGTTGTGGTGGGGTTGYAAAGGGGCTGTAGAGGGAAGGTTTGGGCAATGAAAAGACCAGTTTTTCRTCTTGGCCAGAGCTGGAGGTCCTTTGGTAGGGCCCAGTCCACACCTAGGGTTAGAGTTGAGGCATTACAGAGACAAAGCCTAGGGGTCTGTTTGAGGGGAGGTGCCCAGAGGCTGTTAGGGGAGACAGCAGACTGCAGAAAGAATTCCCTCCTGAGAAGTTTTTCATCCAGGACACAGCTGTCCTTTGTTGTTTCATTTCCCTAGGACTTTCACTTGTARGATATCATGGTTATTTCCATTAAAACACTTGCTGAGAAGTATGAAGTCTTGATATGTGTAAACTGAAAACAAAATTGCAAACAATCCTATTGAAAATGCTCTCCAGCTGGAAAATAAAAGTTGAAAAGAAATGTCCTGTAATGTTATGGAATACAAACTGTTTATTAAAGGGTCCCTGCAGAATTTGAAATGAAGTATRTAAGCGGTAAGGAAACATAAGACTCATAACACAGAAGCTAGTGTATGGGGGTGAGTGAAAGACCTTCCTAGTGACCTGTAAGACAGGAATGGCAGGAGTATGAGGCTCYGATTACAATCTTGAACACAGTATGTAATTTAAAAGTAAGCAGTGACTTTATGGGAGTCACCTATGAATACACATAACGTACTGGTGGTGATTCAGGAAAATCCCCCAGTTTTAATATGAAACTGATGGATGCAAGCTCAGTCCAAAAGCACCCATCCTAGCTCAGAGGGAACTGAGCACATAAATAACAGGACTGGCAGTTTCTTGCCACTGCTGTGAAATACCCACATCTAAAAACTGAAAAGGGACTTGCCCAGAATTCAGAATTTSATGGGGTTTTAGAACTTCAAGTTTCAAATTCCCTGAAATCCAGATTTTGTATTCTGGCCTCAGTTAGGCTGGCTGGTTTTGTCTTCGGATTTGTAGTGCCTGATGGATAAACCAAAAAATATCCTGCCACCTCTAATATATTTTTCTGGGGAGGACAACCCTAGCAAATACCTCTGGGGATCAGTTAGTTCCTCCTCTGCACTGAGAAAACTAGCTAACACCTCACAGGGGCTTCACAAGTATGACAGTATTTTCATAACATAGCTGAGGTAGGAACCATGTATATCACACTGCTGTAACAGTGCTATTCACATTCTGTTAATGTATCCCAAACTGAATCGCTCCCTATTGTACTGTAGCAACAATGAGATGATGGTTATTTCCATGATTTCTGTTTGCTTTTAGGATCTCTACTGTGTGCAGCTGCTGCAAGTTGCAGCTTCCATTTCAGCTCTGAGTATCATTTGCCTTCTCTGCCTTTCATGTTAAGGGRGGACAGAAATTCAAAGGGGGGATGATCACCAACTGACGTGGCAGCCCATGTGTACAAAGAGATGGCAACCTGGATGACAAACCAGCACCCAAACCAGCATCCCCAGCAATGACGGGCCGTGGACAAAAGACTTTGTTCRTGTGACGATGCTGATTAGGGTGTCACACAGAAAAAAAGATGGGAAGTTTTGAGGAGGGGAAAAAGGGTATTTAGTAATCTATTAGGGTGACCAGAAAGAAATAAATTTAACTGAATAGTATTTGGAAAAGGAACATGCCTGTGTATGTGTATTCACCTGTGTGTTCTGAAGCAGTAATCAGGAGCAGAGGGGCAAGGGCAAAGAAAGGCTCCAGAACTCCTTCGAGAAATGGCGAAGCTGGGGCAGGGACACCGGTATAGGAGTATCCAAGGGTTGATTAAAAATGAGTGGTTTTGCTAAACACCAGTCCTGATCTTCAAGTGGTGAATTCATTTAKCTTTATACCTCTCAAATGTGTCTTGTGTCTTTCCAAAGTTACCTACAGGGCTGTACAAATTTGGTGCCCACGCAGTTTTGTAACTGRACTATAACAGATAGACCAAGATCATAAAAATTATTTTTGTCTTGCTTAGTTCTTAAGCAATGCAGTAATGTGTTTCCTTCAGAAAGGCAGAGGCATCTGACCATCACTCTCATTCGCTGTGGATGCTGTGTTACATTTGGGTCTCCAGCCTTGGGTTGTGGCAAACCAAAGACTGCGGCTTTTTCATTTCAGCTTGCCTGAAGATATGGTTTATTGTCCTTATACAGCTGACAGCAAGCATGAAGTGCTGCTCTCCAGGTCTTGTCTATACCTAGATGAAAGGAGGCCTGTCTCTCCAGCACTTACTTAGCACTTTGCTTTCAGCAATCCCAAATAAACCTCTAGTGTAATAAATAATTTCAAAATCTCTTCTTTGTCTTTGCCTCAGAGGAAAAATCACGAACAATACTCATATATGCTCCTTACTTGCTTGCTCAATAATTTTCCTGTCCAATGAACAACTTCTTTTCAGGGCCAAATGGATTAAATACTCTTTGGTCTTTTTCTCCCGTGGGTCTAACTGACATAGTTTCTTCCTTTACATATAGCAACTGATTGACGTATATCTAGGTTTAACAGGAATGGGTTAGCTTTAATTCTAAAAATAAACAATAGAAACAATAAACGTGTTTATCAGCACTAAAGACTGAAAGCCATTCACTGTTCTTCATGGTATTTAGCCTTTACCGTGTCAAGCACTACTGATTTTGAATAGGGCAAACAATTTTCACTTGCACAGTAGGCACTCTGAGCTCCTCTATCTGGTCTCCACTGCAATTAACATTGAAATAATGATGTGTAACACGTTCGTCACAGAGGGAAGACATGCAGTAGATTTTCAGAAAGAATTATCTGGTGTGGAGATGAATTATTTATGTAGCTTAACTGTAGATCTGGGTAATAATTCTGTCATCAAATGCTATCTCACCCACTCCTTCTGTCCTCTGCCAAAATGATAAAAACCCTGAAATTAAATTACTATTTTTAAATTCTAGAGCATTATTTTATTTGTACTTACACATGTCTTTTAATATGGTGAACTAAAAAAGCTGAATTTGTCTATACAATTTGATCTAAGCATGTATTTAACACACAATCTGTCTGGCTAATGGCAGGTACTGAGCTTTAACATTAAGAGGTATACATGAATTCTACCCACAAAAATTCTTGAGTGATGCATCTTGAAACTTGGAGTCTACAGGCACACATTCAATACTTTGCTAATAAATCATAGCATCTGCCCTTTGCGCTCCTGTGATATTCTTCCAATATGTTTGGATGCTGAGCAGCTAAGATGTGCTCACAAATGGTAAGCAGGAACAAACTAAGAAAATTCAACTCATTTTGAATATAGTGATTATTTCTCTGTCAGCTCTAATGTTCTAGCACTACACCTGGGGCTATAAAATTGTCACAAGTAATCCCAATTAAGAATTCCCATTTTCTGGATGGAAATTCCAATTCTTAAATTCCTTATAAACCTATGCAAAGCACAACTTTTCTTACCATAGCTTGTCAATCAGTATCCATACCTAGTGATTCTGGTTAAACGTCTTATACTTCTGGTAGTGCATTATTTTTCACTGTAATTGCAATACAACAACAGAAACTTTTCACTTAGAAATTTTGTTTAATGTATGGGTGTATCACTATAAATTGAAATATAGATTGTGTAGAAGATCAATAAAATATGATATCTAGGGGGAAAATATGATCTAGGGTATCTAGAAATGTCTCTAACCACACTAAAAAAGGAAGAATGAGCTTATGGGGCTGGAATATCAAATGATAAATTGTGAAATCCTAAGTGTAATTTCTTTCTTTGCATTTTTGTTGGTTTTGTGGTAATCCAGACTCATGCTTCATCTTCACACTCATATGCTTGTTCTATATCTGGCATGCACAGCTGTTCATGTGCATTCTCATGTATGTGCTTTCATTATTTTGACCTATTTAACATGTGTGATGAGGGAAAAGTGAGCAGAATGCTTTTACGTGTGCATTTGAACTGTATCACTCTGTGTGTGTGTGTATGCGTGCATGTGAGTGTATGCATGCCTGTGTGATGGCTGGAGACAGCTTGCATGTGCTGAGTGCAGAGACCGTGCATGCAAGCAGGTAATTTAACGTTATGAATATCTACTTTCAGCTTTATTGTTTTTCAGACAAGGAGTTTGGGCATGTTGTGTTTAGAATGGACTCGCCTGGCATTAATTTTCTGCAGCTAATTCCCTTCAGTGTCTTATTTAAATTCATGCCAATTGCTGTGCATTTGAAGCTGAAGGCTGCTCTTACATAATAATGTACAGCACAGCCCCACAACATGCCTCCTGGGTTGTCCCTAGGTGCAGCTGGAATACACACGGTGCAATGACTGCCCAGAGCCAGCTTTCCCTGGACCCGCAGGGAGCAGCAGGCTGCACCCGTTCTTTACATTCTCACTTGCTTTTATGTACTGAGAGTAGGAGGTCGTGGAGGCGAGGGAGGTGCTAATGATAAAATTAAGACACACGACACTGGACACAATCAGGGAACGTAACGCAGCACTGAGCACCCCTGCTTTGCAAATCTCCTGTCTCGGTTCCCCATTCGCAGGACCCCCGCTTTCCATGTGGGGGCAGCTGACAAGTCTGCAGCACTCCAGACCTGGTTTTAAATAAAGGTGTCAATTGTGCTTGCATTCTGTTTCGGTGTAAGTTGTGTTCGTGGGCAATGGAACTATAAACCCAAGAACAATGGATACAATTGTATTGATATATATCTCTCTCTTTAAATTGGCCTGATGGTTAAACCAGTATTTAAACAGTTTTCCTGTTGGTTTCTAAACTTGATCTCAAAGCATATCTTTTTTTCACAGCGCACCAAGAAAGGTTAAATGCATTTTTATTTTACTTTTAGATCTATTCTGCTGTGAGAGAAAAGCCTTTCTATTTTCAAAAAGTGATGGATTTAGCAAAATGGGTGGATTTTCTGCCAGTATTATCTGAACTTTACACAATTACCTGTCTTAAATTTTAGCAGATGTTTCCCTGCCTGAAATGTATTTAATGATATATTCCTTGTACATTCCTTGTTTCATAATAACTGGGGATGTGTTCAATAGTACAGTTTTAAATGCAATCTGCCAGACAACAGTTGTTTTCTATTAATCATCTTAGCTGAAATAGTAGAAATACTTCAAATTGTGAATGCCAACTGTTCCTTTAAAAGCCAAAAGCTAAACATCTTCTGTGCCTGTCTGTTTATTTTAGTGAAATAAAATGAAAGTATTGTGATGATTAGATACTTTGAGGCACCTTACAAAAATGCTACTGTATTGCAGAACATAATGAGGCATTTTATTTTCCAGGAATTGCACAAATTGAAAGGAAACATAAGTCACCCAGGTGTGCTACATGACTCTGGCAATGAAACATAATGCTTGATGGTAGCTGAGGCAGAACTGCTCATTTGCAGTAAAACTTTTTTTTTTATTCCTTTTATTTTTAGCTGTGCTCCTCCTATTTATTTAAGAAAGGGGAAAAAAGTGGAATTTCGGTTTTCCAAAATTTTAGATCCTTATTATGACTCATCATGTTAATGACAACTGCGGGATTATATGTGCTTTGGGGCAAAGCCACCTGAATTCAAAGAATTTAAGTCTGTGGATGGCAGTACTGTTGTGGGATCCTTCAAAAAGATGAAAGGCCAAGAGTGAGATCTTACTGATTCAAGAATAGAGATCTTTTTGCCTTGGATTTGGAAATGGGAAGCTACTAACTCTGAGGAAAATAATTAAAATTAATTTCATACTAATATTTTGTCCAGGATAAGTCTTTTTGGAGCAAAAGCGCCCAGAGCCTTTTGGAGTCTCTGAATTTCTGATGGTAGCTTTTTATATGCCCCAGCAGCTGGTTGCCTTTTTTAGAGATGTCATGGATGCTAGAGATTTGGCTTAATCCCAGTTTGAAGTTTTCCACCTAATCAAAGGTTGAATAGGTATTGTGCTTCCTACCTTACTAAATGCTTGCTGAGATTATCCTCTGTCACTTGCTATGCTTATTATCTCTGTATCACCAAAGAACCATCCTCTCTGATGTGGTGCTCTCAGAAGTGTTATTTCATCATTGAAAAGATGGATTCCAAATGAAAAGGCACTTGCTACAGAAATGACATTTCATCTCCGGAAGATAAAAGGAGCTGCCTGTGGCTAGGTCTGGATTGTGCTACTTTTCTTGCACTTCCCTATTGATTTTTGAGCTTCAGGCCTTCCCTTGGCCTAAGACGGGGGATAATGTGAATTCAGACAGATTGCAACCATAGAAAGACCAGAGACAGTGTGAGATGGAGATAAAGATCAGTTCTTGAAGTTCTTAGAAGATGATGTCTAAAGAGAATCAGGGGCCAGGGAGAAAGGAGAAAGCAGGATGAAGGGTCAACTAGAAGGAAGGAAGGTGAGACCAAGCCTTGAAGGACTTGCTTATGTTGTGATCATACGTGATAAATTTGTGTCCTATCCCACTTAAGCAATAACATGGGCAATCTGTCTTCCTGGCAGTTTATGATAACAACAAAGTTTGGACTCAGTGGGTCTAGGATTCCAACAAAACTGGTTTGGCCTCTGTCCGGGCTGAGAAAAAAAATATCCCCCTGAAGTCACTCTTATCAGGCATTCACTGTCCATAAACCTAAAGAGTGCTTTGACCTTGTAACAGCTCTGAGTCAACATGTAAAGCAAGGGAACTTATATTAAGAAAAGAAGGGCAGAGAAACTCACAAGCTCGTCAACAGGATATAATCTGAATAAAGTTACAATTACTCAGCTGTTCTGCACCAGTTCCTTCAGCTCCACCCTGAGGTGTGAATGCCCCAAACTTCTGCAGTGAGGCCACCTCAGAGATCAGTGCAGCATGATCTGCAAAGTGCCTCTGACCTCGTAGGAGGTGCTGGCTTCACTCCTCCTGGAGGGGACAGCTCAGGCCTGGGCTGCCAAATAGAATAGGGTAGGTCATCCCTTGTTCTATCATGGTCCTTTTAGTCCCTGTGAAAAAATTATCTGCTACTGAGAAGTGATTTCTCTGCTATAGTATAAGTAGCAAAAAGCATTTGGGACCTAGAGGCGGTACCTTGTTTTCTCAGACACGGGAGTTTCCCCAGCCTTCTGCTACCCCTTCCTTTATGAAGTTGAGCTCCATTCTCCTACTGACGTTCACATCTGGCAGAATTAGGGTGACTTAGTAGTGTCACTGTTGGGGTTTCTGAAAATGAGATTCTGTTGAAAATATGCTGAAAGGTATTTTCTACTGAAAAAATGTTGATGATAAAGAAGTCGATGCTTTCTGCCAGCTAGGCCTGCCGAGCTGCCTGGCTTCTCCTGCTCAAGGGCTCCCTGGTTTGCCCAGCTTCTGAGGCTGACACATTCCTAATCTCTCTGAAATGATGGTTCCCCAGCTACTTGGCTCATAAGGCCTTTGGCTCCCCAGCAGCTGGCAGCCTGGATGATTAAGATTTTGTAGAGATTTACTTCAATTTTCCCAAAAACATTTTTTGAAAATTCCTTTTGGCAAAAAGTTGGAATTTTTTCATGACAAAAGCATCTTCCATTATGCCATCCACATGCAAGAGTCTTCTTTCAGCATGGGGCTTTTCTGACTGAGTGAAGCCTGTACTTCCATTGTGGTACACCAGGCATTGGGGATCTGTGTGCTTGGTCTCCCAGGCCTCCTGAGAGGTATATGAAATTGTGGAGCAGGAGCAAGGATGCTCAATGTCTGAGTTTTGACAGGTCTACAGTTACAGTCAAAATACGGCTTTTACAGAGAAATGACACCCCTTTATTCAACGTATGTTTGACCTACCAGCTTACTTATTGCAGGTTAGCACAAAGGAGATGTAACACAGTCATAAGGCACTGTGCCAGCTCCAGGAGAATACGTTCTGGGAAAAACTGGAGGCAGTATAAAGGCTTGAGATCTGTTAGCCTGACACTCAGAAGCTGGTGTTTCTGGACCTCTCCTTTTGCTTCAAGGAATTGTTTCTAAAATGGTACAAATTAGAGACATCTTAGAGATACCTCAACCACTATTCAGACCTAGATCCCCTGAACTAGGGAACTGCAAGATTTTTCTTATTTGATGATATAAAGCAGCATTAAAAATATTTAAGTCAGACTTCCTGAACTGAAGTGAAAGCCAAGTGTAAATTTAAGAACTGAATAATTTAAAGCAACACAACTGTCTTAAAAACACAGTTGTTCAAAAACATTGTTATAATTTTTTACAATCTTCATTGTTTATTACAAAGCAGTTCTAGACTGGGTTGGGTCCTGACTGGATTTCATGCTATAAAATATGAGATGAAGTGAGTTCTTACTCAAAGAGTTTGGAATAGAATTTTAAAATACCACAACAGATAAAGAAGACAGGCAGGAGGATTAATAGCAAATCTTACTGATTTTGATCAGTGGTGCACTGAGATCTTATCTCGCATACCCACTCAACAGCTCAGAAAGAAAGGAAGGATGGAAGATTTGAAGGGCTAACTTGGAAGGGTAGCACAGGAAAGCTATGTTTACCAAGTGAGGAGGACAGCATTTGCGTCATAACCCTTCATTCAATATCTTACTTTTTCTCATTGTTCCACGTGTAGCCGTAAGCCTTATGCTCTGGTGATCACTCAAACCCTGTTCCAAATTGTTAGAACAGTTCCTGACATGGTTTTGGCTCATGCCAATTCCTCTTTGACAATTCCTGAGTGCAGGAGTCGAGCCAGGCCAGGAACTAGTCCCGGTAGACACTGTGGAGAAGCCCATGCTGTTCAGCTGAGCTGAACAGTATGGACAGAAGCTCAGCTACTCCATGTAGTTGGTCCTGGGAGCAGTGAGTGGTCCTGGGAACATTAAATAGCTACAGCCTGTATATGCACAACACAGCTTGCACTAGCTCCAGTTACACTTGGAAGTGGACCAGGGTTCTCTGTATTAGATCTCAGGGTGTCAAGCAAAGGACTCCTGTTATGGCTCACTGCCTGTGAAATGTTGGTTTGAGGGACTGGCCTTGTATCACATTGACAGTCTATGGCTGAAAACCAGACAGAATTCAATTCTCCAGTCTCTTCAGTGTAAGTTCTCTTTCTTTCCCTTATTTTTTCTTTCCCTTATTATTCACTGGGGAGCAGACGCAAAAATGATCTCATCTAGAAAAGAAGGCCTAGGTATTCTTCTGTTCTCCCTGGATCATTTAGTTGATGATTCTTACATGTAAAACATGTGAATATGCTGGGGAGCAGAGACCTTCTGATCTTCCCCTTTTCTAATTGTCACCAGTTCTTTTTCACTTACTTCAATACCTTAATCAATTGACTATAGAGTCAGCCCCTACTTGCTTGTTCTCTTCGCCACACGATTCTTACTTTTTTTCCTGTATGTTGCTTGTTCCAACAGAGGCTTCAGAAAATGAATTGCAGAGCAACTCTCTTTTGAACTGAGGTGAGTTGCTCAGGGGTTAGAATATTTCCTGCGAGGTAAGAGTTGTGAATTTAAAGTGCCTCTGAAGTGCTACAACCACTTCATAGGTGTTGCTTTTTCCAAAAGCATGGACATTCCCATGACCAGCAGATACTAGCTGGGGGCAGAGTTTACCTGCTGGATCCCACACCTGTCAGGGCAGAGGCTGAGAGAATGTATGATATGGGCTTTAGGATCTTTAGGCACATGGTATTTTGAATTATAGAACCATAGAAAAATTTAGGTCAGGAGGGAATCACCTAGTCCATCTCCCCACTCAGGGTAGGGCCAACTTCCTAAGTTAAGTCAGGTTGCTCAGGGCCCATACGGGTGCGTTCTTTGGATCTCAAAGGAAGGAGATCCCACTACTTCTCAGGGCCCCTCTTCCAGTGCTTTGCTACCCTTATTGAAATGTCTCTTTCTGAAGTGTGTGATCACTCACTGCCTTTTGTCATTGTACTGTGCAACTCTTGAGAACTGCTCTCTACGATCCCCTTTAGACAGTGGTGGAGAACGGTCCCCTTTAGGCCTCTTTTCTCCAGCTAAATAAAGCCAGTTCCTTTAGCATCTCCTGTTCTATGCTCCAGACCAGTTATCCTCTCATTGGCCCTCCAGAGGACTCTCTCCAGTTTGCCTTGTATGGAAGGGTCCCAAACCATTCAGAGTATTCCAGATAAGAGCTCATGAGTGATAAGTAGAGGGAAATAAACACTGCCTTTAGTTATCTGGTTATCTTCTTGCTGTATATGCTTAGCCTTCATTGCTGCAATAATAATCTGCTTGTTCGTGTTCAACTTGCTGTCCACCATGACCCTCCAGAATCTCTTCTGCAGAGCTGCTATCCAAACAGACAGTTTCCAACCTCTGTTGTTGCATGAGGTTATTCCATGTCAGGTACAGGACTTTGTGTTTGCCTTTGTTCATCTTCATGACTTTCTGACTAGCCCATTTCTCCAGACTTTGGATCCCTTTGAATGACAGCCCTGCCCTCCAGTGTGTCAGCTGCTTCCTACAGTTTGGTGTCATCCATGAGGTTGCTGTCATGGTTTAACCCTGGCAGCACCTAAACACCACACAGCTGCTCGCTCACCCCCCTACTCCGGTGGGATGGGGGAGAGAATCGGGAGGGCATGAGTAGGAAAACTCGCGGGTTGAGATAAAAACAGTTTTGATAATAGAGATAAAACAAAGAAGAAAAGTAATAGTAACAGCGATAACAACAACAACAACAACAACAATATACACAACAGGCGATGCACAATGCAACAGCTCACGACCTGCCGAACCGATGCATGCCCGATACGAGAGCCAGTCCTGGGACCCAGAGCCCCCCCACACCCTTAGTTTTTATACTGAGCATGACGTTACATGGTATGGAATACCCCATTGGCCAGCTGGGTCAACCACCCCGGCTATGCTCCCCCCGCCAGCTTCCCATGCACCTGGCAGGGCATGGGACTCCGAAAAATGCCCAGTGCAAGCACCACCCAGCAACACACAAAACATCAATGGGCCATCAACGCTCCTATTATACCAAGCCCAAAACACAGCACACCCCCCCAGCTACTGGGAAGAAAGTTAACTCTGTCCCAGCCGGAACCAGGACAGTTGCTAAGGGTGCCTTTCTTCACAACCTCGCTCAGGTTGCTGATGAAGATGTTTGGACATATTACCCCAGTATTRACTCAAGGAACATACTCATAACTGGCCACCAGCTGTACTTCAGACCATTGAGTACAACCCTTCAAGCCAACAGTCCAGCAGTTTTCCCACCAACCTTGTGTTCATCCCTCTAGTTCACATCTCCTCAGCTATGAGGACACTGTGGAAGAGTATGTCAAAAGCCTTGCTGAAATCAAGGTAAATGATCTTTACTGCTCTGCCCTTATCTACAGTCTTTCATCGCGGGAGGCAACCAGGTTGGACAAACACAATTTTCCTTTGGTAATTCTGTGTAGATTGTTTCCAATCATTTTTTACCCTTCATGCACCTGGGAATGGCTTCTACAAGCTGTTACTTATCATGTCCTATACTGCATCCACCTTCTGCAAAAAATGAAGCCTTGGAAACAACAGTAGCTTCCTTCCAGCCTCTGAGGTAGTGATTTTAATGTGGAAAAATGTTAACATGTAATTAAATATCCATATGTGCAGTGGGAAGAATAACAATGTTGGGTGCTTCTTTGCAACCTTGATGATATGATATTCTGGCAATGTGTGTGTAATGTACAGTATAAAAGGGTTAACAAGCAGGCTTTGTGCTGTTTCTTATTAGGGTGAGTCCAGCATTTGGCTTTCAGGCTTAAAGGATATCTCATATCATATGTATACTGCCACATATGTAATTTGTTGGGTAGGACTGGTAACATTGTGGAGATGGCATAGAAATTCCTAACAATCTTTCCTGCCCATAACAGTTTTCCAGAAGACAGAACATACTGCTGCCCATGCACGTTAAATCTTTGGATGAGCTAATATGAAATACTTCTGCTGTTCTAATTTCCTTTTGTGTGTATTTTTTCCTGGCTTAGAGTCAGTGACCTAATTCTTTTCTTCATTCTGTCCGAGGTTTTTGATTTTTTCCAAGCTGTTCACATCGGACTCTTCCCCATTGTGGAAATTGTGCCTTTTATTTCTGCTTTGTATTAGCACTTTGGGATAGTTGCATTGACTGCCCTGTTGCTCTGCTGTCCCCAGGCCTGAGGGTAGATAGTGAGAATGCAGAAAGGGTAATGTACAGAATGACTTCTATAGCATGGCATCTCCCACAAATGGTGACCAAGACCTTCTACTGGACCCACCTAGGGGAGTTCTTGCAAGCCCACAAGAAGATCTTCTTGTAGAGTTTACACTGGAAAGAACCCAATTAAAACGTAGTACCTGGAAGAAAGTAAGTTTGCTTTCCCAGTGTGTTGGCTGGAGAGATAAACCAGTCAGTGTCTCTCTGTCTGTTTATTTGCCTTTTAAAAGTACATAAAGACTTGCTCAAAACCCTTTTTGACAAGGTGTGTATGGTGCTACATTTAACTAAACAAAATATACAAACAAAAGGCTCCTTAGTTTTCATAATTGTGAAATCCTCAAACTAGTGCATGCACGTTTCCCAGCCTAGACTGAGGCGTGCTTAGGCCAGTTCAAAGGCATGTAGAGAGCAGACCCAGCACTTTCTCTGTCTTTGATTTTGATTCAAATTCACTTTTTTCATTCTAGCACATATAGGAGGTTGACAAAAGGCTACCCTTGCTTTTTTCTTTCATTTGGTTGCACTTTTAGACCTCTATTTCTTTTTTGTTCTGTTTCACAGCCGTTACTATATTGTGGTTCCTTGGGGCTACCTTAATAAATATCTGCTTTCAGACTCAGGCTTTTTCTTGTAGGGAGAATTTGTGCATTTGCAAAATAATCTCCATGGCACCACTCATGGGCTTAGTGTATTAACCATCACATTGACTGTTTTAAACAGTCTTCCTGTCTTGACAAGAATTGGTATGAGCAGTGTAATCACTGTTTATCTGGGGGAGAGAGGATCATTCAATTGAAGAAATAAAACCCCCCAGAACTATGAACATGCATTTGGAGTTTTAGCCTAGGGATGAATTGCATCTTTTCCATAGCATAGGCAAAGACCTAAAACTAACCGTAAATTATACAGAAGTTAAGTTTTGTAACTTCAGTTACAACTTATATACTTGGAAAATTGTTTGCTTGATCTGTGGCTTGTCTCTGTGTAGCCAGTACAATTTCTTGAGCTGCAGAAGGCTGTATACTTGGACCCTGTGACAGGCTGACTTCTCCAGTAAAAGGCCAGCTTTTCCACATTCCTACAGACATAAAAGAGCAAATAAGCTGCCTGTCACAAGTGCTTTACCACCTTTAATTCTCAGGCTTTCCTGTCAGTCTAACTGGTATTGCATGGCTCTGAATCTTCAGTCAGTCTTCTTCACACTCCTTGTCACTACGATCTTAGGCTTAGTGTTTGCCTTATGTGCTGGTGTGTATTTGTACACATTTTAAGTAAAAGGAGCAGAGACCCCCCTGGTTTGTCACCAAGACAGCACCGAGGAACTCCTGCATCACTTTTATTTTGGGAACTTTTTAAGAAGAGAGTGACAAAGTTCCTAGGTCTCCTAGGTATTTTGTTCAGAGCACTGTACTATTCCTTTTACTGCTGGCATTACAAAAAAATGGAGAAAAGGTATTTTTCATTAAAGATAAAATCCAGGAACACATGCAGCTTTCTGGTTTTGCTTTGCTTCTGAATGATGAAATGACTCAGAGTATGTATAAGAAGGCGTCTCACATTACTTACAGAACAAAAAGCAACTAAGTTGCTGGCTTGTAAAAAGGAAAAAAGAAAGTCTTGAGATGAAAGAGAGTTATATTTTGCCTCAGTCATAAAAACCTGTTTGTTTTTTTGTTGGGATTTTTTTTTCCTTTCAGTTGAACTCTTGAAAAAGTGCAATTTCACTTCAAGACATTTTGGTTCATATCACAATGTTAATTTTATTAAGCAATAAGACCAGACGGGGCTTGAATTATTTTGCAATAATTTATGCTTAGGTGCATTCTCAGGCATGAGCCTGAAGGCTGAGTGTTATCAAGTCTCAGAGTGTTTCACATAAATTATGTTGTGGTTTTAAAAAAAAAAGAAAAAAAAAAAACCAAAAAACCAAAAACCAAACTAGGGGAAAGAAAAAAATTTAGATAGGCTACAAGGGTCTGTGCTCTGCAGAGATCACCACCTCAAAGCTCAGGCGGCCTCTTCCCTTGGGACACGTTGGGTTAGTAGTGGCTGTTGGAGTCATCAGAGGAGGCTCAGCATCTGTTCCTGTGTGGCGTTTTGGGGAAAGCTCCCACTGTCCCTGCTCTGGGGCTGGGTAGGCTTGCTGCTGCTCCTCCAACGCCAAGCCTTTCCCTTGCCCAGGACACTTCTCCAGGAGCTGTGGTACCCAAGATGCAGGGAGCATGGGGCCTAAAAGGGTTGAATCATGGACTTGAACTTAGCTGCAGGGTGTATGCTGGGATATCTGAGCTCGCTATAGTTTTGGTTCAAAAAGGTGAGAGACAGGTAAGAACTGGTACCAAACATGCTTGGCTGAGGGGATCCAGCTACTGAATAAATTCCCATAGGTATTACCTGAATTTTTAACCGAAGTTTGTGACTCGCATCTCACTGTTAGACTAAGTCCCATCTCTAGTGAAGGCCACATAAACCTTCCTCTGAGAAAAAACTTTTCATGACAAGAATGTCACTCACAACATCAGTTACTTTGTTTACCCACTCTGAAAAAATGTTCTGAAAAACACCTACAGCAAACAACTCAACCAAACAGAGAAACACAGAAAATATAAAAGCAACAATGAACAAACAAATATTCCTCACAAAACAAAGTTAAAGCATCGCTTCGGCAGAATTTTAATTGAAAAAGAAAAGGGCAAAACCTCTCTAAAGGTCAAGAGAAGTTTTAACATCTCTTCTGATTTTACATGGAAGGGACTAAGATATTATTACCTTAGGGAACAGTAAGCAATATAATAATAAAAAGATAGCCCTTGGAGGTAAAGCAGCAAGAGACAGAGAAGAAAGAGAGGGTTGGGAGTTGAAGGCTGTGATGTTTTTTGGAACTTCAGAAGATGTTTGCCCTCACCTTGAGGAGTAAGTAAGCAACCAGAACGTTTGTTCTGTGCACAGAACGTGCACAAAAAGGTTTCCTTAATGGCCACGAAAATCAGACAGCAACAATAGCCACATGGTAGCACTGAAACAAATGGAGAATAAGGTGCCATTCAGCAGTGCCAAATGTATCAGCATCTCATCTTAATCAAATAGCCTTCCCAAACAACATTTAAAATTTTCATCAAATACAGATTAGGTATCTTTTTCTTTCTAATGCTGAAGCAAAAGAATCTAGAAACAAAGCGAACACTCCCCAAACTGCCTGCATTTGCCAATATATTTAGCTCATACAAAGTTAATGTGAATAACCTATAGCTTTTAACAAAGCCTAGAACCTACAGAGGTTTTCCTGACACCACCAACTTAAACCAAAGCTAGTCCATAAGATAAGCCTTTCAAGCACATTTCTCCATCTAATTACCAATAACTTTTAAAGCTTCAAAATTCACTCCAGATCAGAGTAAGTGTGGTGTTCTATGAATAACGTGTTTCCAAATGTCTCAGTTCTTCCTGGGTCATATGAATTTCAAAGGGGTGCCTTTCAGTCAGGACAAGATCCCTTCAGGTTTAAGCCACCAGTAGCACAAGTCCAAGCTGAAAGGGGAAAGAAGACCACAGATGCCAAAGAGAGAGAAAGAAGGTGCAAGTCAGAGAGACAGACAGAATCAGCATAAATCTGACATTAACATTTGAGACTGTTAGCTGCAATTACAAAGTGGGGACGTGAGCAGGAGCCAGTACTAGCATATGAGCAGTTGTCCAGTTGGTAGACGGCAAGACAGATTTCCAGGAATATGTTTTCTCTGGAATAATGAAATGTGAAGCAATTTATTAAAAAAAGCCCTGTGTAAGGTCAGAAGGGAGAATAGTGATAACAGCAGCAGAAAGCACCGTGGGAGGGGGTGTAGGGGACTTCAGCAGCCTACACAACCCTCATCAGTGGGGCTCGGCCAGAGCATGCGTTGAGGTCCAGTCATGTCCCAGCCAGAGTGCCACCATTCGTTCCTGCCAATGTGCACAGCTTGAAGAGAGTACACCAGTAATGTGCCTATTCCCTGTTCTCACGGGGCTGGGAGCCCAGTGCCCCTCTGACATCCTGGTCCCAGAGGGATTCCCACCACGGTCAGAGGGGTCAGAGGGAGCTGTAGGGGAAATGGGAGGTTTATCTGTATAAATGTTCTGTGAGGAAAGCTCTGGTGCAAACACTGGGCTGACTGACAGTAAATACGTTCCCCAGATAAATGAGCCCTGTGCTGTGAGTACTAGTAAAAGCTCCTAGCTTTCTAATCCTGCATCTGTCAGGAGTTTGCACTGCAGCTCTGGGAAATATGCTTTTCTCACCTGCTTCGATTTCCTCCTTCATAAAATGTGGCTGGGAATTCCCATCCCATAACATTTTTTGCACATTTGGTTTTTCCTTCCATTCCTCATGGGGATGAAATAAAATATTTTGTACAATTATTTTTGGATTGGGTTTTGTGGTTGGTTTTGGTTTTGGTTTTTGGTTGTTGTTTTTTTTTTTTGTGTGTGTGTGGAGAAGGATAAGGGGAGGAGAACACATCACCAAGGATTAGCCTGTACTCCATAATTTGAATTAAAGGCTCTATTTTTGGAGCAGGGCTAACATCCTTGAGCTAACATCTCCAAGATCTCAGCTGAGTGCCCTACGCAGAATATTGTGGCTGTTGAACACCTGAAACTCTTGAACTCTCAAAAACTTGAACTCTACAATTTTTTTCCTGCTGAAAATTTCATCCAAACCAATAAGTTTCCATAAACAGACCAGTTTTGAAGAACTAGATTCCTAATAAAATTCAAGCTTTAAAAATAATTCTTAATGAACCTTCACCCTAGCTCAAAAGGAAAACAGATACAATAAGCAGTATTGGCATTTTCTGGAAGAGCTTATGACTATTGTGTTACCAGACTAGCAAAGACTTACTGACATGGGGAGTGCTGAGGAGAAATAACTCCCGCTTCACTCTGTCCTCCCCTCATCATAACTGCATCCAGTTCTCATGTGATGTTGCAGTCTGCTCATATGATTTACTCTGCTTCCTTAAACCTCACAAGGTGTTTGAGTCCAACACCTAATAGATGATTACACTTCAGAGCAAATAAAACCCTCACTGCAAAACTGTATCCATGGCGTGTACATGCTACTGTCTCTGCATCAGCAACAATGAAAAGCACGGAGTTTCTTTTTTTTTCCATTTCAGATTGAAGTTTTTTAGTTTAGTCTTTTCATGCTTTATGTGACAGAGTTGTGGCAAATTAATCATGTGCTTATTTTGGTGGGAATTTTTATTAAGGCATGTGATGCTTGCTTGGCTCTTTAGAAAGCAATGGTCTGAGGCCACATATTATTTTGTTAGTGCTGCAGAGACAGGCTTGCCTTTGGGTTTTCAAGCTCCTTTCAGTCAGGCTCTCTCTATATCTGTCTCTGCATTTTTGAAAACACTTTCCCTGAAGTTCTTATTTGTCCATTTAATATCTCCTTTACTTTACTTTCCTCCTTTGTATGAATGTGATCCATTTTGTTTGCTGAGCTGCTTGAACAGTGCACTGTCTGCTGTTGCATTAACTATATGGCAATTTCAGTGGTACTTCACTATATCTTTAGTAACGTGACTAAGAGTTGGTCACTGCAGGACATCATTCAGAGCTGATGTCAGTCACTAGTGGCCATAAACTCCTTGTCTATTTGTCATTGCCATGAATTGCAGTACACAAATCACTGTTTCTTTTGTGAGAAAATACAGCAACAGTGAATAAAGGGGATGCAGATGGTGATCTATAGTGTTCCCCATGTTTTTCTGTTACCTTCCTACAAGCCCAAAAGTGTATCTTTACCCGTGCATTGTCAGTAATGATTTTGGTTCCTAGGGAGGACCACTCAGCATGGGGAATGGGGAACACTGGCTTCCACTCATGGCTCCACAGTGGCCTCTGGATCAAACACAGGGCATTCCTAAAAATACCCCTTCCCACTTCTGGGAAGTGCTTTGAGATCTGAAGTTGAAAAGTGCCACTGAAGAACTAGGTGTTACTGATTAATGTTTTTTACAGGTCGACGTTTTTAAAGTGTTATTTAAATTTCACCTGCCCTCCCCCCAAAATACACACGGAGGGGGCAGAAAAAGAGTGAGAACAAGAGAGAGAGAAACAAAGCTGCTGTAGCATAAAGGTTGATCTGGAAATGAGCAAAAATCCCTGCCTCTCAATGARCATCCTCAGTTAGTTGTGCCAAATCCGTTTCTCATGCAAACACGTTGCCTAGGGGTGTTGTTAGGTGCTGTGGCCACAGTATCTTTGCCAATCTTGAGGACTTTATTATTTTCTTAATTTGTGGCAAGAGGCTGGAGAAGACTAAAGAAAGGGAAATAGTTTCTAGGGATCCATTTGTAACAATTTTAAGCTGCAGAAGATGTGGGGCCTGAAAACCTTAATGGTGCCTCCTTTAAATGTGTATTGTTTCACGGTGGACTGTAATCTCTATTTCCTTGATTGATAGGGCTATAATGCCTAGGAAAGAGTAGAATGGATGGGCCAATCAGAAATAAAGACCCAAGAAAAGGTCAAAATGGTGGAGCACTTCACTATATTTCTTGAAAGATGTTGGGTATTAAATGTCAGATGCAATCTTTGTCATGAAAATGAAGTAACAAGCCACTAGTGTGACCCTTTCCTTTGAATGATAGTCTTGTCACTTTTTCTAATGCTCTTTCGCCAGGGTTTAAATTGAGGGAGAACGCTGCCTATCTTCTGAAATATTTAAATAATAGAATACATTCAGGAAAAAGAAGGAAAGTGAGAAAAGGAGGGAAACAAAAAATCCCTTGTTAGATAYTTGTTTTTCAAACTTGGCATCCTAAAACGTATTTTGTGGTACGACAAACCAGATAGTTCATATAGAACATGAGAGTTCAATACATACTGTTCGCATTATTGTTTTATTAAGATGCTTTCCACTTTGGGKTTTGACTAACCCCAGTCCACCTAGCAGTAGCAACAGGCTTGATGATGCTTGTCTCAGTATGGGCAGACATTTCTGTTTAGTAAGTGAGACAAAGGAAACACCTACTGAAAGGAAAGAAATTTGACAACCTTTACTAGAAAGATTACTTCCCAGTTGAGATATATAGCCTTTTCCAATGCTCAGCATTACCTTTTAACACGTCTTTCTATATCATCATAGTACTGCCTCAGAGTTTTTTATCAATAAATCTTAAACTTTCTATAGAAGATTCAGCTTGGTCATCAATTCCATGCCCAGTACCTCTCTGCTCTGGCAGTCCTTTACACTGGCATGTCCCCTCTGATTGTTGTCAGCTGCATCCTCTTCTTTTAAAATTTCCTAGCAAAAAAAGTTTTCTGGTCATTGAAGGGCATGTTTGGAGAAGTACATTATGAGACTGCTACTCTGCTGTCACCCTTTCCTTATAAACATTCTTTTATCTTCTCAATGGGTGCACTTACTGGCAGGGGTGCAAGGGAAAATAATATTAAAAGCTTCTGCTGGGAGAGCCAGGCTTGCCAAAGCTCTAATGAAACTTGCTTAATGTGCTCTATGCACATAGATAAATCAGGAAGCAGAGTGAATGCAGGTGGAGGCACATGCCCTGTATAAGTGACCCAACTTGGGTTATATTCCGAAGCATCATGTTTCTACCTCATCCTTCATGCAAACAATTCACTTCTATTTGGGAGGGAATCAGCAAACAAATAAAATAGTTTTGCAAGTTTGTCCCATGACATTATTGCTAGTTCTGCAACCTTACAGTGTGGTTAGTGTTTGRCATGGTTTAACTTACATAAAAATGGAAAAAACTCTTTCAGCTGAGGCAGAATCACAGCAACCTGCCATCAGGACAAAAACAATTTGTCCCTGACTGTACTGGCAGATAACCCATGGTGGCATTGGCTTGGTGCTGTCAGAGACAAGGTCACAGTGACTATGTCCAGCCTGYGGAGCAGGCACACACGAGGACACTCTCTGCAGCCTTGTCCCTGATGGTTGAGGCTGGGAATCAGTTGTACACCTTTCAGCTTCCCTTCTTGCCTCACACTTCCCTTTCCTTCCCCTGAAAGCACAGGCATGGAAGGATGGGATTTCACATGGCACTCGTCTCAGTATGGAGTAAGGAAGTGACCAGAATACATGTCAGAGCTAAGTGCTGTGACCTGGGAAGTTCTCCTAGCTCCTCCTGTRAGGATGTATTATAGACATACCTCAGCTGAGATTGGTGTGGCAAATACTCTGTGCTGAGATTATGGATTGTCCATTCCCTTTTTTTCTGGACCCTTGGTTTCTCCTATGCTTGGCAAAGTAGCAGAGGTCTAACTTGGYCTCTTACATGCAAAGTATAAAAGTCAGACACAGACAAGCAGAAAGACAAGGTTAGCTCTATCAAGAGCAAGCTATAGATGCCACTGTGTAGGAAAGAGAATGAGAAACTGAAGACCTAAATTATGAATAATGAAAGGGTAACTTGTCCTACATACTGCATTTCTATAGATTTTCAGCAGAAGACTGGAAGTGACTGAATGGAAAAGAGTTAACTTCATGTAATGGGTTTCACCATCTACTCACTTTCACTCCATTGAGCTTTCCTTTTTTGACCCCTTCCCTGAGAGAAGAACCCATGAGTCTTCACCTCTTTCCCTGGCTTTGCTGAAGTTCTTAAATAATACATGGCTTTACCGTCCCCACCTGTGAGACCGCCTGGTATCTCCCTGCACTGCATGTCACTTTCCTTCTTTCTTTCTCATCGTCTCATGTTTAACGGGAAGACTGATTAGCAGTCTAGGAGCGTATCTTTTGTCAGTTGCTGTGTAGATAAAAGCATTATCTCAAATAGTTCAGCACTGGTACAAGTTTGCTGGATGTGCAGGTGTCAGACAAGACAATGTGCTGGGTTCATGTTTCCACAGCAATGAGCTTGGAGCTACAGCTCAACAGGATAGAAATAAATCACATTTTCTCCCTCTACCGGTCTTTTCTCACCTTGGCTGTTTGCCTTACACACATTTTAAAGAGTTGCAGTACACCACCTCAGTTGATTCTTCCCCTCCAACAAGGACAACCAATAACATCTTTCATATCATCTGAAAGATTGCCAAATAGTTTTTTTCACATATAAAAATTCCCTGCAAGTAATGGGAAAGGGAATAAGGGATGCTATCAAAATGAAATATACTACATTTAAAATGATTTCATTGTTTTTTTCTTCTGCATCTTTACTTTAAAAGAAATCACATTACTTCTTTCAGGGATTGTTACTGTGAAGCTGATCAGGCTGAGATCTCTGTTCACACATCTAGAGCTTATTTAATAGTTTAGTCTTGTACAAGACTGTCAGCTTCTTTGGCCTACTGAGCTCATATATTGTCTTTATTCTTTCAAACTCATGTTGCCAGCGTAGGCTTGAAAAAAGTCTCATCGGACAGGATTTTTTCCCCTCATACAGACCAGATGAAACCAGCTCTGCTTTCTGCACACCTTCTCCATTCCTTCCTTCATCTCCACCAGCAGTCATGGAGACCTGCCAACTGCAGAGCGAAAGGGGATCTTTTCCCATTCAACCACCCAGTTGTTCTTCAGAGAAGACCACAACCATCAGCCAGTTGACCATTCTTACATGGAATATWGTAGAACACTTGCCCGGCCTCAATTTTCAGGATGTAAGGGAGCAAAGAAAGGACCTTCCCAGAAGCGTCCTGACTTGGCTCAGATTGATGCCATCCATTCACTTCCCCTTCAGGCTACTGCAGAGGGAAGGTGCTGAACTGTAAGCGGCACTCGTTTCACTGGAGTGAAGCGGCCTCAAATTCCACCCATGACTTTCTTATTGCTAAACATTCTTTACCACAGCAAAAGTATTTGTTTAATGGGAACCAGATTTGGGTCATAAACCTTAAGCCTATCAAGCTTTATGTTAGCTAATGTTTACCTTATTGTATTTTTTTTTTTTTACTCTCTCTCTCTCTAGTAAAAAAGACCTTGCTGTAAAGGGAATGCAGGGAAGCAAATAAAGCAAAGGAAATCAGGAAATACTATGAACTGCATGTGACTCGCAGCTGCAGAGTTCCTCACAGCAAAGAACCCTGCCTCAACAAAGTGGCTTATGTGCTTTAACAAATATCAGCTGTTTGTTTGGGGTGTAATGAACAAACCAGAGCCAGAGTGACAACTGCTTCAAGTAATTATGAAGACAGCTTGCAAACTATGGCCCCACTTGTTTCAGATTCTAAATGATGACAGTCAGGCTGCTGTTGCTGCCAGCTTTATTTCTGAGCACTTTTATTTCCATATTTCAAAGGTCAGTGTGTGGTGGTGATGGCAGCCAAAGAAAGCCTGTGTGAACGGTGTGTGTGTGTGCCTGCGTCTTTGTGAGAGAAAGAAAAAAAGAAAGAAAAGCATTTTTCAGCATTACCAGTAACTGTTATATTAATAATAAACTCTTAATGAAGTGTTTATAATATGTTAAAACCTAGGAGCCCAGATGAGTTTGGGGTTTCTTTGCTGCAGGCATCACTTACACGTGTAGCAAGGGGGACTCTGCCCTGAGGAGTTTACAGTGCTAATGGTAGAGATGGCAGAACAGTGATCCCAAGGAAACTCAGTGGTCTTCTACAGAGAGCAATGGAAACATGAAATAACTTATCCAGGGGTTTTACATCCAGGTAAAACCTGAATTGATTTGAAACCCCCTGAATCTCAGACCATTACTTAGGCTGCATCTTTTCCTTCCTCTAATACCTATAATTTATGTTTTATAATGCTGTTGATTTACATTTATACAGAGGCTGAGGATTTTGTGGTATATAATAATCATCTAAAAGAACCAACCCTTGTGCTGAAGAGATTATCACATACGTGGAACAATGCCTGGTGGAACTTCTACAGGATTTTTGGAGAAATTTTACTGAAGTAGTAGTCTGATTTTTCCACAAAGTGATCTAATTTTTATTTTGTATGCTTTCTTTTCTTTAATGAATTTATCTACTAAATATCTCATGAGATAAACATGAAATAGCACAGGAATGGAGGTGAAGGAATAAGGAGAGAGTTGAAAGGAATGGGTTCCTTGGGGAGACGTGGACAGGGGAAGCCACTTTGGTCCCAGAACTAGGGTCTAATTTCAAGCACTCCTTGGTCACATCAGGATTTGTAGGAGAAAGGTCTGAAGGACGTATGAAAGGAATGAGCGAGTTAAGGGTCTCGACACAGGAGTGGCAGGAGGTAACATAAATTCTGTGGAGGTTTAAAAGCAAGAGATTTGCATGTGATGCAACAGGAGTGAAGCCATTGTGTTGATTTCCAAGGAAAAGATTGTGGATTWATGTGAGCCACCTGGGTAGACTGGAAAAAGAAGCCAAGCAGGGTCAAGGCAGCATCTTGGCTGGACTGACAAGGAAGGCAGGTCAGGAGGTATGAAATCACTAATGAAATAGGAGGAAGGTTATGAAAACACAGAGAATAGTGTGACAAATGTAGAGAGGCATTTGTGAGATTATATGGATGTAAAAGTGACAGCAGTTACCCCGGCTGTTGGGAGAGAGCGCGGCCGACAGCCCGATGGTTGGAAGGCTTGGATACAGGGAAACCTATGAATTATCTTCTCAGACGGTTAYGTATGTGACCTCAGATCACAGTGACAGGGAGGAAGAAGAAAAATAAATAATGCATCCTGTCCTTCCCATCAAGCTTATGATCCTTTGCAAGATGCGCTTTTTCCCAAATTACAGGAAATCAGAAATTTCTTCAACCAAATCCAAAAATAAATGCAAAACAATTGATGAAGGACAATAGACTGCAGCCAAAGGTAGACAAATGCTCCTTCAGTGAACTCTGAAGTGTTTATTAATCAGATGTAAATAGCCTTGCTTCTAATACAGTCCAGGTTTGGCAGCTGTCTAATCTTGTTTTTTCCCTGGTTTAGAAAAGACAGAGTAATTTCACTTACCCTTGAGCCCACTCCCAGGCACCTCTTTGATTCAGAAACACTCTTAAGCATATATCTCATTGTGAACATCTATGTTTCTCCAATACCCACTATCAATGAGGCTCCATATATGGGTTTTTTACCCATTTAAATTCTGGTTCATCACCTGTTTAAATTATGCTTTCATGTGTTCATGGGAAAAGACTGATAAATTTTGTGAGTTTTCCTTGTCTTGGTGCTCCCATTCCTTTGTGGAGAATTTTCTCTTCCATAACAGATTTGACCAGTTCATGTGTGATGCATCCTTGCAGGAAAAGTCCACATTAGGCTACATGTGCCTGAGGAACAGAGCATCAAGAGAAAAATAGCTGATGAAAGAAATAAAAGTGCTAAATTATCTGACATTATGCATTCTTAATGTATGAAACCTTTAGTCTGAAAAGCTGTGAAAAAATCCTACTGACTTTGATTATTCCCTTACGTAGGATAATTTGCAAAATCTACTTGCGACATGTGAGTTGTAAACTAACTGTAAGTAAAATTTGAATCCCTTTATGATAGCCCTTTTCTTAGTTTCTTTCATAATAATAGTTTAGTCTTCTTCACGCCTCACTTGGCAGATTTCCCAGCCTGTCTTTTTGTAGGGCGGCTCCATTAAATTCCGCAGAGAGCAGCACGTGCCACTCTGAAGTAGCCATTTCACGAGTGGTCTCTGAATTTCTTTTAGTGCTGAGTTTCTGTTTTTCTCCTGATAATCTTAGTCTTACAGCACATGCTCACACAGGTTTCTCCAAGGGCAGTTCAATCTCAGCTGCTCCAGTGCTGCTGAAATGAGGGAGGCAGGGAGCTATTGCTCTAGCTCTCTCTCACGGCTGTCATTTATAGTTCTTTTCCCAGTTGAAGTCCCTGGAAATTTTTGCTTCTTAGCAAACAAGCTGATGTAGTGTCCTAGCTTCCCTCTTCTACTGCACAGTTGTTTGTGTGTAG
Organism: Phoebastria nigripes; assembly: GCA_035582835.1. NCBI lineage: Eukaryota > Metazoa > Chordata > Aves > Procellariiformes > Diomedeidae > Phoebastria > Phoebastria nigripes. Next base: position 1,200,748 of record JAYKAV010000367.1, on the reverse strand, counting down.
AAATTGCAGTACTAAGCTTAAATACAGATATGCATTTAAGTCTCCGTAAATCCCAAAATAGCATAAATAAAACCTTGAAAATTAAACTGCCTTTTTCTGTTACTACTAACGAGTGATTAGGTTTGTTCTCAGTAACATTTCTACAGGTTGCAGTTGTAAATGGTAATAAAGATGCAATATTACTAAGCAAGTACATGGTAGACAGATAGTGAAGATAAGTGCTGTTTAGTGTGTATCAGAACAGATTGAGAAGGAGGCTTAGCAACACCTCAGTAGAGCATGGTAGCATTTAATACTTGGCTTATTTTCTTCTTGTTTTATAGAGCTGAGCTGTTTACTTTTAAGTTTGGCTGTTTGTTATTTCCTTCAAGGATGGATACCATAAGAAAAGGAGATAATCAGTTGCCAAGGCCACTCAGTGGGTAAATGATTGAAATGAGACTAAAATACAAGTTTTGACTTCCACAGTTATTGAGGTGAGCAGTGTTAAGCTGTAGACCGTATCTATGACTCAACAGCTGACACTTTCAGAAAGACATTACCATTTGAAACTGGAGTTGATCAGCCATGTTGATTAATGTGTTTGATTCAGTGGCAAATAACCATAAAAAGGTTTAAATACAGACAACCGATGTGGCTCAGGTCCAAGCRAACAATTGAATGCAAGAGGTCATGGATTTCAGGGATGCCTTATAAAGTAGGCTAGTGATAACAATGTTACTGGGGGTTTTTTTCTCTGAAAAGTGGAGAAAAATATCCTTTCCCATGGATTTACCTCATCTGGGATTCAGTGGGCCAGGGCAAGGCAAACCTTACACTTTGCCTCCACCATATTAGACTTCTGCATGATTGATGTCTCCCAGGCTATTTGTGAGCGAAGTGATGTGCCAGTGCAGAATGGCTTGTAGAGAAGGTCTTATTTTAGAAGCGTATTGAGTATGCTGGGAGATTGCCATTTTTCTCCTTAGGTAGTCTCTATCTTTATTCTTATTTGACATGAAGCTTAGGCTTTGATGCCAAGAAGCACAATGAAAAAGAATGGTTTTCCCTTGCCCATTTTTTTCCTCATTGTTAAACCTGAGAATGCAGCTATTTATTTCTATGAGAGGTTAACTCAGGAGTGGCAAGCTACTTTTTCATTTTCATTTATTTTCTCATATCCAATTTCTGCTTTATGATGGAACGGATGGAATTTTTTAGTACTTTTTAAGACCAGGTTAAAAAAAAGGTGAATAGGCAATTATAACATGGCAATTACATTAAAAAACCCTTGCTATAGCTGCCATTCTTGCAGCACTTCTACTTTTGTCTTTATTATAATACCAGCATCCATTCTCCTTATTATCAGCTATATTTTTCTTCATTACTAGCAACAGAGAAAGGGAAAAAAAAAAGAAAATAAGTACAAAGAACTGCAGATCAAGCAGAAAATACTGACATACTAAGTTAATAAGGGATTCCCCCAAAGGTCTTCTTCTGAGATCCCAGTCTTGAAGTGTTTAGGACCTTTAGTCATCAGCACAGGCAGACATTTCTGCAGTTCAAGATCCTTAATGTGTTCTGTAGCCCACAGGCCTTACACTTGCAAAAAGAGGAGGGAGAGGAATCTTCATTAAGCAAAATCTTTCTCATTTTCACATCTGCTCTACCTGGTGATGCCACTCTGCAAATAGACTTTCAAAATATAGATTTTTCTGGGAAGACTTATGCTTTGCTCCTGAAAATTAAACCTAATGTATTGGTGGAACAGTACAGCATCAGGTTTTACTATGTCAGATGGTCTGTGAAGAACTAGAGGGGCTAGGAGATGCTTCCTTAGAAAATTATTTTGAAATTCCTGACAGCTGGTGCAATCTGGCACATTTTAAAAGCAAAATATTTACCTAGAAACACTTTCAAATCTTTGTATTAAATTTCATGTCACTTATTTGCTTACTAACATTGTATCTTAAGGTGGCCCAAGGACAAGTAATTCTTTTCCACTGCAGGTACAGTAGCAGTATTCAGAGGGGAGCAATACCATGAAAAGGGAAGCCACACCCTTCATTGTGGTGTTTAATATTTTAATAATATTGCTCAAAATATCAACCAAAAGTTCAGATCAAAAATGAGAAGGTCATAGGATATGAGGATGTCATAGGATAAATGAGGAGGTCATAGGATAAAATATGGTCTTTGTTCGGGAGCCAGGAGTGGAGGAAATGATGGCATGTTATAGGCTTAGCTGCCAAGAGAATGAGGAAAGCATTTTGCTAAAACCAATGTCTTCACATCAGGAAAATGGCAGGATAAACATGATTATGCAGGTTTTGGATGAAAAATAGCTGGGCAAAACGGAAGTGATGCTGGTCAGTGAACTGAAGTAAAAAATGGGTTGAATATCATCTCTGCCTCCCCATTAAATGTATATACCTATTTTTCAACGTGTGACAAAGCCTTGGGAAGATGAAGGAGTTGTGTTTACCTGCTGATGAAATTGGGATGAACAGCTAATGTTGTTTTCTAAATAACGAGGTAAGAGTGAAAAGAAGTCTAGGAAACTTCCATTTAAGGCATCATTGTATCCATCCATGAATATAACCTTTCCCAAAGGAATCACCAAAGCTGAGCAAAAATGTTAAGCAGAACACTGATGCCACATATCTGATGGCTTGGCCCAGTGTGAACATAACAGGTCTTTAGAGAAGTCTTCCAGCTACTCAGGTCAGCTGTTGACGCCAGTTTACGGCTCTTGTCCTAACTTACAAAGCCGTTAATGGATTGAGTCTCAGCTACATAAAAGACCAAATTTCTGTGACAGCTGGGGAGATTACAATTCCCAAATATAAAGACTTATTTGTTTGGGAAAAGAAGGGGGTGGAGAAAGAAGGATTCACTATGGAATGGCCTGGCCTTGGAGATCAAGCAAATCCAAATGCTGACCACATTTTAGCATGCATTGTAAATCATTTACATCCTATGTGTGAGCCATAATCTCTGATTTATTCCTAAATTTATATTTTCCAAAAATGCCTAGTCCAAGCTGAATTTTAGTCTCAAAGATGGCAAAGTGGCAGTGACCCTGAAATTCCCTAGGGATTTTACTGTTGCTTTTGATTTGTATGTGGAAAATCCTCATATCTTAACACTGACACATCACTGTACTAAGTAAAGTAAGACGTAATAAGGTGGAATTCCACCTGAAAGTAGAGGTAGATCTGTGGGCAGAATGGAGAAATATAGGTAGCAGAACTATCTTTGTACCAGGATACACACATTGATTTCAGGTGTTGGTTCACAGTTTTCTAAACTGTGGGTGGAGGGCTGTTAATGGATTTTATCTCACTGCGAGATGACCAAACAGTGATTTAATTTATACCTTGTTTAATTATAAAAACAATGTGGCTCATCACTAGCATCTACCTTAGAGAAAATATCCCTATATAGCAGACCAGCTATTCTAGGTAAACAAAGCATGGCACATATATACTACCTGTGGGGATTTTGAGCACTAAAATGCATTCAGTTCTAAAACATATCTAAAATTAAGTTTAATTGAGTAGGTGAATCAGAAGAAGTCCCATAACTTTCTCTGCACTAATACAAAGGCTAACAAAGGATGGCCTTGGTGCAAAAGTCTGTTAAGCCCATGGATATTTATAAGTTGGGTATAGCAAACTTCCCCACACTATTTGTTAATTAATTTTATTTATTTATTTATTTATTAAAAAGAGTCCTATTTATTTTATCTATTCTCTAGGAAAGACTGTTTCTTAATGCTAGGCCCCAGTATTTAGCTGAGTCTAGTTGCTTTTCCTTCCTGCCCTCTGTCCTACCTGTCCTTGCAATTTTTGAAGAGACCACACCGCAGAAACAGAGGCCTGGAGAGACCCCTGCAACTGAGGCAGTGCAGCATTGGCTTGACACTTGTAGTCTGTAGGAAGAATAATAGCTTTGAATATCAGTGGCCATGGTGCATAAGCCTAGGGGCTCAGATCACTGCTGGCTTGGGGATCTCTGCACCACACCGTCTTCCCTGGTCTTGATTGCCATGGTTGTTCAGCCCTTGTCTTCTCTGACCGGTGACTGTAAAAAGGACATTTATCCTTTCGAGCTACTGAGGTCAGAAAAATCTAGCAGGATTAGTTCACTTGTCCTCTGCATTTGCCAATAATGTTGCTTATATTAATGTGTCTTTTCAAATGCTGTGTTATTGAATGAAATAATTGGTGGAGGTGAAGTTGGAGATACTATAAAAAAATTGCAATTAGTGTCATGTGGATTGAAGGCAAATTTGGAGGCTGGTGCTCTACAGACATGCAATGAAGTTAATTCTCTCTTTAATCTCTTATACTAAAACCTAGCAATAAACTAAGGAAAGATTAAATTGATCTGCAAGAACTTGATGGGGACAAAGCAAGGACTACAGAAAACCAGAAATATTATGCATAATTAAGAAAATTGCTAATGATCACTTTAATCAATGCAATTAGAGATGGAAAGGCCGCTAGGTCAAGTATTCCATCCAAGGCCTCTGACAGCTTATTTCCTTATCACTGAGAGAACAGTTTTCAATTTCATGCCTGATTTTGGCTCATCCTTCACTTCCAGCTAACCAACAAAATCTGTCTGAATTTCACAGATCTGATCCTATTTTTTCCAGAAAGCTTAAGGCAAAATGAAGAAGGCATTTGCAAGGATGGAGGGTTAAAAATATGAGGGATTTCCATTAGAAAACACTCTTTTGTAGCTCACCCTAATCTGTTGTGGCTTTGCCTGGGACAGCTTTGCATTTTTTCTCTGCCCTGGTCCTTAGCAGCAGCTTGCACCTCTGGCAGACTACAAGAATTTGGGGGGTAGGGCTGTGGGCAACTGCAGTTCTCATTGAGACAGGGTTGTACTGTGTCATGACTCAGGCACTTTCCACCAGGTAGCTACAAGCTCCCCAAAACATCCCCACGAGCCTTCAGAATGACGAATAACGTCACTGCGGTTTGGGTGCAGGCCCCAGCAAGCCCCAACTGGAGCAGCTGCCCTGTGTGGCATTTTGCAGGGCACTGGTATGTCTAGCTGACCCATATCTCCAGACTCAGTAACAAGCCTGAAGAAGCAGGGGAAACGCTCTGCTGGTTCTGCCTCTGCTGATAAAGGACCTTGGCAGTGATGGGTTTTGGGTGGCACTTAAGGCTAGCACTCCAGTGTATGTTTCCGCATCCAGGTAAACTGAGGTTTATCACATCAAATGTAAGTAGGTCCACTGCCTTATTAAAGCAACAGGCCCATATTCCTCCCTCGCTCAGTTGCTGGAGCCAGTTTTTTGTCAAGAAAGACTGGATGGGGAGGGAGAGGACTGAATGTAAAGTGGTAGAGAGGACGTGCCTATCCCTGCATCACAGAAATTGGATATAGATCTGTATAACCTGAAAGATGCAACAAGCACTGGAGTCCCCCTCTCTGTTCCCATGTTGGTCTTAAACAGTAGGATTGATGTAGTGTAGGGTAGGTGTAAGAAAACTGAGTAGTAGGAATAAGAGTTGACTGTCTCATGTTGTGGGTGTAAACAGATTAAATACAATTTTAAGTACATACTCCAAATACTGCACTTATATAGCAAGATGCTTTTTGAATTTTGAAAGACAAGAGTGTTTCCCCATGGAGACCAGACATATCACCCTCAGAAACCTGATTTATACCTAGGCTGGATGAGACTGTGGACCAGGAAACTGAAGTATGTAAAAAGAATAAGAGTGGGGAAAGAAGGAAAATTTCAGGGGTAAAGTGGTGAATAAGCATTTTATTCAGGGGGGGGGAAAGGTTTTACACACAAACACAGAAAAAAAGATACTGAATAGTAGTATTGTTTGGGTGCCTTTCCTGTTTAAAATGACTAATCTCCCTAGAGCCATAGGTCAAAATCTAGGCAGGATTGGCTTTGCCCTTCATCCTCAGTTTTCATCTCCATGGGAATAGATTAGTGCTTAGCAGCACACGCTACAGCAGGAAACGGTCTCAGTGTGTGCCATTCCTCTGATCAAGAGCATTTCCTCGCTCAGTACGCTTCTATGATCAACTTAGGGTTTCTTTTTTCATGTTCAGCAAAGCCTTCTGCATTATTATAAACAAATTATGAAGTTGCAGAATTCTATCACTTATGTAATTTAATTTGTGCTTTTTGCATCACCCAGTAGGAGAATATATATATAAATATATATATAAAACCAGGCTTTTTCAGCTTTCTGTGCTTTGATTGTCCATATGCCCCTTTTCTTCTACCCTGGATGGAGTCTGTAAGTATAAAACAATAAGAAGACCCAATGAATTAGATGAGTGTTTAAATTAAGACAATTTATTTCTAGATTTCACAGAATACTAATCAGACCTGCTTCATCTGACACACTTGCTAAGGTCATTTTTCACTTGAATTAACATAAAATTAGATGAGTAAATCAGTGGTACATATGTTGTTTAGATTAGTTACTACTTAAGTCTCTCAACTAGCCAGACATATGGATAAGCTAGGCACAGATTAAGCAGGTCTGAGTTGACATTAAAATCCTATTCTTGTGATAAATGTAATATAAACAAATATATGGCAAATGTAACCAAGACTGCATTCAATTTCAGGGTAATATTGATGCAACCCCAGGACTATTCTGTATGTGACATGAATTGGTTCAAGGCTTGTTAACAGATGACAATAGAAAACAAAGTAATGAAGTTAGCTTTCTTTTAATTGTCTCCCTAGGTAGATGTGGAAGAATTTTATAACTTTGCGTATTCAAAACAGTAATTACCCAAATAACCAGAAATGATTTGTAGCTGTGGATTTTGGATGGCAAATTGAAGAACTTGAATTTTTGAAAGAGCAATGTAGTTCAGCCTTAGAAAGTCAGCTCTTCTTAATAACAACACATTGAAGTCATCACCAAGCATTGCAATAGGTCTTTTTTTCCTTCTTAATTGTAGGCTGGAGTAGGAGCCTAATAGAGATAGGTGCTCTAAAAGCTCTAAAATTCAGAAACAGGTGGCAAAGTCACTGAGGCGCCTTTTAAAATACATCTTCAGGGCCTTATGGTTTAGTCAGTATGATGGGCGTCTGTACAGAATATCAACACCTCTGCTTTTCTGTGGCTTAGAGGAATCTGCTGGCAGGGGCATACACTGGCCCAGGGGAACCGCTACAAGCTGCTGTGCACGTACTTCATTCTTCATAATGTTGTCGTTGGTTCTTCATTGGTTGTCGCAATGGCTTTCACAGGTGAAGCTTGCACAGGGGCTCCTTGGCTTTTACGACTGTCAGTTGTGAGTTGTGGCTTACTGTGGTATCCATGTTAACTCTTCTGCTGGAGTAAATGCGTTTAGCTCTGTTGACATCTCTTTATGTCAGCGTGTCATCTGATCTGGTATTGGACCCATATTATTCTGCATCTTTGAACTGATATTTGCATTTTTCATTCATTTGTAATGTTGTGTTTTATAGTTAGGACACTGATTTTTTAAAAAATATTATTAGATTTGTTTAATCATGTCACAGTGGTGGGATACAAAGGTGCTTTGTATTTTTTGAGCTCTGGATCAATCCTTTTCCTTCCTATAGCCAAGAAACGCTTTGCCATTATTCATTTAGATTTCCTCTCTAGATAGCTGTACCCAAATCCTAGTTGTGACAACAAGAGACAATGAGTTGGGTCTCATCTTTGGCCCTTTGCCAAGCATCAGAAACTCTTGTCACAGTGGTGACACATCTGGCAGTCTCTGTCCTGCCCTGCGGCAATAGGGGTGAAATAGACCCCGACTGAGGCGAGGAAAGCTTACAACTTGCTCGCTGATGCTTTGCCTGGCTTTCGCTAATGCCATTAGTTTCACACTTACATGAACTCTAAACTGTAAATATACGGATCCATTATCCCACATAGCCCTGTGTTATTTCAAGGTGACATTGAGCTACTGATCTGTGGTTTTAAACTGAAGGGTGGTCAATGACCATACTTCATCCCGTAGCTTTTGCACAACTCTGGAATTGCAGCACCGAAAGAGAAATGTATCAGCAAAAATGCTGACCACATTCATAGACTAACTCCATATCAACTCCATATCAAAGTGTTTATGTTGGCAGGGATGTAAATGTACACTTGATTTAAAGAATTTGCTTTTGTGGTGAAAACTCTATCAAATCTACTCTTGGTTTCTAAAACCCACTGTTTTATTTTGTTCTGCTCCTGCTTTATACTTACATACATTTATGTGCAACACCAGGATAAAATACTTTTGACTCTCGCCTGCAGTCAACAAGGAAAAAGGGCTTTCAACACTATGCTGCAAACATTTCAGCTTCTTTCCCCTGAGACTGAAGTATCATAGCAATTGAAGTTGTCAATTACTTTTAAAGCAAGCTGTTTATAGACCGTTATTCCCAAGGCTTTATTTGCTTGCTTTCTTTGCAAGTAAGTTGATGGAGACAGTTCAGCTATTAAAAAAATCTGCTGCCATCCCTTCTACTGAGTTTTACCATCAAAACACCCACTTTTTGTCTTCTGCTTCAGTCCCCTTATTTCTCAGGTATTTTCCTATGGATTGGAGGGCTTGTGAATAACTATCTGATCCATGACTTATGGACATGAGTATTACATAGGGAATATATAGTGAATCAAGCATCTAAAAATTAGAATCAATCATTTTTCTTTGATTTGTTTCTTAGGTTTGTTGTTTTGTATTTTGAAGGGCTCCACAATGTGACCATCACATTAAATAAAGAAATGCCTTCTCTTCTGTGTTCCTTACTTTAGGTTAAATACGGACTTTTGATGACTGACAAACATAGGGTTTCACAAAAGCCATTGGACTTGGTAGAGATATTTTGATGACATATACTGTCTTGTAAAGGAAAGAGACAAAAACTAGATAATTTAGAAGTCTCTTTTAGTTCTAATTTCCATGAAAAGAGGAAATACCGTAATATTCTTTTTCAGCATAGTTTAGCATGGTGTTTTCAAACACACATGAATTGATACACAGCCTAAGAGAAAGATAGTATGATGAGGTTTTCCACGATGTATCAAGGGAGCAATTCCCAATGACGGCAAAGAAGCATTAATCCCATCAAACAAGGTCCAGGAAAAACCACATCTGGAGTTCATTGCTGCTCAGTGAGAATGAAATTACATGGATTGTAGTCTGCAGGACTATAAATGAGGGGAGAGTACATCTTAGAAATAAAGATGAGCAAACCAAACTCTTTAGATTCATGGAACAAAGATTGGGTAGGGAAAATATTGTTCTGTATGAATATGTGAAGGTATTTTAGACACCAAAGAGGGAAAGGAGTTGTTTAAGCTGAAGGACAGTACTTGCTCTGGAAAAAAAGTAGATACGGTCTGGCAACAAATAAACTTGAATGAAAATGGGAGGATGGTTTTGAGACATCACAGGAATAAAGCTCTGGGACGGCTTCTTGACAGGAGTCATAATTGCAGAAGTCATAGCTGTTTTAAAGAGTCTGGTATTTTCACGACTGAGTTTATGCAGTGTGGTTGCCTGAAATAGCTGAGGATTGGTCTCATTAACCCAGAAGGTCCCTTCTGCTGTTGAGTACAAGAAATGGCATTTGAGTCAGTAATTACAGTCTTTTAAGTTTGTGTGTGAGGGGGTGCAAAAGCCTACATATAATTGTAATTGATTTTCTGTTGTTTTATAGTTTTGGCTTTAATTTTTGAGCATGTAATGGTTTGACCTTAATGTTATCTTAAAATAGTGTCTGTGGAGGATACATATTATGCAAAGATATATGTGCTAATTAATGCCACACATAATGCAATACAGCTGCTCAGTAGAGAAAAATATTCCAAATAAAAGAGTACAGTATTCATATATTCCCTGAGTTCAACACCTTTAAATAGGCCCCCAGATTGCTCTATTCGTGGACAAAGCGCCAGTGCGTCGGTCTCCGTTGAGAAGCTGTGCCCTGAGTCACCGGTCTGCTTAAAGTGTTTTTCTTTTTTTTTTTYTTTTTTGTTACCATAGTAACATTCAATAATTTTTTTCCCCCCCAATTGTTCCGTTTCAGAGGAATTTTAGAAAACTCCCAGGGATGAAAACAAAACAACAGCTAGGGAAAACACAGCTGAAGCACTATAGGGGAAACTCCAGACAACAGATGCTAATTTGTGAGTGCGTAGAGCTCAGGTTTTGTTATCAACAGGAAGTGGTGGTTCTGTAGCTGCTGTTTGGTTTCTCTTCCAGTAAATCTGTATCATTTTAACAGAAAGCAATATGTGGTTCAAATATTTATAAGATAAATGTATAATTAATTCACACGAGTCTCTTTTTTTTAACAGAAATGATATTGTGGTAGTGGAAAAATAATGGCAACAAAGTATTTGAGAAAAATTGTTAGTGAAGATTTATCTGCAGTTTCTTTTTCAATTCTTTTTTTAGATGAGGATAATTCTACAATTTTTCCTTCTGAATTTTATGTAGGGTACAGAAAAAATTAGRTGTATTAATTTGTACTGCATGTTCTCTCTGGTTCGTTTTGCTACCAAGTGCTAGAGCTGAGTTGGGTAATACATTTATTATTACCCTGGCAGAGGCTGGGAACAGGAAATGAATGTCTGCTGTCAGGGGAGGAATGGTTCAAAGCCCTGCGAGGTCAACAGACGATTTTCCATTTACTGCAGTGGGTTTGGTTCAGTCTGTTTATCTCTGGTAATTCATTATGGTTTCAAGTGAGGCAAAGGGGCTGGAGAATCAAATCTGTGTATGTGTGACTATGGAAAGGCAGTCTGCAGTGTGTAATACACTATGTGCAAGAAGCAGCTGGRTGCTTTTCTTATCAAAACGTGTGACTGAAGGTTGACAGTTGACATCAGAGAACGAAGTATCACGAAGGAGGAGGGAGTTTAATGCAGTAATAAAGCCAAGCAAATAAGCCGTATAATCAAATCAGAACTATAAATTGTTAAGGAAAATGGGATTGGGTTTATTATATTCTTGCAGTAAATTCTGTCTTTGATTTATAATCTCAACTGCTACACTTGCAAAATACTGAGTTATATTACTGTATCTGTTGGGGAAAATTACTGCACATTGTATGATTCTCTACCTATTGAAACTATAAACCTGATTGAAATAACATCTGGGAGGGGAGAATAAAATCCTGTGTACCTTATTCTTCAAATCTGCAGTATTTGATAGAGCAATGCTGCTTTTATTTATTTCACTCACTTTTTCACACTTTAAAAAAAACGCTGACTTTGTTTATGAGCTAGAATCCCCCTTCAATTGCTTATCTCTGTAAAGAGGTTTTATTTACTTAAAACATACCTTCTGTGCTAAAAATCATTTTTTACTAATCAAAATGATTTCTGCTTCTTAAAGCAAATCTACAGTTAACCAACTTGTCCTGGAGAAAAATGGCTTTAATCTCAGAGGCTGCATTAAACTTAGGAAGAAGCTGAATCAATAAAGGTGAAGGTCATGGAAACAGATGATTAGAGCATGCAACGGGATGCCTACTGTACAATAGGGTTATAAAATAAACCGAAACAAAAGCCTATCAGAATACATCAAGAATGAACTTTATGAATAGGTTCCTCTTCAGAATGCTGAATGGTCGGATTTATCTCCCGCAGGTTTTTTTTCCTCCTTTTCTGCCTCCCTTTCCCCCAGCTCCTTTCTCCCTGCTCTTTTCCTCTTGTTTCCTGCTATGTTATAAACTAAATCACCCTGTGGAAAGATCGGTGAGCCCTGATTAACTAATGTGTCAGGTTTTCAATGCCCACAAATACCTTGTGCTGACATGTATGTGATGTGAAATGAATATTGCTCTGAAATAGGTGAGAAATGGACTACTTCATTATCATGTAGCTGGCTTCTATCTTTCTACACACATGTATTACAAATCCCACATACAATTTTTAGCTGATTTTTTGGAGTGGGAGTCAGGGGAGAGATTGGGGGATGGGTCTGTAAATAGGAGAAGTGAGTAGCAGCCACAATGATTGAGGACTTGGTTTAGATCCTAGAGCTTAATAACAGTTAGGGTTAATGGCTTGAGGTGATTAACTGGTTCCAACCAGTCATTAATCTGCAGGAGGTGTCTTTAGTCTTGTTCATTATTGGTAAGAAATGACACCCTAGCATTTTGCTTTAACTTTGTTCTTTTGTTGTTGACAAATGAGTCTGAAAACATATGTGGTGGAATCAAAACCTACAGCGTGATGTCACTTTTCTGGTGCTCATACCAAGGGCTGCCCCAGAACTGGGGTGGAGCTCTGACCTGACCATGCTGGCAAAAATTTGGTTCCTAGTTCTGTACCTAAGTGGTTTTTCTTTCCTTTTCTCCCTGAGTGTACTGCACACCTAGTAATTCTCAGCACTATTGAAAATCGGGACATTCACTTAACTAAATGTGGATTTGAGTTCTATCCTTGTATTTTAAAAGCCGGGATATTAATTTTTACCCAGAGCTAAATCCTGAGTAGTGATGTTACCTTTGTCCACTCCCACCATATTTCACCCGTAGGCTGGCAACACAGAAGGGAATTTGCAGGAGCTGACTATAGGGGTTTTAATCTCAGTCCCCTGCACTATCCTAAGCCAAGTGGAAATCTTGACAATGCACTTCAGGAGGGATGACAAGAGCAGTGCTGGAAATTTCACTGCAGCGGACCCAAAGCTGTTGATAAGAATGCACAAAATTATTAAGCTAAAGCTGGAGAAGGCATCAATCATTTTGAAAGGAGGCTGTTTGATTTTTTCCTCAAAGTCCAGTCTGACCTGACACCAGCCTGACAACATCCTTTTATTCTATACAGGCCCATCACTGTCTCATTCTGCTACATTGCTAATAGGTCCAGTGACAAAAAAAAAAAAAAAAAAAAAAAAAAAAAGGAACAGCAATGTTAGTGTGTATGAGGGGAATGAAAGAAGGGGAAAATAGAAAAGGTTAAAGGTTTAAAGATACCAAAAGAAAATACCTTTTAAATACTAATTTAAACTTGCTATACTGTTGCAGGCCTGTTTGTCACCTCCACAGAGGCACACGAACAGTGACTGGCACATGCAATTACCCTTTGAGATAAAATACGTAAGAAAAGCCTAGCATTATCTTTTATTTGAAATACTAAATCTGCCCTACCTCTCTCTTTTATATCATAGCTGCTTTAAAAAGAAAGGAAAGGAAAGGAAAGGAAAGGAAAGGAAAGGAAAGGAAAGGAAAGGAAAGGAAAGGAAAGGAAAGGAAAGGAAAGGAAAGGAAAGGAAANAAAGGAAAGGAAAGGAAAGGAAAGGAAAGGAAAGGAAAGGAAAGGAAAGGAAAGGAAAGGAAAGGAAAGGAAAGGAAAGGAAAGGAAAGGAAAGGGAAGGGAAGGGAAGGGAAGGGAAGGGAAGGGAAGGGAAGGGAAGGGAAGGGAAGGGGAAGGGAAGAGTGGAGGACTGCTCCTATTCATGACCAAAAGAGGAGGAATTCCAAGGAAACCTCGGTGCAGAAGAAGCTTTCGTGGTAGCAATGGATGTTGTGGATAAAGAACAGTAGCTGGTGAGAGATTACACTGACTCTAGAATTAAATTAGATTTGATGCAAAATATACCTATCTTTGCTGTTGAACTTAAAGCTAGCATCTTATCAAAAATCAGGATAGGGGCTCTGCTGCGTTCTGGGCTGCCACTACGACTCGAGTGGCCTATTTATTTAAATGACTGAACTTTGTGCACATACAGTAGACTGCTTCCTGTGAGTTGAGGGCTTTGTAAAATTACATTACAAAATAAACACTGACTGTGACACACATTGAATTCCTTGTATGGTGAGCTGAACAGGTTAGCACAATGTTCTTTTTCAGGTGCACACTTCACAAAATGGGTGAGTTTTTACAGCAAACTTGAAAGCAGTAAGCCCTGGAACCCATTTAAATGACTGCTTTAGACCTGATCTGCCTACTGTTATCATTAAAGATTATAGTATAACTAACAGTTTAGTCCTAATGCAGAAGATGTCGCAGAGGACAGTGGATAAAGGACTGTTTGCACCAGTTCACATCCAGGCACAAGTGGCTCAGATTCACTGGTTTGATCTGGGTCACGTGCTGCTGTGGTTAGGAAGCCTCATCACTCCTCTTTCTCTAAGGGTGCAGACCCGTGGTGCCCAGGAGGTGTTTCTCCATACCTTCTATAGCAGAGTTTTCAGGAGCACCTCTGTACTGACTGTCCCCTATGACCACGTAAGCACATAACAGCCAGGTGAAGAGGAATTTCTGACCTTTTCTGGGCAATATAATAATGTATGCTCCTGGACTGGTGGTCTGTGTCTCTTTTAGCATGTTGTGGGAGGCAAAGCTAAACCTCCTTGTACCAGACTTAACCTTGGCCCGCTGCATTCCCATAGCAATGGCTTTAGCACCTGTGTGCAAGTCCATGCGCCATTTCTGGGCTGTGGCTCATGTCCAGAGGCTTCGGTGTCCTCACCGTGTATCTGTGCTGAAGGCAGAGGAGGAATTGCATGTGCATAAGCTGCTACATGCTGAAAGTTCATTGCCAAATAAAAAGACACTAGCAGCATGGGAAATGCGGTGACCAGAGCTCTAGGATGCCCATGGCAGACATGCACATGGCAGCCTGGACACATTCCTGGTGGCCTGTTGCCTTTCCTGGCCATGTGTTTTTTGAAGGAAGGGCTACTGCACACTGAAATTTCGGCCGTCAAATCAGTTGAAGGTAGACCGAAGCTCTCCAGAGTGGTGGACACAACAGTGGTAACTCCTGTGGCTCTCCACGCACATGAGGATGGAGGAAGTTAGAGTGAGATTTGAGGATAAAGGTACTTTTTAATCTAGTGTCCCTTTCACCATCTCTTATATCAACTGCCCTCTTTTCCACCCTACTAACTGTATGAGCATACCCTTTTATCAGCTTAAAAGCCTTAAAATACAGTATTTCATATGTGAATTTAGGAAAATGTGCAGCTCTAAGTAACTCATGCTAATGAATTCCTCTTTGGGGTGAAGTTGTAGAGGAGTGCTGCAAGGTTGCATGGCTTTTCTGTGTCACTTACAGAAATATCAGATAAATAGATGCAATTTGTCAAAACCCCAGTTAGAGTAACACATTTGTGCCTGAATACAATATTTCCCCTGGAGTTTAAATAAGTTTACTTACATTCAATATAAGAAACCAGAATGTATTTACTTTCAGTTTTATAACTAAATCCATGACAATTTATTTTGTATGAAAGGTTAAATGACTTAATAATGGCTTTCTCAGAATGTTTTCATATTTTCTGAAAGTTGGAAAAGTGCAATTTTTTTTCTCCTAGATAGCGAAAAAATACATCATTATGTTCTTGCTTTAGCTATGTAAATGACCTTACTGATAAATGAAAATTAATATTTCAAAGCTGTAGTTTATTATAGCCTGATGGCATGTTAGCCCTTATCATTCGAGGCAGTATTTAACCCTGAATAATATATTATGCTAACTCTCTGAAATTGTTATTATGAGATTTTAATGCACCATAAAACACGTCTTATGATCTTCAGCATGCTAAAATATCAGTCTAACATATTAATCTAACATATATCTTGGAAAGCAGTAGTTTGACAAAATCTGTCTTCATATATAGCATTTCTTGTACTATATTTCATACATGGATTTCTGTGTAAGTATAGGAATTGCAGCATCTGAGTAAAATAATGATCTTCTTTTCTGCACGTATAAAACTTAGCACAACGAGATCTCAGCCGTAACTGGGAACCCTGGATTCTGTCAAAATTTGTTTATTAAATAAACAGTGTTGTTGGCAAAACAGCCATCGTACTGAAGCAATGTATGTGAATATATTCTTGTTTTTGCACTTGGACTTTTCATGCTTTCCCTTTCTGATTTGAAAGTATTGATGCTTGGTCTTAGTTTAGATGTTACTATTCTATTTTGGCAATTCTGAGGAAAATGCATTAACTAATCTTGAACTGGAGGATGATGGGGAAGAACAAGGACAGGGAAATAGATTCTTCTGGGCTCAGACTCTTGCAGCGTGGAATTTATGCAGGGGATAGCAAAAAGAGGATTGTGAGCTGCTATCTCCAATCAGGTGGGCCAAGTTTGTGTGTATTCACATTTGTGTCCACTCAGTCTCAGAGATGCTCTGGGCCTTGTGAGGACCATTGCTAAATGTGGACATACAGTCAATCTGCTTCTCTCAAAACTAGGGCTAAAAGATAGGCAGGGTGTCTGCTGACCCAAAGAGGTTGGCTAACCAGAGTCTGCTGGTGCAAGATGACGCCTCCATCATACCACATCTTTTTGTGATGGTCAGGGTGGAAAAAAAGAAGCTGTCAGAGGGAGGGGGCATCATCCAAATATTTCTGTGACTGGTCAATACAAGTAGAGGAGTGCTCTGCAAGGCTTACAGCTGGACTACTGCAAAGCGCTCAGTTTAGCATTGCATCCATGGACCACAGCTGGAGTAATCACTCCAGGGCTCTGTTCTGCTCAGATCTGGGTTTAGCAAATGGAAGTCCCAAATTAAAATGTTTTCTCTCATTTGTGTCTGTATTAATTAAAATCTTGTACTTCTGGACTTTTGATTTGATGGAATTTGATAGGTCCCATATGAAGAATGGTTTAGAGGTGATCCCTATTTTTTCTTACTGTTCATTTTTTTGGTGAGAATGGATAGTTCACAAAGCAGACCAGACTTATTTCAAACTAAACCAAAAAGTCAATGTATGTGTTGTTACATATGTTCTGCGTGTTCTTCCTTAACTACCTAGAAAATTAGTAACTGTAACCTGTATCCTTTCAAAATGTAACAGATCTTTAGATGAAGAAAACTGCAAAAAGCAAAAATGTTCTTATTTAATTGTACTAGTTAATGAGGCAATGGGATTTGGTCCAGAAAACTCTATAAAGAAAACCAATTTTCATCTGAAGCCAAATGTTGCCCAGCTGCCAGATCCCATTCTTTCTCTACCTGTGGACTAGATGTAGTATCTTAACACAGTAAGTTCTTGTGAAATAAAAATGTAGCAACAGCTGTCCTTGAATGTGCATTAAATATTCTGGTTTTCAGTCTAAAGGGCTTGACTACTGCCATGCTTAACATTATAAGGATATATTACATTTTGTGTCTTACTGGGTTCTGAATTAGTGTTAAAAACATGAGGCCTGAAGGCTCTATTGAGATCTGTATTTATATCATTTGAAGACACATGCTTAGAAGCATCTACCTAAATATGTCTAAAACTATCTAATCCAAGACTTTTACATTTAGGTGCTCTGATTTTCTAAAAATTATCTTTGCAGCCTATGGGAACTGCCTTTGATTATCCTGATTACATGTCTGCAATGATCAGAGACACTATTTTCTGATTTTAAAGAGGTAACAAAGAGAAAAAAGGAGAAAAATAATGACCAGATATAATGCTGAAGGCACAATAATTGAAAGGAAGAGCAGTATTTCTTAGTATATTGCAAACTGAATCGAGGTTGTGCAGTTTAAAGCAGAGGTTACAGGGTCTATTGCACAAGAAAATTTCAATTCAGGGCCAGCAGTGGCCACCTGCAGTAGGGAAGGTGCTGGTGAAGAAGAGGAAACAAGAAGTATGATGCATGGATAATAGGCCTCGTAAAGAGAGGATTCAATAAAGCAGCAGCTGGAAAGACATCCTGACACTACAGCAGTCTTTGTTAGGTGTGTGCTGCTGTATGCTGCTGTTCTCCTCATTCCTACTGAAAAAATTAAGAAGGGACTAAGTAGTACTTAGGAAAATTAGATTGCATTTTCCCCTTACTATAGGAAATGTGCTTTTTTTGTTCAGTAGAAAAGAACAGAAAAATCTATTTGTTATTAAGGGGGTTTGTGCATATGTTCTTTCATAAAACAAATCTTCAATGAATCTCATACAGATTTCAGGGAAATAGTTGTCTGGTTATACCTAAGGGAAATTTCTGGATTGGTACTCATGAAGAACTGTCAGGGTCAGACACAGACTTCTCCAGTCCAAAGCAAAGGTTTGTAATGTGCTCATAATGACTGGTCTACAGGAGCTGGATATAAGCAGGCATAAAAATATTTATAGGCAAATGATTTATCCTGAATGTTATTGACACTAGCCAACTGCAGACAAATGGCAGTATGTGAAAATCTGTGAAGATCTAGTCATCACCAAAGAGCTCCGTGCTAATTAGTTAATCCAAGTGGATGGTTCTTGAAATGAAGCATATAAAACATTTGAAGATTCAGATGTTCAAAACTTCATTAAATGTGAGTAAAGCTCTGCTGAAATGGATGGAGTTGCATACACATATTTGCAAAAGGAGGGATTTCTGAGCTTGAATACTTGGCATAACTACTGAAAGTGCAGGGATGCATCTGTACCAAGGCCCAAGTCAGGGGCGCACACTGAAATCATCCATGACACGCTGCAAGCCCTGGCTGACCTTAAGTGGAATATTTTAAATCACTGAACTTCATGCTTCTTTGCTTCATAGAATTGATCACATCATCTACTTATAAGTGTATTTCAGTGGCACAGTATCCAAAACCAAACCAGCGAAGCAGCCCCTTTAAACAAACAAGGGAGCTTTGTATCTTAAGGTGAAAGAGAGCAGGGAAATTATTCCCTGGGATGACAACAAGGAAGAAATGACTCACAGAATATTTCCATCAAGAATTTGTTGACAGTTTGAAGAAGGCAAATAATTCAATGACTAAGTGAGAAGTCTGTTATTTTTCTTTGTTGTATATTATTTGGGAAGTGTGATTTTTATTTATATACTTTCTGAGTAATAGTAGAGGATAAAGGATAACTAACATAACAGAAGGGAAAAATGTCTCTCAGTTAGACTTTGTAAAGTGAAAGATGTGGTCTCAGATAAAAGTTCCTAATGAAGGAAACGAGAACACTTAAAGGGCAGGAAGATAAAAAAGGATGTGGATTTGTGTCATTGCATGAACAAATGCTTCTATAGCTTTCGTTTCAAGTGTGACCCTAGGGTAATCAATCATGGTAAGACTGTCACCCATGCCAGTTTGAGTGTAAGACGAGGCAGGTCCTGTGTATTTGGAGAAGGCTTGGAGGCAGGGAAAATATCCTCCATATGTACCTCGAAGAGGAGAAAAGTGTTTCTAAATTGAATCCAAATTAGACCATATGAAGTTTCATATGTTCTTTTTCTTTTCTTTTTTTATTTTTTGAATATTACTTGTTTTGTTTGTGTACATGCATGGATAATGGGCAGAAAACATTATTTTGGCTATGACAGTCCGACAAATTAGATTCCCTGTGGCATAGATCATCATAGCTGTGTTGAAATCAGTGAAGTTATGGCAAGATACCACCAGTTATAGATTCAATCCATAATGTAGAGTGACAATGTTTTCAACAGGCTGGAGGTGATATTTGCCATGACCTTTCTATACACAGCTGCACTGACATAAGCCAGCCCACGTGTTGTGCCGTCCTTTTTTTTTGCAAGCAAGCAAGCAAGGACAGCAAATATTATGGTCTTCACTTCATCCAGATGGCTGACAATAGAACAAGGTTTTAGCTTGGACCATAGCTGTTTACAAAATGTTTTGTTCGGCTCTGACTAATACTTGGTCGGGGAAATTCTTCAGGGAAGTTTCTACATGGAACTGATGCATCATGTAGATGACTAAGTTATTAAAATATCACTCTTCCTTTTCAGCGAATAGCATGGTACTATGGACAAAGTCATTTGGATGACCCAAAAAGGGGAGGTGTTAGAAAGACCCAAGCATGTTCATTTAGAGCAGAGGTGTTAGCTCTGGTATTCTGGTTAAAGTGAAGTCTGAGACGCTAAATGTCTTTTGAGGTTTAAAATATATGACCAGTGTCTGGCATCTCATCTTCCTCTTCTCTCCTCTCTAGAGCAAACAGTTCTTGATCTAAGCTGTTTATGGTAGTCACTACCTGGTTGTGTTTCAGGTATATCTCAGGATGCCTAAAGCACAAATTCTTAGTCATGAGCATGAGCCTATTCAATTGCCAGTATTTATTCATAACGTACAGGCATGCCTGTTTGTGGATATAACTCCTTATTTTCTTCATGCACAAATGGAGACCAAATCTTGGCTCTCCTTAGCAACACCCATAGATAGACAACGTAGCTATATTAACTTTTTGCGATTTCAAAAGTTTTTCTTTCTGTCACATGTTTAACTTGTGCTGGAGACCAGTTTGGAAAATACCAATTTTGAAGTGAAAATATATCTTTATATTCATTATTTAGGACAATCATTAATAATGGCTGATCATGAACTCTTTCATTTTACCCATATTTTTAGAGCTTTTTTTAAACTGTTAYTATGGTAGATATGCATTGAAGCTTTCTCTATAAGTTAACCATGACAAGCACAGAAATAATTTTCTGGCTTAATGTAGCATAAAAATTGTTAAGATATTACTGACCCTTCTAATTTAAAACCTTCTCCTGCAACTCATCCTCCTGCAAATAGTTTCATTACCTTCAATTTCTTTTGGAAATTGGAGACAACTTGTGACTAAGAGACTGCAAAGCTTGATTCAGTGCTTATTTTGCAACTAAAATATGAAGGTCTTTACAGTATTACAGAGTTTAGACACAGTGATTACAGAAAGGATGACTTTAACTCAAAATGAGTGCTGTGTTACAAATCGTTCAAAAGGACTTATTTTCAGGGACCAACATTTTCCAAAAATCAGGCTCAATTAAGATATCTCAAACAGAGATTTCAAAATCCTTGGTGTATTGAAATTCAAGATATGGTGTTCCCAATGGTTTACATACTTTCTACTCTGCTGTTCTAAATGGCTGATTGACCTTGTTTCTCAGTGCCCTGTTTTATCAACTAGTAATATGACTACTAAAGCTGTTAGAGTATTTTGGGAACAGTATCTCTGGGTTTTGAGTTTGGGATGGTACTGATCCTTCCAAATCTCAAACCGTGACAAGATATATGTTTGACGGATGCTACTTTTTGGACTTCCCTTAGTCTGTCCGGTTTTCTGGAGGCCACAGAAGGATTTTTGCTACACGCAAAACTAAAAGGTTCCTGGTTTGTTTTCCTACATAGTATTTGTTAGCATAGTATGAAACACAATAAAACAAAGAGAGAGAAAAATCCTCAGTGTATTTCATTCCTGTAATTTCTCCAACAAAACAGAGATTCAGAACTCATAAACATTTAGGTGGATCTTTCTTATTTTTTGCCACCTAAAGGAATGATCTCCAAGCCCTGAAGCCAGCTTCTTCCTGCCCTAAGGGGGCGCAGACCACTTTCAGGGTAAATGTAAAACCTCAGGGAGTATGTGGGGAAAAATTTTTTTCTCTCCAGGTTGGTTTTTACATATGAGACTTATCCTCCTTTCCTAAATCACCAAAAGAAATCCCTACTTCTGCAGGATCCTAAGCGATGATAACCAGAACAGGGAAAAACTGTATATGAACATATTCCTAATATTTTTATTAAATGTGTCATTTACAAGGGGAAAAAAGGAAGGGAAAGCAATCTTTGGTAATTTCTTTTTTAGACATGTATTTGCACCAGGGAGGCCAACATCGCATCCCCTTAGGTATGAAAAGTGCTAGAATAAAGTCTGAGAGCTTCTCTCTCCTACAGTCAAACACAGCTGCAKGAGCTGGAAAAGCGTTGTGTAGGCTATAAAATGGGACATACAAATAATCACACTTTTCTTTCCAAAATCCTCTCTCCTCTACAATAAAGGTCAAGCAGAACAGGTCTTTCATCTCCTGGTGTTCACAGCTAAGGACATGCATGGTAATCTTCCTCAATACTGAGCAATGCTCCTAAAACCACATTATTCATACTTAAGCACTGGGGCCTTATAGAGCAGCTGCTCCGTWAATTCACCAGAGGAAGGTGATTAAGTCCTTGTATGGCCACTGTATGATACGCAGACCCCTTGGTGCTCTCATGCTGTGCTATTCTGAATTTGAGGTGTCAGTGATTAAAAGTCAGTGTGAGATGACTATTTGCAGCTCAGCACTGATGTGACACAGTAGTTAGTCCTACTGTCATCGAAAAGGTGCCAGAAGAACTGGGGGCCCTTTGGGATGTCATGAGCCCTTTACTCTGGTGTAAAATTGTGTTTTCTTGTGCCTGTTTTTGCAACCTCTCTGCCTTCTCATCTTCTAATATTTCTCCCCTTTCATGGTTTTCCTGCCTCTTGATCCTGTTTAATTTCTTGTTTTGCTGCCTCAGTCTTGTGCTGGTGATCCTTCTTCCCTTTGTCTGTTTTAGCTCCATGCCCTCTTACCAGTGTGGGATGCCTTGCAGTTGATATTATTACGAGATTAGTAATGCTCCCGAGACAGCACGGAGCATACCGCACTTTGCTAACCCAGTCCTTTCCCTGCTTTCTGTAGATGACTTCAGAACAAACAGAGCAGAGAGGGGCTCCAATGATGGTAGTGTAATAATCCACTGCCATATGGGGTGCAAAGTCTTTTTTTAAAGAGGGCTATTATTTTTCTCTTTTACTGTTTTCAGTGCTCCCTTTCCCATCCTATGCTGCCACAAGGCACACAGATGCAGATGTGCCTTACGTTCAGGAGAGGGCACATTTTTACAGTCTAGGTGGACTTTAAAATTATCCCCACGTGCCATTCCATCATCCTTGTAACACTGCATGAATGATATATATGTTGTATACCCAGAGTTGGCAGTATTATTTTCATGGCGTGATTTCCTTGGTGTCCTGTAACAGCTGTGTCAGGCAGCAACTGTCTTTGCAAAGATGCCCCTTGGAAATCTTTAGGTCTCCACTGTAAGTAATATCCATGTGGGGGAAATACAAGCAAACCAACCTGCTGATCTCTTTGGCCGAAGACACGAAAGGTGAAAGGGCTGACTTGGCACAATTTTCTTAGTGAACTCAGGTTAAGCAGAATCTGCACCTAAGCCTAACAATGAAAAAATGTATGTACAAGGAAGAAGGGACTGAGGGAAGCTGAAAGCAAAGTACTGACAGGACAGATTGCCATTTTGGAAGAGAATAACAGCTTTTCCTTTGCATCTGCGCATGGTCTCACTCCTACATCTAAGGAGCTCATTACATCCTTTAGTAAGACTAATGTCATAGTACAGAGGGATGTACAGCTGAACCTCAGATAAATCCATTGTTTCTTTTCCCCTGGTCTGTGCTCCCTGAAATACCATGCTGCTATGCAACTGCTGTGCAGCATCTTAATTTTTTAGGTTCCCCTCAGAAATAATCACAGAAAAGCAGTTCCTCCACTTCCAGGTGAAGAAAGTACAAACTCCTAAAGGCAACACTGCTTTATTTGACCTGATGCAGAAAAATGATATATGTAAGTAAACCCAAATATAGAATCACAAGCAAAACTGACCAGTGCTGTATTTTTGCCATACCTTACCATTGTATTTATCTGGGTGACTTCAACTGCTTTTTATGAATAGCATTTATAACTTTGACACATGTATTTATAATAGGAAATTGTTTTGTACAAAACAATTTAGTTTCCCAATTCACATACCGTATTGTAACTATTTTAGTTAATGATAACACATCTACAGCAATGTATTTGTCCTGAGAGGGAAAAAAGCACATACAATATATGAAGTTACACATAGTCTGTGTTTCAATAACATCTGTAACTTGAGAAGTGCCTCAGTTTCTGGGATCCAAATTGAGGCACTTCTCAAGAGAGCGTGATGTTTCTAAAAATGCAGAGAGCTCACTCTGGAAGGCAATGGCTTAACTGGTACCAAACGTCTTAGTTTTGGGGTTTTTTTGAGGGATGGTGTTGGTGTTGGTGGTTTATGTAACATATAACCGTATTTGTGCTCTCTAAAAATATATGTACTTGGCATGTGCCTTTACCTGTGCCTACATCACTATCTCTCTTGCCATTTGAGATTAGCTTCARGTATTTACAACTGATGCTCCCATTTAAGGGGTAAGCTCTACAAATAAACATGTTTTTCCTGTATAATATTCCATACAGTCTAAAGGTTAAATTACCACAACACACCACAAAACTGAGTGGTTTTCTTGACTGTTTTCAATGCTGTTTTCAGCATTCTCTAACAAAATAGGCTTGGGTGTGGGTCTGTTATGGAAGGGAGAACAAGCTTACCCCACCACACAGGAGAATTCCAGGGGCCTCTGATTATCTATCCTATTTACTGAGACTTATAATTTCTATGGGTTTTCAGGCACTTTACTTTTATATATCATTTTTGCACTAGGGCATCTTATCCATTTCCCAGAAAACATTTTTTATATTGTCCATCTCATTAAAGGGAAGGTTTATTTTCTAATTAACTCCTAAAGAAGGCAGAACTAATCAGCCATGGATTTTTATCCCACTGATCAATGTCATCTATAAATTGTGTTGGAAGGCTAATTCCTTGTTTCTGCACTAGAGAACTACAGAAATAATGCAGGTCAAGGACAAAGACATATCCTATGTAAGCAGACAGACTCCTGCCAGCATAATCTGTAAGTGGAAAGTTAACACTTGGCTCTTTGAAACAAGTTCTGACCTGACAACAGCAATAAGCTTCTCAGAACTGGGTCAGAGAGACCGAAGGGTCGAAAAATTAATTAACGTTCTGCTGAACGACATGATTTTGGTAGTGTTGAGCATGCAATCATTCTTCCCTGCTCCTGCTCTGAAGTAATATACCGAGAAAAGTTATATGAAATATGTCTCTCTACTGATCCTGAATAAAACATAGGAATATTTTAAAACTATATAAAATCAGTGCTGGTACAACTTTAAGTCTTTTTACCTTTGTTTGTACAGATCAAGATTTTTCTTTTTTTTTATCAGAAGAGGTAAAATAGGCAGTATCTCTGTGTCTTTTGAAAATCAGACATAGGTCTAAAATATTGGCCCTTTGGCCATAGATCTCCCAGCTGTGGCATTGGTACTAATGATTAAATGACTCCATGACTGACTAAAATCTGTTGCATGATGCCCTTCCAAATTTAAGTGGAATGGTCTCACAGTGAGCTGTGAAGTGTAAAGACAAAAGGCTCACCCTTATGCAAACACAGGAGCGAGCCCAGTTACCTCTCCCCTTTTCCTCCTCCTCCCCCTGCCATCACCTACAGCAGCTGTAAAGGGCATTCTTTTGATTCATTTTTATCCATCCACCTTGTAGCGTCAGCCTGCTTACTGTCAAGCCTGCAAGTGTGAAGGAACTTGTATTGCTCCTTGTCTGGACAGGTGGTGCCTCTTGGGATGAGAAAAACCATTGGACTGGCTGCTCTGGGGCTGGAAGTGTGATAGCGGCAGTGTATTTAAATACGACTCTCCTGCAGGATGAATCACTTTATCAGCCTGTTTAGACGTGAGTCATGGAGGCTAGTGAAAGGGTTCCAACGGCTTGCTGCTTTAATAAATTGTCTGTTGTAAACTAATTTATGTTCCTGGCTTGTACCTTTTTTACATTTCTCAGGAGAAATCTTAGCTAGCAAACACCCTGCACCAATGAAAGTTTGCAACGTATCTCTCGGGTATGCACTTTGTGCTCCACAGTCTTCAGGGATGGTTGATTTACAGGAGAGGAAGAAGTAAAGCTGGGGGACTTTAGCAACCCTATGAGAAATCCACATTTCTTTTTGCTGTGGAATTGTCCGTGAAAGACTAAGTGGCCCTTGTTGGAAAGGATATAGAGCAATGCTGATGGGACTGAGAGCAAACCAGGAAAAAAGTGTTCAGGGTGGAGGTGGTGATCGCGTGGAGCAAGAGTACGATGCTGCCTCTGCACAATGAACTATATGGGGAAAACTGACCAGAAACATCCCCTTCTTCTCTGATCTGGCCCTGTAAGGAATTTCTTGAGGCAAGGCCCTGTGTGTGGCCCATAAGTCTACCCAAGGGCACACAGGGCTAGGTTGGAGCTGGAGGCCATTGGCAGCTTTGGGACCAGCCTTTCCGTAAGTCTGCTCAGCAGGGAGGACTTGGCAATGGCAAATAGGGCCGCCTCGGGAGGCCAGATGAAGCTTGGCAGCTGCCCTGCAGTCCTTCCTCTCCCATGGTAAATGCATCTTCCTGTTTGGATACTTTCACTTGAGACCAACTGACAGGATTTTTATGTATTTGTTGACTTTTATGCTATTTGTGTGAACACATGCTAGCCCACGACGTGCCGTGACTAATGCCCAGGGTATGTGATGCTCGTAACTGGGTGTTTGCACAGGGCTGCTGCCCTTGAAGCGGCAGCAGGACGGCTCTGCTGCCTGAAAGACTGCACAGAAAGGAGCCCTTGTTTGGGTACCTGAGGTACCGGATCCACACCTCAGACCCTACACTATCACGAGCCGCTTTGTGATGATAAACCAAACCAGTGCCAAACACTGCTGCATGCACTGGCAGGCGTGCACCCACCTGGTGTGCACTCGTGTGTGGCTTGTGTTTATGCAGAAATATGTGCTCACAGGAGTGTTTGGGGTGCTTTCAGCCCTTTCTGCCAGCTGATGTGGGAACAATATTCTGTGAACACCTGTGGAAGCAGAAAGTAAATAAAGAGTGCTCGCACGTGCTGCCGGCTGATGTGCATCCTCAGGTGCTCAGCGCAGTAAAGATTTACTCTGWGAATTTTGCAGTGTTGTAGCTGGGATGCTCTAATACAGCTTGTCAACTCTTTAATCAGCTAGCATGTTCCAAAAATGGTTTCTCTTGTATTTTTTAATTATTTCACAATTATTTGGCAAATACTTTTATTTCCAGAGTCCTGTTAATTAATGACCAATCAATTTAACAACTGCTTCCCCCTTGTTATTTTAAGAAATACTTTTAAATGTGCTACCCATTTGCAGCCATAAGGCATAAATATTTCCTTTAAAGGCTTGAACTGGAGAAATATGTACTTTAGGTTTCCTTTCCAAACTGAAGCAAATGTTTTAAATGCGCTTGCATTCCTCATTTGCTACCTTACAAGTTGCTCTATCACTAAATAAAGCTGTCTGTTTCAGCACACTTGAGTCTTACTGCAGCTCAGGGGCTGAAACTTTCTGTCTAATTCAGGAGCTTTTTATTTATTTTTTTTCCTCCACAGGGTTCACAGCTAAAATAATAGAGTCATCTGCAGMTCTGGCAATAGCTGTGTTTCCCTGCTAGCCAGGGTCAAAGTCTGGCTCCATTCAAGTCAGATAAGCTCCACAATTTGTGCCCTGCTACTAAACCTGGACAAACTCCTGAACTGCCCCTACCTCCCATCATGTAAGGTGATAAGAGACTATAAGCTTAATATCTAAAGGAGAGGGATTTATTTTGTGCATGGGTCAGCTAAAACATTATTTGCTTAGCTGATGGTTACCTCAATTATGGTTTTGCAAGTAGACATATTGCAGTTGGCTGCACTTTACCCAGAATAAAACCAGTTGGATCCATAGCTGTGACTGTACCTGAGGATTAAAATGATGTCCTGTGGTTTTAGCATCTGTGCTCTGAAAAGAGATGCAGGAGCATATTTTTTAAATGTATAATCAAGGAATGGGAAAARATTAACAAGCAATATCTCTCCTCTGTAATCAGCTTTGGAAACAACAATAATGAATCTCACTTCCTTGATTATTTGATGGGGTCTAGTAAGTATTTGAACCAAATACTAAGATGCATCTATAAACAACTGAAAATGCAAGACTTCAGATAACCTTATCTTCAAGAAGCGATAGCAGCTAAACAATTCCTCTTGTGCCTCTTCACCTTTGATTGACCCAGTTTCCAACTGTGTGCCACCTTTCTGCTGTCTGTCTCCTGACATAAATAATATCTTGCTGATGGGGCAAAATTAGGATTTTGTGAAGCTTTGTCTGACTGACCTGAGTGGGGCTATGCCTATGCTATCTGCTTTGTCAGATGGTGGGCTACTTAATGCTGTTTCCCTGGTCTAGACGCCTGTCTCCTAAGGACTGGTTCTCACTTAAAAATCCAAATACACTAGGAAAACAAATTCTCATCTTATTTATTGTCTCCATAACCATCAGCAAGTATTTGAGAGTCTCTCAAACACCAGAGCTCTGATAGTGCAATTGCCACTTGGTTGTTTTTGCAGATGGAGGCAAAGGCTTCATGCTCACTTAGCAAGAGAAACACTTAAAATTGTCAGGGCTGCACTTAGGCCAATATAGTTACATCAAAGGTGAGTCTTCAAGGAGAAAAACTGTATTTTCCCTTGACTTACTGGCCTAGTCCATTCTGCATTTGTAGTGGTTTTGAGTAGTTTTCTAATAGTCCTTAGAAATCCCATTGAAAGAAGACATAGAATGTCAGTCAGTTCAGAAGAACGAAATTAAGTTCGCATCTTGCATACACAAGACAACAGGACAATTTCATACATTTTTCTGAATTCTTTATGTAATCCAAATAATGGCAATATTGTTCCATTCTTACATTTTTGTAGGTCAACGTGCTAACAAAGAAAAATCCTTTTCTGTTTTAAAGAATACTAATGGGCAAAAAAGACAGCGGTGTGCAAATACAAACTCGTATTTGCATGTTATTCAGGGTTACCTCATCGTCCCTTCACCAGATGTGAAACAAAAGTGCAGAATTAATACAGGAATTGGAGCAATATTACCACCAGAACAAAATGGTTGGAAAAAAGATTACTGTGACAAACACAATATTTAATGGCTCTAACTTAGCTGCCAAAATCACTTTCTATCTGTCCTTCACCAGGAACAGGAAGGAAGGAAAATCTGGGTCCAGCAAGAAGCAGTATGCTGGGTCTTAATACTCTGTACTTGGAGACTGACCCTGGGTCCGTTTTTGGAGTCTTGGTCTCATCATTTTTCAAAATGATGAGATTTCGATTTTGCTTAGACTGTAAAACCACAGTTTTCCCATCGTTTGGTTATGAAATGGCTCACAAGAAGCATAGCTAAAATCCAGTGTGGAATCTTTGAAAGAAGCATATGGAYCTTACAACATGCCCAGTCCAAACGTTGGTCATGGAAGAAATTCCAAACTGGGCATGGTTTTGGTTTCATTATGAAACCCTTTGAACAGTCTTACAACTCTATTTGGGTGATTTTTGTCCACGTTGAATAATTTCAGGACTATTTGCTTGCTGAAGATAATTATTTTTCTTACTGTGTTAAAAACACTGACAGGGTAACATGCATTCTTACAGCATGTTTCATTATTAGTACATAAACTAACAACTAAGTACTTTCCATTAAACATTTGAATCTCCTGTCCAGTAGTGCATGGCTGTTGACATAAAACACAACAAATGTGCTGGACATAAACTAAAGAAGTTGAAATTAATTCCCCCTGACACAGCGTTTACTAGATCTGGCCAGAGTATACGGGTTTCTGTGTGTGAGTAGGAGGGAGGGATGGTCAGTCTTCCTCTTGGCTGCATATATTTTGAGCAAGCTCAGTATAAAAATCTTTCTTAGAACAGTATCTTCTGTTCTGATTCAAAAGCAAAAATTAAATTTGATGCCTTCACAAATATGCTTACAGTTAGGTAAACCTGTACCCTTTGCAGAAACAAAAACCTGCAAAACAACCTTCAAATTATTATTAAAAAAATAGTCAACTAAAAATCTACTTTGGTTTGTAACTTGGTTTTGAAATCATTTACAAAGCCATGGTTAAAGTCCTACTAGACAGACTATAGAGCTCTGCACTATTAAATACACTTGTTTTAAACTGGGTTAGTCTGTCCTTCGGGGCAATGCCACAATGGTTAAGGTAGTGCCAAAAAATCACACGCTTGCAGAATATTTACTTGGAAATAAGGAGTGTATTGAAAGCCAATGTCAGCGGTTTCAAGAACCTGTCTCCACCAACCCTGTGATTCCAGGCAGTGGGAAGCACACCTGGACAGGTTTCCAGAGGCATAATGTGAGCGTCATTATGCAGGGGGTGGGAAAGGCTTAACCTCATATGGCTGCACAGTTCAAAAAGTGTTTAATACTTGCTTTTTTTTGCCTTTTTTTTTCTTAAGGGTTTAACTTTGTCGTGTGAACAAGCAATCGGATGCATCACAGGAACAGCTTGTTTCCTTTTAATGGAATGACATGGCACAGCAGTTCCCAAGCTGTAATATGTTGATTAGGGTTGTGTGTAAACTGCAATCAGGTGATAGCTGGACTGGTTTGAAARTATAAAATCAGAGGAGGAATACATTTAAAATGCATGATTAAGAAAGCTGGTATAACCAGGTGTCTGAGCTTCAAGTGCAGTGTGTGCTGGGAATGATCCGAGAGCTGCTGATAAATTTAAGACGGGAGAAAAGGAGCCGAATTAGTGCTTCCCTCCTTGGTTGTACAGTGCTGAGCACTGCATGTTATAAATAATAGATCTTTCTACAGAGTTAACTTATTCCTTAATCACCATGAGGGCTGCGGCTGTATGCTTGAATCCCAGTTCAAGCATTTGCAGCTGCTCTGACATGTACTTTCTTTGTGCCCTTGGAAGTCAGCCACCCCCTCCGCAAAGAGCAGTCCTTATTTTTTCACTTTCCATGCTTTCCCTGTGCTTGGGCTCTGAGGGGAAAGTTTCAGTCTAGTTTAAGAAAAATCGCTACATTTGACTTGAAATATTCATTCCGTCTTAGCAAACACGCTTTGTAACAAGAGCACTTGAGCACTAGGAAAATCTGCTAGTATTTAGAAAGTTTACCTGTGCATATCAGAGCACATGTGCATGTGTGTGCATGCGTTATTTCAAGATAACAAATGGCGATCTAGAAAACTGAAGGGTCACTTGAAGCTTGTCTTCATGTTAGCAGCATTTGTTTTATTTTGTTTTTAACGGAGCAATACAAATTTTTAAGAGCTTATATATTGGAAAGCAAACATGACTATACATCAGCCTTCTTTCTGTAAAAAAATGCGAGTTGTTACCACCTCCTCCATGAAACATGTCTGTGCTAGTGTGCAGCTGGCTGACATTTGTGCTTATCTATGCTGTTGTCATTTTTGATTGTTGGATTAAAATTTGGAAAAGACGGGGGAGACTGTTTTTGTATGCCATTTATATAGGTCAGAAATTATGTTCTTTATGTACTGAATGTAAGAGAGAGAAAAGAATATGAAATTCATTGTGGCAAATACCGTATGAATGTCTAAATTCCTGTATAATCATTGAGTAACTTAAATACCCTGCAAAATAATAACATGTCATGGAACTAGTCAAATGCTTTATTTCTGAATTAAGTTCCACCGTGCATACAGCTGATTTACTTCGGTACCGTTTAACTTCAGGTGAAAGAGGAGAAAAAAAGAAAAGTCCCTGTAAATAGAGAGAGAACTTGTTTTAARTTCTTGTATTTTGGGCATGGGCATGCTAGTGTCTGCAAATATTTCACTGATTTGGGCATATTTGTGTTGCATGCAGTATCACTCACTCACCCCAAGTCGCACTGTGAGACACCTCTACAAAGTTCAGACAGGAAATAAGCAACTCAAGTTTCCAAAGACAAACACTCTGAGATTCATGAAGTAAGAGCCGGTATTGTTTTGCATGTGAACGTGTGCGTACGCATTTTATCTCAGACCATCAAGTCAGAGCTCTGACAACACTGAGGGTAAAAGGAAAGTACAGGTGTGTTTTTGTTACTGAGGACGAGGCTGAGGAAAGACTTTGATTAAAGCTGGTTTGGCTGAGAGAACACCTRAAGACACACTTCTGAAGCTCTCGTTAACATGACCCAGTTGAGTTGCAGTGCATGTAAGGACTTTGACATTTAGATGCACATGCAAGCATGCACAACCTCAATATGATAAAAAACTGACAGTCAAATCCACAACGGTTAGGCTAGCTAACACCTACAATTTCCTTCAGGCCTCTGACAGCAACTGTTTCTTGTAAGCAGAGTGAAAACAGTGTCTTCCTAAAGCTTCAGTGAATATGGTATTGTTGTCTGCTTCCTACTGCGAGCAACTGCATTATGTGAATGAGGTATAAATTGTTAATTTACTTTGTGCAACGTATGCAGTTATACAGGTTTTCCTGTGTTTCATCACAGAGTTGGTTTCTTTATAGAATACATCTTATCTGGAGCTGAAGCTGTCGCTTGTTGCCCTGATAATGTGCTTTCAGCTGTTCGGAGGCAGGAGGTCTTGCTGAAATAAGATGTGACTTTATTCATGGTGTATCCCTGGAGTGTCCCCTCAGCAGAAGCATACGACAGTCATTCAGACTTGGGAACAGCAGTTTTTTGCTTGGATCAGCTGGTGCTCATGACACTTCTGGACATCCGTTTCTGAGTAAATACATTTTCCTGTTCCAAGAATGCACTGGAACAGTTAAAGTCAGGGACTTAAGGCTAATAGGTTCCTATCGGTGGGACAAGTGGCTGTATTTGGGTTCTCTGATGACCCAGAATCTGTCTCAGGCCGGAATTGCAGATGGGACGATGGACTGGCTGATTTGCTCTGGAGACCTGGTCAGTCATGTTAGGGGAGCTATAATGTACAGCAGTTTTTTAACTTCTTTTCTCTGTACAGTACAATGGCAAGAGCTTCGTTTATGCATTATTTCTGGAATCTGGAACTTCCCCCCCAGAGGATGGTTTCTCTCTTGACCTGAATCAGTGGGAACAATCAGTTCTCCAGCAAAACTATCTCCATATGACCCTATGGTGTAGGGACCACACAACACTGTGGTGCACATATCTACTTGTGGACTCTTCTCCCAGGTTTTACAGCTATGAGAAGATGAACTCAGTTCCCTCAGGACATAAAAGCTATAAACACCACTTTCTGACTTTCAACACTTTCTCAGTATTTCCTCACCTCCAGAAGCTCCACCTAGAACTGAAGTCAGAATCACATGGGAGGATGAAGTTATGTGTGATACTGTAGATGAAAATGGTTCTGGGGAGGAAGGTAAATATTTCTACTTCCCTCCTCTAGTATTGCCATGGTGTCCCCTTCCCCTTTCAGCCTACCTGCGCCCAGGACCAGGCTGACCAGTGCTGGTAGCTAAATAGGTCCTGAATAGGTAAGGGCTCTCCTTCCCTCAGTAAACATCTGCTCTTCGTGCTGCCTGAGATGCTGCGCAGGCAACATGCTGGTAAGAAACTCTTTCCTCCTCCATCCGGCTCCAGCTCTTCCCTCCCTGTTCAGATGCCCCCTGTGGCTCAGAAACTATAACTGGTTTAGCAATAAACTTTCACTGTTTGTAATTCAAATTATTTCAAAGGCTACTTTGTTGCCATAAAACAATTTGAATGAGCTTTTGAGCCTTTCAGGGTATTGCCCTTTTAGCAGCACTCAGCTCTGTTCTCCCAATCGCCTTGTTCCTTGCCGTTATTGAGGAACAAATGGTCAAGGCAGGGCTGTGAGCTGGTAACTGCTCCCTCGTCTAAAAGCATGTCTTCTCTGTGTCTACAGCAACTGCACATGTAATGACAGTGACAGAGGCGTGACGGGTACTTAGTTCAAGCTCAGGCTGGCTTTTCATTATTTTAGCAGTGCTGTTCCTCACTGTTACTATCCTGCTAGTTCTTTAGTGTGCGAACTGTATTCACAGTAACCATGGGTACATCTGTTAAAGATAAAGGATCTCAAATTCGGCACCCAAAGTCACCAGCCATTTCTGAATAATGTCATCAAAAATCCATAATATTTTTCTTAATGTAAGGAAAACAACTGAGAATGCACTACAGGTACTGCCTGATGACTATCCATTAAACATGGGATACAATTTAAACATTGATGATAAAAGAATGAAACATTAACACACCAGGCTTTCTCTCCACTTTTGTTCAACTAAATACAGTTAATAAAAAAACTAAGATGCTAATAAGGATTAGATGTGAAGCAATTTAATATTAAAAATGTTTTTCAATAGTAGATGATGCTTATGTATTCTTGCAAAACAAAATAATTTATATTCGATTCACAACTTGCATCAACATATATTAAACCTAAGTGTAATTAAAAGAAAGCATTCTCATGCTTTTTAGGTCCTGTCAGTTGGCATCTTGTGCTTTTTTGTGTTCCTAAAGAAAGAGGCCATGTACACATTTAGTGAGCAAAAAGCATAAAAGAATTATGACCTTTAGTTCCAAGCAAGGAAATGTATGTATATATGTAAAATGCAGAAGAGATGATCTCATGGAAAGAAGTCCTGTCTCTGTTAACACCTTGTCACAGTTTTTTACTTTGTTTCCTGAATCTGGCTAGTTCTATTGTTCCCTCTAAAAATGACAGAAAACAGAATGTACAGTGAGTGAACTGTGTGTTGCTCCCTGCATTGCCATATAATGTGGTCTGCTTCTGAGCTCTGCAACATCTACTTTTTAAGCTGAATCTCAAATTTGTCAGGGGGTTTAAACACCTCTTACAGGCTGTAGGCGCTTTCTCCCTTCCCTTCCTCCAGTGCACAGTATGCATAGGCATAAATGTGTATAAAGTGTTCCCTATGTGGAAAACTGTTGCAATTTTTGAAAATTTTTTTTTAATTGAGCTGGTGTGTAGAACTGCTGTGCCAGAGTATCCGTGCCCTTTTACAGGGCTTCCCAGGAGCACAGTCAATAGCTCACAGTTCCATGCCATATGGTCTCCTCATTTGCCCATAGAAAGAGAGACCCTACAGTGGTCAATGCACTACAAATGCCTAAATAAATTAGGCAAATATAGAATAGAGCATACACTAAAGCAGCCTCAGGCAGCACTACAATATGTTAATGGAGTAACTGCACAGTACAGTGACCATGAAAAACAAGATTAATGAGGTCAGGCAGCGTGGACATCCTAAGGAGGTGCAGTGAAGTCCAAGAGCCAGCTTTTTCACTAGAGGTGAATTATTTCTCGTACAATGCTCCTATAGGAGAAACTCATAAGCTACAGGACCCAAAGCCAAGTCCACAGGACACTGGTTTCCTAAGAAGAACCTACCTAAATTGCGTGTTGGGCATTTGCATGTATTGCATAGGGAGAAGATTCCTCCCTCTCACCTCACCCTTATTTTGAGATACTTTGTGACTCAAGAGTTTCTGGGAGAAGATGACATGCAAACCAGCTTGCCAATGTCTCTCATCAGTTTGATCCAAAGCAGCATTCAAGAGCTGCAAGTGAGAGCAGATAAAGCTATGTCTTTTTTAAATCCCTCTTGTGAGAGAGAATCTGTATGTAGGTGCTTGAGTTACAGCTGCTACCTGACTTCTGTTAGGAGGTGAGAATTTGATGTCTTTTTTAGTCCAGTCATCCCAAATGTGTACAGCCAACATTGTCCATGCTTCTCTTTTTTTGTCATTATTTAATTAAACATGCCTGAGAAAAATGCAGCTCCTCGAATATACACTGTCAAGTATTTCAGTATCTTTGCTTGATCATGAAAAATCACTTCATGTATTTTCAACAGATCTAGGTATTTCCATGGGTTTCAGGGGATAGGATTTTTTAGACATAATTTTCTGCATATTTTTTCATTTTATGTATTTTCTTTTTTTTCTTCTCTGGGTCAGAATAGGTGTTTCTGAGTTCTTTATTTGGTACTACATGAAAATGTGTCAGTGTAAAAGTATTCATCATGACTGCACTTTTCTTTTTTAATTCAGTAAAATATTTTTCTGCTTTCCTATTGCCTATTTTTTGCTACTCACTTTTTAGGGCTCAGGATCAGGCCCATGATCTTTCCCTTTGACTACATTAATGATTTTAAGCCTAAATTCCATTTTCTTTAAAGTAACACATTTGGCAGCCAATACTTTGACCATACAAAAAATCCACATGTGGTTGGGTCTTTACATGACCTCTCACACGTCCTCAAAACGTGTCTGAAATCCTTAGACTGCAATCTCAAATTACATCTAAATCAGTCCATTATTTGTGCTTTTGTTTTCCCCCTAGGCTCCAAACGCAGGCAATGCAAGTAAAATGTATGCCATTGATCTCTTCAGATCACAGAAGGCCATTTAGAAAATATAAACACTTCTTTGCACCTCAAGTGCCTAAATCCAGTGGCYTATTTTAAATCAAAGACTAGAGAAAGCGAGGCAGGAATTCATCCATAATTTTGTCATCTACTAGGTGAACTAACTTGCTTCAGAAGGGGAATCTCATAACAAAACAGCTACTTGAATTGTTTATATGCCATTAATTTTTTTGGCAGTTACATTATCAGTAGCAATAGTATCTGACTCTTGCTAGCTCTTTGCTTTAGCTTAGGGCCTTAATTGAATTAAAGGGTATGAACATGYAAGGAGTTTCAAGGCTCCCCTGTGTGTAACTTCTTCATGCTAAAATGGTGAACAATTAAAGGAATAAGGTCTTTTTTTTCTTTTTGCAATTCCCAGTTGTATTTATCTGAAAAAGATAAGGCAACTTTGTTATCCTCTGGATGATAAAATCGGGGTTGATTTTGCCATACAAGCAAAGCAGGTCATTGCCTAGGGAAAAATACAGGAAGAATTGAATCTTCTATAATTATATTGGGGATTTCTGAGGGAGAGCAAAGGGACTCCTGTTTGTCAAGGCAGCAATGCCTTAAATTCAGTTCTGGACAGACAAGCAATTAGAACGAATTGTTCAGGATCGCAGGATCAGTTTCTGTCCCCTGAAATGTGTAAGACAGATAACTGAGGCCCCTTTATAAGAAGAGGTGGCATTATAACAAAACAGGGTATCTTATGCATCATTGCTATAGTGGTGATAAAATGAAACGCTTGAATTTGAGCTTTTGCTTCTGCTTAAAGCTCTTGTTGATGCTTTATACACAAATTTTAGTGTTTTTTTTGTTCTTGGCGAGGGGGTTGTTAAAAATACAAGGTGGCACACTTAGAGGCATCTGAAACATTAAAGAGATGACCTCCTAATCATGTAGCCTGCTCCACCCTAGTGCAATTTACGGAGTTTAAGGAAGCCATCCTYGAAGAAGGGATTGCATTTGTTGCAATCCACTATTACAGACAGTGACCCTGTATATTTAAAGCATGCTCTAAAAAACAGTTTGGAAAAACAGGTCACGGAGTTCATGTTTGTGCTGTCRTCAGGCCAACTGTTGTGCCTCAGATGGGAGATACAGAGCTGTGACTTTAATCTATGCAGGGTAGCCCTAATCACTGATATATTTAGACAGTCACATTATCAGCTGCAAGGTGGACCTGATCGCTGCTAAGAGCCCAGAYCCTCCATTGTACCAGCGCTCTGCCTGGTGTAGCTGTCACAAGCAGGCAGCAAAAATATTCTGAGGTGACCGACATCCATCTGTCCCGTTGGTCCTGGGGCTCTCTACAGCGGTCCCCACACTTGGAGCTCACTCCTACCACCGCAGCGACGCCTTTCTCTGTGCTCACAACACATAAGTAGCCTGATGCACGCCATCCTTGTGAAGGACCACACACCTAATGTGCTCCATCCACTAATGCACGTACAGCCCATGGGACCAGGATAGAGGTGGTCACATATAGCCCACAGGAGCAGACTCCAGAAGCTGTATATTGTGGGGTTTGGGTCCTCAGCACCAGAAGTTCCACTCTGTAAAGTTGCTTCTCTTGGGCCACAGCACACGGGCACAGCTATTGCGTGGCCTCGTGGACGGGGCCGCGTGTTGTAATTCAGGGTGAGGAAACGCGTAACAGGCTAAAGGAGTGTTAGTTAATCAGGGGTTAAATGGGAATCATACAGGAACAAAAAGATTCTCCTGTCCTGGCTTTTCCTTCCCTGCATGCCTGTGGAGGCAGCTTGTGTTATCCAAGCCCTCTACAGCTCTCCCAGAGGCAGCGGGGCGGGGGACGTTGGTCATTAGCCCAATGTCCCCTCATCTCTGGGGGGAGCCAGTTAGAGACAGGGCCAAGCAGAGGGGGTATGGGAGAGCCTGCACATATTTGAGACAAGGAAAGGGCTGACTTTTTTTTTCCTTTTCTTTTCATAAAAGGCTTTGCTAAGTGGAGGTAAAAACAATTACCCATCTTTTATGAGCTCTGGGATGTACAAATGACATACCTAAATAAATCTGAAATGCTTCACTACTTGCAGTTATACATTGTCTTTGCTTTCTGTCCCGGCAAGTTGAAGAGTGCTTACAATTTTATTTTTTTTTCAGAGGACATCCTTGATTCTCTTCAAAGTACTACCTGTGCATATGAAACTGAAAGTAGAAAGGGATTTATTCCTCTTATGGAGTAGGACTGTATTTGTGTTAATAGAATGGTCCCAATTTAATAATAAAACTTTAAAGTCTGTTAACTGAAAACATTTTCAAACGTCTTTAGAATTTAATTYTCTGTTTGCATCTAAATTGTGAACCACTTGTTGAGGAAAGTGTCCGTTGAACTGTGTTTTATCAGTGCTGTAATCCATGTGGTTATCTACCGGCTTTTAAAGTTTAACATTTCTTGGGTTTTATAATGAAACATGCCATTGAAAACTTTAACTATTCAGGCATCACTTTTTAAAAAAGGGTTTTAGTTCTTTATTATTGGTAGAGGGATTCAAATAATTCAAGTTAGCAAAGGGATGACATTCATTGCTGTTTGTGTTGCCTGATTTGCAAGGGAGAAACAGTTCATTCAACCATCCTAGAAATAAAAATAATTGCTCTTACAATAATGTATATGCCTAACTCCCTTTGAAGTGACCCTTCAGTATTTCAATAATTTTGATAGGTTTTAAACCCATTTGTCAGGTGCATGGGGTAACCAAAGTTCTCCAGTCCTAGGACTTCTTAAAGCTACACGCTAAAGGGCTACTGAGAAGATACAGTTCCTAACAAGCACGCTCTGGACCCTGCCTCTCCACAACGCCTGATCTCATACTCTGCTATTGGCAAGAAGAAACTTACCTATTTTCCAACATTTTAATGCTTTGTCAGTTAAAACTGAGAAAAACAACAAGCGTGAATGTCAGTGAATAGGTCAAAAGCCAGGTGAAGGAAAAGAAAATTGGCTTGGTAAATTTTAAAGGAAAGGTTTCTAAATCATTCAGCACAGTGAAAAATGTTGTAAAATCTTACCCTTTTTCCACAGAATTCCATGGCAAAACTCTTCTGACATCAGAAGAAAGCCTGTTGAATTTGGGAAGTGTGTGCACCAGCAAACAGCTGACATTAGTGCACAATAATGTGTTGACCTTATGCTTCCAGAACAGGAAGGTATGGATAAACAGGCTGGTCACCTTCTTTTCAAGGAGTTAGTGCGATTGATATATAATCAATGAAGAAGTTAGTAATGATAACTATAAAAATATTTGGAAAGGACTCATGGCAGTTATAAAACAAAAATATTCCACTGCCTTTGTTTCATTTGCTTCAGAAATGAGTACATGTAAAATTCTCCTCCACCCTCCATCAAACATCTGCTTGGTCTCCAGTCTTTGGAGTTAATGAGCAACACTGTTGCATTTTTATGTGACCATCCATACCTTTATTTACTACAGGTAATCTTTTATGTCTCCTTTATGTCTTCACAGAGGAGGGTGCTTACCTTTATCAGGAATGTCAGGAATACCAAATGTCTCTGTTCTAAAACCTCCACTGATGACATAAGCATTTCTGTGGTCAATGTAACTACTTTATAGCTGGAGTGGAGAAGGTACAGCAACTTTCTGGCATTTACAAACACAGGGTCAAAGTGATTTGAGATGATTAGATTAAAAATGAAATAAGATCCACAGTTACCAAATGCACTGAGAGCTGGCAAAAGGTGAAATCTCCACCTGCACCCTAAGAAAGTGGGATTCTTCACATCATCAAAGCTCTCYGAGGTATTGAGCCCTCATAGCTGTTGTGTTAGTCTGAGGGTTGTAACCATGTTTCTCTTCAAATCTCAAGCAACTAAAGTTCATCCTTGTTATACTTCTGGCCATTGGCTGAAATATTGAGGTTAAATCAACAAAACAGAAAAGTAAGGTTTGGTTCATCRTTCTAAGACTCTCTGTTTTGTGTTGAAATCACTGCAGTAGTCTAGCAACTTAAAATACGTACATGAAAAATCCAGGTTTCAATCACTATTTCTTACTGTAGATTCCACTACCTTAAGAAAGAAAAAGATGACCAGTCTTCAGGAAATATCAGCTATTACTAAGCCATCTTTATATAAACTAGTGAATTTGCCTTTGCTATGAAGTAGGAAATTGCGTAACTGACAGCCAGGTCATTTCCTCTAGGACTATAGCAACTGAAGGAGCTCTCTTATGATCACTCCTGGACATCCCTAGTCATTTCTTTATACTGTGATATCAATATAGAAAATCCAGGGGGTATGCACCCACACTTGGAGGTAGCTTTGAACAGATCTGGAATCTTCTGGGGGGAAAAAATTGTCAAAGTTTGTTGTTGTTGTTGTCGTTTGCTTTTTTTTTTATTATTTTATGTGAAACAGAAGTGTTTGGGTGCTGGCAGCACCAGCTCCGGCATGGCTCTACTGAAACCGTGCTGCTTGGTAGATGAGGCTGAAGCTCTGAGCTGGTGGGAGGAGATGACTCTGCAGGAAATACCCTACAGCTCCAGGGTAACAAAACTGAGTGGAAACAATGAAGGCATGTCTACGCGGAGGAAAGGAATGCGCTGCAGACATTCCCTGCCTTGGCCTTGCACATGTTGGTTTCTTGGTATGAAGTAGCGCAGTTTCGGGGCCTGAGCTGGCTGCAATGACGTGGCATCACAGTAGGGCTGAGACAGCTGGTGGGGCTCCACCTGCTTATGGTGGAGCACAGCACCATGTTGTTGTTCCATAGTGTAGATGTGCACAGCTTTAACTCTCCCTTCTTCCCTGTTCTCTCATGTGAATTTCTGCTTGCTCCCTCTCCACTGACTGCTAGCTGAGTTGTGGGGCACAAAAACCCAAGGTGAAGAAAATGTTGCTGCAAAGACACTTCATGCAGATCTTTAAGGGATGCTTTATGCGACTGCTCTCTCTCTTATGTAATTTCTTATAAGCAGGCTTTCACAAAGCAGTGAATTTAGAAAAAATCATGTTTGAAAAAAATCAGCGAGTCCTCTTAAATAATTTAAAAGTGAATTAAGATGTGAAAAAGAAAAGGAAAGAAAAATTTCTGAAACAGGAGGTTCATCCTCTGCAAGCTCGGGATCTTGTATTAATGCATTGCGTAGTTATGAAGAAAATGGCTTTCTATCTTTGCCTGTATGTTAGATCCTGCTGGAACACTCTGTTCCCTGCTCCCAGGAACACTTAATGCCGCTCGAAGCGTGTGTACCCAGTGCTACATGGAAGAATCGAGCGGCTCCTCCCACACAGCCAGGCACATCTCCTTTCTATTGTAAGAGGGGTATCAAGCAGCTTTTTGTTCCTCTGCCTCTGGAAATGCATCACAGACAAACAGAAGGGGAAAAATGGTYGCTGTTTGAAGGTGGTGTTGGAAGCAGAAGACGAAAAGACTTAGATCACAAGGCTGTGCTTTTTTAGATTCATAAATGCTATGCATCTCTTTCTTTTTTTTTTTAAATTAAAAAGCTGTGCTTTTCTTGTTTTTCATCGCAGGCCTGTTTGAGACATCTAGTTAATCTAAATCAGAACTAATGGCCTAATTTTATAGAGGTGTATGTTTCTGCTGTCAAGATTTTTGTTTCTGTTTTAGTTAGTCTTTTCTAATGTTCTTTAAAAACAATGGAGGAAAAAAATTCTTTCTTTTCTGTTGAGATAAAAGTAGACTACTGTCTCTGCTTGTATTTAGGCCCCTCTCCCCACTTTTCCAGTGTTATCAAGCGTGCTCATATAAGATACTTGTATTAACAGTCAGATAGCTCTTGTGTTCTATAAAAATAGTACCATTAAAAACCAGGATTTTTTTTTTTCCTTTTTTTCTTTTTTTTTTCTTTTGTAGGAATTGGCAATTTATAGGCAATATAGGACAAAGCAGGTTCCTCAGTTTATGGAACATCTCTCAGAAAGGAGAAAAAGCATGCGGTGGGAGCTCTGAGATGCAAAGTCTTGGGTTATGTGCCCTAAAATCATGATCCTGTTCATTTGCAATTATATGGATAATCTCATCAAAGTCAGGGAGATTACTCACATGAGTGAATTTAGGAAAGTAAGTTACTGAGTGTTCAGGTTTGTTCATCACTTCTGGGGAACGAGTTCGAGTTGCATGGGGATCGACCAAACAGATTAATTTTGGGCATGCAACATGCAACACAATCCCGTTAAAGGGAGGAATGACTACATTTTCACACAAGCGTGTTTGAAGTGTTCACACATAAATGTAGTTGAACGCCAATATATATACAGTTACACAACCGAGTAAGAGCTGTGTATCTGTGATTTTTAAAATTTTTTTCCCACCTGATTATATCCAGAAAATCTATCAGTACTCAAAGGAAGGTAATACAGAGACTCTCAATGTGATGTGCCCTCAGCCTGCCAAATCTGTCCTAGAGAACTAATTATATTAATTTTGTCCTGAGAATTCACAGGCTAAATTTCTGTCTGAGACTGATTAAAATGCCTGAGTTAATACCATTGCAAGGAAAAGAAAAAGCTGTAACAGGAGCACTGTCATGACTACAAATGATAATGGGAAAGAGAACAAGTTGTGGTAAGTGTCGGCGAGGAAAAATGAAAAAAAAAA
Source organism: Phoebastria nigripes (assembly GCA_035582835.1). Lineage (NCBI taxonomy): Eukaryota > Metazoa > Chordata > Aves > Procellariiformes > Diomedeidae > Phoebastria > Phoebastria nigripes. The sequence goes on along the minus strand of JAYKAV010000367.1, from coordinate 1,158,281 downwards.
AATTGTAAGTGTCTGTTTTTACAGCAGTGTATTCATCGCATTGATATGCAGGATTTCGATATGACAGACCACAATGAAAGAATAAAAAAGCAGCTAATGTGAAATCATTTGTCCTCCAAAGCCAGACCCTGCACTGAATGAAACATGTGCAGGAGCACCTGATTTACAACCAAAAAAATCACGTCCAGCTTTGGCAGAGGGATGTTATGAGTTTGCAAGGCAGGTGTGTATGTCTATCCACACATTACAGTCACTGCTATACTGTTTCTTCTGTCTTAATAAGTGAATAGTGGGCAATCTCCTTTACAGTCTGTGCAGGCCTAGCCTAAAATCTCCAGTGTTACCATTACAACGTCTCCACGTTTTGCTATTTTGAGCTATTTTTGAGACAGGCAGATTTGCTGAATGTTCGTAGCTAGTACTTAATAACTGGTCCAAAGAAGCCATCCATTTGAAAGTCTATCTAGTTTCCAAATCACAAACCTAAATAAAGCTGCATAAGACTTTTTAATGACATAACTGGAGAGTAAATGGAAGGGGTTTTTTCTCAGATATTTTAAAAGACTTCTAAAAATCTGTCTAGATTTTTTTAACTACATACAAGCTGCTAAGGAAAAATGAATACTTGCAGGACCAACAYATTGGTTTCTTAAAATCTTTAATTATTTTAATGAAATTTGCACTTCAAATCTGCAGACAATCCCAGTTTTAATTCTAACAGGCAGAAAAATACTGTTATAAAAGTATCATTAAAATTCATGCGTTTTGGCTAATATAGTTAGGCTGGTGGACTCACCACTGCATGGAGCTCTGCTCTGGGAATGATATCTTTGTAAAAAATATGCTCAGATGTATTTAGATGGATCGGATGTTTAGATGCCTATCCTGTGGGCAACATTATGCAGAAGGCTACATTATAATCCATAATGGTTTTGTTGTCCTTAATGTAGTAGTTGATAAGCTTGTTCTAGCTGTAATCTTTTTTTCCCTGCTGCTGATTTCATGCCTCCCCAACTACTAGCATAAACACCAGAAGAAACCAACTCTTGGTTGTGCTCAGGACACTGCTTGCCATTGCTGTGACCCCTGCTGAGGGTGATGACGCTGCTTTGGGCCTTCAAGCCTAGAAATCAACCCTTCAAGAACACCAATTAACGTGATGCAGGATTAAACACRGGACTAAATGTTAGGCCTCTCCCTGCTTCTTTAAGCCGCTTCAGCATCACGAAGAATCYCTGAAATGCCTAAGTGGGTGTTGGGATATTCTTCTTCCAGCAGGTTACCTCTGCTGCTTCTCCCTCCGCCTGACCATGGGGGGACCAAGAGCCCCGTGGTGACCGACACAGGCTGTTCTGGCAGTCACCAGTCAGCGCAAGAGCCCACATACAGCCACTACAGACAAAGGAGTTTTGGCATGATTTCAGGCCTTCCTGAGGCTATACTGCAGGCCAGAAAAGAAAGCTCTGGGAAGCAGAGAACTATAAACCTATTTATCACCCCTCCCATCCGAGCTGCACCATGAAAAACTACAGGAGAGGTAAAAACCTGGAATTTGAGATGACATCATTTGATTGCAGAGCGTGACAACAAATGGTTAAATCATTCTCTTCACTTAAAAGCTCCTTTCACTTTAATATTGTTGTTAATAGCTTTCCCATGCAGGATTGCACTGTCGGATTGTTTATCTCATCTATATTAGTCTCTCCTGTTTTATTCATAAGTGCATACAAATGAAAAAAATGGATGTGTAATAATGGTTATGTATAACTCTGTTGTGAGGAGCTCTCTATTGACAACCTTTCAAATCATCTGCTTCTATTGTCTTCTTAGATTTTTGTTGTTACTGGATCCAAACTATGATTGCTTTGTTAAAAACAAAYGCCCTGTGTGCTGCTACACCTGCTACTATCCCACTTGAAAAAAAAAATCGTCCTTATAACAAAAACAGAATACTATTTTCTGCATTTTCTTTTTATCTGCTAGATGTGCATGCTGTCACATGTTGTTTGCTGAAATCAAAGAAACAGCATAGGAAAAGCCTTCTGTTGAATCTGTCCTGGCCAGATTCTGGTTTCTGCCGCCTGAGGCTCATGCCACAAGGAATCTCTTCTCTGTGAGTGGTCCCTTTGAAATCAAACTTATCCCCCACAGAGCAAGCCTTTTTCTGTATGGAGTAAGTGCAGCAGAGTTTGCCATTTTAGGATGTCATGAGCTGGTTTTCCTGAAATTACTTTTGCAGAACATGCTGTAGTTATAACCAACACTGACAGCTTCCCCTTGCCCCTCCGAGTCTTTCCGTCCCCTCTCAAGCTTCCTGCAGTGGCAGAAATGTTTGTTAGACTATTGCTGGACTGCAGAATGGGACCCTGGTTTATGGGACTTGTCCTACTCTCTTAAACAGGACTCTACTTGTGTGAGAAATGGTTTGAGGAATTCATTGCCTGGTAGACCAGCCTGCAAATGCAGAGTGCGTGCGTGCGTGTGTGTGTGTGCACACGAGCATGTTGAAGGGAGGGGGGTTTCCCAATGTGGTCACAAATCAGACTTTTGCCCTTTCTCTGACTCATACCAGTCTATCTTATGCTTTCAAAAGCAAAACTTCTCCATTTTGGAAGAATACACAACTGCCTTCTTCACCCCCACACTTTTTCAGGATAAAACACTCATTGCTACAACACTGCGGTTACTTTCAATGTTGTAATGCAGGGTTGAGAGAAGGGCTTACAACCAGAGCTGAAGAGCCCTTATCCCTGCCTCACTTCAGAGTGCCGCTTTACAAGCGGGCTGGATCCGTAAGATATTTCTGAGCCCAGRTCTGAGCCCGAGCTTGAGTCCAAACGTGTCTTGTGGCAACACAACATGAATGGCAGCCTGCTCTCAAGGACTGGCTTTAGGGAAAAAAATTAGGCCCAAGATACCCCTTGACAGGCACCGAAGGGCACTCACCCTGCAGCGAGGGGGGCTAACCCCTTCTGTCTCCATCTTAATCCAAGTCGCGAGGCCAAAGTCTTTCCGAGAAGGACTCCAGTATCACCGCCGCAGCTTGAGGGGTGCCTGCTTGAAAACTTTACAGAACAAGGTGGGGACTCAAAACCAGGCCATGGGGTCCTGTGGGGAGCAGCGTGGACATACAGGGCTGGCTACCGATTCTCTGGGTTACATCTGCCTCCTGGAATAGCAACTTAATAGCTCTACAGCTGTAACTACGTATTCAAAGCAAAGACTAAAGAGAGCGAAAACATTAATAAATGTTTTATGCATCCCATGGTAACCTTTCCTCTGCAGAAACAAAAAATAAAGAAGCAACCTCTTGCTACATGCTTTCAAATGCTTGCTAAATGACAAAAATAATGTGGCATTTTAATAACATCAACCTACACTAAAAATAAACTCTATACATAGAATGGATTGTTGTTGTATTTTATGTATTGCAAACAGTACTGTTCAGGTTAACAGGTGAGAGAAAGCTTATGCCAATCTAAGGCACATATACAGCTTTTTGGAAACAAATACCAATTATTTCTCAACTGTTACTTCTTTATTAGGTCAATGCCAAACAGTGCAAAACCATAGCTAGAACTGACTGGAATAGGAAGAGAACAGACCTAACGCTTTCCTACACTGAAAGGCTTTAACAAGGTACTGCATAAAAAGCCTATAACACCTTCACACTTCCTTGCATTTCTTTATTCTGCCAGGAATAATTTCCCAAACAGGGGGAAAAAAAAATATCCATGCTGTACATGTAGTGTATTTATTTTCATAAACAAAAATATATTAATTCAGACTCTAGGAGTAGAACAAATTTTTTAAAAATCAAATAATTCTAATTCTTCTCCTTTGAACTCTTGAATCTTCCCACTTACCATAAAGAACACTCAGTAGCTTCCTTCAGAAAAAGCTGGGAAAAGAGCATGTTGCAATAGTTGCAGGGTGTGTATGTGTGTGTGTGGCACAGATAAAAGTAGTTGTATTTCTATTACTTATTTCCATTATGACAGAACTCACAAAGTGCTAGGCTCTCTCCAAACCAATGGCGAGAAACAGTTCCTGCCAAAACAACATGAAAGAAATGTTGTAAAGGTTGCATTGTATTGCTTAAAAGTTAGGAAATATCAGAAGCTGGGTTGCCAGTACAACCTTAATTCAACCCTTCTGTGCATATTCATTATGATCCAGTCTTTAATTACATGATCACATACTTTTTTTCTTTATTTTCTCTCCCTAGGGCCTCTGCTTCATTTAAAGTATCAGATGGGCTGAACAAGGCAGTTGTTAAATGTTTACATTTATCTTCTTCAGCACCCTGCTGTTAAGGTATCAGTGAGTATCTTGCACTACTGACCAGGCAAACTGCCTCCTCTGTGCCTGGAGCTGCAGAAGCAGGAGTAGACAGCTGGGACCTGGCCAGAGAAAGTAAGAACCACTTCATATATCCCAAAATGTACAGGTGCCCAAGAAGTTCAGAGCAAAATAGTAGATCAGTGAAACACGCTGGCATACTGGCAGGAAGCTAAGGTACACACCACCAACAGGCTAAGGTACGGCCCGTTTCTCTGATGTTCTCCACTGAAGTCCTATCAAGGAAAATTGACTTTCCCTGATCCCGTGAGCTGTATGCCAAAGTCTTCATCGTCGCTAAGAGCCTGCATACTTTAAAGATGAGGATCTTTGGGAGCACTTCACAGGCAGGAAATGGCAGCAGCTCCTTTGCTATCCCACCATAGCACTGAGATGGAGGCGGACTTGCCTAGACTGGGAAAACAAGATGGTTCTCTGCATCAGCAGCTCCTGTTACCTTGTTCCCTCCCACAGCTAGGGATGAGGTCCTGCTGGCAGGCGTCTCGCAGAGCCTTGGCCTCAAAGTCACACTTGAACTGCTTGCTGGCTGCACAGCAAGAACACCACAGTAGTTCATTCCTCACTAGTAGACYGGATCTGTATGCACAGCCATTTACCCTTTCCATAGACAAGACCCTCTTTATACATGCTGTAACTGTTTGGAAGCAATAGGAACTATCAAAACGTCTTGATTGCTAAAGCGCTCTGAATTTATTGACTTTGCAGGAGATTTGAGGGAAACCCTTTGATGGTCTAGCAAGCTTTTTTAAAAAAAAGATTAACAAATCTTTTAAATTTCCTCCCCTCTTGCAGAGTGTGGCATGAGGTCCATGCTGCCACATTATGTTCTTAAAAGTACAATTTAAGTGGGATGATTAAAATCTGAACTGAACAGTCTTGCTGTCCTAACAGTTACGGCTGTAGCAAGCTGARGAGAGCTTTTTACACCTCATGCTTTGGCGTGCTACTACATCAGACCACTTATCTACTTGGGAGTTCCTAAAACTCCTTCTGAGCATTTGATTCTGGCTGGAACTAAGTAGGAGAGATGAGAAACTGGCCCAGACAAAGCTCAGGTCCAAGCAAAGGTGGCAAACATTATACTCTTTTTTGTTGAAGTATTTCCAGTAGTTATTTTGGTGTAATTGTGGTGCTCTGAGACAAACGTCGATTTTGCACAAGAGAAGTGATATTTCCCAGTAGGATGATGGACCTTGTTGTGAAGGGGGAAAGAAGCATCTGCTGCTTCGAGGTTTGAAACAGCAAATTCCAACCTATGAAGAGAGCAGAAATGGCAGCTCTGGATATACCTCACATATGCTGCGGAAGCACTGAGAAGAAAGGACGGCTGGCACCTACGGAGCAGCAAGAGGAGGGGCCAGGTTGGCAGCTCCTCCCTTCTCACAGGACAGAGGGACAGGTCATGATCACTAATGTAATATTCAGAGGTTAGTGGGGGGAAAATAGATGAGACTGTGCTCTAAAACCCACACCAACATTTTTAGTATGCAGTAAAGCTGTGAGTTTAAGCTCTCAGGATTATCTTTTGAAGGTGTTTTGCAGATCTCCCTTGTGTATAGAGTCAAAGATAGAGTCCCTTGAGGCTGAGAGTCTAATATAGGATGGATCCTGAGAGCAGAGAAAAGACCAAAAGCACTATTCAGGTACATCTCTAACACCAGACAAGCAAAAATGGTGTACTTTCATCTTTCATTCAAATTATTTCACACGTATATTTTTATATATTTCATTTCTGAATTATTTTTACTGAAAAAGAAATCTTAGGATTTAGTTGTGTGTTATTATTGTGCCTTCAATGGCCTGATTTCTGATCTTTGACTGGAAGAACTGTACATGTAAATATCTGGCTGTATTTCATTTGCAGCTTTGCATAGGGGCAGGGCATATACCCTAGGGGAAGAATGAGTTTTCTATCAAAGAGGCTACAGTTTGTGTTTTTAACAAAAAAAGAAGAAAAAAAAATAAAAGGACTTCTGCTGCTTCTTTCATCTCCCCTTTGGTTTTGCAAAAAGAGACACACATGTCATTGGGAGACTTGAGGCTTTACACTCGGCCATCACTAGCTGAGTAATATACATTGGTCCTCCTGTCCACCCAGGGTTTTTCCCCTTTCAAAGCAAGTGATAGAAAAGCTGGGCCAATTGTACAGTCCAAAGGGAGAATATGCTGTTGAGCGGTGTGCATGAGGTGCATGGAAGACTAAAAGTTGTATTTCTGGGCTGTCCTCAAAGAACCAGGGCTGGGTTTGGCCAGTGGCCTGTGAGAAGAGACCTCCCCTGCTGACCAGCGCGCCCTYCACTTTGCTTGCGCCCATGGGCTTGGTGGCCCACCACCTGCCCAGAGGCAGGGCTATCGCGCTGCGTGGAGGACCCTTCCTGGAGACCCCAATGTGAACGTGGTCTTCAGGCCACGGTAAACAATGTGAGGACAAAGCCATGCTCGGGACCCCCGGGGTGCTGGGTACAGGAGTGGTCCCGCTGGGGCACCCCTGGGGCTCCGAGAGAAGGCAGAAGGGGAAAAGCCAGGTCACCTCCGGGGACGACGGRGATAAATAGGCACCGATCTTTGAGCAGCCCTGCTGCAGCTGGCTTTACATGGGGAGACATGTACGAGCATGCCSCCGCGCACAAACACACCAGCCCCCGGCTGCCGAGCCGAGGCGGGGCAAGGCACACCGAAAGAGCAGAGAAAGAAGTTCACCCGCCTGCGCGCTCCCGCTTCCCCCCGCCGCCGGCGGCCTCCCCTCTCCCTCCCGCCCTCCCTCCCGCCCCCGCCGCTGACGTGGCTCTGCTCTCCCCAGATACAGCGCACGGCCGCCGCTCGCCTCCCAAACCGCAGCGCACCGCCGTGCCCGTACGGCGGCGAAACACGGCAGCCTCGCCCGGTTACGCACCCCGCGCAGGCTGGCAGGCAGGCAGACAGGCAGCCCGCGCGGCCGTGCCGCTGGTCAGCTCCGCGCCGCGCACCCCCTGCCCACGCCGGTGCGCGGATCGCGGGCGCCGCTCTCCCTCGGGCGGGACCTGCGCGGGGATGCGCCACACGGGCGCCCTCCCCGCTCCCGCGCCGCGCAGCGCTGCCGCTGCCGCTGCCCGCGCAGCTCCTCGGGCGGGAACCCCCCGCAGCGCGGGCGCGCTCCCCCTCCGCGCACGCGGAGGCACTTGCGCGGCGCGCGACCCCTTGCGCCGAACTCCGCGCACCGTCGCGCGCCCCGGCCCTATTTGTTTACAATCGATTACGTCACCCCCCCATTCGCCGGCCCCGCCCCGCCGCCYGCCGTCACAATGGTGCGATCGCTCGATTGGCGGCGGCGCGCCCCGGCGCCCTGACGCCACTTCCGCCCGTCGGCGGCTATAAGAGGCGGCGGTCGGGAGGCAGCTCCCTTCGCCCCTCGCAGCAGGAGATGCGGGGAGCGCTGCCGCGGCCGCCGCTGCTGCCGCCGCCCCCCTGCCGCAGGAAGAGGAGGCGGAGGCTGCCGCCCCCGGGATGTGATCTGGGCTCCGCCGCCCGCTCCTCTCCCAGTTAGAACCGCGCCGCCCCCGCGCCCGTCCCGCTCCGCTCGCCCCGCGCCCCGTCCCGTCCCAGCGCCGGCCGCCCCGGAGAGCTGGCTGCCGCCCGCCGCCGCCTCCATGCATCCCGCCCTGTACACCCGGGCCAGTATGATACGCGAGATCGCCGCGGCCGTGGGCTTCATCTCCAAGTTCCTGCGGACCAAGGGGCTGATGAACGAGCGGCAGCTGCAGACCTTCAGCCAGAGCCTGCAGGAGCTGCTGGCAGGTGAGGGCGGCGCGGGCGCGGCGGGAGCCGCTCCCCCTCTCCGGCCCGGGGAGCCGCGCTGTCCCCTCCGTCGCGGGGCCGCCTGCCCGGACCGGCGGCGGTGCGGGCGGCACCTCCGGCCGCGGCAGCGCCAGGCTGCGCCCCGCGGGCGGCCGGAGAGGGGGGACGGGGAAGAGCGGCTCCTCCGAGGGGCTGGAGCCGCCGCGGGGGCAGTTGCGGGGGGCGAGCGGGTCTCCGCGGCCGTGGCTTGCCCCGGCCGGGAACCCCCCGTACCGAGCCGGCCCCCGGCGGGTGGGGGCGGCAGGAGCGGGCTGTAAACAAAAGGGGCTCGGCCGTCGCGCAGGCAGCCCCCCCCCCCGGGCTCCGTAGACAAAGCTTTCGGAGCAGCCCGGACTCGGGCTCCGCTCCAAGGGCTCGAACCGCCCCGTTTCCAGAAGGAAAAAGGCTCCTAAGTTGCTTTTTTGTCAAGTAAAATTCAGCGGTGGCCGATAAGTCTTAGTTTCCCTTTCTTCTGGAAACATCTCATAGCCACCCGACAACCCCGGCTAGGATCAAATACCGAGGGTTTCTTCGCTGCCCTGTGGGTTTTGTAATCCCGCGCCTGTGTCCCGGTGTGCTTGATAGCGGCTACAAGTAGCCTCAGACCGGTACGGTTTTGGGTGGGATAAAGCTCCTAAGGTAAGTGGAGTCATTGGTATCTCGCCCTGGAAAACAGGCTGGGAAGAGCAGTGGTGAAACACAGCTTGAGTCAGTCAGTAAATGCCGCCCAGCTCCTACCCTAGTTATTTTTGGGTGTTCTTAGAATGTGAGGAACTAAGCACGGGTGCGATCTCAAGAGGATGCTGGAAAGGTGCTTTTTTTCCTTCTTGGTTCATGGAGTTTTGAAGCCCTTGCGTTTTTCTGCTATGTATGTAATCACTTTTTTAATATTTGTTTCTATGAATGTCAGGAAGTTGCATTTCACCCTTTCAGATGGCAAACATTGTTCTCTGCCTATGGTAGCATGAAGCAGTAACTTTGTACATGAGTACTTCCCAAGGGATGCTGCGCTTATGTAAATAATCAGCAAAAATAAATGCTATAATGATTTTTCAGGTCACTTACTCTAAAAGAATAAGTGTCTCAACATCTTGAGGTGTGAAATTTGGGAGAGAACAATGTTCACTGTACATCTGTTTGAATACAGAATTAAGGAGGATAATCTTTTTTTTATTTTATAGAACATTATAAACACCACTGGTTCCCAGAAAAGCCATGCAAGGGATCAGGTTACCGATGTATCCGGATCAACCATAAAATGGATCCTCTCATTGGACAGGCAGCACAGCGGATTGGATTGAGCAGTCAGGAACTGTTCCAGCTTCTTCCAAGCGAACTCACTCTATGGGTTGACCCGTATGAAGTGTCCTATCGTATTGGAGAGGATGGCTCAATCTGTGTGCTGTATGAAGCTGCACCAGCAGGAGGTAGCCAAAATAACACCAACATGCAAATGGTAGACAGCAGAATAAGCTGTAAGGAGGAACTTCTCTTGGGCAGAACTAGCCCTTCCAAAAGCTACAATATGATGACTGTATCAGGTTAAGATATAGTCTGTGGATGGATCACCTTAAAATGGATGGATAAATTTGGTTTTTACTTTGGGTGGGCACCTCTGGGGATGGATTATGGAATTTAAACCATGTCACAGCTGTGAAGATCTGGCACACGTTAGAGTGGTATACTTTAAAGTGACAGTGCCATAGTTTGGACAGTACCTTTCAGTGATTTAATAGCCTGTGAGTCAAAATGATTGCAACTTGCTAGGGAGTGAAGAAGATCTAGGAAGGGTCAGTTTCTCCAAGACATCTTACTTAATTTCTACACCAATTTTCAACCCCAATCTGTATTTATAAAGTGATTCTCTGCAGTAGGTCTTGCAGAGTAAATTTGCACTATTACATTTATTAATTGTTAGCATTTTTGGCAGCTCAGTAACAAGACTTACTGTTATGAACACGATAGTACTGGAAATTTTATTTTTCAGACTTTTACCTAGCACTTACAAATATGTATAAATGTACATAAGATAAACTAGTAAGTATGACCTGGGGAAATGGTCAGATATTTACATTGGCCTCAAAAGTAGCAAGTGATCAGAATCTGCCATGGCAACAGGCTTTAAAAAGACCATATAAAGACACTGTCTGAACTGTGGTGTTAGCACCAGCCAGCTATCTGTACATTTGCTAGCTTGTAGTTTTCTAAGACTGAGTAAACTTCTTATTTTTAGAAAGTGGAGGTCTGGTTTGTAATTTCCTTGTTCTTAATTGGGTAAAAGTCTTTTCCACAAACCACCATCTATTTTGTGAACTTTGTTAGTCATCTTTTATTTGGTAAATTATGAACTGGTGTAAATTTGTACAGTTCATGTATATTGATTGTGGCAAAGTTGTACAGATTTCTATATTTTGGATGAGAAATTTTTCTTCTCTCTATAATAAATTGTTTCCTATCTTGGCATTTTAATTAATCTCTTGTCGTGATTACATAGGATCAGTTAAACTATTTTTGTCTCACAGTAGAAATGGAATAGGTACTAAAAGGCTTAAGAACATCAATGGCACCCTGATGCTAGGGAACACTTGGTGCAGACATGGATTAACGAAGACCTCGTATATAAATGCGTGGGAAGTTTAGGGAAACACAATGATGTACATGTCACTTTAAACCTTTTAAAATCAGTCAATGTGGAAATAACTCCAGGGCCAATAATTCCAGGATATGAGGAAAAGGTACAGAAATAACATCCACCAAAGATGACTTGAATAAATCCAGAGGATTAAAGTTTACTTGGCTTCCTGATGAAGGATATAGCAAACCTAAATGTCCATTTTGACCTACTTGCTCACAAGTTCTCAGTTCTTCCCTGATGGATTCCCTGCTCAATAAGAGTTTCTGGGACAAGTGTCCCTTAGCCTTAAGAGCAGGTTAACCACTCTACAGAAAGGTTGCTCGCCTTTTGCTTTCTTCAGATGCAAGACTTTCACTTTAGAAATCATTAAGATGGGATTCAACAAAAGGTATGTAGATCTTTTTTCCCAAACTTAAAAGGTTGGTTGAGGCGAAGTGAGAAGCCCATACTTATATATGTGTATTCAAATTTAATGAATGATGTGGAGATGTGATTCACTTAAGCACCACACTAATGTCATTTGTATACAGCACAGTGGTTAGTTACACTTGAGAGAAATTCCTTACGACTTTATTTACACTTGTTAAAGTGCTGAAGTAAAACTGAAGAACTTTCTGTTCCTTATCTCCTTTGTACTTTGTTCTGTGAGTGTTTAATAAAAGGCCTACCCAACTTGGTCACTTCAGTTACGAGAACTGCTGCTGTTGCTCTGAAGAAAAAGAAAACAATCATTACTTGCCAACTAAACTTGCTAGCTATGGGTAGAACTGAGCTTCAGACTTACCGTGCATTGTGGCAGCTCCTGCTCAACTATGAGCCTTTACAATGTGGCGATAGTAATGTGTTGTATCTCCACTTCAAATCTTTGTCTTCTGGTCTGTAATGTAACTGATTATATATAAGCAAAACATAAGACCGAACTGTCTAGCCTTTTTTACCAATTTCTTTCCCACTGTGTTTTTGGAAGTTCGGCTTTACAGATACTATTTTTACCATGATCTGCATATGTATGCCAATGTTCAGCACTTTATTGCTAGGGCTTCTCCAGTACTATGACTTTCTGGCATAGTCTGGTGGAAGCGTAAGTGCTCCTGAAACAGTGAACTTTAAAGAGCTTACTCAGTATCTGGATCTGGCAATAATAGATCAATTGCCAAAGCTTCAGAATGAGCTTGCTTTAAAGTACAGGTGTTACTCATGTGTAGAGTCAAAGTTTAGGTTCACATCTTGATACCTTAAAAATTCTACTACTTTTAAGATGACGCTTTCAAGTTGTTAAGTCTGTAAGCAAGAGATTTATTCAAGCAACAGGAGTACTCAAAGACACTTCTGTTGCATTACATGTCCGCAGACAGCATAAGTATATCCAAATAGAAAGAAAAACATTGAGCTTGGCTTCCTGTAAAGCTATATTAAACTTTCATGAAGCTCGCCGCTGACTGAGCTGTGGTTGGTATATGGTGGTGCTGCCTATAGTCTTTTCTGCTGCACAGTAAGAACAGCATCAGAAAGGGTAGCTGTATAGTTGGTCTTTGACACGAGCTATGCAAATTATGAAAGCATCAGCTGTYGGTACTTTCTTTTTGCTAAGTTAAGCATAGCTTTACGAAGCAGCAAGTATTCCATCTGCGAGGCTGGCATGTGACACTGAACCAAGAATGAGCGTGCTCCCTTAGGTGGTTAACATTTTAGTCCTTTTACGGTAGGGTGCTTTCATTCATGGCATAATTTTTAACTGCAGCTGTAACTAGTAATTGGTACAACCTGTGTCCTCAGAGTTGTTGGGATTTCTTCCAGCTGGAATTTAAATGTACCCCAATGGGCACACAATGTGCCCTTGTCTGATTTTGAAAGCACTTAGCATACTGTGGCAGCAGGGCATAGGGAGGACTCCTGAGAGAAATGCAGTATGTCTGTAAGAGGAGGCTATTGCCAGTCCCTTGTTTTGGTGCGGGTAGAACAAACAGTGCACTAAGCTAAATGCTTGTCACTTTTGAATTTCATTTAAGGTGCCATTATGAGCAAGGCTCCTATTTTAACACGAATATTAGAGATGAGAGAGCACGTTCAAGACCTGCTTGCCCAGTGCACGTTAGTTAAATTAGTTGGGCTTTCCTTGTGAAGCACTGAATAATCCTGTTGTTGTCRGTGTTCTGAGGGCAGGCTCAGCTGTACGCAGCTTTAATGTCGCAGCTCTTCTTAGACTGACGGACCAGTCTGCTAAGACTTGTTGACAATTCAGTGAATGTCTTTATAAAGTGTACAATTGCCTTCTAGTTTATGCCAGGTGAGCAAATGTTTTTCTCACAGYGTGTTTGCCCACTGTGCTATGTGTGGTATCAGATCCTATGCACTCCAGCTTACTTTTGTATTTCATGTTCAGCAACGATGCTCCTATAGAGAGTTGTATTATATATATCCTGTAAGAATCTCTGTTCTTCTGTTCTCTTTGCAGCTGGGTGGTTTTTTTCCTGCTTATTCTGGAGATGTACATCTGGCTTAAGCAGTCATTCAGACCATGATCTTTTTCTTCCTGTAGATCTTAGGGTCATTCTTAGGTCTGAATAGAGATGTGAGGGCTTTCAATCAATTACTACTAATGCTGATTTTAGTTTTCTTCTTTTCTGCTGACTCTGCAAAGATTTTCTGGTAGATCTGTATGACAGGCCTCATTGTGCCATGGGATTTTCTTATTATTGGTTTGTTCTATCAGTCTACATGAGAATTTGGGAATAACCTACGTGGGGCACTCTTCTGATGCGAAAATACCATCAACAGCTTCTACTTTTGTTGTATGTCGTATTGAATCAGTTCATAGGATAAATACCCTATTCATCAGTAAAATGTGTCTTCTTGGATCAGAAGATCAAGTTGTGCTGTTTCGTATCACAGGTAGTGATGACAATTCTGAAGGCTAAATATTGTTAAGCCTGGATACTCTTGACTGCCTTCAATTTAAATGGGTAAAAGAGTAGCTTGAGAGATGATTTAGAAGCAGGGGGAACTGTACTGCAGCAGCAGGACCTTACAAAAGTTAACTGATGTGCAAACCATAAAGAATCCAGTTAATGCTCCTGGAGTGGTCGGTTCGTGCTGATGCCTGTAAACATTTCTGTCACCAAATTAAGCAGATGTCACTGAACATGAACACTAAATCCACATAAGGTGTCCTTCTAATTAACCTTGCTTACTTATGCTGGCAGAATATGATCTCTTGTTATTGTGCAGGTTAGCAATGAATAAAATGAAGAACAATGCTGCTTTTCTTTTTTGTGTATCTATGTAAAGCTTATTTCTGAATTTCTATAAATCAAGTAGCACTCTACATTTTCCAAAGTTTCCTCTACTTGATGCCATAATTTTTAGGGAAAATAGTTTATATTGGCAAAAGCTGCCACTTGACTGAAGAACATTAAAGCTGTTTTTAGTTTGAAGAGTGAAACAGGTACAGACTGGGGATAAATAGCTCTCCTAAAAAGGAATGTATATTTACACATTCTTGGTGTAATAGCAGAGGTTATTTTTACATGTTTCAGATTTACATTCCAATGTGGCATAAAGTGAACATTGTGAAGCAGGATGTTAATTCAGTGGCTTTCAAGGGTTGGTAGAGCAAGCTGGGCTTAGACAGTAAATGCTGTATTAATGGTTAGCAGTGACAATTTCATCAACATAGGAATTGCAGGGTATAATTAACATCAGTTGCTTTGACACTATGCTCTTAATGTATGGTTTCAACCTTTCTTTCAGTAGCAGTTGGAGAATGCACTGTGACAAATTATTGCTGATACAAAGTAGGTCAACAGTAAAATGGCTGACTTACCGTAAATGAACAGATCTAAATTATTATAACTTAATGTCCAGTGGAATTTTCTTAGTAGCTAGTCTTCTGTGCCCTTGTGTTTCTCAACCATGAACCTTGTATACAGCTTTTCCTAACTCCTTATTTCCTAACCATTTGATATTTTTGACTAAACAAGAAGAACATTTCCTCCCAGCTGCTGGGAAGAAATCCACACGAGCAGTAATGCTGCGTGCGTGACAGCAGATATTTGCCCTTGTAGTATTGCGATTCTGTGACTGCAAAGCTGGCAAGGAGAAATGACTCGCAACTAAGGAAAACAAGTAAAATGCCGCATCTGCAAGTTTGGAGGTCTTCTCCAAAAAGTGACCCATGACAACACACGAGGAAGGGAAATAGGACTGTGATGATACTGGATGAGAAAAATCCCAGGCTGAGGGAATGTCAAGTACGTTTTTGCAGAGGGACATGTTTTTACCTTGTGATTCCTGTGATCAGCCGCTCAGCATCTCATCACGGCTTGTAACGACCTTTTAAAGTTTTCTTGAGAGTTATGGCTTTATTTGATGCTTTTACCTCTTGGATGTCAGGAAACGGCCTCTAGCTTTGCAGTTTCTCTGGGGCATTGTAAATTCCAGCGTGATTGTTTTATGTGCTGATTATATAACTGAATAAAATGATAAACAAATGAATCTGTTAGCATTGTAAGGACGCAAGGGAGGAGAACTTCAGTGTTCTTGGAGCGCCCTGGAATATATGCAAGGAGCAGCAGTGTCTGAAATGCCCAAAGACAGGGGCAGGGCTGGGGATGTTGCCCAGCTTTCATGGTTGGGTTCCAGGCAGTGATGCTTACCTAAAGGGCTATAACATGGAGCTAAGGCTTGGGTACAGCTTCTAACTCCAAGAGCAGCTTAAAGACAGTACCTATTTCTAGTACCAATAGTATCATCTGCTGACATTGGCTGCAATTAAGAAATTCCAACAGTGTGCCCTTGCTGTTCTGTGTTTTATAAAATTCAATTATTATTGCTTTTTGTAATCTAAGAACATGTAATAATTGGTGTCTTTGGAGTTCTGCTGGCCACAGGTTAATTAACGAGTTTCTTGTACTTTAAGAAGAATATTAAAAGACAACATTCCTTCCATGCATTGAAGTTTAAACCAAGTTTTATTTGTATATACACAGGGGCACATATGTAAATTTCTTGTATAAATATATATATACACACACATATTTAGTTATTAGAGTCTTTGTCAGTGGGTCATCCTGAAGTCCCTGCTTGCTGTGATTTAATTCACAGGTCACTGCAGGTGTTCTGAAGATTGTAAATTCACATAGGTGGGGAAAATTATCCTCCTTATTCACTTTTTATGCCTCAATACGTTGGTATTAACAGGAACATGTATTCCTATTTTTCTCTTTCAATTTTCTGAATGTGAATTTGCAGCTCAACTCGATTTGCTACTCAGTTGAGCAGATTTTCGAGATTTTCTGTAGAGTTTTAAAGCAAATTGTCCTTGTCTAAAGGAAAGTTTGCAACATTTTAATCAATTTAATACCAGGCTGAAAAGAAAAAAAGCTAAGATACTTTTAGAATCTTAATTGTATATTCATGCTAATACTTTGTAACACAGGAGAGAGATTTCTCTGGTTTTGGGTAAGCAGTTGTCTGAACAATCAGCAAAAGGTCCATTTTGGTTGAGCCTGGCACCCTTCCCTAGATGGGCGCACCAAAACAATTGCTTCTGTCTGGTAACATTCAAGTTCTATAGTGTGTAAATTAGAAATTTGTTTACAAGTGTGAAAGGCTCTATATCATAACTGCAAAATAAAATCAAGCTGCCCGTGTGGTACACCTAATGCTATAAAGTTATACTAGTGATATTAACCAACCTTTGCAATTCCACCTCGAAGTTTAGCTTGTATTATAATAATCTCTTTTTTAACCCCTAACTACTTCCTTCCGTTGTCATTCACAGCCTGTCGTCTAACTCCCCAGCTTGCAGGCAGCGTAAGGTTGTTATGTTTGTAGACTTCAGATCGGTAGGGAAAAAATAAGGCAGTGGAAATGGCAGTATCAGTCTGAATCATGATGACATTAAAGCAAATGATAAATTTAGTTGCATGTTTGTAAAGGATCTGTTTCTGTGTGACGAAGGTACCAGACTAAATTTTGATGATATTTATCATACTTTATTTGTTGTCTGGATACACTTAACAGGGGTGAGGCTTTTGTAATATAACTGAGAAGAACCATGTTGCAAATATGTAAGTACATTTCAGAAGGACAGCTGAACAAATATATCTGCTTGATTGTTTATCCAAATGTTCCTGTGACTGTCTTCAAAGCTTGTTGCTTGCAGAACTGAAAAGTCCTGCATCATGAACAGCAGAACACTGACTCTGAATACTGAAAGGGATAGTTTCCACAATTATTCAGTTGAAAAGTATGTGCACGTCATTCAAATTTGAAATCACTGTTCGTAGAGTGACTGAAGTTGAAGTTAATTCCAAGCCAAGCTGACCTGTGTACAAAATATCTCCTGAATTATCAAACTGATGTAACCCCATGACTAATTCTGCAGTACAAATACATTGATTTCCTTTTCTTGCCCCTTCTTGGTGCACCCTCCTATCTACAGGAGCATCCCTTCGTAAGCAGTTTACAATCAGTAAAAGGAAGATTCAAGTTTCAATGTGATCTGCACTTTGAAAATCTAAGACCYCATCCTTTGCACATTCCTAATTTTACTGTTATGAGTACCATGAAGCCTTTTGACTTATTCATGTGAATACGTCATATTTTATGAGATCATGTATGTGTCAAAAACTTTCTCAGTGAGGCAGAAATGTGTTTTTTATTATTTCCATAGGCACTGGAAGGCACATTAAAATCTTTATTATTGACTGAAAAGAAACTTTCCTCTTTATTACTGTAGAACAGAGATAGGGAATAGGCTGAAAAGAGAATGCTGCACACCTACTGCATCATGATCTCATTCTCAACATGATTGCCTCAGTGCTTGCCAGTTCCAATGTTCATGAGTCACACTCCAGTATGTGATTTGCTTAAAAGCAATAAATGTCAGCACTTTTATTTACAATCCGCCTTTGAAGATTTGGAGGTCATAACTTCAACACATTTTTTCTACGACTGTGAAGGCTAGGAACTAGCTTTACCTTTTTCTTTTAAATGAAAGATGAAAGTTTTGACTGATGTATTGCTAGGTCTGACCTAGCTGCAGTGGGTTAAAATGCATAACTCCAAATCCACTCTTTCCTCCACTYTGCCAGAAATTACCATCCTGGTAGGTGGGGCGTCAGAAATGGCTCTTCTGATTCTTGCTCAAAATAAGCTGAAGTTGTTTAGGTTGGTAGATTTGTGTCACATCAGACCGCAATGCCCGAGACACGGTGGGAGCCCGGTGCTGCTGTCCCATCTGCTGGGGAGCTGGCAGCCTCGGGCAGACGGCTGGGGGTGTTGGAGACGTGGTGAGCTCAACGCCCGTATGCGGATGCCCTCCAGACTGCTGTTGTCACCTGGCAGTGAGAGCTGGGATGTGCAGAGCAAACACGCTCGTGCTGAAATTTCGGGAAGGGGTCATGTATGATCTGTGGGGGAGGGAAGGGAGTGGAGAGAGCAAAAGACCAGACAAATAATCCATATGGTGAGTCAGTGGGAAAGAACTGAATGTAATTCCAGCCTAATAATGACTCATAGTCCCATTGTTTATAGTTCTTGAGAGAGTGTCTGATCACATGGGCTGTAACGTACACACATTTATAGGCTGTCCTTGAAGACAAATGAGGGAATTTACAGGGGGAAAAAACCCAACAAGCTTTCAATTTTAGCTTACCTCTTTCTTGTGTATATTTGAAAGTTTCCATTTATTCTAAATCTCATTGCCCCAGGCTCCTGTGCTAATAAGCCTGGCAAATTTTGTTTGTGAACTAAGGGTGCTTGCTAGAAACCTTACAAGCATTGTACAGCTGCTTTTAAGACACCTACAGGAACGTGGGGCGCTGCTCGGCAGTGTTCGTGTTACATGCTCGTTAGGTAGCACAGCAGTGGTACTTTGGGAAACTGACTTTGCACATTCACAATTCAGTGGATAATCCTATCCTTCATCTTCATGGTCCTTGAGTTTGGCATGTGTTCGACTGCATCCACTGTTACTATATATTGCTCGAGTCCAAGATAAAGGGCAGTGCTGATTTGCTGGAATTAGGTTCTCAAGTGATTATTTTCTCCGCAGCCTGCTTTCCAGATGTAGCTGTAGGCAATGTGGATCCAGCCTGGGCTGCAGATAACATAAGGTCAGCGGCCAGGGGAGCTACAGTGATGTAGAATGCAGTCATTCTATCGGTGGTGGTGGTGGTGGTGGGGTGTAATATAAAATGCAAAAAGGCCTTTTTGGCCAATGATTTCTAAATAAAGAACCCTTTTCAGTGGAAATTATTCAGGGAGAGGTAATTGTGGTTGGTTGCCTGTTCCTGTGGTGGGTCTGCACACTGCCTTACCTTCTCGAGAATGGTCAGGTTCCTTAAAAGGTTTAACAGTTCAGTTACTTACACACTGCATGTATGTAGAGGTACATCCATGCAGATATACAAGAACTTAAATTATTGCTATGAAAGAAGAGATTGGAGTGGCATAAAATGTGTGAGAAGCTTCTGCAAATACCTTGGTATGGTTAAACAATTATTATTGCATAATATTTATGCAAAAAGTGGTGGACACAACCAAAGGCAAGAAAGCACACTGTGTCTTTCTCCCTGGAAACACGGGGAGAATTCTTGTACTTACGCTTTTTATCTGAAGTTCTGCCCTTTAGAGAAATGGCAATGAGAGGAGGGAACTGGAGAAACTGGAGGGTGGAAAGTCAAATGAAAGTCTGAAGTTAGAGCATGTTAAATGTCATTACAAAATGCTTAAGCCATGAACAAATGTCCCTTTCTGAACTAACTGTGACATAGGTGTCATCAGTTTGAGTTGAAATTAATTTGATTGATTTTTGTCAGGAGTTAGAGAGAATGATCCAAAGGTGGAGAAAATACTTTCAGAGAGGCTTGTCACCTCCTTTACTAGTGCCCCGCATTCAGCTGAGAATGCCTTTCCGTGGCCTGTTGGCTTCTCTCTCTCCCAATATTAACTCTCTCCAATCATCTCCACGCCTGAGTCTGAGACCTCTTCCCTAGGCTCTCCTGATGGTCGACGAAGAGAAACAGGCCCTTTATGGGAAAATCCTCAAACTGATTTCAATGTCCTAGGCTAGAAGGGATGCACTCTAGAATAAGCGCTGGGTTCTCTTCTTTGTATAAAGAGAGTGAGACAGCTTGCTCAGGTATCACTGACTCCATCTAGTTAGGTGAGTCTCACTCTCTCCTTCTAAATGGTCCTACATGTAATTGTTTAATGTGCTTTAACTTGCAGTATATTGATTAAATACCTGTAACTATTTTATCAACTCTTAATGCTCCAAATGAAGAATAGCTTACTCTGCTCACATGTTCATTTTGAAATCCACTGGAATTGCAGTACCTTAGAGGAAATCATTAGCAATACGTTTCCTGAATTTCGGGAACATGTGCTCGAGTAGTTGGAATGGTGGAAATTTATTTCTGAGAAGTTGCAGGGTTTGGCTCTTCCCATGGCAGCTTCCCGTGCTCTGTGCCCGTGGGCACACACACTTTTCCCCAGGGAATTTTGTACTACGTGCTAATTTATATGTATTATTTTCTTGATGTAAAGAAGAAATAAGTATTTATTTCAGTCCTCATCTCGTGCTTCTCTCAGTTTTCAAAAGTCAGTTCCCAAAAACAAGAGGCCAAGTTCTGCTGTTTAGTGTCAAAATAAAGTGGCTCATTTGAGATCACTGGATTCACTTTGGATTGACGTCGATGTGATTGCTAACCGAGTTAAGCTCGCTAAGCATAAAACTGGACATTTTAAGCGCAGCTTCCTTGAGAATAGAGTGCTCTAACAGGACCTATAAACACACCCGTGTTTTTTTGTATTAGCTACACTGAGTTTCCACATAAAACACACTGGAGCGGTTTGGTTTTGTTCCAGCTGCCAGGCAGCAGCTCTGTGTTTTGTGGGGAACCTAGCTGGACTCCTGCCCTTGGGCGGTAGCTGTTGGGGGTGTAGCTCTGCCAGATGAATTATACCCCCAGCTCAGTTGTGCAGGTTTGGACAGGAGTATCAGGCTGGCAATAAACTGTTTTAGAAATCACAGGGTAGGACAGGGTCTCTCTGCTTCTTTCAGGTGGCATTGCAGGCCCAGAGGAATAGAAAAGCATTGTCTGATAGTGGCTACCAAAGTGCATGGGACGTACTCTCACTGCATCCGGGGAAGTGTCAGGCGAAGGAAGTCTCTGCCAGTTTAACATTATCGTTTTTCTGAGTCAAACCCCGCTGGGCAATAGATGCTGCCTGTAGTACTCTGCAGTCTTGCAAAGACTGCATGCGCCATTTGAGGGAGATCTTAAGGGACTTAAATGGCATTACTTTTATTTAGTAGCTAGAGATCACATACCTGTTTGTTTACTTTTTGTAACCCACTGGTGGAGGTATCAACAGTTAACCATTAGGAGTCAGAATAAGATTAACCCTGATTTTTCTTACACAGTTCCAGATCATTGCTATCCTTGTCTTCTCAGACATCCATTTTTGCACAAGAGGGGTATGCTACTGCCAAGCTTTGGGGCTCTAAAATCCAGAAGGAGAGCTGGGGAGCCAGGGCAACTCTAACATCATCATTAGGAAATAGTGAAATCAGTTTTGGAAGCGACAGGGGCTGCCCACATGTTCTCTTACTTTAGGAGACTGCTAACATTCTCCTAAAGTGCTTGTTTTCTTCTTGCTCCATGAAACCAGGAGGATTGGTCATACTGAATCGGCATCTTGCGAAACAGGGCTGTCTCATGGCAYGGAAGATGCTTACTCATGACAGGGAAGGGCAGCCAGGGTCACTAAAGGAGCAGAGAGCAATAGATAGACTCTTAGAGGTGTCCCTGTTTTAGKTGGTGCACTGAACTCCACCTTATCTTTCCTTTAATGTGTTGTAAATAAGGCTGCCTCCTACTGCTGTTTATCTGTCCAGCTAAAACTTCTAAGATCAGTGATGGTGAAAAGGACCCGGCAGTGGGCTCATCTTCACAGTAGCACACAAGCCCATCGACTTTCATTGTTTCTCATAAGTTTTTCACTTCTATTTCCTTTAAATGGTAGGACGGGGTCTGTTTGTTTTTATCTTGTGCTGTGCATTTTATTRCATGATGGTATTTAAATGTCACCTTTGGATATTCAGTGACTGCACAAAACCCCGCAATATCATACTTTTTGCATTATGATCCATTAATACGGTCATGGAGTGAATTTATCCCACTTGTAAATTAATACACTTAGAAATAAATAATTGTGGGTTATTTTGTTTTGCTTTTTTTTGTTTTTCAAAGTAAGTTGCTATTCAGTCTTGGCTTGCTGTCTATACTTGTGAATGCTAAAGGATCATTTTAGTTAAATCCACTAAAAACTTCCTCAGTTGACTACTGTCATTCAGATTAGGTGGAATAGATTATTGTTACCTTGGATTAGAGGGAAATACGCTGTTGATTGCTGCAAATGAATTTCCTCTGCGCATGTGGCAATATAGAAGTGAGTTGTGGCTTAATTTTTTTAGATCGAGCCTGCTCCTGCTCTCAACAAAGAACATTCCCAAGCTCTACTTGATTTCAGAGAGAAGAGGATTTGTCCCTTGGTGCTCTAACATCCAGAGCTTTCATTTGTTTGGATATTTTTTCCAGTCATAATAGGTTTGTTAAGAACTGTGTAATGTATCATAGAACACAATAAATGGGGTAGAACCGGCTGTTCTCAAAAAACTGTCAATGGAGACTCATCACTGAATGGAAATGTTTCCAGTCAAGTTCTGCAGGGACCAGCACTGTGAAAGCCCTATTAAGGATTTTCATTAGTGTTTTGAAAATACATATAAAATCTCTGCTCTTAAAATGCTTATATGCCACAATTTGGAGGAACATAAAACAAGGACAATAAAGTGCTGATACTGAGTGATCTATATTGCTTGATAAGCAGTCCATTTATGTTATATTTGACCTCACTGAAACATATCCAAAGTCATTCATTCATTTAGAAGTAAGAAATACAGGCCCTCTGCCTATGCAATGGGAAACTACGTCCAGTGGCTGGAATGAATTTGCATCTCGGCAGATGAGCAAGAGTAGCAGCTAACAGCACAATGTTAGGGCAGAAAGGGCCAGTGAGACCCTTGGGTTTATAACAGTTGGGGGGAGGAAAGGTGTGATTTTACTTTGAAATGTGGCATGATGGATGCTAGGAAACTGCTTGTCTTGTTGGTGTCAGTGTTGGTGTAAGGATTTCAGAAACTGGAGAGAGGGCAGAGCAGTGCCACCAGAATGACATCAGGGTTGAAAGAGTTCCTGGCAGTTGGACCTTAGCTCTCTATCCTGGTTAACATATCAAAAGGACAGGACTGAGAAGCTGCTTAACAGCCAAAAGAACCTTCTCAGCACCAAATGCTGGGTGACCAAGAATCCTACAGCCTTATGGAGAGGGAGATAATAAGAAGTTTGGGAAATGCCTGAATCCAGGCATTTTTTGGAAGTAGATTACACATTTTTCACAAAGAGAGCATTTGATCCTTCGAGCAGCTCACCAAAGGAACCAAGGGCCCCATTTCCTGATGTCTGCAAATCAAGACCATGTGACTTTCTGGAAGATATATTTAAGTTAAACATAAATTAGTAGGTTTGTTATTAGAAAAACTGGATGAAATGTGGAGGCCTGTGATATATGAGAGGTTGAAACAATAGAACAGTTAATAAAATATTAGATCATTAGCCCTTTTTTTTTGTCCTTAAACTCTGAGTTTACAAATATGTAAGCTTCTATATTTTCTCACTTTTCCCTTCATTTCCTGAGCAGTAACTGGCCATACCATGCTGTCTTGGTAGTCATTCTTTGTGTAGGGGTCTAAGGTTCATTAAAGGTGCGCAGATTTTTTTGTACCTTCTTCCCAAGCTCTGCCTTATGCAGCTGTCCTGACAAAAAACAAAAACAAAACCAAAAACATCTTAAATATTTTATAAGAGTATTTAGGGATCAGCCTTTTCTTAGAGAGGAAGAACCCTCCTTCCATTAACATCAATGATGCATACTCATTTAGAGACACTTCCTTCATTTTCAAGGATCACTAAGTTGTTTTCAGCTCTGATTCTTTAAAAAAGTTGCATGATTAAACAATCTGTATATACCTATAAACTATGCCTTTTAAAATAGTTGGTGTTACTCCACTTTTCTGAGTGTAGTCAACCCCTCTACTACTATGGAAGTGAAGGAATGTAAGAAAACTTTTGCTCTGGGCAGACATAAAGTAGCATACAGATAGTAAAGTACTGTGAAAATGAAGTCTTTTGTACATTCACCTGAACTGTTATAGGAAGCCTGGAGGAAGAGGAAAGGTGCTCAAGGAATCTGAAAGGCAAAGGTGCTTTTCCTGCTTATTTGATACTGTTGAAATTGTTATCTTTCAAAAATAACATTTTCATTTCTGTGATGCCTGTTTTTTGCTTGGGTTATGTTATCATTTTGAGCTCACAGTTTAGTGAATAGAGGATAAGGTAAATACAAAAGGGAAACAAAAACATCCCCAGAGTTTATACAGGAAAAGTGACTGAATGTCTACAAGGGACAGTTGTTTCAATGCATGTTTAAATACGTATTAAAGTCCCAAATGCATCTCACAAGTGCAGAGCATCAGTTGCCACTTCATAGTGGCAAATTAGTTACCTGCATCAGATTCCTCGTGGCTTTTGGCCCTCTCTGTGTTAAGCACAATATTTCAGAATGTACCACAGTATTGAAAGACAGAAGCATGATTGATCTTGTCTTTTATTTTCATAAGTACATTAGTGACTAGATATTAAAACCAAGATTGGGCTCTAGCTTCTAGGAGGAGAGGGTCCTCCAAGTAAGGAACATATAAGCTCAATAGATGTAATTGAAAAGCAGTAGCATTTTGCACATGTTGACCAAAACACAGTAGTGTGGTCTGCTGTAGGGGACAGGAGAGGAACACAGGTTATCCAGCTGTCTTAACTGTGGTGTGTATTTCTTATTTCAGCAGTTACAGAACTCATATTTGGTTTCTTTTTTCTTAAACACAAATTCAGACAAGAAGCCTAAATGAATGAGAAGCTTTTGTCTTCTACCTGGACCGGCCACGTTTTCACGCTTTGTCAATCGCTATTGAACAAATCCAAGTTCTTGTAACCTGGGCATTTTTGTGAGCCAGTCAGATCCATGGAAGTGATCCCTGTGTTCAGTCCTGCAGATGTTGCATTAATAAGGATATGATGGTTCTCCCTGCATTTTATTGTCATGGTTGGGAAGCAGTTAATTTTGGAAGCTTACAGCTGTGGTTGGATTAAATGTCAACATTTTGTTTAGGCCTTTTGGTGGCTCAAAAAGCACCTTATTTTCTTTGCCAGGAATATTACTTTTTATTATTTTTCTTAAACAAAAGATCCACAGAGATTTCCATCAGGTTTTGTGAAAGAGGCTATGTGATATAGTTCCTGCAACACAGTGAGGGGAAGGGGGCTGAAGTAAAGGCCCTGGACATCCTTTCCTGTCCATGCTCCTTGATAGAAAATAGTCAAATCTTTGCCCATGTTGGTGCATGACAGTGTCCTGCAGCTGTAATGGGGGAAGCAGCCATTTAAAAATGGGCTTAAACTGCAATACTGAAAGAGTATGGCATGCTTGACTAGAGGGACTTCAGGGACCTGAAAGCTTGTGCATTGCCATCTCGGTGGTGAAAGAAGTGGCTTTGTCCTCTTAGAAGCCATGATCCTGTGCCTTTTTCAGGCTCTTCCTGCAGAAATGTGCCTTGGGAGCAGCCCTGGGGAGCAATGCTGCAAATGTTACACCAGATTTGCATCATCAGAGAGCCCAGGCTTATTAGAAAGCTCCTTCTATGGACAGCTTTGTAGTTTCGCACTGCTTTTGGGTAGCGGTGAGGAACTGCCGAGAGAGGTGTGAATGCCAGAGAGAGCAACCGGCTTTGTACATTCTTCTCCTCCATTAGGTTCACGGTAAACATGAATTTGCTGTTTTTTCAGGCTTACACAAGTGTTATGTCATAATAAATAATCTAAAGAATCAATGTCATGGAAATTATCTATTTAGGGGTCAAACCACAGAGTGGAAAAAAGTGTTCAAATTGCTAAAAAGCAAAAGCCACTAAAATTCTTGCTGCTTGTAAAAAGCTTTAGCAGCTTGCTGAATGAAAACATCCTAAAATCAGAAACCTACATGGTTTGACTAGCAAATGTGGAAAGCAAAGGTTTCTATGTTTCTGATTTTTTTCCTCATTTCAGCCTGTCAAATTAATTCACTCAATTTAATCCAAATTTGCAAAGCTTTTGCTATCTCTGAAAGAGGTTTTTAAGCGGTTTATTTTTTCTTTTGCAAACAAAGGGGAAAGAAGTCTCAACAGCAAAACCTCAGTTGTAATTTCACCTGTGTTCTCATGATTTTCTCTAAATCCCTAAAGAAAATGAAAACTACTTCTTCATTTACTTCATAGTTCTTATAACCTGAAGATCAAATCAGTAAAACTTATGATAGTTTCATTACTGACTTTCAGAGAGACTGTATTTTCACTCCACAGAGCTTAGTCTTAAAAGCTAATGGGAAATTTCACTTATTAGTAAGTGATTTGTTTCTGTCAGTACTAAAAGAGCAATCTTAAGATTAATATACCTGCACGCCTTGTATGAAGCTAAATAAAGGAGCTGCCTGTTATCTTGTATCTGAGTATGTTGTCACAAATGTTAAGCCAAGGTCAAAACCTTCGTTTCAAGCTTTAACGTGCTTCCATTTGCCTTGTTCAAACACTATATATAGGCTTAGATCCTGCAAATGGTGGTATAAGGCTCAGCCAAGGGTCAGTCCTGATAAGTGAGTTAGGACTCGGGTCCACACACAGTATAACCTTTGCTCAAACCGGCACAGGAGGAAAGAGCAGAAATCTGGAGTCCTGGCAAAGTTTTCCTCCTTTGCTTCATGTCTGTTCCTGGTATCAGGTGGCCAGGGCACCACTGATCAACTGTTCCCAGTTGGAAATAGGAAAAAGGAAAATAACACGATGGGCAGGGCAGGCTCGGGGGACTGCCAGGCTTTCTGGGTGGCTCCGCTGTGAGCTTAAACCCACTGCAAACACAACCGCGCTGGCTGAGCTATGACACAGTGCAGGCTGCGAGGGCTATCTTAAAAGTAATATTGCTGATTCTTTTCTAATATTTTAAATTCCTGAGAATACAGTTAATCTGTAGGTACTGCCACTTCACATATGTTAAGTTTTTTGTTTAATTTTAGAAATGCTAGTGCATACAGATGGACAGTCTGAAAAATATGTTGACAATAAAGCACACTACATGTAGTAGTAAATAGASATAATCTCTTAGCAAGGCTCGGGTTTTGTAGCAATATGTAAAAGATATGAGAAGCAAAAAATGCACTGTGTAGGAATAGTTATGTTCCCTTAGAAGAGGGTGTATCTGTGTGTGCAGCAGCCAGATAGCTATCCTGAAAAACACTCTGCAAAGGGCAGTGCTGGTATCTAACTGCCAGATCAGCAGCTCTGCTTCCTCCTAAAGGCACATCATCCTGTAGTCTACTACCCAACAAGGGTTTATGGCTTTTTTGTGTTTTTCATTGGTTATTTGGGTTTTTTCTTTTGGGGGGAGGATTTTGTTGACCTCTTATTCCCATGCAATGAATAAGTCAAGATCACCCGGCACTAACACTTGGAAGAATATTTGAAAAGTATCACCTCAAAAATTCAGTCCTCCTGACGCTGAAGCTGTGGGCCACACGCACACCAGATATAAATACACCAGAACAGTTAATAGTCTGGTGAGGAGGCATTCAATGGAAGGCAGAAGGCTCACGCTGAAGCCCTTCTTCCATTAACCTCATGCCACCAGTCTGTCTTCTAGGGCTGTGTGAAAACTGCCTGAGTATGAAATATTAATTGGGAAATACACCGTACATGGGGATTCAAACTATGAAGCTATTTTAGGGACACCTCTCATTCATTTTGAATCAAAGTTTTATTCTGGACCTGAGAAACCATTTCTTTCTGAATGTTTTATCAAAAGTAAGCCATTCCCATGAAAGTTTCCTTTTCTATAAATTAATTTTTTCCAGTGGAATGAACTTCCATTTTGCACGGCTTTGTAGAATTATGCAGATCTTTGCCATAGAGAGGTCTTTGTCAGCTGGGGTCCCAGTCTGGTGTTGAGGGAGATGACACATTCTTGTAGATATGATACTTGGACTGAGAAAGTTTTGGTCTACAAAGCATTTGGTTCATTTTCAGATTGCTGAGGGACTGGGGCTAGTTCAGTTCCCTTTTCCTGATGCTGTCCTCTTTGAAAATGAGAATACCGGTACCGATCTCATTCATACCGTGCTTCAGAATCCATAGATGGAAATGCTATAGGATGTATTTTTTTGTATATTTTTAATGCATATTCTAAGGCAACATTTCATATTGGCAAGATTCAAAGATTGGGCTTTTCTAAGCATTTAATTTTATTGGCACTTTTGAATAATTGAACCATGTAGAAGAGGTACATTATATTGTCTTCGTGCTGGAAGCAAGAACTTGATCCATAGAAGTGCATCACCTATGGGTTCTTTGCTTTTTGCTTGGAAAATGGCATAGTTTATCCTGAAACCAGTCCTGTGTTACTGAGTAGGCATCTGATCTGAGACAACCCTGTTGGCTGTGACCTGCCCTCTAGATTCATAGAAGAGTTACATGTCCAGTCCATCAATATGGTCAGATTACTCTGTCTTCACTCACAGTTTTGTAGTCATCTTTGTTTGCTACTGTTTATAGCATTATAATATAGTATATTATAGTAATTATAGTATATTATAGTAAATCATATTTAAAGATGAATGGGGGTGTGTGTGTCCGGTCAGTTTACATCAACTGATGATTTTGCCTAACGATTTCCCTCTCCCTACTCTCTTCTTTTGGGGTGACACCTTATGGGTGGTGTCGACTCCAGAGCAGTTGCCCCATGTTAATGCATAAGGCTTTATGCAGATATTGGGCACTGAAGTATGCTATCACTCAACACTCTTCTTTCAATATATGGTGATGTTTTAGCTATTTATGTGTCTTCCTGAAATTATGAGCATGTCCATCTATCTAATAAAAAAACAAGAATGTGGCTCTTTCGTATCCTGACAAAAAGCTTTTTGATTAATCTATGTTAAAGTAATATAATTTAGTTTATTGTAAACATGTAAAAAACATTGGTTTTGGTTATTTTTCATGTTAACATCTAAATCGATATTTTGTCTCTCGTTGTCATTTTTGTTATGTGTTTGTTCTCTCCAGACGCAGGTACTGTAGTTTTTAGGTATCGATTAATCATTCTTTCTCTTTCACAAAAAATCATGTTAATATGATATCCTGCAGCTCTCTGTTGTTGACATAGTATTAGCA
Organism: Phoebastria nigripes; assembly: GCA_035582835.1. NCBI lineage: Eukaryota > Metazoa > Chordata > Aves > Procellariiformes > Diomedeidae > Phoebastria > Phoebastria nigripes. The sequence goes on along the minus strand of JAYKAV010000367.1, from coordinate 1,129,092 downwards.
CAGGGAAATACTACTTTCAGTTTGATACATAAAGCCCTCCTTGTCTCTTGTGCCTTTTGTCTGTAGGCTATTATGCATGTGACTAAAACCATGCATGACTTGAGCAAATGTTTGAATAGGGTTCTTGTGCAGTAGGACTGTATAAGCCATTAGGCATACTCTCTTTAACTTGGTGATGAAAACATTGTGGTACATTCGGTGGCACAAAGTAGAGTAAAATTGCTTTTGTGGCAGCAGAATAAATAGCATTCTAATTTGATTTGGTTATTGTGCACGTGTGTGTGCTGCATACTTCTGGCAAAATTATCAAGCAGGACCAAACATGAAAAGTATTAAGGTTATTAGAGTTGTGGAGTGAAAGCCGAGCTGAAAAGAGAAAAAAAATTGTATTGCTTTTTTCATTCTGAACTTTGAAATCAATATTATTCTGTCATTTTTGTGATCTGAGCCCTGAAATCTGTTAATTGACACGTGAGGCTGTCGCTAACCATCTTTTCTATGTATAAAGCCTTTTGTAAGAGCGTTGTTTTTCTTTCTTCTCTCTATGTGATGAATACTATGATAGGGACTTGAATTTTTGCTGTGGGAATGTGAAAAACATGGGAAGCTGCTCTCTGCCAAGCTATTTCCTTAAGGATCCACTTTACATACTGCCAAATCAATGACCTGTCAGGTGTAGTTATGTGCCATAGCAATGATGTGAGGTCAATCAGATGAAACCAAGGTATGTATTCCCAGCAGATCCTGGCTATCTATTTAACATTGTCAAACTAAATTTTCTTTGGTACAGAGCATCCTCTTTCAGTTTCATTTGTTTCTAGATTTGATTAACTCTGAATTTGCATCTAGTTTATGAAATTCTAACAATGGAAAAAATTACTTAATTTATTTTGCTTTGTCTTGCAATACTATACCATATGTTTGCTATTTTGTCTTTCAACACAAAACCGTGCTTGTTTGTTATATTTATTTGCAACTCTTCCTGGTCTAGAGAAAGTGTCTATTTCGTGTAATAAAATAAACAAGTATGTTCTCTGGTGTAATGGCGAGGTGGTATTTAATTAATCTATCCTACAGTAACATAAATTTAGTGTCTCCTACGCACATAAGTATTTTCTTAGAAAATGCCATCTTATAGATATAACACATTTGTTTTGTCTTGCAAGTCCGTATTTGTGAAGCAAAAGATATACAAATTGGGTCTGTAAATCAGTATTTTTACATGGAGTCACTTCCTATTGTGTCCTGGAAAACCTGCATTTTACCAATGTTTCAAACCTTTTGATACCAGCGGAGAAATTATTTTCTTAAAATGGATTCAGGATTTTCCTTTTTTCCTAAATAAAATAAAATAAAAAAAAAAAGTTCTGTTAGCCTAATGACTGAGAACAGCTAAGCATTAAAAACAAACACACATTTGGTACACTGTGTACTGCATACAGTATATCAGTGCAACAGCATTTTTAGCTATTGTATGTATCTTATTGAAAGCAGAAGACATAAATGATAATGTAGAAATTAAACATCTGGATTAAAAAATGTATTTCTTAAGTAAAGTTACAAAAAATGAAAGAGGAAAGTGGTCTTTTATTAGGGAAAAAAGAGGCAATGAAGTAACAGGAAACTAAACCCAGGACTTTTAAAAACATATATTAAAAATATCTCATTCAGAAATTCAGACATCCTGACTGGAAGATGCTGCAAGATTTTGTATGAAAAATCTGTTTTGTTTTCAAGATGGTGTAATTCATCCTTAATTTGTTGTCTTGCTAAAGATAGTGTAAGCACTATCATTTGAGCATGTCAGTGTAAGTCTGCATTGTGATTTCTTTTTTTCAGATATTTTGAAGTCATCTGTTGATTTTCTAAGCTGCAAGACCAGTGCTGAATCATTTCAACAACTGTACTTTATGTTTCAAAAACATGTAAAAAAATTACAGCTCTTCAAACAGAAGAAGCAGAGATCTGGTTCCACAATGGAGCGCTGGAAAAAGAACACAAAGGTGGGATGTAAGATGATACCCTCATCCTTTCGTGGGGGATAATTTGTAGCTAACTTATGAAGTTGATACACAATTTGAGGAAACGAGCATCCCACCCATTTTTCTTTGTGTGCTCCACAGAATTCACATCCTTCCATTTTTGTTTTTGTTTCCTTGAATTGTGCCTCATAACTTATTGTCATTGCTCGTTAGCTGTTGATGTCTTAGGAAGGTTGTCCAGACAGTTACACTGCGTGGAAATAGCTGAGTAGTTCAGAGGAGAGATTCATAATTCACGGTGACCTTTAATGAAATGCAAAGCTAAAGAATGCTGCTTTTAGTTTACCACATCTGAAACAAAGTGAGAACTATTATTATCTCTAGTCTTTGCTGTCATGATATTTAAAGATATTCTAGTGCAGAGGAAACATATCTTCACATGGGTGCCTACTTTTATCATTGTTTTCATGAATGGGATGCGTCATTTGAACTCTCTTTTCCTTCTGACCATCAGATTTAGGACCCTGTTGACCAGCTCTCAGCCAGGGCTGCTACACGGTTTGACAGGCAAACCCTGAGAGCCGCAGCGTGTTTCCACCTTACCCCTTTCTCCTGGAAGGGAAGAGCTACGTGTAACTCTGAATGCAGCGCTGTTTGCATTTTCTCTTTCTAATTCCTCCCTGTTTTCCTGATAGTAGCAAGGAAATACCAGATCCAGTCTCCTTTCTCCTTCCTACCATGCCAGAGCCATGCCACAGTAGCAGTTTGGGTTGCTCCAAACCAGCTGGCAAAGAAAAGCGTCCATATGACAGCCGCGCGGGATGGCAAGGGGGAGGTGGGGGCTGGAGAGGACCGCGCTCTCCGGGGTAGCTGCATTTGGGCAAGCTGCAATCTGGCCCTCAGCGTGCACCTGCCCGCAGCGAGGGTCTGACAGCATCGCTGCCAGGGGAGAGCCCGCAGGAGGGCAGAAAGCGCTGGGGGCCACGTCCTCAGCTGCTGCTCTGCTCCAGCGGGACAATGAAAGCCGGTCCTGCTTTCGTCAGGTGAGGAACCGAGCCTGAAGGCTAACTCAGTGAATTTTCCCCTAATCCAGTTTACCAGAGGGTGAAATTAGCCTCTCCCCCCAGACAAACGTACTGCCAAGATGGAGCGCTCGCCTCTCCAGAGCACAAGTCCCTCCTGGAGACTTTCCCTCCACTCCCCGGGCTGCTCGGTGCCCTACGCCCTGCAGCTTCATGCTACTCAGCTGTGTTTTCCTTCTCCAAACCCCCGTAGAGAGGGGTCGTGCTGGCTGCCCACCTCTCTGCAGAAGACACTGCACACTGCCTTGCCCTCCCTGAGGGGGATTTTGTCCAGGTGCCACAGCCCAAACGACAGCTTGTGGGGCCACTGGGGTAAAATGCTGCCCGTCCAGCCTATCGAGTGACCCTGTTTTACACATTTGGTCCTGAATGGGGAATAAATGCTCATCGAAGTGACAAAAGAGGTGCTATCCTATTGCCTTACGCAGATGGGAAACCTACTTGCATTGACCATACTGCTTTTGAGCAATTCCCCTAGTTCATCTGCATAAAAATATCTGTCCCATGAGCCTTAGATCTCCTGCGGGCAGCTCATTTGGGACACTTCACAAATCTGTCTGGTGGAGACTTACTGGATACATCTGGCTTGCTCGTATTTCTAAAACTGAGCAAAGGACTTTTTTATTAGTGACTGTTCCCTCCATTTGCGTGGCATGGCGTTGGTTGCCCAAGAAGGGATGCTTGCCGTGCTCTAAAATGGGGAAGATTATCTGTGTGCAGCTTGAAAATGGAGCTGTGTCGCAGCACCTGTTCAGTCCCATTACAAAGAAAGCCAGGATGGCACGAGTAGAGACAGAGCAGAGTGTATAAGATGCAGTTTTATTTTAAGTGAAATTTAAAACCTACTACTAGAAATAAATGCTTTCTTCGCAATGCGGTAGCAAGGAAGGGAGAACACATTTTCCAAGCAAATTGCAAAAGTTCAGGAAATTCTTGGCTCACTATTTGTTCCAAGTGATATAAAGGAGAAGGAAGAGACTCTATCTAGCATAAATCATATTTTTAAGAATTTCCCAATATTGCTTCCTGTCTTTGTGCTTGGGCAGCACATTGTATACAGAAATAAAACAAATTTGCTTTATCTTTTCAGAAGAAAGTGTCTGCTATATCATTTGCTGGCTCTTGTTCGTTCGTTCATCCAAAAACAGCAGGAAAAGGGCTTTTGTATTAAGCACAGTCAAGGTCAGGGATTTTTGTTTTTGATGTTGGCTGCCAGTAGCTTGACTTCTCTGACTACTATTTCCAAGTCAATGTTGGATAGCAATCTAATTGTTAGCTTACAGGGAGATATTTCACAGCTACAGGTTAGCTGCAGTGAGCACAGAACAGAAAGAGATTTCAGGACAAAATTAAAAGTTTTGTACAGCCCCTATTCATGCCAATCTCAATTTAAGTTAACCAAGCCTACTAAAGGGCTGCCAAATTTGACCCTGATGCTGCAAACTCTTTTTCATGCATGCTCACCTTTGGAATCTGTATGAGCAAAAGCTTTACCTACGTGACTTGGTTTACAGAATCAGGGCCTTATACACCAGGATTCACCATACCAAATATTTATTTTCATAGCAAGCAATCAAAAATGCAAAACAATGTTGTGATTTTGTGAAAAAGAGAACCAACGTTCTGCAAGTGATGACCTGCATGTCTGGGGCATTTTTCAAGCCATACTACCTTGACATTGCACAGTCAATTGCCCTGTCTCATTCATGGTCAAACTACTATATTTTTAAAGCCCCAAGTGAATGGCTAAATGAAAGTAAAATAAATCATTAGCCAAAATATCTATGCCATAAAATGTCAGTATGGAAGTATGAGCATTTCTTGCTCAGTTTATTTTTCTGGCAACAGGGCGTTTTGGTGGCAGGCAGGCACAGCAGAGGTAGAAATGTGTTGTAGTTTATTCCCTGGTCTGTAAAACCAAGCCACCATGTAAGAGTGCAACTTAATTGTACATCCACTGACAACTCCTGTTTAAGCCACTCATTAGCAGTCTGTGACACATAGAGAGATTTCATTTTTTTTCACCTTTTAATGTAATTCTCTAGACTTTATGAATGTATCAATTAGAGATTTCCGGTAATGGAAAACAGGTTTCAAACTCTGGAGAAGTACAATAAATCACCAACCATATGGGCTTTTGTCATTAAAAGAAAGCCATAATAAGACAAAAGCTGAAGTAAGTTAAAACAGCTGAACAGTGATCTGAGGCCGTCTTATGCAAAACCCACTACCTTGGCTTGTTCACAGGCAGCTTCTTTAGAAGACTGAAAGAAAACCTTTGTCAACTCTTTATTTCTTGGCTATGTTGGAAAGAAAGCAAAGAAAAAGCCATCTCAGTGCCGCTTTTCATGCTCTGCTTACTTTGTTTTCGCATGAGGTCCTGTGCGCTACCTTTGTTTTTTTCTCCTTGCTTTTTAGAGGGCTCCTTGTGCGGAACAATAGAGAGTCCCGACAACAACAGGCAGTTGCTCCAAGGCCTGGTTGTTCAGCAGGATTCACTCCAAGAAACCGAGAGGGGTGTGTTGAGTCTTTTCTCCGTCACCAGCCTTTACAGTTAGCGGGCCAGATGGCACGAGATGGGCGCAAAAAAATAACGACAATAAATAATACTGCGACTTGCAACGTGGACGGAGCTCGGTTACTTCCACTTCATCACACTGTTTGGAAGTGGCTTTGATGTATAAAAGCACCCCCTAAGATAATGAAATGCGGTGGCAGCTGGCTAATGGCTGGGAAAGTGCAAACCCTGCATTGAACTCTTCCCACCAGGCTATTCAGCACCCAGGCAATGTCAGTCTCAAGGAGACAAGGAGACGGGGAAGAAACGGAGGYTTGTTGCTGTGCAGCCTTTGGGCTTCTGGGCAAGCTGCTGTAGGTGGGGTATTATTTGCCTTGCTGAATAGAAGTGATGTGCCCGAGGCAAAGGGAAAGTTTTTACTGTCTTAACACATTAACCTTGCAGACTCTGTCCTAGAAATGTTAAATGAAGCCACAGGGTCACGCTGCTTGAAGAGACACTGCTCTTGGGTAAACTTTAAAATGAGCTATTTTTTTTTTAACTACAATCCCGTCAGTCATGCAATCAGGGTTAGTTTCCTTTCGGGGAGGACTATCTCGTGGCTCGGCTCCATGGGAAATAAAAAAATAAACACATGCAGACTTTTCTCTCAGCTGCTCCAGGCCTAAATGTGGGGCAGGGTAAACGACAAAGATCCAAAATAGACAGCGGACACAGACAAATATGAAAACCCTATTTGTTCAGGAGCTTTGAAACAGTAGGGGATTTATTCCTCAAACACAAAGAAAAGTTTCTGGTGCCTCCATTAAATGATCCTGTGTTAATAATATTATAATGGGGTCTGACCCTGCAAATGCTTGATTAGACGTGCACTTATCTTCATGAACGTCATTAGTTCTGCTAGCCTCAGTGCCACTGTTTGTCACCAGAAAGTTCAGAATATGCACAGACTTTGCTGGTTTGGGGCTTGCCACTGCCAAATGTGGCAACAGGGTGCCTCAGCAGAGAAGGTGCAACACAAGGTTTGAAATGAGGTCTCATAGTAAAAAGAGTAAGTGGTGAAAGTCGAACTTGCCAGAATAAATATTTTGGGGAAATAGAGATCAGCTCTGGCTTTTATTATTTGGCAGAAAATGGTTATTTTTTGATAGTTAAATTCTGGAATATTCATGCACACTTATAAAATTCAACTTGCCAACTGTCTAGATTCAAGGGCTGGCTTATTCTGAAATATTACTGTCCTGGGTGTTATGATCCTGCAGGCAAGGGCAGGGTCATGTATGACCAAATGCTCATGTTGTGACACTTTTTTCCCCAGAATAGAAGTCCACGATTGCCTGAGAGCTGCGGTAGTCTCCAAATCTCATCAATTCAGGAGGGGCCAAAAGATTAAAAAAGGGACATTTTGCATACTTTGTCTCAAATAACTACCCAGGTCCATACTCAGGGCAAGGCTGCTGAATCTCAGTGTGTATTTTCATTGACTGTATGCCAAAGGTGTCTTGATTATTGTTGCTTAGGCTAATGTGTACTGTATCCCACAGTACAGCTCTAGTATATTTCCTAAGAGTAAGCATAAGTCAACGTCACCAAAATTTTCAGTGCCAAGTGGGAATAGCTCTATTTAATACTAAGATTATGGCAGCAAACTTCTCATCTGTTCCTTATGATCCCTTAACCTGGCAATGTGTAGTTGCTTTTTAGGAAAAGTCTTTTTGTTTCATTAGATTGACACTCGCTAAGAAATCCCAGCCTGGATGGATATATTGGCTCTATCCGTCAGCCAGGTCATAACGGAAGACCATTACTTCCACAGAGCTTGTTTTCTAAATCTGGTTTTGAGAGCTGTTTGCTTGACAGACTGCTTCGCAGACTTATGATTGTTTGTTTCTGGCTCTTTTTGATTGCTCTGCTAATCTCTAGACTTTGGCCTTGAGGCTATTATTTATATTGTACTTTTATTGGTGTTTGTTATTTGAAACTTTGTTTTCAGTAGATTTGCGGCCCCTTTCTAAACTGCTTTTCTGATTAAATTTTGTCGAAGAGGTTGGGTGGATTGCTTTATCTTTTTTTGTCCCTGTTTGTTCTCCTCCTAATCGTTCAGTTGAGAACTCACCTGCCTTTTGTTTGTGCCTGCCTTTGTGATTTGTTCTCAGATTAGAAGGGGCAGCTGCACAGCTTTTACCTTTATTAGTTCTTCGTAACGGGTCAGGCAAAATATTAACCACCCATGTACAGCTCTCCCAAAACCTGAAATGAATTACAATAGAACTCCTTCCTCCACAGTTCAGAAAAAAATATTTTAATTCTTTGACTGTCACCTCATGCAGGTGGTTTTTTTTGTGTGTGTCTAGATGTATCTGCTATAAGGATAGAATGAGCTTAAGTATCAGAACATATCAAGCTAGCCCGACCTTTCCAACAATTTGTCTAAACTTATTTCTGCAAGAGTTAGAGTGTGAAATTCAAATCCAGATTTAGGCCTCAGCCCTGCAATGCCAGGAGCTCAGTGGGATAAATGGATGCATCCAGTATTTTCCGAGCATACATCTCTCCAAGGCATTGTGGTTCTCAGCTCTCTGATTCTTTATCTACCACAAAATGTAGTTTGGTCCTTTTTAAATCTGTTAATAAAGTGGCTTCAGTCTTGATTTGGGTCATTTACAAACTTTTACTGTTTCTCAGTTATTGAGCATTCTGCCTGTTTACATTTTACTGCTGATGGCTTGGTCAATGCCATATCCTTAATGGGGAGCCAGCTCTCTTAAAATTTACTTACAATAATCTCTAATGTGGGACTTTCTTCCTACTACTGCTTTCCAAAAATGTGTTTTCTTTTTCTTTTGGGCTCAGGGGTAGGTGGGGAGGAGGGAGAAGGGGTGGAATATGCCATAGATTAAGCTAAGCTCCCCAAAGATCCATTATTCATACCCAATTTCAGTTCTTTTACAGATTTTAGGTTACTATGTTTCAATTTCTCAAACTGGAGGCTCCAAGACCTTGGCTGAGCAAGAAGCTGAATGGCCACAATGACAGCTAAAGCCAACGGTCTCTGCAAGCACTTCAGTTTTTAGGGAACTGGACAGGATGCTCAGAACAGGAGCTTCAATGGACAGACAGTTAAAAGTGCAGAACACCGCTGACGGTAAACGCTTAAGTGCCTAATATTTGGRATCCCAAATTAACTGATGCACAATTAGTGGGTTATTTTGAAAATGTAGTTCTTGGCAAAGAATGATAACAGTGTAATAGGCTGGCCAATACTGAATTTGTCCATACCCTAAGTCTGTGTGTCTACATAATGTGTGCTGAGGTGGTAAAGAAGATAAACTGGTTTTCTTATTAACCATTACTATTTCTTTGTATACCGTGCTGAATGGTTATGTACCACCTAGTGGGATCCTGGTTATTGAATTTTGTTTTTCTAATTACGACATGTTTTATAATAGACAGTGTATGTCTGTGCTGATTGAGATATGTTCATCTCCTGAGCGATCCCACTCCTGATATGCTAAACCAGGCTACAATTTCTCTCACTTCTTCACATTTCAGCTACCAGCAGTGGATTTGCTTTGCTCCTTCTTTTTAGGCTGAACACTTAGGTTATTCCCTCAGTTCTACACTGGCTCTTTTAACCTCATTTCTGTCCAGTTCTGTATAAGTATTTGCCTCACATTTTTAAAACGCACATTAGCATTTATCATTCTCCTGACTCACGCTTTCTAACCTCCTGGCTGAATGGTTTTCTGGATTTGTTTCCATTGCTCATACTTTGTGAATTTTTGGCCATTTCAATTTGCATTTTTATCAGTCCTCTCAACCTTCCATCTTTAGCTTTTTTAACGTGGTAAGTGATTCTTTTCACATCTGGGGTTGCTGAAGCAACACACAGGATGGGTCCCACTCTCTTTTCGGGCTGATGTGGTGATGGTCTCTTGAGGTCCTTATAGTGAAACCTTCTCCACTTTCTGGACTGCAGCCAGAGCTCGTTCCAAGCTCCATTTCGTTCCGCTGCAGGTTCCACTAGCGCAGTGTTTCTTTGAACCACTGAAGCTGTTATATTAATACTTGTATTATAAGCATAGTGAGTTGTTTGATCCTTTGTGTGCTTTTGATGTTAATTCTACCTTAGCATTTTATTTTGTTTTAATACAAATACCTTAAATAAAGTTAGTTTCCTAAGATATGCACAGATTTACTTCAGTGGATCAGGCCCTATTCTTTACATTCATTATGAGTTTTGTCTCCCAGCCAGAGTCTGTCAGAGGTGCATGGCATTTGATAGATATTCTCTCTCTCTCAGGAATGAGATTCAACATCTGTTGTAGGACTGACTTCAAAGGGTTTCTCCCAGTGCAACCTCTGTGGAAGTTTAGCCTACTTACACCAGCAAATCTAGGAGCGATTATATTGCAGCGTCTTATCTTCTGGAGTCCACAAAGCATTTGATAGTCTTCTTCAAAAACAATGCATTTAGGTGGTTCATTTCCAAAGAAAAAAGTCAGAGAAGCATAATTTCTAGAGTCCAGTAAAAAAAAAAAACAGACTGTTTTGTGGTTTTTTTTTTTTTTTAAATCATCCTGAATGCCTTTTCTCATGAGTGTGGTAGTGTGCCTTTGGCCACCAGGTCAGAGTTTCTCTTGGAAATACATGGTAATTGCCTTTGAGCTGTAAGTGCTCCAGAGCAGACCTGCCCTCTCCAGGAGAAGTCTTCAAGGGTATTTCCATTGATCTGATCCACTCTAAGTGGGTTGCTGGAAATCTCTGGACTCACTGCCAGAAGAAATGGGATTCACTGAAGACCCTCTGTGCTGCAAGAAACTCCAAGCAGCATTCTTTGAGAGGACTTATTACGAGTAAAATGTAGGCACTTTCAAAGTGAGAACAAAGTAAAACTACCAGCTGTCAGCTAGAAAGAGGAAGAAAGGAGGAAAGAAATGAAAAAAACTAGTGTGTAGTTGATAATTAATCTGTAAGGTGCTGCAGACTGCAATTAGCCTTTGTAGTATCTAGAGAGAAAAAGAAGATGTCATCCACGATCACACATATTCTCCTGTACTTCCATCAGAAGGTTGTTTAGGCCTTACCTCTTCAAAGATTTGTGCAAGTATTTAATCTTACTGACTTTTCAAATGGTAAAACTAAGCATGTAGGTCAATCTTTGCAGGAAAAAGATGTGCACTTTTTTTCCCAAAGTGCACATCAGCCAAACTAAACTGCAACAAAAAATCAGAGAGTGTTTCCAAACCATTGTGTTGACTTGCTTGGAGGGGTTTCTGAATTGCGTCTCGCTCAGATTTTGCTGATACTTCTGAGTATCAGGAGTGCGATGGATACACATGATTTTATTTGAGTTATCTCAAGTGCTTTACAGTGAGCCAAATTTCCATTTTCCAGTAACTGAGTTTTCAGGAGAGGAAAAAAAAATCTTACTCACTTGTGACAAAACACAGAAAACACACTCATTTGGGGAAAAAAATGAAATCTTATAAAAATCTGCTTTGATTAAGAAACCAAAGCACTTTATTAGGAGGCAGGGTGGAAGCAGGATGACCATTTGGGTGGAATAGCTCAGGTTTTGTGGGCCCACAAGGATATTTCTGAGGAAATATGTCCATATGAAATTTTCCAAAATGGCTATCTGCCTTGGATGGAATATTTCTGGAAAAAAACTTTAAACGCAAAATAGTTAAGTCTCTTCTGAAAGACACTTCTAAGAGAAAAGATGTTTTTCTTAATAAAAAGGAAAAAACCCTCAACCCCTCAACGAATTCATTGGGGAATACTTGCACCTTCATAGCTCTGAAATGACATTCTGAAACCTGACAAGGTTTTTTATTTTTAAGGAATTTTCTTTTTGCAGCCTTCTGCTTTGGACAAATTGACTGGTGTTGGCCAACCTGAACATTTTAAAAAATCTCTTCGTATGTGCTCTGCTGAGACTTGTTGCAGTTTGGCAGCTAAATTTTCAGAAAATGGGAAAAAGAGACAAAGCAAAAAGGGAAAAATGAAAAAGAAGATAAAGGAGAAAAATAAGTTAAAGGAGATAAAGGAGGAAAAGGAGAAAAAGAAGAAAAAGAAATCTGTCGTTTGCAGACGTATGCTCGCTCCAGGGTGCGTTGCTTGAATCAGGACTTTCTCTGGTGCTGCTTTTCGCAGTTGAAAGGTGCTACCTGGGTGCCAGAAGCCCTTGTAGAAGGTAAGGAGACTGCTCGTGGCTGCTCAGGTGGTCTGGAAGAAGAGTTAATTTGCCTTGTATGAGGAGTGATCAAGAGCTGTTTCAAGAGCTAAGGTTCAAACCTGGTGGTGGTAGAGGGTTACTTACTAAGATAAGGATCATGAAAGATGAGCTGGAAATGCTTAGTGGTGGAAAGAGAGTAGAAACATAAGGGTCTGGGAGACTGAGACCAAAGGAGAGGCTGTGGGGAAACCTAGGAAATTAATAGGAAAACTGGCTTGGGAATGAAGGATATTTGCATGAAAACTGTTGGGAAGATTGTGACTGCGAATAGGGTAGGAGGGAAYGTTTGGGCCTTGGATAAGGAGGTTGAAGTGGGAAGACTGGGGCTGGGAGAAAAAAGTAGAAGGCATAGGGAAGAGACAGACAGGAGCAGGACAGTTTKGTCAGGGCAGGTAGGTCAGGACAAGAGTGTATGGTCTTCTCCTGTGCATACCCCTTTCCGCAGCCTGGAATGAAATGCCGGTTTCTCCGCTGGCAGCAAAAGTCTGTGAAATTCACTGCCAGATTATGTGCCCCTTCTTCTTTAGTTTAATCAACCTTCAAAAAGCAAGTATGAAACAGAATTTGAAATAGCTGCATGTTGAGTCCACTGTGCACACTGAGGCAGAGTGGGAGAGGGCGGGGAAGAAATGTGTGGTTATAAAATTAAGATACTGTATCTGAGTGCATTCGTATAAGCAGGCTGGATTGATGTTGCCCAAGCAGCTTTCATTCTGGCATTTTCAACCTTTCGAATGCTGACTCTGCAACTTTAGTGTAGTTTTAATGCACTTTAACTATATATGAATAGAAAAGAGTAGAGATGTGGCACAATAGGCTATATGGCTGGTCAGAATTAATTATCTATAGGCTCGTGACTGGGAAGGCTCTGCAGTACACCTTTTCCTTTCAACTCTTGTTATTTCATGTATTAATTTAATTTAACAATAAGAAACTGAAAACATTACAATGTGGAGTGAGGGAAGACAGCTTTTTAATACCGTTTGATTGTTTGCCAAAGTTTTTACAAGTGTTCCTGTTAAGACATATTACTACGCACTATATACAGCATATTTATATTCTTACAACATGTTTAAACTTCTCAGTTATAAATTTCTTGTATGTCTAGAATTGCCTGGGAAAGCAAACCTGCACAACTTGCGATCGCCTTTCTTCCTTGGCAAGGTCGATGCACCTTTTGTCACATGGGTGGGATCTTGAAGACAAGGTCAGAACTCCACAGCAGACTGCAAATGGGTGTGTTTACAGGGGAACAGAAGACGTTTGGAGAGGAAAGCTGAATGATTTATGTGAGATAAAAAGGTAGAAAAGTGATAGTAAGAGATCAAAGTATGTTGATTTAGTTGTATAGTTTGGCCTCAAGACTATTAAACACAGGTTACAGTTCACCAGGGGAATTTTTTCTGCTACCCTGTTCTCCTCCCAAGCAGAGAGAAGGGAAGGGGGATGGGAAAAGGAAGCAATTCTCAGATCTACCCAGTTGTTTTCATTTCTACCAAGCTGAAGCAGAGCTTGAGTGGGGAGTATTTAAAGCATAGCTGTGTGACGTGCTCTTTTCCCTGCCTGTGGTTTTTTTAATTCTTCTTTTTCCTCCTCCTTTGGAAGGGGTTGTAGTAAACTCTATTAAATATGAATGTTTATCACACAATGAATTTTGTCTTTTTTCATCAAACATAAGGCAAGTTCTTCAAGATGCTTTTCTTGGTGAAAAATGACAAAAAGTGTAAATGGGAATACTTATATGATCCTTTATGTTTTAGTGCTAGAAGTATGTAAACAGTGAAATTGCAGAAGTTTAGAAATGCAAATAGGAATGCACTTCATTGTTTCTTCTTCAACAAGTTCCTACATGCACCTATTACCACAGAATGGAGATTTCCTCCTTGTGTCCTTGCCCAGGACTAAAAAAAAAAAAAAAAGAAAGCAAAACCACCCCTACATTAAGTTCAAGACAAAAAGGAAATAAATTGTCCGTAGGGAGGCTGGTGCATACTTTCTTGAATTCCTGTTCCCACTGAAGTCTCTGAGAACTTTTTGATGATTTAAAGCATGGCCAGGATTTCTCCACTGATGATGAAAACTTGGCCTTCTAATTTTTTGGAAAGTTAGTTATATTCTTTGCTTTCTCTCATCAAGGGGTTTCTAGGACAAATTTGTGCTGCAACACCATCCAACATTTACTTATGTTGTGGACCCATAGGGCCTGATGGTGTATTGGCCTGTAGCTATTTACAGCAGTTGCAAATGGGTAAGGAATATTGCCTTAAGAGAGTGAAGGTGTGCTACAGGCATTGACCCTGCATGAACTGTTTACAATGAGCACAAAGCAACAGGGAATTCAGCAGTGTTCTTCTTATAAGGAGCTCTTCTTCCCTTGCCAAGATAATGCCTGTTCTCTTGGAGCATCACTACATTGCAGATTCGCCCTATGTCACTGTTCAAACAACACGTGTAAATAATAGATATTTTTGTTCGTTGGCCCAAATCTGAAAAGCTAGAGGGGAGTGCGAGGAAAGAAGAGTCTGTGTCAGCAGAAGAGAAACTATTCAAATTTTAAGCTAAATTCAAAACCTTTTATTAAATTTGTGGGATCTTCAACATCTTTTTCCTTGTCAGCTGCATTGTTTTAAAGCAAAAAATGCTATTTTGAAAGGAAAAGTAAAAATTTCATTTAGAAAAATATTGAAATAAAAATTTCACCTCTTCCAAGCAAGCCTTTCAATTTTAAAAATGTCAAAATGGAAATGTCAATAGTCACTATTTAAATGTTTTCCTATTACTTTTTAGTCTCCCCCTACCAGATAGGTAAAGCCTGAATTATTTTTTTCCCTTAAATTCCCTGGGAGTTGTGGGGAGATAGAAACATATTCATCACAAATACTTGGTCCAGCTATAAAACTAAATAATCACTGAAGCATCTTCTGCCTGTGTATTGCAAAGCATGAGATATATTATTTGCATTTTAACCTCTGTATATCATAGCCTGGTGCTGCTTGCATATAATTCAACCTTCTCTTGCTCAGAGTGGAAAACCTTGGCAGAGTTTTGGGTGACTGACTCGCTGCTTCCTTCCATTCTCACTGCATTCTTCCCCATGCTCATTTTGGTGTAATCTGGGATTTAGGATATTAGTCTTATAAAGGCTGGAAACGATGATCTTTTGAAAAAGTTCTATTTATAAAAGATGGGCCCAATAATGTATCTTTATGCCTATTGATTTGCATCCTTCCTGGGTGATCTGTAAAAATAGCTGCTTTCTTCCCACCAGAAATTCCTGTTCTGTGAGATGTACTCTTCTCCAATCTCCTTTATCCAAAATACTAATACTAATACCTTTATTCAAAAATGCTAATTTAATTTCTAGGTATCTTTCTTCCTGCAATAATGGAAAGCCCCTCAAGTATCTTACCATGCCTGCTACTGTTTGCTGTATCAGTTCCACACGTTAATATGATTTCCTGTAAGAGGAGATGAATATATTAGTTCTGCAGTGAAGTCAGGAAGAAAGAAAAAAAAAAAAAAAAAAAGAAAAAGCCTGACCAGTGCTTTTAAAGAGAGTAATCTCAATGGAAAATGTTAAATTGGTTCCACAGAACGAGTGTTAGATGTAAAATCTTGCTCTAGCACAGGGTCCTGACTTTCTCTTTGGTTTTCTGGCCAGCGACAGATGTTGTTTCTGCCACCTGTTTGAAGACAATTGTGCAACTGGGACCATGGAATGATGTCCAGTTGCCTTTTTTAGAATATGAATAGGGCTTTTGAATTTGGCTGTGCTGAGCAGTTTGGGGCTGAATCACTCTGTAGACTTGCCAGAGAAAGCGTTTAGCCTATGGACGTGAGCCAAAGCCCACTGAATCTCACAGCAACGCTCTTTTTGGCTTCGGTGGGCACTGGCTCAAGCTCTATATGAATGACAATTTCTTCTCTGGAATTATCAAAAATTCCTCATTTTAAGTTTCTGTTTTTCTTTTCCCAAAGAGTTTCAGTTTGAACCACCACCGCCCGGCTCTCCTCTTCCCTCCTCCGAATGGGATGTTAGGGCTGATGGTAATGTGGATGCTCTGTCATGAAAAAGTCAGGGGCAAGGAGCCATCTCAGAGCTCAGCTGCCTGAACTGCTCTGTACCCACTGTCCACTTTTACTTGCTTTTCATTTCTGGATGTGTGCTATTTTGAAACGCCTCAAATACTGTCGGACTTCAAGCTATTTTGGACATGAGCATGTCATTTCCCTTCCCTCTGCTGCAATCACAGTTGGATCCTGCAGGCATTTCCCATAACAGGCCTCAGTTATCAACGGCAGGAGTTTTAGTGTATTTCCCTTCGCAAAGATTTTTGGTGCCAGATGGGAGTTGTTGTTTATATCAGGCTATGAGTAATGCCCTTTTGCTAACACTGTACACAACGGTTTTTTTGACATTTATTCCTTCTGTTGTTACACAATGTTAGCTTTGTAAGTTATAAAGAACAACCTTTTTCCCTCAGGTGTCCTTTTGTGTGCTTTTTGCTCATTTTTGGAGATTCTTTCTTTTCCAATTTTAAAGGTAAAAAGAATATATAAAAATAGAAAAATGAACAACAAGCTTAGAGACCTTTCCCAGTCTGCTATTCACTGCTGTGAATAGATCCTAAATGTAGATTTGTGGGTCCACTTTCAGGTTTCTCAAATTCCATTTCTTCTTAAGCTTCCTTTACATCTGTTAGAGGGCCCTGCTTTCATGCTGTTTTCCTTGGCTCTGTGGGGCGCAACCTAAATTTTACTAGCTGCCAGCACTTCTGTTAAATGGTGGGATGAGCCCTTTCTCTGCAGACCTCACCCCATCATAATTCATACAATAAGACCTTATCCTCTGGGCCATTGAGGATGTTCTGTGAGAAGAGCCCTCAACCCATGCTTATTCTGAGTATTGACTCTCAGTATTTGGTCCATCAGCCTGAAGTCGTACCTCGATAATGAAAACTGTCCATGATAACTTTAGCATCTCTCTCATGCTCTTTCGTTTCACAGATAGATGAAATTTTTTATCCTTCCATCTGCTTGCTTCCCAACTTTTTTCTGCCTTTTTATTCCAACAAAGTTGGCTTTAGCATGACTGTATAGACTGTCTGTAAGGCACTATACATTGCTGTAATGGTGTCAAAACTGTGTAGACACCTTCAGAGCCAAATTATCATACTTGTGCTACAGTTCTGCATAGAAGATAGAGAGCTATGCCAGTCCCAAGCCCTCCAGCAGSCCTTGGACAGCCCATGCCTACCACACTATTTCCCTGTGTTGCTTCTTGCACATAGATGTATAAAAATCCGCTCCAAGAGCCCACTGTCAGGAAATGTCCCAATTTCACATGGTTCCCCAGGGACCTATGGATCAGGCTCCCTGTAGACCTGCTAGGAAGATGTGTCTCTTTGACCTTCCACACTGGCTAAGGCAGTTTCACCTTTTTTAAGTTTATGAACCTGTACACCTTTCCCACCAGAAGTACATGCCCCGTTGCAGTGAACTAGAACTTCCCCAGCTTGCTCTTGCTCACTTCAGTTATCTTTAACATACCTCTTAGAAATAGTCTTTAACAACCATAAAACCCTTTAACCCTAAATATATGGGTAACATCTGCACTGTGCACTCTACAACGACAGTTATTTTAGGAGAAACTCCGCAGAACTTCTGATCGGATCCTAATTATATGGTTGCCCTTTTGCCTTTAGCCACTACTTTGGAGTCTCCCCTTATTTAGGACTGTGGAAGGGTTTGTGAGAACATAGAAAGAAATAGATGACTGTTGTTAAGACTATGCCTTCTCTTTAGCCCTAACTCAGCCATGGAGCAAAATAAAGGAAAAATATGCCCTCAGGTATGCTTGCCTTGATGCATATACATTCAGGTCCCATGAAAATATTTATCTGTAAATAAGCAGCTTGGTTTAGTCTTGTTTCTCAAGGTTATGTGGTTGCAGGGTATAGCTTGCACTTGGTAATAAGTAAAAAACAAGTTTGATCACTGGAATTCTGTTATTTTCATCTGCAATATTATGCAAGATCAAGGTAACAAATTTTGTTGCCAGCTGGAGCTGCAGGGTAACAGGCTGCTGCTGGTTTTCCCTGTAGACAACAGTAAAGAACACATTTTATGTCAAAGTAATTGCACTAACAGGTGCCGTTGAGCAACTGTGTTTTTGTTGCGACACTGTTGTGGCTCAGTGCTTACCACAAATGTTTATATATAAAAAAAAAATTAGGTTCTGCTTTTAAATTCCTATTCAACTGACAAGAAAGAATGGGGTAAACAAGGGTGAAGCAATAACTACTGTTTAAAAGCTAGAAAGCCTTCTTCCCACTTCTGGTGGGTGAATACCACTGTCCTATCACAAGTCCTTCCTTGGACGTTTATCACAGCAACCGTAAGCCGGAATCCAGTGCTGACRACATTAAGACCTGTAAGAACTGGATGAGATTCTTGCAGTGGGATACATGCTGATGTGATTATGTCACATATTTAGGGAATAATGTAATTTCATGCACCGAACGCTGGACACTGACTGCTGCAYGTGCAGCGGGCCCTCTGCCTGCCTGCCTTCCTCGTTCGCTCGACCACAGGGCTTGGCTGCTCCTGCTGCAGGAAGGGCAGTCAGCTTAAGGTGCAGCAAAGGGAGTGCTGGCAGCACAGCACCTGGCAGCCCGTAGCATTTAGGGAGTACAGAAACAATGGTAAGATTGGAGAAGGTTCCTCCTAGTCTTGTGAACCCATGTAAGCTAACCTGCTAAAACGGTCACCTGCTTTGTGCCAGGCTCATGACAATGTTTAATTTGAGCTTTTCAAAGCTGTGGACAGCTGGGGAGAAGGGCACTCCAAATAAGTGTATGAGCTGAAACACTCCATGCCCGAGCTGAAAACCTCATGTGAGCTGCCCCAAGGGTGTGTTTACAGGSTTGTAGGTATATACAGTGATGTAATGGGAATGATGTAAGATCGCCTAAAGATGGATTCTCCAAATCAAAATTTAACCATCTAAAAATGGGACCAGTGGCTTTAGCTACCTCCTTAGTGTCCCCATAAAACCAATGCACACCTTGTACTGTCTAACCTAGATGTCTATTCCAAAATTCGGTGTATCTCTTTTTGGAAGCCAAACATGTATGCCTGCATCCTGCCAAATGCATCCAATCTAAAAAACATCAGCTCCTCCTAACAAACACACTGAGAACAGTCTGGAAGACAGTGCAGAAATCCAGCAGTGTCTTGCTTTCTTTGTCTAGCACCTCCACCTCTCTGTCTTACTACATCTTGTGCCTACAGTCTCCATGCCTTGTTGGTCTGCCTTAGCTTCTTCCTCAGAGCTTCTTTCTTGGTCTTATTGTGGATAGATGACTTCTGCAGGGACTGCAATATTTGACAAGACCTCCTTCCCATGCTTTCCTCAGCATCCATCTTCTCTGTCTTTCCCTTCTTAGAGGACACTGTGTTTGCTCACTTGCGGGGGTTCATCCCAGTCCTCCAACCGCTCCCTTTCCTCCATGCACACCCACTAGCCTATTTCACTGAGCTTCTCAATCTTACCAATTTCCTTTCACTCTAAGGCCAATGACTCACCATCCAATTACTGTATCTTAATTTACTCTTCAACATTGCTGCACTAAATGTACACATGCATGTTGTGAGCCACAGACGAGGCAAGCATACACACTGTTGCCTAAACTTCAGTGATTGTGGGTTAAGATAACTCATGTTACTTCACATTTTCTAGGGTTAAAGAGTGCTCACATTAATCAAGGAAGTCTGAACCCTAAATTCGACTCACTCTACATTTTGGCACCCTAAGACTTCCCTGTTCTCATTCCCTTCTTTAATTCCTTCTGTCTGTGACTAGTAATTTTCTTTTCTTTTGGACTGGTGTAATACCCACAGTGCTATGCAGATATCTTTCTGAATGGATTTTTTTAGCTCAGTTTTGAAGATGGAGCTAAATTAATCCATGACTTTTCCATGTTATGCTGTCACACTTTGTACCACCAGAAGAGCAGATGACTATTCTGTGTGAACCAAACACTAGAGTAATGTCATAGAGGCTTCCAGGGGGATTCATCCTGGCTCCATCACAGGGTGCTGTGAAGCCTCTCCATGTCCTTGGCTGTAAACTCCCACTCCCAGCCCCTTTGCTTCCATGCTTGTGAGAATGAAAAACGCTTTCATGGTATGGAGCGATGCTTTCAGTTTGGGCGCTCTTTTTGATTTATTTTCTCAAGGAAACATCCCTGCATTTTTGCTAACAGCTTTTTTGTATGCATGGGAGTGGAGGATTCTCCTTGTTCTGGTCTGCTCAGCGTCTTTGCTGCCCTTAGAGCACTCTTGTATGATGTTATAGACAGATGACCATTGCYTGGTACTCTTCAGAACACAGTGTTTTACAGTCTTTTCATAAAATCCCTTTCTTACACAATGCCCATGCTACAGGCATCAATAACATTCATATTTTTATCTCTTCATCTTCCTTTTTTGTAAACAGCTCAATGAAACCACCAAAGTTGGCACGTGTTTCAACTGAATAGCCACAGTATTGCACTGCTGCGCAATAATTTCCCCATCCCCTCTCCCTACCCCAGATGTCATGTTCCCTTACACTGACACATCCAAAATGTGGTTGGTTACTCCTGGCAGAGACTGAGTAGGGCTACAGATGGGAAACAGCTGAGAACAGCTTTCTACCAGGACAAAACTGCTGTATCCAAAGGGGTACCGAAGGCATTACTTACCTGCTCATGTCAGCGTTTCTGGCAGGGGAAGTCACAGTTGAGCAGTGGACTATGGTGCCCTTAAAAGGGCTTTCCTCATTTGGGGCTCTCCGAAAGCTTTTGGGGCAACTTCAGGCTAAGAAGACCTCTGCTGTATGAAATAGTTTGACTTGGTCATTTCTGGGCACTTGATTAGTCTTAATAAGATTTTTATTTTTGTATGTAATAAGGCTAATGTGGACACAACATAGTAATACATCTTTTTCTAGTTCCTACAACTGCTACTTGCTTTCAGTTTTGGAGGGGAAATCTAATGCTTCAGACTGGGCTATTCTGTTGAACCTCTAAAAATTGCTCTCTTTGCCATCAGCCAGCGGGCTCTTGGGACCTGCCCTTGGGTGCCATTCCCAAGGCTGCAGAGCTGCCCTGGGCACAGCAGTGAGGACAGTCCAGCTCGCGGCTTGTGCAGCACCCCTCGTCAAACTGAAAACCAGGCAAGTTCACTAGAAATAAAAAAATCTAGATTTACTGAAAAGCTTGCAAGACATTTGGATAAAACTGGGGCCATGGAGTGATTAATGGAACCAGATGAGGAGAAAGTGTATACATTTGATCATTTAATGCCAAATTTCATGTAAAGGTTCTGAGGGATTATCTGAATGTGAAACTCAAGCTTAAACTTGTGGGATGTGAGAATATGTGAAATTAAAAAAAAAAAAAAAGGGATCATACACTTGGGATAGAACAAGTCGTTTCAGTCCCTTGTTGCATTTCCCCATACCGAGAGGGCTTGCTCTCTGCGGCAGTGACAAGGCAGCTGCCATCTCACTGCAGAGCACCACAGATGATGAAGAGACAAACTCTGCTCTTCTTTTGATGAGTTTCTGGGCTTTCTTCTTTCTGCCATTCACATGGCATGGGAGAAAGAACAGCCTGATGAAAGGTGAGCATTTTTATCTATGATTTTGTTAAGCAAAATACCCACATATTTTAACGCATCTGTTTTGTTGAAAATGCAGGTGAAGGACAAGAGGCAATTTACTTTGGTGAAGTCGAAGGGGAACTGTGACTTCCTGCAGCAGGAAACCACCTTCTACAGAAAGAAGGTTGCAGGGCAACATCTAAGCCTGAGCTGGGCTACTGAGGGTCAGAAGGAGTGTTAAAGGGGGGAAGGAAGGGGAGGGAACAAGACAGAGCTGGTCTGGCACGAACTGCTACTTTTGGGGAGGTATCAGCTCTGGGTTTCTCCAGGTGGGAGCAGGGCAGGGTGGGACACGGGTCGCCTCTGGGAGAGGCCCAGAGGCTGGTGCTTCTTCAACCGAGTGGGCAGCAGGACATTCTCAGTGATCCCGGCTGGTTACCTGCTCCTCACCCCTGTGGAGCTGGTGGCTGTCGCTGAGCTTGCTTCAGAAACCAGAACTTCTTCAGATGACACCATGGACAGTATGGCACACCAGTGCTGCCTGTCCCGCTTCACACTGTGGCCAGAGGGCTGCTGCATGCTCTCACATGCCCACTCCCCCAACTAGGGCTTTCTGTCACAACTGAAAACTACCAGAGGGGAAAAATGCTCTTTTCTCTTTGSTAAAAAAAGGTCTAGGCAAGCAGTATCACATTTATTCCCTCAAATAATAATAAAAAATAGTAATTCCAGTGGAAAACAGCTTCTGTTACCAGGAGTTTGCCACCTGAATTGAAATCCGTCTGAAGACTATTTTTTTTGAAAGGAGAGATCATCCCACATGTTCTGGATTACTGCCCATATTTATGATCAGACTGCTTAGAAAAAAAGAGGTGTCTTCACTGCCTGTGACTTGGCTCTGCTGTCCCCGGGGCATGCGCCTGTGTGCTGGGGTCTCCCCATCTGTGGGGGTGTGCAGCGTTGCTTGTAGTGGGGCAGTCGTGCTCCAGAAGGATGATGCTCTTTCTCTCCCCAGTGACAGYTGTGGTTGCTGAGGGGCTGCTGTTTGCTTTAAAATCACGTGGCGAGGCTGGTGGTTGTGGTAGAAGGGAAGAGAAGGAGGGGAGGGATGGTTTGCCCAAAAGAAGATAGTTACTGTTTAACTACACAGATTCATCTGCCGCACACCTTCATATAAGTAGTCCACAATCTTCCTGCAAATGCTGTTGCTGGGAAGGGAGAGTCTGCTTAAACCATCAGCCTGTTTCTCTCTTTCTGGCTGCAGAATGAGCATTTGTTATTCCCTCTCGGGAAGTGCTCCTTACCTGACCCCGAGGAGAAATGTTTGCCCCTGCCCTGCACCACCACATGTGGCAGTACTTTTGCAGCCCCTTCCAAAATTTCCCTGGATGGAGCAGGACTTGGCCCTTACTCAGGAGGAGTGGCTCAGCACTTTTTAGATGTGTTGTTCTTTAACTGAAAGGCTTTTTCCTATCAGAAGATAAAGATGTAACATGGCCAACCTTTCTGCCTGCAGACTGGAATTATAAATGGATGGCTCCAATGTTTTGCTCGTGTCTGCCCGCATCCACAAAGATTGTTAAATATTAGCTCCCAGTCAGGAACTATTCAGATACTTATCTTAATGTTTAAACAGCTGTTTTCCTATCGGTGTCCTTCCCATGGTTTATTCCCACAAACTGTCTGCTTTCATTGTTGTGCAGGGTAGAAACACAAGCTGACTGTCAGCAGCCTGCCGGTAAAACATCAGCTGGAGCAGTAACAACCAGGTATCCTGGCATGATGCAATCCATAGAAATTACTCTGAGATGTTAACTTGGGGCTGGGCGGGGAGGGGAATAGCAGATGCACCTTCGTGATATTTAAAATATAGATGACATTTAAGACTTTTAACTGTTTTCTTAAAACCTGATCTGATTTTCTGTTTTCTAAATCTTAAATTCCAGCCAAAGACATCCCTGAGCTAAGAAGAAACAAACAATTTTTCCATCAAAGTCTAGGAGATATGAAAATTTCAGGGTTTTTTATTCATACAGCTATGACCTCAGCAGAGCTCCCTGCTCTCCCCTCCTTCCTCCTCCCCTCCTGCCAAGTGTGCAGTTACAGAGACCGATGCCAGGCTGATACGGTAGGTTTGATTCCGCTCTCACGGGCAGTGATGATGTGTTAGGAGGAATGCTGTGAGGGCCTGAAAGTCTGCACTGCTCTGGAAATTAAAAGTTGAGGACTATGACTGTAGCTGGATTACAGCTCTTCCTGAAAACTGAAAATGTGGAAAGCAATGAACACAGATGCTAATTTCCTGGGAAAGAGGGAGGAGGTTTACGTTCCTATACCTATATATGTGGGAAGAAAGTTCATTTGAAGCATATGAACATTGAACCAAATCTTTTTCCCTTCACTCATGAAAGTTCTCCTGCTAACACTGAGGGCACTATTTGTCCCAGGTACCAAGTGGGAAGGAATTGCACCTAGTGTCGTTTCAGAGCACTCGTGTGCTCAGATTTGCTCACAGCAGAATGGGTGCGGGTGACGCTGTTATGAAAGCAGCAGCGAGGAGTGCTGCAGTCCAGCACAGTTCTGAGGCTGGCTCCCCTTTGTCAGGTGATGATACAGAAATCAGGAAGGATTCAAATTTTCTCCTCTACTTACACGAGAGAGAATGGCAATGACGTTTTGTTCTTTGCCCTTCTTTTAGCACTAATTTGCTTTAACTCTTCAACTTTACTCAGCTCTTTGATAGCTAGTTCATTTTTGATAAATAAATCATCATTTTTATCTCGATCAAGTCAATTTTCTATACCGATTGCTGGGCTTAAAATGCTACAGGTACCTGCATGAATCACAAGGAGACAAAAGACATCTCAGATTTCTTGGTTATTTATGGTAGGGCTAATATCAAGTCCTTTAGCCAGCAAAACACATTAGCTCAAAACTCAGAGGACTAGAAAAAATTACTTTGCCTGATTAGCTTTAAGCTGGCATGTCTGAAAACATCAAACAAGAATCAGCCTGCTTTTGAAATTTGTTTCCAGTTATAGAAAATGACCTTCTTGATTCCCAGCAGCATCACATCCTAACTTAAAAGAGGTGCACTTTCCTCTCACATCCACAAAGGTGCCCCCACAGACTCTGATGTGTTGGATAACACTGCTGGAGACCCCTGCTGAAATCCTACCATCCATGTTAAGAGGGATGGGGAATCAGAATGATCTCCTGCCGCCCTCAGATCCAACCCTTTCTGCAGCAGACTCTCCCGATAGAGACAAGTTGTCCTTGAGGTGAAGAATATTCCTTCAGCAGGCAATATTCTGGCATTGGAACAGTCCACGTTGTCCCAAAATACATGATTTTTCAAATGGATTTGCAGATGAGGACATCCCAGGATATTCTGGCAGAGTCTTTCTTCATCTTTACATGACACAAGCCAAAACATGTTCTGTTAGCGTAGCAGAGAGGTAATGAGTGGCCTTGTGTGAACCCCAAGTAGAGGCAGAGAACAGACCTGTTGACCGAGGCAGGTTTATCAACCAAACTGGGAGACACCGTCTCCCAGTGTATTTCTTTTCTCCCTGCTGTCCTCCTGTGAGAAGACACAGTCCTCCAGGATGAGAGCTAGCAAGACATCTCTGCCAGACATAGAATATTGAGTATTGAAATGACAAGTGTCCAAGGTCCCAGTGCAGAAGATGCAGAGGCAGGACGATTTCCCTGCAAGCCTTCACTTACATATCTTGGGCTTGCTTGGGCTCTAAGTAGGGGAGGTAGGAGGCAAGTTGTTGTCACCTGCAGAGGGAGGTAGGAAATTATTCAAGACTAAGGAAATATGAAATTAAAATGATCAGGTGTTTCCTTTTTGGGCTATCAAGCCCAACAGCACTGCTTTAACCTGGGTAATCTTCTCTCCAGCCTGTGCAACAATTTCAAACAGCTGACTTTAGCTCATACAGATTTCAGTAGACTGAATTCATATAAAGAGGCAAGGACCAAGAATATTCGAGCAGTTTTCACAGTGTAGAACAAGCATCCAGTGGTTTTTTACAGTGACTACTCTGGGTATTTATTTTTCATTCCCTTTGGCAAAAGTATCAATGAACAGGATTTTAGAACCAAGACATGAATACACTTCTCTCAGACTCTTTACAACCGATATTCTGATATTTACCCAGTCAGGATAACCAGGTCAATTGTTTTTGGCACAAATCCATAAGCATCAGTTCCTCTGTCTGGTAAATGCTGTTTTTGTAGCAATCGGCAGGGCTGCTGTCTAGTCCACTTCCAAAACATCCTGGTAGAAAACAAGGAGCAGATTTAGCAAAACAGCCAAGTTCACTTAGAGCAAAAGCAATCATCTGAGGCAGGTGATTTCCATACACATATGTAAGAGTCCAGGGAACTGGTAAAAATATCTGAAAAAGCAATAAATAGCTCCAGTTTACAATAGGTGGAATTCCCTCCAATGCTATAGTTTAAAAGTGGGACCCATAGTATACAGTTTGAGAGCAACCTTCAGCACATAGGGAAATTTCATCCTATGACCTGCTTTGGTTTTGGCCTTATCCTTAAAATTGTCTGTCAAAATTAGCTATAACATCCAATATTTAATTTGATTGAATATAACTGCTTTATATGTTGTGTGTGGTGACAGTTCTGATGAGTTATCAGAAGTGCAATGCCTAACGCCATCAATTCTCAATGAATTAATAAAGTTAAATTTATAATGAATTTATAATCATTATATAGATATCAATACAAAAAYAAGACTAAGAGCTTGCCAAGCTTAGAAGGATGTCTGCTTTAAATTTTAGTCCTGAAAAGTAAGCAGACCTCTTTTGATAGTAACCTGCTGTACTTCAGACGCCCAAGCAAATGCTTACAAAATTAGTTTTCTAAGACACTTTATAMATTTTTTTTCTTGAAAACAGTTATCAGATTTTAGGCTATAAAAGTTGTCAAAGGATGAAATAAATCCATGTTCCAAGGACTGTAAAAGGGCTGGCTTGCATTTTAATTTTAGGTATAGTATCAAAATATGCTTGAGTTCTGTATTTGCATTAGTAATCTAATAATCTAAATCATGCTTACATGATGCTGAACTTGAAACTGGCCATTACAACTCAGGAAAGAGATCTTAGAGTTGCTGTTGCCAAAATCAACTCAGTGTGCAGCATGGCCAAATAAGCCCTCAAAATGTTGGGCATCATCAGGAAGGATATTGAGAACAGGACAGGGGGCATGATTTTCTGCTATTCGAAACCTGATGTGTCTCCATCCTGAGTACCATGTGCAATCCTGGTCTCYGCATCTCAAGAAGGATTTAGTGAAGGTGGAGAAGGTACAGAAAAGGGCAGCTACAATGATAAAGAGGATGGAGCAGCTGCCTTAAGAGGAGACTAAAAAATCTGGCACTGTTTAGTTTGGAAAAGAGAAGGTTGAGGTTTGTGATAAAATGAAGGTGGCGGATACACTGGGTGTGGAACTGTGGGCCTGTGATACTTGATTAAATTAGTAGAAGATCAGCTTAAAGTTAGTAAAAGGAAAGATTTCTTTCTTCATTGGGCAGCAAGCTTCTGGAACTTGCTGCAGATGTTATCAGCAATTCAGAAAGGGATAGGATGCATTTGTGACCACTAGAGGCAATAGGCAAGGAGGTGCCCTCTAGCACCCCTAACAAGGGGAAAGGGGAGAAGAATGTGTCCTCACTCATGTGCACTTCCCAAATAGCATCTGTTTTTTCAGTGTTGAAAAAGAACACCATGCAACATGGACCAGTGGTCTGACTCAGTAGGCACTTGTTACRGTTTTATGCTGTACGGCTGCTCTCTGTGCTGAAGAGGATTTTAGTGCTAGTTGTACGACCTTTTTTAAAGGAGACACCGAACAAGCTGACAGCGTGACAGGATAGGTTACTGAAATAGTAGCTGGAACTTTTCCCTCCAGGAAAGGCGAACATTCCTGGAAACACTGAGAAATTTTTACTAACAACAGATTTTCCCCCATTTTCTCACCATTGTTTTGAAACGATAAGGAGTGATACATAAACCATCCAAATGTAAGGAGAGAGAAGTCACAATACCGTAYGTCTCCATAAAATCCAGATAATAGTGCAACCTGTGTGAGTAGATAAGTCCTTACGGAGTAGTTTCCTTCCTGTTCTCTTCTCACATTTCATGTATCTGTCCCAATTTTGGTAGGTTAATAACACTCTGTCTGCAAGTCCTTAACTTTCATTTGCCATCTCTTGTAAAAGCCATCCAGCCTCATTCCCTGAATCTCAAAGCAGCTTGGTGAAAGGTTGTTGCCTATCATTGGTATAAGACGAAGAGTGCAACCTGAAGAGTGAAGTAGCCCAGCACACAGGTACCTGTTAAAATCTTCGTTGCTCAAGTATGTCTTGTGATAGCATTTCCAGACCTTTATCCTTGCACTTCACACTTGTCAGAATTGAAGACACAATAACTCATTGTTTCTGGACAAATAAATTCACACTATCCTGTTGTGTGAATCCTATAGGCAGCATGAGAGCTACTAGAGTGTGAATTGGTTGCTTATAGGCTTTTTTCATACAGGAGGTGCACATGGCCTTTTCCATTTTTTTCCCTTGTGCACACTGTACCACTTACTAAATAGAGGTCGATCATCCTAGAATTTTCTCTCAGCTGCCCCATAAATAATAAATAATAAATAATAAACAAAGCTGTGTGAAGCTAGGCATGAAGGATATTGGTGGTTTGCCATTAATCTTTCAAGCAGCAGCCAGATATCTCCCGCCAGTTGTTGTGCAGTTTGCTAGGTAAATTTTATGGTTGTCTTACTGGATACTGTGTGTGTGTTCACATGCGTGTGGGGACCACTAAAGCTCATTTCATGTGAGATGCTTGTGGGTTTGCTGACAGAGACCAGCTGATGGCAACACAGTGAGCTACCAGTGCAGCTGACCTGGATTCTTAACATTTGCTGTGTTTTTTCAGACTTTTGCCAAAGACCCTAGATTTTGCAGCTTCCTATTTCCAGCCTGGTGCCAAGTACTATTCAACTCTCTCTCTCTCAGCAGAAACCCAGAGCTATGAATCTGCATGCCATTACTCCCAATTGCAAATATCCTTACATAGTCTATAGTTCACTGACGCAGAAGTCGTAGTCTATGGTCTATGTCTATGCGGTAAAGAAATATTTGAGAAATTAAGTTCAAAAGAGAACAGTTCACTGTTCTGAGCCAAAGGTGTCTCAAAAATAAAAACCATATTCATAAAGGCTGGACCTTCATTTATGAAATTTCTCATAGTATTCACACCGCTAGTGGAAAATAGCAGGTGACCTGCAAATGGAAATGAAGTTACAAACCACTACAGTGTTCTTCCTGTTTGGTTGGGTTTTTTGGGTTTGGTTTTTTTTTYCATTGTTTTGCTTGCTGCTAACCAAGCCATTAGATCATTCTGCTTTTTGTGTAATATATTCGATGTTGACGAATTAGTAGAAATAGTTACTCTACCAGCAGTGTGGGGGGGTGGAGCCCTGCTGGAGGCCCTAGGCAGACCCCAGTGCCCACTAACATTACTGATACTGTTCTTCAGGCTTCCTGAGGCAACTTTTGCCACAGCTGAGGAGGAGAATAGTAACAGGACTCTAAGGTATGTCCATGGCAGAGCAGCTGTCAAAGTGTCATACTACGTGTTGCATATTTACTAGGTAGGTCTGCCAAGAGCTGGCACGCTGAGGAGATAAATCTGCGATTCTTGGAGCAAAGCAATACAGTGGCCTCAGAGAAAAGATCTCTGGGTTGAAGCGGGGCAGCTGCTGCAGCCCTTTGCTTTCCAGGTGCAGGATGCTTTTCACAGGGATGTTCGTGTCACCCAGAGGCAGTTAAGAATGTGAAACAGTCTCTGCTGGTGCATGAACTGAACTCTTGTTTACTGTTTGGCCGACTCCTACCTTTGGACACGTCTTTGGACGTGCTATCTTAAACTGCAGTAGATCCAATGAATGCAGAAACTGGCCATCTGGACGCTGCAGGTGAGATTTATCCCTGAGCCAAAGCTAACATAAATCTCAGACTTATGCCTTTCTTTGGGATTTCAGTGAGGCTTTGCAGAGCCAGCTCAAGGCTTCTTGGCAATGCTGGCCAAAAAAAAAGTAATAAAAAAAAAAATTGCTTCCAGCCAGAAAGCTGAGCTAGAGGCAGGATGGACACAGGACGGAGACATGTGGGGAGTGCTGTGGAGAGCCAGCTTGCTGCTCTCGCTGCTGCCAGGAGGGCGGGGGGTGGCCGTGCCTGCTTCTGACAGACATCCTCCCTGTCTTCCTCCCTTGCTTTGCAAAGGGAGCAGACACAGCTGGCTCCAGCACAGCTAAAGCTGCCAAGGATGTTTTGTCACTGCCCACAGTTATCGTGAGACTGTTCACAGTGAGAGCTCACTGGGGCGCTCCGGCTTGGAGATAGCCCTTGTCACATGGGTGAATTTCATCCTGGCCGTGCTCAGGTGCTCTTTCCACATCATCTGTGGAAGGATTTTACAGCGTTGAGGTTTTGTTTGCCTTTCTGAGCTTGGGTTTTGCCATTTCTGCGAAGTGCCCTTTCCTCTTTAGTGTTGTCATTYGGCAGAACAGCTCATGACCACTATCTGTGTGGGCGCAGGCACTGGACCACGACTTGCAAGATCTGAGCTCATTTCCTGCATCAAGCCAYGATTTTATGCATAACCTTAGGAAGTTACTTCAGCTCATCCAGGCATTGCTTCCCCACTTGCAAGTAGCTTTCTGCTTCAGTGGAGATTGCTACAGTAGCTCAACTTAGATGTGAATGTCTAACAGCAGAAGTCATGATGAAGACACTATGGTTACTCAAATTATTATTTGAAAAAAATGTTCTCAGTAATGACTGTGTAAAATTTCAAGCAGTTAAACAGCAAAAGTCAGAGTGCAGCTTGGAGCAGCACAGCAGGCTTTGTGCAAGCACTGCTTGTTTCACTGGAAACYGTTACAGCTCCAGAAGGTTTTCCCCCCAGCTTCTTTCCCAGTTAAACCCTAGAAGTTTGAACCAGTCACTGCAATGTGAGCTGCTGACAGTTTAGCAATAGTGTGTCTGTCCCTCCTTGCCAAGACCAATTAGATTCAAATGTTGCAAACTTTTCCAAGAGAATTAATGTATCAGCACTAAGCAGCGGTTCACAAGAACTGCACAAAGGCAGTTGGGGCTTTCTTAATTGCAATGGAAAAGTAGACAAGTGGCAGTGCAGCAGAAGGCGGCAGGCATTCGAGGCCATATGACACCGAGCAACTGGAAGAAATGTCTGGGGCAATGGGCCAAACTGGTGGTGTTATGACCCTGGGAGCCTGTTAGATAAGACATTTGCAATTTCACAAGATATCCTGTCTCCCTCTCACTTTGTTTGTTTTCCTTTCCTCTTTGCTGGCTGGATCTGACCCTCCCCACCTCTTCCCCTCCCCAGCAGCAAAGTCCGTATTCTTTGCACACGCTGCCCGTGAATTGGAGATGGCCTGTCCCTGCTGCAGCTGGCGACAGGGAGATTGCTGGCCCTCAGCAATGCCATCCCAAGTGCATCCTCCTGTTAGCATCTGCAGAAAGTGCACGCTGCATGAGTGGAGCAATCAAGTCTACATGGCCAGGGAAGAGATGAGGAGCCGTACGGGCAGGGGCTTCAACTGGAAKCCATCCCCCTGGCTCTGAAATCCCTGCTTGTTTCTCCGCCTTTGGATCCTGGTGCTGTTTGTGTGGATGCAGGGCAAAGTCCTGCTTAACTACACCACTGGCAGGTCAATCTCTGGCCTTGCTGGAAAGAAGATGAGGCCTGTCTTAATCAAGTCATTGTGTCTACACATAAAACTTAAAGGTTTTGGACCATGGTGATTTTTCTGAGCTGTATCTATGAAAAGGGCCAGAGGAGGCTTGTGTTGGGGCAAATACACAGTCCTCAAGATATAAAGCAACATCTTGCTTGTTGAAGTAAATATTTTTGGTGGAGGGAAGGAGTGAAGATTCATAGCTAACAAACTATTTCTAACAACATCTCAATTTTGAGGAACACTTTTCTTTAATGCATTTCAAATCACTCCACAAATGAGGCTGTGAAAATTTATATGTAGGGAGATTTGTCCTAGCTCTATGAACAAGGAGGGACAAGAACAGAGCTCTTCTGAAACCTACTGCATGTGCCACCCCACTGGCCCATCGGTGGGAAGATGTCATTATTTAAGCATTCAGCATTGAAAAGCCTCCCTAGAAAGAGCATGAATTTTGCTCATATTTTCAAAAATGCCTAATTATTTGCGATATCGCAGTTCTGGCTAAATCCAATGTGAGCGATGTTTAAGAGGCCTTAAAGTAAGGCCTGAAAGTCCCTAAAGACTTCCTGAAAGTTCTTACAGTCATTCTCAGAAAAATTTTGTTCTGTTGTCAGATATGCAAAAGAGGAGGTACTCAGATTCAGGAATTGCATGTGAAAATTTGGGCTAAGTCAGACATTTAGAAAATTAACATGAAAGGATGTGGAAAACAGTTCTCAGACTGGACAAGGCAAAATACGATCTGTAAAACGGCAAGAGCCAGTCAGATAATATTCTATTACTCTTTTTATGAGAAGTATGCTCAGTAACTAGAAGCAAAATAAACCAGAGAATTATGCCTTTATGGCATGAGAAATGTTGCCCCAAGGAAATTAAAAACTGCACACAATTGCAAGTGTTAATCCCCACCCTTAGATACTGTGAAAAGACCCTTGAGTTCCCCTTTGGCAGAGCTTCAGTTTCTAGAGGAGTTTTTGTGTGTGCGCAGCGGTGCCCAGGTAGGCACATCTGGGTCCGTGCCCTGCCTGTACCTGCTCAGCGGGAATGTAAACCAGGCAGAGACACTGTTGCTTTTAGCTACTTGATCTCTTCAAATCAGCCAAGGAGAAATGATAACAGTGTTTCTTCTGTCTCTACGCTGTGTGTGCATGTTTTGTGGCAGAGGAAAGAAATTGCGCTTTTTGCAGGTGAGCTAAAGAACAGAGAATAGACTCCTTGTGACTCAGAGAAATGAGAAGTAACATAAAGCAAAAGTTCAATCTGCAAAAGTGCCATTCATTCACTATTCAGCAAATGAAGCCGTGGCAATCCCTCAGCAAAAGCATCCAAGACAGATAACGTGACTGCAGTCATGTATGTTGGCTTTTATTTGTCTTGCCTGGTTAAAACTCTCATGCTATCCATGTTGCACAAGAATTGATATGGAAAGGTCAGATACATTGCTTAGGTGAGAAGAGAGCAACACTGGCRCATTTCAGCATGTTGCAAATGCCTATCAGACCGAAAACTGCAGAGCATTCACGGGCAGCCCATCTCCTCAAGCCCATTAATGCTTGCTCAATGCTGCTGCGCTTGCTGTTGTTTCTTGTTTGAACTGTGTCCTAATGTTCAAAGGAAGGCTGTGAGTGAGGACATCTATGGCCCATTTCTAGGTTTGGTTACTGTCTACTTTTGAAAAACTTCAGTTTTTCTTGTGCCTGACCCTCAGTTTCTCAGTAATTACAGAGATATCACTGTATATGTGCATATATGTATGTGTGGCCATAACAAGACTTTTGTTACTCTTTGCAAAGCACCTTTATGTTTCTGGAAGAGCTAGAAAGGTATCAGGTGTTTTACCTCTTCGATAGGAGTAGTGCAGGAAATACAGCTGCCAGCTGCTCTTTCACAGCTGTGGATTTCTCCACCATGCCAGTGCTACAGTAGTAATTAAAACGACAGATAAACAGCATCCATGTTTGTTTTCTAAGCCCAGCAATGAGCAAACTCTATATTGACCATGTTAGAACTGCATGAACTGTGTTGACCCTTGCCTGCACCACTATACCTGCCTCTTGGGAAAGCAATGTACTTAATTATTGTTGTTATTTGGAACAGAGGGTTTGATTAATGCATGATTAGTGAGAAAAATCACATGTACTTCTGTGGGCATAGAACCATATTCCTATTCCTGCAAAGACACAAGAACTTAGCTTCCTCCCAGTGGGAATCCTGCCATTTATTTAATTACAGGCAGGATTAAATCCTGCACTAGGTCAAACTGGGAAGTTCAGGAGTAAAATTCAGCACACATTTAAGGATTTACAGGTGTGGGGTCCAAGTTCCCTACGCACTACCGCAACAGTTTGTTTTTGAGCGGGCTGGGGAGGAGGGGAAAGCACGTGCAGCTTTGTCTCTTCAGTGCTGCCACATGACAAGAAGTGGCTTAGTTCACCCTGTCAGGTGGAGAACAGTTGGTGTAAGTTAAGTTATACAGCAGAACAGCTGATTCCATGAAATGTGTCTCAGAATTAGTTAAACAACCCAAGAGCGAGCACAGCCTGTGGTTTAATGACAACTGAGTGAAGGTTCGCATTGTACTAATAACATCCTGTATCTCTGTGGCGGTGATGCGGTGTATGCACACGTACTCCTTTGCAGCCAATAATTTCTCATCAGATTTTCACACTGGCTGATTTGCCTATTATTTAACAAGTGTGTTTTCCTGTTCCTGCCATGGGTTTATTTTTGTTGCTGTTGTTGCAGTAGTAAAATCGTCTCTGATATTCTGAGAAATTCTTCATAGCGCTGCTAATGTTTTGCTTGATGTTTTGCTGAAATAGGTTGTGCTGGGAATTTTTAAATGTCACATCTGTTCTCAAAGTGCATTTACTTAATTGGTGTACAGTGCTGGATTGGATTCAGTACCTACGCACATATTAGCTAGGTACAAAGCTGCATGGATTGTCAGAACATACTTGAAAAAGAAATGTGAGCTCAGCTTCCTATAGCAGAAAGGTGGCAAGCTCTGATGATGTGGGAGGTAGCACAGCAGGGCAATACCCTGGGCAAATGAAAGACACAGGCCCTGCTAGGTGGTGCAAAACATGAGCAGAAGCCAAGGAAGGCTTCTTTTCTGTGGAAAAAGTCCTACTTTTGGAGACCTTTCAACCTGAATAAGAACAAAACTAATAGTACTGACATCTCCCATAACCTGTCTGATCTCATGCCCATTAGATTTCTTATGCATAGGTAAACATTTTCTCATACTATATATTTTATATATAACATATAAATAATGAAACCCAGCTTTTCCACAGAGCCTTTTATCATAGATATCAATGTACTTAATCAGTGAGATCATATATCACTCACATTTCATGGGCTGGGGAATGGAGAAACAGAAATAAAATTGCTTGTCATACAGGCCAGAAGTGCAGTGGCAAAACCCTGAATAGAATTTAAATTTAAATCTAAGCCAGTGGTTCTTATTTGCTAGGAATTGTTGCCTCCATATTTTGCAGTATGAAAATATAAAAATACAGAACAATGGTATTAAAATACCAGAAGACACTCAAAGAAAAACAATAGAAAAATGTAAAAACACAAAAATAAATTTGGAAATAAAACATTTTCTGAATGGAAACACAAAATGTTCTATTCAAGTGTGACTGTCACATTCCGCTCTGCTTGTTTTTCCTAAAACAATCTCTGATCTAGATTCCTGTATGTACTGCCAGTATTGACAGACCTATATTTTTCCAATGGAAAAAAAAAAAAACCTGAAATTTTTTGACAGACTACATTTGCTCTAGAGGAGGGAAAGGAAAGCATGCAAATCCAGCAGGACTCCTGAAAGGCCAATTATTTTTTTCTTTTCATTTTTTTCTTTCATTTAATGCACTTTACAAATGTGCTGTAGGCTCAGTTTATAGTAAGAACACATCTTATCTGACAAATGGTAACTGATGCAATATGATTTAAAATTCTCCCCCATCATGCAGAAATTAAAATTCTCTCCCCAGGGACACTCCCCAAAACATAAAGCAGAGCCTTCCTCCTCATTTAAAACATTTTGTTGTGTGAAAAATGACAATGAGCCATAAAATCTGGAGGGAAATGATTACTGAACACTAACATATGTTCAACGATTTCAATACCAGAACGCGTGGAGGCTGTCAATTGCACTTCAAGCCGGGGAAATGAGTTTCTTGATCTTGTCCGGATGGAGGGCAATTTAAAGAGATGTTGCTAACAGAGTAGTTAGGCCCTGAAAGCCTGTTTTCAAAATAGCAGCGGGAGATCCAGCAGCCAACAATATGAAGGTGCCAGTTTGTTTTGTTTGCAAATGCATGTCTTACTGTCCCTTCACTACCCCAGCATCTTTTCTTAAAACTGATGAGAATAATTGTCTCCAACATTATTATT
This sequence comes from Phoebastria nigripes, assembly GCA_035582835.1. Classification (NCBI taxonomy): domain Eukaryota; kingdom Metazoa; phylum Chordata; class Aves; order Procellariiformes; family Diomedeidae; genus Phoebastria; species Phoebastria nigripes. The sequence goes on along the minus strand of JAYKAV010000367.1, from coordinate 1,093,410 downwards.
ATGTACAAAAACGGCATGAAAAGAAGATAAAGGTTGCCTACTCAGGCACTCAGAAGTTAGAAAATAATGGGATTACTGTTGCCTTGACAACATTTCTCTCTCTTTCCCCTGTCCCCAGTTTTGTTCTTGGAAATGGCTAGACAACTTTGCTGAAACTCTATCAAATAATTAAAGATTCAGCTGAGGGGAGACACCTGGCATGGAAAACTTCCTCCTGCCCTCCCCCAGAGTCTGACAAAATTATAAACAGCTGAAAAACAGGGTTTTATGATGAGAAGAATCAGGTAAAGCCATGTACCTTGATGGTACTAGTAGCTCCATCTGCATTTTCTCTTTTAATTTAATTTATACTACACACATCTCTGAGGGCCACGTTTGGTGTGCGCCCCTTTGTGCTGCAAGAGGTAAGACCATGTAAGCAGCAGCAGCAGCACAGGGGGCTCAGTTTCTTTCAGCTACCCGAGGAGGGTGGGCTTTCCACCCTGGGAAAGTGAAGACTAGGTGGGATTGAAGCGGGCTGCAATGATGCTGGAGGCAGAGCTTCGGCGTTTTTAGCACTATGCATCATGCTCGGGTGACCCATATTCAACCCAAACTGATGTGCCTGGCAAATGGAAAGAGCTCTGCCTCTCTGGAGAGCATTGGAGGGTCTGCAGAGGTCCTGAGCTGGCAGCCCCTGAGGGCAGGCGACAGCACCCGGTGACACCCAGTGCGTCATCTCTAGCTGAGCTCTGAATGAGGTCAGGCGAGAGACTGATAAATGGCCCTGCCTTGTCAACACTGCTGTCATTAGCGCTGTTATCACCCAGCAAATGGGAACGTGAAGGAATTTGTATCCCTGCCCTCGCCAAAGCTGGAGAGCAAGTGGGAACAGGAGCCGTGGAGGTGACTGTGTTTGCTCATACCACTTACATTCTCCTGCAAAGCAGCTCAGTGTTTGGTTTGTAACCAAAGGGACTTTGTAGCTGATTATAAAACATTATGCCATGGTTCATTTTTCAGACTGATTGAATTTATGATGAGGTTTCTTTCAAAGAAGGGACAGAACATTTCAGCACACACTGGCATGGCTGAAACACTAACAAGTCACTGGTGCAAAGCTCAGAAATACTGTTATGCTCCTTTCCTCATGCAACCTGTCTGAGCTAACAGGGCACCCAAAAATGTCAGGTAAAGTAGCATGCATAGTGGTTGGAAGTGGACCCAGCTGACCAGCACGGTCTGTGACAAGTCATCTGACAGCACTGTGAGGGGAGGGAGCACTGTGGTTTATTCAAAAGCTGAGTACTCTGGGGGAAAAAAAAGAATCACTAAATTTGCATTTAATGACATGTATTTAAAAACCAAAACAATTACAGCTGCATTAATTTTTCTTCCTTTTCTTTTGCTTGGAGCACAGTCAGCCCTTGCTTGTTGCTTAGGATTCCCACTGAATGCCTTTCTGACTCAAATCAGAGCCCCCCAGCAGCCCCTCCATTTACCTCCGTGCACAACCAGCAGTGTTGGTGGCGTTTCATCAGCACAGAGACTGGTCGATCAGGCCCATCAAGTCCTGCTCTGCAATCTGTACTCAGCTAAGGGGTACTAATAATTGGCCCCACAGGTCCTAGCTGGTGTTTGTGAAAATTATCTAAAGTCACAAGCAAAGTCACCCATGACTGACTCATATAAGGTGACTGTGTGGCTCATTCCTATATTGGGAGTGCTGGGTGATATGGCTGTCTGTGACCTCAGCCAGAGGACTATGGCCTCCTGGTTCAAAAGCATCTGCTTCAATTAGATATTTTGTTAATTTGTCAACCTCAGTATTCTACAAGAGGTATTTAACTCAAGGGAGGAAACCTAAAGGCATTTGATATGTCTTGTTTCTGCAGCTCTGAACCAATTCCCTTCTGTCAGGTAACACCTGGTGCTTTTGTCAGTGCTAAGTAGTACTTTAAGTTTTAAAATCTAAAATCCTTGAATCGGTTATGCATGGATGCAAGAAAATAAAACACCTTATTTCCCATTGGTCACTATCTGCCCTCAGTCCCTGCCCCTCTCATGCACTCATGTCAAAAGAAGACAGTGTTCTGCTTTCCAAGCAAAACGTTAAAGAATGTTCTTCTCTGTCTAAAATACCTTATTTATAAATATGGAAATGTTAGGAAATGTGCAGTATGTTAAGGTCGGGCAGCAGCTTGTGTAATACAAGGGAGCAACCTCAACAGAGCAGTCCAGACGTACACCAGCTAAAGATCTTGCCTATAAATTGATGGTTAATAAATATGGAATAACAGGTATTTGTCTAGGAACACGAGACTACTATCAGCTGCTATAAAGTGGAACTGGTTGTTCAAACTCCCTCAAATACATACACGCACTGTCCTGCGTTTTATTGCAGAGAGATGGACGACTGCTCTATAGGTTCTGGTGGCCAAAACCCAATTCCTCCCACAAAGGAGAATGATCTGCAGCTGAATTATCTCTGATGTTGGTATTCCATATTCCTTTCAACACGGTGACAGTTTTGAAAGCATAATGCAGTTTGGTCTTTCATGACAACAATTTTTGCAGCCGAGTAACACACGTGAAAAATCTAAATCATGCTGGAAATTTGAAAGGAAAATCCATTTGACTAGGACATATAGCCTATGGGAAATGCTCTCTCAGTTGTATTTCATGTCAATAAAAGCTTCTCTTGATTTGATTTCTGTGTAGCGAAGCTGCACTGGAGAGATTACAGGAATTCTTGCTGCAGAATTGAGGCTGAGACATAGGTGGTAGATCTGTAAGGGTGGATAAACATTTTCAACCAAAATATTATTGAAAAAAATAGTTGGTTTTGCTAAAATTATTTTCCTCAACTATGACTTCTGTCAGGGAGGACAACAGTGTAGTATTTAAGGGCACCCAGCAGCACTGAATGCCACCACAAAGCAAAACGCTGTTTACACTGAAGGGGAAAAAAAAATTAATGACCTGGTTAAAATCTGGGCAGGAAACTAGGTGTCACATCCTGCTCTTCTGAAGTAAAAACGATAAGAGCTTTGATGAGTAGACATAGTAAACAGGGCCTTGGCTTTATGTCTCATCCAGGCGCCAACACCTCATGCCATACAGTCAGTCGTCCATCACGGTGCAGCGCAGCCCTTCCTTTGGTCCTGGCTCAGGGGGAGGATGCGGCTCTCTGAGTCACCCCGCTCCTCCCTGAAGCACTCCTGCCTCCCAAGGGGAACGGGCTGGCAGGAGGGAGACCCCCACCCTCCGACAAGCACCATTATTTCTTCTTTTGGACAACTTTCTCTTCCACATCCCACTTGTCTTCCTTTCTCTCTTCTTCTGTTTCTTTACCACTTTGAGGTTTTTTGATACCTTTTTCATGGCTAGCCCACCCCTCCTTTCCCTGTGATTCTCCAGCTGGGGCTCAGCATTCACGCAGGCAGAGGACCTGCCGGAGGGGTCGAGTACCAGATGGGTGATGCTGCTACCCTGTAGAGCCATTGCTCAGGGAGGTCCCTGTTTTGCCGCTCTTCCATCTGAATCCATACCTGAGGCTCCCTGCCTGGAAGAGCCCAAGCCCGGTTATTTTGCATGGGGCTAAAATCATTGAGGTGCACTTTTCAGTATTGAAGGGATTTGGGAACAATTACCCATCTGTTGTTAAGTGTAATGGCAATTCTGTTTCACAGTCTGTTATCATTTGTACCCTGGTTATTATCATAACTGAATAGGCGACTCCGGCTAGTCTTTGAACTCCCAGCTCTTTGCTATCATCTCCCAGCTAAGAGGCAGTTACCTGCCATATAATCACTCTTAATGTGTCTGAGAGCAAAGTCACACAAACTTAAATCGCTGCTGAAGGTTTGCTTGTTTGACTTTGTCCTCAAAGGGGCAAGGAGTGTTTGTACAGTCAGTCGTGCCTGTCAGCCGGGAGGAAGTAAACACCCTCTGGGAAACAGTTGGGAGCAGATTTTAAGCCTCTTTTCCAGTGCCCTGGTCATGTGGCTGCTCCGTATCTGCATTGGTGCAAGGTCAGTGAGGCCAGATCAGATAACCACCATCTGCTGCACTTTGCACAGAGAGTGGGGAGTGCTGTAGGCACCATTGCCCACAGCAGGGAAGTGGTTTGGGGGCTGCTCCTTCCTGCATCCCTGACCTATGGCCGTGGGCACCTCGTGGGGATCCCACCGCCATTTGGGCTGCAGGAGGTTGGAGCTCAGGCTGGCCCAGGAGTGCTGCCTGTGTGCTGCCCAGGGGTGGCTGGGTGGTCCCTGCTCACTCCTGGGGAAGACAGGGGCTGTTGTGGAGCTGGCAGCCCCATGGCTGGCAGAGGCTCCCTGTTGCAGTGTGAGCCCCAGCAGTGGGGCTAGGGAAGGTCTCTGCCCCAGCACCGCTCCTCTCCTTGGTGCTGCGTTTCATGAGTCAGACAGGCTCTTCCCATCTCTTGCAGGCAAAGTTCCAAGCTGAGAAAAGCCCTGTCCTGGTGGTGGTTGGCAGTTTTCCTCCTGATCTGTCAGCCAGCCAGAGATACGCTTCCCTTGGGAAGGCAGGTAGGATCAGCAGGTAGGATCACCCAACAGGTGTGGTCACATGCGACAGAGGCTAAATCCAAATGTAAAAAGCAAGTGTGCACTCAACATAGTTATCCAGGGTCCTAAAGAAAGCTGGAATAGAGTGAGCCATTAATTTAGTTGTGAGGCTGAGCCTCTTGAAAGTTATTTCAAGGATTTCTTCTTGTACAGTTASAATAAAAACCTTCTTTCAACATGCACAGTCTGGTTTTGCTGCAGCGTGCAGTGTGTCTTACCTCCCTTTGTCTTTTAATGTCAGGAGCCTTCAAGCACCTAATTCTACTCTGACATCTGATTTCTCAAAAAAAAGTATACAAGTATACATCTCACCTGCATCTGAGGAACAATCCCACCTCATCTGTCAACAAAAAGAAATTGCGATAACTACAAGGAAGTATCGACTACACCATTTGCTTTACTGAAATTTAAGTGCAAACTGAAATTCTCAGATAAATTTGAGCAGATTCTTACTTTTGTCACAGGAACCAAAGATCTGAAGCCCGCCAAAGCCAATTAGGTGGTTATTGACTTCAGAGCACTTTGAATTGGCTCTACAAATAGCACCATTAGCCCAAGTGGCCCAAGCACCTCTCCTGTCTGCATGCCTTCAGCGATCTGCCTACATTCCTCTGAAGATGCAAGTTTAGCTTTGCTCTCATTTACTTCTGGGTGAAGGCAAGATCACAATGTATTTATTTTTAGATGTAATATACCTACATTAATACAAAATGTACCTTTCGTTTCACACACGCATAGAGAAGAGGAAGTGGAGCACTCTGCCAAACACACTGAAGTTTCTTGCCATTTATCAGCAATGTGAGAGAAGAAATAATCCATTTTATGTTTTATTGTGTTTGTTTGTCATCTGATTTAGTAGTCTGTCATGGCTAATTACTTTAAAAGAATTCTAGTTCTAGGTCACAAAATCTATGAATAAAAGATGTTCACGTACACCACCTAGGCCAGGTGTCACAACTCAGTGCAGATATCCACACAACAAAATACTTCTGCTTTTAATTACTATGTGAATGGATATGGCGATTACATGAAAAATCAGTAAAATATTGATCAGATAAAGCAAGACAGCAGGTGGCCAAAGATATCAACAAGGCATATGTCTGTACAACACAAACATCTCTCTGCAAACAGGAGGGGCATGCTCATGGTATCACTATGTGTACTATGGCACTGAAACAGCCCAAGTCACCAAAGTGTCACCATGCAAAGCTGTTTAATTTTTAAGCAAGAGTAGGTACATTTTCTATTTAACCCACTTAGGGACTGACTGGTCCTGCTTCCCTTCTGGAAACAGACTTTCCAGGCAGGTCAGTGGAGTTTTTTTCTGCCTGAGGTGGGCAAGACTGAAGTCATTGAGGGCAATGTACTAAGACAAAACAAACCAAAACAAAACAGAATTTATGCTCCTTCGCACTGCATTATAATGTGTTAAAAAGACTCACAGCTTCTTTTTCTGTGTTTGTTTCACTTTGGGAATATCAGAAATTTCAAGAAAGCGCACGCTTTTGTACTCTTTCCCAGCCCTTCTGGGTGTGCTTGTTGTTTAACTGCTTCCAAAATCCATCTGTGGTTACAGAAACGAATACCAAAACTGTACCTGGCCTAGCCAAATAAAATGTGTAGTTTCTTACTTCACAAGCAGACACAGAGCTAGCAGTCTCAGCTTCTTAGTTACCATAGGCATTTGGGTGACTGACAAGCCAAACATATTCATCGGCATCCTGCAGCCCAGGACTGGGCTCTGCTCAGAGGCCAGGCTGCTCGGCACACGGAGGACCTCTCGGTGCCCTCTTGGCACCCTGGGTACAGACCGTCGTGCAGGCTGAGTTACTGGCCTGGAAATATCTCCCTGGTAATGTTTTGAGGCTCGGGCCCTTTCCTGTGCTGTGTTTTGCAGAAGAGTGGGGTCCCGCGTGAGACAGGCTTTGTTCTTCTCATATGAGCTGAGCTCTCCTCCCATTTCCCCTCGCAGATCCCTTTGCAGGATATGTTTTTATTGCACCCTCGCTCTCCCCGGTTCAAGCAGAGTTATTCATTTCCTGGCTGTATGTGACCAGATGCGTGGCTGTTGTCAGTGGTGTAAATCCTCAGCCTTCAGCTGAACTAAAAATCAGCCTGTGGTGTTTGATGTGCCGTGTTAATGGGACATGGCTGTTTTGAGATTTCTGCCTTTCACAGAACCGAACACTTCATCTGCGCCTTTAGGAAATAACAATAACTCATTAAGACCACGACCCCATGTTTCTCTTTAAATACAGATGTTATTCAATGTGGAGCTGTAGACTGGTTCTGACAATACATTTTTTGTTCCTTCCCTGTACAAAACTGAGTAATGTATCTCCCTGAGTCTTCTTTTACTCAAGCAGCAAAGGTTGCTCTGATGTCAGCTGCAGGGGTGAGATGTAATGTGGATAGCTGTGAAATCCCCTTTGACAGTTACAACCAAAGTGAAAATATCCTTCCAATCCAAAAAATCTTTCCTCACATATAGGCTTCTACTGCTTTGTAATTGTAACTGCTAAATCTGAGCACTTCAAATAGGTACTGGACTTTTGAGAGACACAAATTCTTCCATGGAATCTTTTAAAATTCAGAATATAAAAGATATATCCTCGGGAGAATGCAACCGAGAGAGATGACAGAAACAGAATTGCCCTACCAAAGGCCAATGAAATCCAAAATAAGAGAGACACTGTGGAGGCAGATAGTCTGTAAGGGCCCCCTGTTTCCACTGGTGCCTGGGGGAACTGCAGGGTGTGTTTGTAAGGAAAGGGAGAGAATGGAGGAAGAACACCATTCCCTGAGGAGAAGATCTCTGAGGGAACCTGGCAGGCATTGTGTTCCCATTAGTCCTCGTCCCTGTGATATATGACAAGAGGGGATACAGAAAGCAGAAGGGAACATGCTGATAATAAGGGGAGTTTTCAAAAAATGTTGGGAATAGTTACTGTGACTTGCTTTTTGCGGCCTCAAATCTTGTTCTCTTTTAAGGTTAATGGCAGAGGACAATTGAGGCTAAGATCCAAGAGTCAGCCAGTTAGGAAGTGGTGGTTCCAGACGTTGAATCCTGGCTATTTGAGGGACAACCCCAGAGGCTGGGGAACAGCTGGGTGGGGGAGTTATCTCAGTGCATTGCAGGAACATGGACAAGTAACTTAGAATACATGCCTAATTTTTAAGCAACTACAGTTCAGTGAGATGAATCTGACTCTTTCTGATAGTCAGTGGCCCGAACACATTTTGCCTAGGGAGCCAAAACTCCCTTTGAATTAAGTGAGACCATATGTAGCAAAGCCAAGAGGCTGGTGATCTTACGAAGCTTTGGCTTAAAGTGCTGGGACATCTAGGTACTTAACTGCATCTATTTTAGCACAAAGCCTTAGATGTTTTCATCCTGCTTGAGCAATCCCTACAGAATTAACTTTTCTGGAACATGAAACCCTATTGGCCTGTGTAAACAAGCCACATTCAGCTGAATGCAAAGCCCAGCTACAGTTTCAATTTCTGCAAATTATGCAAGGATATAAATGATGAGTACATCAGTAAGCTAGACCAGAGGCTGATTCATTCATGTATTGATTCATGCATGGCTTATCTTCATGCCTTGCAGAAAAAAAACAATTAAAATGGTTACACTAAGCTACAGAACTTGAAAGCGGTGGTTGAGGGGGAAGAGTGATTCTCTGCTTGAAGAGTGGCAGATGAAGCTATAGTTTGTATATTAACCCTCTTCTAATTTGCATCACTTTAAATGCTTCTTAGCTGTGTGTGACCAAAGTGGAAAAAATAATTAGCTTGAAATATAGAGGAAATTCACTTGATATTTTATTACTTTAATGCCGTGTGTTTGTTCAGTGTCCTTTTTTCTCACTGCCTCAAAAAGCAAAACCAGAAAAAGATGTTTATATTTTTAAATCTGTGTGACAACAGAAATAATAGCAAAAACTGATTCTCATGGTCTGGGAGTGTGACCAAGAACCTTTGGTAAAAATTCCCATTAAAGGTTGTAGATGGACAAGCGGGAAAACCAAGGAAATAGGGCATTCAAGTTTCCTAAAAGCAAGAAACAAAAGAAAGGAGAAAGAAAAATATATCCATCCCTTGCAATCATCAGCCAATCAGGATGCAAGAATGACATACAATTTTCTTCAGTGTGTGGGCGAGTAAACCATAACTCTGCATTCCCATTGTCTTTGATGATAAAATGTAGCTATAGGAAGGGTAATTTTTTTTTTTTGTATCTTGAGAAGCTTTCAAGAAACAAAATATCACATGAACAGACTGTACATACAAGCAGTTTCTTGAATCGTGAACTGTTTATCTGTAAGCTTGAACACAAATAAATCCAACTTACATAAAAGCAAACCATGTAATGGATCTGCTTCTGATTCTTTCAGCTTCTATTTTAATTAGCTAATGCAGACACTGAGCAAGCGGTATGTTGCTTGTTGTTAAGGATGCTTTAGTCATCTGCCATTTTTGCACTTTTTTGATTGGCTACTGCTAAGGGAAAGGAAAGCTCTGTAGTGGTTGTACCTAAGAAAAATAACTCCAACATGGTGCTGTGGAAAGCTATGCTTTTATCTAGCTTCACCTTCGCCACCCCCATGTCATTAAGTTTAAGTTCTTTACTTTGGCTGAAAGTTTTAAGCACAACATTAGTAATATCTACTTTCATGTACACAGTTTTCACTTCATAGGTTGACTCTCAGTGTAACTCTGTTTATTCCAGGAGTGTTACACCTGGGATTGTTTTAACCCAGCATGTCAAGGTATGGTGTTAAACAGTTGTTCAAATTGCATGCAAGCAATTTTGCAAAATTTGACTGCCAAAACTGAATCAAAGGCGAAATTTATTTTCAAAGGCAAAAGACAAGTAAAGCCAGGCTTAAAACATGAAAATATCTCCCCCTGCCTCCCCCCACCCCCCTTTTTTTTTTTTCCAAATCTGATAACAGCTGAGAAAATGGGGCTGAACTTGATTGAGAAGTACACAGGGAACTCCAAGTCCTTGCTGCCCTCGGGAACAAGGCACTCTCACAAACGCTGTCTTTTGTCAATGTTTGAAATGGAGGTCTCTCATGTCAGTTGAAGTATAATTTTTTTTTTTTTTCTGAAAAGCCCAGAACAGCTTTTCAAAATGCCAGCTGTCCACTCTGAATGCATGTACACATTTTTGATAGACAAGGAACACAACGTATCTTTTCATTTAACCTAGCAAATGGTGTATAAGCAGACTATGTGCCTAGAGTTGGTTCAGTTTTATCACTCTCATGAATGGTAAAAGTGACACAGTGGCAGCCTTTCCTTTCTCAGCAGTGTGGCTTCCAGCAGTAGGTGTTCTGTAAACACTCTTGAAAACCATCACTCTGCATTTTCAATGATACAATGCAATATATCAACCTCCCAAAACACCAGATAAGGTCAACTAAGAATATTCCCCTTCCCCAGTTAGCCTTTTTCCTCAACTTACCGAGGAAAATCAATTCAATTCTGTAGTGAGTGGTTTTGCAAATTTCCCATAACGAGAGAAAGAAAATAAAATGCCCAAAGAGCAGAAAATCAAAATGCTAAACCTTTGATCCTGGATTTGAAGCTAATCTATGCAATTAGCAGTGCTTTTTGTCACAAAGGGAAGAGTCACAGGAAGAAAGGATGGCACACAGCACAAAGAAGTGATCCAGGGAAAGATTGAGAAAATGGTGCTTGAATCATCTTCACAGTCACACAAATCCTTCCTCAAGAGTAAACAAAGCACATGAAAAAAATGAGGAAGAAAGAAGGAGAACAGCATCAAACAGACAAACACTTCTAAACAATTTCCTCCAGGTTATCTCACTGCAGGCAAAATTTAATGCTATCCCATCAGGGAGGCCGTGTTCAAAGGAGGGGTTTCCCATTGTGTAGGAGCCATTATAGGGATGTCAATATGGCTTCAAGCTATATTTTTTGTTTAGTGACATCTTCCTGGCTTGAGAGGTTGCTTACAGCCCAGGAGAGCATTTGATAGCTATTTGTTAACGCACATTCCCGTAGCCAAGAACTTTTTTGGCCTGGCAGACCCAATGCATGGACTAGATGCTGCCAAAGAAGGAGGCAATTTAATGCGTCTTCTCTGGTGCAGCATAAACATCCACATGAAGAGAAACCCATGTGTGATGATCCATAGGTATCAGTAACCTTTTCTTATGTTGGCAGGGGGGTCACAGAAACAAAATCAGAATCTTGCAAGAATCATCTTTGAGAAATTGTTGGGCAGTACTGGAGACTCTGCTAGCGCTACCTTACAGCCACTGGCTCCTTTGTGTGTGGCTGGCAGCTGAAGTCTCATGGCCCTGGGCTTGGACACATGCTGTGCATCGATTTTGTCCTGAATGCCTATGTAAGGGTATTGCAAACCATCGTAAGCTTGAACTCATGCGGAAGACAGAGACCTCCTCTCTCACCTTTTTTCTTCTCTTAATGATGATACAGGAATAATTTTAAAAATATTTGGAAGAGTCCTGCTGATGTGTACCACTGATGGCTCATCTCAGAGAGGAGGGATTCTCACTGCGAGGATGCCTGTGACTCCCTTTCAGTGAACACTTACATGAAGCTTTTTTTTCCCCCCAAACTGGAGAATGCTAGTCAAGACGGTTTGCAGCTTAGACTGGAGCTAAAAAGTATCCCAGTTTGTGGGATCCCCAGCAGCGTAGTTGGTGGCTGTAATTCTTTTCTGTAGGGAGGCAGGAATGGAAGGTGGTAAAATTCTTATAGGGCTTTTTTGGCTTCAGAATGTGCAGTGACTGAATTTTCTGAGAGGTTTCTGACCTCCATTCCCACTTAGTCTTTCACAAAGTGTGATTTATCTCTAGAAACTAGTACTGAAATTTATATAAAGAAAAAATGTGAATGCTTTATTTAAAAGTATATGCAAATAGAGTGGACTTTTGGGTGTCTCTGTGTCCATTTTCTTTAGCAGAAAATGGCCTGTCTCCATTCTCTCTTTCCATCTCATGGTTTTCCCAGGTAAAAAGAAAGTAGTAATCTCTTTATCTAACTTGGTCACTAAAAAGCTATTGCTGCACATGAACAGGTATTGCTGTTTGAATCTGTGCAAGGAGTCAGAATGCAGCTACAATGAAGGCTCAAATGCTCATTATGCAATGGTGCTTCATTTATTGCTCACTATCCTGTCATAGATGGCTAGGCTGAGCAAGGCTGCAGTTAGGTAAGATCATTTACCTCATTCAGAGAAAAATGGAACTACTGTGGTGCTCCAAACATTCCCTGATTTTTGCTATTAATTCTGTGATGACCTGTTTTATTAGAATATGCTTTTGGAAAAAAAAGATGTTTGACTAGCAAATGTCCTTGGGCAAGTCACAGTTCTCTGACACCTTGACCCTATCCAAGTTGCTTTGCTGATCACTCACACTAAGGTGACTGACAGTTCCTTGCCATTTACACCAAGGATGCAGTAAATGCTTTGACTGTGGCTCTTCAGTTGGGGATCACCTTCCAACTCCATCACGTTGTAGTAGCTTTGGAGACCTGCTGCCAGCAGGAGCCACAGCTCTGTGGTACTTACTGACTGTGCTCAGGTGGCAGGGAGTGGGTTGAAATATGTCTACAAGTGCTCATGTGGGGATACCTTTGCCAAAACGGTCTTGTCCAAATTGTCCCCTGTGAGAAAAAGATGTGTCAAAGGTGGCATAGGGCGAGAGGCTGATACCAGCTTCTCATGACTCATGTTGGGTAATGGGTAGACAGAGCTATGTACTGAGGCTGCTTCTTGGCTGCTAGAGCTTCTTTCCTTAGTTGACAGCATAATACAGTCCGTCACATTTCTGATGCCAACTTTTTTCAATATTGTAATTGTAATATTACATAGCTTGCCAGCAAAGGCTCTGTGATCCCCTATCCAGTACTGTGAAACTAATGAATTCTGCAATTTAAGATTTTATGACAGTTCTCTACTACTAAAGTGAGGATTGGCTTTTCTGGCAGTAGGTTATGGGATACATGGAGTAGGAGGGAATAGACTCCAGGTTTCCAGAGGCAAATTAGGGTGCCCAGACATGAGAATCTGGAAATGAACCCAAACTGTTCAAAGCACATTTAGATATCCACGCACCATTCAGCTAAAGGACTGAAGTGTGCCTCCTGTGACATTCCTTTGAYGCTGGTGAAACCATAGAGGCTTGAGGTTAGCTGGGGTTTTTATGCATTCTGTACATTGAAAAATGGATGAAGCAGATGGTATTTGAAATTTCCCATATATTTAATCATAACTCTGAGCTTCCTGGCTTTTAAAAGTTATTTTTGAATAACTGGACCAGGCTTTCTGCCATCGTGTTACTTATCTGCGCTGTCTAATGCATTACAGCTTAATGAAATTTGTTACCAACAATATAATCCATCATTGTAGGAAATATAAAATAGCGTTTGTTTTTTTAAAATGGGTTTTCTCAATGTACTTTTTGTTTGTTTTCTCCTATAATTTGTTTAATTGAAATTTCAGTTTTAACTCTACAGAAAATCAAAAGTGCTTTTTCCAGTTGCAAAGCGATGCAATGAACTTTTCTTGACTTACCCATCAGGCCCATTGTGTTGCTTCTCAATGAGGCAATCTGGAAGCTGGATAAGCCATTTGATGATGGCTTCAACAAAACCATGGAAGGGTCCTCAGCTTTCTGAAATGCAGTCAGTTTGAGCCATGGAATTGACTGAATCAGGCACAGATTTACCAGAGGCGTGGGCATATCTTGGCTGCAGCTGGAGAGGTTGTACATGATGTTTTCATGCAGCAGCTCTTTGCTGCATCAACACCTATAGCTTGCTCTGGCGCCAAGGAGCTATAGCAAAGCCACTCTGGTGCCCTGAATCTGATCCTAATCTCACTTATTGCCTCTGTTCCTTTGTCACCTCCCAGGAAGTAAAAGGAGCATGAGCTGCACTGGCTAATATGTGCTTGGTTATTGACCAAATGTACAGGGTTCAGTTTGTTGCGTCTTGTGAACAGCTTAGGCTTTCTGCAGTTGGCTCAGACTGGCAGCATTGTCTGAAGTAAGAAAGAAAACAATGTTTTCGTTACAAGCTGTGGTCATAGTCAGCATGATCCTTTGCATTCCTCTGAGGCAAGTAATGCAGCCTGGGAATAACATATGTTATCTCCTCTGCTCTGCACCTACAGAGATTGTTTTCTCCATTAGTTCTGAAGTTTCGTAACAGGGGAATCGGCAACGTCAAAACCAAGGTTGAAGAACTGTTTGTTTTCACCTTTTCTCCCTGCTTGTGTTTATTTAGCTGATAGCCAACAAATAGCAGACAGCAAGAGAGCATGGACAGAACAATTAGCAGGGAAAATGGAAAGCCTGCTGTCTACTTTCACTGCTTCTGGTAGCAAAAACAGTGAGTACAGAGTCTAGTTTGGTATAAACTAAGATGCTATGTCATAGCAGAAGGATATATTTCATATATTGTTAATGTATAGGGACTAGAAGGTACAAACAAAATCTTTTCATCTTTGGAGAAAAACTCACGTAAAAAATGGGAACTGGTTAGTGAAGAGGGCAGGATGTAATCCCATTTCACATGTGAATACTTGGCATGCTTTGGAAGGGCATTCCACAAAGATGAAATTTTGCTAGGGGCTAATCTCCAATGAGAAAAAAAGAAGCTTGTCTAGGGACAGTCTGAAGAGGCTCTTAATCTGGGTGCTCTGAATGTTGCACTGGGGATGGCAGGCTCTCCACTGGCAAAGGAGAAAGCCCAGCAGGACTACTGCCCTGTGCCTGCAGCCAGCCTTTGGGAAGAATCCTCTTAGCCCGTATTTCTGAGCTCATGCACATTCAGTGCAGTAGTTGGTGGCTGTGTCAAAGCCTGTACAGTTTGCTGGGCATTTCAGCAGCAATTGTATTTAAGGTATCTAAATAATGTTGTCAGAACAATGAACCAACACCACTTCCTAGAAATACAGTGGAGAACACGATTCTGGCATAGCCCTTTATTTTTAAGTTTTCAGAGTGAGATTTTTTTTTCTTTTCTATTTTAAAACAGCTTCCAAACAGTAACTCATGCCAGGAAAAACAGAGCCATTCTCTCAATGACAACAATGCTCATTGTGTTTTCTGTAACAGATGCCAGGATTTTATCACCAGGCCAGACATTAACCCCCTTGGTATCATTCTGAAAGGAAGCATCCGTGCACCCCACTGACTTCTATTCCCTATGGTGCTTCATTATGCCTCCTACCTTTCAAGCTTCATGCGTACTTCCTTGCCCAATATATCAAGAAGATCTACAGAGCTGACCTTATTTTTTTCCTCTCCTTTTGAAAGGGAGAATTTGTGCTTTCTGGTTTCCCATCAAACACATATAAGAAAAAAAACCAGAACTATAACTTGTTTTTTCTTCTCCTAAACAAAAGGAAATAATTTGGATAACCAAGCTTTAAAAAACTTTCTGTTTACTGGACAAGTATCACTAGAGCTTGTCCACAAACTGCACATTTTTTCCACAGTAAAAGTATCTGTTCAAATGATACCTCTTCCAGTCAACAGATTTCAACATGTGGAAATCTGAGACCAGCAATTATATATTTATGGCATGGAAAGGCTCATTGGAAGTGCTCCCAACATCTCTTCTATGTTTAAGATACTGCAGTCACAGAGTCTCACACAGATGTGCAAGGAAAGCCTCTGTTGATAATTCCCTGAGCACCACAGCAAAGAAGAGAGGCTAATCCTCTAGTGCCAACTGGTTTCAGTGAGAAGGATGTGTTTCACTGACTGCATATTTCTCTGTGTACTTTGCAGTAACGCTTGCATCTATAGGACCAATTCTGAAAATACTGCAATGACCAGTTTATGCAGCTACTACTGCTCCTCTGAATGGGATTATCTGACATACAAAAGTGTCAGTCAGCACTGCTAAAGCATGTACTCAAGGGAAACTTCTGCAACGCTATGGTTGAGTGTAGTTACAAAGGGCAAACTATTGTCATTAGTTATTATTATTACTGTGTTCTCATACAGTGCTTTCCTTTAGGTTGGAAAGAGATGGGTTATTGGTGTTTTTGAAAGGAAAGATAGAACAGCATGACTTTTGAATAGAACTAATTGTTTAATACACAAACTTTTTCCTTGGAGGAGTAGAGAGGTAAAAACGGATGCCATAGAGGCATATAAAATGATTCATATTATAGAGACAGTCGAGGACAGCTAGAATCTCCTCTTCGCACTACCTGTGACAAACAAGACAAAGACACACAACAGCAAATTTGATGAAACTGAAACATACTCATTTAGATCCACAAGAACAAAACCAAATGCAACACAAAGTTAGCCCTGGAAACTCAGAGTCACAGGGTATTACTGAAAGAAAGTAACCAGTAGGATTCAGAGAGGAAGGCTCAGGAATAAAAATATCATTTGCAGTCACACTGGGTAGGATAACAATTATCTGTCCTCATACTTCAATATATGAGCTGATTACCAGCTGGGGAAAGTTTTAAATTTCCCCTCGAGCAGTAGTATTACACAATTGTCAAGTACACTATAGGGAATTTAATGTTTTCCTCTGGAACATCTGCCACAGAGCATTGCCTGAGAAAGGATATGGAACCAGGCAGATCACCAGGCTGTATCAGCGTTAATAAGTCCCAAAATAATTTTAGCAGGATTATGTGTACTACCGCTTTGAAAATACTTGGGATGAGAAGGGCCAGATATGGATGTGTATGTGCACAGTGGTGTGGATGTTCAAAAGGGCTCAAGAGGTTTATTTGATTTCATTTCTCTTTTCCCTTTTTTTTTTTTTTGGATTAATTAGAAGATATTTTGAGCTTGTTTCAGGCATACAAAAGGACATTAACCTGTCAGGTTAATATAAAAACACAGATCTGCTATCTTAGCTGGCCTTAGCTTAAGGAAAAGAAGGAAAGATTTTAGAAATGAATAATTAAACCAATGTCAGAATAATATAGCTACTGATTTTCCATAAATCTATTGATATTGTTACTATTACTCTTATTATTTCTACTTAGACAGATTGATAGCAGCTTTTATCATCCTTCTAGGTGTCTTATCGAATTCTGGTGTGTGCAGCAGAGCTGATAAGAGATGAGAAATGCCACCCCTGGGATCTCCATGGATTATATTTATGCATGGCTGTTCAATGACAGCCAGTCACAGAGAGCTGGAAAGTAGTTTTATTGTTCTGGCAGGGCAGCTGCTATTCTTCTTCCACCAGCAGAGTAGAAAAGGATGCACCTGCCATTGTGTGAGAGATTGAAATTTAATTTCTCGCAATTTTCAAACTGCATTGGTGTGCAAAGGGGCAATCTTTAGGGGATCAGGAGGCCAATGAAAGGAAAGAAAAAGGAGGGACTAAATGACCTCTTGGCCTTGGAAGCTGACGCTGAAATAAGAAGTAGGGGCACACGAGAGAGCATGCAGGAACTTTAGCGAATAAATAGTTCTCTGACTGAGAGTAGCGGGGAAGCAAGAAATAGCTCGGGGTTTGCTAATTTTGTCTTGTTTCAAGGACCTTTCATAGAGCCTTATCCTGGGAGGTGGGAGCATCCTGCCTCCTGGTGAGAGAGGCGTATGTCAAGACTCCCTGGCTTGGCAGCAATGCTGAGCAAGAGAGGTCTGCAACACTTTGTGTTCCCACCATCAATCTCTTCCAACATTTGGCCTTGCTTAAAATTCAGTCTCTCTTCTCTCCTCAAGGAACAGAAAGCAATTATGATTTTTATACTTCATGCTCCAGTCTGCACTATAGTCCCAGGTTGCTTTCTGTTGTCAAGGTCTTTGGCCTGAAAGAGGCTTACTTTGAGAACAGCCGGGACCATTGGTTGGTTGGAAACATCTATCCACATCTATCTTTGCACCTTACCTCTTCATTCTTCCCAYGGCTCTTACTCATTTTTTCTTCTTGCCTTTCTCTTTTAGAGTACTATTTTTGCCCAGACACAAGAAGGAGGCATCAAAATATGACTTTTATGTGCCCTCAAGGCTCAGCAACCACAAGGCAAACAAAAAGAACCTAAGGCATATTTGCTAGAAAACAAAGTAACAGAACCAAATTCATGTAATTGTTCTTAAGCATGTTCATTGTATTGACAACTTTGGTTCCACTTTACTACCATGCTTGCATTGACTTTATGGACAGTCATATATTTAAGCAGATTCATAAATGAACTGGAAAGCCATTTCAGGAAAGTAAATAAAGCAACTTGGTTTAAAACCAAGTTTGTAATGGGTGTAAGACATTTAGCAGAAAGGTACCATGTGCATTATGCTGAAGAACTTCACTTATTCATTTGGTCGGTTAAAAGAGAAGAAGCTGGGCTATATATTTGTCTGTATTTATATTTTAAATTAGGACGTGGTTATGTAAAATAGTGAGTTTGGGTTCTTCTGAATGTGATGAGTTAAAATTATATTACCCAGTGGTTAGTCTGGGTCTTTGCTTGGTTGTATGTAAACAAGGCTGATCTCCATTTTCCTTTCAAAATAGATCGTCACCTCTCACTATTATCTGGATTGTGATTATTTGTCAATAATTTTGTTTTCAGCCATCAGCAGCTGTACATAATGGTATGTCTTGTGTGGGTATGCCAGACAAATTACATTACTTAGTAACTGGTTTTATGTACTGTCTGGTGTAATCTAAGAACAGCGGCTTGAGCCTAAACAGATTCTGAACAGTGACATATTACCCAGATACATCTATGAATAGGTGAAGGACTGATCCTACATTTTAAGCACTGAATATGATTCGGAGCAGGGTCTGAAAAGCAGCATTTGAAGGTGAGTATTCTCCCTCTAAGGAGAACTTCCTAACTATTGGGATAGAGAGGCTTGAGGGGTTGAGTAATTCTACAAGTATAAAATGTGTGAATTCTTGGGAAGGCACTGGAGTGTCTCTCTTCCCAGAAAATTAGGCAACTCAGTGAGTGACAGATTATAAAGAGAATGTGAATACTGTGTTACTGCCCAATAGGTTTTAGGCCAGATTTTCCCTTGCCGCTTTAGATGTCTCATTTCATTATTATGATGTTTGAGAAATAAGTGCCTGGCCCCACCAAGTTGATTGTGGCAGCCTAAATCAGACATCTTGCTATCCTATATTGCCATCAGAGATMTGTCCAGGGAGAAAGGCGCCTCCAAAGGCTGATTCAGAGTCCTGAGGTGAGTACTACTCACCTACTGTATTGGGAAACTAACTCCCTCTCTGTGCCTATACAAACCAAGCTGCCTATCAGCCCGTTGCAAACTGCATGTGCAATGATGTGCCTGAATGGCTGATTGACTGACAGACCCACAGCGTTTGCCTCAGTCTATTCAAGAAACAGATCGTAAAGGACAGATGTCAAAGGACCTTCTTTAGGGAAACAGTATAGTGGCATGTGTGAGGACTGGAGATCTTGCAGGCTGGCCTTCATACCCAAGACTGCCAGTTTCTGGAGGCGGTCTTCTTGGAGACTCCACTTAGTCACATGTATATCTTATCTCCATCATCATCCCTTAAACAGAGCATTCTCACAGGACTTGTGCTGCTGTACACAAATCACATTCCCCCACTACTCAAAGATGTCATCTTTGTTGGAACTTTCCCTACCTCCACCCATCGGAGAATCCTCCAAAAGAGCAGATAAAAGCACTCAGAATATGAATGATAAATAACGCTGTTCAGTGATTCTGGAAACCAGCAAGGTTGTCTCCAGCAAATGTTCATGATCTCCTACATGGAGTTGTGGAATTGAGGCTCAAGAACAGGTAACCAGTGATGAAAAACATGTCAACTGTTTTGAGATGCAGGTTGTCTTGTCAGGTAAGATGAAGAATTAAATCCACTCTATTATTTTCCCCTTCTCTTTAAGTGTTATGAACAGCCTCAGGCTTTCCTGTCTGGTAAAGTCATTCCATAATGCAACACTCTGGGATGTCACGAATACCTGCACCTCTTGCAAATCGTTGCCATTACAGAGTCTTCTGGGGTAATGGCATTTTAAATAGATTATCTCATTCTGACAAAAGGCTGGAAATGAGAGCTCTTCTGAGAATGTTGAATTTCAAGATAGGTTTTTTTAAGGTGGATGAAAATTTCCTCATTTTGTTCATGTTGCCCATGGTTGGGGGAAGGACGATCAGCTGATCTTTCAGTTACAAATTTGATTTTCATTTGTGTTTTGCAACTCTCTGTGCTTTTTCTTTATGCTTATTTCCTATGAATATGGAGTGGTCCCTTGAACGCAAATAAGATAATTCTGATGTCTCCAAGATCAGTACGTATACATTAAAGCTTTCTTTCATGAATCAAAGCAAACTGCTGGAAGGAAGCTGCTATCTCATTCTACTGTTGTTGGCATTCTCCCATAATGGAGTTTTCCCCTTTGGCTTACATCAGATAATGCCGTACAAACATCAGCTGAGTGAAAGGAAGTTCATACAAGAAGTTCAAGACACACAAACATGTAGATTTTTGCATTTGCCTTTATCAGAACAAGAAGGTTTTAATACTGAAGAAAAACGCTTTGGAAAATTACCTAAGCCAGATAAAATATTTTATCTGAACTCCGCTATGGAATAGTACTTTATGAAACAAAAGGTGGTCGCTGAAAGGAAAGGAAAGGTAAAATGTACACTGATAGGTTTGTTGGATTTGGACAGCATATTTAAACCATGCCTTGAGTACAAACAGAATTCTGGCTTGTGGGAAGCTACAATTGGAAAAGTTTGCTTGAAAAATGATAAAATTTACCAGTTTCTGGAAGCAAAGAAACTTTCCAGGCTTTTATAAGACCATTTCCAGATCCCAACTGAACAGCTGCTAAGAACTGCCAGAGGGCATACAGGGTGAAGCGGCGATGTGCAACTGGGGTAGTGGGCTATTGTCGCTGGCCTCTACATCTTCTTCTCTGCTCCAAAGAGGATCAGGTTAGTCATTTTGTCCTGCTGGTTGCAAGCAGGGGAAGGCTATAAACAAGAGAATTTGCAATGCGAGGAAGGCACAGGGCAGCTTCAAATCACTTCTGGGCCATTCTCAGTTGCACTCACAGGTAGTGTGTGTTGCATGCTGCTCTACTGAGCAGGCAGCACCGGCTCTCAAAAGCCAGTCTCTTTTTGGAAGATCATCAGCTTCAATGAATTCTAGAGTAGGGAGAAGCCAGAACATCCAGAAAGATGCAGGTACTGCTTTTTAAGAAATGTGGTAGTGTTAAAGCAATAAACAGGAGAAGAATGGGCTCTGCATTCACTGGGTAGAATTTGTCTTTCCTTTATTTTAAGAAAATGCTTTTCTGACAAAATAGAAATGTTGTACAAAATGGTCAAAAGAAATAGGAAAATGGACTTCTGCAAATCAGTATTATTTTGCTATGTTTTGAATAAAACTAGAAATCAGAACATTATTCTTGTTAAAATCCAGCTACTTTCTGAATATAGTTTCAGAATTTTTTGACAACACTCAGAATCCCTAAAGTAATAACAAAAAAGGAATTCAGTTGAGTAGGAATGTTTGTAAAGGGAAGACGTGATTTCCTGATCAACTGTAGCTACCATAAAGCTGCTCTCATTGCTATAACTCCTCCACATTAATGCAGCCTTTTTGGGAATCCCGGGGAGACAATATGTGCTCCCTCTGAGAAGTACTATTTTTTTTAAAGACTTGGTCTTAGAAGAAAGACATTTGGATCATTTGGAGTTGTAGCCTCTACCTAAAACCTCAAATACGTTTCACTAGCTAGGAAGCAAGACATATTTCGGTTGCTTAAGATTTCTTCAAAAGCAATGTTGCCCCGCTATCCACATTTCCCAGTCATTTTCCTAGCACATTCTGGCAGGGTGGAAGGGAACTTTATAAGCAGCCCCTGGGTATTGGCATTATTTGATAGGTATTACAAACCCTGTCTTTTGAACTGCAAATATGTGTTCTAGGAACAAATAAAATTTAGCATATTTCTGCACCATTTTAACATTATTCTTCCCAAATCATATGGATACTAAAAAATAGACTTTAATGCTTTTCACAGTTCTATTTTCAGATAAATTTGTGTAAATGATATATATTTTTTAAATTTTAATTTAAGGCAAAGTCTTGGTCCATAAAATGAGGGGATCTTTTGCTTTGGTTTTGGTTAGATAAACAGGACAGGAGAAAATGCTAAAAGCTGGTCCACCATGTATGCAGGTTTTACTTCCACTCTTACTGAAAAATCTGATCAAGAAGAATCAATTCAGATGACATGTAAACTGAAAAGAGCTAAGCAGATTCAGTATGGCTAACAGGAACTCAGTTAGCCAGTATGTGCAACTACAAATCGACGTTGTCTCATGATGTCCAGAGCATTGCATAATGAGGTAAAATCTACCTGACCCTGATAATCTCCAGGTGCAAATATACTGTGTTACTGCAGCTAACAGAAGTGAAAAAGTGTGGAAAGGTATGAAGAAGATAAGACATTCTATATGACTGAAAATGGGAACAAGACCTCAGAAGAAGATAAATGTCGTTATAAAGAAGACCTTGGCACAGGAGATCATGGGTGTGAATCATATAAAGATTAACAGTTTTCAGTAGGGTCTGTGCCAAGCTTAGGCTTGATCAATCCTTTTTGTTAAAACACCTGTCCTCTCAATTGTACTGCATAATGGACAGCAGACTTCCACTGCTTAGGAAATGCCTTCAGCTAGACATGGTATGGTTAGTCAATCTTACTCGTTAAAATGGTTCTGCTGTAAACCAATAAAAACCCCAAACCAACAACATATTTGACATGCTTTAGTGTGTTGAGGTGTACGCATGAGCAGCTCTGTCAGCTGCTACACATTCTTGTGACTTGCATTGTCTGAGGTGAGGGGACGAAATTAAACCCAAATCCCCCCAAAACTTGAGAGACTTAACACTGTGGTCGATCAATAAACTTAAACTGGCAAGTAAACATTTGACAGGTTGGTAAGCTAGTTGAAAGGAAAGAGGATCTGAATATTAGTCACATGTATTGCAGATATAAAGAAAATAGGCCTGTTGAAGAAAACAAGCAAATGCTTTGCTGATAAGCACATATACATTCACCATGCAAAGCTCGCTATAAACTAGATAATGTGTTTTAACAACAAGGTGGTTACATGG
Source organism: Phoebastria nigripes (assembly GCA_035582835.1). Taxonomy (NCBI): domain Eukaryota; kingdom Metazoa; phylum Chordata; class Aves; order Procellariiformes; family Diomedeidae; genus Phoebastria; species Phoebastria nigripes. The sequence continues at coordinate 1,070,713 of JAYKAV010000367.1, read as the reverse complement.
CCAATACACTTGGGTATAACAGCTTTCTCTGGTGAAAATAATATCCATTTGGAGTTATTTGATAATGCATTTATGAGCAACTCTAATGGTTTCAGCAGAATGTAGAACTTAATTCTGACTGCTTTTTTTCCTTTCAAATATGATAATATTGTAGTACAGCCAGAGATAATCACATCTGATAACAGAATCATCTTCTTGTAATAGACTTTGCATCATCTGCCTTTTTTTTTTTTTTTTTTTTTTTTTTAAGATTCTCTCCACAAATAGGGTTTTTCATTCTTCTGGTTGGCCGAAATTGTGTGAGATACTTACTTAAAAAAAAAAAAATCTTATCTATTTTAAAAGATTTTTCTTATATTCAAAACCAATCTTTTATAGTTTTGTTATACCCAAAGTTTGCCCTTTTTTGTGCTAGTGCTAGTATCATTCTAATCATAAAGTGGATGATAAAACAACTCAGTTCTATACAGTATTTTCTTCCACACAGCTAGCTCCCAAGCTGAGCTCGAGGGAATTTACAAAATCTACATGATTTTCCATTTCAACAGAACAACAGAATTGTTACATAGAGTGAAATCTTATGGTTTTAGCTGACTAAAAAGATGCATATTACATCTGAAACCCCAAATCACTTCTATTTGTTTTCTGGGGTATAGAAGTAATTTCCCAGGATTTCAGTGTTCTGATTCTCTATTGAGTGACTACAAGTAGATAGCTAGCTATTTCTGAAAAGATAGGACATCAAAACATGAGTTCTTTTCAATAACAAATCTTAAAGTAACACAATCTTAATCTTTAAGTAGAATTTATTTAGGAAATTGAAAGAGAGAAAAAAAAAAGGATTTTTTCAAGGAAATGGGAATAGAGATTATTCTAAGGACTTTTCCATTTTTGTCATGGGATTTCAGAAATACCAGGAAGACATGAAAAAAGCACCTTGATCTTCAAAAATCTAAGTATTATTTACTGTTGATCTACTATCTTCTTTGGAAAGATAGTCCAGGTCTGCTGATACTGCTACTGCTACTGTGGTTTGTCTGGAGAAGAGTGGAGTCACTGACTGCAAGATCAAGAGGGGGTCTAACAGGGTGAGATACTGCTAGGTATTAAGTATTTTTGTGCCCACATATCCCAATCACTGCATTGCCATTTCAGATGAATCACCCTTCGCTACAGTTTTCTTTGCATTAAATAATGGTAAATATCTTAGAATGTACCTTGTACTTTATGACTACTACTTCAACACTGTCGTTTCCATGGAGATAGGATGATCAGCTCATTGCATTGACTTACTGCCCTGATTTTGTTTTCCCCTCTTTTGCAACACTCCAAATACTCGATAGTTTCCCGGGTAAAGAATTCTCCATTCTACATAATCAATTTCACAGATTTCCCTATAATTTCTGTTTGAGTTGAAGCAGCTCTTGTAAAAAAGGCATCTAAGCTTAAATTAGATTTTAAGTGATAGTGAATCTGCCAAAATATTAGGGAAACAGTTCCAATGTTTGATTGGGGTCACTAGTGTCATATTTATTGTCATTTTCCAGCTACAACAGGTTAAAGTTTGCCTTTTTTCAGTCTTCTGGACTCACACCTGCTCTCCTCAGATTGCATAAGATAACAAATAATGTCCCTGAGGACTGTTTCAGCCAGTTTTCTAAGTCCCCTAGGGCAAATTTCATCAGAATTTGTTGATCTAAAGCAATCCAACTTATGTAAATACTCTAGCCTGGTCTATTCCCTACCCTTTTCTTATCCTATTCTAACTTGAGATCTCATTCCCTTATTACTGACATTAAGTATGATATCTGCATGATTGCCATTGACCTTCTTATTGAAGAAGGGAACAAAACAGGAATTAAACATTTCAGCTTTCTTAATTCATCTGTCACCTTTTCTTCTTCTTACTACTGATCTTATTACTGAATGACTATGACTCACCTCTCTTTGTTCATTCTGTACAGTGCCCTTTCTTCTCTTGCCTCCACATGCCTGTGCTCTTCTTTCATACTCATCCTTATTACTCTGCCTAGTTTCCACTTTCTTACTGTGCCACTCTTAGGTTTGAGATCATTGAAGAACCTGTGATTTTAGCCAGCAGGGCTCCATCTATGCTTTTCATTCTCTCTCCACATTGCGATAGCTCGTACCTGAGTCCTTACCATTGTTCAGGAAATTGCTGGCTCTCCTTACCTGTTTGGTTCTTTTTTTAATTGTCTCGTCTCTTTTGGGATTTTATCTTCCAGTCTCTAAATGTATGAAGTCTGCCTCTTGAATTTCACTGGCATTTTTGCTATTCCCTTCCCTTCCTTTGTAAAGATCATGAACTCTTACAATTTCATGGTGATTTTCACCTAAGTTGCCTACCATCTTTTTATTCTCAGCTAGTCCTTCCTTACTCGAATTCTTCCCTTTCACTGCTTCCAGCACACCCAGAACTATCACCTCTCCATATCATGCTGTTTTCTTTTCCCAATGAAAAGATGGGTGATTTAAATCCCCCAAGCAGACCCTGTCCTTTTGATGGACAGCTTACATAAAGCTTCATCCTCTTGATCATCTGTTCATGGTGATCTGCCTCCTCCTTCATTGTAGTCCCCATGCTCGTTCCCCTTTCCATTGTTAACCCTATTTCATCAGGTTTACCCTGTGATTTCAAATCACCCTTCCTCACTTTCCCCATATGTCCTTAATGAACAACCTGTATTCCTTCTAGTAATTTTTCAGCGTATGAATTACCCCACTAAGTCTTTATTATGCCAGGTAAATCACATTTTTTATCATGTTGCAAGAGTATAATTTCTTTCTGTTTATTCTTGCAGTTGTCTATACAGGCACAAAGTTTTCAGCTGACTGAACCACTACACTTTCTTTTGTTCCTCTTCTGATCCTGTCATCATAAGTGGCCAATGGGGTCTTCTTAGAAGCCTCATTCAGTTTATACTAAACCCAATAAGGGGGTTGTACAAAATTGTACAAAAGCCTATGTACAATGATACATTGCATGTTTTTCAAAGGTAGACGGCACTGTTACCAGTAGGAGGTAGAATACCATATTGAGAAAATAAAGGTCTCCATTGTAATACCAACTTTTCACCATGCATTAAATTTCAGAACACATTTGTACTTTTTTGATCCTTTATCCATGACTGAAAGGATTATGAGGGCAGATCATCAAGCCAAATTCTTTTGCTTCTTCTTCCTGAGACATTTTTGATCTGTTTTGGCTCTTGTCATTATCTCCATGCAGATAAACAGGATGGGAGAGTTAATATAGCAGATCACTTTGTGTGACAGATTACAGAACAAGTTACTCAGACATCGTTTCTCTGCCAATTGTGCCAGAATAAGAAGAATAATGTGATGGGCAGAACTTTAGGTGAAGCATGGCTCTCTATTCCGCTTACAGTTCCTGGTGACACATATCAGATGATTCTAGCATTGATGTTGATTCCAGTTCATAAGAAAATAGTAGCTTAGCATGCTAAAATTTAACAAATGTGTTAAAAAAAACTATTAGGAGTAGGTCTGAGATCAAAGCCAAGCTTGTTCTTGTTCATTTGCTCTCTCTCTTCTCTCATTTTTATCTGTCCCCCTTTTTCCCAGGCTCTTTTTGCATAGCCGCTCTTATGGCTCATGACTGTGATCTCTTTAGACCCAACACTTTCCTTTCTTATTTGTTCAGTGTTTAAGAAAAAAAAAAAAAGACCTAGTCCCAACTGGAGCCGTTCACAGCTACTGTAATGTAAATAATATGTAGCCCAGACGTACAATGAACTGAGGGACTGCCAGTACTTTCTAGGCCCACACACTTGGAAGGGGGTGGAGGGGGCAGGAAACGATTAGGAGGAGGGAAAGGCAGAGCTCCACCAGGCAAGGCTGAGGTGGCTCTGCAGTTTCGACTGCCGCGAGTSCTGCTCAGGGCTGTCTTTGTCCACACGTTGGGATGTGGCAGCTGCTCGAGGCCAGGCAACGGGGCTGTTTCCACGCTCACTAAGATTCTGTCTTATTAGCCTGAAAGCACTCACAGGTTAATGATAAATAACAAGGACGCAGTAAAGAAAGCAAGTAAAAAGCTTTTATTGAACTTAGTGGTTACCAGCAGCACTCGCTGTGTCAGTACCAGAAAAAAAATGCAGCATAGATGTCTGAAGCACCTGATAGTTGCTCAAAGGATGAAGTAAAATATTTACTTGGGCTCTCCACTTGGTTTCATTCACGTCTACAAGCTTGCACACACACACTAGACCTAGTTGTGTTCTTTTTAAATTTAAAGCAAAAATTGTTTTATTGAGTCATCAGCTAGAAGAGACATGAACTTTTTCAGTCAGTAGAAGCACAACAGATTTTCCGCAGAATTCTTTGAAAGTCTCCTTCGTCTGGGCTGAACCCTCACATCTGGCAGGAGCTCGCTTCTGCTGACTCCAAGACCCACATCCAGGCCATGAATATTCATCGTGTTACTCACGCTGCGTTCCTTTCCCTCTGATGTGTTTAACTCCCAGCACCAGGGAGACACTCCAGAGCAGCTGTGGAGCTTTTGCCAGCTCTTACTAGTCAGGCGAAGCAGGAAATCATTTTCCTGTCCCATGAAACTTTCCAGTATGAGGCACTTTTCTTTCTTTTTTTTTCTTTTTTTTTTTTTTCCCTATTCTGCTTTAGGACAAAATCTCGACTAACTGCAGGTTTTCAGTGACGAAAACCAACAATAACCCTTACCCTCCCTAAACCAAACTAAACCAAATCAAACTGAGAAAATAATCCCCAAATCAAGAAGAAAGGCAATTTTTCTGTGATTCAGGCCACAGAAGCAAACTGGGATTTTTCACACCCAGAAAGAATGCCCTGGCATCAAGTTATCTTTTATTTCAGTAAACATTATTTCAGCTTGTTTGTCTCCTCCCTTCATTCCCCACTTGAAATTCCAGCTTGAATCTGAGAGGTAGTTTTCCCAATAAAGCTTCACTGAAACTGTTGTATTTTCAGATTCTAAAAAGTATACTACATTTGTATTTTTATACACACACACATGTAAATTCATGCCTAGCTTTACTTATTTGAGCTCTTTAAGAACACGTGAGAAAATTGGGGAAAAACTACCAACCTAGCAAGTGCTTTGAAGAGCTTTCACTGCACGAGGAGGAAAAAACAACTCTACTTGCTGGTGGGGAAAATTCCCTCATCTGTTGGAACATTTCCCATGGTTACTTTCTTCATTTCTCAAGACAAACACAACTTGAAATACAGTGATTGATATGATTTCTACGGGCTCTTTGTAAGATAAGTTGTTGCATTCAAAAAGATGCTGTACAGTTCCCACAGTTGTCCTTTGGAGCTTACAATAAGTGGGGAAAAGATGGCATCAGTTGGCTCCTCCTCGGTAATTGAAGGAAATGTGGGATCCCCATTAAATACCCTCCGTGACTGTAAGCAGGACACAGGTTGCTGTGCAAGCTCTGCTTGGTGCATGACCAGCACGCCGCAGCACTGCCACCACTAGCAGATCTGGCAGTCAGCCTTAACAAATCCAGGAAAGGGAGGCCTCTGAGAGGCTGGCAGTTCAAGCCTTGTCTGAATACTCCAAATGAATAAATAACAGCAGTTTTGAAATAAGTAATTGATTGTTGTTATTATGACTAGGCACACAGACTAGAGGAAAATGAAGATAATTCCATAAGATGAAGGACCAATTTGCTCTAAGACATACAGAAAATCTTACTGCCTAAAGGAGAAGCTATTAATACTGGATAAGACAAAAGTGATGGGGTGATGAACCTATTAAATACAGTATAATACATAGAATCATAGAATCATAGAATCATTTAGGTTGGAAAAGACCTTTAAGCTCATCGAGTCTGTGTAACTCTTCACAAAAAAAGAAAAGCAGAAATCCTCACTAGCTTAGTCATTGCCAGGTTAATGTTTACTAGTAAAAGAGGTAAGTTTAGTATTAAAAGAGGTGGCTTCTACAAAAGGACCATTCTATTCAGGAGGATAAATCTATTTAGCTTTATCTTCCACCAGAAAAGACTTTTCCCATTAAAACAACCCATAAACTCTCATACAGATGTTTGACTTAGTCAAATATTTTCTATGACACTGAGATATTTGACATTAAGATATTTGTGTATAACCTGAGCTTTAAAGTACATTTTAATATCTCATTAAAATTCCACTTGGAGAACATATGGCATTTAAAAATTCATTTGTTATCTTGATTGATGGCATTTCAGCGAGCACTGTTTGAGTTTAAAACCAAAATATAATCTTAGACCTAATGAAGCAGACTGTGCAGGCTGAACTTTTTGTAGCTTCCCACAAACTGCCTCAGTATTTTTTGGCAGCGATTTTGTGAAACCCACCACAAGGGACAGATCAAACCTATCTTTAAAATATGTAGCCTGATAATAATTTTGATTATATGTGTGAGAGATAAAATAGATATTAAATGATTGCTAACATTAAATAATGGATTATTAATACATTAAATCATCTCTGGGAGAAGTGGAAATATGCTATACAGGGAGAAATGTTTCCATTTTGGCTGGGACTGAGGGAAGGCTAACCAATGCTTTATGAGTGACGCAGTTTGAAAAACAAGTTGTGTGAACAGTGTGTGAAACATGCATGTCAGCAATGTACCATTAAGTGGTAGCTGAAAGAAAACGAAGAGGTTTTAAAGCTGTTGGCTGATATACACTTGAAAAAAAGCAAAAGAAATCTTATAATCAACAACAGCTGAACTTCCTGAACTCTTTTGTGGGTCCTGCATCCTGTGAGTATCTCTGTGAGAGAAACCTCCTTAGCATTTCAAAAACTAGGCTTGCCAGTTGCCAAGATTTCCATTACGGACAGTGTCCAGACAGCAACAAATCCTGTCTTGTCCAGACACCTATCTCAGAATCCCCCTCTAGAAGTGCCTTTTTCTGCTCTTGATTATAGGGGGAAGTCTAAATGCTCAGTTTAGACCAGACAATTGGATTTCAAATGGCTGCAACTGGCTGAAACAGCTGTTGTCTGCAGCTTGGAGACGTGCGGGGCAGGAGTTGGAGTGAGTGTAGGAGARCTCAGCCTGACACGTTCTTACTGCTGCTGCTTTGGGAGCTTCTCCTCAGGACTGTTCAAGTATGTCCAGCAGGCATGTAGCTTAGAAATTTTTGTTCCACCTCTGAAATGCTTCTTTTTGAACTGCATCTCTCTTCTTTCCTTCTTTTCTTTCTTTCTTTTCTTTCTTTCTTTTCTTTTTCTCTTTCTCTCTCTCTCTCTTTCTCTCTTTCTTTGTTTCTCTTTCTCTCTTTCTCTCTTTCTTTCTTTCTTTCTCTCTTTCTTTCTCTCTTTCTCTCTTTCTTTCTCTCTTTCTTTCTCTCTTTCTTTCTCTCTTTTTCTTTCTTCTCACTTACCTTGGATAGCATTGAAGTAGGTCAAGAGAGAAAGAAAACGTGTCAAACCGTCCGTCCCTCCTCCCAGTACCTATACTTGCAAGCAGTGCTTTATTTTAGAGGTAAGTTTGGATGCAAACGCCTGGGCCAGAGTTAGGTATACGGCAATCTTTCAGACTGAACCTGGGCCTATTGCTTGGGTCCTCCAGCACAGCTTGTTCCCTTACTTCACAGAATAATACTTCACAGATAATTTCTTGAATTGCTTTTAGATCCAGTTTTAGGGCTATGGCATTTTGCCCTGTCTCCAAGGGGAATAATGAGCTAGTCTTGCACCTCAGTAGATTAAAAAGGTCTCTTCTCCCCCAGGAGGTTAGGAAATGCAGAGGCTAGCTCAGTGAAGCCCTTACAGGACTGGGCTCTTTGTACCTCAAAGCCTGCCAGGCTGAGGGATGCCGGGGATGAAGGGGGCAGAACATGACTGTGCTTCCCTCCTTACTCACTTGGGCCATGCCATGCTCCTGGAAGAGGCAGCACCTTCCACGCAAGCCACCATCAACCTTTTGAACAAGTTTTCTTAAGTATATGCACATAACAATTCAGATGCAATAATGTATCATATCATATTATTTCCGCAATATTCCCCACAGACCCCAGATGTTCTTTCTGAATGATGATGATGATGGCGATGATTGCTATGGCAAGGATCGCTGGGAGAGTTGTTATTGCAAAGCAGAGAAGTTCACAATAACAAACCACACCCCTCTCTGACAGCACGTGTCGAGTACATAGTACACCACAGGCTAAATTTATACTTTCCTCAAGTTGGTTTTTAGCTGGTATTTTCTTCCTCTGGCTTAAAGCCATTATATGTCTTATTTGAGGTTTTGATCTGTTCTCACCAGAACTGCCACACGATTATAGGAGTCTACGCGTTATTAAGATGGGCCGTGCAAAGTTCAGGGCAGCACATTAATGGCTGAGCATGGGTTATACGAAACTCTCAGGCCCTCCAACATGGCATTTCCCCCCCCTCCCTCCCCTTCACCCCCAAGATCAGGCTTAGCTCGCATTTCTTTTTAGAAAGCAGAACTTGAAGCCAGGTATTTTGCCACAAACATTTGCAGGCGTACAATCCAAGCAGTCGTAACTGAATGCTGTCTCTCACATGGAAAACAAATTCTGTACATGCTGTACATTCTTCAGTGCAAAATAAAATCCAGATGGCCTTTATTTTACAAAAAAAGTGGGGCAAACAGATGAAGAGACAGAAGCCCTTTCTTACTCACAGCCATCTCTAAACCTTGCCAAAATAAAGTAACCAACAGAAAGCTCTCGTGACTGGCCAAAGGCAGGCAGTTACTGCATTATGAGATAACAATACAAGGAGAAACATGTTATTTTTAAAAATAAAAGGATATTAGCAGATTAAAATCAAATAAGTATAGGTGTTTATCATTTTGCAGTCCAACAGAGTCGGTCTTTGAAACAGAGCTGGCCAGCCTGGGGTGTGGAAAAGTCAGGTCTGATGAAGAACAGAGGTTGCTGTCGCAGGACACCGAAAAAAAAAAAAAAAAGAAAATGGAACAGGGTCATTTTGAGTGGAAAATACAGACATTCTGTCCCTGATAAAGGCCAAGATGGAACACTCCAAGCCTACCAAGATCCTTTGTTTCAAAACAAAATTTAAACAAATTTCCACCTAGTTTTGTGTTGGAGAGAAAACGGGTAATTCATGATCCATTGATGGCCCTCTTTCAGTCACAGCATCCTAAAACCAAGAAGAAATAAATGTTTCCCAATAAGAGGTTAAAATTCACTTAAGTTTTTCAGAAAATTCACTCATTCGTTTGTACAAATAATGAAGACAGACATTCCTTTTAATTTTTCATCAATATTACAAAGAGAACTTTTTTGAAACATGTTTTGAAATGTTTTTGTTTAACTTTGTAGTTGTTGCTTACTTCTGAGTTTGTCTCCCCCCCCCTTCTCTGCCTTCTCCTGTTTTGCTTTTTAAAAGGAGGAAAGTAGAGCAAAAGCAAAGAAAATATATACACTTCAGCCAAAAGAACATTTTTTTCTTTTTAATTCATTTAAAAAAGGAGAAAAACGGATTGAGAGTTTTTGTTTTTGAAAAGTTCATTTTTCAACTATACCCCCGATTATGCTAGGAAGATTTTGGTCTAAATCTATTAACAGCTTTGAAGAGGAGTCAAGCAGTCAGTCCTCAGAAGTTAACTTTAATTAAGTACAAGTACCAAAACTTTAATTTAGGTGGGATGGGAGGAGAAAGGAAGGGATCTGTATGTTCCAGCGTGGCAGGAGAATTACACAAATTAGGAAACTGCCATGGATACTGACTATTGTTATGCAGCTTGCCATATTCTTTCAGTCATTATGAGTTTGCTTTAGATTAAACAGAGGTACAAAAACAACAACAAAGAAGTAAAAATTTCAAAAACAGTGTAGTGCCTGGTTGAGAGTATGTAACACTGCCCTTCCTTTACAATAAGATCAATGTACACTGAGCACACAGTGCCAGCAAATAAAAATCTTCTGAACATTTAAATATTTACATAATTTGTAATTCTCTGTGCAGCAGAATATAGCACCAGGGAGTCAAAGAGGACTCATCACCACGTTTAGGGTCTACAAAAATGAAACACTAATACCTGAATTATGAATGAATTTCTGGCATTAATGAGGAAGGAAGATAATGAGACAATATTGTATATTTATAACTAGCACAACCTTCTTTCTGTACTGCTTAGGGTGACTCATTCTTGGAACACAGGTCAGAGCTCCAGTCATCAAAAATATGTTAAACAATTCAACTTAATTACTGTTCTAAGCTCTGATAAATTATTGCTAGTAGTTCCCAGTTGACTTTAAGAAAGAGATGTAGAAAAACGAATAATGTAAAATATAATGAATAGTATTTGAAATACTGTTAAGAGAAATATTAGATAAGAACTTTACCCTGGTTCTTAATGAAAACTATGGTTTTGCCTTTGCAGTTGTGTATTTAAATACAATGCTTCAGCATACCATGTTCTGTTCTGTTCTTTGTTACAGATATATGCACATTCTTCCATGAGCTTTTTTTTTGAGAACTGATTTCTCTGTGTCTACAGTGAAACCATCAGTGACCAAAATGGGCTACTGGTTGGGTAAATACCTTAGATCTTATAGCCAGATGTAAAACATAAACACCAACCACCATTTCAAAAACAATATTACAAAATGGGCTACTGAATGAATTGGTTTAATACCAGGCATTTTAAAGCCTCACTTCCATCACTAGTAACCATCATATGTCTCTTCAGAGCTTTGGAAGAACCGCAGTTCAGGAACCTGACAGCAAATAAACCTGACAGCAGATAAACAACAAGCAGTGCTCCAACTCTGAAATTAATAGTTGTCTGGCCCTCAGATATTGTTGAAACAGTAATGTGAGTGCTACAGAGCCAGTGGTGCCGGTATCCACTTAAAAGCTGTCCATTCTTTGGACCTCACATCTTTCAGAGGTCCACCTCATCGCCCTGGGCTCAGGATCCGACAGGAACATCCAAATCCATACTTTGCCCAGCTCTGCCTATTAGCTCTCTTTTCCTGAGGGAGAAGCCCGGTTCCCAGCTAGCTAAGCAGTATATTATGAACATTACAGGCTGTGTAACCTTGTGAGAGAATTGCGTTCCTTCCAGCTTTTCCTTGGAGTTCACGAAGTGCGTCACAGTGTTCTAGGCACTGTAATAAAGGAGCGCTGCCCTGCCTTTTTTGATGAGTTAAGATTTTGTTTGATCTAAACCATTGGAATTTTATCCCTATTTTTAAAATAAAATGCTAGTTTAGAAGACTTTATTTCCCTCAAAAAATGCCTAAGTGAAACACTGAATCACTCCTCCTCCTGCCCCCCCAAAAAAAACCCAAACCAGCCCACCAAAACCAGCATGTTGTGGCAGTTTCTAAATTCTCTTAGCCCTCTTTTTGGTGATTTGTAAGAGGTGACAAACAGATTTATTCTGTACAAACCCCATTTTTTAGCTTGTTTACAGATATGCGTATGCCTAGCTATGCATATATAAACATGCACACATATATACATGTATGTATGTATGTATGTATAAAAATCACCCCCTTTTCAGCAAATATGTCTCTTAATCTTGGCTTGCTCCATCGATCAGTCATTGGGATTCACAGCACAGCCTGTCATGGCAAGGTGCTGTCTCAGGCTGTGCTCCTATAGCTTAGCTCTCAGTGGGTGGCTGCCCCCCAGTATTGGAAAAGCAAGACCTGCAATGGAAGAGAGATGTCCAGAAACAGCCTCATGCAGTCTGAGGATGTTTCTGGCTTCTCCCATCAAACTGTGCTCCTTTGTACTCTGCAGGCGTGTTGCTGCCCCCACATCCGTGTCAATGCCCTTCTCCGTCAGAGGCTGGAGGAGGAAGCCTGGGATCCCGCTGGTAGCTCCAGGGCAGGTGCGCAAGAGCTGGAGAACTCAGGGGACAAGGACCAGTGTTTGCTACAGAGCTGAGAGACTTCTTGCCTGAGGGAAACAGCACAAGACTGTAGCTAAATGCCATCAAAAAAGCTAGAAATAGTTGCTTTTATTTGGGTCAGAGGTTGCCTATCTCTAAATTGGCTGCTGTGAAGGACAAAATAAAACCCAAGAGCTGTGAGTCACAGGTTGCTGACGGAAGGGACATTGTAGAGGACTGCAATGAATTCCTCCCTGCTGCCGACATCCTCCAAACTACTCCTGGGCTGTAGTTTGATGAAGGCAATGAATGCTGATATTTCCATGTCCAGATACTTATTTAGCCAATATTAGCAAAGCAACATAAGCTCAAACACATCATTGCACTGTTTTGTATGCTCAGACCTGAGAGACCATCAGTGCAAACAGCACTGAAATGATCTGATTTCATACTCCTTAATGAGTTTGCCAGCTATGTGCTCTCAGAGACCTCTCACGTGCACTCAGCATTGTACTAGGAATGAATAAGTAAGCTTTCACTCAGGGCCAGATCTCTAAAAAAAAGAGCTGGACATCCCAACCTGTAAACTATGGACTGTGCAGGCAATTCTTAAACATCCTGTTGAAGCTATGTTGCTGATAAAAACTAGCGACCTTAATATTCAGTCACATTTGCATGATTTTTTCTTTTTTCTGTTTATATAGTTTATTAAAATTCTTTTTCTTACAAGAAGTCTTACAAGAATTAGATGGCTAGACAATTTACAGAAAACAAACATTACAGAAATATGAGTACAGCTGGAGCAAATTCCTGTTTTATGTAAGCCAGAAAGTGTATTTTCAGTAAGTAGTTGTGTGTTTGGTTTTTTTTTGTGTATCTTTATATTACCCATTCTATTCTCATGTACCCAAACTCTATGTTTTCAGTAACATTGCTTATTCATATTCCACACAAGTCCATCTATTTCTGCTACAGCTTCTTTTGTTGAACATAGTATTCCAGACAAGGACACACCATTGATTTATACAATATTATCATTCATTTGATAACATTTCTGTGTCTTTGTTTTAATAGTATTGGAAGTTGTTTGTTTTTATTAATGGAGTTATGTCTTCAGCACACATATTTACTGGAGCATCCATTCTGACTGATAAGATACCTTTGTGGATGAATAAAGTTATTTTGGATTTTTGACGTTTGTATGAACACTTCTTAGCATTCCTTCTCCAATCTTCTATTTATCAATCCTGAAAAAGTAGTTTGATGACACATTCAGCAACAGTATTAGATTTCTCTAGCATTCTACAAAGAAATTTGTATTGTCTGGCAAAGGTATTATTTGACATCACAGGGAGAAGCTGTTCCATGCAATAATTTTTTTTAAAAATTAGGTTACATTTCAGTGACTGATTATGTTTTAAGGAGCCAGGCAACAGTTTAGGAAGTTTGGCCCCCTAAGTGTTGTGATTAAGTTCAAATAAGGAACACAATGAATTTTTTGAAGAGTCACAGAGTCTCATCTAAAGGTCAGTGAAATAAATTTGAAGCTTTTAAAATTTTTTTTTAATTGTATTTCAGTAAGCATCAGATGAGGCCTTGAGACAATGAAGTTGTCATCTGCAGTGAAAATCTGTACTTTTACATTTAAATATTCTGTGAGAAAGCAGAGAACCAGCAGGATTAATTAAGTCTTCTTCCATCATCTCCAATGTAACTGGAACTGCCTTTTGGAAATAATTTTGGAAATTACTTTGAAAATCCCACACAGCAATAGTAAAGGTTTAACAACATTGCAGTAAACTGGGCAAGTTAACATACTTCATTCGGTTCCACCTCTTTTACCTGGAAAGGAAAAAGTTATATTTGAAAACTGTGTAGAAATGTTTGTGAGAACTCGCTATTAATCTTATTACCTAACTGTGCAGGTGACAAATTGAAGGACTCTTTTTACTGTGTTTCTTGGGTGTTACTGCACGACATTCTTTGATAAAACCTGGTGAAGGGGCAGAATGGGCCAAAAGATGATAGTCTGCTGGGAAGAATCACCTGGGAAAGCAATTGTGTTACTCTGGGCAAATCAGTTCTCATCTCTGTATAATTATTTTCCTTCCTATCTGTGGTCTACCTCATTTAGACTGTAAGTTTTTTAGGCAATTAGGCGAGACTCACTTCACTGTACATTAGCCTTCTAAAAGTGAGAAATCTCACATCAGTTAGTTATCCAGACTCCCTGTACATTTAAAAGAGAGAGAAAGAGAGAGAGAGAGAGAGAGAGACTTTCAGAGGATGATTCATCTTTCTTGTCTAAGACTGGAATAACATGAATTGCTCTCTGGACATTCTTCTCACTCACTACCTCTTCCTGGTGACAACACTTTAAATCAGGTATTGAACTATAGGTAGTTAAAGTTAGGTGAGATGACTCAAGCCCTTGTTGTACACCGCCTGCCACCTTATGTCAGTCATGATTTCCAGATATGACATTTACAGAAATAAATAACAATATATTGGGCCAAATGGAGGCCTGATGTAGTTTTACATTTTTATGGTGGAAAGCTCATATAGATGTTAAGACTTCACAGCAGTCCTACAGCCTGCGTTAGGCAGAAGATCAAGCTGGATGACTGCAATGGTTGTTTCCTCCCTTATTTATATATCACGTGGAGTGGGGAGGTGATGACTATTGACAATATCGTCTTATTCTAATTTGCTAAGGATGTTTTATGATGAAATACCTCAAGGGCTGCAGAATGAGACTCTAATGAACTTGTGATCTTTATAAACATCATGCCTTTTTAGGAGCAGCAAAGTGTCTCTGCTGACCTACCTACTCAGCAGGTGCTAGCCCTGCCTGCGGCTGCTGAGATGCTGGTCTGTCTGTGTCGTAGGGACAGCTTTTTAATTGTCTCTGAGTCGAGCGAGAGTGTGAGACAGCCACTGCCTCTGAAAAGGTTTTCATTATTCCTGTTTGACTGGCTAAAATTGCTTTTATAAAGCTCAATGTATGGTTTCTTCCTACCCACCTTGGTGTTTAGGCCAACTCCCTGGTCATTCCTCTTATGCCACGGGGCTTCAGAAAGAACTGAGGGACAGGTCTATTTCTACTCATGCTAACTCAAACCCGAGTTTGTTAAAAAGTGCTTCACCTGAACCAGCTGTAATGTAGTTTTATAGCCCCTTAGTGCCATTCTGAAGCTGCAGAAAGCCTAGATCAAAAATCTAGCCTGTAATTCCAGATGTATTTTATAACACAGCACCAAAATGGAGGGTATTTATTCAACTCCTATGATGTTCTTTAACTTCTCTCAATGTCTCACCAGAGCTTTCTAACCCAAGGAGATGGGTTTTCAGCTCACATTTCCCACACATCCCTAAAAGTTGACACAGCACTCAGTCTTTAGTAGAATTACCACAAGAAATATATTTCAGAGCATTGGTAAACTACAAAAGTGGGGTTGTAGGTGCCTAAAGACTCAGTTCAAAGCAGGGGGCTCTGCTGCAGTGCCTTCTGCATGGGCAGCACCTTCTCTTCATGCTACGAATGATTTCATGCTAACTTCAGGTATGCTGGACCACCTGGAACAGTGAGGCAGCAAGTCATGTCAAGGCACTGCAGGCTTTTCACCCATCCTTATCCAATCCCTGGCTGGGCCAAGATCTTCTGCACCTCACTGTACCAAAATACATGTCCTGGGGAGGTTTCTAAGAGTCTTGGAGTGTGTCTTACTCCACTTACGTACCTACACACATATGTAAAGTATGCCACCATATAAGCCTTGGTACCTACATGTTGCAAATTGCCTTTTTAGTGAATCCAGAATCACAACTGAAAAATGGCACGTCTAACATTTCTGCGTAGCTGCCTGAGCATCCCTGAACACTTCTGTCAGCAGTCATCTTATCAGATATCTGAGTTCAGCTGTTGCAGGCTTTCATTTTCACTTTGGGAAAAATCTGTCTTGTGAAATAATTGTCAAATGTTCTTGAAAAAACATGAAAAAGAAGAATTAAATATTCATGATTCATATGCTAAAATTCACATTTTTGTATGGTCTGTGAATGTTGATTTCTGAAATGCACACGGCAGCAAACTGGAAGAGGAGCTTAGCTTCAGAGGAGATGTTAGAAAGGCAAAGAATCTGACGTAGCAGTTCTACCTTTGTTCCTCCTTATATCATTCTGCTAGGTGGGTTACTGCCTTTTGTGTCTCTTCTGCCCTGTAGTATTTAACCTCACTTTACAGGCCACCTGTATTTCATCACTCATTTCCTGGCATTCCAGGAGCTCATTAGGTGAGAACCTCTTCCTCTTTGAAATGTTTTAAATTTGTTAATTATTTTCTAAAGGATCTTGAGCACATTCTAATTCACAGTTAAATATATAAATTTGAGTACGTGTATTGTGATTTATTCTTTCACTTGCCTACAACAGGATCGAAATAAGGGGTTAAATGCCTCACTAAAATGCAATTCAGTATGGCTTTTGAGGCCTAGAGAAACACAGTTTGCAAGACAACAGCAACCAGTTAAATGTGAGGATGTTTCCCCAGCTTGTTATCCTTCAGCACAGTTAACTGGTACTTCCTAAAAGTATATGTGGTCAATTAGGGCATATATTAAACTTTCGTTTTCAGCTTTGCTACCATAAAAGCAAATTCTGTTTTGTCTACATCACAAAATCTCCAAATGAAGAAAACTCATGACAAGTGTATCCCTCAGGTAGGTCAGCAGAAACATAAGCTTCTATTTACGAATGTTATATTTATGTGCTTCTATCTCTGAAGGTTGCAGTGACTGTCAAAGTTGGTCTCTAGGCACCATTATGACCTATTTATCCTTTGTATATCGCAGGACTTTTTTTTAAAGTGAGAAACAAACTTCACAAGGTATGAAAGCTATCATCTTCAAATATATTCTGTGAATTCACATGTATAAGGACAGATTYCTTTTTTCTCATTCATGCTCTACATCTTCTGCTAAACTCTGACATTCATATTTGCATATGTTACATTAATAAATTAAATATCTTTTGTGATTTAAATAATAGGACAACATCTTCATGTAAAATTTGTCATGTAATTTTTAGATTCCAGTGTGTAGAGTACACAACAATTACACAATTATTTTCAGGTAAAGTGACCCAACTGTTTACCAAATCATGCATATCTAGGTATTATCAGGAGATACTGCTTCTTTTTCTAAACTAACAGACCAAATTTCCATTTTGATTAAATTGATAAAGCTCCAGTAAGTCAGTAGAGCAATGCTAACTAATACCAGCAGGATCCAGCTCAGAGCATAAAGACTGTTTCCAATGTCAAAAGAGCTCATTATTATTTGATAGCCAGATTTTTGGGAAGATAAAAACTACCAAGACTAATCTCACTTCAGCTTTCATTAACTAAGCATCTACCTGTACTGATTTTGAAGATACAGATTACAAAGGCTATCTGCTAGTCCTGTAAAAGTACAATGTGATGATTCCTTAATGATTAGGTGTCCAGCATTGATCCTTATGCTCTTCAGAAGTGGTGTTAGGGATTGAGTAGTTTTGGAGGGTTGAACCAAAGCCATATTTTAACTCCATGGAGTCAGGACTTCCTCTTGGCCATTTTTTGTTTCCTGTAGTAACCCATTTCCTCAGCCAACTGTCTTGTTTGAATACTGGCCACCAAGAGATGTAACTGCACCGCCTGAATGAGACCTGGACCCCAAAGCCCTCTGGATTCTTACCTGGACCCTGGCACTGACTGCGCTTTTTCATAAGTCTCATGTCTGTTCTTTTATTTTTCTCCCCACTGATATAAGATCTGTTTCATTTATGTCAAGCCCTGCTTCTCTCAGGGAATTAGGCATTTATTCTGCCCTGTTGTTGCCTAAGAGTGGCCTCGAGCCCTTGAGCCACTCGGGCCTTGAGCAGAATCCAGCTCGTCCCTAGAAAAGCCCAAGTGTCTCAGGGAGGAATCCACAATACCAACAAGGCAGCCTGTGTGAGCAAGAAATTCTGAGGACAGGGACAAATCTTAAATTTATTTTGAATTTTTTGAAAGATGCCTACATCCTCTACAAGGATTCCGACTTAGGGGTATGAATAGCCTGAGCCATTATTTCAGGATTAAGAGGAGGAAAGAGTCTACYGACTCAGATGATTAAACATCTGAGCTTTGTCGGGACTTGCATGAATATGTACAGAACCCCAAGTCATAGAAGCATAGATACTTACAAAGCGTATTAGTGGTGCAGACTTCAGAGATGTGGGTATTTAAGTGCTGTGAGCACTGGCAGCAACTTAATGAAAGCTTTGAGAACTTCAATTTTGATCCTAGACCTAAGTTYTTAGGGCTTTTGTGGCACTTGTCTTACATGACTAGTCACGAGAAAGTTGTGACCCTTTGTGTTTAAGAAGTTATGTTGCTCCTTTCTGTATAACTGTAAGTCTGAATCCAGAGGGACTGATGGCCACTAGCCATACACAGCGAGAGGGGTCTCAGAGGATTTACCATAATGAAAAGAATACCTATAGCAGCTTGTTCCATACATTAATGTATGGACTACTTGCACTTGTGCATGTTTGAGTATATTATCCTCTGCACTCTTTTTAGTTCTGCTTTTTGTTTTTTTCCTGTTCCTGCTCAGTGTTTGATCTTTTAGCTTCTGGCCATTTTTTCAATCATTTTGTTTTGAAGAACTTGGTAACAAAGAACAAAAACTCGGTATAACTGAAGAACGTAGTTGCAGACATTCTGGCTCTGTGATAAGCAGATTAATGATCTGCTTTGTTGCTGTCACTCCAGAAGAATTACTCAATTCACAGTCATGTCTGCAAACCCAGCGTGTGCATCTGTCTATACAGACACACATGTGCATCTCCGGCATACGTGGAGCAGCATACACTGCCTAGGAACAGAGTGCTGCTTGTTTGCATGTTTTTTTCAGAGTAGCAATAATGCAGCAGTAACTTGCAGAACATTTTACCTTTTTCACTTAACAAAGTGGCTGCAATGGTTCTGTATATTTTTATGAAACAAGAAGCTTGTGGAAAATGCTTGCCTTACCAGCATTTAAATTAGTTACGTTGCAAACCTCTTGATACGGCTATAGAATAATCACTACCCCATTTGTTGTTTATAAGGCTTTTTGGTTTTGTTTTGATAAATGACAATAGTTAACACTGACAAAGACATGAACAGACATTTCAGTTTTGCTATTTAATCTGTCAAACTCCAATTGATCAATAACAATACGAGTTATATTTAAAAACACTTATCTGATGCATTTTTGCACCTTTGTCTATAGTTATCTTGCTATTAATTTTCTTGATTTAAAAGAAGACGGTAATAATTTTATATATGCAACATCATCTCACATTTTATGAAGTATGATAAAAGGAAATCTCTCTATCCATCTCTAAAGGATAACAGGATGACACGACATGAAACAAAATAGTTGCCTAAAAGCCTGTATAACCAGGTAGGGTGGAGAATGAGAAACCTAATGGAAAAGACAGAGGAAAAGTCAGAGTGTCACTGCCTGAGCTAGACCTAGGGCTGAACCTAGCAGCACACTCTGCTTACAACGGAACAGGCTATATGTGCAAAAGAACACAACAAAACCTAAAAGGGATTATTTATGCCACTCTAACTATATATTCATTCTTTCTTCATATTCAGATAGCAATAAAGGGAATCATGTGGTATCATGTTATCCGTTAAAGATGCATGTTTTTATCACAGACATACAATGATTTCACCCTAGCTCTCCCAGTCAGCGTAACATTAGACCTCCTTCTGCCGATTAATGATTGCAGGCTCTTAGCGCATGACCAGATTAGTCCCATGATGGGGACTGTGTGCTCAGACCCACACAGTGAGCCAGCTATAAGCTGTTAAAAATATATGACATTTACCTGGATTCTGCTGGTGTGCTGAAACAACCATAAGAGCAAGAAGTTCTAGACTTAGCTATACATACACATCAGGAACTGGAAAATCCATTACACACTGTGGGTCAGGAGAGCATATCTAACCAAAAGAATGCTTAACAACAGTGAAAACCAATCCTGCACATCAGACGTCCTTTTCATTTCACACACAGAGAGCAATCATTTGTGATGTTGCCGTGGTGGGTGCTTGCTATTAATGGAAACTGTTTTCCTCTCTACTGGTTTCAGTTTTGCAAAAGGCTAGGGGAGAGCTCTTGGCATTTCCCTTCCATACTAACTACAGGCTCAAGATGCACCCAGGTAGGCAGTGTGATTAATAATTCAAAGCTATGTTAGCAAGTGACACAGTATCTGCCTCTACCTGCACAATTCTGCCCCAGGGTTCAGCCRAAGATGTACATCTTTAGCTTGCTCAGCTCTAGTGTTAACGTTTTTCACTTCTCTATTTTGAGTTGTATGCCACCAAGATTTGGGTGAGCCCTTTTTCATTTTCTTGTTGCTTTTTGGTTGTGGGTTGTTTGTTTTGTTTTGKTTTGGTTTTAAGAATTTGTTTTAAGATACAAAGACAGCAGATGTTTGCCTTCAAAGCCATTTCAACTAACAGGGCTGTATTCAGGACATAGGACAAGTCAACGAATATTAACCTTCAGGCAGTAAGCGAAGAGAAAATCTCAGCCCCCAAGGAGAGCAGTTGAAACAGTTACAGGGAAGCAGAAAGGGGACAAAACGTGACATGATGGTCATTCTCAGCATTGTCAGTTGCGATTCTGTATTCTTTACATGCTGATTTGCCATTGAGCGTGGACTGGACAAAAAAGTCTTTAAAGTCAGAAGAGCTCCCCGACCAATATATTTATGCATCCTTCAAGATAATAAGTAGCTTTCAGATGAGGGTTTATGGACATGTATTAGAAATATGCTTGTGTATAGGTGAAATGTGACGGAGGTAGGTGAGAAAGATGGAGACTCTTGACTTTTTGCTTTTATTTTTCACAATTTAGGCTTCTTCAAAGAAGACAAAAACCTGCTGTTTGGACATCTCTTTCTGTTTAAATGACCTGAGTAGCCTCAGGAAGGCTCTCGTTTTGCAGATGAAGCACATGCTCACAATTTTATTTGTGGTGCCAGTTTTAGATTTTAAACAACTTGTAAACTGGGTACAAAATTAACAGAAAGCCTTACCTTTATAGACTGAACCTTCCCACACTGGGTACTAGGGCTTTTATAGTCTGGTTTTGCTCTGTATATTCAGGCTCAGTTAAGCTTAATTTTGTATGGGAAGTTAGTCTGACATTTTTGTTTATCCAAGAACATTTTTTTTCTTTACTGAAATAAACAAAGAAGTTGCCAGACACACTTATTTCTGAATTTGAAATACTTAGAGTACACAAGTTTTTGATTTTCATAATGTTTCAACTATCAACCAAATCTTAAAATGACTTTTTATACAAATATCAAATTATATGACAAATGCTTCTTGCTATATGCATCAATTTAAGTTTACATGCTTGCTAGAAACAATGTTTTAACTTTTTATGTTACAAGTTTTGGGGAATGTGCATAAAGCCCCAAATATTTTTTGCTTCTTTTTTCAAGTGCCTGAAAAACCACAGCCATGAGCTTGGAAATGGAAGATGCACATTCTTTTGATTTTTCATTTAAAACACTCTGAAGGGAAACATTCCAGTCCTAGGATCATGTTCATGAGTTTCTTCATCAAGTGCTCTTGGTTAGACCTGGATATTGCTAGAATTCTCTTACCTGTATGTTAATGCCATTTCACTATTTCTTCCCAGTCACAGGTACCACCCTCCCCCACCCCCCCAATATTGCTCTCTTTACCTATTCCAGCAAAACTTCTCATCTTAATCAGGTGGCATGGCATTTCCAGTGGAATCTCTCCCTCTTTCCCTCTCCCTTCACCATGATACGAAATGATTTTTATACCCCTCTGACTTTAGTATTAAGATGTGACATCTTTATTTCCTGGCTGAATACCTGCTGTCATTGTTATCAAAATGAGTAACCGGGCAAGCCTGTTGCATAGCTTTCTCTCCTCCAAATCTCAGCAAGAGCTCAGTGACGAATTTCAGGTTATGCCAAATCTTTTTCTTTACCTATCTTGCCCAGCCTCCACAGCTACTGGCAAAAGGCCTTGCTTCAGTTAGTTACATTCACATAACCATTCCTATCCCAGTGCAGCTAGTCAGCTTTTGAGACATGATGAACAGATTTTTTTTTTTTTGTTACATTTTAAACAGTAAATCTTATTTCTAGTAACTGTAGAAGATGCTTAAAAGTTAGATCTTAACATGCATTATAAGCAAATTCTAAGACATTTCATGTGTGTGTCTAAAATCAAATTTCTGTAATTCATATTTAAGCAATTTTGTAGGGGCTTGATTTCAAAGGGACATCAGCATCGTGGAAAACAGGCACAGATTCAGTAGTTGAAATAGGAGCCTACAGTCAGCTGATATCCTGCAAAATTGTAGCCTGGAAAATTAAATTCATAT
Source organism: Phoebastria nigripes (assembly GCA_035582835.1). Classification (NCBI taxonomy): domain Eukaryota; kingdom Metazoa; phylum Chordata; class Aves; order Procellariiformes; family Diomedeidae; genus Phoebastria; species Phoebastria nigripes. The sequence goes on along the minus strand of JAYKAV010000367.1, from coordinate 1,048,399 downwards.
TTGCCCTACAGGGACTGAACTTGTGAGAACATCTGTCATATGGTGAATATGTAAATAATTGTTTTCACTTCCGTTTTCTTCTGCCAGTGGACAGTGCAGTTTTAAAATTCTTCAGAATTTTTCTGGCACTCATAAGTGAGCATCTCCAGCCTAAAAACTAGCATAGAGCCAAATTTCAGGCATCAAAAGAAGACAGAGACGAATATTATGGGAATGACAGAATGCATGCTGACTCCTGGGAAAAAAATTGAATTTCTCTGGTTAGCAGAAATTTCAGCAGGATAACATGAGCACGGTTTTCTTATGGCATAGTTGTCTGGAGTTGGCTTTTTGCCTCCTCTGTTGTCAAATGCTGACATATCTCATGTATATTTGGTACTTTTAAAAACCAGTAACAAAAGAAAATTATAATCATTGTAAAGATGAATATTTTACTTAGCTGTACTATAGCTTTCAGCTTTCTTTCACACAACAGAAAATGGCAATTTTCCACATGCTGGAAATACGTTACCTTATTACAGGTTTGTGCTTATGTTTTGAGAACAACTTATTCATTAGTGATAAATGTGAATGAGTTCACTAAAACAGAATATCTTCTTTTGTTCACCAGGGTTAATCAATAAAAAGGCTTCATTCCCATAATTGTTTTATTTCTGAAATGAGATGTCTGTTTTATTACAGTAACCATGAGGATTTCAGAGAATAAGCAAGACAAAGTTTATAAACACAGATAATATTTACTGCTAGGTCAACTGATACAGTTTTAAAGAAATAAAAACAGACAAGCCAAATCTTGGAACATGTCTTTTTTCCAACAGTGTTGGCTGACCTATTAGAAGATGCTACTTGCAAACATGGTGTAATGAAATATTTTATCTGTGAGGAGGACTGGTAGTCACAGGCTTTCTATCTTGTACTTTGTAAGAGCCTTTTAATAGAAAAGAAATATCAGGAAACAGATACTGGAGGGAAACTAGCTCATCATCTAATAGGCAATGATAATTTAATCTAAAACTTTGAAGTTAATTTCAGTTTCCCATCTACTATATCAGCCTTTTAAATCAGAAACTAGAAAATCCTGAGGTTTTCCACCTCCTATGTTATCATGCAAACCAATGATCTATTATTGGAATCTATTTTACTAGTAGCGCAAACAAATTCAACTTGTACTTGAAGAACAAGTGCAACCTGTACTTGCTTTAAGGAATAAACAGTCAAACATTTATGAACCGTGTAAACTATCCTTAAATGACTGTGAAACTGTAGAACAGTTTTACATAGCATCCCATATTAAAATTCTGCTGAGTGATTACTGGTTGGCTTAATGTGCATTTATATATTTTTAAGCAAGATACATATTGCATGAATTAAGGAACTTTGGGAATTTTATTGTAAATAGATATGTCTTCACCCCTCTTTGCCAAAGCCCAAGTGTAAGTAAGTAATTTATACTATTATTTTCTATGGGTTAACTAGCTGCTGCTACAGCCTGATCTTTTACCAAGCCAACAAATGGCAACTTGTGCAGAGAACATGGACGGAAGAAGCCGTCACTCCTGCAGTGCTTCCAGTAGAGACAAGGACATTGCCTGTGAGGTGCTAGGCTGCAGGTCTGCTCCTTTGCATCTCCTGTTCTCCTCCACTCTTTGTCACCCCTCCTTTGGTTTTGCCCAGCTGCCAACCCCACTGCTGCAGGGTGTCTGTGGGTGTCCGTCACACTTCCCAACGTGAAGGTCAGGCTCACTACATTTGCAATCTGTCAATGTTCAGGTAAGATAACTGTGCTGCATTCATATGGACTTTGGAAGCTAAAAAGCAATGGAAGTTTGGCCCTATCACTAGTAGTCTCACTTATTGTTATCATCTAGTGTTCTTTATCTCTGAGTAGCTTGCACCTTTCTCTGAAGGTTAACAAATTCTGGCGCATTGGACAGGAACAGGAGCAAATCTCACATGTTGGTCTAAGAAAACACTTTGCCAGCAGCATCTCATCGCACAGAGTTGTATATAACTCGCCTGACTTCAGTGTCAATGTTTATGATGATCTGTCAGGATATGAAGTTGAGGGAAAGGGGGACCTTTTAGGGGACTTAAACCTAAGCCAGGCAGAGCTTTAGACTTCAGTGCCATTCATCATCCATGCTTGGAATTGAATTAGAAGGTTGCTTGGAACCTTGTTAGAATAGAGGTGGATGGTAAGGAGAAAAGAACGGCTGGGGAAGGGTGAGAAAAGCATAATTCAGAGAAGAGAGCTTCACTCTGAGCCTTGCTGGTGTGAACTTTACAAGTCTGAGAAGTGAAGAGCTATCAAAAAGGATGTTAAAATAGAAAATATGGTCTTTGAGCAAAGAACATGGTTTTCAAGTCCTCTGACTGATGCATGATCGTGCCACAGTTTTTACCGCTGGCCGAGAAAAAAGTTGGCCAAGTTATTTGTACTTCCTCCTCTCCAGAGTTATACTTGGAAGGGAGCTGTGTGTCCTCTCTCCTTCCATGCATAAGGTGACCCAGCTGCCTTCCCTGAATTGTCCCTGATTGTCCCAGCTGGGATCACCAGAACTACGATGGCTGACATGAAAGAAGCAGAGGAAAGTCCAGGCTCCCCTGGCACGGTGGGACTGGGTCTTCAATGAAAACAAAATAAGCTGTTTCGCGTTTGTGTACCCTGAGGGACAGTGTCCACTTCATCTTGCAGGGTTGCCAATCCTCTCATCTCAGCCCAGTTGGATTGTTAAGTGAAGGAGGGTGGGACAGCATGTCCAGATTCACCCTCTTTCTCAGTAATTCCCATTCTTCTGCTTAAATCAGAATTCCCCCAAAATTACTGTCCAGCAACTCAAGGACCAAACCTGCTCTTTCCTTATCCTCTTTCCGTTTCTCAAGAGGCTGGACAGTATCTGCCTAATTCTGATACCATGTGCTTTGTTCTGGGCAGCCATGCATGCAGTTGCATGTGTGGAAGCCAGCCATTAGTTCTTTTAGTTGTATTAAATTAACCTGAAATACAGGCAAGAGGTAATTTTTAACATCATCATCTAGTTCTGGGTAGTATAACAGCAAAAGCAAGTGTGCAATTCAGGGAAAAAGAAAACGTGTAGTGGAAAACTGCATATCTCACTGAAAATTGACACTATGCTGCCTAGAAAAAAAATGTATATAACTTTGTGGTTCACCTTCCATTATTTGGTCATTCGAGGGATTTCATAGCCTGAAATTGTGTTTATTTTCGTGTTCTATTTAGGCAAAGGGTTTCCCTCCCCTGTCTCGGGCATCTCAGAATGACTTGATAGTACTGCATAGGGCAATGCGGCTCATTTATCTTGGGTTTTGCCCCTCCCAGAGCCCTTCTACAAGGACTCTCGCTGTCTATCAGCTTTCTCAATAACTCTCCAGCTGCATGCTGCCTAGAATGCAAAGTTCACTTTTTGCCTTGAAGGCAAACATGCACTCTCTTTGGGGATCTCCATGATGGAATTTGCCTGTCATTGAGACATTAGATGTAGAATGTTTAAAACTTTCCCATCAGCTATTTGATGTGCCCATACAAATCACAAAGAAAAGAACAGCTTGCTTATACATGGGGGTACATGCTGTTAAATAGAAATCAACTTTATGAGAAATAGTGATTCTGCTTAGAAACTTCACACCAATTTAATTTTGTTGGTGCAAAAAAACCCCACCCAATAAATAAAGAAGTGAATTTAAACTGAGGCCAAACACCCAGTTTTGGGATGTTCTCTTGAAGAGCTGGTTCTCTAAGCCAGCATCAACCAGTGGAGCTTCACCAGTGTCCCTGGAGTTACTCTGCCTTACAGCAGCTGGGGATTTGACCCTGTTATTTGAACAATCATACCAGAATGCCCAGTGTTTAGGAATTAGGGGAAGCTAGACAGCCATGTGGTGTGACATAAACGAATGATTTGGCCTCAATTTCGTCCGATTAAAGTATGTAAAGCAGTGGTCATGAAAACAGTAAGTGAAGACAAAGCAGTTTTGTCCTGAAATTGCTTAACGAAGGCAGGACTGACTGAGCAGCAGCATTGGTTTTTAGTGACCTTTCATAAAGAAAAGGCAGTCTGTCTGTCATTATGCAAATTCAAGAACATCTGTTCCATGAAACCCTGTAATAATGCCTGAGGTTTGCATCGGATGAGAATAAAAACTGTTTTGACAAAGGCTACAGAGTATGCTTGTGTTAGCCAGACAGCTCCTTTTTCTAGTCCAAGTCTACCTCAAGAGTAGGGGGGGCAGATCTTCAGCTGTAGTAAATTGTCATGGCTCAGTGGAACTGGTTTCTCAGAATGCTACTTTATTTGGTGAATAATGTCGAAGCCTAAGAGGTAAATTAGACTTACAACTGCATTATCAGAGCATTAGTATTTCATTAGTAACAACGGCAGCAACTGATGGGCGACACAATGTGAAGTGTTTATCGCAGCCTTCCTGTGCAATCCACAAAAGAGGCAGCGAACATTGTTTTAATGAGAAGTCTGCCAGTGACTAACTCACATCTGCTTTAGTTTAATAAAAAAAAAAAGCAAGCAATATTGACAGCAGATATAAACAATAAGTGGATGTCTCAGTTCTGTTTGATACTTAATAAACCTCAGGAAATACCTATTAAAACCTATTGATTTTTTACAAGACTGTTACCACCTCTGAATTTAAATGATGGCGGGGCTGGTGTGCTGAGGGTCGTGAGTGCTGGGGACTTGTGCACTCCAGTGGTGGCTGACAGAAATATTGTGAACATGGAGATTAGACAGGAACACAGCGTACAGCAGCTCACATCATCCCTTTAGGAAGAGCAACCACAGGTTCCTCTCATAGGCCTAACTAGAGCATAGGGGAATTAGAGCAGAATTTCATCTTGCCAACATACATTACAGCTCCTTTTCAGCATCGGGAGCAGCAACCTCCTCTGTATTTTAAGCCAAATGCTAGCTCTGTCCTCAGCTGCAGGGGGAAAAAGGAGGCTGCTTGACTTCTCTGCACTGGGGCAATCACATCTAATGTCAGTCCTTGCTAGAGGACCTGTTGGAGAATAGCCAAGAACCTTTCAGAGCCCAGCTGAGCAGTGTAAGACTCAAAGAATTATTTCTGCCGTACCTATTTTTAAAGTACTTATTAACTTTTACATCACAGAATGATTCCTAGAATTTTTCACAAAACATGATAGCCCAGGGAATAAAGAAGATACACAGATTTTTGCAAGGACTCACAATCAGCTGGGGGTTTTTGTTTACTTTTATGCTGGGTTTTGTTTGTTTGTTTTTAAAATCCAGCCTGGATTTTAAGGGTGGGAATTTAGCCAGCCTATCTATAGGACTGCAAAGATTAGTCATTAGGTCTAAGCTAAGAAGGGTACCTCCAGCCAATCATAGATGTTTAACATAAGCAGGAGGAATCAGTCTCTGGATATGCCCATGTCCGTTCACTGACTATAGGGTGGAAGCTAGGCAGTTAGCTCACACTAGCCTCATGGCTTCCAGATAGCTAAAAGCAGGTGAAACAAATCCTACCCCAGAGCCTGTAGCTTACCCTGCCAGAAAAGGCTATGATAAGTGATGTGACTTACTTTGCCTTAAATAACTAAAAATAGGCAAGAGTCTGGCATTTGTTAAACTACTTGGCAGTTATTTTGGCGGTGATGGTGAAACCAGTGCAATAGCCTCTATCTCTGGTCCCCATTCAGGAAGTCACCACCACAGCCAGCAATTGCTGATGTGGGTATTTGTGGGGGATGATGTCTGTGTCCCTTTTTCTCACTGCAATCCCTTTCCTGCCTGTTGAAAGTGGCAACAGTATAGGACCATCTGCCTTACCACTATAGTACTGAGATGTTTATCTTGGTCTGGAGTGACCTTCATGGGCAGGATGACCATCCAGCAGTGATTCCTGCAGTGAGTGACTGCACCAGAGCTTTTGGGAAATGGCTGTGTTTCAAACACAGGGTTACTTGTGTTCCTGAGGGTAGCACGTGAGCAATGAGTTATTTCTGGTAGTTGTCATCATGGACGGGTACACATCCCATGGATATTTTTTCCTGCACCTTGCAGGTTTGGGGTTGGGAGCCTGGGGAGTGCTGCTGGTTTCTGTTCTTGTTTTTTCCAACGTCTCTCATGTATTCCCTCATGAATTAATTTTACCTCTGGCAGAGATCCCAGCACCATATAAATTGGGAGTCTGTATTTTTTTTCCCAATAGGTATCTGGGACTAAAATTTTGGGAGTAAACTACACCACAGATTAAAGATATAGCTATCAATATTGTGTTCAATAAAGAATAGATMACTTGCTTTTAAACAGAGTAGGTGAATGAAAATAGCAGCTGAATGGTTAAAGCCGCAACTTGTTTACTGCTAAAAATTGAAATGTTTTCCACTCCTTAAAATTTACACAGATGTTTTACCCTCAAAATTGGCATTACTAATTCTTAGGTTAAGATAGTGACTTAAAATATGACAGGAAAAGCTAAGAGAATTTTTTTCTTACAAGATATAATCAAAAGTTCAGAATTACATGAAGTGTGTTGAGGCTTTTGTGAAAAAGGATGGTTTTAATCTGAAAATACCTTCTTGCATTTCTAAATGCAGTTATTAACCAAATATAGAAAAATTTATTTTCTGTCTTTTCCTTCTCTGTGTGAATCATCTTGCTTTCCAGGGTGGAAGTGAAAAAGGAAAAATGCAAGACAAAGCAACAAAAGCCAGAAATCTGCTAAATCAAGTAGTATCTTCATATAGTTTTAAAATAATAGAAAAATATAATTTCCTAAAGAGTTTATAAAATAAAAATAATTGTGAACTTTCTAAGATGTTTCATACAATAGGTCTATTCTTCAACCAGCTCTACAATTAAGATGGTCAAGCTAACTTGATAAAGAAGTAACATGTTAATTCTACATTTCCTGTATTTTCTATTGCTTTCATTGCTAGTGTTCTTGAAAAGTTAATAGGCACTCACATCACCCAATATATGCCTGCAGCTTTAGCTTCATCTTAACATGTTATTACGTGATTATTATATAATGCATGAGAAATGACTTCTCATTATTGTTGTTAATTATGATGATTAACTTGGATTCCTTCTTCAAAAGTCTAATTGTGCATCTTTATTTTAAATCCCAAGAGAGCTTCATTCAAACCTGAGACATGCCAGAACCAGCCAGACAAATTCTCATCAACACATATTTTATTACTGGTTACATGACAAGTTTGCACTCTTTGGTGGATCTGTCCGTGTCAGTGAAGTAAACAACCTTGTTTGGTCAGGCTGTCTATGGATAGTGAATAACACATTCGGTTAACTAGCTTTCTATGGAGGCAGAATATGAGGAAGCAGAGATCATTTATTTATGGCATAATTCATATTTTAAAGCCATCATTTATTTATACTGTTGATGCAGTTTTCTTACTAGCATCGTATCACAGTTGACTATGATTTCAAACAACACAAGACCTCCATATATTCCACAAACCAACACCCAGTCATCCCGGGCTGTTAGTGCAGCTTTCCAGTGTACACTGCACAAACATACACATCCAGCAGAACATCAGAGCAAAATAATCCTTCATGCATAATTCACACTTCCAGTCTCTGCATGCTTTATGCACTGATGAATTACTCGGTTGTGTTGAGGTAATTCAAAATGAACTAAAAAGCAAATTATGGCAGGCATGTGCTGTAACATTATTATTCTGCAGGCCTGGATTTTGAAATTACTGTCTCTGAGACCTGATTCTGAAATATAGTGTATTCAGCCTCCATGATATTTCAGCCCAGTGTCTTATGTCTGAGGATGTCCATGGACTCATTTCAAAAGCTTACACAGTGCAGAAACCCAATTTGATTTCTTTCTTTTTGCCTGAAATGGGCCTTGACATTTTAAAATCATTAAATGCAATCTCTTTCAGATGCTCACAAAAGGTCACAAAGACGATGGGACTGCCCCTGTTATGCTACACCACCACAGCTCTGATCCACTTTAGCAGGGGGACTAAGTGCTCAAGGCATTCAAAATTGAGCTCCTAATGTATTAAGTGCATTAGTAATAGTCACAGCTCTGCTAGAATTTCCATTACAAGGTCTAGATTACCAAGAGGAACAGGCTGTTTGGGATGCAGTTGACTTTAAAAAGGGTTTTAGTATTGTGTTGGATCAGAGCCTGGGCAAACACTTGACATTTTCAGAATTTTTTTTTTTTCCTTGAAAATTTTTTTTTTTTTTTTTTTTTTTTTTTTTTTTGGGGGGGGGGAGGGGATTTAAAAAAATATATAGTTTGGGCACAGTCTGAGGGAAATACCAACATGACAAAACAGGGTGTGGATGGCTCATGATGTGCATCCTTGCTGCATGTAGCTTATTGCATGTACCAGCAGCTGTTTACAAGCCTCTCTTTAATTTCACACCAAAAGTAGCCAATGACAACCTAAGAGAAAAAGGAATAGCACTAGAAAACAGAACAGCTGTAACATGAATACCTTTCATACTCTGCATTGTTGTCTGTTTCCCCTTAAAAAGACAATTTCTCAAGTTACTGACAGGAAAAGGTTAATCTATTTGGAGAATACGATCCAGAATGCACTAAATTTGCTAAATTTCATCAGTTTTACTTAGCACCRGACCAAGTTTTAAGGCTGCCTTTTTCATTCAGTGACAGCAGGATTAAGCCCTAAATCTCTTCTGGCAGGTCAGACTATGGCCAGACAGAGCTTTTTAAGAAATCCTCACTCTCCTATTTCCAGCCCTTCCTCCTCCCTCCAGCTGCCCCCTCCTCTCCATTGTGCCAGGGCAGTGTTTGCCTGGCCATGTGGCGAAGCCTATTTCTCACCCTGATCCTGCTCATGGCACATCTGTGTGAACAGCTGTGCTGACACAACAGAGGCGGCTGTATGGGGTCGCAAGTGGCCTGGGTACTCCCAACAGCACTCCCACTGAGAAATATGTACCCAGGGCTACAGCCTAACTTTCAGCTGGGTACTCCCATGCCCCAGTAGTAATATCACAGTCTTAGATAACAGCCACCAGAACTACATCAGCATTGCTGTAGGAGAGAAGCATATGTTATAATCTAGTTTATCCGGAGTAATGCTGCCAATCTCACTGTTTCTCACAGCTCTCCTTAGCTAACAGATAAGGCAGGCATCAGATCCTGGAGATACTTACAAAACCACACACACCTGAGTATTTATCTGTGCATCTTGGGTATAGTGAGAGGCTCAAAAGCAGTACATGGGCATGCTGAAAGGTCACAAGCACAAAACATCCTGGAAAAAAACAGCTATTTTATTCAATGTATTTTTTTTATGTATTATGCTATTTCATCAGAGTAATTCCTCCTTTCTGAAAGTGTTTGATTTGTCATCATCACATCTATCAACAGGAAAGGATGCGGCTTGACCTTATGTCAAGGTTGTCTACATCAAACATTGCAAATCTTTTTATTCCGAAAACTGAAGTGATACTGCTGGTCTGGGCATATGGTACAAGTGTCAGAGGCTGAAACATGCATATGACAGATAAATAAACATGGCAAAATATATCTGGAGCCCTCTGCTCTGGAAATGCGTGCAGCCTCTTAGCTTTACCTTCCTGAGAAGTTCCCTCGAATCCATAAGGAACAGGACCAAAAATAAGTGGATTTGCAAATCCACCTGTGTAAAAACATGCTGATGTCAAGTAGGAGAAAGCTGGCCTGAACAGGCACTGTAAAATTAATGATTCGTGTCCACTTGACTGCAAATAATTCTGCAAGCGAGGATGACAAAAAGCATCTACCTGCAGAGAGCAGAGGTGCTCCCCTGGTTCCCGTAATATCTGTTGTCCAGTTCTGGTCTTCTTCTAAGTAATAGCATCAGCTGAGTCCATTTTTACTACTCTGTGTCCCTTGTGGCTTTCACGTTACTTTCCTGGTGTGTTCTGCACACAATCCAGTCTTGTTCTCCGTCCCTGCTGCTATTCCTTTACACCGCAGTATCTGCACGTAGCACTATTATTTATGCAGCTTATGCAGAGACTGGTAATTCATTGATTATTGTGACTCATACCACTGGAGCTATTTCTTTCTAACAATATCTGAGTATCAGCTAGTAGTTTTTCTTCCCTATATTATCTCTGATTGGATCCATATACTGTCTGTCTGCTATGCAATGTGTGTCAGTGTGTAGATCATCATGTGATGCCTTTTTCCATGAATTTCCACTGCTTAGCTAGAGCTCAACCTTCCCTAGAAGGATTTTTCATATGCAGGTTTCTGTGTTCTCTTCTGCAATTTTTTTTTTTTTAAACTTTTCTTATGGGAATACAGATGCCAACCCAACAAAACATTTATTCACATGCTTCCTGAGTATCCTTATTGAACACAGATAACTATTTGTGTGCTTAAAATTAAACACTATTAATCAAATGCTTTATTGCATTGACACCTTAATTTGCATCACATGTATTACCAGAGGTGTGATGTAGATGAAAATGTGAATGCTTGTACTAGCTCTGAATCTTGTAATGAAGAGCTGATTTGTTACACCCACCTACCCTGGTAGAAATCCAATCTTTTTTGCAACTGAGGAGTAAGAGTTCAATAAAGTGGTCTGGACTGATACTAGTGCAAACCAAAACAATGTTTGCATTGAAAATTTTTTTCCAAAAAGTATACACAGTTGGTCTTGCAGGATAAAGAACTCTTGTTTGCAACTCTATTGATCAAAGCCATAATAAAATGCTACTGCACAGCTCAGAGAAGCCCATCCATATTAGTGACATTTTTTGCCAAGTTCAGCTCCAAAGGAATGCAATTTATGTATGCAGATTTTACCAAGATAAAGGTCATAGTGCACCAGCGTAGACTGCCACTAGTCTTACTTGTACGGTAATGTGGTAGTTTGCAGAGATTGCAAGGGCCAGATTCAGAAAAGGCTGTAGGTGTCTGAAGTGAGAGTTCAGAAGAATTTAAGGTTGTGGAGTGAAAAGTGAGATTTGGGAACTTCAACTGTTGTTTATAATCCACAGCCACGACTGAATTTGTCTGGGAGAAGAGAGGTGATGGAAGTGAAGGTCTGCCCGGTGACTGTCCTATAGATACAAGGGTGAGATTCCTCACTCCTCATTTAGAAGTTTACAGCACAGACTTCTGTCTCTGAGCTAATCGTCTAGACTTCCTTTATAGTCACTGGAGAGAAACAGGCACTTCTAAAAGGCAATTTATCTGACCCATTTTAAATGAGTCTGTGAGGAGAAAATGCACTATGCTTTGGAAATGCCTGTTTCTCACCAGAGACCAGAAAGGGCGTGTGGACGATGACAAAGACACTGCGGGTTAGGCAAGAAAGATCCCACTTCAAATTAAGGATTCACAGATAAATTTATTCTGACATTTCCCAGATTTAGAGTGTAACTAATCCCCATTTGCCTTCTGTTATGGGTGGGCAGGAAGAGGTGACATCTTACAGACATCTCTCTCTGACCTTTGAGAAGCATTGTACTTTTCGCAGATTTGTTTCATAGGCATCCAAACCTGTAAGCACCATTGGGCTGACATCTGAGAAGCAAAGCGGTGCAGAATACAGAGTTACTAGCAAATGGAAACTGTTGATAAGTGAAATGTGCATGTCCTAACATCTCATCAGCTGTACAGGTAATACTATTGTAGACTGGGACAGGCATGATTTTGTAGCAAAGGTCTGGCAGTAGCAGCAACAATTAAATGCAGGTTTATTCTAAAGAACTGATCTGTAGAAGCAGCATGAAATACCTGCAGACACCCCCCACCCTCCCCACCCCCCTGTTTACTGGATCATCACATTTCCTTGATCATCAGATTAACTGTAGCGGAAATATCACTTCTTATAAGCTAATTTTGCACCAGGAAGTTTACTCGGGGTTCTTGTAGCCAAACGAAGCTCCATCCATCCCGTGCCTCACCACCCGTAACAGCTCTCGTGAGCCAGAAGAGGCATCTTCAGAAACCTGCTACCATCAAATGCCCCGTGCGAGTTCATGGCTCTCACATGGTTCTGTACCACTGAAGGCTGAGTTCACAGCAGTGCTCACGAAACACCCCTGAGCACATCATCCTGCCTGCGGGCTGTTTCCCCCGTCTCAGAGACAGACCTTCGACTAAGTGCACATGCAAAGAAGCCAAAGAGGAAGAGACTTCCCTGCGACTGTCATTCCCCCCTCGCCCCCTGAGGTTATCTGTACACAACACATGCCTTTCTTCAGGTTTTCTCCTTGTTTAGCTTACCCTTGGCTAGGTCTTGTGATGAATTTGAAACCTGACGCTGAAGATGAATATRTCTGTGATCAAAATACAGTAGATGGATAAATTCTACATCTGTAAAAATCTACAGGAACTGGTCCAGAGAAAAGAAAAAGAAAAGAAGGAGTGACATTACATTTCGTGTCTGTACAATTAATTCAGAAAGCCATCTAGAGCAAGATAGCAAGATATTTTTAGCATATGACAGTTCAATACTGCTAAGCTTCTGTAATCCTCAAGTAGTTCTTTTATGGTGCACTTTTTAATTACATTTTACATGTATATATGGCAGTTTGTAGTCTTCTTAAAATAAATATTTCCCATATATCCATATGCATGATCCACACTTATTTTGTAGTACAAGATGTGCTGACAGAGATTAAAAGATTGCAACACAGCAGAAGGCGTTGTGCTATCTTGCAAGTGCAAAGTAGGTACCTTTATCTGACTCAGTTTTTAGCATCTGTCTTCCAATTCATAACAGCTCTTGTTCCACATAAAACTATAATCACCTCTCAAGCCTCATTTCTTCAGGCACTGACATTGTAGGCTCTTTGGGGTTGTAGCAAATAAAAACCTAAATGGAAGTTTAAGTCCCAAGGGTGAAAATGCTTAAACTGCAAAGTTTTCTTATTGCAGTCTTCAATAAAGCCTTCGTGCTGGGGGAATACACCAGAGCCTTTCAAGTGGGTTAGACAATAGCTAATAATACCTATTTTCGTTACAAGGATGTAACACCTTGCCTCTCAGGGTGGGGTTAGGAGAAAAAACCCTTTCATTAAAACTCTTTTTTCCTTCCAAAAATGAGTACCTTGCAAAACTCTGGAAGCAGGGGTTTTAACTGAGGGAAAGGTTAAAAATTACCTTTTTTTTTTTTTTTTTTTGCACTTGCTTATTTGTGCCTCATTGTAAAGGTAATCTGATTAGCTTAGTTGTGCCCAGGTTCAGTTAGCAGTGAGGCATGCTGAGCGCTGCAGTGAGCAAGGAGGTGACACGAGGAAGCTCCCTCTGCCTTTTGCCCATCTGATGGGGATGCCAGTACCCATTCCTTCTGGGGAGACTGAGAAATCAGGGCACAGCCACCGACAGACGATTTGGGGTGTCCATCCCCGAGGAGGCTGCAGGAGTGGAGGGTCCCTGCAGGGATGCCCCTCGGCATCATGCTGCAGCCCAGCCTGCCCTCAGCAGCACTGCCCCTCATTGCCCTCCTGTCCCACTGCTGGGGCACTGGCATCAGCCCTCCTCGCTTGCTTCACTCCCCAGCACCACCGATGGGGACACAGTGCCGTGGATTTGGCCCTGAGGAGTTGTGGGATGTGTTTTGTTCTGCTCAGTCGTCTTTAAAAATATTTTCCTGCTGGGCCTGGAGCCTGGTCAAAGCTAGGCTGGCTCGATGGGAAGGGGAATGGTGTTACCCTGCTGCTAACACAGTGATGTCAGTGGAATCATAGATATAAATTAGAGTAAGAAAAGTCTTAATCCTAATCTTTGTCTGTCTCCACCTTCGCCCCTCCCATTGCTGCCAGCACCTCCTTTTCGCACACTTGGAAGGGGTTTTATGATGTTTTTACTGGCAAATAGCTATGGTTTCTGTATAACAGGCTTTCTTGTAAGGAAAGAAAGATCAAATAAAGAAACACAGTTTAGACAAAACTAGTATCAGAACTTGCAAGTAAATGGGTGAGACACTGAACTGTGGTATTTCTATTGCACTTCCTAATACAGAGTAAGAAATAGGTCCCTCACCTCTCAGCTCGTCACCTCATGTCTGACAAAGGGAAACCCCTGGAGGCTTGCCACTGTTTCAGACATAAAGGCTGAGAAAAGAATTTGGCATCCATCAAATAGACGGGACCTTTAGGTGTCCAACTTTCCCTCAGGACTGTGGTGGAGCAGGCACACTTCACTGGGATTGCCTGAGCTGAGCATGGGCTTCCTTACAAAGGAGAGACTCTGTGAAGTCTTCCCCATTTACTCCATGCTAACTCTTAAGCAGTAAGTGAAAAGTAAGTAGCATGAAGTGTCRCTACCGAAGCATAAGCCACAGGCACATGCACCGTGGAAACAAGTCCTTAGGAGAAGAATAAAGTCCTTTAAAATATTTAAATATTGTAATCAAAGTAATAAATAATATAAAATTTAGAAATTAATAGTGTAATTGTTAAAAAGTTTTTTAAGCCACCAACTTGCTAGGAAATTTTGTGAGAACAGGAGAAAAAATAAACCCCACCTTCTCTCCTGAAGCAAACAAACTCTCTTAAATCCTTGCTCATGAGATCTGTGTTTCCCAGATATGTTTGCCAGCAATGGGAAGAAAAGAACCTCTGGTATGGAAGCCTCTTACTTTGCAGATTTTTTATAAACTCCCACTACCTATGAAGGTATTTCACAAGACACTGTATGATTAGCTGTTGAAACTGTAGTTCAGCCAATATTTTAAAAGACTAATACTGAAGTGGAAAATTGAGTTACTGTTAGTAACTTTGCAAAGAGGACAAAACCTGCCTAACAGAGGAAAATAAATCAATGACAGGACACTTATCTAGGGGGAAGATAAATTATCCCTACAATCTATTTTTTGACTTTTTTTTAATTTTAAACTGCAGTGCGTGCAAATCAATGGAAAGCAATGGGCATTTAACTTAAGTTCCACAGTATGAAAAACATTTTTCTGAAAAAGGACTTGACAATTTGTAATGCTTTTGCAATTTCTTTTTCCAGAACAAATGGCCTTTCCAGGTCAGTAGTAGAGAAACAGAAAGAAATTCTAAAAATTTTAAGGTTACAAGGTCAAGCACTGTTAGGTCAAAAAGTGACAGCTAGGGTTTCTAGTAATTTAATGTTTAATGTTTAATGCAATACCAAATTGTGCCTATGGCAATCATTGCTGCACACTTAATTTTGCACAAGATTCCTGCCCCAGAGAACAGACAGTCCTTCCCAATCAGCAGGTATTCTGCATTTTACTTTGGTGACTATTTGAATCTAGACTTCATCCTCTATACTATTCAAATTATTTTTAAAATTTAGGATTGTTAGATTCCTCTCAGTGTTTTTCTCTTCTCATCACAACATAGAGGTGCCGATAGCAATTTTTGTAGTTGCTACATAAAGACATAYAGCAACATTTGTTGATTGTCTCTTCTGATAAATTCATGTGGTTTACTGAACTAGTCCTGCAGGAAATAAATGGCAAATGCTACACAGTTGTGTTAATCCACTTTCTTGGATGAATGTGGGACAAGCCAGGGACAGAACAGGCAAAGGTCATAGTCATCAAGAGCAGCCACCATCTCCTTTCCCCGCACTTGAAGGCTTTGGGTTTGGCTGTGCTGGCAGCACTGTCTGCTGCAGCCATGCCTCCCGCCTCCTCACCCCTTTGCAGCTCCTATGTAAAGGATTATGATGGATAGCACAGGAGTAACTTCCCTTGCAGGTCCAGTTATTGTTGTGGACATCAAAACATCTGCTGATCCCCGCCTCACTCCTGCTGGTCCTTCTGGTAACCCAGTGCCTACCCCCAGCCTTGTATCCTGCACCTTCACACCACGCTCACCCTACTGCTGCAGGAAACTGAAATGTCACTGACAAAGACAGAATAGGAAAAGAAAATGCAGTTTTCCTTTGCACCTTGGGGAAGATTTATGCTGAATGTGGAGATGCTACTACAGCCAAGAGCCATCAGGTGCTGTGTTCTTTTCACCTGAAAACCAATAAAGCTCTCTTCCTGGCCAACTTTACTAAAGTATGTTTGAGGGTCTAATTCAGTGACACTAGAAGGCCCATGTGTAGTAGGTCTCTGTCAGTAAGTGAGAAAAACAAGTGGAGATTTCAAGGCAACTATAGTTTAAGTCAACAGGACCTCTCATATTTATGGCTTTTTCTGGATTGGTTCATAAAATTATAGCTAATCCTAGTTTGTAAAAACAAGCAAGTTCACCAGAATGAGTTGAGTTTGGCCAAACTTCCCAAATGTGCCTCCCTGCCTGGGAAATCTACTCATGATGCTGAGGTGTGGGTAAAGCAGAAAATTAAAGCACGTACGTCACCAAAGTACTATTAGCCCAATACTCTTGAACCCAGGAAGAGAAGGGAAGACCAGAATCATAACACCTATATGCTTCTAATAAGGATACAATAATTAACCTTATTCTATATCTTACATGTTTGTGCTAATGATACTTTATTCACAATAGCAGCTCTTCTGAAAGGAGCTCGTAATTGCTACAGCATCTGTTTCAGACAGTGAGGGAAAATATTGTGTGCCCAAAGCAACTGGACAGAAGGGTGGCGTGGTTGAGCACTAAGAAAGTTTCTCAGTCCTCTACTCAGTCTTCCCAGGTGAAGCAATGTGCCTCTTAAGGAGTAAATCCTTTGTTTTTTATCCCCTTCTGATCCTTTTACCTAAGAAGCTGTGGTGAGACATGCCTACAGGGATAGCTGAGCCATTTGTGTTAGATCATCTACATATTCATGTTACCAGCTGAGCAAACCAAGAAAAAAAAAACATACAGCAAAGGAGAGAAAAATATTTGCATGTAAGGTAATAGTGTCAGGAACACAGCATCATTTCTAAGCCACAGGCTGCTCACAGGGGTTTGTTTGTTGTTGTTATTGCTTTTTTGAAAGAGAGATATTAAACTCTGAGTCTTACCCATGCAATATTAGCAAGCTCTCACAGGTAGGGGTGGTAATTATAAGGCTTCATTCATTGGGAAGAATGTTGAAAGCCTGAGGGACATGGTTTCTTGGTATGGTATAATTGTACTTCCTTCTCATAAAAGGACAGTGCTTATTTCCCATAACAGCCTGGCAAGCATAAATAGTTACCTGTACCAGACCCAAACCACTATCCATTCATGTCAGGGGAAAGAGTTTCATTGTCCTCAGTGAGTGCTGCTGGATTGGGTTCATAAACCCTCTCAAATAAAGCATTTAAGCATGCAAATAGACTCATTGCTCTGAATGGGAACATTCATGTGCTTTGCTATGCTAATTATAGAGATCAAGAAATATCCGTATATCTACATGAACAGCAAGTCAGAAACAAGAACAGAATTGCAAAGACTTCGTTTGGAACCACAAGCTAGAAATCCTCAGCCGGACCATACTGCRTTGAGGTCCTCATCACATGGGGCCCATGCACCTTCAAACCTTTTTTTGACTTGAGTCGGCTGCAGCTCTGTCCCTTTCTCTAGCTTTTCTTTAGTTTTGAGGTTCTTTAGTTTCCTTTGCTTGTTTCCAGGGTTCTTTTAGGCCTTTTAATAAACTGTCACCTGCCTTTGGCTCCCAGAAACAGATCTGACCCTCCTCACAAAAATCTTCTCAACTTCAGAGCACTCTTTCCCACAGCTCTCTTGTGATGGATATTCCGGGTCCAGGGATCCAACATTACAGCTGAAGCAGACTACACAGACTTTATCAAGGATCCTGTACATAACTTTGAAGAAAAATGCTAAAGCCTTAGTCTTTTCTCTACCTCTGGTTTTCCAACAGTCTTTTATTCCTTGTGATTAAAACTGTAAGGAAACAAACATTCTCTCTCTAGCACATATGTTATTTTCTGGAAGACTATTTTTTTTCATCTCTTGATCTAATCTGGTAATTTTTTCCATATCTTTCCACCTGCTCTCTAAAAAGAGAAGTCTGACAGCTTGTCTCCTTTTTAGGAGATTTTGATTAGTCTAATCAAAAGATGATAGTCTCCCCTCAAATACCCTATTGCTCATCTCCCCCTTTCTCTCCGAGGTAGTGTCTCCAGGAGTGGTTCATTTGAGTGGACAATCATCAGATTTAATAAGTCTCATCATTCTAATGACAGCTCTAAGGATTTCTCCCATCAGCTCTTGTGGTTTTAGCTCAAAATGGAGGAAGCTGATAATGGAAAAGACAAACTCCTTCCTCCTGTCTGCCGTCCCATTCAACACAGCAGTAGAAGCATTACAGCATGCACCTGGGGAAAGTCCTCTGTGTCAAGCAAACTGAATTAATAATGTGTGTATTCCTCAAATCCTTACTTTGGGTGTTAATGTCCAAATAAAAGCCAAGAAAAAAAAAAAAAAAAGCATTAAATTCTGCTTTATTTGGAAATCTGGGTTGGAAAAAGCACAGCCAGATGCCGGGAAGATTACCAGTTCATCCACACTACAGGGCTTGAAACCGTGAGGAAGGGACTGCACCACCTCAGGCACGGTCTGTCTGGAGCTATCCTGAGAAGGGCACAGTCACCATTTTAGGCCTGTAGCTAAATGTCACAATCTGGCTCTTAATCAGCTTCTTGCACTTAAAAGCTTCTTCCATGGGACTGTATATTTAATAACAACTGAGGGTGGTGTCTCCTAAAACGCTGGGTGTGAGCAGAACCTGAGGGCTCTTCTGTGGTATTCCAGCTGGCTGGTACATCTGAAAGCAAACCTCAGCCTGCTCTAGAAAGATGTATTCAATGTATTTCATCACCTCCCCATTTATTCATTCATGTGCCAGTGGCCTGTGCCCCATGACTCAAAGCCTATTGAACTCCGCAATAGTTGTTCTCATGAACCTCCATGGGTATTTGATTTAGCCCCCCCAAAGCAATTTGTTTTGGAGAGTTGTTCTTTCTAAATATTGTTCCTTTATAGACGTTTGAATAAAAGTTTTCAAGACTCACAATGTGTCCTGTAGCACATTTGGGGAGGGGAGGGAAAGTTGCAATACACAAAAAGTATAAAAGTCAACAATTCTTTTGTAATCTGGAGAAGGAGATTATTGTGTTCTTCTGGCTACAGCTAAGAAGGTGCTGATGCAAAAGAAGACTGCCATGCTTCTCAGAATTAAAATTTATACTTTTCCAGAAAAAAACTTGTAGTATTATGAGTCTTATGATGAGAACACACCTGTAGTCAAACCATAGTCATACAGAATAATTTCACCATAACAACAGAAAAAGAAATGGAATGACTACCTGTTCTTTTATTAAAACCATAATAGATAAAAATCTGTCAAATAAGAATTTTTAAGGAGTCCTTCTTAGAAGTTAAAACCAGATAAATTTATTACCTGGGGTAATTTGACCAAAGACATTGTTTTAAAGGGGATATACTCAGTTACTAAATGTGAAGGGGAAAACAATAAAAATTGTCTTCTAAGTAGCAACAAGATTCTTAACTGTCCATTAGTTTTTGGGATATTCTGGTATACTTATTTTGGAACTAATACTTGGCACAGCTGTAATAAYGGATCACATTTAATCAGAAATAGTTAATTTAAGTTCTAAAGCTTAATTGCGTGGTCAGTAGATTGAGAATTGCAATTTACCTAAATTTTCTAAATTTAAGCAAGAACTTTACTTTATGCAAATTAATCTTTAGCAGTATGCCTCCGACCAGGCACTGTAGGTTCAGTCCTGAGAGCGGTGGCCCTGTGGTTCCCATCAAAAGTTTTCTGCTGTTGTTTCACTGCAGAAGGTTCAGACCAGGATGTAATCTCGAGTTATTTCAAAATCTGAAGGGAATTTGACTTTGGAAGAAGCATGGGCAGAAGACAGGATGGTTTAGTTCACATGGAGCTCTTCAAGAGCTCTTAGCACGGCCTGTGTCAAAATGGAAAAGTCTCTAAAACTTGCGCTCCTGAGCTATTACRCTCCCAGAAGACTGGGCCATAGCAGCCGATGTGAAACACATGCCATCTCCTGCCACATGGGCAGTGCCTAGGTGCAAGTCCAGGGCTGGAGCCCTTCCACCTCCCCTTGAGCCCCGGCAGGCAGTCCAGGGCAGGCTGGTGCAGAAGCTACTTGTTTACCCTCCGGAGCTGCGCTGTTGGTCGTGGACCAGCAGGACGTGTGCCAGGCTGAGCTGGTGACTCACGCCTCCCTCCCCCAGAGCTGCCCCTGCCAACAGCAGGAATTACCCACCAGTCGGCCGGTGCTAATGGGAAAAGAGCAAAGGTTTGGACGCAGCCGTGAAGGGGCTGGTTGCATGCCAAGGCAGACTTCGAGCTTGCTTGAAGGCACATCTGTGTAGACATAACAAAGGGCAGCTCTCTCCCATTCAATCTCAGTCAGCCCATGGAGCTTACCTCTGTCTGAAAGACATGAGATTGTTCGTGCTGTCTGGTAATACAATTAAAAATATTTTATTTTCCTCCTGAGTCCTTGCAAGATGTGTGTGGATATGTGCATGTGAGTGTGAGAGACTAAGCACAGGGAAATGGGACCTCTCTAAATACGTTAGCGTAGACTAAGCATTTTGTACTGTTTAAACTATTCCGTTTTCTAATTTAAAAAGTCAGGGCATTAGTTCATTGTAATTCTATCTTGGAAGAGAAAAAAAAAAAAGAACAGCAAGCTTAGAAAAGTAAAATACATTAAAGTCTCAATGTTCTGGTGAGCACACCAGTGTGTGCAGACAAAGCAAAACTAAGTCTCTGCTTGGATTCACAGTCAGCACCTTATATAGGTCAGATTGCAGCAGCAATGTGAGTAGGGAGCAAGTTAGTCCTGCATCCATGCTTCTAGCATGCCTATATCATATACCTTGAGTGGCCCACCTTCCCTTCCCCCTCAGAAAGCAAAGAGAAAAACACAAACATCCTGGGAAAAATGTAACAAGAAATGTGTAAAATAATTTCACAGACTRTAGTTTGACTGTTTTGTGAGTGCCAGGAGTTTTATGAATGAACTCTTTATAGTGTTCAACCAATAAACCTCCAACATTTGGAGGCTTTAATTACTGCTGCGTTTTTCCTTTTTTTTTTTCTTTTTTAGTGTTTCATTTCAAACACCTCCAGCGGGACAGTGTAAATCACAGAGCTCAGACCTTTGTGTATATTATTACTCTTTCATGTGGCTCATCTATATTACCCAACAGTAAAATTCAGTGTCAATATTTCTGAGACAATGTGTACTTAACTTCTTTCTTTTTTTTGGTCAGGTGCTAATTTATTATTCCTGTGTACCAGGAGCTGTCTGTTAATGATGCATAATAGGACTATTTTAGTCCACAAAGCGGGAGGAAATGCATATATAAATCATTCTCCCCACCACCACACTCTTTTGGGAAGCACAAAGAGCATACATTAATAATGACTGTAGTGAAGACTAGCACTTTGTTGGAGCTAATGTGAAGAAGAAACATAGCTTCCTCTCAGGAACATTCAACACTTGAAATAATGGACATCTGCTAAGTGATATTTCTTCTGGTTAGCTAAGAAGGCTTGCTGGTTTCCTAGGAATCATCAAAGTTTTCTTGTGCCTCTTCATTCTTGGGCCACTCCTAGGGCAGTGGTTATTGCAGCTGGGCTAGGTCTGTTTCTAGGGCTCATCTCCTAATTTTCATTCCTGGAGTCCTGCTACTGTAATTAACCTTCAGTATTGTGGTAAGATCTCCCACCAAGGCACCAAAACTTTGTCCAAAGGACAAGAGAGAGTCTTTTCTAGTTGGAAAAGCCAGGAGGAACTTGTTCTAAAAACTTGTCCTAAACCCACCCACAAAGAAGACTTGACCAACCAGAGTGACACACTAAAGGCACATGATCTTTGACCAAGCGCTYTCTGGCTTAGACATCTCTTTTTTAGAGCACCCTGGAAATAGATCCAGAAATCCTCTCCAGAACTCTAGAGTTCAAAGTTTCCCCCAGTAAATGAGAGCAAACCTGTCCCTCTCTTCTGTGTCCAAATGTACTGGTGTCGGTCTGGGCTGGCACAGGAAAAGCTCAACTGCACCATGTCAAGGTGCAGTCCTGGCCTTGGAGCCCATTTCCAGCATTCACCTGCAGTGTCTGCTTAGGAAAGGAGTAAACCAAGGTGAGTGTAGTAAGATCCCTCCTGCTTCCAGCAATTAGCGATTTAAGGATTTCTCACGTTGGAGGCTGCATCCAGAGTTCCATGTTTAATCTGTCCTCCATGGATTTGTCTACAGTGCACCCTTATCTCCCTCAGACATTTCTGCAGGGAGTTCTCATTGCTCCTCAGATGGTAGCCGTTCCACATCCTTCATCACCCTGGACAACCTTCCCTGTACTTAAATAGTGCCATCAAAGATGAGATAAGCAGAACTGCACATAGTTTTCAAGCTATGGGCACATCAGATGTTTATACAGTGGCCTAATAATGCTCTCTGTTCTGTCCTCTACTCCTTTTCCAGTAGTTCATAATATTTTATTTGCCTTTCTGACTGCTGCTGAGCACTGAGCTGGCACTTTCAGAGAACTATTCACAATGATGCCAGCATCACTTTCCTGAATGTGGTAAAATAAAATTTAGAGTTGTCATAAGCTTCTCCTGGACTATTTGGATCCAATTATACTCCCCACTATATCGCTGGAGGCTGGAGAGGTTTTTGGCACATGCAAGACTTTTTTCCATAGACACCCCTTTTATTACCAGCCCTTCAAGTGGCTTGTGCAGCTGACATGGCACTGCGTATTCTTATTCTTGGGATGTTCTGGAACAATATATTGTGTCCTGCAGAAACACTCATTAGCTGTGGCTTATTCAAGAGACAGTTTGTTTTGTCTTCTGCTGCACTATTAACTGCCCTCCTTCTCCAGAATATCTCCTCCTCTCAGCAGAACACTTAAATTCTTAACTTTGGGAGGGTAAAATGTTCTTTTCAGCTGGGAACCCACTTCATAAATCTGTGTGTGAATCTTTCCAGTACATCAGACTTGATATTTTATATAAACATGCAGATTTACAGCCATATTTTATGCAAACATGTACATACCATTAATATATGAAGTTCATTAGYGGCTCTTGATTGGGTCTAGACAAAACAAGGATGTCTTCAAGGGATACAATGAGAAGAGATCATTATACATATGCAGTTAAGTGGGATGAGATCTGTAAGCAGAACTAATATCTTTCATTAGACAACTGGTATAGTCTGAAAAATAAAAAACAAGCTCTCGGGCACATAAGATATTCAGATCTGAAAGAAAAACAGCAGCTTTCAAAGCTAAAGACAAGCACAGACCAATTGCTTAAAGTTTAGTTAAATATGTACCAATTAGATCATCTCTGAAAAAATGACAGCTGGTATCATTGAAGTAGAGGTAGAGTACCACTAGAAAATGTAGAGTTAGGGTTATTTTTTCCTCAGCACTTGGCTTTTATCAACATTGAATTTCATTTGCAATTTTATCACCCTGTCTCTCCAGTAATGTGAAAGCTTTCTGCAGCTCTTCACAGCTCACTGTAGATTTGATTATTATGAATAACTTTGCCATCAGCAACCTTTATCACCTCACTATTCCTTGCTTTTACCAGATGATTTTTACATTGAGTATCCATACATCCTGCTTTATTACACAATACCAGCATACTGGTACTGTATGGCAGTACAGCCATAATCCGTGCCATRCTCATCATCAAGTTTTTGTAAACTTCGAAGCATAGGAGAGTTTCATGAAGTTGACCATCACACAATGAGATAGTTTTTCAAACACTTGAGGATGCTTGAGGAAGGATTCACTTGACAGCTCAATTTAAAAATAAAACCAAATCCAGAAAACTTAGGGCATGCAGTATAGCTCCTCTGAGAAATGTTTATTTACATCAGCTGAAGATCTATCCATGTGTATTTTCTGCTTTTAATTATGCATAGCATTGTATAGGTTTTCAAAGACTATTACAAAATACTTTCTATTTTACTCTCAGCTGTAAATGTACTGACCTATACCTCCCTATCTTGTGAGCCAGACACCATACCCTTTGACTTAGAGCCTTGTAACTGAGTGAAGTTTAGTGGAATTGCATCTGCTGTGCTTTCAGATCTAACTTTGATTTGAACACCAGGCAAACAGAGGTATGGAGGGTTTGTTTACAGTTATTTCCTATGTCTCAGAATGGAACTAAAAAAATCATTTCACCAGTAAATAAATGACTTGCATCATGGATTGGCAGGAAATGCAATTTCATGGTCGGACATAGTATATCAACATGAGATTTGCCTGGGTTTCTGCCAAATATTTAACATAGTCTACGTGTGGTTTTGGAATTGGACAAGCTATTATTTAAATGCTGTAATCTGTACTTCAGATAGAACAATGTGCCTGACAAACACAGTAGATAGTTGGAAAAATACTAATTATTATTATTTTCAGTTTCAGTAAGATTTGATAGGTCTTTTTCTGGAATTCTGTTGCCTTCCAAATTTTGTGTTAAAAGTTTGGGAAATATGAGGACTACTATTTTTTTCTGAGTTTGCCTATTACCATGGAAATATGAATTCTTATAGACATAATAAATAAGACATCAGTCACAATAGACTGCAGACCCTGAATCTATCCCTGGGCTCTAGGCTTTCTGTGCTTGTCTCCTGGAAGGGGAACAATAGATGGGCACCTCTCCAAAACATTCCTTACTTGGCAGCAAAAGGAGACTTCGCCCACTGTAAACTGTGCAAAGCGATGCCATGCCCTCTAGGTTACAACAGCTGGAAATGTTAATCCTTGATCATTATCAGTGGGCAGCTGAATTAAGACCTCACTGAAATGAGTGAGGAAGCTGATGCTGCTCAGTACCATAGTGCTATGCCCTCTGTTAACCCATACTGTGCCAATCTGTAGCAGACAACAAACCACAGAGATCCTGAATATTTTCCCCACTATGGTCACTCTGATACTAAAAGCCAATACATTAAGTCAGTATAATGTTCAACCAAAGCTCATTTAATCTCATGTGAGACTGAACTGAATTATGTTGCAGCATGTAGATTTGCCCCCAAGCATTTCTATGTGTACATTTGCCCTTAAGCATTCCTGTATTGGTTACTCCCTCTTCAGCTCCTACAGTTTTTCTTAGAACCATGTCATGTAGGAAATTACTTTATTATAAAAGAAGCGTGGCCAGCAGGTCAAGGGAGGTGATTCTGCCCCTCTACTCCACTCTGGTGAGACCCCACCTGCAGTACTGCATCCAGCTCTGGAGCCCTCAGCACAGGAAAGACATGGGCCTGTTGGAGTGGGTCCAGAGGAGGGTCACAAAAATGATCAGGGGGATTCCTATACAGAAAGGCTGAGAGAGTTGGGGTTCTTTAGGCTGGAGAAGAGAAGGCTCCGGGGAGACCTTATTGCAGCCTATCAGTACTTAAAGGGGGCTTATAAGAAAGATGGGGACAGACTTTTTAGTAGGGCCTGTAGCGATAGGCGAAGGGGTAATGGTTTTAACCTAAAGAGGGTAGATTCAGACTAGATGTGAGGAAGAAATTTTTTACGGTGAGGGTGGTGAAACACTGGAACAGGTTGCCCAGAGAGGTGGTAGATGCCCCATSCCTGGAAACATTCAAGGTCAGGTTGGACGGGGCTCTGAGCAACTGGTCTAGTTGAAGATGTCCCTGCACACAGCAGGGGGGTTGGAGTAGATGACCTTTAAAGGTCCCTTCCAACCCAAACCATTCTGTGATTCTATGATTCTATGMTTCTATGTTTTTAATTTCATTTTTAAAAATTAAATGGGAAATGCTGAAGAACAAGATTTGTAAATGTATCTTTCAAGATATTTTTCATGGAAGGCAATATTATCTCACCCTTGTCACTGAAAAACCTAAGTCTCATTGCTTTAACTTAACTTACATAAATAAATACATAGTCTGTCAGAACCACTTTACCACTTTGTTGGGGGCTTATAGCGGTCATAAAAAAAAAGATATGGTGTCCAGTTTGGTGTCCATAGTGTGAAAAGAATTATTAGCTTCCAGATTCTTATTTTTCTTACAAGTTAGACCTATTTTGTGGAGATATATTCAAAAGGGAAGCTAGAAGCATGTATGGTAATAACTAAGATCAATCTTAGCAAAATGAAACTGTATTTAGACACTGTTTCATTTTGGGTTTAGGTCCAGCCAAAAAAAGAGCCTACATGTCTAAAGCCAGGAGTGTGAGAAAAAGTCCTGTTCATCTGTTGTCAAAAMTGGAGTCTCATAAATATCACAAATGCCTTGGCTTTCCATTTGTAAAGCTCTCAAGAATGGAGGAAACGCAACTCCTTTGAACCTGGGAAAAGGATACATTTTATAAAGTGGGTTTGTATTTTATTTTATTTAATTATCAAGGAAATAGCCTGCATTTTGTTATGTTTCTTTCCCAAGATATGATGTTGGAAACTTTAAAGAAGAACAGATGGAAATTTGTTTTGAAAGGATATAATTAAGGATCAAGAGAAAACTAATCTGGATTTAAATAGCTTAAAGATGTTGTTGAATGCATTAGTGCAAGAAAATATTAAACTGCAATGCAAGTCAGAGGCTCTTTGAAAGAAACCCAAGGACTCCAATCTATGAGCAGTCATGCTGAAATTTGGTGCATGTGGAGATAATCCATATGCATTGGTGCAAAAATTATTTAAAGAATTTTGGTTGCAAGATTTGACCCTGGAAAATTTGACATTCAGGTCTTTCTGGTTTAGCTCCTCCTCCATCCTCTCTTATGTCTTGATTCAGTGAATCTAGGAAAAAAACCCATGACTTGGAAAGGCAAAGATCCTGTGTTTTTTGTATATAGATATAAAGGTAGGTGTGTACATAAGTATTTTGCTGAGCAGAACTGGCTTGCTGAGTTGTGGGACATAAGGATCATCTGGTTTCAGACCTTTCCAAGATTATTAGCAAATTCTGAAAATTAGTACAAGGCTGATATTTCCAGCTGCTTTTGAGACTCTGTCCTGCGAGACTGACCCTGAAGAAGCAGGCACTGTGCCACCATGTATATTGCTTATTCTACAGGTCAGAATATATCACCTCTGTACTGAAAGTTTTTAGTAAAACTGTGGTGAAATATGGTGTGATGCTGTTTCCACAGAGGTCCTCGACAAAAAAGAAATCTCCCGTCAACCTCCATGGTGAAGGATTGTCCAATTTTCATTGATGAGAAGATCATATCCTGTGCCTCAAAAAGAAAATAGAGTCATATATGCAAAAAGGTGTTCCAAAAATTAGGGTGACACCTATGTCAGTATCTTGCTCAGCTACCTGACTGATAAAGAAAAGTGCCAAGTTTCTGGATAGTCCCGGAGAAATGAGGAGGTGCTATGAGTTTAAAAATCAATTAAATTGTCTGATTCGTCACTTTCTTTAAATAGCGATTAGAAAGATAATCTCTATTCTCCAGGGTATTTGATAAAACTTTAGTGTAACAGGCTGAGGGTTTTCAATTTTATTTGTCAGATGTCACCATCCTGGTTCCTAAATGGAAATTAAAATTTTCTTAGATTTTATTTAGTTTTTATTGGCTTTTAGGTTGACTTAGGTTGTATTTGTTGGAAATTTTGACTTACACAGTTATAAGCTCATATGTTTGAATTTTTGGTAGATTTGTTTTCTTCTAGGGGGTGGCTGTATGGATAGATGAGGGGAAAGAGCTTGATTCCTTTTATTTTTGCCATGGTGAGGTGTTTGAGGAATAAAGGTCTAAAGTTTAAGAGTAGTTTGTAGTGGATGTTTGTAGGGGGTTTTTTTTGAGTACTGCTTCACTTTTTTTACGAAATTTTTTTTTTTTTAAGTGACAAATAAAGAAGAAAAAAACCTCTCACACCTTACCCCTTGCCTTAATGAAATTATAATTTAGTAATTCTAAACATATGGCACTTTTAAATGATGGATTTGAGATAATAGCTTCAAGTGCAATAAACTGTCATGTAAACTGTGATTAAGCACCATAATAATAGGAACACCCACCTATTGTATTAGAAAACCACTTTTACAGCTTGTGTCAGCGAGGCAATATCTCAGAAGATTGGTAATAGCTAGACCCAACCCTCTCCCCCGCACTAAAAAAATGACACAGGCAGCATTTGGACAACTGAGTTCAGGGGAGCGATCCACTATACTGTTGCCTCGGTGACTCGCAGAGAGCAGAAGACCCTGGTGGAGRATGAGCTGTGGGCTGTCCCTGCCACGTGTCCTGATGGTGGCCTGCAGGGTGATGCTGCTGGTTCCTGGTGGTTTGCCTCAGGCAGTCGGCTTCACCGCCCACTTCCCACAGGGAGCGTAACCTGCRGTTTCCGCATACGGACCAATCGGTGGCAATATTTGCTCCCTACACATCAGGGTTTGCTCACCCAAGCCCTTACCACTCTTGCTGTGCTGTGAACCGCATCAGGGAACTGACCTCTCCAAAATAAGGCTCTGAGGGAAAAAAAAATTACGTTCCTTTCCCTGAAATCATACATTAATTTCTCCTCCTGACATGTGTTTGTCACTTGTTGTGTAGGGTCCCCTCCCACTGTCACTAGGGGCAATCCTGGTTAAAGAAGGTCCCACCTTCCCTTAATCCTGCACACCCATCCCCGCAGCTGGGCATGTGCAGCTCTCTGTAGGGTTGTGCTACTGCTTGATCGCTCATACCATTTTGTGGCATGGTTTCACAAACAGCTTAATCAACACAACTGAGAGGAAGGAAAACTCAGGAGGGTGGYGGTGGGAACAAAACCCTCCGGATGGGAACCTCTCAAACCAGCTTTGCCAGCAGAGATATTGCAATATGGAACTACACCCCTAGGCACTAGATGCAGCATCATGAATTCCAACCTAAAGCCAGCACCTAATTTTCAAGCACTGTAGAATTGAGCATTAGAACACCAAAAGCCTTTCTTTTTCTTTTTTTTTTTTTTCAAATAAATCCTACATGGCTTGTGATAACACATCTACCATTTAAAATATGAAATCTCTAATCTTAGAAAGGTACAAAAACATTACTTGTGGGCTTGTTAAAACTGTTTAATGGAATTACGGCATAGCATCTTATTTCTTTCTCTACTTTTTAAAATGTCCTTTGGCGTCGGGGCCTTAAGTACAAAGAGCTGTTGGACCTGCTAATCAGAAACAAAGAAGCAACGGGACAACCCAGTGCCCAGAGTTACATTCTCAATTAATAGTGATGTGACTTCAGGGAAGCTTGCCCTTATATATTTCCAATATGTATGACAGTATCTTAATCATTAGATCATTCTAGATTTTCCCTCATTCTAAAACTGGTAGTTTAATTACAGTTTAATTTAGATGCATTGTAGAAAAGTTCACTGATCATCTTTTGTCCAGGCAAAACTGGAATGCCTGTGATGTCTTGACAGTTACGCTTGATACATTTTTTTCAGTCTTATTTTAGATTAAATCACAAAACAAACTAGTTTCTCAATTCAAACATTAAAGTCTGGCCTATCTCACCAGCCTCCTTTTGAATATGCCAGTGATTCCTTAATGAAGTATGAATTACTGATTATGAAACATGAAGAGATAAAATAAAATCTAAAATGAATAGCACACGCCCTCTTACAGTTGAGCAGGAACTAGAGTCTGATTGTATTAATGAAGAACATGATCTTATTATGGATGAGAGGAATAATTCATTGAAATTAATTTGAATTTTTTTTTCTTTTTTTTAGTATATTTCTTTAATTAACTGTATGGCTTGTAATTTCATTAACTAAATGAAAACTGTGTCACAACCTGTAGCCCTGTGGGTATATACATATGCACAGACTCAGATGGGTGGTACGAACTCAAACCTCCTTTCTGGAATTCAGCAATTCCCAGGGGTGGAGAGCATTGTCGTTTGTGCTTGAGTGGTTGGTTTGTCACCACTGGAGGGGATGTCACCAACCCTCCTCCTGTAAAGAGCCACTTTGCCTATCTGGGGAGGCAGGGGGACGAAGGCCGTGCAGATGCACAGTCCCTCTTGTGATGGGTTCTTGTTGTGGGGAAGGAAAGTCTTCTTGCAGCCTCTGTGTAGTTCTTTAAACAACTTGAATTAACTTTGAAAATAATTTGCCACTTCCTCGAGTGACAGATTTGTCTCTGGCAGGCCAGGAGTCCAGTCTGGAAGGCGACTGCCCATCGGGTCTGTCATGCATGTTCAGTAGGTCCAACCTGAGAGGCACTCAGTTTACTGCTTCCTTACCTGCTAGTGTTGGCATGATTGCATTTTACAAATCCCAGCTCAATATGTGAAAGAGTACTATGCCACGCCAGCTTTTAGGGTTGCTTCTAGGTTGAATTTGACCCATTGTGCTTTGAGTAGTAGCAAGCACAAAGAGGCTTTGWTCTTGACTCAAGTTTATAGACATACTATTTTTATTATACTTGGTAAATCAAGTGTTTTCATAGGTTAGATCTTAAAAGAGAAGTTCCCACATGGGTATTTCCCAGTTTCATTGTCAAACTTTGCTGAAGGTAGCTGAAGAACAGGCTTGAGGAGGTTAAAGTGGCAGTGGACCTGTAGCACGGTTCAGGTGGCTCCAGGTGGGCTGTGACCGCTCAATGAGCACTGGGCAGAAGGTTCAGCTGCCASGGCTGGATGCTCCTCTGGCAGACCTCTGCCGCACCTTGGCCCTTGCCCCTTCTACTTCTGTTCTGCAACAGCTTCTCTGAGCACGGGCTGGGTCTTTGTGAGCTGAAACCCATGTCTGAATCTCCTTTTCCCCGTTGGAAGCCGAGCCCAGGTCCAGGAGGAAATTCGCCTTGCCCCCAGTTCTTTGACAGTCTGAGCTCCCTCGAATCAATTGAAAACAATAAATGCTGAGCCCTCTCCGGTCACAGCTCCATGTGGTCTGAAAAAGCAACCTTAGAAAACCTGCAAAATGGAAAACAAATTTGATTTYACGAAATGGATACTGCTTCATTGTCATTTTTCTATCTTCTCCTTTTGTACCTTGTTTATTTCCCCTCATTGCCTGTGAGACTTAGCATTTGTTGATAGCAAACCTCACCTACTTACCTGAAAATCCTGAGGGCCATGTTCACTTCAAAGCCCAGCCTCCCTGAGTGTTTATAGGCTCTCCAGTTTTGAAGTTATCTGGAAATATCAGCATATTTGAATTAACTATTCAATTATATTAATATAGCTATTAAAACACTCACCAGCAGTAAACATACTGTTTTCATTCCAAGTGCAGAGTTGTCATAATTTTTCACTTTAGTTTTATCTAGTCAATCCCTGGAATGACTACAATTTCTAAAAAGGAGACACCTATGTGCAGATCACTGGTAAAATGGTTTTAATTTCTTTTTTTTTTTTTTTTAATGAAAAATTGACTTTCTGAAGAAAGCAAGTACAGGGATTAAGTCTGCTTAAGTCTTGCCTGAACTGGAGTTCAGGTGCTTAGAACCCAAGTAATCCCCAGCCTGTGAACCACATCTGCCTCTTTACCAGGACTGCCTAGCCCTGGAGCTATTTATATTCACTAGACAACTCCCTGCCTGGTTTGGGAATTCTCTTGGCATGTATCTTGGTTTGTACATATGATCTAGAAACAAGGAACAGAGACTGTTATGCTGTATGGTCTAAATTTCCAATTTAAAAATTCAGTGAAGTGGTGCCTAAAGTAGATAGATACAGGGAAATGAAGGGAAGAATAAGGAAAAAACAGGTTAAGGAGTCCTCATATAATTTAGGAGTTTTCAAATTCGTTGGGCCAGATCAGCTTCATTTTAAGATATTTGAAGCACTGTCTGAAGCAATCGCAAAGCTACTGTCTTTGAAAAGCGATGGTGAATGATGAGGTGTTGAAAGATTAGGTAAGGACAAATACACTGTGTAATTTTAAAAAGGAGTCAAGAAATTAAAGACTAATCAGCTTGATTTCAGTTCCCAAGGAAAATCCTGGAACAATCAGTCAAACAAATATTTGAAGGCAGTTGTTTTAAATGCATGCTCCCGAGCAAGCCAGGAACTCAGTCTTGAAGAAACTAATGTAAGGATGGTGCAAACCTATCTGCGTATGCATAACCGGAGATCAGTTACTTATGGAAATATTCAAGGGCATAAAAGGAAAAAAGTATTCTATAGAAAACCTTAGAAACCAGATTTAATTYCATTCAATGCTTTTATTACTTCCCAGATAATAGAATAAACATGATCTTGGGGGGAATATTGAAATAATTGGTTCTTTGTAGCCTAAAGGAGAGAAGACTGGAGCTAGTCAGGGAATAGGGGAAAAGACCAGACTAAGCATGTAAACATTTTTGMCAAGAGGAAGAGAATAATCATTTATCCATGTACAGGATTGGTAAAAAATAGGAAAAGATGAGTTTAAATTGCAGCAGGAAATGCTACAGTTAGACATTAGAAAACTTTACATGGAAACATTATGAAATACTGTAAGTGATGACCAAGGAGGCTGTGGATATGCTAGTAGTCRAAGTTTTTAACTAGTTACATCACTATATATCAGAATATGTATAGCTGATCCTGTCTTGTAGCAGAGGAATGCAGTAGATGATAACCTCTTGGGWTCCTACTTTCCTGTGATTATATTATTGTATGAAAATAGCAGAAACACATGAGTTCACATAGAAAAGATAGCTCTTTGCAAGTAATTTATAACTTGTTGAAAAAACAAAATAACCTTTATTATGAAAGCTGAACCCACTGGCCTCTGTCTCCCATTACTTTTCTGTTAGTCTAAAATAGACTGATGTTAACAAAAAGCCCCTTTTTGTCCCAAGGAGGAGAGGCTTTCTGTAGCATGCTCCAAGAGAGCAGGAATAGCAGAAAAGTCCATACTTGTCACAGGAGGTTCTCAGCAGAGGAGAGCTGTTTGTTACAGTAAAAAGGGAGTCTTAGACTACAGCTAAACAAGTGGTGAATAATTTGGGGAAAAAGTGTATGTGGACATATGACGAGTACACATATGTTGGTGTCCAGGGGCATCGACGCTGTAAGCTGAGCCGGGTGCTCTGAACTCCTGAGGAAGCTCTCTAGGATCTATGAAGCTGCACCATAAAGGATAGAGCCCAAAGTGAAGGAAGGGGAAAAATATCAAGCTCAGGAATTGAAAGAACCTCCTTTAAGTAGAATACATCTGGTTTTTGATCACAGCAGTCTTCTAGAAATTCAGCATCAAATGATCAACACAGGAAATACATGGAAATAAACGTTTCAGGGAAGAAAAACATTGTTGTCAAAAGAAAACATGAAGATTACTTTCTTTTCTTTTTCCTTGAAAGACTTAGAGCACCATTGAGCTCTTTTGTTGTTTTATATATTTAAAGAAATTTACCCTGGTAAAGGTGGGACAGCACTTGGTCAGCACTACTGCACATTCATTTGCGTTAATCTCATGATAAGCATGAAAAAGAACAGATTTACTTATTGCCTTTTGCTGAGACAAAGTACCAGATAAGTATTATTGTTGCCAATGGAAACACTACTCAGGTGCATAAACGTGCAATAACATCCCTGCGCTATCTTTAGCACAGACCAATAATTCTGGTCACTATGGTTTGYTTGACAGTTGCTGAATTTCTGCTGATGTGTTTGGCATTTGGTTGTAATTACCTATTCATCTGAATTAAAAGATTGATCACTGCAGTTGACAACTGATACAAAACAACATAAAAGAGATACATTAATACTGGAATTTTATGTAAGCATTGTTCCAGAGGGAAAAGAACATATGCAACAGGAAAATTGAGAAGACATCTGTCACGGTAGTCAAGCCTCTATCAAGCTTGATAATGATTATGAATCCATTACCATTGATATATTGCATAAAGCTGTGGGAATAGGAAGCTTTTCACATTACACAGAGAGTAATCAACATCCAACAGAAGTAGTCCCATCACACACACACCTGCTGCGTGCCTCACATCAGAATATGTTATTTGCAAATATAATTGTTATTGGCATGGCAGAAGGAGACAGACAAATAATGAGATTCACTTATGAGCTATTTTATTCCTCTGCTAATGAGGTTTTCTAGTAACAAAACAAGCATTTGGTAACTTGCATATATCCCTCAGAATGTGTTGACATACGTAATTTAATCAATACATTTCAAACGYAGCCATGTAATATTTCCAAATTGTTTCTTATGAGGAAAGTCCAACTGCTTGTAATAGAAAGACATATTTATTTCCTGTACATTTATGGTTATGTATTTTTCGTGTGCATTTATACTGTTACTAAAAAAACAAGAAAAAATTTGGGAGTATGTGAGCATAAGTGTATGCCCTAGAAATCTGTGGCTGCAAAAAATCTTATTTCAAATTAAGCAAAAAATGCCTTTATTTCAACCATTTTTTCCAGAGTTGAACTAAATTCAAATGTGTATAACATGAATAGGAGCCTGTGTTTTGAAGACAAGAAAACTACAAGAAAATGAATTCCTTCTAAGAAAAACAACGTGCAGCTCAGAATCTGTTTTTTTGCTAAAATCAGATAAAACACACATCTCAGATGGCGGATTTATGTACATGAACTGCAGTCTATGTTTTTCAAACAGTTTCAGAATTTGCCAAAATATGCTTACCCAGCATGGGAATATACACACACACGTATGCATATGCACATACACAGACAGGATGTTTCAGCATATACGTAGACATACATACATATAAACAGAGTATATACACATGAATATATTATACAATATATATACTATATGTTTTAGCAAATATTTAGGTACTTTTTTCCTACTAAGTGGTCTGACTTTTCAGATCTGTATCATAAAAGCTAGGTGCCTTAAACGCTATGATGCGATGTTTCAACATTTTGGTTACAGGCATTTTTAACACTTGAATCAACAAATGACCTTATTACTACCTTTTTATTGGATTTATTTACATCACTAAAAAAAGGGAGACATATCAATTATATAAACTAAAATCAAACAAAACTTTTAGCTTTTTAAATTATGAAAGATGTTTTAAGATGATTATAGAAAATATGCTTTACACATGTATCTGTTGCAGAGRAACATTGTGGTAAAATAGGCCATCAGAGATGAAATCATATGTTGTTGGGGGAAAAAAGTCTAAAGAATAATAAACAACTAAAGTGGTGAGCTGGTGTGACAGATAAAGGACAACACAGGCAACAGAAGAAACAATAGCACAAATAGCAAACCAAAAGTAGTTTAAACATTTCTCTCAGACATAGCAGCAGTCTGTTCTGAGTGAAAATGAATACATAAACACCACTTTCGTTGCAAATCACCATAGTCTAGCCAGGACGAGACAAAGGAAAAGCCATATATTTGTCACTGTTCTATAAAAAGAGACAAATGTTATGTGACACAGAAAAGGAATCCTAATTTGGTCAATATGAGGAAAGTTAGGGTAGCTTTTGGGTTTTTTTTTCTTCATTTCTTGTTTCCTCAGCATAATCCAAGAAGAAGTGTGTATTGGTGCAGGGTCTGTTCCACTAGACATGCTCTGAAAATGGCTACTGAGCTGCGTCCTTTAGGTGCAGGCACATGTGGTCTGTAAATCACAAAAGTCCTTAGCTCCTGGGCTGCTCAGCACTGCCAAGGCTAGGAGAGAACCAGGTCTGTAGSAAAGTTACACAAGAAAATTCAGAAAAAAAGCTTGCCAGCCTCATAGGCCTTATGCAAGGTGAGAAGAGTTTGYCTCAAACCAGCAGCTGTTGGGAAAGTTCATTGGTGCCGGCACTGGTAAGTGGGACAAGAGTTTTTATTACTTCTCTGTTCAATTCCTTTTTGATACAGTAAAGAGTCATGTTGGGTATTGGCTCTGGTTTAAACATCCCTTAAATCCCCCCTAAGAACATGACATAGTATCAGCTAGGTGTTGTTAGGAAAGATCAGTAAATACAAGCAGGAGTARAAGCAGGAGGAGTAAAAACTGAGAAGAAATGAAGATAGTGAGAAGACGGGAAGGAACAAAAAACTTCAGTTTTTTTGTTTTTTCCTGAAAAAAGATCTGCTTGGCCAGGAAAATTTTGTGCTTATGATAATGAATTCATGAAAATATAACACTCCCTTAAAGAAT
Source organism: Phoebastria nigripes (assembly GCA_035582835.1). Classification (NCBI taxonomy): domain Eukaryota; kingdom Metazoa; phylum Chordata; class Aves; order Procellariiformes; family Diomedeidae; genus Phoebastria; species Phoebastria nigripes. Next base: position 1,012,439 of record JAYKAV010000367.1, on the reverse strand, counting down.
GGTGTTTTGAATGGTATCAGCTGCATATGAAAAAAACTAAAATGCATTTCTGAAACCTCTGTAACCTATTAGAGAAACGTGTTCTGTAATTTCAGAGCTCGGTTTGTAACTTGAGATCTAAGTCTTGGGAAAAAGATTCTTCGGAGACTCTGATTTCAACTCTGAAGAAATAATGGCGATTGGGAGGCCACACAGCAGAACCAGAGAAGAATGAAAGCTCTGGAGATAAAAGAAGACAATTCTGTGATGGTCTGTATTACTAAACCACAAACTTACAGAAACATGCAGTAACAAGAATGCACTGAAGACATTAAGAGAAAATCTGAGAAGCACAACCAGACTGAGGTTGCAAGAAGCAGAATGTGCTTGGTGTGGAAGATATCACAGCATGTACCCTGTGGACAGAACTGTTGCATCTGCAAGAAACTAATGCAAATGCCCACAGACAAGATTGCCCAGCCCTCTAAGGAAACAGAGTAAGCACACATGCATTTTCCACAGTGATGCAAGTTTCTGTAGCACACCCTGCAGCAATGCGTAGCTCCACAAACATTTAAGAGACTTTTCTTCAGCAGCCATCAGCATTTATTTGTGAGAACTGCTCAAAAGAGATTGAGTAGATGGAACGCTGGTTGGAATAAGAATGGAAAACCTACAACATACAGAACACAGAGGTCTTTTGGAAAGGGTAGATCTAAGGGTAAATGGGCTGTTGAGAGGCTGGGGCATCCTGCTTCAAATCAGCTATTGTTCATAAAGTCCATTGGCACTTGCACCTACCAACATGGGATACAGAGATCTCTTTCTGTTACTGTTCCTTGCTCACTTACATATTAATTTTTCTCTAGTGACCTAAGGAAGTCTTCCTATGTGTTCTGGCACAGGCCCTTCATCACCACCCAAAAAATGTCACCTAGTCCACTCTACCCCATTCAGCATGATGGTGAGGTCCCCAGGCTGGCAACCACTGGTGCCCAGCTGGGAGCAGCGTGGCTGTTCCTGCGCACGGTGTGCTTGAACTACCAAACCCTGCTGAGCRCAGCGGGGTGCCTTAGCAGAGCTCCCTATCCCGTGGTGCCTCTTCACAGCACAGCATTAGCCCAAGCCGACGYACAAGCTCTCCCAGAGCTAGCTTATGGATCCCTAAAAATCCCTCCAGACTCTGTACACATCCTTGCAGAAACACACATTTGTAAGCAAGCCTCAGTGGCAGTGGGGAAAGAGGTGTTTGTGAGCCAAATTTTGAAAGCAGCACTAAGTCTCTTAAATCCTCTCTAGTCCTCTGGGGTTCTAGCGTAAAGTGCTTTCAAGCTAGCTGTGTGAAATAACTAACAGTAAAAATCCTTGCCTGTATTTTTCTTTTTTGTTGTTATTTTARTGAGATTGAGGTGGACTGAGTTTTACAACTTGCTTCAGCCAAAAAATGTTTCCTTACTTTTTTTTTTTTAATAGTAAATATTGCACTTAGATGATTTTGGAATAAAATGTTGAATTTAAGAATTTGAAAAAAATTTTTAGTTTTGAAATTCAGTTCACTACAAATGCATATCTTTAAAGGACAACATTTGCCTCACTAACAAACATGTATTTCAATTTTTCTGTTGAATGAAATTTGATGAAATTTGGGGGAAGAAATCTAGTAGTTTAGCCATGAATGCACCTTTCTGTCTTTGAAAGAACTGCTGTTGAATCAAAATAGATGTTATTCATACATTCATTCATGTAGTGCAAAATTTGCCTACGTAAAATCGTCACAGGACAGCCCAGCCAAATGATTATTCCTCAGACTCTCTCTTCCTGCCGGCATCCCTGAAAACAAAACGCTGTTCATATAAATGTTTATGGAAACTTAATTCGATAAAAGCAAAAATGCAGGTTCTTTTCTCCAGGCTAATTTTATTTGGAGATTCTGCTGCCTTTATTGTTGAGGAGTACTGTAAACATCTTGAGTAGTCGTGAAGAAATGAATGTGTCTATTCAACAATAAGGTTCTAATTAGTGTGAGTAACTGGGAGAGAATCTGGACCTTACAAAATTGTCTTTTCACTCTACATCCATTTTGTTGCATCATGTTATTATTCATGGCTGGAAATTTTTTTGACATTTACATTAGTGTTGTCAAACCACAAACTTAGTCCAAATTCTTTGAAGTTAGTGAAATCACTTCCATTTACTTCCATGGGATTTCGATTAGTCCTAATGTGCTATATGAAAGTATATTAAAAACTAAATGTGTTTTTTCTTTGGAACGGAGGGAAAAGGTAGCATCTTTTCTTTTGTGTACTCAGTGCACTTTAAAACCACAGGTAAGCAAAATCAGTGTAACTTTGGCCATTACCAACTGAATCTCGTATTTGCTGACATATAATTTTGGTGGGAACGTAACTGAGTTTACAGTGAGTTTTACCAGTGCCTCCAAGAAGGTTAGGATTATAAAGACTACAGAGGAGCTTTTGGTCATAGTCTTTATAGGGATCTCCTTTCATCTGATGAAAGTACCATAAAACAGATTTAGAGCTTTGTTTTCTTTATCTTCTCTCTGGTTCAGGCGTACAGTAATTAAGAAGTATTTTTCTCGAGTGGTTCAATTATTGCCGTGCATTATCTGTAATAATTGTTTTTTTTAACTAAAGCAGCATTGAACAAAAAAATAAGAGCACCCTACAGATAACATTATGAAGTATGGCCAGACACTGATGTTTGCCTTCTCATAAAGGGGAATGTAAATGCGTGCATTCACTGAGTTTGATAATTGTATTCATGACATAATTACCAAGAGAACATGCTGAATCTCATTGCTGAATGCTTCTGTAACTTTTAATGATGATTCACTTACTAAAGAAGCAAGCTCTTAGAAGTACATAAATATCAGATACAACTTGTCCATTGAGTCTTCGAAACAATTCAAAAGGTCAAGCTTTTATGCAGGCTGCTTTCTTACAAAACAGTTAAGTAAAATATACAAGCAGTAGATACTCATTTTCAGTGTTTGTTTCATCGGGCCATGCAATGTGAGATGGGTTTTTGAGAAAGCAAATTAGTGTATGGTCTGGTGTTTGAAAACTGAGTAAAATAATCCCTTGCAGAAAAGCACAACAGGTTTCAATTTAAAAGAAGAAAGAACTTTTCTATGGACTTTTGGACCCTCTTATTAAGCTTAATGGAAAATTATAATCTTATTTAGAATTTTAAAGATGAATATAAAACACTGTAGCATGGACACTGATGCCCTCAATCTCTAACCAAAAATTTAATTTCTACAGAACTTTATTGATTTCATCCTTTTTAAAAACATGCTAAGTTTCTTAGGTTGCATGCAAATTAGTGCTGACTATATTTATATGGTTAGTCAGAAATACTACAGGCAAAGAGCAAGACTGGGACCACCTGCGTTATCAAGTTCACTTCTATTCAAAGGCAGGCAGGCCTGTAAAACAGTATATGCTGATATATCTGTCAGTTCAAGGCAAATCTAATGGAATCTATATATAATTTTTGTTTTAAGCAGCAATACTGATATGAATTGGTTTGAAAACAGCACGAAGCAGTCTTCCTGTTTCCYACTCCAGCTGAAGAAATATTCTTGAGGGACTACTAACGTCTTTGATGTTATTGCCCTGAATTCAGAGATTGGCACTGTGTGATTCACACTTTGCTGAAGCTGCAGAAATTCTGCTTTCTGAAAGTCTGCCCAGTGACTTAAGTACAGCTGGTCGGCAATTTKCTCCTGCTTTTCTCTCCCACGACAACTGTGGACTCATCAAAAGGACACTTTTTTCCTGTAAAAATGTGTGGATTTCATCACTCTTATTGCCTTGCCCATTTCTCTGACTTTTGTATCATTCTTGAGAACCTGGGCTTGATGAGTGAAGGGCTGACCAGGGCTCCCAGGCACCCCAAAGTGCCTTTGACAGCTGTGGCTAGGTCTCAGCTAGCAGCCACAGAGGCAGGTGACTCAGTTTAGTTGCTTTCTCGTACTCGCAGGGTTAAACTTGTTTGCAACCAGTTTCCCTATGGGCTTGGAAAATAGATTGCCATGCTAGTTTGGGGCAGTGCAGACCTTGTGAACTCTCCTTCGTCTAGCCCGGTATTCTGTCTCTAATAATAACAATCCCCTATGAAAATAGGGCAGGATAAACTCTCCCTGTGACTTGCTGGTCCTCCCTTGAGCCTCCATGAACTAAGTAATGTTTTGCCTGGCACAATAAATGTTGTATCTGGGGAAAAAAAAATARTTACCATAAACAGATGCCTAGGGAAGACTAAGAATAGAGCGAGCTTATATGATATTTCTCCTTAACAGTTTTCCCATCTCCAGTCACTTTCAKCTAAGGAGATTTCCTGAGCCTACTATGATTTGTATGTTTGGTAACTCACAAAATCTCTCTCTTCCAAGACCGGTCTCCCCTTGAACTGTGCTGAAATTTTTGCACCTACAAAACCCTTTGGCGAGGAAGTCGACAGAGTGGCTCTCTGTTGTCTGAAAAGCCACATCCTTTTGTTTGTTTTGAACCTGGTTTCTGCTAGATCCATTTGACTGTCAGTAGTTCTTGATTGGGAAGGATGATGAACAGTCGACCTCCCTCCACCTTCTCAGTGCTACACATGCTTTGGTTGACTCCATCACTTCTTCTCTAAGCCACCTGTGAAAGGTCCTTAGCTGTTCCCTCTGTGGAAGCAGCCCTAGATCTCCCTTTCAAGTACTTCTCTGTTTCTCCCTTGAACAGTGCCATGTCCTTCTAGCACTGCCCAGTAAGACTTAATCTTTTAGTTGTCCCTTTTGGTTGCTTTTAAACAAACTCCCTCATCTTGACACAGTTGTCTTTGAAGCTGAGCATGGCTGTGGTGGATCTGTAGAGAACCCCATTGGGACAGTGACCTATGAACCTCTTGCCCACTGTTACAAAGCAGCACTTCCAAAAACAGATTTTTGAACCTGATCCTGGACATATCTTGGCATCAAGTTAAGGATGCTGCTTCCTCTTGTGCGCTCAATCATTACTCACAGAGAGCACCTAAACATTTCAACTCTGCTTCATGCTCCCCTGTGACATTTGCCCAGTTAGGATGGAGGTAATTGAAGTAATCCAATAAAGTTGTGTTTTCTGCCCTTGCTGCCTCTTTGACCTGATCTATCTCCACAGTCAGTGCTGCTGTCCTGATTGGGCCATCAATGATATAGACCCAGCACTATATTCTCCCTGCTGAGGCCCCGGAATTCAATCCATACAGATTTGGTGTTCCACACAGATGAACCCATACAGACTACATCGAAGCAGCTAGGGCATTAATTTGATTTGAGTTTAAGCTCTCCTTAGCATATAGTACTAAGCTGCCACTGGCACAGTTCCTTCCAACTTTCATAATATACTGTCCCATTGATTGCCTTCCCCCCACTAAGTTTTCTCTGACAAGTGCTTTCACTGGAAGCCATACATCCTCTTTCCTAGATTTCTGCTACCATTTGTGCAAAAGTGAATATACTGCTGTTCCAGGTTCTTTCTTGGCGTTGTATTTAAATGACAATCTGTTTGTTTTCCATTTCCTATTTCATGAGTTTCTGAGTTGCCAGGGGCCTGAGTTCCTCTGTGTGGGACAGAACTAGGCTAAAAGCCAACATATTTGGCAATCAGTGTATTCTGGTGTGAGCATATACCCTGCCAAGACCTGAACCTGAGCCTACCCGACTGTACAGATAGCTGATCCAGGCTTCCTGCCACAAATCTCAGAGTTTGTGAAGCCTGGTAACCCTGGCAGTGAGCAAAGCACCCGATTCAATTTAAAATGACTGACTGCACAATCACAATTAAGATATGCAATTTAGCATAAAATAAGGCAAACTAGCATAAAATAACTGATTTGAATTTGTAATGGGATCATAGAAGGAATTAATTCCCCCTAAGAAAAAAGTATGCTTAAAGAACAACTAAGCAAAAAAACTTAAAGGGAAAGAAGTAAAAAGCCTACCAGGGAAACCTTGGGTGACAGAAAAATGTTAGTGGAGGTTACAAAGAAAGTATGAATAGTTCAACACGTAGGATTTATTAGTGCCCAGGGATTTTTTTCTTCCCTATAGCAACAGTCCTGTACTGCCAATATTTGACAATCCTCTATCAGAGAATTTCTTCACTTTCTGCCATGAATCTGATGTATCAGGCGCACATCATTCAAACAGAGGAACAGGGAAAGCAGGGGAGTCTATTTACTTCTTTTGCCATATACACAAGCAGATTTTTTGTCAGAGATACCAGACCAGGGGCAAAAATATTGCCAGGCAAATAGACCAAGTGCTGCCCTTAACAAGCCTCAGCAAAAAACAAACAGGTTGCACATACCATAGCATAGACCCTTGGAAAGGGATCCAAATTAGAGAGATTATAATGTGAAGAAATACAAAGATATTGGGTGCAATAGGCTGCATACAAAATATCAGCTCTTTTGGAGAATATTGGTATGTCCAGGATTTAATTATAAAACTAGTCAAAGTAAATGCCTACATGTAAACTTGCAGGCATGCAAAATTAACTGCATCAGAGAGAAGAATATTTGCCTTTCTGCTTGGCATTCAAACTTCCCAATAGTGCAGCTCTGCGTAGTACCTAGGCAGGCTGATCAGGATCAACAGGTAAAATCCTAAAGTTCATAATCAGTTTGTAATGAGTCAGATCTCAGCTGAACTCAGAAGGCCTTCTGCCTGAATATGCACTTCTGTATTTTGCTTACAGGGAAGATTTTACTGCTAGAGATGCTAAGAACATTTTTTTTTTTGTGGCAGAAGTGAAAAGTCCCCTCAATTCTGGCCTCCAGTCCCAAAAGTGTCCTCCTTCYCAACCCATTGTTTTGTGGTTGGTTTCTATCCATTATTGTTCCAGGGTGATAACAGTTGCAAATGGGATTTCCAGGAGTGGTCAGGGTTTGCTTAGCTCTGTCCCCACTGCGGTTAGTATGACCTTTACTGCTGATTTCAGCAGAACAAAGTTAAGACAACAATGATCTTTCAAAAATTTTGGATTTTTGAAAATCTGAGTTTACAATAGGAGGGACTTCTGCCAGGCTTCCTAGATACTGCAGGTCATTCTTTGGGAGTAAAATGAACAACTTTTTTCATAATTGTCTTTTCTAAGAGCTTAATTCCTAAGGAAAATAGAGTCATCTTTATGCCAATGAAGCATTAATTTCCATGCAGGGGTAAGACTCATGTCATGGGTGAAAGGAAAGGAAAAAGGCTGAGGTTCCTTTTGAGGTAAAACACTTCACATACATAAAACACTGTGGGACTGCAGACAGGCAAAACCACACAGATTTACTGCCGTGCATCAAGGCCTGTATAGTAGAAACTTCATCGACTAGGAGTCACAACATAAATGGTGAATCAACATAATGCCAGCCCCAGCCTAGCAGCAGTAATGAACAAGACCTGAGGCAGGGATGTTATACTTCAACATGGAGAACAGCTGAAAGACAGGTGTTTGCAAGAAGACATGGCAGAGCAAATTAAACTGTGTCTTCAGCCTGTAGAGCAGGAATGGTGGAAATGCAGGCTATGCTCTTCCCAAGAATGATCGGGCTGTTTTGGCCAAAGATAGGTCATTTGACATGTTTTGAATATCTTAGTGGGCCCATTTGCTACAAACAATGTTTCAGCTGATCAGTGCTCATATTAGTAAGGCTAACAGGGTTAATAGGGATGTGGCTGTTGATTACTCAAATCCGCTGAACCCATTTGCTCTAAAGATAGCGTGGCCTGCCAAAATTGCAGATTCTTCATTACTGGGGATGAAAATACCTTAGATATAGATGATCTTGCCACAGGTCAGGTGGGTGGAATAGAGAACTTCGATGGCTCTTCCAGTGCTGTTTGATTTTTTTCTTCATTGAAAATTTCTGTTTTATGCCCACTTCAGTCTCCAGCATTGCCTTTTGGCAGGACAGCGGTCACATATTATCACCGCTCAGTGTTATCTTAGTTAGAAAGAAAAAGGGGTAATTCAATGGGSTGACGACAGGTTATTGCAGGGTTTCCTTTTTTAGATTTAAAGAAAAAGAGAAAAACAGAGATTGCATTCCTGCAGGTTAGCTAACCAAAACAGGAATACAAAGTAAAACAAGGAAGATGATAYGGGAGTGAAGCAGTTGCAATCTACTGATTTTAAACTCTCTCCACTGGCTGCTGTTCAGTTAGTTGGATGGGAAAGATCACATTTTGTCCTCATTCTGCTGAATTTGTGGGGGCTGTGTACAATAGCCCTTCATCTGCCTGGGATTAAGGCAATATATTCAATTCATTTTTCACAGAAAGAAAGAAGCTACTGTTTCACGAAGTAGCCTGCCTTATCTGGAAAAGCCTGAATTTTGAGTTTTCCCTAATCCTTAGCGTATCAGATAGTGACAGTCAGTGAGTGGCCTAACGTGTTGTTCTYTGATCCCCCCTGGGAACTGAAAACTTTAATTCTCTCCTAATGTTTTGACTGATACAGGAATCATAGCCTCATTTCACTAGAATATATGTGTTAGACTTCAGATGTTACATGAGAGCATAGGAACAGCACATGCATAATGAAACAATTGTAGTGGACAAGAACTTTAATCTGAACTTTGCCAGCATGTTTAAAGTGAAATGTGGCCATGACAAGAAAAAAACCCAACCAAACAAAAAACTGAAACTTTTCTGCAGGTAGGCATAGCATAGGAAAACCCTGACCCAGATATCATGAAGATGGGGACAGTTGAGGTGATTCACAGATTTATTGCCTTTAAAGTAACCTCAGCAATAGATTTCCCCTCTAAGCAGTAGTGTTACACTCAAAGCAAATACATTCTTATCTGAGGGAAAAGGCTTTTTGGTCTGAGCAGGCTCCAGTTATTAGTGTGGCAGCTGCAGAGAGCAGGTTGCTCCCTCTGAGAGACAGGACAGTTAGATATACCACCTATTGAAACAGATCACTTCTATTTCCAATCCCAACAGGAGGTGGGATTTAGGGAAATGTGGTACCTCACACTTCCAATATTCCAGTATGCCTTCAAACCATCACTAGCATGTCCTCTTCCCCTTCTTTTATACCAATAATACAAGGWGGTTTTAGCCTTCAGGAGATTTCTGATCCAAATCCCTAGCAAATTTAAGCTGCTTTTGTGCAAATTTAAACAAGGAAGCTTGGTAGRTTAGATGGACCACCACATAAGGTTTTTTCCTGTCATTCAAGTACAGCCTCGTTAAGGTAACAATATACTTCCACATCTAGTAATAGATACTCTTTGAGACCTTTGTCTTTGAACCTGTGTATTACATTTTGTTATAGATTGTTTTTGCGCAAATACTGTTATACAACTTGTACCAGGAAGTTACACTCATTAAAGAGAGGGAAATATTTACATTTTGATAGTGCTGAAGATAAAAGGAGAAAAGTAACAGAGGGGGTGTGCTGCATATTCTGTGTCACTCGGTTCCACGCAGTTGCCAGGAATTATTTCACTGACTTCACTCAGGCCAGGATTTAATCTCAAGTTCATCTCTGACAATAAGGGAGGCTTAACTAAATAAATGCAAAACACTGGGGTTGTGTTTCTGTACAGGCCTCCTGAGACTGGGGGAGGACTCAAAACAGATCTGAGAGTTTTGCAACCCCTCACCTCTGGAACTGCATTGCCTAAGAGAGCATGAAATCTTAACTTTCTGCATCTCACTAAGAGCAGACGACCTCTGCGTAATTTCTTTTCTTCTTTACAGTTACTGTTTCTGAGCTCTGACTTTCCCTCCTTCTCCCATCTCCCACAATCTTTATACAAACATGGGAATAGGGAAATCAGAAGGCAATGGTTATTGTATTTGTATATACTGCACTTACTGCATTTAACTGACCTTTGAAATGCTAGGTATCTTATTTCGCTGGCTTCAGCTTATATGGAAGCTGAAATGTATTCAGTCACTAGCTCTGCTGTATGAGGTGCTCAAAATCAAAACTACTCACAGAGGCTAAAATTAAACTAGCAGTCTCTTTTTTTAGATTTAGTAGCATTAAGACTTTTAAGATTCCTTGGTTGTAAAAGGGGTAGACCAGGCATAATGATATGAAATGAATAGAAAATAGCCCTGAAATGTGAATCTATCCACAATATGCATCATCAGGTTGCTCTGGAAATGGTCATGTGAGCTAGAAGGAGGAGTCACTAGTTATATGCAATTTAAATTAATGGCCTTCGAGAAGCAAAAATTAATTTAAGGAGAACAGATCTATAAAGCCTCAGTCACTTGGAAGGCAGTTTTAGTCACTGTTGACATTAAACAACATCACTTGTACTGAGTCCAAACTATGTTTACTATTGTTTCATTTCTTGCCAAAATTCACATTCTATTATCCTGGCACCCCAGAACTTGGAAGCTGTTAATGCAATTGGAAGAGAAAAATAAAYGGAATGAAAGAAAAAAACCCTCAACCCTCTAAATATCTGGTTTCTTTAAGTTAATAATAAAATTGCAAGTGTCTAAAAAACTAACCCTTTTGTGAGAGAACATATCACTATGTTATACATTTTTCATAAAAGATAATAGATAGCTGCAGCATTCTTTTTCAACATGCTTCCATAATGATACTTTCTTTACAAGAATGAAATCAATGCTTACTCAACACTTGCATTTTTGAAGAAATAAAGGCTTGGGAAGGTTTTCATAATGTGTAAGCATTAAGGATCACTGAAACACTTTTACAAATCTTAAAGAGAATTTCTCTTTCTACACTTCTCTTATTGCTGGCATGAACAGACAACAATGCTTTAACAACAGTTGAAGAACTGTGGGGTTTTTTTAAGAACTTCATAAAAGATATTTGTGTGTTTGGGAGACAGAAGAAGAAGATGAAGCTTTTAAATCTTGCTTCACATTCCAGCTTCAACTTGAGATTAGACAGCAGCAGAGCCAGMCAAATCTTGAGTAACTGTTTGGGGCTGCAGGGCTCAGCACCAAGACAAAACATCCCACCCCCACTTATCTCCATATAAAACACAAAATATAAATATGGGAATATGAAGCTTTAGAATATAAAACACCAATTCGGTACTCAGGGTGGAGGAGAAGAAATACATAGTAACACTAAGAATATTACAAGATTAAAAATCAGAGCATCTGCAGCTTTTACATGCAATTAGCAAAGAAAAGGTAATGTAGATCACTGGCTAAAGAACACATGCACTTTTGAAGTCTATTTTCTCCTCAAATTATATTATCATTAAACAGAATATGCTGAGAGTATTTTAAACCATACAAGGAAAAGCGAGCAGAGATTTCATAAGATCCTAGATTTCACAGTGGTGGTAAATCACATGAATATAGTTCCCAGAATGATATATTTATAGCAGTAGATGAAAACTACAATAATTCTGCTTATTTTAAAGTTATTTTAGGAGCTAACACAGTTTACAGCACTGGAGGGAACAGGGAGACACTTTCACAGAGGAAAGAAAATGTCTGAGAACACAAACCATAAATTCAGATGCCAGCATTTGTCCTGTTCATTATGTCCTGTTCACTTATGTATAAAAACATGTGCCAATTGCCTAAGACCATGAGCACAGTTACATGCAAGATAAATCACCTCTCGTGAAAACTAGCAACATAAAGATTCCCTTCCTACCACCTCTCTTTCAAGTACTGCTGCAATCTCAAGAAATTGAGGCAAAAGCTCCGCTCAGATGTACAGCCTATTTCATTGTAGAACCGCTTGAAGTCATTAATCGTGGAAGAGATTACGGAGCAGCTCCTTTTTTCTAGTGTGCGTAGAAAGACAGAGGTCTTCCTTGTTATATACCTGTCTATAGCTGATCAAAGACTTTGTACAAGTGAAAAGGCTTGATACATGTCATCTTCTAATCTGTTAAATCTAAGAGTTAGCCTATTATATATAGGGTTAAACATAGCAAATAGTGATAGATCTTCCTCACAACACAAACTTTTAACTGAATGGTATTCTGAAGATTAATTGTTTAGAATTGCAATAGGAAATGTATACTCCTATAACTATAAAGTAAATGCATCAGTTCTTCAAGAGGACTAGTTCTTTTCTTTCTGACATTAACACATGAAATCCTGGCCCATTTGAGTCAACAAAGCTTTGGCTAATTATTTCATCAGAGCCAGATGTAAAGCCTTCTCTTACGTCCTTTAATCAAAGAAATGTGATCTGCTGGAAGAGATCAAAGTCCATATGAGCAGTATTCACTGATGCCAATTCTTCTGATTTGTTGCTGTAATTGGAAACTCATTAAAATGCAATGATTTTGAAATGCATTTTACTGGCAATTTCTGTACTTCTCCATGTAGTACAGCTTTTCCCTATGACTATGTGCATATATAGTTGATATAAACCTAATTAAGGGACATGCAGCTGTACAACAAGATTCAGCTGATGAATAGTAGCTATTTAAAGCTACATGGCATGAAGACAGACTTGGCGAAAAAATTGACCTAGATGACTATCTTAAAGACATGAGAACTTTGAATCCACATTTTATTTTTGTGATAAGCCATGTTCTCTAACCAGTTGACTGGCATTAAAAAGAAATCCAGAATAGAATCTATTTTAATTGCTCTAATTTTACTCTCATCAGATAAAAAGTATAAATTATCCCATTGATCTGATACTCAGAAAAACTTCCTTCTGTTATTTTGACACTAGAACGCTAAATTCAGCTAGTGTAAACTGAAGGTATCTACAGAATTCAATGGTGCTGTCTGCTATAGCTGAGGTTTTGATCCAGCAAGTTCACAGAAAATACACTGTGATCTACTTTTGTTTTTAATCTGCTGAATTCCTTTAGCATTCACCTAAAGCATGAGATACTTCAGAGTAACCTTCTCAGAGGTTCACAGAAATGCAGCACAGAATAATTCGGCCTCAGAAAATACTACTTTACACAGGTTTTAGAAAGCGAACTGTTTGAATGATTTCAATATGAAGTCTTACTAATGTCTACTGACTCAACTATGTCGTTGACTCACTCAGCAAAATACCAGATATCTGTTTCAATGGGTAAAGGCACATTGTAAAGAAAAGCATAGCAAGTTGCATTATCTGTACAACCAAGAAAACCAGGCAGCATTTCTTTGGCTGTTAAATAAAGCTGAGAAGTGYAAAGGCTTATCTTGTCTCTGAGTACTAACTACAACCTCCCAAGAGAAAGGTGCAAAGAGAATTTTCTCTTCCCGCTTGTGTGAAAGGCATAAAGGTCAGAAAATAATATGGCTACCATAGCATGATATTTTGCAGTACAAAATCAAGAAAATTTAAATTCTTTGGAACAGTAACAGGGACTTTCTTGTTGGTTTCCTAGGAAACTAAGTGGCCTAGACTCCTCCTGTGCCAGGAAGCAACTGGGACATCAGGTCAAAGGCTTAATTAACTTTTTATGTGAATTACTCAGCAGTAAAAAACAGTTAGCCCGCTCAGGAAAGAAGATGCTTCTTAAGTCAATCAGAAAAGCACTTAGGTGGAAAAGACCTCCACAATTAAAAGCAAAACAAGCAAAAAAGAAGTTCTGAGATACAAATGTGCCTGCTTTATAATTTAAGGAGCTCAGCATAATAAGTATTTCAACCCTTTAACTCTTCCAAGATCAACTTCCTTGCAGCTGATCTTGACTTTGCTGCCTGTTTCTTACCATCAATAGAAATGACCTAAGAACAAGAAGAGGAGGCAACTCCACACATTCATGAGATATATGCCATGATCATGAAGTTGAAGAAAACAAGTCTCAGATACATCATTGAAACTCRTCTTCATGCTGTCAGATGAAAAAGTGTGTAACAGACTTCACAGTAACCTCTTTAAAATAAACAAAAGATTATCTTGAAAAATCGCAGGGGACCTAATCCTTACAAAGTATACGGAAAGGAGCAATGAGACCTGCACAACAGACATCTCTCCTCATGGTTTGCAAGCTGGTTTCTGCTGCTCCTATTCACCAAATACATTCTGACTATTAAAAGCTACCCTTGAATGGCAGTTTCTCCATGCGGGCTGCCTTACCTGGACTTCTAAAGTCAGCAGCTTTCATCATTGTTTGCTTTGTGAGGTCCAAAACGGCTTGCACAGGCAACAGAGCAGAACTTTTGAGCCAAATTCTGTTACCATTTCACTGCTGAAATAGGGTTAAAGCCAATGGATCTACCCCAAATTTACACACATAAACAAAATGAGATTTTGGCACTACCTCTTAACTTTCTTGTTTATAAAGCATCCCTGTGAAACTAATGCTTGACAGTTTGCATTAATAGCAGATCAATTTAACAGATAGTGTAAACCCACATAATTACACGTGAATGCGATGAAGATATAGCAATTCTTTGAAGATCAGATTCCAGCACGTAATACTTTTCCTTTCAAAGTTTCATCTAAGTGGTCACAGTTTTAAGGAGACTTCTATGTACATACAATGTAAAACATTTGTGGGTGCCTATGGAAAAGTTCAATGTTCTGCTTGCTTTTAAAGAAATAAGTAGAAAACTTGGGAAAACACCCAAATTATAGGAATAAACATCTTTCTTACTGACTGAACTTCTCAGTGATGCCATAATATCTAATTTTGAGAGTATCATCTCTTGGCAAAGAAATACCTGTGATGTCGCTGTTTCTGTACCGTGACTTCATTGGCAGACTGAAAAAGAACAACAGATGGTTTGTAGAAAAAGAGACTTCTTTAATTAATGAATATTTTTAACAACTAGCACCCCCAAAAGCCACAAATAACATTTCTGATAAATAAATGTGTTGAAATATTATCAGTTCTATCTTTAGAAACCTTCTCCCACATAGACATTCTTCTATTTTAAGTCAAATTCATTATTTTGGAAAAATGATTTAGATGAATTTCATGTCTGAGAACACAGGGATTATTAGAACAGACCAAATGTAATATACAATCTCAGCATTTCCAGTTCCTGACCTACATATGGCTATTATGCCAGTTGTTACTGGGTTTTTTTCCCCCAGATTTCTGTTCTGTTGGTAGCACACTATTCACTGAGGATTAATATTTTACTAGAGAATTCATTTCTACTTAAGACTGAATATTGAATTCAATTCAAAGTTGTGAATTTTAGACTTGGCAATAACATGTAACAAGAAGATTCTCTATTTTGATAGGGCAATCATTCTTTTATGATTAGCTTTTTTATATTTTCATTGCTATTAGAATCTGACTTACACTTTGTTTTTCAAACTCTAAGCACACAATTTTCAGGAAACATTTGAAAATACTGAGGTGAGTATTCATAGAATCATAGAATCATTAAGGTTGGAAAAGACCCCTAAGATCATCGAGTCCAACTGTCAACCCAATACCTCCATGCCCACTAAACCATGTCCCTAAGCGCCTCATCTACACATCTTTTAAATACTTCCAGGGATGGTGACTCAACCACTCCCCTGGGCAGCCTGTTCCAATGCTTGACTACTCTTTCAGTAAAGAAATTTTTCCTAATATCCAATCTAAACCTCCCCTGGCACAACTTGAGGCCATTTCCTCTCGTCCTTCGCTGGTTGCGTGGGAGAAGAGACCTACACCCACCTCGCTGAAACCTCCTTTCAGGTAGTTGTAGAGAGCGATAAGGTCTCCCCTCAGCCTCCTCTTCTCCAGACTAAATTGTATGTATATACGTCTAAGGCATATACTGCTTTTTAATATATGTGCAAAATGTGTTCATCTTGATTGCAGACTTTATGACCTTATCCAATTTAACTTCAATAAATATCTTCCTTTCAGCAATAAGGCCTCAAGATTTTTTCTCAAAGGCAACCTCTTAATACCCCAATATGGACACCCCATATTTCTCATGATCACCTGAGGTAACTTCACTCCAGCATGTGCAGGGAGTGGACAAGTAGGAATGAGAAAAGCTCTGCTCATCTACGCATCTACATTTTGGACCAGTGCTGAGACCAAAGCAATCTGACAGCATCGGTTTTAGACCATCAAACATGGAAACAAAGGCAGAGTAA
Source organism: Phoebastria nigripes (assembly GCA_035582835.1). NCBI lineage: Eukaryota > Metazoa > Chordata > Aves > Procellariiformes > Diomedeidae > Phoebastria > Phoebastria nigripes. The sequence goes on along the minus strand of JAYKAV010000367.1, from coordinate 996,450 downwards.
CAAAGGAATCGTATCTGCTGGAGACCAGCAAGGTCCCTCTGGGGAGCACAGGATTTCTGCTAATCATCAAAACATAYATTTTTGCTGTAAGAGAGCTCACAAACTTTTCCTATGTTGTTGTAAAATCCTATTGGGAGCAATAGACTATTACTATGAGGTAGAATAAATAAAGACAGTTATGGTCACGGTTACAGAACTAATCCTGTCTAGCTACCTCGCTGATAACTGTAGAGTTAGTGCACATTTAGATCGAACCGTAAAACAGCTACTTTGCTTTTATTACCTTATTGTAAAACACAAACCACTAAAAAACTGCCAACCTCCTATCTTCTGAAGCAGTGAAGACAAACATGACCCATTGGTCAGTTCTCCTTGCAAATGGAAAAGCAGGGAATAAAGTGAGTGAGGGGCAAGCTGCAAAATGAGTCGCAATGAGCAAAGGAAATAAAAGGGAAAATCAAAGTTTCACAAATGCAAAAATTATAAGAGAAAATGTAGGCCCACCACTGAAAGATGAAGGAGGACAAAAAACTTATGATCCAGGGAAGTCTTCATAATGAAGCATTTCTGTAAACCATTATAATAAGGCTTAGCTGTGACCATCAATTTAAGCAAGGCAATAAGAAAAATAAAGGGTAGTATTATTTAATCAGAATCCTCTGTCRGAGCATATGACCAACAGTGACGACTTTAATATAAACAAGCAAACTAATAAACATAGGGGAGTTTGTAGAACAGAAATCTGTGGTTGCCAGAGAGTCAAACTGTGAACTATATGCAGGTTTAAATACAAATATTTTGTGGAATGTTACATTTTTTTTTCCAAATCTCAAAAAAGAACAGTTATCCGCATACAGGCCAGAATTATGAAAGAAATAATGTTTAGGATAGTTTGATTTTTCAGACTAAAGACCCTGATGAAATTCACTTCAGAAAATCACCAAAACAGAATTTCAACCACTAGGCATTATCTCTGAGAGCTCACATAGATGAGATTCAAAGGCATTGGGAAAAAAAGTAAACACAACAAATATAAATATCTTATAAGACACAGGGCTGGAGGAATAGAAGCCAGTCATTTAAAATATGATCTCCAGGGAAAAAAAAAAAAAGAAAAGCAAAAATATATTAAGTTTTCATTTTATAGGATTGCAGAACATACAAGGTGATTTAAAACATCCAGTAGTTTTTTCAAGAAAGTAGACACAAGATTTTTCCTGTTTCTGCTTTTTCAGGTCAACATTCCTTCAAATATGTTCAGCATGTTTATGCCTGAGCTCCTCTCCCTTCTACTCACCTGCCAAAATGATGAAGTTCATATTGTCTGACTTTTTATAGACCTTTTAGGTAACAATCTTCCTTTTTATTTTACTGGTTTTAACTGAAGACTCTTGTTCTGCTAAAGAAATGCTTTGCAGTACCAACATCATGGTGTTCCAACTGTTCAGTCAATTCCAATTTTCTTTGCAAATAGCACTGTTGATTCAGCTTACATTATTGAGATGAACACATTTGTTGTTTTATTATATTTTTATGCAATATACTTTTTTCCTTTAAACAATATATGGCTTAAAGCGGTCAATACTTACAGAATTTCTGCAGGAGTAAGAGCAAAATTGCTCATGTTTGTCGTCACTGATAAGATGAAAGGTTGCTACAAGAGGAGCGTGTGAATGTATTTACAGCTTACATTATCACTATAGAAGCAGATTTCTGATTGTTTGGGTGCTTATGTTTTTAAAAGCTCAGATTTCTTGAGAACTGAATCTTGACTCTGAGTACTCTATGCTTCCATTGGTTAGTTGGTTTGCTTTCCACAGCTATACTGCTTTAGTACTTGTGACAATATTAAAATAGTACTGGAAATAGATAATATGGTTCSTGTTCACTAAGGAGAGGCACAGAAATTGCAAGCAGTACTTGATGGAATTCAGAGGTTTCACCATAAAAGGAAATTTGTGCAAACGTATCTTTCAGTTTCAATCCACAATCGTAGTATCCATATGATAAATTATCACAACCTTTAACCTCTCATCTGTGTTCTGCACACTAATCCATTTCTGCAGTGAATGCATCTAATATTCAAAAGTCTGGAGCAGTTTCAAATGGAAGTCATTGTAATATTGTCTGGGGTGCTAGTCAAGCAATAGTTATGAAGCAGGGCAAATTTAAAAATCAATTGGTAAGATTTTTTGTGTATTCTTCTGGGAATTTTTTTTCCTGATTCAATAGCTTCTGGCCACGTTGTTGCTCAGCAGATGTACACTGTATTTAATTGGAATTTCTGCAATATTCCTATTTTTCACAGTGCAAAAATCAAGATACTATCTACAAAGAAGTCATTCTGAAACACCTTTCTGTATGTATACCATTGATAACAGTTACAGATGTCTCACTTTTTTCAGGAAAGCATAATGCAGCATTCAAGTCAAGGAGTTTACCTGTACATATTTTATATTTTCCTTCCAATACCTGCAACAAAGGGAGGCTGTTTTCTTACCATATACAGCATGAAAGCTGGAATACCTATGATAGAATTGAAACAGTGTCTGTTAAGCCTATGCATGTCTGACTCATGTTGATGCAGAGGCTGATTTGCATATGCACATATACAAATATGAGTGTTGAAATGCAGGGCTGCAAGACCAAAACCTGGTGCTCTGCATATGCAGGCTGGGTTCAAATGCCTGCAAACTTTTGTCCAACACTTTTGGAAATCTCCCTCTTATCAACTTACTTTGTAGCTGCATTGTCATTTCACTGCTTGGATGACTAATATGTTAAGAGGACTACAAATGGCACATGTTGCTGAGAAGTAAATTGGATTTTTATTGCCGAATTTTCTCTCCAGTTACATTACTAACTTACAACAGTGAATTGAACAGAAAGGCTATATATGCATGCGTGTTGATGGACTGTGACCTTTAAAACCAAAGCAGATCTGAGTAATGCAGGAAAAAAGATACTGCTTTATCCTTCCTTTCCAGTTCGAACCTCAGTTTTTTTGAAGAACCTTTGTGTTATTCTGGATGCTCTGAGCTACTAACATGGTCAAGTTACTAATACCTTTTCTGACTCCCTCTCCTTGAGTAAACTGCCCTACAAAAATGTATTTCTGCCTTGGAAYTGTCCTGTCTTCTTTCCTTGTGCTATCTTTGGAAATGCCTACAGACATGAACAAATGATGGGCCTAAAAGATGTCCTAGACCAATCTACGTCCTTCAGTGTGGTTTTTATTTCATTGGTATATTTTTGTGGTATACACCTGTCACATGCTCTTGCTTGAGAATAGCAAAGCAAAGAGTCCATGGGTGTTTCCATACATACAGACTTACAAAATGTTTTCTAGAGGTTACGTTTCTGTGGATTTCAAAATTATTCTAAAAGCTACATCTTCTTAATACTGGATTATGAGAATTCTTTAATCTCTAGTTCACACAGGGAGCTCGCCACAGTATTTCTAGAACCCCAGTTCACAATTTCCTCCTAGAAAAAATACAAGCACTTGATATATCCACTTAGCTACTAGTAAAATCATTGTAGAACAATAGAAGCATCTATAAATTAGCAATATTAAAGTCTCTCGCAAGCAACTCCTCTCATGGGATAAAACCCTGCCTTTGAACTGTTCCAAGGAAAGTCCTGCTGATTTTAGTGAAGCATCTTGTGCGTGTGTCCTGGTTTCGGCTAGGATAGAGTTAATTTTCTTCCTASTAGCTGATATAGTGCTGTGTTTTGGATTTAGGATGAGAATAATGTTGATAACACACCGATGTTTTAGTTGTTGCTGAGCAGTGCTTACACTAAGTCAAGGACTTTTCAGCTTCTCACACTGCCCTGCCAGCAAGGAGGCTGGAGATGCACAAGAAGATGGGAGAGGACACAGCCAGGACAGGTGACCCAAACTGGCCAGAGGGATATTCCATATCATATGACGTCATGCTGAACAAAAAAAAACGGGGGCAGTTGGCCGGGGAGTGACACGCTCAGGAACTGGCTGATCATCAGTCAGCGGGTGGTGAGCAATTGCATTGTGCATCACTTGTTTTGTGTATTCTTTTATCATTATTATTACTTTCCCTTCCTTTTCTGTCCTATTAAATTGTCTTTATCTCAACCCAAGAGTTTTACCTTTTTTTCCAATTGTCTCCCCCATCCCACTGTGGGGGAGTGAGCGAACGGCTGTGTGGTGTTTAGCTGCCTGCCGGGTTAAACCACGACAGCGTGCCTTAAAACTAATGGTTGCAACTGTCAGGTTAATGCTTTATTCGGTATTCTTAAAGGAAGCTAACAAGTCTAGGTCTGCGATTACATATATGGATGGAAAGTTGAAGCAATCAAAGGCTAAAGGCAAATGTCCTCACATATATGAGGAAGAGATGGAGATTGGGACTCAACTGTTTAGATCATGGTCTCCTTAGAGATTCATGCTCTAAAAAAAACCAACCCACATAACAATTAGCTGCCACTTCCAAAAATGAAAGCACATAGTTTTGATCCAGAAAATGTACATGCTGCTAGTTAAAAATTAACATGCAAAGAACTCAATTGGCTTTGATAGGTTGCTATAAATTATGCTCATTCCTAAGGTTTTTGTTTGTTTGTTTTAGAAGAACTGGGACACAAGTAATTGAAATCATCCCATGGGTCACTCTCTCGGTCACACAATGACTCATCTGCTGAGCTGGTAACAGAACTGTCTCTGCTGGATCTGTATTGCTTTCCCTGTGTTTCTGGCACCAGGCTCACTGCTAGCTCAGTATGATCTGCAAACTTAAGATCACCATCTGCTACCACTCAAGTGGTACAACTCTTTCCCAGCATTCCTGATGTTTGATGTGCCAAAAGCAGAGATTTTAGAATTTGTCAAGTGCTTTGAAGTTGAAAAATGCTAAACTATATCAATTTTATGTCCAGTCTGCCTCACCACTTGCATAACCTGAGTTGGATTTTGGAGATCTCTGAACCTGATTCTATAGAAACTTTAAAAAATAAAAGAAAAATCAGAATGCAGAGGTCACTCTGGGGGTGCATGTTTATGATTGATGGTTGTCATAAGACACACACCCCATGCATTCCTACTGACTCCAGCATAACAGAAAGATAGAGACAAAACACAGTTGACTTAAATAATAAAAAACAGTGAATCAGATCCTTGACAATCTTGAATGGGAACAGTTGATATAAGCACAGAGGACTTTTGCAGGAAAGTTAACATTGGTAAAAAAAATCAAATGAAAATGCCATCCATAGAAAGATGGAATAAATTCCAGGTAAACCTATCTGAAGGAAGGCTTAAAAAGACTACATTTCCACTTAAAACTGCCCATATGGCAAATCAGGAAGACTGCAAGAACAGAAGAGGAATTTGAAGACAAAAGTATAACAATTTGTAAACTGATTTCCTTTGTTCATGTCTATACCCACTTTTGTCCCACATGTCGACCACGGTGAAGGGGACAGCAAGTGTCTGAAAGCTGTTGACCAAACTGTGAGAGGAAGGGAATATGGAAGTACCTTTATATCCTCTAGCAAGTGCAAGACCATCCCAATCATGCTCATAACACACCCCTCAAATAAATTTCCAGACACCAGGTCTACATGTCTCTTCAATCTGATGGGGAAAGAAAGTGAAGTGGAAAATCCTACAGTGGTACAATAGCTTTAAGTTGCAAGGACAAGGCCCTGAGCAATACAGTCTAATGACGAAGCCCTTCTCTGAGTGAGGGGCTGGACCAGATGACCTCCAGCAGTCCTTTCTGTGATTCTAATTAGCAATTGCTCTATTGCTTTATCTTACTACCATAGAAACATGTATTGGGAAGGGACATTTGCTCCTTGAATGTTCATACATTGACAAGAAGAGTGGGAAGTTACTATGCTGGACATGAATATGAGTGTCCATACTTGATGAGACAAAATGACTGCCAAACCCAGTACTCTATACCTCCAGCAACAGCTAGTCATGCATGGTAAAGAAGGGGATAAGAACGGATCAAGCAGTCAGTGATACTTCCTATTCCTGGTATTCAAGTATCATAATATAAATTATAAAGAGAAATAACAGAAATAATAAACGAAGCATTGTCCTTTTCATTTCCAGACACCTCATTCTTTCACACTCAAAAAAAAAAAAAAAAAAAGTAAAAAAGCATTTAGATAAATCTATCTTGATTGTATCCCTTGTATTGGTTTGTTTAGCATGTACTGCTGTGGACAGTGTGCAGTACCCTATGGTAGGAAAGAGAAGACCTCCATTTGCTTTATCCTGTTGTCCTGGTTCACAAATAGCTGCCCACAAGCAGGGCAATCTGCACCTGAGTGTGCCAAGGCTGGAGGAATTATTTGTACTGCAGGGTGAGACACGCAAAGGAGCAAACACCTTGCCAAGCCTCCCAGGAAAGTAAAAATAAGATTTCTCTTGTGATTTGAAGGAGAAAAATAGTGGCTGTTGCAGTGCAGGAAGCTATTGAAAAATTGCTGGCCTGAGAGCAAGCAGATTGGAGGGAAAAACACTGTCTCTCTCCTGGGAGATGTTGGGCAGAGAGTGAATTGACTGTCATCCCTTCTCTTTTATTCTGTCCTTCCTGCCTAGTACATCTGAGTTTTCTGTTTAAGAACAGTTAACCCTTCCTAGCACATCAGATGCTGAAAGTACTTTTGATGTTCTTGATAGACTCATTTTAAGTAAAACATGCAGAAAGCCCACCTCCAGACTGGTTGATCTGAGGTATCATGTTCCCCCCCCCCCCCCCCCAAATCATTGCTACCTGAGAAGAACCCAAATGATTTAGACATAAAGAAATGAAATTAACATGAACGTCTGAATCTAGAAATAAAATCCTGCCCTATGCTTGGACCTACATCTGTTGAAGTGAATATAAGGCTTTCATTACAATCGTTATTCCTTTGAGAGCTGAAAAGCATCTGTAAGGCTTTTGGATAAGGTCTAAAATGAAAACAACTACCCCATCTTCAAATATTTCCCAAAACTGGAAGGGTTTTTTGTTGACATCTGCTAGGGGATAGGGAGGATGAACTGGCCAGCCTGAAATATATCTGTTTTGATTGCTTTGTGTTATGTCCCTGCCCAAACTGGAGGGACAGACCCTCTCTGTAGGTGCTTCTGGCTTCCTCCAGAAGCTATAGAAATCCCGGAAATCAATGGATTTCTTCCCACAGTCTGCTCAGAGTCAAACCTTCCTTCCTTCCCAAAAATAACTTCACATGAAAAGTTCCAGAAGAAGACTTTGTAGATAAGATTTTTCCGTTTCCCAATTCAGCCTCCCAGACCCAATTGGCTTTTCTGCAGGATATAATAAAACAATAATCAGAATTGGCAAAAGACAATTGGACAAACATTACAGGACCCTGGCAGATCTGGTAGTATTTGTAACTTGACCTTTTCTGGCTAGCATCCTTGGGTGTGGGAAGCCCTCCCACAACCATTTTAATTCCTTTAAAGAGAGCCAAGGAGCCAGTCCCACGCTGTGACCCATTGCTCAATGTAGTGTGTAGCTGGAGCTGGAACCAAGGTCTCCTTCTGGGGGTTCAGAGTATGACAAAATTGCTGCGGGGCCCACTCTGCTAAACAACATGCATTCAGCAGGGGCCTCTGAGGTGTGGATTCGCTTTGTTTGAGTGAAACTTGCATATGCACATATAGAAGTGAAAGCCACAGCCTACTGAAGTCAGTGGGAGTCATCCCACTGTTTCCAGGAAGTTTTAGAGCTGATTCAATAGGATGCTAACTTGTTTTGAGAAAACACGCACGCAAACATCAGCATTTCTGCCCAGGGCTTTGCAGATGCATTCTTCCACTCAACGAGACATTTCTTGTGTATAGTGCAAATTCCTCAGGCTCCTATCCTTACTTATATTTTTCTAGTATTCAGCACAAAAAGACCTAAAACGTGATCATGTCTTTTAGCTACTACTGTAATGCAAAAGATTAACATAATCATCAAATCAGTTTGAGCTCCAGGAAATCTGAGGCTGGTTTTGTTATTCCCCACCATCCAAAACTCATCTTGAATGCTGCCTTTTGGCTGCTGAGTTCAATGTGCTGTTCAAGGATCTTTGGAAGATGGAAAGATGTTATATTTTGATATAATAAATTGAGCTTTCTAATACATCCAGCTGAAAGGATAGAAAGAACTGCTTGATGACTTCATAAGATAAGCAATTATATCCACACAGCCACGCTGTGAGGGAAAGGGAGACGAGACTCCTAAAAGCTATCAGAAAATAAAGACATATTCAAAAAATGCTCTACCTTTTAAAACAAAGATCAATTTGAAAGAGGTTGTCAAATAGATCTCTTACTGAACCTTCTGGGTATGAAATTTTAATTCATGGTTGGAGATATCCCTGGATCTTTTTCATCACAACTGTTTTCCTCAATATTATATTTGCATAGAACTATACAACTCAATGATTTACAGAAGGGGGGAATGGACAAAAAGTTGATGTTCAGTTGTGTGCCTTTAAGGCTTCAACTGATCACAGATGCAGCAGATAACATGGTGATTTACCTGTGTGAACCTTGTCAGCCCTGTGAAGCTTATAATTATTCAAATTAGACAAGATTATGGAGTTCACAGACAGAAAAAATGGCATGAGAGCCTTGAGTTCTTGTTTTCCTCATATTCCATTGATAACTCAAATTTTGTCATGTCTAGATTCTTCAGCATTGAAATTAAGTGGAAAATATAGTTTGGCAGCTCACTAATGGTTTTGCCATTTGCAAGAAAAGTGGCTCTAGGTAAAAAAAAAAAAAGTGTTAATAGTTAATGTTCAGCATGCTCTGCAAACCAATTTGGCTTTCAAGTCTGGCATGGTTGGTTTTATATTATACTGATGGATTTTTTGCAGCTAGAACTAGTGCTGTCAGACATTTCGTTTTCCTTTGTTTCATAAATATATTATGTTGCTCCATTTTCTGTAGTGATAAAGAATGGTAAGATTATTTTCAATATTTTCAAACTTTATATCTATTTCTTATTAAATTACTAGAGGATAGTTCATGTTTGGTTTCAGGTTTTAACATAAAGTCCTTGGAAAAAATGCACATTGGAATGATCTTTTTCCCATATGCATTGTGCTTTCAACACCTTGGATCTCAAAATAGCAAAATGATACTAAACATATCTTTGTTTCTATTGCAACGGAAAAACTGCAAGGACTGGAGTTCTGTTTGGAAYAATCGTTTGTGCAACAGGATTTAATAAACAGTAGCTAAGAAAAAAGGCCAGAACGATCCATATGGAGAAACCAGTAGATCTCTTCTGCAGCACTCTGAATAACTTGGCTACGTTTATTCAAGAAAGACAGGAACTGTTCCTGCTGAGTCGTTCTTCTACGAGTGCTATGCTACTTGCCTTGCAGCAAGAGACCTCGGGGTATGCCGTCTGTGGGGGGTCAGGGCATAGGCAAGCCTGCTGCCCCTGCAGAAGGTCCATGCAGCTCCACTCTAAGCAAGTGCTGCTCCTGCTTGGGAGATGCACTCCCATTTTGCTGCTCGTGGGWGTTTCTTCGGTGGCAGAGGTGAGTCCTGAGCTGTGAAGTACGCAACCCCAGGCAATCACAGAGAAAAAAAGGACTGCTGATAAACAGTGAAACCTGTCGAACCAGTACCTCAGGGAAAGTAAGAGATGCTATCATCAGTGGTTCCACAGGAAAAAAGGAATCTGAAACTCGGGTTTTGGCAAATAAATATAGGCACAAATATTCTTAAAAGAGGTAAGTCTGTGTTCTCAGACACCTTGAAGTAAAAAATTCCTTCTCTGCAGGGCTATGAGGACATAAATACCTCCGAGTAATCTTTTTTCTACTTTTTTTTTTTTTTTTTTCAGTCTCTTGGAAAGGGTCATCTTTCTTTGGCAAGATCTGACGAGCTGTCTGCAAAGCCAAACACTGAAAACTAAACTTTCAAAAGAAAACATTTCAATGCAAGTTTTGACACTCTGTCAAAAACAGTTGGAGAGCAGCCAGCATCTTATACCCTACCTAAGTCAAAATCCAAAGACAAAGTCTTTTTAATTTGATTTCAGGAATTCAACTCAGATTGCTCTGAGACCTCATTCTGAGGCCATCAGGCCCCATACGAAATGCGCTTGTCGTTTTCTCAATAGACCTAGAGTGCGCTGTTTCTTCCTATAACGGTAGAGGAAAATCTGAGTTTGGTTCTCTGTTACCCTAACGCTTTCTCCTGCTCAAAGCATTAGGATATGGGGAAGGGAGATCACATCTGTTGAAACCGTGAGTGCAAGACAGAACACAGCTCTGCAACCTGGTGTCTAAGGGCAGGAGTGGACAAAAGGGATCCTGGCTTCCTGCCCCTACTGCATAAATTTAACTTGCAAGAAATTATTTGAGAAAACAGCATCACTATTTCATTTTTTTAAAGGAAGAATTTATGATCCTACTTTCATGGGCAGATCTGGGAGACCAGCTTAAACAGGTAGAATCACTTTGCTGAAGCATTTAGCAAGGAGCTAAGTGCACTAGAGGAGACAAGATTTAGGACACATCATTCTTCTCATCACCTAGATCCTGGCTGGGCCTAATGTTTTCATACAAAAGTACTCAGATTGTCTCTAAACCCAGCTGGCACTCCAGATTAGGAGGTTAAGATACATCAGTATCCATAGCCAGCAACACACCAGGCAGCAACATGTTTAATATTGCATTGGCTGCTGTGCTAAGTGACCAGTTGTGCTCACTGGGGACTACGTGAAGCCAGGGAAGCCTTGAGCTTCCAGACCTAAAGCTATGGTGAGACATTTGCTGCAGCCTGCAGTGATTTGGGGCAGTGATGTCAATTCTATGCCTCGGACCAGGAACATAAAGTAGGTTGTATTAGGTTAACATGGTGGGATATAAGTCCCTCTGTAATGCTGTGACGACTGGTTTCTATTCTTAGTGAGGTTTGAAAATGTTCAACTAAATATATCTAGAAGAAGCTGGCAATGAAAACAGAAAAATGAGTTGTTTGATAAAAACAACACCAACAAGAAAAAGCAAAAATAAGATTTGGGGCTTATACAAAAAGAGCTGTCTGCTAAGATAGGAGATTCCCTCATGCATGTTACAAATTTTTTGCCTAGACTGCTTTTGCAGTCAGAACCCAACTGAATTTTGGAGGACTGACTTTAATGCTGGCTTGCTTAAGGAAGGCTGCAAAATTGTTCAGGTTACTAAACATAAAGCACAGCTTTGAAAAAGATGCAAAGGCTGATATAGTAAGAATTCCCACTCTCAGAGGTCTCTCTGAAATCAGCATAAGGAACCCAGGAAAATCAATCATACTTCAATTCACTTTAATTCCCCTAACAGGATAGACCAGTAGATGGGGAAAAATAGTGAAAGAAACCATTGAAACCAGACTTATTTTGAAAAGTGGATTGTAAAGAGCCCTATGTAGTTTGACATTGGAAGCTGCTACTTCTCTGAATTGCAGTGGCTGGGATTCATATCTCTAGAAAGAGTTGGGACATCAGTGAAGAGAAGCCGACCCTTTCTGCCTCTGCTTATCTGTGAGGCTGCTAGCCCTGCTCCTGAAACAAAAATGCTAGATTTTTGTTGTTGTTCTTGTTTTTATTCTCACTTAATGGAGACCGGGTATTACTCTCTGGGCTGTTTTCCTAGACTCTCAGTTTAAACAACCAATCATTAACTTGATTTCTTTGGAAGAAGAAATGCAAAAATATCAAAAGCTGTGCGCTTTAAATAATGACTCAAGCATGGCATTCTTAATTCCTGTGAGAGCCAGGGAAATTATTCAATGCATTTCAGGCAAAACAAAATGTCACTTTCACCACCAATCTGAAAATCCAAGTAAGTCAAGTGGAAAAAAATGAATCAAAAAGAACGAAATTTCTTCTGTTGCCTCAGGATACTTGATAATAAGCATCCTATGAGGGATATGCAGGGATTTGTAATAATGATCCAGGGGCCTGTTTTGTGCTCATTCCATACATCAGTAGGACCATGGAAATTAATGGATCTAACCAACAGGAGTAAAGGTCTGCAGGATCAGGCACCTGATCAGCAGTATTTACTTTTGCTCTTTTTGGAGTGTACAGGATTTTGGAAGGGGTGAGGTGCAGAAAGGAGGAAAATACCATAGAATAAAATACCATAGGACTGGGAAGGTCATCTGAATAAATCATAACTAATAAGGCATCTGCCATTAAAAATAAATCATCATCACTTTGTCACTATCCAATTTCCCATTAAATTAGTTTCCAGATATGACATCAGGTCCAATCTTTTCCTATCAGCATTGATGCTTTATTATTGTAAAATGGGAGCACTGGAAGGATGAAAATGCTCAATGTGCATCAGTAATCAGATTCAGTAATCAGGCTGTTTGGAAAGGGGTTCCTCCTGGTGTCTTCCCATTCCTGCTGGCATTTCTGACATACAAAATATAAACTAAACAACTAACTCCCACGTGTGCACTTTTGGCAAGGTAGTGTATTCTTCACATAAGTAAATATTACTTGATTTTTTTTTAACTTGTATACACTATTAGTAGAAAAAATAATACTGGGACAAAGACTGTCAATCCAAGAATTTCAGAGCAATCTAACAATTTTATCTTAATTAAAATGTTTCCCTGGAGAGAGTCATTTTCCCTCAAAACACTGCTCAGATATGCTGGATGACATTATCTTCGTAATAATAATTTAAGAAAATGCTGTCAATATCACTGTCTTACCAGTTAATCTACCTTGCCTGTTCCTGTGTGTCCTTATTGCAGGTTTCTTATTTCATTTGGAATTACATTTTGCTGAACTATAACAAACAGTTATATAAAAGGTAATAATTCAGTTTGATCAGTTGCTGGTGTTTGTATAACCAGCATATTAATGGTTCTCTTTCTCAGTGGCAGGGCAGGCTCACTTACAAAAAGCRTTCTTCCAGATTTAAACCAGTTGTAACAGAGAGCAGAACTTGGCCCATCATATAGTTAGCATATACCTATGTAGTTAAGAGTGTAATTGCTAGCACGTGACAGTTGCAGCAACACTGGGCACGTTAAATGAGAAAAGGGCATTGCTTGATTAAATGCACTGGGGACTGTCATATTAGGTGGATGGTTGAAGGACTGCTTCTCTCAGGACTCCCTGGCACTCCCTCTCTGAAATGACTGGTTTCAAAAGTCAGTCATGGACGGCATGCAGTTGTGAGCCAAATAGTTTGTCGCAAGATAGGAAGAGTTATCCAGATAAGAGGAAACTCAGCGGGGCTGGTACAGGCCAGGAAACACTTTGGGTTACAATTTGGTTGTGACTGGTTTCCATTGCCTCATAAATCTGCAGCTCCAGCAGTGCCTGAATTTTCCATTTCAGGGGAAATGGATTTGCATTGTACCCTACCCACAAAGGGTGATAACCTTACTGAGCAAATAGGTTTTGCAACTTCAGTGGAGCTGCTCACAAATGAGGCTCCTAAACCTTGCCGTACTCTCCCAGTCTGATTCACAGTTGTTCATGGCCTTCTAAGAAATATCTTTGTTAATAGTCCTCAAGCCCATAGCCATCAGCCATCTGTACTTTAACCCCCAGGGACAGTCCAGCCCAAGCGTGTTGAACTTCCAGGGATGAAGCTGATTGCTTACTTTCTTGTCTGTTTGTCTTACATCTTGGTCGGCATCCTGGCTTTAAGCTCAGGAAAGCTCAAGAAATTTGCCAGCTGCAATCCCACACTTCCTTTTCCCTGCGTGCCGATTTTCTGCAATTTCTCCATAGCATACAGGAGACAAGTTGCACACCATCATTTTCGAGAATACTTTGCTTGACACAGCATGTGGAAACCTTGAGTGTATTTTGGTGCTGCACTTGCAAAACATACAGGGCAATGTTGGAAGCTTTGGTGAGGGCTAAATGACATCATGAAAGTAGGGATTCATGTGACTTGGACTGATGAGAAATGACCTCTCGGTTGCGGTTAAACATCAGTGAAGACAAAAATTTACACGGTAGTTTCTGCAATCCTGATCCTATAGTGTGACTGGGGCTTCCCCTTTGAGGTTATTCCCGATTCACATTTGCTCAGGTCCAAAGATAAAATCTACATTAGCAAGGAAGTTTATGCTGTAGTTTGTGAGAGGCACGTACCTCATTGCATTGATAACACAACATGAAACACAACATGAAACTATTGCGCGCAGTGTGTCAACTAACTGCCTGGGAGAATGGTAGGCTATTCTACACTGAAAGCAATTGTTACTGTGCAGCTTTAAGAGCCTTACAACACAAGTGTTATGTAGCTGTTTAAAGAAGTTGTTGAAAATCTTACCAAAAGGGTGCACAAAATCTTCACAAGAAGGAATTAAAACTTTAAATGAAATAAAAGGAGTGTAATTTATTCTGAACATACACAGAGCAACTAAAAGCCAAGCATGGTCCAGAGCATCAGAAGACCAACACAAACATTTCAGAATAACAGCAAACTCCTCTTTCTTACAAACTTAACTTCTATTCACTTCCAGTGACAGTTCAGGACAGGTCTACCTTGAGCTAGGTTGTCACAATGCTGTATTTTCAAAGGTATCTTCCACCCATAAGTGCTCATGTTGACAGGTACCCAGAGACTCAAAGTGAGAAGCTCTGCTTTTCTTGGCTGAGGATGCATTGAGGAATTTCTTGCCTGCATTGTACAAAGGTCATTCCCAAAACAGGCTGTTCCAATGGAACTAGCGATGTGGAGTTCATCAGGAGATGGAAATTCAGCCCCCTTGCCAATTTTAATATTTGAACAATTGCTTTCACCATAAATGAAGACAAGAATCAGTATATTACAATTTTTCATTAAAAAARTCTAAAATTTGTATTCAGAAAAGTCAACATATTTCTGGGTTGAGTCAGTGTTAAGCTGAATATATCTGAGCTACTGAGGTGTCTCAAGGAAACTGTGCTTCAAATGCTGAATAGCTCTGTTCACCTATGAGTCAGGTTTCCTAGTTGGACAATGTTTTACATATTCCAGGTTGGGCCATGGTTTTAGTGCRATGCGCAGCCTCAGGGGAGACCATGTGGTGTCATGGGCCAGGTAGTATCATACCCCAGCCTAGTCTACATGAGGCATCCTTGGCCTCATTGGCTTGGATTAACCAGTGGAAAGCAAATGTCTTGATTAGATTTTCAGAAATGGTAGAACAAATATTTTCAGGAAATATTAGAAATATGGGAAAAATACCATGTTCAGAGAAAAAAAAAGAGGCTTGACTCATCTGTTATTGAAATGCAAGTGCAAAGCAGTAACTGATGTTGCCAGAGATAACTTCTACACGCACAGAAGAGATCTAACATACCTCTGCAGTATCCATCCCTGTTAYGTGGACTGGGCCCAAGGGCTGAGGATTTACCCTCTAGTCCCTACCTCTTTTAACTGCTGATTTAAACTGTATGAATGGAAGTTCAGACTTGTGTAAAGCAACATTAGTGGCATTTCAAGGTTGCAGGTTGTTCAATGAGCCTGGTTTGTTGGTGGGAAAATAAATCAGTTTCTGTAAATCAGGAAAAATAAAGTACTTACAAAATCTGTCTATGAAATTTGGAGGATGACCCACTAAGTTTGACTTGCTTGTTTTATGGTGCTCCCAGGGGCTGTGTTTTGTTTAGAGTTTGGTATTAAGTAGTCTAATTGTGACTGTAGATGGGGGCCTTTTTAATTTGCATAATCTTCTCATGGGACTACAGCTGCTAATTTGGTGATTAATTATCCATATTACACACTGTTTATGTGACCATGCCTAGATTAATTTCTCTTTCCAAGCAAATCACATTTAGATATGAATTTGCATATCTTGATTACATTTTAATGCCTTGGCTATCATTGTTTCTTCCCTGGGTACCTCATCAGATTAGAGAAGAGTGCTCAAGCAGGGAATGATGGAATGTCTTAAATGACATTGTGTATCACTGGACAGACCATGCACATGAYGCCATGTTAATTGAAAATGTGTTCCTTTTACTATCAGGAAGGTTATGACACCTAGACTGCAGGTCCTTTGCAAGTTTTGTGGCATTATTACTTAAGGAAAAGTTTCATGCAGGATATTTTAGCAAGGTAATATGAAGAAAATAACTAATATATGTTTACAAATTTAAAAGATACTGACGTTCATAGATTTTCATCTGCACTCCAGTTCTTCCAAAATTTTTGCACATTTATAGGAAGAATAAACATATGTCAAACTTCTCCCTAATTTAACAGTAGGAGTTAAGTCACAGGCACAGAATATGTATTTTGAGAATAAGGTTCAGAATGCAACATGGCAAACCCCTGAATATATTCCAATAAAAAGCAGAAAGCCAATTTGTTTCTGACATGCTTTTCTGAGACAAGTTTTTGCAAGAATTGCATTCTAACACAGCTGGAATCTGTGCAAACAACAGGAAAAACTGGATTAGTATATTCATAAAAACATTTCCAAGGATCACTGTAGTATCTCAACGGACAACTAGGAAATTCTCTTTATAAGGCAAGCTGCTTATTCTGAATACCTTCAAGTTTATGTATGCCTTGTATATTTTGGAATTTTGTGTGCCTCTTTTATTTACTTTCACAACACATGCAGTACAGGGGCACTACAGCTAGGTATAGCCTTAAAAATAGAATAATATTTATTGTATGAAGCATGAATTTTTATAGTTCTTATGATTAAAACGAGTGTTCTCTTATATACATTTGTCTATTTCATCATAGCAATGATCTGTACACAATGTAAATTATAAAATGCAATACATCACTGTTGTAATAGTAATTAATTCCATCATTCTTTCCCATAAGATGAAGGCAATAAAATACACTCCAAACATGTGGTTACACATAGGCTCGTGAGTGAGGGGAGAGGAATATTATATACACTGACTTATAGAAATCATTAACACTAATTCTATTTGATCTCTTCTAAGTGCTCTTCCAACACTACTTGTATCCAGGAAAAGAAAGCTAACAAGTAAAATTGTAATTGTTAAAACTTGATAAACCAAACATATTCCTATCTTTTGGAGGGGAGTTTTTTGTGTGTTTAGAGCATTTTATCACCATATGAAAGTCAATGACTCCTATCCACAAAACATTTCAGGAAGTATGTCAAAATATTGGGAGCCTGACCCTAAAAACACCTCCCTGTTAAAATCAGTCTGATTATTCRTATGAGTGAAGTTATTCACATGTGTTAGTATTTGCTGTAGCAGACCCTTGACCTTTGGCTTTACGGGAAGACAACACAGTTGTCATGATTTCACAATATAAATAGACACTATTAAAAGAGCCAGAGTAACAACATAGACTTACTGGGATTAAAAACAAAGCATCATAAATGTTTATGGATGTCACAAATAAAAGGGCAACTTCAAGTTCATGTGAGCTCTGCACATTTGTTGTTTGAAATCCAAGTTCATGGGCTGCAGCCCTCCTCAAGAAATGTCTGCCAACACATGTACGCATATTTCAGTATCATTTTGATCCTCCTTTTAAAAACAAACCGTGTTTTGTTGCACAATGAAGATGAAAAACAAATTAAACCAGAATTAATACTCCCTAAGGAATGAAAACCAGCTCTGGAAATTGCATACAAACTTTTAATTATTATTATATTGTAGCTTATAAAACTTTCAAAAGCCAAACTAACATTTAATAAAGAAGTGGGTGGGCGACTACATCATGAAGCCCCCAAACACAATAAACAAAGCTGCTGGCAAATATGATGCCTTTCTCTGTTCCAAAATAGTGTTCTTTGTATTATTGTCCTCAGTGAGGCATGAAGGGTTTGGATGAAATTCTTGCCACATTGAAATCAATGGTAAAAACTATTGACTTTGAGCCAAAATGTCACCCTCTTTATTAAATTAAAAAGAGAGAAGGGGGGAGAAGATGATGACTGAACTGACCCATAGCACAGAAACGAGAGCCTACTGTGGGCTGCAGCCCCTGGCTGGTGGTTCTGGCCTGGCCCCCAGGCTCGCCCCTCCTGAACGGTGGGTGACCTTGTTCCCTGCTGTCGCTGGCACAGCCCAGAGCCTTGCACATCCACGGCAGCCGCTCCACCCCTTGCTGGCGTCAGTGCTCCGACCAGCAGCAACTTGTCTTTGCAAATGTGCTTTGCTAGCTTAGGAGAAGTAAACAGGGAGGAGGACCGTAATAAAGAGCTTTACTGAACCTGCAAATACCTGGGAAATTGTGCTAGAGAAGGCCCTCAATCTATCCAGCTGAAAGTCTCCCTCAAGCCCCGAGATGTATTTGGTTTGGTCCTGACCGTGGGATGCGCAATGTGGGTGATGCAGTTTTATACTGCTAGCGTACCTATCCCCCTTGTCTAGCTGAGAAGAAAATTCCCTGAAGAACCTTATTGACATTCTTTCCCCACCTGGAAAACACCAGGAGAGAAGTGTAATGATAGCATCCACTATGGAGTCACACTGGTTTATACCCAAAAGGGTCTGAGAGCAACTTAGATGAAGGTGTGTTTTTCTGTCTGCTTGAAGTCAAGAGGTGAGTTTTATTCCCCTTCCAGGCGTAACTCTCCAGATGATCTGGCATCTTGAATATGGCCAAGCTATTCTTCTGTGACAAATCTAAGAGGGAGTTCATTAAAAAAGCAATGAAGAAAAAAGTCCATCGTTAAAGGGAAAAGTTGAAGAGGAAGAAAAAACAACAATAAAAAACCACTCTACCATACAACTTAAACATCTGCCTGAGTGAGATTTCCTGCATGGAGCCAGTGAATATTACTCTTTCTGGTGTTATAAATTGGGTGTGTATGGACATGTTCCTTAGTCTTATGTTTCTTCTGATAACAGAAAAGGAAAATTAAAGAAATGACTGTAAATGGAAGAAATTAGGAATGTTTTTCCAAATGTTCTGGAGCTTTTCAGTAGCTCTCATGGACTAGGTTGGAAGTCCTCCTCCTACTGTTTTATTAAGACACGCAGGAAGCATACCTGTATCTAATAAAGACACAAGGGTGCTAAATTTGGACCTAACTACTGCTCTTTACAAATCAGCATGATGATAAACATTAAAAGTCAAAGGGACTTCAAGGAAATTCTTTCAAAAGCCTATTGTGCGATCTGTTGGGTTTTTTCCTCTTTACATTATGTATACTTCTCTTTAATAATTACAAAATATGTCTCTATACCATTGTTCTGATTATACTCATATATAACATATGAACTCTTGTATCTATACCTATGAGACCACTTCCAGCAAAATGGTCTAAAATCTTTGAGAGAAGTCTTTGAAGTCTCCCCATTTATCTAAATATTAATGTTGTATGAGAACAGCCCGCTGTTTGGCTGGTAGCTTCCGTCAGTTGCAGCTGTCCACATCTTTTTGTATGTTGTGGGTTCTTTCACATTTCAAACAATAGCTCTATGTCTAATAAAGTGTTCCTTAAACTAGTACATACCTTTATAACCCTTGGAAGCAGCTCTCACATGTATGTTAGCTCAGACGTATTTCAGCAATTTTCTCGTGGCAGTGGCTGTACTAGGGAATGGAAAATGTGTAAACACACATGGATGCCATCCTGTGTTAGAGTTCAGCTTCTTGCAGGCAACCCCAGAAAAGCCAACATTTGACATGAATTAATCTTTTGAACAGTTATTCACAAGAGGCAAATGTTATCCTTCTCATTTCTGAGTGATATTCCCAGCAAGAGGAAGATAATATATCTTTTAATTACATTTGTATATGACTCAATGTATTAAAATATGTACGGTTATTTAAAACTAGCAAAACAGTAATTTTTTTTAATGACTAACATTTACGACTTGCATTCCTAAAAATCAAGTTTGTCATTACAAAGAGCATATTTACAGGATATTTTTGTATGAAATTTACAAAAGAAAACAAAGCTGGTTGGAGGGTATAAATAAATAAATATAGATTCTAATGAATAGCAGCAGCAATAGCACTGGAGACAATGTCGCTATAAAAAACAAGAGCCTGGGAGATTTATGGAGAAGAGCCCGACAGAAAAAAATGTCAAGGGAGTCAAAATTGAGTGCATGGGTTGTTCACCACAGTAGATTAAAAGGAACGTTTGCCTAAGAGTTGATATGTGCCCGTAGGATTATTCAGCGTCCTTCTTCATCTGCTCTCTCTTAATCAGGGTGAAATTAAATCTTCTGCTAATCAGTATAAGACCCCGCTGGATCCTGAGTTATCAGCTGAGCAGTGAGCATGACCTAACCAGCCTCCCTAGGGAGGAAATTCTCCTTGGACTCTGCAACCAAACTCCTATTGACCAAAGCAAGGTCAGAGTTGCTCTTGATCCGGTCTCCCCTGCCTTCCTTTGCTCCTCCTTCCTGACCAAGATGATGTGGAGTGGCACTGTGACCTCTTCACTGGTGATGGGAGCTAGTAGGAGACATGTGTGTACCAGGCCTTTCTTTCTGGCATCTTTCTAGCGCCTTTCTCTCACTTACTGTCACCTGCAGAGAAGTGCTGCACCCTGATATATGCAACTGTCAATTCAGAAAACCCACATTCCTTTAAATTTACTGTTCCTTGAAAGCAAGATCTTGGATAACCTGCCATGGTCCATCAGCCTGATGGGCTTCCCCATGCAGGAAGAGAGCTCTTGGCCAAGTGGGAAAGCCCAGGTTGCCTGGGGTGAAAGCCTTTCCCTCTCCCCTGCCGTTGCTGCTGGATCTTTGAGAGCTGCCATGGGAACGAAAGCCTACCAGTGACCCTGCACCTGGGCAAAGGGCTGGCTGGTGCCCCAGGAGGGGCCAAGCTGCTCCCTTCAGAGTGGAAAATGGGTGCCTTGGATGAGGCTCTGCTGACACCCAACTGCCCATGGAGGATGCTCAATTGGGGCCAACCATGCAGAAGACTGAGACTGCCCACAACAGCCCTGACACAATAGGTCTTGGGATCTACAGCAATGACGGTGAGAAGGCTTTTAATCCCCTAGCTCCCCCTTCCCCCAAACCTGGCAGTCTGGAGACAGCTTGAGAGCTGCAGCAAGTGGGTGATGAATGGCAGCTAATCGCTCTACGCCTTTTAAATCCACACCTGCCTGCCCCGTAGGTAAGCTCCCTATATTATCCTCCCACAAACAGTCCTGCTTTGGAAGAATTAAAGGTGGAGAAACAGTGTGTGAATGTTTTTAAAAGCCCACTGATAACCTGTGGGCCACAGGCATGAAAACGTGGTACCTCCCACTGATACAGAAATTACCCTATTAATTTTGTCAAAAGTTTCATATACATTTCAAAGCTAGTGACATTTTTCCCCTGAACTTTTGCTCCGCCAAATTAGTAAAGGTTTCTGCATAAGCATTCTGACCCTGATTCAGCAAGTAATTAACCATCTACCTCAAGGCCTTCTAAATCAAGAACTTTGTGCTGATGGAAGAGCATTGTAAGTACCTGCGTTAATTTTAACCTACTGTACACATCAGCATTTCTTTCATACTTTCTCAAGCTTAAAGGACATTAGTTTTTACCTTCCTGCTGCTTTGGCCAGTTCCAAAGGTACTAAAATATTTCTCCAAAGAACAGTATCATAAGGGGCACAAAGCATATCTTGGTGTCTAGTTAGGTCCAAGTCTATAATTTGGCTAGTGAGGAGCTGATATGGTTTCTGTTAAAGCAGCCAGCAGAGGCAAAGAGAAATAAGTGTTCACATACATATGGTCATAACCCAGCCTAATCCAGCCTGGAGTACCTGCATATTCTGTAAATTGCATATAATCAGTGAAATTGGCTGTGATGTAAGAGATCCCCTGTTTTGATAAACTAAAGACCTATTGAAAGGCACCAAATATTGGCGTTATGCATACACACTAACAGTACAAGGGAAATGGAATATTAGAATTTGGGAACAAATAAAAACAAACAACTTACACCATAATAGAAGAGGTCAACAGAAGTTAGCAAGAGACAGGAAATTAATTTGATTTAAATATGAAAATTGGATTATTGTATAACCCATACCAGAAGAGAAAAACAGCCTTTCCTGATTGCTTTAAATAAGTAAATAATGTTTCTGTCACATTCCCTAAAGTATACAAACACTGAGTAATGTAACTGGTATGGTGTCCTTATAAGTTTCTCTAAAACAATGCTGTACTTCCAAAAAGGGATAGCCTTACTTCTTTAATGAAACAGATCACTGTACTGGCATAGAGAGATCCACGTACTTGGGAAGCCAGGCACGGTTTGCATTAAAACCGCCTCACAACCCGAATTCTCCAAACTTAGAGGGCTTTAAACGCTTAGTGCACTAGAATCATGTTTTGGTCAGAGAATTCAGAGCTGCATTTGGTGTTTCCTTAAGCTGCCTCGGCAATGTGTGTGCCAGGCATGAGGCGGTGGGTTGTGTTGTTCACTACATTTTATTTGTTACAGTAAATGCCGTAAGTTAAGCTGGTCAAAACCAGAACTGGGTTTTTTTGTTGTGGTGGTTTTTTTTGTTGGTTTTTTTTTTTTTTTTATTATTATAATTTGAAATTAATTGCTAGCTTTAGTGTTTTATTTCTTTAAGCCTTTCCTCTCTCTATCTTACATTTCAAAATTTTAATTTAATTGGAATCTGAAACAGTTGGAAGAAAATTCTCTTCAAAATGGGCTTTGGAAACATTTGTTTCCATGGGACAATAAACAGGAACCATCTTTCTACCCATCCTAATAATTAACATTCCTTGCTGGGTGAATCAATGTAAGTAAAATGCTTTTGTTGGTGTCAAGGCAGCCCCCTCCAATCCCACAACTAACGTTCCACAGGAAATTTACCTGCCTGTCCTTGAGTAATCTGCTGTCCTGTTAGCTGGCAGATCCAGGTGTCAAGAATTTGGATTGTTTTGATACTGCTAAACCAAACAACTTGAGGACAAATCCAAAACACGCTGATTGACAAAATAATATATTCAAATAAAAAGTCCATTTATAACAGTCACACATGAAGTATGATAAATAGAAGGGATGATGCTATTTCCCTGCAATGCACCTGGAACCAAATCTTATTTTAAACTACAGATATGTCTCCCAGTATCATGCTATGTCATATAAATTGGATTTTCTGATCCTTTTTTCACATGCTCATGGAAAGTGTGTAGGAAGGAGAGTAAAGTGTGGAACGGCACTGTTGTGAGACAAGCTTCTTTATACAACCTTAGGATTCTACTTAATGGCTCTCAGAAAAAAAGCAGAGCCAGTATTTAATTATTATGACTAAAATTATGTATTTCATCAGCTGTAAACAAAAGTAATCACATTTGTAATGATGAAAAATGATGCAAATACTTACTTTTGATTTTAAGAATGCCAGAAAGTTAGACTCCTGTTACATTATGATTAATTGATTCAGAATGGTTCTTGTCGAGTAATTTTATGCTTAATGAGAGTCCATCCGTTCAATTTGTTATCCATTCTCTTTTCATAGAAACTATAATGGTCTCAGGTGCAAATTTAAACTGTCTTTCATAAAATATAGATCTTTAGAAAAATAAATTCTATCTCCAAGATTTATGAACACTCTTTAGAATAATGCAATTTCAAAGAATTCAGAGTGATTCATGTGTTTCAAAAAGAAAAAGCTGTTCCAGTGAATTCATATATTTGCCTACCTGCAAGAACCAGAAAAAATAATCAGAATAACCTGTTAAGAACTGTGTGGTATATAGGTGATATCTCTGTAAGTCTGTATGCCAGCCTCAAATATGTCATATAGATAGATACACAATACCCATACTGTGCTCTGTTTCTGGCAGCTAATCAGGAAACTATCATTAGTTAGTGATTAATTAAGGGAGGTACACCTGAAGTCATTATGACCAGTGGGTATTGGCAGGAATCATGTTTATTTTTTGCAAATTTCATCTTGTCAAGCTGCATTAGGACACAAGTTGACATATTAGCTTATCCTTTATGACAGCTGGTACGATCGCACTATGACACAATGCACACTGAACAGTGACATGCAATAAATATACCAAAATATGACAGCAAAGGTGGACCTTGGGAAAAAAAATATACATGTTTCTTCGAAAATGAACATGAAAACACACTGAACAAAATGTCTGCCTGTAATCAGTAATTTGCATTAAACAGAAACGCCTCGTCCTCCTCACATTGCATGAACATATGTATGTCACCAGGACCAGGATTGCACCTGAATCTCCTGTTACAATCAAGGTGAGTGGAGGAGCCAGAGGAACTGCCAGTACGATGCTGGTTGCACCAAGGGAACTGACTATAGGTCTGGGTCTATAGCAAATAAAGTTTATGATTTCAAATATGCTGAATGAGTCTTTTTTCTTTCCACAGCACTGAGAATAGATAGAAGTGGCAAGGTGAGTTCCTTGAAACTGTACTTAACCCATGACTTTTGAGCTACACATGTACACAGCCAATCTGGAAGTGTGGTGACTCCACTCAATAACTCCCAAGCTACTCAAAGAGATACTGTCCTGCTCTTGCAAACTCACCACTGTCTTTTGCCTCTCATGGCTAAGGGGAGGACAACACTGGTACAGGAGGGGATGCAAATCTGGCAAATTTTGGCAGGGGATGCAAATACTCATAGCCCCTAAGTTGCTCAGCTATCGCTGTGATTCCTTTTGCCTTGTGCATAATTTGGTCTTGCTGGCATATGATAACTGATGTAATATGCAAGATCTACTTTACCTTGTTTATTGATGCCTGTGGCTATCTAAGGCTTGCAGTGATCAAACTGGTATGCGTCTGTTCCTGGTCCACCCTGGGAGCCCCCGCAGAGTACTTTCTTAAGCATCCATCTGCACTCCCTCTTGCCAAACTCCACTCCACACAAGTAAAGTTGCTTGAAGTGCATAATTTTTCATTGTGATATGTGTGATTACTATTGTTTACAGCTGATGAAATGCATAATTTTATTCACACTAATTAAATACGGGCTCAATTCTTTTCTGGGAGCCATTAAGCTGAATCCTAAAGCTGTTTAAAAGAGGTCATCTCACAGCAGTGCCTGCTTCAGCATCTAACAGAGTTTGTCTCAGTTGGGGCTGAACCTTTTCAGAAGTGGCTTAATTATGCCTGTGCTTGCACCGTACCACCCCGACATGTGGGCGCGTTCCTCCTCTCAGCCCTGCTGAGCTGCAACCCCTTGCTACAAGAAGGAAGGGCTTGTTTACCCCATCCTTGCCTCTTTCTCCAGCCTCGGTGTGAAGAGATGCAAACCCATCTCCGCAGCCTTGACTTTCTGGGGGCAGCAGCAGCAATGTGATCCCTTCTTCCTCTCTGGTCAGATGACACACTCTGCTACACTGTGCCTACAGCGTGCTTACCGTAGCTAAGAAATCCTCCTCCAGGAGATCGATTTTTGCAAATGGAATCATCCTGTGGCAGATGGAAATGATATGCTCAAAACAGCATCCCACCCCCATTGGTAAATGATCCTCTTACATGTGCGAATTCATAATCTCTGTAGGGGCAATACAGAATTGAGCCATGACATAATCCAAGGTTATCTTTCAGGAGATGAAGCTGCCTGGCATAATGCATTGATTGATGAAGATAGAGTGTCGACAAATGAATATATGTTCTGCTCGAATCAAAAGAAAATTCAATTCACAGCCTGAAACAGCATTTAGATAGCATTAAGGATGAGGTAGAAACCAACAAGTCAGGAAATTTTGCAGTGAAAAACGTGTCCTATCTGTGACTTTTCTGGCTTTTGTAAGTTTATACCACAAATGTAATTATGCAGCTACAGTTATCATGTGTGTCCTCATTTTTTCATTTGTAACACAGTATTTTAGGAAACATCTTTTTAACGTCAACTATGTAAAATCATTCCTTTTTGTAAGTACAACACAATGCATTTAACATACTCTTGACTTGCACAATATGTACCTGTGGGTGTTTTTTGATGTATCTAATAATAATTTGGTATTAAGTCATTACACAAAACAAGAAAAAAATAGGAAAGCCTTTTGCAGAAGATAACTCTGCATAATATTTTGATAACCAAGCGTGCTTATTTTGTTAACCACTTTGTATATACATAGATCAGACAATCACCATGCCAGTCTACTCACAGAAACAGTGTTTTGGTTTCAGAGGACCCATTATCCTATAAATTGTTTATGGTTCGCATAGTGAACAAAATGTTTTAAATGGAAATTTATAGCTTTAAATTAAGTGTGAAATTTTAAAAAGGGCAACATTTACTTATTCTGTATCTAATCTTCCTAACAGTATCAGTAGTTGCATGCACTCACACGCACAAAGGCACATAAACACTCCTTTTTATCTTTATTGTGATTGTAATTTTTTCAAGAGAAAAAATCCCCAGACTGAAAGCCTAGCATTGGCGTTGCTCCAGCAGTGAAGGCTGAATTGGACGCTCATGTCAGCTGCACATCTGGCCTCTGCCAGGCAGCTCTGGCTTTAGCCTGCAGACCTTGCTGGAATGGCCACAGCCTCACCCAGTCCCTACTCCGGCCTTTTGCTATCGTTTCCTGAAACAACATCCGGTGTGAGAAGGGATTTCAGATGCTCCAAACTGAGTGGGCCGGAGAGCTGACCTTTGAGGGTTGTTCTAACCGAGTAGTGACTCGGTCCCTTTCTCTGTATTTTTAAAATGCATGTTGTCATGCAATAATGTTACTGCACTCAGGGGCAAAGACAAGACTCTGGGCTTGTTTCTGCACCCTCTTCTGAGACTGCTGTTGGACAGAAGAGTAGGATTCCTCAAAGACATTTCACACCAGAATTCCAGTARCTGAAGTTTCAGAATGCATTGGGACATGTTTATATACGAGGTATTGCATTTTTCCTGTGAAAAATTGCATCTCGTTTCCCCTATTTCTATCCCCTGGACTTCTGCTGAATCTAAACTGCATTAGATATCCAGCTGCCATTAAATTAGGACAAAGATATCCCATCTCAGGTCTTGGAAGACTTCACAGGTCAGGGAAGAAGGTCCTCACCCAAGTCAGTTATGCCTGGGCATGTTAAATAAAGCCTGGCCAGTCAGAGAAAATAGTGCTGGAACAAATGTCTGACATCTCTGAATACATATTTGCCAATGATGAAGAAGCTGAATTGTAGCAGATTAGGTTTTTTTTTTCTATCCACCCTGACGTTTGTTTCCTTAGGTGTTTCAATTCAAAATTTCCTAGCTCTCAAAAAACAGGTCCTTGAATGTATACATTTCTGCAAACTCTTCTATGTTGGTGAAATGGATTTTATGATCAAAAAATGTAGCTATTATAATAATTATTATTAATGATACTATTMTTATTACTATTTTTGTTCATCCTTACAAAAGTGTCTAAGGATTTAATGTTGGCAAAAAAGTGGCTGCCTCTAAGTGTGTATGTCCATTATGTTAACAACCTTTCTGTCCGCTCTTAGTGTGTTTAGCTGCATTTTTACTTTGAAGTGACAACTCCAACACTTTCATGAATAATAACAACAACAATAATAATAAAAATTAAAATCTTTTTGTTTACTCCACTGTATACGTCAGTGCAATCAAATTTCAACTGGAGCACAAGATACTTAAGGCTGACCCTATTCTTGATAGAGTTAGGGTCCTGTTAGAGTTAGGGGACATTTATTTTAATTCATTCCCTCAAGGATGTAGATACATTTCAATACCTTGAAAAAGGTCCCAAACCGATATTGACCTATACAGTACTTTCTTCTAAGGGACATATTCTGAATCTGTTTCTTGCACTGTTTCATATTGAAAACGTGTTAATGCATTGAAATCGCTGCATAGCTGCAGGAAAAATGTACTTAAACCTAAAGGTGACGTTGAGTAGTAAGACAAAAATTAAAAGTGGATTTGAAGTGACAGGCAAAGCTAGAATAGCAAATATGTTGTTCAGATACTGGTATTTTATGTATGACCATTACTTGCATAAGTGATGATTCAGCGGGAAGACTTTAATCAAGATCGGAGCCCCATGACGCCAAGTGCCACACTGCATGTACATGAAACACAGCCCCTGCCTCAAACAACATTCCAGCTTACAAGCAAAAGTAGAGTGGAAGGAAGAATGGAAGCAAAATCAAGCCAGGGCTAGTACACTCCATCCTAACTCCATTTCTTACCGCTACTGCCCCACGAAATTAGTTTGACAAATCTATGTATGTCAGCTGTCTCTTTGATTTTGTTTSGTTCTGCCTTCGAAGTCAAAGTTGGCAAACTTTCAAGATGCCTAGCTTACATCTGAAAATAACACTTAGCTAGATTTCTGAAAATATCTTTTACTCACTGAATTTTTCAGAGAAGTTAGGGACCCGCTCCCATCATTTCCAAGGGAGGTAGGCTTCAGAGCCCTTTCAGAAGGATCACCTTGATGCTTGCAGTGCTGACTGCTGTAGCAATTACATTATTCAAAAGAAGGCAGAAAACTGCATATACTGAAATGATCACTGGAACATGCCCTGGCACAACTGCCTACTGCCAACTTCAACAAATCAGAGACACTGCACTGCAACACTACTACAATACTTAGTGATGGTCTTCCCAGCTCCTGTTTGGACCCTGGGTGGGGTTTATATAAACTAACTACAGATGTTGAAAACCTACAGTCCTCAATAAGCCAGCCATGGAAAACAAATTGTGGAAAAGAGGCACTTAGGGATATATTTCATCTCACCCAAAAGTAGAAGTCCAAAATAGGTCAGATGAGTTTCCATTTTACAGCAAGCTCTATCTGCATCTCAAAATCACTTACTCCTTTTGGAAAACTACTCCAGACTACCACTCCTGTGAACATTAACCCAAGCTTGCTACCCACTGTGTGACAAGAGTGCCTGAGTATCCCCTTGGGAATCTAGTGCAAAGGGATTTAAACAATGCAAGTGCCAATTTAATAATGGTCCTGTAAATAAACTGTGCATTACTCACTTGAAGCAATTCAGTACAGAAATACAAATCTGGGTCAGCAGTATCTTAAATGAACTGTACCTTTCTTGAAACATAAAGCTTCATTTCTCAACTAATGAACAGTAGGTTGTTTGTTGGGTTTTTTCTTAATAATTGGCAAAATACTCATAATTGTCCCCTTTTTAGATACATAATACACGCTTTGTGACTGCTGTGAACTAGAAGACCCCTCCTAAGGAGTGAGGGGAAAAATCAGCAGCACATTGGTTTCAAACTTCTTCTCCAGTTGCACGCTAATAATGTGTGTGTCACTGCTTTCACATATTCACCATGGAGAATAAAGGTAATTAGAAGCTACTTATGCCAGAGATATTTGTAGCTATAAAGAGGATATTGTGACCAATATGTGGTAATGAGATCTGTGCTACTAATGTGCAGTATTTTAACAAAACAAAAGGCTTATCAAATCCATGTATATTTTGGGTGAGAGGACAAAGGGCCAGAATCAGTCAGGATGTTTTGGCTTTTAGGATTTTGCGGGACAGGCTGTGGCTGCTGTCATGGGGAGGGGGGCTCTGCAGCTACATTTGAGTAGGTGGCACTACTAGGCAAGGAAGCTACAGGCACCCTTCTGCCCTGCTATCGCATTGTTGGTCACTGTGACACCTAGTTTTTATTGTTCTGGCATCAGTGGAGAACTGAGAATAGTACCTAGGCTCCCAGTGTTCTCAGTGGCCCTATGGAAATGGGACTCAGAGGAGACCCCGTGAGTCCCAGAGCAGGAAGATAGCTTGAGCTACCCAACAGGAACCACTGCGAGGCTTGTGCCCTGTGTTACAAGGGAGGAGTCTCAAACATGCTCCCCGCCATGGGGCAAAGATGCCTTGCTCCTGGTTCACACGCTGCAGTCCATTCGGAGACCCAGCCTGGAGGAGTTTCCCCAAGAACAGGTACCTCCTGGCTCTCTTTTGAGTAACTGAGCCAGGTTCACTCATCCCGTTTTGAAACAGGGGCAGAGGAATAGCATTCATGCTATTCAAACAACATCTTATTTATGTTACAGTCCTGGGAGAAGGTATCAGAGGCAGGTGTTCCCCTTTCAAGCATAATGCTCTAACTGCCCTCTTCGTTGGTTTGCCAGCTCACTAATTAGYGCACTCATCTGAAATATTTGGAAAAGAGGCTTAAATCTCCGGCTCAGACAAAAGAGCATAAACTTGGGACATCCATTTGCTGTAAAGAAAATTTAACAATACCAGACAGAGTAGTTAATTTAGTTAATAGTTAATTTAACAATAGACAGAAAAAATCATCACCGCCCTCTTCTTTGGCTATGTCTTAAAGGCAAGGGGAACCACAGCTTCATTTTGGCAAGGAATCCTGCCCAGAGATCTTCAGTTCACCCCAACAGCATCTACAGGATGGAGGAGCTGGACATGGACTTCCCAGGTCCCACACCCTGGCTTGATTAGATAGACCTAGCCACACTGTGGTTGTTTGTGGGTGCTGAGAGATCCAGCTGCATCCACCTGGGAAAATGCCTCAGCACTTCAGGCAAACATGAAAGCAGACCCAAGTAAGTGGGGCTTTTAGASACTGCAGTCTTGGACTGGTGCAGAATTACAGCACGTTTTAGATTTGGCTCAAAGTCAACAAACAACATGTTAACTCCTGATTTGTATCCCATTATAGCCAGCTCCCAGCAACAAAATTCTCACTAGCTTTAACTAGAAAAGGCTACAGCTCTCAATATTGTTGCTTATTTCAGCGCAGTAACACCACAGATGACCTTGCCTCATAATCTCAGACAGGGGAAACAACACATTTATGCTGAGGCACCAATAGCAGAAGTGCCTACTGGACAGACCGATATTTTCCAAACCAGGCTTGCTTAAAGCATAAATAAATGACAAATAAAATCAACAGATCCCTTTGTTGTGTAAAACTGRAATGGAAAAGAAAGCAGCCCAATTGATCACTCTTCTGTTCGGTCTCTCTGGAGTCATTATGCCTGAGGAAAAAAAGAAAATCCCTATCAAAACCAGAGTTGCATAATGCCCTTCGGGTGATGTTACTTACAAAAAAAGATATGAATCACTGTTGTTTTACTACCTGTGTGTTGGACCATTAGCTTTAAAACCTTGTAGAACAGTTAAATAACACTCTTTTGATTTTTAAAAAAACCCTAATCTAACATAGAGCTAACATTTTTTTTGTTGTGTGATAAAAGAAGCTAAGAAGGATAAATAAAAAAGAAAGAGGAAGAATGTGAATTTGAAGAAACAGGTAGGAAGAAATTGTTGATATTCCTGAAAGAGTGCTTTGGCTCATAAAGGATAAAGGTGGGAATGAGGGTTTTTTCTTTTGTTTATTGGCATGATCCCATGAAAGAGAAGGGACTCAAAATAGTACTGGCCTATCTTTAGAGACATCTATTTCATTTTGCCTTCTATGGAAAAGCTGAACAGAAAGGGAGGATCCTGGCTGCTGTCATTGAAGCTGTTTCAGTCAGAGTAAGAGTGAATAAAAAGCACAGCTGCCAGAAATGATACATTGCTGGCTAAAGTGTAAAGTCCAAATAGTCATTTTCTCATTAAAAAGGGGCTTTATTGCTAGTGGATGCAAATAGGCTGGGAGGTTAATTTCTCCCTGTATGGAGAAACTAACAATGGAAAACATCATTCCACTATCAGAGGCAATATAAATAAAGCACAGGTTCAATCTCACCGCCACAGAGAGTGTGATGGTGCCGGTCCAGAGCTCACTGATACTACACTGGGGCCAAACCTTGGAAAGTTCTTGGTAGAATCCCCAGCAGAAATGCCATAAATGCAGAGGATTCCTCAGTAAAACAGATTAGTCACAATATTTTAAATGTCTTCATYCTTCAGGTTTGCAAAGTTTACAGTAAACATACAGATCATAATCAGTATATTATTATCTAGCTTTTTTTTTGGGGGGGGGAAAGGCTTTTATACCTAAGTTAACCATAGAAATGTGTGATTGATACAAAATCCAAACACAATAAAAAACCTACTGCTGCTTAAATGGTCAAATTTGGCCAAGCTAGTTTAAGGTTAATCTCTGCTTTTAGTCTACAATAAGCCCCACAGGGGTGATCTTTACACAGTTGTGAAATGAATTGCATGGCTGAACTATTGGCCTGCCCCACAGGGACTGAAGGCTAGGACTGCTCTTCCCATTGGCCACATCCAGTATGGGACAGAGGTGTCTCTGAGCTAAGCGCTTCTCTACCTTGCATTTAACAACCAGTTCCTAGCTGAGAATACAGAATTAGATGCCTGCAATCGTTACAGAGGGAGAATTAGGTGACTCAGAATGGCAATCCAATCAAACCCACATATTGAGCTGCCTAGAGCTAGGAAATAAGAATAACTGCACAGACCTGAGAAGCATGTCTGAAACCATTCCTTTCTCTTGAGTGTATTCAGGCTTCATGAAACAGCTCTACTCAGGGTCACCAGCACACCTTCTCCAGGTGGACACCTAGAGTCTTCCTTCAAAGAATTRCGTACTTTCACCAAGACATCCTGCTGGCGGTAGCTCACTTCCATTCACAGCTGGGATGCAGGCTACCACGAGACCCATGCGAGGACAGCATAGTCACGGGACACACACCCCACACAAACACCGGAGAGTTGCAGTTCAAGAGCCAAACCCCTTTCTTATAGTCAGAACTCACTCATATTTTTCCCTAATAAAGGTAAAGACAATAATAATATTACCTTGTCAGCTTGAAGCAAATTGCTGAAGTATTACAGTCCTTGATCAACTACCTGTCCTCCACCCACAGGCTAGATTACATTCTCTCTCTGTCATACCCACCTGGGCATTGCCTTCAGCTTTTCTCTTGCACCCTGTTTTCACGCTTTGGTTTCCTGCCTAACATTCAGCCACAGAGCCTGTTACAGTGTCCGTCTTCTCTGAAAGACTTGCAGTTTTGGTCCCCGTAGAACAAACAGCAATGACAGCTTCACAGTCACAACTTGGCCACGGAGGACCTCATCTGGGCCCAGGATTTCACTGGTGGAGCTATCCTGCGTATAAATAACAGAAAAGTGACCTAAGTATGACAGCACCTTGAGTCTAACTATACACCAAAAAATGTCAGGAAGGTCCAAATGGAGCAAAACTGGTCATTGCAAGCAACACCACCTGCCTGACCTTTGTGGATTAATTATCAATATGGAAACTAATTCAGGAACCCCCAAATAGCTCCTATTTAAGGTCCTTTATAATAAGGGTGAAGTTTAAGCTGGCCCAAAGCATTCTCAGGGTTTGTTGAGTACCACAGATGTCCCTGACGAGGCCTGTTGGCCTTGCTTCAAAGAGAAGCTACTGCTACCCTCCCGCAACCCAGCTCCCAAGTGACAGAAGCAGCTGGGCTTAGTTAAACAGTTATCAAGCAAAAGTCATCTTCTTGCTCTGCTGTGCAAAAGGTTGTTCTAAATATTATTTCCACTACTTATTTAACTCTACAGAAAGGGCAAAACATTCTCTTGAGAATAATGCTTTGGCTCAGCCAGTCAGGAAATAATGTGCTTTGAGTATTGCAGGCCTATCTTAAGTAAGATTTATCATCTAGGTCTTCATTCATCAAGCCCATAAGTTTTGCTTTAATTTTTTTATTCTTATTTTTTATGGAAAGGGATTAAATGCTTCTATAATTCATAGACTTACAAATAATTTATACAACAGTATTTCCTATTTTAAAGCCTACTTCATGGTATATAAAAATGTCTCTTCATGCTTTTGGAAAGTTATAACAAGAAAATCATAGTCTCGTAGGAAGAATCCTCTGCAGTGAAGACTAATTTAAAAGTTCTGTGTTGTGCAGACAGGCTTTTATTTATTTCAGTTTGATTTAAAGACTTTTAACAGACTATTCCGTTCATCTTGTGTTTGTCCTAAGTTGTGGATTTCACTCAATGAAAAATCGCTGCATGTACTATCCCAATTTTGGGTCAGCTTTCTTCACATCCAGATGGAGCAGAGTTCTGGCTAACAAGCTACATGTTCCTCACCTGGGATAATTTTTCAGCAGTCCACAGGCATCAAAGAAACTGTGGATATTTATACCAGTGGAGGACCCTCATCTGTGTTTTTACTGATGGCGCATTTAAGCAAAACAAAGCATGAAAATGTTTATACTCTACAGAAGACCTTGAATCCAGCTTTTCCCCTTGATAATATTTCTAGTCTTAACATAGAAAAAAACCCACCATCCTGAACTTCAGCATAGACGGATGTTTGAATTAGTTGCTTCATGTATTGCAGAATTTTATTTTAGGTGTCTCAGTTCCTATTTAGGTTTGGTTAAACTTAACCACATACTGACACTAGGGGACATTACTCAAGTATTCAAAGCAAAAGCTATTTATTATGACTTGGTGGATCAGAGTTAGAATACTCAAAGAAACAATTTACAGGTTTGAGAGCAAGTTGAGGAAACGATCTAGATGTATGTAATCTGTCTATCTCCCTGTCCTTTCTGGGAAGGAAAGAAGGTGCTTCCTAAAGGAGGGAAAAAAAGCCCAGAAAGGGGTAAATTAATTGCTTGATATAATCTGTGTCATTCTATCACTGACCTTTTCCATTTCTCCATGCTTGCCTGTACTCCTTTGACCGTCAAATAGTATCCAGTAATAGTAGCATGTTATTTATAGTTGATTAAAAGCACTAATAAGTTCAGATATTATACTTTCTATTGACACTTAGCCAGCAAAGAGCAGACTGGAGAATGACATAGTCCGAAAGCACTAACGCATGGTATTCATAAAAGCGCTGGAACACACACTGAAAAAATCAATCTATTGCTTTAGTGACTGATGCCTGCTTATTTTGCAGTTTTCACTGTCCTCAAAGGTGCTAATTACATTAGTTATTGCTATGGTGCTTGAACAAGTTTGTGCTGAATGGTTTTGTGGCTTCATAAATCACCATCAAGCATTAAAAAAGCCTCACTCATATGAAGAAATCTGCAGTAAAATTCTGTCCCTAAGTTCAAACAGAAAATGTTTAAGAGTGAGAATTTGTCTTGACTTTTCCCACAGTTCCTGTAACAGATGCAGATCCTAATTAGGAGTGGAAGAATTGGTAAAACCACTGGCTCCCAAGCACTGAAGGTCTCAACAGTAGAAGGAACTGAAATCAGCACCACCAGAATCATCACACACCTGGTGCCTAAACGCTGTGTCAGGTCCCCCAAAATAATAAAACAGCATTGATAAATGCAATAGAAAGTACATTTGGGTGTCTGGCTCTTTCACTTGTGTTTCCTGAGGTGGGTTCACACTGAGTGAAGGCTGAGACTCTCATGGATCTGTGCTGTCACACATTTACAAGACTTGAAGATCAGAGACTTTTAAAGACCTACTTGTTATCACAAGATTCACAGTACAGTTATAAGAGTTAACAACCTTGGATTCTTGCATTTTATTCACAGCTGAATAATTACTTTGCTCTGTGATTCTGAATAAGTCATTTCCTGTCCAGCAAAGGATGGAAGGATTAATATTAAATATGGAATATCCAGGAGTGGTGATAAATTCAAAGTGACTCTGAAGAGTCATACCAAGCAAGTCCAAAAAAAGAGTGAATGAGTCAGAAATTTTAGCATCAGAGAAAATAACTCATTCAGATTTAACCTAAACCATGGAAAAGTAATTTCTTCCAGTTGGATTTTTGGAATATACAGGTAAATATGTGCCATTTCATTTCCAGAATCCTGGACTAACAGACATTAAAGCTGGAAACATGGAAAGGAATGAACATACAGCATTCAAAGAAAACAAATTGGATCCAATGAGAACATCCCAGTAAAGACGACAGGAGGGAAAAAAGGAACAATGTGCAATTGATCAGAAAAGGAAAAGCAAAAAATGTACCGTACTTAAAGTGGCAAGACAGCTACTTGATCTTAATTGCAAATAATTTCTCTGTGTTTAGCAGCTCTTCCAGGACTGAAACAAATATGGTTGTTCTCTAGATTAAGAATGTTTTTACCATTTAAGACAGAAATTTCTGTCAAGTGTCTAGAATTCTGCAATCACAGCCTTTTAAAACTAAAGCAGCAGATGTGCTCCAGCAGTCAAGCTTCTTACGAACTGCAATACCCTTTCTAGAATAAAGCTGAAAAAAAGATTTAAGAGCAGTTGAAAAGTAGCATTTTACTTGAATGTAGGTCAAGAATCCATAAAGGATTTTTTTTTTTCTTTGAGCATGTTAGCCGCTCGTAGTGATCTATCCTTTTGTTTCTGGAATCTAGAATTTTCCTAGGGCCTGATTTATTTCTACAGTATATCATTTCTTCACCAGTGTGGCAACACTGGTTTTAACAACAACAAGACTTTTGAAAAAGCTGTTTAGTGGTGAATCACAAAGCCTGCAATACCCAGTTTATTTCATTGCTCTTTTGCATTGTTATTCTGCAGTATTCAGAGCCTGGATATAACAGCCCAGGAAAAAAAAAAAAAAAAAAAAAACCTCCTACTGCAATCTGTGAGTCACTCATGTTATTTTGTCACAGTTTTACTCTCCAATATTACCCTATGGCATTTTGCTGAATTTTTCTTCATTACGCTATTCAGAAACCAAATGGGAAATTCAGGATGAGCCTGTTTCTGACAAAACCCTCTTCTAAACTTTAATTTGCATACTTGACAGGGAATGAAGGCTGCAGAATACACAGTCACCAGTTGCACTGCTTTGAAGGAATTGAAACAACATTTGAAGCCAGGTTCAGTGCTTCACCTCCTAAGGGAGGGAGAGAGAATACACAGAATGGTTTTATAGTGCTCTGGGAATCTGTCTAGGGACTGCCCCATGCTCTGGGCTTGAGCGATTACAGCATGTTGCCCACTCTCCTCTTCTGTCCTTTGGCTGGTTCCCCAGAAAATCCTTGTTCTGGGAACTGCAAGAGAAGGTAATTATATTTTATTTAATGGGTAATTTCTCTATTGTGTCAGCTCTCCATAGGGGAGCTACTTGGGGCTCAGAAGACATTTAAGATCCTTGTAAATATTTGCAGGAAGCAAACTTAAACTCAGAATTTTGCTGGCAACAATACGTGGCTGTGGCTGGCAGGATGGTCAGAGCCAGGTTCTGATGTATGGGAGAAGAGGGAGAATTGAAAAGCCACAGGCAGCTCAGTTTGCATATCTGGACCACAGCTGGCTCCTGGGGCACCTTGTGAAAATGCTTCTATTACAAGGAACGTGAGCTAAGGCTGGGAGGCCACCACTGAGCATGTGTCTCTGGTGAATGGTAAACAGCTTTGACACGAATGATCATAAGGATGCTGCTTGAGGTGTGGGAGTGAGGGTGCATGGGCTCCTTCAGGGAGACTTTCTCTCTAACACAGACTGTGGAGGTCATCACATGTAGTTCTCCACCAACCTGCTCTGATAGGCAGTGCCCTTCCCAGACAGCTAGCAGGACATATGGGTACAGCTGAACTGCTTTTAGGGTCTGTGCTTGGCAGGCCATCCCCACAAGTTCCTGTGGCTGCAGAGGCTAATGCCATTGTTGATGAAGCCACGGATGTCAGCATATATCACCAGTGGAAGAAGAGAGTGGCAAAAGGGTGCTTTACTTGCCACAAGCGAACTGGGTAGATCTCTGTGAGGTGTGGGTGTTATGCATATATTCACTGCAGCCGAGGTTCATGTGCCTGAAGTGGAACAGCACSTTTACAGCTGCAATAAGCACAGGAACTGTGAGCAACTCCATTAATAATCTCAGCACAGCTGGACACCTCACTTTTCCAGACCCCTGTGATGATAACAGGGATGTCATGGACAGTGGCAAGTTGGGGAGTGTTTTGCAAAATTTCAGTAACAACAGCAGAAGGTACTTGACAGTACTGAACTGCTCATCTATTCCCATACGGGTCTGGCATACCAAATACCCAAAGGGTGAAACAGTCTGGGCCTAGAAAAAGAGGTACTGCTGCTCCATACCCGATACCAACTCCTGGAACAAAGCCATGTGAACAGATTCCTTAACCTTCTATCTGGAAAATAGCAGCCCACTGTTGACATGGAGGCCAACAGGCAAACTTAGGGTACTATCAACATACAACAGGGCTGATATGGACAGCAGGAGTCTCCAGTCTTCTTCTCAGGGCTCTGAGAACTGGCAGGCATGTGGCTGGAGCTGGTACCCATTATGAGATTGCATCCCTGAGAGATGACAGTGGGCTTGCACCA
The DNA here is from genome assembly GCA_035582835.1 of Phoebastria nigripes. Lineage (NCBI taxonomy): Eukaryota > Metazoa > Chordata > Aves > Procellariiformes > Diomedeidae > Phoebastria > Phoebastria nigripes. The sequence continues at coordinate 958,369 of JAYKAV010000367.1, read as the reverse complement.
TGGAGAGCACTCACATGGTCCTCCCACATGGTGGCATGCAGATGGCAGGGAGCATTGAGGCTGTATAGTGCTAATATGGATGGGGATCCTCTCGGGATGGGCCTCTTTCCCAGGAAACCATGACTAGGACAGCCTTAGAAGTAATTCAGACATGGTAGAGTAACTTCACTCTATTTAGAAGTAAATCCACTGTAGTACATTTAAAATGATTGCTAGCTTGGGAACAGACACATGCTACCCCTGGTGTGGTTCATGGTCAACTTGCAGGTAAGCATGTTTGACATATTAAAGCACTGGAAAATGCATTTTAATGAAGACTTACTGTGATTTCTACTTGTAAACATGTTTCCACATTCAAAACCTAATTAAAAGCAGGCTTGATATATCCATCATTATGGACTCAAAAATCTCCCTGTAGCTTTAGAAAACAAATAGCTTTCATTTCAAACAAGAAAGTAATGCTATTACAGCTCTTTAAAAGGTAGGGAAGCTTAATGTAAACATCGACAATTTTTTTTAGTGTGTGTACTCATCAAATACCTTCCAAACCATTACAAATCCTGTGCTTCTCTACAGCACTAGTTTGTCATTTCTACAACTAATAAATCCAAAGAGTGTAATGGGGAATGGTTGCTGGTTGAGACAGAGAGAGACAAGTGTGCTAAGTCCATTGCTGTGTTTCTGTAGGACTAATTAGTCCAATGTAGATTTGGGAATTCAGTTTGAAAGGATGTTGAATGTTTTCAGATCTTGCTGTTAGTTGATTTCAAATAAGGTTTCTTGTTTTGTTTTTCTTCTATGAATTATTGTGCTGACATAATGTCCAGAAAACATATTACCAAGGAAAGCCTTTGCATTTTAAAAGCCTGGAAATTTCTCATATTTACAGATTTGAAATTACAGAATTAAAAAAAGAATTGGGAAAGAAATTCCCCACTTTCCAGTTTCCTCTACTTTTTTGGGGAAAGTGATTCTCATGGGAAATTAAATATCATATTTTGGCTTTTTCCAAATATTTTAACAGATTTCGTTCTAGAGTGAATACACACGGAATAATTCAACCATTTGAATCCCTCTCCTGGGCTTGGAATCACCAGGCGTTCTTGAAAACCACGAGTGCTACTGACCTGTCATACATACAGCACCAACCACCTCTTCATTTTGGGCCAATGCCATAAACTGGGGGGTGATACCTGCTGACTTGATCCCACTTCACACAAAGGCAGTTGTGATTAGTGCCCAGCATTGTGCCATCTTGAGTGAATTATCAGTGTGCTGGTGCTTTAATCCAATGACTTAGAATCATAGAATCATAGAATCATTAAGGTTGGAAAGGACCTCTAAGATCATCGAGTCCAACTGNAAAAAAAAAAAAAAAAACTCCTACTGCAATCTGTGAGTCACTCATGTTATTTTGTCACAGTTTTACTCTCCAATATTACCCTATGGCATTTTGCTGAATTTTTCTTCATTACGCTATTCAGAAACCAAATGGGAAATTCAGGATGAGCCTGTTTCTGACAAAACCCTCTTCTAAACTTTAATTTGCATACTTGACAGGGAATGAAGGCTGCAGAATACACAGTCACCAGTTGCACTGCTTTGAAGGAATTGAAACAACATTTGAAGCCAGGTTCAGTGCTTCACCTCCTAAGGGAGGGAGAGAGAATACACAGAATGGTTTTATAGTGCTCTGGGAATCTGTCTAGGGACTGCCCCATGCTCTGGGCTTGAGCGATTACAGCATGTTGCCCACTCTCCTCTTCTGTCCTTTGGCTGGTTCCCCAGAAAATCCTTGTTCTGGGAACTGCAAGAGAAGGTAATTATATTTTATTTAATGGGTAATTTCTCTATTGTGTCAGCTCTCCATAGGGGAGCTACTTGGGGCTCAGAAGACATTTAAGATCCTTGTAAATATTTGCAGGAAGCAAACTTAAACTCAGAATTTTGCTGGCAACAATACGTGGCTGTGGCTGGCAGGATGGTCAGAGCCAGGTTCTGATGTATGGGAGAAGAGGGAGAATTGAAAAGCCACAGGCAGCTCAGTTTGCATATCTGGACCACAGCTGGCTCCTGGGGCACCTTGTGAAAATGCTTCTATTACAAGGAACGTGAGCTAAGGCTGGGAGGCCACCACTGAGCATGTGTCTCTGGTGAATGGTAAACAGCTTTGACACGAATGATCATAAGGATGCTGCTTGAGGTGTGGGAGTGAGGGTGCATGGGCTCCTTCAGGGAGACTTTCTCTCTAACACAGACTGTGGAGGTCATCACATGTAGTTCTCCACCAACCTGCTCTGATAGGCAGTGCCCTTCCCAGACAGCTAGCAGGACATATGGGTACAGCTGAACTGCTTTTAGGGTCTGTGCTTGGCAGGCCATCCCCACAAGTTCCTGTGGCTGCAGAGGCTAATGCCATTGTTGATGAAGCCACGGATGTCAGCATATATCACCAGTGGAAGAAGAGAGTGGCAAAAGGGTGCTTTACTTGCCACAAGCGAACTGGGTAGATCTCTGTGAGGTGTGGGTGTTATGCATATATTCACTGCAGCCGAGGTTCATGTGCCTGAAGTGGAACAGCACSTTTACAGCTGCAATAAGCACAGGAACTGTGAGCAACTCCATTAATAATCTCAGCACAGCTGGACACCTCACTTTTCCAGACCCCTGTGATGATAACAGGGATGTCATGGACAGTGGCAAGTTGGGGAGTGTTTTGCAAAATTTCAGTAACAACAGCAGAAGGTACTTGACAGTACTGAACTGCTCATCTATTCCCATACGGGTCTGGCATACCAAATACCCAAAGGGTGAAACAGTCTGGGCCTAGAAAAAGAGGTACTGCTGCTCCATACCCGATACCAACTCCTGGAACAAAGCCATGTGAACAGATTCCTTAACCTTCTATCTGGAAAATAGCAGCCCACTGTTGACATGGAGGCCAACAGGCAAACTTAGGGTACTATCAACATACAACAGGGCTGATATGGACAGCAGGAGTCTCCAGTCTTCTTCTCAGGGCTCTGAGAACTGGCAGGCATGTGGCTGGAGCTGGTACCCATTATGAGATTGCATCCCTGAGAGATGACAGTGGGCTTGCACCATGGAGAGCACTCACATGGTCCTCCCACATGGTGGCATGCAGATGGCAGGGAGCATTGAGGCTGTATAGTGCTAATATGGATGGGGATCCTCTCGGGATGGGCCTCTTTCCCAGGAAACCATGACTAGGACAGCCTTAGAAGTAATTCAGACATGGTAGAGTAACTTCACTCTATTTAGAAGTAAATCCACTGTAGTACATTTAAAATGATTGCTAGCTTGGGAACAGACACATGCTACCCCTGGTGTGGTTCATGGTCAACTTGCAGGTAAGCATGTTTGACATATTAAAGCACTGGAAAATGCATTTTAATGAAGACTTACTGTGATTTCTACTTGTAAACATGTTTCCACATTCAAAACCTAATTAAAAGCAGGCTTGATATATCCATCATTATGGACTCAAAAATCTCCCTGTAGCTTTAGAAAACAAATAGCTTTCATTTCAAACAAGAAAGTAATGCTATTACAGCTCTTTAAAAGGTAGGGAAGCTTAATGTAAACATCGACAATTTTTTTTAGTGTGTGTACTCATCAAATACCTTCCAAACCATTACAAATCCTGTGCTTCTCTACAGCACTAGTTTGTCATTTCTACAACTAATAAATCCAAAGAGTGTAATGGGGAATGGTTGCTGGTTGAGACAGAGAGAGACAAGTGTGCTAAGTCCATTGCTGTGTTTCTGTAGGACTAATTAGTCCAATGTAGATTTGGGAATTCAGTTTGAAAGGATGTTGAATGTTTTCAGATCTTGCTGTTAGTTGATTTCAAATAAGGTTTCTTGTTTTGTTTTTCTTCTATGAATTATTGTGCTGACATAATGTCCAGAAAACATATTACCAAGGAAAGCCTTTGCATTTTAAAAGCCTGGAAATTTCTCATATTTACAGATTTGAAATTACAGAATTAAAAAAAGAATTGGGAAAGAAATTCCCCACTTTCCAGTTTCCTCTACTTTTTTGGGGAAAGTGATTCTCATGGGAAATTAAATATCATATTTTGGCTTTTTCCAAATATTTTAACAGATTTCGTTCTAGAGTGAATACACACGGAATAATTCAACCATTTGAATCCCTCTCCTGGGCTTGGAATCACCAGGCGTTCTTGAAAACCACGAGTGCTACTGACCTGTCATACATACAGCACCAACCACCTCTTCATTTTGGGCCAATGCCATAAACTGGGGGGTGATACCTGCTGACTTGATCCCACTTCACACAAAGGCAGTTGTGATTAGTGCCCAGCATTGTGCCATCTTGAGTGAATTATCAGTGTGCTGGTGCTTTAATCCAATGACTTAGAATCATAGAATCATAGAATCATTAAGGTTGGAAAGGACCTCTAAGATCATCGAGTCCAACTGYCAACCCAACACCACCATGTCCACTAAACCATGTCCCTAAGCGCCTCATCTACACGTCTTTTAAATACTTCCAGGGATGGTGACTCCACCACTTCCCTGGGCAGCCTGTTCCAATGCTTGACCACTCTTTCAGGAAATAAAATTTTCCTAATGTCCAATCTAAACCTCCCCTGGCGCAACTTGAGGCCATTTCCTCTCGTCCTATCGCTAGTTACTTGGGAGAAGAGACCGACAGCCACCCCTCTCCAACCTCCTTTCAGGTAGTTGTAGGGAGCGATAAGGTCTCCCCTGAGCCTCCTCTTCTCCAGACTAAACAGTCCCAGTTCCCTCAGCCGCTCCTCATAAGACTTGTTCTCTAGACCCTTCACCAGCTTCGTTGCCCTTCTCTGGACATGCTCCAGCACCTCAATGTCCTTCTTGTAGTGAGGGGCCCAAAACTGAACACAGTAKTYGAGGTGGGGCCTCACCAGTGCCGAGTACAGGGGGACAATCACTTCCCTGCTCCTGCTGGCCACACTATTTCTGATACAGGCCAGGATGCCRTTGGCCTTCTTGGCCACCTGGGCACACTGCCGGCTCATATTCAGCCGCCTGTCAACCAGCACCCCCAGGTCCTTTTCCGCCAGGCAGCTTTCCAGCCACTCTTCCCCCAGCCTGTAGCGTTGCATGGGGTTGTTGTGGCCGAAGTGCAGGACCTGGCACTTGGCCTTGTTGAACCTCATGCGGTTGGCCTCAGTCCATCGATCCAGCCTGTCCAGGTCCCTCTGTAGAGCCTTCCTACCCTTGAGCAGATCAACACACCCACCCAACTTGGTGTTGTCTGCAACTTGTAAATTGTTCTGTTCTCTTTCTCTGTGGCTGAACCGTCCAGCCTTGCTGTGATATCTTCTTTCTGTTTCTAATACACGAGCTTTTGGTCCAATTTATTTCCACTGATTAGAAACAGTTGTTGGAATATTATTCACTAGGGGCTACAGTTTAATGCAGTATCACTACAGTGCAAATACATTCAATAAATTAAATAAACGAATGAATAAATAATACCTCCCAGCTCCACACAAAAGAATCGTGTGCATCACTGTGCTGTACAGTGTCATGTCAACCCAGCAAATCCTTTTTCTTGTCACAATATTCATCATTATACCACCCAGGGTTCATAAAGCACAATTTAGAGATAATGGAAAAAATACAGGACACAACATGTTTCTGGCTGATAATATTGATTCCAGGTGTTCTGAGAGAAAATTAATTCAGTCATATGTTCCAGCTATAACACTGCTTACGCCTTTTATGGATGCCTGTTGAAACAGCTCCTAATATTCTGCAGACCCCAAACCACAGATCAAAACTAATTACAAAAATTAAGCTAATTGTTTAAGAGCTTGCAGCAGAGTGCAGATTAGAGACACCAGCAGCTGCACAATGCCACCTGACTCTTTTCTCGCCCATGTGGAGTTTATGAGAGGAATGATACTCAGCTGAGAATTAATAAATTCAACAGATATGGTCTTAAACTTTTCCCAGGGTATTACACTTACACTCTTGGAGCCTAGCTAAGTCACAACCGTGATGTCCCCTTCTTTTTTTAAACTGGCACATAACATATGTCAACAGATGCAAAACATTTCCATTTATTTCAATTGGTACATTAACCAGACTACTGGTTAGTAGGGCAGCTGAATTATTCATCACAAATCCTGTCTTGTTAGTCTGCAGATCTTCAGTGACTCGATTCACATTTGTGCAAGTGAAAAAAACCAATTTGCCAAGCAGTTCACTTGTGGCCAAATCTGAACTTACAACATCCTTGTGAACTACTCTTTTTGGCTATATCACTGACACTTTGCCACAGTTATTCACCATGTACAATGTGTCATCTCCTGCTATGTGATGTTACCTTTGTCTCACGACTAACTGATGTTGCTAAGTGTGAGAACATCCCTACAGATGTTGAACAATGAATATTGCACATTGGAGATGAGTTCTTGGATGAAACTGCATTTCTGTTGAGTAAAATAAACATTTCTAGGCCACCACATACACTGTTAAAATATTTCCATATTATTTTCTAGTGTTCCAGAAAATTAACTACTCATTTTCAGAACATCAAAAATTTAATCACCTCTGACTATAAAAACAGTGCAATGCAAGAGAACTGCTGTGAAAGACATCTTCACCTCTGGAGTCAGGACCAGCAATATCAACTTCCTTGAGCCAAACACTGAATATATACTGGGCAGGAAAAAGCAAGGATTCCCTTGAGCTGCCCACAGTGCTGATGAGGCAAAGTGCTTTTCCTTCAAACCTCAGTCAGGGTTACAGACATGAGTGAAAAGAAAAATGTGCTAGCCATAAAGCTGACCTGGATTTTCCAAAATGAATCTGCTTTTGTGCTTAAAGAAGAATTGTTTTTCATGTACAGCTTGTAGTCTTTCTTGTAAAGGAAGGATGAGTTTGCTTAAAATTCATAACAAAGGCATGGTGGCTCTTGATGAATCAGATTTTGGGTGTGAATAAAAGTGATCTAGGATTTGCACAAGCAGTCAGTCTTTACGTTCATATTTACTAATCCTGGCCTTAAAAAGAATAATTGACAATGACATACCAGGTGGTGAATCTGAATTTTCATGGTCTTCTGCATAGGATGAAAGTAAGCAAGTTTGTTTTGCCATTCTACAAGAAGATACTGAAAAGAAGTCTGACAGCAGAGCTATTTAGATGTTCTTCTTGTTTACTTTATTTCTAGATTATGCAAGTACAGATTCCCTTGTGAGACATAATTCTAATTTAAACTTATTCCTTTTTTAATTTTGCTATGAGACTGTTTTGGAGCTACTTCAGAGCTGATTAAGTTGCTCTCTGAAGATAGCAAGCAAATTCCACTGCAGAGAAAACAAAATAAGCTATTTTTTATCTATGAAACTCTGTAGTATTGCTGTCCTGTATCTTTTTTCATTTTTTATTAGAATTCGTCTGACCAGACATTTCTATTTCTTTGTCCTGTCTAGCTGAGAACTGCCAGTATGCAGTATGTATCCCACTATCATGGGAGTGAAACTGTATACATTTCATGAAAATTTCCTCTCCTTGTATCAGATTCATACCTAGTTATATGGCATTTATCATAAATTGACCCCAGTCCCACAACTACATAGAATTTATCTCTCTTCCTTGAGGTTTTCGTTTGGTTTTTTGTTGTTGTTGTTTTGGGGTTTTTTTTTTGCATTACACTATATCTTTAAAGCAAACATGTGGGGACTTGTTATGTTCATGTAGTATATTCACACATCATGTTAAAAGTAAGGAGCTTCAAATCACATTTGTTAACAGCTAAAGATAGCTAAGATTTTTAAAAATACTTACTAATGTCTTTTCCTATGAATCTTGTAAATCTTTTTGTCTGTAGTGGAAATGGGCAAGCCAGAAACCAAGAAGTTCGCTTCCTGTATAAGTTTTTTCCAGAAACCTATTTCAAAGTTTTACAAAGCTTCTTCTAAATAGCATATATTCAAAATGAAAACAGGTGAATACTAAACTCTGTGTTCACTGTTAGGACACCACTGAGAAACCATCGCCATTCRGGGAAGGAGCTCCCACTGATCCTGAATGAAACTTTCACTGAGGAATGAAATATAGCAGAATCAATCCATAATCCATATTATTAGTAGATTTTGTGACAGGAAGTTTCTCTGTTAAAGTAATCTTACACCAACAGCACTCTTCTCCCCTGTTCATGAAATTACATACAGTACCTGTGAATTACTACTAGGTTAATCCATCAGATCAGATGAGGAGTTAGGAACACGACTATCCCAAATAATAAACTCAACAACTTAAACACAAGTCAGCCCTCAGGTTTTCCGCTGATTAAACTATGAAAATGTGGAGGAAATAGGAATGCCAACTGATGGAGGAAAGCGGTGCTGGCGTACTGCAGCCATGAGCCTGTCAGCCAGGAGAGTTCAAGCTGATGGGGTTGACAACAACAAAGTCTTGACTCCTTGTACAGTTTCTGAAGACAGCTACAATTCCCGGCATGGAAAGTCTGATAAGTGCAGTGTCCGTAACAGCCATGTGGAGACCACGCTCTGCCCTGTTTGTACCTGCCAAGAACCTTATCAGCCAAGCCCCGCAATTTTTCAACAAAACAAATGCAATGTTAAGGGCTGAGAACAAGGCATGGAGGCGGTAACATCCTCCACAGCTTTATTTAAAAGCTAGGCCTCTAGTGTAAAGCAACTGCTTTGCCTTTCTACAGCTGGTGGAAAATATGACACCTCAAAAGGGCACTTAATTACACTTACTTCAGGCATACTTTAGCTAGCTGGATTGTCCATTGACCACAGAAAGAGCTTCAGTAACTACTTTACACTAGAAGTCTAACTTTTAAATTGCTGAGGTTAGTGAGCTGAATCCCATTTCAATTCCACAACTTCAGAAAGGTGGGGAGCTGGCTTGAATGATAGTTTGTTTGGTTATTTTGCCAGTGCTATGTCTGAGCAGATGTTTCTATCGAGCTGTCCACAATGACTCCAGAACTTCTCCTGAGTGCTTGCCATTAATTTAAAAGTCAGCCATGTGTGAGTAGTTTAGATTGTTCCTCCCAAAAGTCCATTACCTTTGCACTGAATTTTATCTATTTAAACTAATACACATATGCCTTGCTTTCTCTAAATGACTGTGGAAACAGTATAATGTAATAATCTGAGTCTGACCCATGATGCTTTTTAAAAAGCTATGTGTGCTAGTATACATGGGAAACTTTCTTGACTCAGATTTTCACTGTATATGCAAAGAATAACAGAGATGCAGATTCAGATTACAAAATTAATAGATTCACAATTAAATACCTGGCAGTCTGCCTCAGGAATTCTGAAGAATAACATCTCCCGTTATTAAACGGTATTATTTCGAAGTATATAAACACACCTTGTGTTCATCATCAGACCACAAATAAATGTTATCAAGAGACATGAAACTGGGTCAGATGGAGCACAAGCCCAGGAGGCAGTTAACAAATAAATTAATTAACATCCAATTTAAAATAATTACAATTCTGATTACATACAAATATTGAGCTGTCAGATCTAAGCTTTGTTTGGAAATACAGAATTTGCCCATATTGACGGATGGAAGAATCAGAGTAACTATTGACTTGAAAGCTCAAAGTCTATTAAACACATCATTCTGGATTCCACCCTTTGTTCACTGAGACATCTGAGTGGCATTTGGTTAATGGTTTGGTCTTGATAATATATTTAGCGTAATCTCTCCCACGATGTGATTAACTGTACTGGAAATGCAGATGAAAAGATGTATTCAGTGTTTTGCAAAGGGTCGCAGATGGGGAGCATTACCTTTAACATTTGTAGCTATCTAGGCACAGAAAGAGATAATCTATACTCAGTGGCAGGCCACCAGGGTTTTTCATACTACATGTAATGACCATACATAACAGATTTCAAAATAAAACCTAATCATCTCATCATGCAACCCAGAGACAATAACAATCCCTAATAGTCAAGGAAGGGGAGCAACAACTCATTACACAATGCTTAAAATGAAGGGTTGGAGGATATAATTACCAAGAGTTCTCACTTAGGTTCAGTCAGTAATAGAGGTCAGACATGTAAGAGTAACCTGATTCTGCAGAGAGACACATACGTATAAATACTCACATGCACATGCACACAGACACGCACAACCCATTGTGAATGGCATAATTGAAATCAATGGGCCTACTCACAGGGCCTATGACTTATTTACTCTGTGGTTTCTCTAAAATGGTCTGGTAGTGAGATTGGTCTGAAAGTAGTCATCAAGTGCATTTACATTCATTACAGTGATGTAAAAAGCCCTCAGTTTAACTAGGAATAAGGACCAGGGTACATTAAGTTAAATACATACATAAATCTTCGCACAATCAGAGCTTAAGGACTTTATGCAAAAGGTGGTGCTTTCAGATGAAGTCATTTGATATAAGCAGTTAGCATAATTCATGTTACTAAACAAATATGAATAAGGCAAGAAACGTATATTTAAGAGAAATTACTCTGAAAAACTCATTACTTTCTGATTATTATTTCTCCTGTGCCTTTTCCTATTTCACTCTTTTGTAAGTACATGTTGATACCTTCTATGCCAAGGAAAATGAAAGCATGTTATTCTCTTTGCTTTAAATTACTGATCTGTAATTTCATAGACCAGGAAAGCTTCCTCTCCCCTCATTCTCTTTCCAACAGGACGCGTCTTCTGAGCAGCAAAACAGAAGCCAATTTTAGCTACCATTGAATTTCTTATGGACTTCCCATGCACCTGTCCCAGCACAGAACTGCTGATGAGAAGTGAGGCTCTCCATTCTCCTTGCTGCACTGCTACACGCAGGGGACAGGGTCTATGCTCTGCAACTGCAAGTGCACACTACACAGTCCTCTCCCATGTCCGCGGTGTGACAGCAGCTAACCATGCACGAGTCATTTACCACATTCACAAAATATTTATTCTTCATATACATGTTTGGCCCCTCTTGTGGAAATATTGTGATGGTTTGCTGTTCATGGGCTGGATGCAGTGGAGTTTTGGAAAATGGTTACATCTCCTCACATATGGAGAACATACATGAATTAATATATCTGCCAAAGGCATAGATTGAATCCACTTGTCTTCTATCAGTCACCAGTTATTAATCATGAACAGACTGGTCTCAATTTGGCCTATTAGACAGTGGTTTAGGTTGCTGGCATTTTCTCATTCTCCTCACTGTTTTCTTACAAAAAGAACCAGATAGGGCAAAAATTACAGCGCTGTACCTATACTTGTAGAACTGAAGTAATGCAGCAGCCCTTCCCAGTCTGGACAGGTTTACAGTGGCATTGAGGTATGTGAACACAATTGTATGTGTGTTTACATACTTATCACTAAAAGATATTCCTATACTGGGAGGGGAATAAGCTACTGGAGTAAGCATATTTATGATACTGAACCTATGCCCATCCTAGTCAAGCTATATTAGTAAAAATACCAGTATGTCAGCATATAGGGAAATGAAACCTGTAGGGTTTGGCAGCTTAATAAATTGGTATAATATACTCTGTATATGCCATAGCTGTCACAATTGCAAAGGAATATGCATCAGCCTAAACCACCTCTGTTGAAGTTTAGCTGATCACATTTTACTTTGCAAGGGGACTGGTTAAGCATATGCACATGGCCAGTTAGTGCAGCTCGTGAAAGTTTGAAACTGAGTATACTATGATAGCTAGGTTGTTCAAAATGTTCAATTGCATGTCTCTATCTTTCATTAAAATGACATGGGAACTGCTAATGCCAGATTTTTGTCTCTTATCTGTTCCAGTTGTGAAGAAAACTTTGTCAGTGTACTTTGTAGCTAACCAACGTGACAGTTTCAAGTTTTTAGATTACAAGAACTGACATCTCCAAGAAGTGTGGATAGCACTGCCAGAGGATGAAAGCTCAGATGCTTAGTGGTGGCTGTTTAAATACACTATTTATTAATTTTGCTTACAGTGGTGGAGCAAGTATATTTGGAAGGCCAGCACAAACTACTCTTCTGTATTTTGTTGCCTTAGCTGGGTATTCTCCAGGGAGCTCAATTCCACAGTAACGGCAATGTCCAACCCAGATGGACACCTGAGCTGCAGTGAGGAAAGCTGAGGTCCATGAGTACAAATGGCCAGATTTAAACTATAGAGTTACATCTGTAGATCCTCAAAAACTGGCATGGATCACATTCAGCGCATCTATCCAATCTATCACAAGTAATGTTACACAAAGATGATTAAGGGACTGGAGCATCTGACATATGAGGAGAGGCTGAGAGACCTGGGACTGTTCAGCCTGAAGGATCTTGCCAGTGTGCATAAATACGTGATGGGGAGAGCAAAGAAGATGGAGTCAAATTCTTCTCAGTGGTGCCCAATGAGAGGACAAGAGGCAATGGGCACAAATGGAAATACAGGAAATCACACTTAAACAGAGAAAAAAAAAAAAGAAAAAAGAAGTCAATATGAGGGTGGTCAAACACTGGACCAGATTGCCCAGAGAGGTTGTGGTGTCTCCATCCTTGGAGATGCTCAAAACTCAGCTGGATGCAGTCCTGGGCATCCTGCTCTAGCTGACCCTGCTTTGAGCAGGGAGGTGGACTAGATGTTCTCCAGAGGTGCCTGCCAACCTCAACCATTCTCTGATTCTGTGATTCCACATTGACATGCTTCAAAGCGAGAGTTAATTTGTCTCTGGAGCTAGGAAGATTGCTACCCTTTCTTTTTGTTCAGTTACCTTCTCCTACTTTGAACCTTTATATCAGTGTTGCTGTTTGTCCAGACTGATTATTTCCCTCTACTGTCCCACTGACTTCAAAGGGAATTAGACTATGTTCTAAAGAACATAATGTTAAGGTGTCAGAGATGTCCACTGTCTCCACTGAGGAAATCAGTGGGAATTTGCCCACCTGTGAAATTCTGTTAATTCAGCTACATTCCTAAAAACTTTTTTTAACATTTTTATCCATATATTTATCTGACCCTGATAGTTTCCTGACCCAAATAAAATTCTTCTGTGGTTAAGAATTCATCGCCTTTGTGGATCTGCAGCTTTAGTCACAGCATTTATTCCATTCACTACTTTCCCGTTTTCTCTATTATCTGTTGTGGCCAAAGTTATCTTTTTAAAGACGGATGTTTTACAAGCCCTTGTTAACTCTATTACATTGACTCCTGTTTTCCCTCTTTACTTCCTCCCCCACCTCCATCTAGATTTTCTTACAGTTTCTGTTTTCCTGTCAAAGTAGAATTTCTTTAATAATCACAAGACCCCTTCAAGCATGAAAAATCCATCTGCACCGAAGCTTACAGAACTTCTGCCTGGACTTCAGCAGTAAAAGCTGAAGTTGTATTATAGCAGTCAAAGTTGATTTTGATTCTGACAGGAACCAGTTCAAGGTTTTGAAGATCTTTGCATGAACTGATTACATGCCAAGTAATTGTGAAAAACTAACACTGGGACACCTAAATAAGCAGATATTGTATGGTCTTATTATATACTCTCTCTATGTATATATAAAATAGAGAGTGTGCAAAACAGCGAGCATATGATTATATACATACATATACATAATATGAATATACATATATACTTCATTCATATATATACACACAGATATATGTATGTACACAAATACATATATATGAATATATACACACATACTTCACTCAGTTCTAACCACAATCTAGTTCATTGATTTTGGTAAATGTAGCCATTATTTCCCTGTAATGAAAACACCTCTGCATGACTGATTAGAAGGCAATATTGGATACTGCTGACTTCTCTTTACTGTACTGCAGGTGTTAATGCACTTAGAAGTGCTACACTTCCATGATTAAATTTGCCCTCAGGAAAAAAGGAAGTATTTGTTCTTCATTAGCATTTTTGCTAGATGGGATCCCACAATCCAGTCTCAGGAACAAATGAGGCATTTTCACTCATCACTGCAGATGCAGTATATTTGTGAAATAGGCTTTTAAGAAATGCAAATTAAGCAAAAGCTATGAAAAAACATGCAGATGGGAAAAAATCCCAAACTACTGATAAGAGTGCCACTCCTCTTTGGCAGAGCGCTCTCCTGGAAAACCACACGGTGCAGGGCTTGAAGTCACCGCCCTGACTGCACTTGGCTGGCAGCAACTATGAATCCCTGCAGCTAAATGCCTGTGAGTTTTTAGTAATCTGTAGAAACAGGCTACTGCTTTCAAGTGCTTTTTGGTGGCCCAGTGCTCCCGTCACAGATTCACTCCACTAACCTATCTTGTAACCTTGGCAGAGAGGGCAATTTGTGGTGGGATAAAAACTGACCAGCTCCTTTAGCCCTGAGGGTGGTTTTCCAGACCACATTATAAGGGTAGTGTGGTGAATTTTTTATGGCAAAACATCTCTTCAGACRTAATACATTCAGGCTGAGAGGCTGTTAATCCATCCACTGTCATGAGCAATATGTTTGTTTAATTATGTTCCCAGGCAAATAAAGATCTCAGTTGGCTGAGTCCTCATTCTCTCCTCTTCTCTTACACTCCCCCCCCCCCCCCCATTTATTAGTTACTGAAAGGCCCTTAAATGTGGTTAGGTACCTTCTTCAGAGAGTCATTTACTGTAAAAATCAGCAGGCTTCATCCTGGATAACGTGTCACTCAGAGTACTAAGGAAAGACTGAGCATGGAATCAAAGATGATGGGAGTGACAAAATACAATTCTCTGGGAAATTTTAATGTTTCAGTATATGCCTTACTTCTCATCAGAAACTTCCAGAAGAATATGAAGTTCAAAAATAAATACTGACTAAGGATTACTGAAGCCTCTATTTTCCAGGAATATGAAGTCTTCTTAATTTATTTAGTACATGATATATTGTGGTATATTGTATAGAGGATGATATATTAATATGACTGAAAAGTCTAAACAAAGGAGTTAGAAGTAAAAATAAAGTATTTTTATGTTATCAGAACAGCTCCTTGGAAAGATTTACCCCAGAGGATTTCATTAGAACTGATTTATTCACTCAAAATATTTCCATTTCAACGAAATTATGTTTTCCGATGGAAATACTTTTTCTCATTTTTTTAATCACCTCTCTTCAGTATTTTGTTAACCCTGAAAGCATGTTGCTCAATCTTTTCTTCCTGGAGGGAAATGCTCAAGTCCCAGACACATTTCATTTGTTTACAATGTAGAGATACTTATAATATTTCTTAGCACATTGTGCACATTCCTTGTCAGAAAGCTATTAAAATGAGTATTTTTTTAAGCCATTACTGAAGAATTTTTATTTAATAAAACTCCACTCAATAACTTTAAACACCACATTTTCTGTCTCAATTTTATGTAAGTTTCACACAGGTAATTTCCGAATTCCTTGAAAAACTACACAGATTCAGAGTCCAAGCTACTATTTCTGTTGCCTGCCATAGATATATATTGTCAGACAGAAATTTAACGCTGAGTTGCTAAATGTTTCCTTTCATCACACTCTCATGAAATATTGATAATATGCCCTGAAGAGGTCAGACCTTGTTCCTATGCAGTATTTTTTTCTGTGAAGCTGTCATAAAATTCTTTTTCCTTACTTTATCATCTCATTGGTAATATCCTGGGCCCACTATTCATTTTTTATGCATGCATACTGTTTTCTTTCATTAGGCACAGTTCAACTCTCCTGCAAGTGCCAGTCCATGGCACAGAGATGAGGGAGGAGAAGCCATTTGAAGAAGTTATTGACTGGTTTGCTTCCCTCATCTGAGCTGCTTGTTCCCGTCACCACTTCATGGTTCGTTTTTCCACTGGCTCAGAGTACCTGTGGCACTGCACTGACTGCGGGGTCACTGAAATGAAGGGTTATTTTGGGGAGGGTTCTTCTTTTAACCATTCTGGTGACATGCAGCACGGCCCCATAAACTACTCCTTCCATAGCACTGAGGGAGTGAGGGAGAGGAATCATAAACGGGACGGATGGGAGATGAATGAAGCTTCATAAGCCAGCTTTGCTGCCGAAACCCAGCTGCCCCTGAACTATGGCTTCAGGCAACTTTGCTAATGTTATGGTAATTGATGGTTTGGAATAATAAGGGCTACGTCAGCTATTTAATTTTTAGTTTTGTGCTTGACCAGCGTTAAGTAAAATGATACAGGGTAAACAAACCAACCAACCCTGAATCCTTTGCCCAGACTTGATTAAAATCAAACATTTGGCTGGTGCAAATCAAGGGGATCCCATGACCTTTTGGAGGAAGTAGAATGGTCTAGTGAAAGGGAGGAATGCAATGGAAAGAGAAGTAGGTGACCAAGGGAGACATCAGAGCCCTCTTGAAGCCAACATGAGATTCCCTGTTAGCTTCAAGAGGATAGAGACATCACACTGGGCTCTGCTCCTTGCTCTGAAACAGAACTTAATTATGCTGGCTGCTGTGTCTTCGTTTACAACTTTTCCAAATAATTCCCTACATGCTTTCAGCAATTTAAAGAGAGAATAAGCATGTGGATACAACTCCTTGGTGACCCCAGAGAGCTGCATAACACAGCTGAGTGACTGGCTTTTTGCCACCTTTTGTGCTCATCCAGGCTCCAGGCAAATATGTCTGTGAAATACCTGTCTGTCTTTTGTCAGACAAAAAGTATTTTACCCAATACAAGGTGACTCTGGGTTGGACTTTATAATAGATAAAAAATTAATTAATAACTGGATCAAAACTTTATGGTCATTGTGTATTGGATAGAAAGAAAGTAATGGGACCTTCCAAAGAGAACGAAACAACARCAAAAAAAATGGCTGGAGACTGAAGCCAGGCAAAATCAAAGCAGACGTTAGGTACAAATGATTAACAAATTAGTACATCAAATATTTTGTATTGTGAAGTTGACCTCCGCTGGCCTCCCAAGTCCTTCACACTTAGAAAACTAGGAAAAAGTGATTTGGATTCATTAGAACTTGAAACTTTAACATATTGAATTTCAATTTAGAAGATTGCAGGAAAAAAATAGAAGAAAAACAAAACAAAAAAACCCCCAAGAGCTAAAAAACATTTTCACAAAGCTAATTCTGTGACAAAATAGTCTGAAATGGCATGCCAGAATCTGTTTGCCTGTCAGCTCTGCTGCTATGTAACTTACAAATATGCTATTAGCATTCTAGCACCTCATCCTAGCACTTACTTTCATACAAAATTAGCCCTGCATACAAGATGTACACACATGTCTTTTTGTGACATAGCAATGCTGATTTAAATACTGGAATTCACCATAACCCAATAAAAATGAGGGCTGTAAATTAACCGGGCATAACGTAGTCTTTGCAGTTCTCCAGAGTCCTTGAATAAATACAAAAATAAATGAGGAAGAAATGTAAGTGAAAAGAAACAGCCTTTTCTTCAGATGGTCTGCATTTCTAATTGAAAATTTTGGCTGGCATTAGTTGGCGGGAGCATGGAACACACAGCGTGAAATGTCAATAAATGAATCTAATACATGGAAAAAATGCCTTACTGGAGAAGTTGATGGACACCATCAGTTTTAGAGTTACATATCCTGCTTGTTTACCCATTTCAAAGCCCTTTCTAACACTTCAGTGATACAAGTCCATCACATTGACTGACAAGGACCTAATCAGTTCAGGTTCCAAATTAGGAGATATAGGGGAAAATTTGTTAGTACTTAATATCTATCCAGTTCACATAGCTGGTAGAAACCCCATATTTGTAAAAGAATAATGCTGAAGCGAAAATACACATTTCATTCTGCAACACTAATAGGCTGTGCCAGGGGTATTTTAATGGCTTGGAAAATGCTAGTGGTGTACGAGAAGAGACAAATTAAAAAGAAGCCTTACAAAACATACCTGAATCACGGTGACACTTCACATTCATCCAGTGCTGTTTTATTTAACAATTCACAATAATTGTATTTTAGACTATTTTGTGCTTAACTTCAGGGGAATTCTCTGCTGACTTCTACAAAGCAAAATGAATATATTTATTTAGATGGTGAATCCTCCAGGGGCAAAGACTGTCTCTTATCATGTGTCTTTTACTGGGCCTGGCACAGTGGGTTTTGTCTTGATGGTGTTGTAATACAAACAAGTAACATATCTGAAATCCAGAAGGTGCACTGTAATCACCCACTTTGATCTCCAGAAYAAAATGGCAGGGGTTTAGGAGGATCCTGCTTGCTTAGGAAGCAAATGTGAACTATACAGTGTAAGGAGTTTAATGGCTTCCTACATAACAAACAGAGTCATTCATCACTAACGAGGAGAATATGAATCCTGTTGCATTCATTCCACAAACCCAAGCCACTCACTAATAATAACAATAATGAATAATACCAGAAGCAAGTGAAATATGTTTGATTTCCTTTCATTTCATTCTTCTCAGAAATTCAGCAGTGGTTCTATATGAAATCTGGTGGTTACATTAAACTACATTTTCAATAGTGTTTAAATTAAAACTATGCACCCAGATGCCAGCTGAGAGTCTGTATTCAATGGGTCTGATGATAAAATGGAAGAAAGTCCAACTCACTGGATTTAGGAAGCCAAGGTCTTTAGGATGGCCAAGGCCTTGCTCTAGGTAATAAAGTAAATTTTTTAGACAACCTTTTGTTTTCATTATCTGTACATGGCTTTGATCTGTTTTATTTTAGCATTTAAGTCCTCAAGGATTACAGTTTCAGATTAGCAAGAAGCCCGGCAGTTACTGAAGTGCAGTGAAGGGTTTTGAGCAGGGGATCAGCACCTGTTTTGCAGCTTTCATTGGAGTTACTCTTCAGTCATCTGAAGAGTAAGAAATGCCTAATAAAAAACCAGAAATGGCCAACTCAATGTCTGTAACATCTTTTTCCTGACATATCTTCCAAGTTCATTCAAAAACATTTCACTAGACCCTGATCCTTAAGTGATATAAATCAGTGCAGCTTCACTGATGTTAAAGAAAGAACCTGGACTTAACAGCAGTTGAGATTCAGGCCTGTGCTCTTTATATTACAGAGGCAATATGTACATTTGCAAGTAGCACAGTGCATGGAGTAGGAGGAGCATGGATCCTAGGATCTCAACCTACAGAGTGAAACAGAGATACAGAGGATACAGCCCATACTGTGTGTGACACAGGGATTTTACTTTGGGTCAGTTTTCCCACAGAGTAGCAGCAGCGGTTGGCATACAGTAGGGGTGCTGCTGGAGGGTTGGCATACAGTAGAGTGCTGGGTGCTTCTGGTTTAGGTTCATCCTAAAGGATTCTGGTTTAGGTGCTCCAAGACTACACTAATAGGCAGACCAAAGCATGTTTAGGTGAGATGACTTGGAAATCTGTTTCAAAACCACAGTCCCGATATGAACAAACATGAATCAATAGCATGAATCACCATAGTAAATCTAGAGCACATAAATTGACCTTAATTTTGAAACATGCCCCTTCAGGACTGCACCAACTATGTGTGTTATTATAATCTTGAATATTCTTCAGAAGACCATTTTGACCCACAGCCATACGAACATAATCTGCTTTCAGTGTTCTGAGCATTTTTGAGGCAAACATTTGCTCATTTATGAAACTCTAATTTTCATATTCTCCAAGGATGTGCAACATGGAATACAACAATAATGTGTTGTCTCACTAGTTGCTTCTTACTAGGGGCACAGGGCATAGTTTCAGGTTCAGACTCAGGGTACCTGCTTAGATGCCTAGAATTAGCTTGAAAGAATATCGCGAATGCCCTTAACAACAATAAAGTCTCCTCCTAGTAAATACCGTTTCACTGTGCTAAAGTCCTATTGTAAGCAGAATGGATGTCTTCAGACTATTGTTGAATTAATCAAACTAAGTTTATGTTCTCTTAAGCTTTAAGTTTAGTGTATAACAAAGGCAGACTGCTTTGCCAAAACTAGACTTCCAAAATGTGTGGACTTAGTATGTGCCAGCCAAAGTTTTCTAGCATTACATTTTCATACCTAACCTAGACAAACCAGAAAAGATAGAGCAAAAGCCAAGCAGTGAGGGATAAATCAAAGACATTTTAAGGAAACAGAAGATGTTTATGTATTTATAAAATATCCTGTTAAAAAAAAAAAAAAAGTCCTTTCTTAGACTTCAGTCTAAGCTTGGCAAAAGAATGACTATTGATTTTATTTCTATTGCTGCAGCATGTGGGAGGTTAACTGTTGTGTTGAAAAGAACACAACTCTAAAGCACTTTTGCTTTGGCTGGACATATTTTATCCAGTAGGTTAGGGGAATTTACTGCTAAGCATCACACAGCTAATGCAGAAGATCTAAATCTCTCAGCTGTCCTAGCAAAGCTTAGCTTTATGATTCAGAATACAAAATGCAAGGCTGAGAAAATATATCATGGGCAAAGGACTGAAATCCAGAACAGTATCTTGAGAACAAGAAAATAATTTTGTAAGAATACAGGAAGTGTGTTTTTTATTGTAAATATTTTGCAGAGGAATCTTCATTTAAGGAATGCGTTTAAATGTCTCAGGAGAAGTTGAAAGTATCAATGCTTCTGAGCAATACTTACATAAGCCTCAGAGTGACATGGAGAATTATCTATTATTTCTACTGCAAGTCCATTGAAGCACAACAGGAAGACTTCTAGAGACTTTGCCTGAGATATCAAGTGGAAAAAAAAAGGCAGGCCCTTGCCACAAATTTTGTAGCACCCAGGTGTATAGGGGGATCAGGAGAAAGAGTACAACAATTCCCTCTTTTTAGGGAGGAACAGAAACAAAGGACAATATCCTTATAGGTACACATATGTCTGACTCCAAACAATTTCATTTTAGCTGTGTACATAGGCAGCAAACGTACTGGTGATATATAATTTTTAAATACAGACAGCTTCCATTTTCTATTCTGTCTTCTTAGCAAGCAGGTCTGAGACACATCCTGATTCTTCCCTCACTGCAGGCAAAAAGGGCAAGCAGGAGTATGTCACTGGAGTACTGTGATATTCACGATGGCAGGGGCACGGAGGTGCCAGTGGGGAAGGAACTGAATACTTAGAGCAGATGCAGAACTTTGGATTTTTAAGTCTTTTAAAGCTCCTGGGATGGCACAATGGGAGAGTTAAACATGGGAGGAGGAGCTGCCTCAGGCTAGCATGTTGAGGACGGGGCTGTCTATAAAGCCAGCTACCTAGCAGGCAACTTCACAGAGCTAGAGAGCAGGAAACCTGGTGCACAGGGGTAAATCTCACCCTCCCTCTCACGCACCCCCTGCATCCATGTAGGTTCCACTATGAACACTGTCAACACTTGAAACTTTTGGGTGATGTTCCTGGATGACAGGGTTTGCAGTGGGAGGCATGCTCTACTCCTTCCCTTTGAAGCCAGGTCACTGTGCAGCAAAATGTTCAAGATTTACATGAATAGAAGAGAGGGTGCAGCTCACCAGCTTGGTGTAGTGGGCACTTGCATTGGAGAAGATGCCTTGACTTCTGATCCCTGCCTCAAGGAGACTTTCAGCATTTGCCGAAGTTGGTAGCACAGCTGCATTTTGCAACGAGCCCTGTCCCGCTGTGTTTGTGTTCAGCGTGCTGAATAGACCTGCTGGGTGAAACAAGGTGAGGAACAGCCATGCCCAGGCGTGAGGAGGTGCTGAGCCGCTCAGAAGCCAGAATCAGCTCTTGGTATGGGCACTTCTCTGCGCTTGGAGACCTTCACATTACAAAAAGAGGGGGCCCCGGCAAGCTCAGGCACATCCAGGCTTAGGCAGCAGTTGTGATGTTTATTTTCAAGGTTATGATTTTGTTCTGTAGCCCTTTTGTTTTAGGCACTAAAGTTCTTTATTAGAGTTGGCCCCAAGCGACTTGCCCAAGGTTGTAGAGCAGCAGTTTATAGGAAAGCCGGATCTTCTCAGTGCCAATCACAGCAGAGGATGTGGTTATGGGTATGCAGGAAGGAGTCCATGAAACTGCAGTGACCTGTGATGAATCAGCTCTTTTGCTCTCCAGATSCCACCATGGTAATACTGACTTCTGCTCATATGGGAATGAGAAAGATTTTTACCCAAACCAGTGTATATATTTTGTGCTTGCACAGGTCAGGAATCATCTCTGTCCGGCCTGCCTACATTATGCAGGAACACAATACGCTGGATTTCTGTGAGATAAGCCACTGTCAACTTTATTAAGGAAGAATTTTGCCTTACAGATTAATGCAAGCAACAAGCCATTTCAAAACACCCGTAGATGGATTGTGGGAATGAACATTTAAGTGCAGCTTGTCCAGGCTTGTGCTGGTATTTGGTGCTGAAAAGAGCTTTTAGTGATGTCTGTGGGAAACTTCAAATAACAGCTTTAAGAATTTGCCTGACAATGAGCCTAGAGAAAATACCCTGGAATTACAAGATATTTTCCTTTCAAAATAATCACATGTTAATCACATATATTATAATGAGTAATATCACTTATTCACTCAAGAAAATTCAATTTCTGTATCTCTAACACTTGAATCTGGGCTCAAATCACAGGTGGTAAATACTATTTGCAGTTATCATTTTTCATTGCTTTTCAGTTAGAAGTCTTTTTTTTCAACTTTGGTGGAATGAGTAAGACAAAAATATATATGCGCTCAGGAAATGTATCTGTTTTGCCTGTCACTCAGAGTGGAAAGAAAAAAGCAAGAAAATTTATTGGAAGAAAAAAGCCAGCAATTCCAATTCAAATCAATAAAATATTTCTTACAGTTTAAGCATGGGATTCAGCTAATTCAATTATTGTTTATAGTATGAGCACCTACCTTGGAGCTAGTTATCTTAGATCTCTTTTCCAATCAATGGAGTGAACTAAATACTTTTAAGGTGCAAAAATCCAACCCATTTTAGATATCTACTTTAGGAAGAAATGAATTTGCCCTTCGTTTCTTTCCACTGATCATAAAATTATGTCATACAAGTAGGCATCTACCTTTAGTCTGATGAATTCTATTTTGACTAAGAAAAATGAGCTCCACTGAATATAAGCAACAGTTGGGATTTTGAAGTGTTTTATCTGAGGGTTTTTTTGTTCATTTTTTTGTTGTTGGTTTTTTTGCCTTCCTATGAAGCGTTACACTTGCACCACAGCTAGCTATGGCTGAGATGATAGACTCATGTTTATAAATGCATTAAAACCTCTTGAGTGGTTGTTCTGCTAATCCACGGGGGCTAAACCACAAGCAGTGGACATAAGGAATATTTTTATCCTGGGTCAGATTTGCTGAACTTTGGGATTGTTTTGCTCTCTGTGAAGTAGGGAATTTGCTCCTCTCTCTAGGCTCATCTGAACATTTTTATTTGAGCTCCTCTACTCTTACATGTGTCCAGATTTTCACCTCTGCTCTCCTTCCATCCTGGCCTGTTCCTGCTCCTGTGTTACAGTTCTGGCTGGGTTTGCTCTTGTTTAGATGCTACTCTGGACTCTTGAAAGTGCTGTGTAGTGGTGAGGTGGTGTGATGAAGATGTGGACCCTTCTAAATTAGACTTTTTTGTCTAATGTGGCACACATCGTGCTATGTTTACTAAGATCACAGAGAACTGGATTTGAGGGCTCAGATGGTCTGCGTGAGCCCTCTGTTCCCATATTCCTACAAAAGCATGCAATACAGTCAGCATAGATCTTGGTCCAAAAATTCACTTAACTGCATACTCATGAGTAGTCATATTGCCATCAATGGCATGAACTAAAGTTAGGCAAGTGTTTGTCAAGGGCACCTGCAGGTCAAGAAAGTATAAAATGAGGCTTTTCATAAGGTAGACATACTTGTATAATTGTAGGTATTCTATATCTTCTGAATTATTTGCCAGAAAGGTTATCTCGGCTCATAATTTTTCCTGGAATATTTCCTAGGTCTCTGCAGAAATAAAAGCAAATACAAGGAACCTAGGCAATTCATCCAGTTTCATACTAAACCAAAGGAGCCCCAAAGAGATTTTATTTTTAACACCACCTGGATAAAGCCAGTTTCAGTCCCTGTGTAAATTCCCATTGACTCAAAGGGTGATGGCATCTGTTTTACCTGCCCATTACTATCGTCGTGTGATGAGTATGAATACAGGGCATGAAAAGGAAGGAAGGCCACCAATAACAGGATAGAAAACAAATCAGAATATTGCTTGAATTCATTTTGAAGATTTCTTGTGAGACCTTCACGTTAGTCCAGCCTCTTCACATCATGTAAGAGGGATGAGGCAGCAGGAGGTGTTGTGTAGGCATTGCTAAAACTCTGCTTTCACAGGAGGAAAATTCCTCTGGCTTAAGTGCCACAGAAAGCAGTCAAAAATTTTCAGTCTGGAGCAGTCCTGTTAGGCCTTGGAAATGGTAGAGGTGTGTTCAGCATAGGACACAGGTAGTGATGCAGAACTGAGAGAAACTTTGGTCCATTGGGCAGCATGAGGTAAAGGAGGATGTCTTTTAGGTCTGGAAAACCACCTAAATTATGCCTGAGGACTCTTATTGTTTAATCATCACTCCTAGCCATTGAGTGTGACAGAATCTGCATATTTCAGTGTCTGAGATCTAACCGGGAATGTAACGTAAGAGTTTATGTAACTTAGCGATAGCTAAGTAATAGCTAATGTGGGAGCCTCTTAAAGTATGATCCTTTACAAGCAGATGTTTTCATGTTTTCACTTCCTGCTTATATGTTCCAAAGCTGTGTACCGACACAGGGAAGGGAGTACGGTTAAAGTTTGAGACCTGAGACCATCCCCCATCCGCTCTGTGTCTTTCTCCTCTCTTGAACAGTAGTTGGAGAAGTGGGAGGTGATGCATTAAATCTTGTTAATACTTTTGGTTGGTTTATCCTTTCCGTTTTGACATTGTATCTTGTATCTGTCATTTTTATAGATGTACATAAAATTGGTTTAAGGAACAAATTCAATTTGGCATCCAATTTTTAACCAGTGTTGCTCATAAATCATACACAGTATGTACCAGTTTTAAGAGGAAAAGGCATGGATGACAAGGCTTATGAATCCCTTGCAGCTCATAAATTCTCCTGGAAACCTGGCTTGTAATAATGTGGGCATACAGTTTCCACTTCCATTTTTCTGTAACTTTGACTAAGCCTCAGGCCAAACTTTAAAACCTGATTTACCATAAAGAGGTCATGAATTGCATCTGTTTATTCATTTTGTTAGAAACTCAGCATTACTAAGCCTGGAAGATTTTTCTCTATCTTTGATTACACTGATAAAGAGGACAATATTGCTGTACATAGATGGGATGAAGGGGAAGGTTTACTTTCCTAAATTAGCTATGGAAGTTTGAATCTGAAAGCTGCAGAACCACTCTGTATGCTACTGATATCCGGCAGAGTTGTGGTATGAACTTGCATTTTTGGGCACCAAAGTTGTATCTTTGTCCTTTTGCTTTTTCACATCAGTTTTCTCATGTCTTAGGAAACTCTTAGAAAACTTCAGTGACTGAGAATTTTAAAGTCCTCCGCCCAGGAACCAAACCAGTACAGATCTCTTAAAGGTGAATATTGGAGAAAGGACATCTTCTCCCAGGAAAATACCTTTGATATGATAGTTCTATCATATCAGGAAGGGTTTTAGCCACAGACCGAGGCTGACCATAATTTCTGAGACTGAACTGATATTTTTGTTATTTCTGGAGGAATGGGACATTTCTTTTATAGAAGCAGTGCTGATTTTAATCAACACTAACAAAATTATTTTATCAGCCTACTGAAATGCATGTGAGATGTTTAGTGCATATCTGGAGGAAAAATGGTCACTATTGAAATTTTTGAGAACTCAACATTTTCCTCATCAAAATTGTCAGAAAAAATCCAAGCATTTTCATAAAGTCATATTGAAAAAAATTTTTGGGGGGAGCGATCAATTGAAAGTCTTTTCATAAAAAATGAATTTAAAACAAATTGATTTAAACCAAAACATGTCTGTCAATACATCTGGGGTTCATGCAATTTAAATTTTGGACTTCTGATTATATTAAATTTATGTGCTGCTTTAAGACATTTAAAACTTCACTTTTTCTTATCACCATGAAGTGAATAATCCTTTTCTTAGTTAGCTATGAACTTCAAAAAAAATCACCCTTCCTCTTTAAAGGGAAATTAACTGTTACAGTTCCTCCATGTTTTCTGAGCTCTTTATATATACACTGTACAGTGATCTGGTACCTGGATCTCTTGTACCTGGTTTTGCAAGGGGAATTTATATCTGTTTGGTTGAAGCCTTGTAAAACTGTAGTAGTTTAGATCCAGAGACTTCCATTCACACATGAGAAATTTACACAAATTATTTCATTAAGAGCTTCCACTTTCATTTCACAGAGAAATGATTATGTACCCATTTTTTTTACCTCTTGAATGCTGTAACCAATGCATTTTTAGTGCTAATATACATCATATGGGTGGAGGTTGACTTCCTTTTAAGAAGTAGCTGCGTTTTTCAGCTGCAGTCTGGGACAACGATCGTCTTTTATTGAGCCCCTGCGCTTGTTCTTCCTAAACTAGTATTTCCAGAATTATGGTCCTGACCTCAAGTCATGACACTTCATCACTTTTTATTTGTGACTCTTACAGAGAATGCAAGCCAAAGGGGAATTCAATTGCAGAAGTCAGGCTCACAGGTAGAAGCGAAATCAAGGTTTGCAAGGGAGGGAATATGACTGAACAGGGCGGTGTGATTCCACAAACACCACTTGCAGGTGTTTTTTCCTCTACTTCTACTTTGCAGACTCAGTAGCAGCTTCTGTTTCAGCTAATTGTCTTTCAGAAGGATTTTCTAAGAAACTAAAGCCAGTCTACGATCAAGGATGTGCAGAAGCAGCAGAGAATCAAAAGCTTTTCTCTCCTCAGCTCAGACAGGAGAGAAATTGTGAGATCAATTTCCCCACAGCATGGACTTGTCAAATTTACCTGCGTACTATTCCAGAATTTCTTTGTTCGAATTCCCTCTCATCAGGAAATCAAACCTTCTTAAAGGTCGTTCCTTTGTGGACTGGCTTTGGTGTTACTTTGCTGCGACACTCTGCCGACGACATTCATTACAACCAAATGTCATCAACACATAGCCTTTAGGTTGCTAGAATACATTCTCCTTGCCATTTCAAATCCAGTTGAAAAACAATGCAATGCCAATAGTCTGGGAAGGTTCTGGTGCATGGAAGAAGTTTATTCTGAGAGACAGTGAATGCTTTTTTACTTGCCTGGATTTAATTGAATTTTACTTATTTTTGGGACTCTTCACTAAATGCTGTTCATTTGAAATTAAACATGAATTAAGAGTAAATGTCTCTGCCAGCTCTGAAGTTCAGTGATACATTCTCAATTGATGTGACATACTGATCTGTAGTTTACCATTTTCTGGCAACATTAGGATTTGCAGTGTGGCTTATATCCAATGCAATAAACATATTATCTTAAGAATCAATCCAGAGTGTTCTTGCTTTATAGGTATTAGACTCATGGGATAAATTAAGTAAAAACAACCTCCATTAAACAAACCTTTAAATTATTGTTTTCATGTTTTATGGACATAAAAATGTACATAACTTGAAGGCAAGTTAGATAATATAAATGTTAAGTTATATTTGCATTTCCTATTCTTTGGCTTGATTCACCTCAAAAACTGGGAGGCCATTTAGAAAATGGGCAAGGATTCCCTTTGCAGTATCATTCCTAATGCTTCCAACGTGATAACATAATTTACAGTGAAAAAGAAAGATCAAAAGAAAGTAGCAAGTAGAGGATTTTTGTCTCAGAAAGAACATTTAAATGATCTGATATAGTGAGGACTGTAGGTTAAATTGTACCTTGCATAGCTTTTACTAAGGCAGGAAGGGTACCAGTTAAAGGGTTATTCCTAAAATCCCGTAACTTTAAACAGAATATTGAGTGGAAGAGGTGTTATTTCCAGAGAAAACTAAATATTCAAGAGGTCTATTAAACATAATAACATGTCCTGCTGATAGAGGTAGAGAGTTCAACAACGCTTGGAAAAACCTGTCTTGCGTGCTGTGAATTGATTACACGGTTGTTAATGCAGTGGATTGGCCAGTGGAGGAAGTCAGCCTCCATTTATCCCATAGTTTGCAGCTGGAAACAGGGTCTTCCCGACCTCGCGGAGGGTGGGTGAGTCTGCAGCTGGGCTTCTGCTGATGCAGTTCTGTAGTACTACAGGCCGTTCTTGCAGGCACACAAGTGATTAKGTGAATTAAAGGACATAGGCTTAGGTAGTATTTAACTATTAAAAATGAAAAGAAGCTACTTCATTTCCACTGTGGCATGTCAATTATTTCTTTTCTAATACAGAGCGTTTAACACCTCTGATTTGGAAATCGTAGGCCTGATSGTTTAGTGTGCTGTTTATCTGATCAGGTCATCCCACTAATGCCAACAGAGATAAGGGGGGTGTAAGAAATCGGTGTAAGAGAGAGAAGAGCTGGTACCATAAATTAAAAAAAAAAAAAATCCCTACTTGAAGTGCCCAATGACTGCCATAAATTTCAGCTTCCTCATTTTCTTTTAAGTAAGCTTTTTCTCCTGCCTGTGTTTTGTGGAGTAAAATGTGGTGACTTAAAGCCATAAGGCTGGAAAAACAGAAGACAAACTCCAAGAAAACTGAAAATACTGGGTTTTAATTGTCATTATTTTTAAACTGTTCAGTGATTTTGAAAGCAGAGGTTGATGGTATCTCCTGTGACTTTAGCTGCAAAAGTAAACAACTCTGAAAGCTTTGCAAAATTTTCTCTGCAAACTTTCCCAATTTTAAAAACCTGTGTATGTAACTTGGGTAATGCCAATTCATTGTACATATTCTGTTGGTTTTTTTATTTTCTTGGTATATATGCACCCATTTCTGTATTCACTTTGGTTAAAAATATTTCTGTATATGTATTTCATCCTTTATTCTTTAGGAAGATTTCCTATCCAGACTTTGTCCGTATACATACCTGTTACATATTCAGTCAAAGCAAATACAGGAAACAAGAAAAGAAAGTGTTAAAGATTCTGCTGTGCAATACTGTTCATCCTTGTCTTTGCTATTAACATAACAGCAAAAGCTATCAGGTCAGGTTATTTTTTATGTCTGTGAGTGTAGTCTGTATCTGATCTTTGCTCTTTCCTGAAAGGGTTTGGTTTAAATAATCCCAGTAGTACAAAGTCTCACATTCACAGTCTTCTATTTTAGTTCTCCTTTCAAGGGAATTACTGCAGTTTTAACCTGCTTCTCGCTCTCTTTCCAAGTGCAAAGCTGTGAGATTACAGGGGAAGGGTGATGAAGCATATCAGCTCTGTCTCTTAATCTTCTTATAAACCCTAACAGATTTTGAAGATGAAATTTGGGAAATGTTAATTGTATGTGCAGAAGTCATGCTGGGAAAATCTCCTTCAGAAAAAAAAATCAAAAAAAATAGAGAAGAAAAAAAGCTGAGTGCACAGCCGGACTGTTATGTAAGATGTTTATTTCCACCAAATCTAGCCCAATGGAGGCTATGCAGAAAATAGGACAAAGCTGCAGAGTCGTGACATCATAACATCATCAGAAAGGTCAAAGAAAACATGGGCACACTGAGAAATACTAGTTTATAATACTGGTCATTTTGCTYTTTATTTAATATCTTTTTTTCCCCCTAGATATTGGAATAGAGCCTGATAGTGGTAAGCAAGCCTGGGCTTTTTTAAAACGTGCAAAGAAACATGTTTGTGATAGCACATGCAGCATAGGAACATGGCTGTGAGAACTACTCATTGTTTTGATGATGAAACTGAAAACCAGAAAAAAAAAGAACAAAGAAAAAAATTTAGTAGAATGTGAAAAGTTGCATTCAGCTAAAATTTGACTTTGGAATTTTGTCTTAAGAAATTGAAACATTTTGCGTACAGCACATCTGAATGAATCTACTGATTCCTTAAAAAAATTAACTTCATTTTGTTTTCTCAGTCAGTTCGAGACCAAAATAATGAATTAATTTAAATGTCATGAAACTTTTTTTTCTGTTGAATAAAACAATTCTCCAGCTCTCCCTGTATTGTTGTCAGGCTCAGAGTGGCACTGATGCACAGTTGCTGTTCTGTTCTGTCCTTGAGGAATTTACAATTTAGCCAGGTGCCCCATTACCTTCACATGGATTGCCTCTTCTCAAGTTTTGACTGAAGAGAGGCATATATATGCTCAAGTACATAATAAATTCTACACAAAGTAAACATTTTTAATCCAGATTTATTTTAGCTTTCATGCCTCTTCATACTTGTGGCTAGATTTAAAAAACACCCAAAACAAAATCAGACAACTCTATTCACAAAAAGATGCTAGTATATAGACACAATTGCCTGAGTATAACAATAATTCTAACTAGTTTCTTACATACTGGTTAATGCCCATTTTTTAAATCAATTTTGTTTTCTTATATGCTGTATATAATAAAAACAAATACCAGGGGTGTTTTAAGTGATCATATGTAGGTCTCTTGGCTTGGGTATAAGGGAAGGTACTGTTAATTCATGTTTTATTGTTTTATTCCCTGCCCTGAGTGAAGTAAGTTATTTCAAGAAAGGAAAGAATGTGGGGCCRATAGGCTGGTGCTAGCCCGTAAGAAACACCAGTGACCTGACAGCACAGGGAGGTCAGGAGAGGTGCATCAAGTTTTCAGGCTCCAAGCTGCCGCTGCTACGCAGGCAAAGCCTCCTGCTCTCCTTCTGGCCGAAGGCAGGCAGCCTGTTGYGGGGCCACAGGAGCGGCAAAGGCCCTAATACCCACTAGATGCCTTGCTGCTCAAGAAATCATTAAAAACATTTAACCTATGCGCTTTTTTTTCAGCTACACAGATTGGGTGACAGTCTTCTGTAGACTCTCCAAACAGAAATTTGGAAACCAACCTTAACAGCAGATTGTATTTGCCTCAGCTTGTCTACGCGAGGGGAAGAGAAAGCAAAGGCTGAGGATTTGTCTGACCAAGTGTAGATACCTACAGCACAGTTGCCATGTAGGCTGTTCKCCAGATTCGTGGAGAGAAATAGGCATTGCTAGAGAGCAATTTTTCTCATCCTAAAGTAGACATCCAAACAGGTCAGATGAATCATGCCATAAAATGTCTACTTCTGCACTGTTGCATGAGGGGAACCCTGGGTGACTAAAAGACAGGATCTGCACTGTAGATGTCTGAAGTCAGATGAAATGAATGCCATCCCAAATCTCTTTTTGCACCTCTGTCCCTTCTGGGGCAAGGAGTCAACATGGCTTCTCACATGGAAACTTCTTTCAGGCACATATTTTTGTGTGCGCTTGTATGGTGCCTGGCACGATGAAGACTACTTCAAGGCTTTTTTCATATGGTGCATCATCTACCTCCCAGGAATCCTGGGAGTGGCAGAAACATCTAGCTCCAATGCTTAGTGATATTTCAGTATTTCTACATTGACTTCTGTGATTAACACAAATTACTGAGCCAAAAAAACCCCTAAAGATCTTATTAGCCTGAAGTTTAATTTATGATGGTAAATTTTTAGCTGAGTACTTTAAGTCTTCTTTTGGGGAATGCAACCTTCTCTTGCTTGCTTACTCACTGATGGACACTTAGGCACATGAGATGATCCCACAGGCACCTGCAGGGTCACAGCTACAGGTCTGTGCCGCCTTCGCAAACTAGAGGACCAGTTTGTGCTCTTGTGAGAACCTCAAGGCACATACTCAGTGTTGTTTTTAATTTTATAGCTTGTTTGTAACTTTATACCTCCAGCGGCACACTTGTCGCAACTGAGGAATGGAACCTGTAGATAAGGGCACACAAATATTTATTTCACTCCCATGAAAACATCTGGCCTGTAAGTCCTAACGAGCTGTGTCCTTTCTTATTTGCAATGTGTAAGCCAATGTCCAGGGCTGATGTGAAGGCAGTAGAGGAGGTGCTTTCAGCCTCAAAGCTGTTCAGATAGCTCAGCCTTCTCTTTTGCTGCATTTCTTCTTCATTACAGACTAAATACTTGTCCCACAAAGGTTAAAACTTTGTACATCAGGAAAATCAGTTCCTGATTTACTGTCATTTGCTTTAGCTCTGTCCCTTGGCTAACTCCAGTGGGATTCATTTGATTAGGGTACAAATGAGACAAAATGGAATTATAACAGACATTCAAACAAAACCAAACTTTGCCATGATTATTCTGTGATTTATAGCTGATATCCAGAGGATGGAGGAACACTAATCAAAAGAGGAAAATTTTGCACATAAAAACCAGACAATCCTGATGCAATCAAAACTGAATCAAACAAATGACAATTCAAATTAACCAACATCTATTTTTCTCTTTTCCTTCCAGTGRGTGAATGACTTTCAACCTAGAAAGGGTTTGAGATGATTACAAATTTAGGTCTGCTGCCCTTTTAAACTTTAAATTAGTCTGATATTTTGAATATATTATTCTTGCCTCTGTCTTAAACCACGATGGCTCTCACCACTCTTTGTGTAAATAGCTGCCTTATTAAGGCTCATTCTGTGCTGAATTCCAATGAGCACAAGAACTTACCACTTTTTCAGTACGTGTGAAGTGAGTGTTCACAAAAAAAGCTTTAAATCAAATTGTTCTGTGCATTTTCTTGATGGTGATGGAATGACCAGTATCTTCGTATTAGGCTTTTCAGAAGGATGCTCCTGATAACTGTTTTTTCCTTTCGGGTTCCCTCAGCTGTTGTTTTGCTGACCAAGCAAAATAACTTTCCTGAACAGTATAAGCATACTTTGAAGGCCTTATGTATTGAAAGGCTGCAGATCTTTATGCTTGCCCTTTCAATTTTTGTGTGAGTGACAGTGAAAGCTGGGCCTGATAAAATTGCTAAGGGGTTTCATTCTGTTATCTAGTGTTCCCTTTTCATCTTCCCAACCTCCGCACATCATCAAGATTAATGTTTCAAGTTACAGAAAGCTCAATTGTTGGAGCTTTCAGATGGCAGCTATAGATGAGATTTCCCAGTATTGATCCCCTCTCCCCCCATTTCTTTTCTTTCCATGTCTGAATCATATCTGTCTGAATTATGAGCCAGCACAGATTTCTTGCTCTGGCAGATTGCATTAGAATCACGTAGCACTGGGCTTCGGGTTATCGATTAGCAGCAGACTGACTCCGCTGTTAACCAGACGTTTCTTCTTCTGCCAGAGACATCTCCATTCACAAACACCCGTGTGGAGACACAGAACCTGCTGTGCTGTGGGGAAGGCTGCACTGCCATTGTTTGAATGGATGTTAGCAAAAGGACCAAAACTACTCTCTGTCTTTGATGCCCATCAGAACTGACATAGACATTGTTGAGCCTCTTTTGACAGGAGGTGTGCATGTTGGGAAAGACTAAGTGACCCCGAGGTCTGTTTCAGGCCTTTGCCTCTATGGTAAACAAGTAGGAAAACCAAGTGCTCCATGATTATTGATACAAATGTAGTGATTTAAATGAGAACAAATTTGGGGAAACTTGGCCATGACTGTTAGGCTTGGTTCACAAAAAGAATTAAACATGGCAGCATTCAACCTCATTTTAAAGTGCCTTTTTGTCAGTTGAATCTGAAGGTGACTGACCACATCATGTGTGGAAAGGCAAATGCCTTTGATGGATTCTCATGATGGGGGTGTGCACGCAGCACACCGTAGTATGTGGTATTGATTTGCCAGCAACATGTTATGTTATTTACCAGAGCAATTTTTTGTCTGATATTGTTATTTTAAAGGGGTCATCCATGAGTGCCAACATTTTAAGAAAGGAATGTATGCAGAACTCTAATGTTATAAAGCCTGGAAAACATGCATTGGAAAGGAGAGTCAATATTGTAGTATTTTAATGAAGTAGTTATGAAACACGGCTGAGAAAAAACAAAGAGATTCTAAGATACCATAGAATCACAGAATCATAGAATAGTTTGGCTTGGAAGGGACCTTTTAAGGTCATCTAGTCTAACCCCCCTGCAGTGAGCAGGGACATCTTCAACTAGACCAGGTTGCTCAGAGCCCCGCCCAACCTGACCTTGAATGTTTCCAGGGATGAGGCATCTACCACCTCTCCGGGCAACCTGTTCCAGTGTTTCACCACCCTCATTGTAAAAAATTTCTTCCTTATACCTAGCCTAAATCTACCCTCTTTTAGTTTAAAACCATTCCCCCTTGTCCTGTCGCAACAGGCCCTGCTAAAAAGTCTGTCCCCATCTTTCTTATAAGCCCCCTTTAAGTACTTAAGTTTTTATATAAACCAACATAAAGCAGTACAGGTACAACAGGTACAGCTGAATGACTAAGACACTTTCAAATACAGAGTTTAAGAAATCTGGTATATAAGGTATAGCAAGTGACAGAATTCCTACATGTAGTTCACTTATTTCTCCTGAGGAAGAGCACTAGTGAAGACAGATTCATGTAGTGCCATGAAGTGCCAACCTTGGAAGAACAGTCACCTGAATCTCCTTGCATGGAGGAAGATAGGAAATGCAAGAAGGTAGTTCCAACTCACATGTGCTGGATTGCCTTGTAGAGCTGCCCCATATTCCCTACAGATAATTTAGRACATACACAAGAGGCAACAGTGGAAGTCCCAAGAAAGGAAATCCAGTCGGGTTACAGAACAAAACCTCTTCAGGGTGAGGGTGGTTAAGCACTGGAACAGACT
This sequence comes from Phoebastria nigripes, assembly GCA_035582835.1. NCBI lineage: Eukaryota > Metazoa > Chordata > Aves > Procellariiformes > Diomedeidae > Phoebastria > Phoebastria nigripes. The sequence goes on along the minus strand of JAYKAV010000367.1, from coordinate 923,746 downwards.
GCTCAGGGAAGCTGTGGGTGAGGCCTTGAGCAAATTCACCTCACTTTGAAGTTAGCGCTGCTTTAAGCATGTGGTCTGACTAGAGGTTGGACTAGAGACCTCCAACTAAAACCCAACCTCACCCTTCCTATTGTTCTGTGTACTCTTAGCTTAGGTACTCTGCCTCCACCCCTCATCCCAAATCCTCCTCTTTTTACAGCAGTACTGATCCTGGACATATTTACAGGTGTACTTGGTCACTGATCTCGCTAAGAGTATTTGTATGCATAAAACTAAGCATATTCATGCAACAGGGCTATATATATATATATATGTGGATATTGGTACAATCTTTTCCCTATCTTACCTTTCCCCTTTCCACAAATGCTTGAAGAGTTTTTAAATTTTCTTTTTGCCAACTCCCATTTCAATTGCTACATTTGCATATTGCTATAGCCCTTTATCTTTCTAACTGATTTCTGTCTTGCTTCCACTGAGATTGTAGTTGCCACTGATACAGAAATAAAAAATCCGTGATGTTTTTCTATGCTTATCAAGAAAACATCTTGAAAATGACTGAAAAAAAGACATTCTTTTTGGTGCCTCAGAAGTGGCTTGCAATTTTTCAATAGGAAAGGTAACTGAATGATATCTGTTGAGGTTCAGAGACTGCCTCAAAGATGAGTCATTAGAACTGGCAAATTCAACCTTGAAAATGCCAATAAGCTGTTCTTCTTTCTGCTTGTCATTACACTGACTGAAATGTTACCTTGATGTAATTTTCATATACTAGCATTGTGTTCTCCTACATTATACTCCATGCAAATTGTATCTACTACTGTACTTCAAATGGTCAAAGGTGTATTATTTATGTTAAACATTACAAAAAAATTTTACCAGAGGTGGTAAAAATCCATACAGCCTCTGATATAATCCACAGAGCCTTGCAGGACCAAGTTAAATTTACTTAGCTACATCAATTCAGTAGAAAGGATATTTTCAGCTATATGGAGGCCAATGCATGCAATTTTGTGAATGCTAACTGTAAGAGACTGCACATGCTCTTCTCATAAAAATATATCCATATATGTGTGTCTAATTTTACTGTTAGAACATACTCACCTTTTCTTCAAAAGAATGGGAAGGCAGAGCAATTGATACTATTTATTTACTTTAGTACAGGCCAGATAAGAGGACAATGGACTGGCTGAGCTGCCAAGCTCAACAAGTTGCGATCAGCAGCACGAAGTCCAGCTGGAAGCCAGTCACTAGTGATGCACCCTGGGGGTCGATACTGGGGACAATATTGTTGAAGCTCTTCATTAATGATCTGGATAGTGGGACCGAATGTAGCCTCAGCATGTTTGCAGATGACACAAAACTGGGAGGAGCAGTTGATACACCAGTTGGGTGTGCTGCCATTCAGAAGGACCTCAACAGGTACAAGAAATGGGCTGACAGGAACCTCATGAAGTTCAACAAAGGCAAACACCAAGTCCTGCACCTCAGCAGGAATAGCCCCATGCACCAGTACAGGCTGGAGGCAAGCTGGATGGAAAGCAGCTCTGCAGAAAAGGACCTTGGGGTCCTGGTGGACAACAAGCTGACCATGAGCCAGCAATGTGCCCTTGCAGCAAAGATGTCCAACAGTGTCCTGGGCTGCATTAGGAAGACCTATGGGTCGAGGGAGATGATCCTTCTGCCCAACTCACCCCTGGTGAGATACAGCTGGAGTGCCAGGTCCAGTTCTGGACTCCCCAGTAAAAGAGCGACAAAGACATACTGGACAAAGTTCACCAAAGGGCCAGGAAAATGATTAAGAGACTGGAGCATCTCACATATGAGGAGAGGCTGAGAGAACTGAGACTGTTCAGCCTGGAGCAGAGAAGGCTCAAGGGGATCTTATCCATGTGTGTAAATACCTGATGGGAGGAAGTAAAAAAGATGGAGCCAGGCTCCTCTCAGTGGTGCCCAGTGACAGGATGACAGGCAATGGCTGCAAATTCAAATACAGGAAATTCAACTTAAACACAAGACAAATATTTTTTACTGTGAGAGTGATCAAACACTGAACCAGGTTGCCCAGTGAGGTTGTGGAGTCTCCATCCCTGGAGATACTCAAAACACGACTGGACACAGCTGTGAGTAATCTGCTGAAGCTGATCCTGCTTTGAGCAAGGGGGTCTCAGTAGATGATCTCCAGAGGTCCCTGCCAACCTCAACCATTCTCTGATTCTCTGTTATTTCACAAATATCCAAGAGTAGTGGTTGGTGTAGTCATGAACTCAGGCAATATGATAAACAAATAATCTAAAAAGCTTGTAAGTTAGCTACTCTGAATAATTATGGAAGATCATTGTTCGGCATGCTCATTAAACAGTTGGATCTATCTGAATTTCAAAACAGACTTGTGCAACGGACTAACTCTTCTTAAAAATAGGACAYGTGTAGTCTTAAAAAGAAAGGTAAAGTAAGGACATACAAAACTTCATAACTATTCATTCAAGTGATTAAATGTAGAAACTCATTACATATGGACAACTATTTTGAAATAATATAAAGACTAAAAAGACATAAAACAAGAAGGGAATTTATGAGCTGAAGAAACCATTCCTTAGAGAAAAGTCCTGGAAAATACATTAATGTGATAGAAAATGCTAAACTTTTGAAAGTTTTTTGCACCAGGCCATGCAATATAATGGAAAATTATATCACTTYCACAGAATTCTATGGGATACTTCAGAAAATCTAGACAAAGATTTTCATTTTCTATTAAATCTGAAAGATTGTTAGTATAATTTTCATAGAATCATATTACTTCTCTATAGAAGACTCTTGGCTTCCTCACATCATTCAGATACTCAACAGTAGTGTGAACATTCATTTATTTTATTGTTATTATTTTTGGCTTTCTTTTACTTTCACTGGATAAAAAACCAAAACTCCCAATAAAGATAAACTCAATTCAGAGCTGTTGTGTCTAGTTACTAGAGCATGTGTTGTACCTGTCACGGTCTTTTAGGCCTCAGAGAACTAATAAATACTTTTAGCCTTTGTGACTCCTTATGGAGAGTGTATACGTTACTGCCTGTTTTTATATCCACTTCATGGGGTGCAGTTCTTTTTTTACTCTCCAGTATTCTTTCTGAGGCATAACAGCTAAAAACACTATTTAACTTCAATTCGAGCGCAGGATGGCTATGAAAGATCAGAGATAGAAGAGGTTGGTTTTTTTTTTTTTTTAAATATGATTGGCTTAAGAACTTTCTTTCAAAAGTAAAGTAAAATAAAATGAAATAAAATTGTAACATAAAATAAAATAAACAAAACAAAAAACCACCCACTATTCCACCAGTTCATCTGAAAATGTGCTTAACATTTTTGACAGATATTTGACAATCAGGCAGATACATGATTATCTCATTGGTGGAATTACACAGAAAGTGCATCATCCTTTTGTGTAAAACTCTTCTGACATGCTTCCCCAGACACAAAGTACAGAGCCTACCTGCCAGCCAAGCAATCACTGTAAGTGAACTTCAGGCTTTAATGTGCACCTCTGCTTGGCGTTGGAGAGCATTTTAGTGCTGTACATGCTGTGGTTTAGCTGGTCTGTGCCTTCCCTTGTTGAGGAATTTTGACATTAATGAAGTGCCTTCCACTAAATCTAAACCAGTTCTTACTGTCCGTAAGAGAATCATGTGAAAAAAGTTACTGGGTGTGTTTTCATGGTTAATAATTTTCTTCCTCTACAATTTCAAAACTCACATGAATCCAGTGATTTTCTCCATTATTTATTTTTGCAGAAAAACAGGTATGTCAGTGATCATACAATGCACAGCAACTGATATTGAGAAAAAAATCCAGACTATGTAATGGCTGCTCATTCTTCACTTTGATGTTTCTCTAACAAGGTCAGCTAAGTATAAGAATTTGGTATCCACCTCTTTCTTCCTTTGTATTATGCAAAGCTCTACTACCCGCTAAAAATSATAGTGTTATGGTAAAGAGAGAGGCTACATGAGACTTCAGCAGGTGCCAGGAGATTTTCTTCTATAAAACTGCACTTGTTCAGGAGGGCTTCAGTTACATTTTAGCAGGATGTTATTTATGTGCACGTATTTCTCCTCTAAAAGTTTGCAAAGGGCAAACTAGGTAATGTGATTAAGTGGCTGAACACAGTAAAGGTTCCAAAAACTAGGTCATTATTGAGATTAACGACTGGATTAAAAGGATTTAGGAGAGTGGTAGGATTTTGATTTGCATATTACTCCAAAGACCTTTGACTTATGTAAAGCCTCCTCTTAAAGACTATCAAGCCAAAGTATTACATCAAGCAATTTAGTTGTTGCAAATTACTCTTGCCTGTTTTTTGACCTTGTGTATATTACCCATATTTCTACACTGGAATTATTTTTCATAATTCAACACTTGGATTGCTCCTTTGGATGTGGCAAATGCAGGGGGAGCACAAATGTGAAAGAGRTAAGTCGTAAAATAATTAAATCTTATTAAGTGTAATCTATGGGATTCCTGAAGGATTTCACCTGAGAGTAATTTAGCCAGCTGCTAAAACAGGAGACCTTGTTTAACAGCAGATTCTAGCAATTCAATCAAAATCAAGTCTCCATCAAAAGCCTCACAAATTTATTTAGATTAACCTTTGTGCCACTCTACAAGAGTATACACAGATGTTTTGGTATATGAAAAATATATCTAAGAGCTCAAGCCTGTAACTGCTTTGGGAAATTAAACTGGAGGGTCTGCATGGCTGAGGTCACCCATTTAGCATCACCTAAAGGAAAAAATGAGTTTTAGGGGTTCCTTAGTATAAAAATCCCTCCATTGACAGCAGGTGTTTGTATCTCAGCCTGTGTGAGAAGGCTGTTTACGGTACTTGTATGTTTCAATGTATGAAAGAAGGAGGGGAGGTGCTTCTGTGTGGGCGATTTAGTGCAAACAAACGTGGTGGTGGGAAAGAGGACAGATGACATTCTGCAGAGGAGTGATTCTGTAAGACATGGCATTTGTGACAATAGGCAAAATTGTGACAATAGGCAAAATAGGCAAAATGCTTTCAATACACCACGGGGTTAGAAAAGGTAAATAATTTTAGGATTTTCAGCACAAACTCGATAAATGAYGGCAAATACTTGCAGATCATATTTTCATAAATCATATTCTTCATATATTTTCCAGTCACTCATATCTGAAGAGCACTCTAGTTTTATAAACCTTTAACCTGGCAAACGCTCTTATCATTTTACTGCTCTGCTTTTAAACAGTATTACTTTAAARTGTCAGTCTCCACTGGCCCATCAGAGTTGGGATGATGTCATTTCAGAAACTGCCTCAATCACCCTCAACCTCAAAAGTACAAATTCTGCTCCAAAGTACTAGTAATACTGATGTGTCTGGAAAAAAATATATGTGGTATATGGGATATTAGTTCATCTAAGGGATTCATGTACATACGTTACTCATAACATGCATAAGTTTTTTCTGGGTTCAGGGGGAATGGACGACAGATTTCCCATGTAAATSAATCTTAATTATGCAGTGAGTGAATGAATACAGAATTAAGGAATGGTCCAATATGATGAGTTTAGATTTATTGTTCAGGAGTTGTTTTAGTGTCAAGATATCATTTCTGCAACATTGTATGAGACTATCAGTAACTTTTAKATTTTAAAAAGCCCAAACCGAAACATACAATTCTTACATATAGAAAATAACAGAGCTGCTCTCTGAAGGCAGCTTCAGCTCTAACAAACTGTAGCTTTCAACATTTTCTTCTGTCAGGACCTTTGCGGCAGAGTTATGATGAGGATCACAGCTCTTCCACCTCCTGGCTTCGTCCACTTAATTTTGCTTGCAGTCGAGCTGGGTTTCTATTTCTACAGCATTCAGAATTTGTCAGATGTTTTCTCCACTCCAAAAATGTGATTCTTCTTCCTTTCCTTAAGCACTTTTCCACTGTAATTACAGAAAGCAACATTTTAAAAGTGCATTGTAAAAAGGTGTCATTCATGTAGAAAACTCCAAGAGAAAAACACCGTATTTTTAAATCTGGTCTGTAAGGTCCCAAGGCTGGAAGGGCATAGAGGGATAGAAAAGGATAGAACAAAAGCTTATGTGGTAAATTGACCTGACTAATGTCTATGGTTCTGACCAGGTGTTAGATTTTGATCCCAGGATTTTTTTCTGTTCTACTTAAAAAAATGGCTGTTGACTTTAAAATGTGAGGATCACAACACAGGCTGCCTCAGTTAAAGACAAGCAGCCCAATATCCAAGATGCAGATTTAGCTTCTCTGTATTGTTTGCTTATCCTCTTCTGGAGTCTTGGCTGTAATGTCTTCAGAAGGAGAGGTGGAGAGCTTGCCCTATCCAAAAGTGTATGTAACCTGATGGTAAAGGCCACTACTTCAGAAGCAAGAGCTGTGCCTTTGAACTTCATTAGACTGAGGAGATGTCCAGCCCAGGAACCCTACACATCCTGGGAAAGTGCCCTTGCCACTAAACTGTAGCATTAGAAGTAATTTTTAGTGATAAGTTGTTGCAACTACCTTTTATGAAGAGTCATATCTTGTTGATTTACTTTGGACATGTCGTGAGGATAGCTAGCAGATTACTCCCTTGAGGGGATTCACATTGAGAAGTGCCATGTTGCTGGATTCCCTTCAAGTTTGAATGGGAGATAGATGCTGAAACATCCAACTGCAACACTCATGGTCCTGTAGAAAACAGAATTTTAGCTGCCAGGGAACCTTAGAAGCCCAAGAGGCACCTACGGAAGTAGAAAATAGCTGAGTAAGGGATCTGGGGCTGTAATATTCAAACTTGATTTTGGTGTTCAAGAGCCTTAATGAAGTCTTTTAAAAAGACCGCAGGTTTGGAATGCACAGCACATTAGAACAGAAGTGTTGTGACAGAGCGAACGCCCGTCCCACAGGTTGTCCCCAGCCCTCCGCAGAGGGGTGACGGYGCTCCTTCAGCCAGCCCTGCCTGCAGGTCCCGGGAAGCGCTGGGTGAGAGCCTCACCACGCACAGCCTCTGACTGCCTACAAGAAGTTCGTAGCAAACAAGCACATCTTGGTGGATTATACTAGTTCATCACGACTGACATAAACATGTTTTTTATTATCTACTCTTGGCTTCAGTAGCTGTTTCTTGCTCCAGCAGAGGTTTCTGTTTAAGGAAGGATTAAATAATGTTCTCTACAAAATGAGGAAGAAGTAAATAAGCAATTTTTCTTTTACTTTTGAGGATCAAAAAAAATGTTTCAAAGCAAATGTTTCAATGCACAAAATCAGGATCATTTTAAGGGAAGATTAATGGTTTGTTAATTACTAATTCTTATTTGCAGAATCTAGAAGGAAGCAGTCCTGAAAGAATAATTAGTAAACATCAGTTATAACAATAMTGTAGAACAGCATCTTTATATCTCTGGAGTAAAGACACCTTCCTCTAAAATAATCAGAGACAAACCACAATTTTTCACCATCATTCTTGCAGACATTATGTTTTGGAAGCAGATTCCTGGTTTCTCTCCGACTGTTTCAGATCTCTGAGGCAGTGAAAAGCGGCTGTTCTCTGCCTAAACATAGCCAGTAAAGAAAATCAATTCCAGAAAGAAGCCCATGTTGCTAGATAATTAGTGAAGTCAAAGTGTTTGGCCAATGGTGGCTTAAACAGCTTGGCTAATACAGCTGACGAACATGCACTCAGAAAGCTTGCTACCAAAAAAAAATCAAAAATTCAAGGTACTACTTGAAAATTGTTATTCTTCAACCAAGTGAATTTAAAATCTCTTACGTGTAGGACAAGGAAAGGAAGAAGAGATTCTTGGATGATTTTTTTTTTAATGAAAATAAATTTTCTTTTAAGAAGAAGCCACTTGAAGTGACAAGAAAATTTGACGCTATATCTCCAGTTTCACTTTCACACAAAAATAATTATAAATTTAAAAAATCAGGTGTGCACACCATAAACTTCAGCAGGTCAACATCAGAAGAGCTCTAGCTCACAAGGACTATGCAGTACCATTGGAAGTGTAAGATTTGGATTTCCCAGTAGTTCCAGCAGGTCTCAAGCAGCCCCAAGTTCTTGATGCCTTATTCAGGCATCTAGACATAAAGGGCCAGTTTTTCCGAGATTCTCAAGATAGCTCGGGAAGATGCCAACAGAAAATTATTGGTAGAAGCCAAACATGTTTGTATGGGTTTAGGAGGTTTATTGTTGTTGTTTTGGAATGGTGGAGTATTTTGTGGGTTTTTTTGTTGTTGTGTGTTTTTTTTTTTTTAAATCCCACAGGTATCTATAGGAACATTTGGAAATGTTAAATTGTGGCCCTGAATTTCTTCCCCAAACAGCTTCCACTCGAAAGATGGGATTCACCTACCTTTACCTATATGGTAGTTGGGTATCTACTCCAAGCTAGACAGCTGCATTCCTTCTAACAGGTAAGTGGGTAGCCCACTTCCAGAGGGCAATTCATTCCAATCTGGCTAAGTTACCTTTTTTAGGACAAACTGAATCACCCTCAGGAATTTCCTGTCACTCTGCATTCACTCTCACTTAGACTAGATTATTAACTTCTAGATGGCTAAGGTTAGGTGAATTCCATCTGAAAAGACAATGTTTAAATGATGAATGTGGTAAACAGGAAGGTGACAAGAAAGAAGGACAAGATAAGGGGTTTTTAAAATACATTTTAGAATTAATCAGCAAGTGTGTAACCCTTATGAAATCAGCACCAGAAACTGCATTTTTTTACTGATCTAAGTTTTCATTAGTTCAATAATTGCAATGTGAAGAATATCTATTAGTAGGAGGAAGCTGGGATCTGCCACTCAAATTCAGCCTGCTAGTCAGAGAAGTCCTTGCATTACAGAAATCGATTAAATTGTCTGTCCTTTCTTTTAACAAGAGGTAATTCAGATTACAGACTATTTCCATCAGGATAGGTTGTCATATCAACTTAACTTAAAGCAAGTGGTCTGATCATATTATATTTTGAATACACACACAAACAAGCACATTTCTCCAAATTCCAGTTGCAGAATGGAGTGACTTGCAAAAATAATTGCATAATTTTAATTTTCTCATCTTATTACTGAGTCTACACACTCGATATCTAAATTGTATCTAAAATGTTGGAAGAATGAGCAAAAGCATCATGAAAATTGTTTATTTCACATGATACAGTAGCTGTGCTTAAACCACAGGGCAATGTGTGGATCTCTATGATTCTCTATGTGAATTCTGGCTGCAGTATATCCCCATGGATCCCAGTGTCCTCTAGCAGGAAATTTGGATGCCCATGGTGCTTTGATATGCCCCAAGAGGTTTCAAAATCAGCAAACAACTGCATGGCACAGCTCAAAGTGCACCCACTTTGCAGCACAGACACTACCAGTGAGAGCTAATGAAGTATGTTGTAATTAAAATAGGGTGAATTCGCTAGTGCTGATTAACTGAAAACAGAATAGTTGTGGCTTTAAGTTGGGACTGCCTTGTTAAACATTCAGCACAGCAAGCTTGTGAGCAAATTCTAAAACTGCCTATATTATACTCAGGACACCAGTATCTTGTTCCTTGCTGCTGTCCTTGTGAGGTGCTCCCACTTTGAGTTTGCAAAAAACCTCTTCCCTCCCTCCCTCCCTTCCTTCCTTCCCTTCCTTCCCTTCCTTTCCTTCCTTTCCTTTCCTTCTTTCAAACAGCAGCCATTATATTCAAAGAGGAAAAAATCAATAAGGGTCACGCATCTTTCTTTTATTTATGAACTAATTCAATTACCTCAGATGAATTACTGTTGTTTCCAACTATGTCTTTTAACACTTCCCAAAAGTGATTTATATTGTGGGATTTACAGTCCACTAATTTTACTAGCCAGTGTCTGAGATGATACCGTTTTACAACCGAAAAATCTCTGAGAGACGAAATTCATTGTAGCCTGATATCTGTTCACACTGCACAGTTGAAATACGGCCTTGGGCAACCACCATCACACACAATAGAATAGCATCTTCTGTGGCTCTGCATCCTCTACGCAGAGATCTACAGCGCGACCCAAAACATCACCTATGCGCCTAAAGTAAAAGATCCAGCAGGATTAGACAACATCTAGACTACAGGTAAGATGTGCTCCACACCACAACCCTTACGTACTCATGATCCCACAACTGGCCAGACCGAACTCCCAACTGGAGAGCAGTGCCGTGCAGGCAGCTCCCTCCCGGATTGTGCCCTGGGCTTGCTACCTGTGCAAGGGGTGGCACGACAGCCGCGCAGGCATGCCACAAGGGGCAAGACATATCTCAGGTCCTCCCAGAACTGGGAGTCTCAATGAAATCTTGAGGTCCACAACAAAAAATAAACTATACTCTGTTACTACAGGAGTTATTGGACATGTGCGGATCTGTGGAACCAAAAATTCAACATTTTTCAAGCAGAAAGATCAAGAGAAAACAGTATTGTCAGTGGTTCAGGCCAAAAATCTGTGGACAAGGTACTCTTTGAGTACCTGTTTATGTAATTCATTAAATAAATCTCACATTACAGACTCTGGAGAAGAATTTATGTGGAAACATGACTCTTTTTCTCTCTTTCTTGGCAGCAGAAAGGAAATCAAACTATGAAAAGCTTAAGGAAATAGGAAGGATCCGAAATCAAGCCAAGCCGAGTCAGGAAAGTCACACTTGTGGCTGTAATTCATGATCGTTTGGGGGAGAGGGGGTGTGTCACTTTTGTTTTAGTTTAGTGAAAAGACCACTTTCGGCAAGGCATTCTGACTTAATTTTTTGGCTTGGATTTTCTGTTTCTGTCAATATGGTAGTTCAGAATCAAAAGATTAGATCCAAGAATCAAAATCTAAAAGATTGGAGAGGTTCCTGTCAAAGTTACAGCCTAATTCACACACTTTGTACAGAGGGAACTCCAAAGAACGGAGACATCTTCATATTAATTTTACCCACAAAAATAGACCTTACAGTTATAAATGGAAAACCCCCTCAGTTTTGTAGTCAAAGACAGGTTTTCTCCTTTTGTCTTTTCTCTCTTTTTCTTAACACCTTTAACTATTTTTTACACCACCACAGTGAATTCAAACTCGGGGAAAAAAATTGTGAAAGCAGAGTTGCCATTTTTCTCTACTTGTCTTTTCAGCTTCCAATTTAATCAACATCAACMCTAAAAAATACTGTTAATTTTCCTCACGCCCAAGTATTCTCCTTTGAGAAAGTAACTGAAAACAAGGATCTTGACCTTTCAGTTAGTATGTTTTAGGCTACATCATGAGTTAGAGATATATTCAGGCTATTAATTTCAAGCTAATCATTCATTAATTGTATTCATAAGGCTGTTAATAACTTTATTAGCTTAGGACCTCAGCACATCGCTATCTTCAGTGCTGTTATCCTAAAACTCCCCTTGGATATATTTACAAGTGTTCCCACTGAAGCTATGTGACATGCCAAGACAGTCTGCGTGAGACTGATCTCATGAAAGCTTCAGTATCTATGATTCAGATGTCTCTTTTTGAGCTCCTTTTATAGAAAATTGAGAGAAATGGGCACTCTTAGGGAATGATTAATCTGACCTATCTACTTCAGGATGAGAGAACTCATGTCCTAGAAACGTCTTTTTCTTTCCTTTGACTATAAAGGGACTCTAGACTTCTGACAGATATCCTTCAAGGGCTGTGTGATGAATTCTAACTTTCCTGGCCATACAGACATCGTTCAAGGTATGGTGGAACGAAGCTCTTTGCTCCAAATGCTTTGAGCACAGGCTCCTCGCTTCTGGGATGGGAATCTATGGAAGCTTTGGGCATTTGTGTAAATTTTAATCCCACCAATAAAATGGTATCCTTTAAAAAAATATCGAAGGCATTGTAAGAGGTAGTACAAAGTAGTATTCTTTTTTAGAGTCACTATTGTTCTGCAGAGTTAATTAAAATGTGAATTCAGCACCAGAGATCTTCTCAGCGCTGTTTACATTTCTTCCTCTGGCAGGTTGTTGGCCAGATCAAACTCCACTGAGCATTTTGCAAACTTTACATTTGTGGCCTCTGCAAAGCAGGTACAATTTCCCTTTGAGATGCCCATTCTGAGGGCACAGATTGAGCCCCAGTTTCTCCTAGGCATCAACAAAATTGAGTGCTAGGAGACTGCATGCAGAGAACTAAAGGCAGCTTCTGATATGCTAGACTGAATTTTCAACTAGGCCATGGCTTCATTTGCTTTTTTTTTTATTTCTCTCCAACATGTGAATTCCTACCCAGTTTCTGTTCGTTCACTCTCAAGGGCATCCAGAAGATATATGGAACGAGTTTAAAACAGCTTTGGGGTTCTTTCCAATTATGCTGTTCTAAAAGAGCACATTGCACCGATCTTTGCACAGTGAAATTTCTATTTGAAACATCATCGTCATCTTCAGTGCTGTAAAGAATGGTACTTTTTGACCCTCTTGGAGCTCCTACAGTGTTCTTTAATGGTTTTAGGGTGGAAGACCTTGATGCTGTTCAGCAATAGATTTAGCTCAAAATTTCTGACCTGCTTACCATTGGGTTGGTCCTATACACATGCATAACAACAGCAATGACACATTGTTGAAAGAAACCTTGTTTTATTTATTTTAAAACCAGAAATTCCAGAAAGTAGTTTACTGTATGTGAAGCCACCTTGTAACGTTAGCATGTGTGGTAAAGAGTTTAAATATCCATGTGTATTCCTAGTATGAACAAATATGTATATAAAAGTATGTCTATTTTTCTGTATGTGTGTACGTGCAAAAGATTGGGTACCAAGTAATGAAGGATTGGTTGAGTATTACACAAATGCCAAACAAAGAAAGAAGGCTGAAAATCTGACCATTCACCAAAGTGATGAAAAATTATTAACAGATATCCAGTGCCTCCCAGGAAATTTCAGTTTATGTAAAATCAAACACGTCTGATGCTTCAAAACAGTTATGGACTGCTCAAAAGATTATCTTCTGCATCCAGTCCTGCCTTCACAGTTTCCATAAACTTAAAACCTTCACCAACTATTAGTAATTCCTCATTAGTATGCACCTGACTGTATCCTAGGAGAATACTGGGCTACAGATGCAGCACTCTAAAGAGGGTATCAATTATTTGCCTTAATCATTGTCATCCATAGCATTTAAACAATACTCTGCCTAATGCTGAGAAACCACTCCTGAACTCAAACTGCATAATTATCTACACTATTGCTATTTTAAATTATTTTCCTTTTCAAATCATCAAGTCAACCAGTAAAAATGATTTTTCACTAGGAAATGAGCAAACCTCTTATCTGCCCTTCAGTAAGAAGGCTGACCTAGATTTTAGATCTAATATTTGTTTAAAGCCACACTGTGCTTTAAAAATGGCTCTATACAATGGGTAGTAAGAACTCAGCAAAAGCCCAAGGCTATCAATATGGTAAGTAAGCTGTGTTTCTGAATGGGTTCTGACTCATATTCAGATATCACCAGAAGCTTCCTGTCAAATCTGTGGCTAACAGGATGGAAGGCAGAAGACAGGGAATGCAATAATTATGGGGGAAAGAAGAAGAGAAAGTAAAAATACTGTGCAAAATTAGAAGCACAAAGTTGATAGGGGCAGGGAGAGGATGACGACATCCTTTCCATTCAATATTGAGATGTCTATCAGTACTGGACTGAGGTGCTCCCTAGCTCTGTCCCCAGCCCTTCACAAACACCCCGTAACTATTCCATATCCCCTTCAGATCGCCCAGCTTTGGGTAATACCATAGGCAAGGCACAAAGCTTGCCTGGACTCCTCTTTGACAAATCATCCAAAGGTTCTGCCACCTGCAGTCACAGCCATCCTTTATTTGTGTGTTTGTAAACATTATTTTAAAGCCATTCCTGCTAAAGCCAGGTTATGACAAACAACTAACGGGCTTGTGGAGAGAAGAGTGACAGACACTTTCACCTTAGCTCCTTCACATTTCCATATTTAGGAAAAGCAGCTGCACTGACATGCAGAGGCATCCTTCTCCTTGAACTCCAAATGACACAACTCACATCAAACTGGAAAGAGTCTATTGAAAATACAGCACCATGGTCCAAGGTATTTTTAAAAAGCTGAGTGATTTTGTAGGACTTCCTTTTATTTATTCACCCTGGATGCACATTCTTCATCTGATTTGTAACAAAGAGCCAACACTAAAGCGCTGCTAATTCACACACACATCATTCATCCATCTAAAACATGTGGAACTAAAATGGGCTCCCAAGTCATGGCCAGCAAGGGACTGAGTAAGTTTGTACTAATATTTGAAAGAGACTTCATTCCCCACTAATGCTCAGGGTCATTTAGGACTAGGACTCCAGAATAATTTTAAATCTTTAGAAGCAAAAAGACTGTGAGACCTAGTGAACAAGTTGGAAGCAAAGATGAGCACAAGTTATGGACAGTTACAAAATGTAGTACATTATGAAAAAATGGTTGAAATAACAGAAGTTTTGACAGAATTTCATACTCCGATGAGCTGATAGAAGAGTGTGCAGAGAAATGACCTAAGTCAGTGGATTTACTGCTGGTTTCAATAGGACCACATAAGGCCTCTCAGGTAGAGTTTTCTGAGTAGGGATAGTCTTCAACTATCCTTAACAAGTATTTATGTTCCTGTATCAGAGAATAATGAGCTAAGAATGGATCTTTTATTTTTATTTTAAAATCCTTTCATTATTGAACTCTTCACATTAAATATCTTTCCTCTTGGCAGTGCAAGTAGTGTAATTTGCAAAATATAGCTTGCTCTGAAGATTGCCAGTATACGTTTCAGGCTGATAAAGATTACTTCCCAGCTGCTTCCCATTCACAGACAATATGTGTGGCCTTCCCCAAAAAGGATGGAAAATGTGGTACTATATCCCAGTACCACATGTCTTATACCCACTTCATGTGTTTATGTTGGGTTTTTGCTTCTAGTTGCTAAAAAGCACGRTTTTCTCGAGACACTGCTTCTTGCTGTATTTTGTATATAGCTATTGGTTTTGTTGTTCTTATTGTTGCTGTCTTTTATCCTGCTGTTTAAGAAAACATTTGCGGGGCTTTAAATGGCAGATAAAACTGGGTAACCTCTTTGCAAGTTTATGCTGGAAGTTCTTTGATGCTATCATSACTCTAAAGGAAACTGTGCCCCAGTAGGCTCAGCTAGTGTGCAAAACCTAGTGTTATCTACAAATTGGTCATCTCATGCTGCCCTTTAACTGCTGGCTCCACTGTTAGCAGTAATAAAACTCGGGGACAGACCTTGGGAGGTAAGCCAGCCATTGATTCGCTCCTGATACCTGACTGTGTTGGCTGATGTGTGATCTCTTGGTGTCACAGAGATAAAGTGCAAATTGTTTTTGAAAATCATTGCCAGGAGCGGAGCGGATGCTTTTTTCAGAATGTCACACCCAGTGAGCTGTGACACACAGCCAAGCTTTGGTCCCCCTACCAGGTAGAGGAATTAGGTTTATGTTTCATGGAAAGATTCAAGATCAGCCCAGCATTGTGCTGATTTAGTCTTTTTTAACCTCTTCTTGTCCTCAGTGTTCTTCCTGAAATAGGCAGATTAACATTATATCTGCCAGAAATTCAGCGAGCAAAGCAATAGCTTTTCAAAAGATGGCGAACCACAGCGTGCATTAAATGCACGCCCTCCCAACTTGTGTTTATTTTCACACGCTGATGTATAAGGCACTGCATCTGTGTTCTGTGATGCTCATAAAACAGTCTAGCTCAAGAAGAGACTGCGAGGTCACCCGCCACCCCCAAACGGAGCAAGCACATTCCTCTCTTACTGATGGCAGAGGAATGAGATGCACTGTCCTCAGCACATCCCCCTCGCTGGGCTACCTGTGATCAGCTTCCAGGAACAGAGAACTGCCACGGGTGTGCTCAAGGACAGAGGGGATCTTCAAATGTATCGCACAGATCAACTCCCGGTGCTTGCCTGACTGGAAGTGACTGGAAGTGGGGTGGCTTTCCAAAAGCCTTTCCCTCATGAAGGTAAGAGGACATGATACTGAGTGCCATGGCTTGTGCCCAGGAGGGCTTTCACTGAGAAGTTTGCCTACACTGGCCATCCTTGCACCAAAGCAAGCGTTCCCATGAACCATTCTCCCAGCCCTACTGCATGGGCAGTTAAATTCAGCTCCATGTTCTCTATCTAAATCCACTGCAGCAATGTCTGGCCATTTTGTTGGCAGTGGCAAGCCACGGGAATACAACGACACAGAAAGCTCTTGGGCTGCAAACCGCTGGGGGCTCGGAGAGCACTCCATGGCAGGAGGAAAGTCCTCTCTTGCCCTGTTGTTCTGCAGGCAGCCGCTATGGACCCCATCACTGTCAGGATACCATGTTGCCTTGGCTTTTTGTCRTATTTGGTAGGACATCCTCATTTAAAAAGAGGAACAGCTTCTCCAGTAGCTTGGAAACATAGTATATGAGCTTTTTGATTGCCCAGTCTGGAGAAGCTGTTTGTTCGTATACCAGATACTGATACCTTGCTCAACTACTTTGCCATTTAATATAATAGGTCTTGGTGGCAAAAAGAGCAGTTCTCAACCATACAGGTTTGTGGAAGAAAGTTGAATAATCTTTAAGTACCATTAGTATACCATTAGTACCATACTTTAAGTACCATAATAATCATTAAGTACCATTCTATCCTACAATTCAGGATCCCCTGACACAGACTCCAAACTCAGTTTAAGATACTGAAAGGAAGGGATTAAATGGAAATATCTCAAAATAGAAAAATAAAGGAATAAATACTACTATTTTCTGCAATGGAGCGAGCCACTTCATTTGCTTATCTCCTCCTGGTTTTCTTCTGTTTTGTACATCTGCTTGCACTGTATGCTTCTTGGACAGGCAATGTCTCTTGCTATGTTTACGTATGTGCACAAAGCCAAACTCAAGAGCATTACAAAATGGGCATTAAATTCTAAGCTCAGTGGGGAAGGGTCCCACTCCAACTGGGTATTTGAAGACCCACACCACCACACAGGGACCCCAGTATTATCTGGAACTTCTAGTAAAAACACAAGTAAAAAAGACAAAATGGGGGGAAAAAAAATGGCAATGAGACTCAGCAAACAGCAGAGCCAAGACCATGATTTCTAATAAAAAAAAGAGTGTAGGAAAATTACTGCATCACTAAATGTGGCTCAGCTTCAATCACAATCCAGAAAAAGAGGCCAGGAGCTGGGCAGGAATAAAGGGGGCAAGTAACAGTCTTTCAGAGAAAATAAGGAGAGAACACGCTGAAAGACGTAGACTATGCAACAGGAGCAATTGCAGCATGCCCAGTGGGTTAGGAGGCAAGGTGGTCACTGTGCCACTCACTACTGCCCTGTGAAATTGCTTTGGCGTAGGGTTCCCTACTACCTGCTTGATTCTGTTTTGCTTGAAAATGGCACAAGCTTTACAAGATACTCTGTTACACTCAACACTGAAAAGAAGCTACTAAGAGGGAAAACTTGTACCAGAGATATAAAAGCGAAGCAAGAAACTGAGAGGCTTGCCAAAACCGGCAAAGATGTGCTCCTAAAACAAACTGTAGGCAAACGTGCTCCTAAAATATAATTGTGAAGCAGCCCCAAGAAAGAGGTCATCCATGATTTAAGTGACCAGCTGTCATGTCCTGAAGGAGCACCATGGGCAGTCCCATAACCGCTTCTCTCACTACAGAATCCAGCTGAGTATGAGAACAGACTTTTCCCTGCTTTTCCAATCTTTTTAGAGGGAAGGAAAAGAATTCTTTTTGCAGCTTAATAAAATTAAGGGGAAAAAAAATCCCCAAAATAATTCCTCTAGCAGTTAACAAAATTAAAATGTAGTTATGAAAATGATGAAACTACAAATTACCTTCAAATGTAAGACATGATCCAGGTTGCCAAAATTCATAACCTGAATGATATTTATTTAATAATAATCTAGCATAATGCAAATGAAAAACAGCTCCAGTCAAAGTCGAAATTACAGAGAGCATAAAACCAGCTTTTACTAAATAAGAATCCTTGGTACCTTTGCCCAAAACTTGGTCTGAACCCAAACTAAACATCATCTAAGGTTCACAAAGTTCAGATAACTCTGCTAATTTTTTAATTGCCACATGCCTCTCTACAGTTCCTGGAGTTAGAGGCCAGAGTGCCAAAACTGTCCTGGAACCTGTTTCAGTGCAGTTATGTAAATGACACAAAATGTTTTCCACCAAAACTTTTGAAATTCCAGCTGACTTCTGACTTGACTGAAGGAATTACCAGAACAGGCAGGGGAGAGACAATCCCATGCACGGACTGGAACTGATGGAGTATAAAAAGGCACTTTGTCTCACCTTTTTTTTTTACTGCTGGCTGCTGTATTTTATCCTGAAAATAGGAAAGAGGAGGAAACAAAGGAACATGATTGCTTGATTTCTGGTTTTCCTTCTCCTCCCCCCCCCCGATGTGAGAATATCCTTCCGTGCACAAGTCCTTTACCAAAATTATTCCACACAATTCACTCCACCCACAACCAATTCTGAGGTCCTCCTGTCCTTCGGTGTGTGTTGTTGCAAGGACGGTCTCTGCAGTTCTGAAAATGTGGCTATTCCAGTGTCTCACCATCACTCTCAGCATCTCAGAGCTCGGCACTTACTGCGCTCTCTCGATCCAGAGCCGCACAAACATGTTACTTCAAGGCTAGTTAACCGAAGGCCAAAGTCACAAAATAATTGTGCCCCTGATTCACAGAACGGTTTTGTTTTTGGGCTGGCATGAGGCGCAACTTTATATTACAGAAAATATGTGCCGAAACAACGCCCATAGGTGAATGGCAGCCTGAGTGCGTGACGGGGTACTGCGGGTTTAAGCAAAGGAGTGTTTGGCTGGGAGTTGAAATTAGAGCTTATTGTGTGCCCTTGAGTAAACAAAGCTATAAWGGGTTATTGACACTGCTGACTTCTAAAAAACAATGCTCTCTGTGTAAGCATGACATTTTAAAACCATGAAGCCTGAGGCATGTATGCTTATTATCATATGTCTTTTTATCGACTCATTTTATGTAATGCTTTTGAAAGAACAACACAGAAACACACAGTATATGAAGGGAACAGAGCTGAGGTATGCGGATAGGACTGTCACCAAGTATTGGCATATGCCATGATGATGGCCAAGGAACAAAAAATCTAAGACAACACTTTAGAAGTAGCTGCAACTATAAATTAGCAACATAAATTTGTTCCAAAGGTGTGGCCTCTCAGGGAAATTTTCAGATTGGAACTTAATGATCTGGGGATGGTGCAGACATACAAAAATCCTTACAATAGTGTTCACACAATGGACCAAGAACGGGCTCTTTGTCAATCCAACTTTGACTATTCTTACCATGAATGAGACCAATACACTTCTTTGCCAACAGTACATTGGTGAGAAGATGGGGAAGCTTTACAGATTGTTTCTGAGTGATTGCCATGTCCTGGGTGTCTTTTCTGTACACTCGCTGTCACCTTCACTGCTTTCACACACAGTTTGCCAGTTTCTTGTAGGATCAAGTCCTAGTGAAAAGAAAAGTGTATTTAGTTTTTACTCTGGTTAATATTTTGGTTAAAAATATGGGCAAGTAGAAAAAGCTCTATAAACCAGCTGTTGGTTCAGATTTTCAGGACTCAAAACATTTCAAAGCATACCCCTAGAAGGAAACAGAGCCGCCCTTCTCCCATTTCTCATTCCTGTCACAGCCTGAATGAGCAAACATGCTGCCGTCTTCCATTCGCGTTACAGTTGGAGGTGCTGGGATGGGAACAGATTCATCTTGTGCCATGGTCAGTTCTCATTTCTGTCTGTGGATAATGAGTTACAGCAACACCGGAACAGCAGCAACTCTCTTTATAGACTCATTTTGGGGACAGAGGGAGTAGTAAGAACAGAAAAGCACATTAACAAATAGAACCCATTTTACAACATTCTTAAAGTTGTGAGGAAAATAGAGAAAAAATTAATCCATTTTTAGGGTAAAAATTTTCCTGAAAAACAGAGAAAACCTCTTGCCAATCATTGCTCTATCACTGACAGCAGTGTCATGACAAAATGCATACATGACAGGGTTTCATCTGCAAACAAATAAGCTCAGGAAGTRTCACTCCCAGAGACCACTGCAAAAAGTCTTCCTTAATCCCAGTTTGTGTGGTAACCCCCTGGCTCACAAAGGCCAATACTGAAGCAGACTGAATGTAAAACAAAAGCTTTTTTGTGTGTTTGATTTGACTTGCCAATGTGAAATCCCAAGCAAAATATTGCATCTTGATTTTCCAAATGGAAAGCAAAAGGAAGACTGGAAAAATCAGGAATTTCCTTAAGAACCAAGTGTCAAAAGGTTTGGACATGACATCTCCTCTCCTGCCCACAGCTCAGCTCCATCTGAGATACCCAGCTTGAATAAGTTGACTACAAATAGGACTTAAGTTTGGTGCCTATCAGTGTACCAAATACCCTTTCTTGTTTCTGAAGCAGGAGCTCACACTGTGCATTTGGCTTGTCTGGGTCTGCAAGACAGCAGAGCTCCACTCCAGTCTTTGGGGTTGGGCTCCTCTCAGGGCAACCTCTCTTCTCCCCATCAGAAGGAAAGCAGCCTTGCAAAGGGAATGCAGAAACAGCATTTTTGCCATGCCCTTGCTACTTTATTACCTCCCATTTCCAGACAATGTACATAGAAACCCTTTGTGTTTACTCATTTTCCAATATATTCCAGGTAGTCAGGGACTGCGTTTTCATCCACACTCTGGACATGAAAATATTTATAACATCTGGCAATAACATACCAAAAGAACAGCTACACACAATAGTACCTTATGTTAAGACGCACCCCACTATTGAACATGGTGACTATTTCATGTAACAAAGCAAATCTATTTTTCATATTTTATTAAATACAAAAAGAGACAAATGCTACATTAAAATGTCCCAATTCACTTGGATCTGTGATTGTAGTAGAAGCTCAGAGAAGGGTGGAATGTCTTTACTTCTTTTGATTTTGACTGTCTTCCATCCAAGTTTCACCTGTAATAGCAGCAGGCTTGAAAGACATATTGTAATTCACATCAGTGATTTTTTTTTTTATTTATTGCATTATGAGTTAGAGGATGCATTTGACGTAAGATCAGACAGCTGGTACCAAGTTCTTTTTATTTGCCGTTTCTTAATAGTGTTTTTTTCAATATTTTACACAGAGCTGTCCTGTGGGGCAGAGATTAAATTCTCTGGGAAGAGTGTTAATATACTGGAATAAATATGGAAGGTCAGATAATGTGGAAATACAATTAATGTCACCAAATAGTTACAAGGAAGGGAGGTGGAAGAAGATTTCATTCAGCTAATTTATCACTATGTTATATATAATAAGTTAACCTCAGGATAAGGAAATAAACTAGTTTCCCAGGTGACCTGGATCTATTTCTGGCTCTGCCATAGATCTGAATTCTGATGTAGGGTGAACCATTTTATATGTAAATAGACATTTAAAATATATTGTTTCTGGCCAGCAGTCAGACCACAATCAAAACCAGATCGGTACCACAATCAGAAACAGAATCTAAGGTATGTTAGGCACCTGCTTTTCTTCCGAACCCTCTTTAACTCAAATGCTCAGAATATTTTAGATACAGATTCTCATTTCTATGTGCTTTTATAACAGCCAACACAGCAGGATCTCAGCTGAAACCTACAGGTATGATGCAAATAATAGCAATACTGTACCATCGCCATATGGATAGTATAAACTTTTGGACAAATATATCTGGTACTCTTTCAACCATTGTTTTCTCTTTTGTCTTCTTCCTCCTGTTTCCTTCCCTGGCTTGGTACAGCTACCGGTGCTTCATTCATCACTCTTTGCAGCAAAAGTACTCTGCACGCTTGTTTTTGGTGACCCCCGGAGAAACACGGAGGAGGGAAAAGGAGATCATCCAAATTACTGATATGTTTTCTTCCTTACCATCTCACATTTTGCCTTGCTCGTGACTTGGCCTTAGCTATACTATTTGCACAGCAATTTCACACTGCTGTAAAAATATTTTATTGGAAAGGAGTATGCTAAAGGAACTTAAAAAAATATCTGCAGATTAATATCCTTACAAACATCCTTTTTAGCACAAAAATGTTCTCAGTGTTTTTTCCCCAGACTCAATATATTCCATTTTGTTTCCGCTATTATCACAAAGTTGCAAATAAGCCCTACTAACTTTATCTGAATTCATTCCGCGTGAAATGTTACTCACTTTATCTTACACTATGGTAAGATTAATCAAAGAAACATGGAGAAAATCATCAGTTCAAAACGATTAAGGCTGTTTTAGCTAGCTTTGATGCTTATGCATGTCATCTCAAAATGAAAAAGAGTTACTAGGAGATATCTTTATATCTCTAATTAGTAGGTTACAGTAGTTATACCACCTCTGTCATCAATCCTTGGTCTTTTGACTCTGCACAAGCAGTTCATTGATACCACTGAATATCTGAAATGTAAAAAATTCACACTGCATTTTTACACTGTAGTTGGATACAGACACACAAAATTCCACAAATACAGTTTCCATTAGGATATCACATTTATCAGTCCTAAATAAAGTGATTTTCAACAAAGTCTTTACTATTTGATGTGCTTTTTGACTCATCTGCCAGAGAACTTTGCAAAGGGATAATGGTGGAGGAAGACAAATAAGAGGAAAAAAAAATCTCTTTAGACATTTAAACCAGTATTAGATGTTTTTAGTATATATATACTTATTTTGATAATAACTAACTAACTAAAAGAATAAAGATTAGATTCTAATCTGATTCCTGACATGGCTCTACTGAAAAACAGCTACTGCAAGACCATACACAAATGCTATAATTTGTACTAGTCAGGATGTGTAGTGATGCAGAGCACATGTCTTAAATTAGAAGCTGCCTTTTCATCAGTATGTCAACTAAAGACCACATCCTAATCTTAGCCATGTGCCACTCTGCACAGCACACGCATGTGCATCCGAGATGAGCRCGCTGTCCCAAGATGCGGCATGGAAAAGGGGCTGTTCATCATGCTGTGCTCCACGAAGCACCTCGGGGAAGAAAAACCAAAAAATGAATTAGGTGAAAAGTCAGCACCATACAGAGATGTGTTTGAGTCGCTTTAGAACGGTCCATTTCAAGCAGTTAATTTGTCAGTGTTTTTTCCGAAGTGAAAGGACAACACAGTATGAACACACAAAGAGTATCTTAATCACTGCAGCTCTTGTCACCCTCCTTGCATAACAGCATTATGTAAGCATCTGATTTGCATCAGTGTACAGCTCTGATTGCTGAGAAAGCAGTTTGCAATTCAATACGATTCATACACAACATGGCCTTTCTCTTATTTTCTTGCAGTAGTGTTGGTAGCTGGAATTATACAGATTTTTTCCTCACACTAACAAGCACCAGGGCTGCTGTGAATAATATGATTTTTGTCTCTGGATGTATTAAAAGACCTTTCAAGACTGAGAAAGATATTGTTCATATTTCGTATACTTGAGGATCAATATGAAAAAGACAAAAAATGTCACTAGGTCAGGAAGCACAGACATATTGATTTCTTCAAAGAGAAGGATAGGATTGCTGTACAATACACTTTTAGCTCACAGTGACTGAACCATTTGCTATCTGGAAGTATTTTCTTGGTACTGATGATATCGAGCACCTCTGAGCTCAGCACATTATGTTTTGATTCAGAAAAGCTAAAGATGACATTTCTAGCCCTAAATCGCTAAAAAGCACAATAGAGACCAGAGCTAAAATCCTGGACATTTACAAGAGGTGATCTYAGACATCTTTTATGAGTGATCTCTGCTACAAAGAGCCCTCAGTATAACCAGAGAAGACAAAAGAGTCAAGAGGCGAGGGGAAAGATAGGTTACCCTTTCCATTGTCCACATAAAACAGTGAGCATTAAATGGCGTAAAGGGCTCAACCAAGAGGCATCAGGAAACCCCCAGCAGAGCTGGAAGTGGGACCTGTAGAGGACTCCTGCCTGACACTTCCACCAGAAAGCTGTACAGGAGAGCTAGGGGGAGAACGTGGATTACTTTTACAAAATGGGTCTTGTACGTGTTTTAAAACAAGTGGAAATTCTTTTATCAGTGATGTCATCAGGAAAAGTAAACGCTAGTGAGGCAGTTATCATAAACCAGGTAGAGTTTCCTASCCCTGTGTTTGAACCACTGGGTCACCAGTGGTTTGGTGAGAAACCATTCGAGGTTTGGGCTAGAAAAGGCTGTGGAAGAAGTTCAGTAACGCGTCCACCTGGAGACCGAAGGKGATATTCAGTGCTGTGAGTATCCAGCACAGGAAAACGTGCTTCTTGAAAGAAGGTTTTTTATTGGTGAATTCTGAAGACTGCAGCAATATCTGAATTAAACTATGAAATAAACACTAGGGAACAGTGGCAAAAGATTAAAGTGATAGAGTATTGCAGGGAAAGCTACAGGAACATCAAGTATTTTTTGTACAGAAATGGATTACTTATTCTTCAGCTCTTTATTTCAAGGATAATGCACTAAACAAATGGATTAAAGCTGTTTTTGAGAAGATACTATCTGAAAGTAGGCCAGTAAGCCAGAGTTTCTCAAACCGGCCTTTTTTCAATTCTGTGAATTCAGGACTCCCTCCTCATATATGACAGATGACTGAATTCAGGTGAAAGAAGCATAGTGAGGTCCTGGGTTTTTAACTTTCCTGTCCCAGTGTACCCAGATTTTTCAAATACTGTCACTGAAAGAACTGAGAATTTATTTCTAAAGACTTTTTCTCCCTTCTGGAAGAATGGAACATTTGAGATACCCTTTGGCAATCAAAGCATGTGAAAAAAACCTCAAAACAAATGGCATATTTGAGACGATGAAAAAAATCCTAGTAGTAAAACAGATGAGGTCTTTATTAACATGAATGAACCAAACACATTACATCAACTGCTTCTGAGATGCTTATGGATTTCTGTAGCCAGAAAAGTTCATGACATTTGTACCTCTATTAGTCATTGTATTTTATTTGAGCTTATCAAAAGACTGCTATGATATTTCTTTCCCCCTTCTTTTTAAATCATTTAGGTTTCTTTTCAAATTGTACTGCTAATGATTTAATTTTTTTATAGCATTTTTTAATTATATTAAACTTTTGGGGGTATTACCAGCTTTCTACAGAAACGCACAATGGAAAAAGAAGGAATGCTTCTGTTAAAGCACTATTCTGTAGCGCTCTTACCACTGCCAACACTTAAAGAGTATTTTCTTTACCCTCAGCTGTGTGATATAGTAGTGAAGATCACTCCGTGTTTTACAGCTCGACCGATGAAGTGGACAGTTAAGATGCAATGCATGTATATATGGGTGAAAAACACAAAACATTGCTCTCTTAAAGTTCATGTGTGGGGAGGGCTATACTCACTTAACTGCCTTAAAAGGACATTAACAGCACAATTTCAAGCTCACAAGTGCCAAGGAAATATAATGAGATATCTTAATTCAGTGGGATCAGGCAYTACTTTACCAATTTTAAGCACATGTTCACCTTCGTTTTCCACTGAGTGCTGATCTGTGCGATACTTGTTTTTCCTCATCGCTGATTCCCAGTACTACTTACTTTCCTCCCCAATTACCAGTCTGCCTTTCCCTTCTCAGCAAGTGCCAGCCTTCAAAACCAGCCTTTCTTTGCAGCACCAACAATGTCTAGTCTCAAGTTTCTTTATCTCATGTTCTTCGCCCCAATTAGTTTAGATCAGATCTCTGTGCCATCGGCATCCGACTCAAATGGCTTTCTTCCCATGTGCATGGGTTACAGGGCAAAGRAGACAGAACAAGAAATATGTTTAACCCCCCCACATACCTTAGTTTTAATGTCTGGCAGGGCTCAGCAGATAAAGTAGACAATTTTACCTGGTTTATAGCATGGTCAAGTATGGATGGATTTTTAAACAGAAGGCAAAATGAACAACTCTCGCAAAAACAGCTAAACCATTTGAAGACAAGAAGGAAACCCCCAGATTGTGCAGACACCCAGCATAAGAAAACTCAGTTTGTCTGGCTAATTCCAAGTGCTGAATAGTGCACTTTGTAATGTGAAGCACTTGGCTGTCTAGAAAATGAGTGTTGGTTACGCTAGGAAAACTTCTCATATGTAATACACACGGACATCACACACTAACCCATTCCTTTTTCTTTCTCTGTAATCCTTCTCCTTCCCTTAAGTTTCCTAATTTCATTGTGCACTCATGTTGCCCCATATAGTGATTCTGCAGCTTATTTCAATTAAAGGCTGGTGTTTTTTTCTTGTCTCCCTATTTGTTTCTCTTTTTTCAGAAACCCTATAGACATTAAATTGAACTTTGGAACACATGTTATTATAACAGATTTGAARGACAAGACAGATGTAAAGGCACCATGCCCTCAAATTCATCATTACAGAAAGGTAACTGAAGAGGTTTTAGGAATACAATAAAAACTCTGAGGTGGCACAAGGACACCATAGAAGAGTCTTATCAACAAGGTTTTTTTTGTCATCTGACTCAAATGCCTTTTCGTTTCTTGGCTACTGGTGATCTTTAGAAATGTGTATTGAAAATGGCAAGCGTTTCTGTCAATTTGATTTTTTAAACTTCTATGTTCTCTTAAGGTTCTTCTTGCAAAACTTAACTTCCAAGGCCCAGTAGTACCAAATCCAATATTCCCTTTCAGAAAAAAGAAAACATTAAAAAAAAAAAAAAAATCTGATTTTGCTTTAAGCCTTAAATTAAAATCTGAGTTCCAGTCTTAGCTTAGAGCTGTATTTATAATTCTAAGCCTATCCCTCAGCTTCTGTATCACTCTTCCTCACCTTGCACATCAGTTCATTCAAGAAGCATTCCTCATTCCTCTCAAAATCAAGATCCATAATCATGGACTCTGCCCTCCCCTGCAAATGAGTAACCCAGACGTGAGACAAATGCGATCTATATCTCAGCTCAAAGTATTTTTTGTTCCCTTTTTTGTGAGATGGAGAAGTGTTTTCTTTGCCAGCAGTGAGGGCTTACACCCTCTCAGCTATGGATCAGCCCCAGCCCCAGCACCAATTTCTTCTGACATCCAACCACCACCACTCTGCCTACTAACAGCCCCACAGGGCTTCACAGACTCCAGCTGCCTTGTACACCACCTCAAAGGAGAGCTCTGGGACTGGAACCAGTGTGTGTGACAGGAGACATCCAGCCACGCTGCCTTCAGACATGTCTTTGGAGGACGGCAGAGACCAGCAGACACTGGAAACTCTGCCYTCTCCCTGCTAACTTTGCACAACTGGTGCTCTGTGGAAAAACCTCTACTGGATCATGGAGAGGAGGCATAGCAGATGTGGATTTTTGACCTTCATCACACATGTTAAGGAGCATGTGTCCCAAAGAATCTCTTCAGATGCTAATCCTCCAAATGAGCAAGAAAGCAGCAGGCATTGAGCCAGAAGGCACTGATAGCATCAATAGTATGCCCTCCAAAATATTAATTCAGGAGCAAGCACTCCACCAGATGTATTCCCTTAGGCTTAAAGTCACCTTTCAATGGTTGCTTTATTGAAGGAGTTTTTCCTGAAACAGCAGTTGCACCCTGGTGCTGCAGCAAGCCCCAGATAACTCCCTGTAATAGCAGTAATGAGAAATATGAGAATGAAATTGGTCAAAAAAACAGCTGTAGCTCTAGACACGCACAGAGGATATACAAGGTAAGGAAAAGCATGGTTTGAGTTTATATTTGCTTTCAATATCAAAAACGGAGTAGGTAATCTCCACCTTCAATTCCAAATGCCTTTTTCTGTGCCTTCTCCACAAAGCGAAGCAAATCCCTGCAGATTTAACACAAGCAACTTTCAGAAGAGCCTTGTTCCACATAAAGCATGCTGATGGCACTGTGAACACAGCCAGTTCCCATGAAGGGACTGAAAGGAGAACCAACGGTGCAAAACTCAGCTTTTGAGCCATCATACAAAAATATTTTAACCACTTTGGAGTCTTTCTTCGTAAGTGTTTCGTTTCTATTTAGTGTGAAATTAGCACAGGTCACTTATGACAGGAACACATTTGCATTGATTAGAAACTAAGCCAATCAAATCAAGAACCGGTATTGGTAAAATCCACCAAGCTGTGGAGAACACAGGTTGTCTTTATGACTTGAGTTAGTTTTTTGAAATAGCCAGAATATGATTTTCAAACATTTTAGAAAACCTYAGAGGGTCTCAACAAACACACAGCCAGACTCCATCGCTTTCCTGAATGTATTGCTGTAAAAGTAGACAAGCAAAGTATATGAGGCCAACAGAAGATCAGCAAAGTAAAGTGTGTAATACACAGGATTATTCACAGACCCAGGACTCAGTCTCACCYTTCCAGGTTCATAAGATGGCAATCCATTATCTGCTACCTTGTACTGAAACCCAGGCATCACACCTCTTTGAAAAAACAATGCAAGGAGAAGGTCTTCCTCCKCCGTCCCTTGCCACCCCACCACCCATGAAACAAGAAACGAGCTGCATTGTGTCTGAAAGGACAGGTGAAATTAAACCTTTAGATCTTTTTTTTGCCCAGGCTGTATCTGCCATTCTTCAGCTCTCAGTAAGCATGTGAAGYTGATCCCGTTAGAGTGCACTGTATCTCTCCTCAGAAAACTCTCACCTCTCCAAAAGTGGGAATGGACTACTCATAGTTGAGCTGTCACTTTGATTTTGACCTTCAGAGTGCATTTTGTGTTCCTTCTTTTGAAGTCTGACACTTGCAGCTTGTTGTGTTGCTACCATCTTTGTATGCTAAGCTGCACATAACAGGTTTCTCACACGGAAACTGAGGGGAAGCCATAAAAATAAGCTATCATACTTAACCAACTGGACAAAATCAACAAAATCCAGAAAAACAATAGCATTAGTGGATGGGTTTAGGTCTCTGGATACATTTCTAACCTACTGACTTCAGTTTTTTTAGTGATGATGGGATGAGTTCTGTACTGTGAGGAACAAAGAATTTTGGATGAAGAATTAGGAATTTTTTAAGGGGGATATGATTCACAGAGGCCACAAGAGCTTTGCTTTGTTTGTGATCTACTTCAGGGTTGGTAGTAAACTCATTACCTTAGCAATACTGAACAGAGATTAATAGGGGAACTCTGAGAGACAGAAAAGCAGAGAAGAATAAGACATGTCAAGATACATATGTTCAAAGAGCTACGTCAGCTGGCCTTTGAGAGAATAATGGTACTACAGGTGCAAGGACTAAAAAAAGATCAGGTAAAAGCTCGGCATTTGTATTAAAAAGCTCATAAAATTCATCGTGAAATCTGGTGGATACAGTCCAAATGTTATCTTAAACACACCAAAAATAGAGAAAACAATGGAATATCGTAATGTCACACCTGGATAGTCAGACCTTCCAGTAAAATAGGATCACAATTCAGAYTGGAAGGGACTGCTTGACTGTTCTCATAGTGAAAAGTTTTTCCTTATATTCTTAGTTGCTCTTGTTTCAACCTATGGACGTTGCCTCATTGTGAAGAGCCATCTTCTTGATGGCTGCCTCATAAGCCCCCCCAAAGCCACTTCTGCTCCAGGCTGAGCCAGCTCCGGTTCCTCAGCCTCTCCCCTCAGGGCAGGTGCTCCAGCCCCTGACGGCATCGGTGGGTCTTTGCTGAACTCATGCCAGTTTCCCAATCCCTTTTGGCATTGGCTCCATCTCATATAACTTGAGGATCTACATCTAAGCTCTTCTTGCACCTCTAGTTTGCAGAAAGAAATATATAGCCTCGAAGGACCTATCATCCAGACCTATCATTGCACTGGCTGAACTGATTTCTGACAGTGCTTATTCTCCCTCTTTAACTGGGGAGGGAACTCAGACCAAACAGCCACATTTCCTCAGTCACATTAGCTTACAGAAAGTTCAGCCATAACGTCACCCTTTTTATTCCCTTTGAACTAATTTTTCAAAAGATTTGTAAAAAATAAAAGAAGGGAAAATCAGTTCTAGGAAGTGGGTCACTACTTATGATGCTTGCCTACGAGTAGATATTTGCCGAGATCAACAAGAAAATGACACCAGTCAGCAAGTTTTTTGTTTACAGTTACTTTCACTCTGTAGTCCTACTATCTTCAATGGTTTGACTTTCACACAGCTCAGGAAGATTCCTATTTTAACAGTAGCTTTCTGGGTTTGCTACTAACCTCACAAAAAGATCAGTTTGTACTAGGTTTACCTTTTTTCCTCATTTTTGTTTCAACAAAGAGAAAGATGCTGAAGCGTGTCAGTGCAGTATGGTTTGCCAAAGCACGTCCTGATGCCAGTCAGTGAACCAAAAGGGTTCCTCTCGTTTGCACTGGTCGGCATTACACATATTGGAATTGACGCTGATTAATTAGATTCAATAGAATGAACCAAAGCAAATATTTAATAGAGCAGGGTGAACAGTCAAAGCAAACAGTTTGTAAATAACTCACTGGCTGAAAATTCAAATTCATCCAAGTAACTTCAGCAAACATGAACCACTAACACACTGCCCAACAACCAGGAATGACTCCCAGCCAGAAAAAAAAAAGCTAAATTAGCATGAATACTATTTGCCCAGCCTTTATGTTAAGTTCTATGAGGCAAAACTGTTACACTTTGTTCAGCTTGAGGATTGCATAAAAACTCTCTACAAAAGCRTATTTACACCTCCAACCCAGAAAATCTTTCTTCCTTATTTCAGAGTCTCCACCTAATGGGAGTATCGCATTTTATCAACATTTTTACATCAATGGCAATTATTATTCAAAGGTTTTATACCACTGTTCTTCCTTTCCAGCAKTTTTGTATATTGCAGATTTTTATAGATTTTGTTGATAAGTTGATAGGTACAAAAACACACTTATGACTTATAAATCTTAGTCCCTTTCTTTTAAGAAAAGGTCTAACGCAATTGTCCACTTACCTCCAAAGTCAAAATTACAACATTATATGAAGATTTCTTGATGTTTATGTCTTGAGCATACCCTTGCTTGATACACTGGTTTGGTAAGGAATATGCCTTCACTAGAAAGCAGCCCTTGTTCACTGCATATTGTATCTTATCTTTGCAGGAGAGCTGTCTTTGAACTCATGTACTCATACAAAGTAAGATTTAATGATATACAACACTTGCATGCAACTTAATTACATTGGAGCCTAGAACACTTTTTTGTGGTTCAATGATAAAACTATAAATGAACACTTTGAACAAAATCCCTAAGTGGTTAAACCACATTATAAAGTAGTGACATTTGGCTAAAGAATCAAAACCATACAAATAAATAATTATATATGTATGTTTGAGCAGGCTGTGCATGTGAAGGAAGATGAGTCACTTCAGTTTTTTATGTTGGCCTTGTGACGGCTGAGCAATGTAATTATCTACTTTTGCATTGTGCTAGTTTTATCTCGTTAGTATTAGATTTTTATTTTTTCCATATTCTAATTTCTGCAGCGGGTGAAGTGCAAGACTCAGGGAAGCAAGGCATTGCTATAATTTAGTTTGCTCAGGTTTCATCTAAAGAATATCTCAGTACTTTTAAATAAAAATAAAGCCAAAGTGGGGGGACTCTTGTTATTATGCACCCAAATAATGATTAACAAATATTCCTACTGAACAGTTTTAAATTGGATTAATTTACCCTCATTTAAAATAAGGAAAGAAAAACAAACAAGAAAATCCTTTCAACCAGGCCAAAGGGTTTATTGAATCCATGCTATGCATAAAATGTATTTAAGAAGGTATATAAAGCTAGAAATATGTTTGGGCGTTTTGTTCCTCATGCCAAATAAAATAAAAAAGCAAAAATGACTATATTTACAGTGATGACTCTGCTAGTTGACTTATGAAATATGTGTGAGCACAGGGCAAATGGCAAAAGGCAGGCCAGGCTACTATTATTACCACCAAAACATGCAGACAAACGAAAAATACACAAAAATCTTGAGGTTGCAAATACATAGCAGAAAGCCTGGGTATACCTTTAAATAATGAAATATTAATAAATACCTCTTCCCTTTTATCACATTTGTCCCAATTGGAATTAATGTGGTGTCAAAAAGACTTCTTCCAATGTCAGGCTTTGACAAGATCCCTGTAAATCCAGTTAAGTTGGACAACTGTTAAGACAGAATTAGTTTTAGAATCACATGTGCTTSTCTTTTTACTAATGAGCTTGAAGACCGAGCCCTTGAACAGGCTTGTTCATCACAAATAGATTCATCAGAATCAAAAAAAAGGAAAGTACTCCTGGTAAAGTAGCATACAAAGAGGAAGGCAGTCATATTTTGCACTAGTTTGGAATATGGGATTCAAACTATTAATATGAATGTCTACAATAGTAGACATAGACGTCTACAATAGYAGACACAGACATCTACAATAGTACACTTAGATGCATACACTAAAATGAGATGGCTGTGACCTAGAATAGGCCTCCGTAAAGCAAGTATCTAAATTTGGTGAGAAGAATCTCACCTGAAGTGACAAACATATACAGTACAGTAGTCAAGCTTCTACTTAAAATATTGCCCAGCAGTGTGAAAGGAGTATCACCTTGCATCTGATTATCTAGGCTGACTCAGCAGTCAGACAAGAGTACTGACTTGATGCTAGCGCATGTGCATAAAAAAGGGAAAAACACCCCAGCTTTCAGATCATCTCCATTCTCCAACCAACATCACCTTGGCCTTGCTTGGGTTGCATTTCAGCCTCACAGTGCAGGACGTGTGAGTGGATTTGCAGTGGCTGCTCTGCCAGAGCTCTGCTGGAACACGGGTGCTCCCGCAGTGCTACAGGTGCTGTCACACAGCGTGAGCTGAGGGAGGCACACTCGTTGGCAGCCAAAAACACCAGAACAAATCCAGGTTTCATTTCTCATTTTGTAGCTCGGTGACATTTCCATCAACTCATACAAGCTCTAACAAAGAAAAAAGTAACTTTGGACCATCGACTCTGGAATCCTCTGTGCTGCAGTAGGTATTCTTACTGGCCCATAGTACTGCTGAGTSAGTCAGAGACGTTTATGAATATGAAAAATTAGAATTTTTTAAGAAGACATGTCATTTTGATCTTAATATTAAATTCTGAACTTTTGTGGTGAAAACCAGTGCAGATTACCTTTTTATATAAAAGTATTCCAGTACTGCACAATTCCCCCAAGCAGCACATTTTGCACATACAGCAACTTTCTTACATGATTGTGAATAGTAAGCAATCCACTGGCAACACTATACAAGAGTAAAAGGATGAACAGCCTTACACACAAAACCTATTAAAACTAAAACCACTAGGCTCTGTGTTCAAGGCATTCAAAAGTCGAGGTCAGAGCATTACTAATGACAGGCACATGTAATAAGATCTGTGTGGTGAAGCAATGCATCGCTGCGGCCAGATTTAGAGCCAGATCATCACTTCAGAAATATCAATAGCTGGATAAGGTCCAAGTTACATCCTCATCAAAGCAGTATGACTCCTGACTCCAGTGAAAATAATAACTGCAGTTTGTGGAGACCAAGTCCTGATCAATAATGAATCTTAACATGTCTATGGGATCTTCTGCCTTCTCAAATGTGAATTAGTACTGACACCTTCTTGGCACTCTGCAAGCAGTGGCTGCTCCCTGAAAGTTGAGTGGCAAATGTGGGCTGGTGAAAGTTGAATAAAAATATGATATTTGAAGTATGGTTTACCAGAAAAACTATGATACAACTGTAAAATGTGGCTATGGGAAAACTAGAGAAACATTTGATTGTGGTTATTATATTTCTGATATGAATTATAGCCTGACACACGCACAGTTAGGGGCCTAAAATATCACACAAGACCTTAGTCCTTTAAACCAACTCCCCAGGTTTTGGAGCCAAAGGACAACCATCAATCTTTCCAAGTTTCTCATAGATTGCCATGTAGCCTGCTCACCAAACTAGTAACTGAAAACACTACCAATTTTGCTATTTAACAGAACACCACAGATTAGCTATGGGCCACATATCAAAGCCATGTGACTTGGAGTTAGAGATGCACAGCTCTGGACCGCGCACATTTCRTTCTGCCAGCTCAAATTTCTGATGCTTTGTCTCTCAAAATAACCCAGTATTCACCAAGAAGGTCCTTGGAAACCTCTGGGAAAACAGGAATTGTTTTTCTAAATTAGACCCCTGACCCATTTAATCCTCTCTCTGGTAACATGAAGACTTAAGAAGCTATGCACTCATGACCACCACGATAGGTTTCACTCTGATTTTCAGTGTAACTCAGAAATGGACTTAAATGCTAAATTGCAGGCTTTGCTCTTCATTCTGCAATTTTATTATCATAAATCTGGATATGAATTACAGCTTTAGAATCACTACATTCTTAAAATATATTTCAAACATGTTCTGAAGGTCTCAATTCTATGGCTAATGTTCACATGAGGAAAGAGGATAATTTTAAATGATTGCCTGTCCAGGTTTCCTCTATGATCAAGTTCTACGCTATATCCACAAGCATGCCRGCACAAATACAGAATTCCCCATGCACTGGGAAATCTGTTTTACCAGTAGCAGGTTAGGACTGAGCCCCCAAATAAACATGTCTTGTACATTTTATGTAACCCTTGTATTCATTTAGTAAGTGTTAAAGTAGGTGTTACAATTCAAAATACTCACAGCCACTACTCTGATAGAATTGTATGTACCTCAAACATGCATGTGAACAGACATTCCTGCAGGACCGAGTGGAAATTCATCAAAGAGCATAAATGCTTGCCTAAACACCCACTGATGTTGGCAGCATAACCGTATGTGAAACTTCTGACTGAATCAGGACCTCTAACTGCTTCAAGCCATTTTTTCATCTGGACTTCCAGAGATGTCACTACCATTCCACTCACATGTCCTGCACTGCACGGTTGCATGGATAATGTTTCATACATATATGTATGATATATACAGACTCCAGAGGCCAGAAAAATGCATTTTACTCATAGCATTCCAAATCTTCCCTGGAGCACATATACATATGTTAAGTTCTAGAAACCCTGACTTTGTAGTATTTCTGCAGAAATTAAGCTTGTCTAATGTTTTCACAACGAAGAGCTGAAAATCAGGCTTCTGAACTCATGTTTATATGCTTTAAGAAATGACCTGATTTTTAAAAGCACTGAGCCTCAGGTGACTTTGGTGGATTTAGGGGAGAGGTTTTCTAATAGAACTGGAACAAATTCCTAATCTGCTCCCTTTGTGGTTGGTAGGAGTATTACTGTTGAGCTCAGTGGAGCTCAGCTGCTAACTTTTAGACTTCTGTTTTTGAAAAACAGGTAGTCATAGGAACTGAATACCAAAGAACACTCAAAGAACAGGGCAGGGTTTTCAGAACACCACAAGCGAAACACACTCCCTATTTCTGAGTGTTTACTGTCACTGCTTGCTTGAAAGACTAACAGGTGTATGGGAAACAGGATACGAGAAAGATGTCGTCTTGTTTCAGAATAATTTTAATCCTATCATATTTCCTGTGCGTCCCTTGCCTGAGCCTTGAAAGAGGAGATATGCCATCTGTTTCAATAAAAAATGAAAAGTATATATGTATACAAACACACACGTGATTGGGGCAGTGCTAGAACTAGGGAGACCAAATAAAGAATCTATCTTTAAAATATTAAACATGGAAAATTATGAAACAATAAAATGCCTGTCCTTCCAGCACTCTATTCTTCGATACTTGGGGAAATGTTTCTTTTAACTACTACAATTATATTTATAAATTTTCCTTGGAGCATCACATTTTTGCGATCATCAAAGCTACAAAAAGTTTAACATTTAAAGCAACAGACTGAAGGAGCCCAGTAAGCTCAATTCTCCCTATTTCTTTTTAATTTTCATTTCATTTATTTGTTATTAGTAGGATCTTCTGAACCGTGTTTCTCTTCTAGGTACACTTTCTTTGAATGCTGAGTTTCTTCATACTGCAGCTGATGCACTTTTCAGTGTTTTAGTTATAATTACCAAATTCAGAATGAAAATGAAAACCACTTAATTATGTAATTGTCTTAGAGACAGCATGATAATTAAAGCCCTCAGAAAAGCAGCCCAGAGGCATTGGCTGTGCAGAAAGGTAAAGAAAATATAATACAGGCGCCTCAGAAAAGGACTAAATAAAACATTGTAGGGAAAGAAATTATACATGCATCCCTGAACAGATGCCCTTAAGAACTGTATACCTTAACATAAAATATCTTATTTACATAACAGAGCATGTGCAGCAAGACATGTCACCATAAAGTGGCTATTCAGAAGTTATAAAAGAGATTGAAGTTACACATGACTTTACAAGAAATAGTGTTGAAGATGAAAATAAAATGTATGACAAAGATTAAGACAAAATTAAAAATATAGGTGGGATTAATCTACAAATAAAACAGTTAAAAGTTTACTAAGCAATGTATAAAAATTAATAAAAGCTGAAGATGTTCTTGTTGAAGGACTAATCTAAAAAGTTATCACCAGTGTTCTGATAAATCCTCAAGCAGCAGTACTGAAAGTGTGCAGATGTCATATTAAAAGTCAGTATAAACTTCTTTAGACACAGATCTCCAAGCTATTACACTTTCCTAAACTTTGGAAGTATCTGCAGCTGCACACAGCAAAACCAAAACCAGCTGGACTCTCTTATACAGCAAAAGGGCAAATCTAAAGAAGTTTCACATTTATGAGTTGCATGAGAAATCCTTCAGTTAAATCCAAGAGAAACACAAACATTTACCCTGCTAAAAAGCCTTAACCCCTTCATTCTGGCTTCGTGAGGTGATGACACAGGAGAGGATTAGGCTATGATCAGATGGTGGGACTGGTTAAAAACCACAGAATTTCTGCTGCTGCCCAGAGACAGGAAGGGTGACTGTGTGCATGCTGGTGTGCTGGTTTTGGCTGGGATAGAGTTAATTTTCTTCATAGTAGCATAGTATGGGGCTATGTTTTGGATTTGTGCTGGAAACAGTGCTGATAATACAGAGATGTTTTCGTTATTGCTGAGCAGTGCTTACACAGAGTCAAGGCCTTTTCTGCTTCTCACACCACCCCACCAGCGAGGAGGCTGGGGGTGCACAAGAAGGTGGGAGGGGACACAGCTGGGGCAGCTGACCCCAACTGACCAAAGGGATATTCCAGACCATTTGACGTCATGCTCAGCAATATAAAAGCTGGGGGAAGAAGAAGGAAGGGGGGGACGTTCGGAGCGATGGCGTTTGTCTTCCCAAGTCACCGTTACGCATGATGGAGCCCTGCTTTCCTGGAGATGGCTGAACACCTGCCTGCTGATGGGAAGTAGTGAATGAATTCCTCGTTTAGCTTTGCTTGCATGTGCGGCTTTTGCTTTACTTATTAAACTGTCTTTATCTCAACCCACGAGTTTTCTCACTTTTACTCTTCTGATTCTCTCTCCATCCCACCGCAGGGGGAGTGAGCGAGCTGGCTAGTTACCAGCTGGGGTTAAACCACGACAACTGGAGAAGTCCCACCAGCTGCAAGGGGTGATACAAGCCCTCAGAAGTGCTCAGAACCCATGTGGAGAATGGTCCCTCTGTATATAACTTGCACCACCTCTGAATTAAGAGCGCCAGAGTTATTATGCTATTTCTTCTGAATGCCATCACCACACAGAAAATACCATTACATTTGAAGTTAACAGAATACGTGAACAATGACTTTCTTTTTCATGCTAGAAGCCTCAAACTGCCACACAAGAAATCAGCTTCCTTCTGTTCCCAGCAGTTAACATTCATTTCACATTTGTTTTGGCACTTGGCAGTAGATAATTATTGGCTACACTCTTTGCCATGAAGTACTTCCCTTTTATAATTAAGAAATCCTTTCAGTTGTGGACAGTTAACTTTTCTACTCCTAAAGATTGCAAGCAATTAGTATGTAAATTACAAGTTGACACCGACAGCTCATATGGATAAGATAATGCTCACGCACTGAAGGCTACCTGTGCTTAATGTAAAAGCAATAGAAAATAACGATTTTTAGAAGTTTCAAAGCTTGCTTCCTTCTGTCGGTGTGAACCAAGGCACAGGCTCAGTGAAAATCGGAAGATGCAAATTTCTTCAGAAGAAAGTCTTCTTTCACTTCCCTTCTTTGCAGTTCTTACCTTCACTACACTTGGACTCGCACCTCTGTGATGCTCAGTCTGTGTGGCACCCATGAGAAAAGAGGTTCTGGAAAAGAGATATAAAAGAGTCAAACCACGCCTCGAGACTGTGAGATCTTTTAACAGTTCCAGAGGTGTTATCCAGAGCTTGACTAAATTAGGACACAGCATCCTGCTAATCAGCTCCTGCTTCTGCCTTCCAAGTTCCCCCAGCACACTTTTTGTGACTATAAAGCACTAGCAGATATCAAACTTTATTTTTTAATATATGCCTGTATAACTGTATTTATATATAAAGCTGATGCTTCTTTCCAGTGAAACTACTCATTTGATGCATTTATTGTACATCGAATATGTATTTTATCTGAAATTAGATTTGAGGGCATTCTCCTAATTCTCCAGTGCAACTCTTTCAATACTGTTTCTTGGTAATTCCATGAAAAAAATTACACTTCTACTCCATTTTGGTCCTTTCAGCCACCTGTTGTTGCGCCGATTTATGAATTTGTCACCTCAGGTACTACTTTATACACAGAAGTCCACAAAATGTCTTTAGAATCTACAAAATACATGAAAACAGCTTKATAACAAATGCCTGTATAGAGGTTAAATTTACACGGAACTCCCTTTGTTACTTCAAGACACTCGTGAGGAAAGAAATGCTGCAAAAACCTGCCAGACCCTGCTTACCACCGTGGGCACCGCCAGCCCGACGGCGCGGAAGCCGGCACGCAAGCGTGCCGAGGCCCCCGGGCACGCAGCCCCGGGGGCAGAGGCCGTTCCCGCGGCTGCCGAGCCCCGCCCCGCCGGCACGGCCACGCCGCCACCGCGGGCACCGGGCCCGGCCCGCAGCTCCGCTACAGCGGCGAGCGCCCCCTGCCGGCGCGGGCGGGCAACAGCCGCGGCAGCCGCGGCGCGGGCGGGCAGCGGCCCCCACAGGCCGGCGGGAGGCGGCGGGCGGCAACGGCGGCCGGCGGCTCGGGTCCAGTCGGGGGCGGGGGCTGTGTTTACGGCCGGGGCAGGGGCGGCGTCCCTGGCCTCCGTAACGCTGAGGTTTTAGGCTTTACGGAGGTAAAAGCACTACCAGTCTGGAAAGCAAACGGCGGGTCCCACAGGCCCGGCACCCCTGCGCTGGCAGCCCCCGAGCGCCACCGGCCCGGCGCTTCCTCCGGGCGCGCGCGCCTCACCCCTCCCGGTGGCTCCCGCACTTCTCTTGCCGACTTCCTCCCCCCGCCTGCCCACAGCCGCCAGCCAGCCGAGGGGCACCCCTGCCCCGCCGCTCCCCAGCMCGGCCCAGCTCAACCCGGCCCCACCAAGGCGGCCGTCGGCCTCCGCGCCCCGCCGCTCCCTGCGCTCCCATAGGCTGGCGGCACCTCAGCGGCAGCCAATCAGAAGGCAGTTGTCAGGCGCTCCCGTCTATTTTTAGCATGCACGCACAGACGTCCAGGGAGGCAGGCGCACGCACAGACGTACGGGCACGCAGGAGCGCGCACGCAGGCCCAGGCCTGAAGGGGAGGGTTGGAGACCTTGAGCTGCTGCAGCAGCGTTGAGTGGTGCCCGAGCGGGTGAGAAGGTGCTGGAAAGCGGCGTCAAACCTAGGCTGCCGTGCACTTTCCGGTAGAGGAAGAGGGGGAAAAACCCACACCCCACTGCTTCAAGCAACGCTTTCTAAAGAAAATGTTGAAACAAAGTAGTACGTGAAAAAAATACTGTAATTGCCATGGCTGTTGTAACMGAGAATGGCTCTGCAGACCACTCCATCCCC
Source organism: Phoebastria nigripes (assembly GCA_035582835.1). Classification (NCBI taxonomy): domain Eukaryota; kingdom Metazoa; phylum Chordata; class Aves; order Procellariiformes; family Diomedeidae; genus Phoebastria; species Phoebastria nigripes. The sequence goes on along the minus strand of JAYKAV010000367.1, from coordinate 883,796 downwards.
TGTCCTCCCAGCTCTGCTTTCTTCAGCCTTGAGACACTGGGGAGGATGGCCCTTGTGCAGGCGCTGCGTGCAAAATGGCTGATGTGCCTGGTCAAAACCACTGTGCCGTACGTGCAGGTGGTACGCAGCCTCTCGAGCAAAGCAGCAGCAGAAGGGAAAGTTCGGATTACTAGTATGGGCTAAATTCTGTATCTTTTGCAGTTTATTTTGTATATTCTCRTTTAAAGTCACGCATAAGGTAGCTGGTTATCTCTAACTGATGTGCTTCTGACACATCGGTCGCTATTGAATAACAATGGATGTGTAAGTTCTGGAGAAAAACAATTAGACATAAACTCTTAGATAATACATTGAGTATTTTGGAYGGTTCAGATATTTCAGATAACTGGAATTGCATTATTTTCCAGTTTCTCACAGAGGTCCAGATTCAACAGAGCGTTTTCACATATCCTTGAATTCAGAAGGGTTAGGCATGTGCTGAAGCATTCAGTGAAGTACAGGGATGAAGCAGGGCCCCTAGTTTAGGAAAGGAAATGCTAAAGTACAGTAAGGAAAACTGTCCTTCTAATATTTAAATCAAGACCTAAAATAGTAACGATGTCAGTATATCGTAGAAATGTCAAGGAAAAAACTGGTCTTGCTAAGCAAGTTTTTAAGACCCTTGTATAAACATGAAGCGTTTAGATAYCTGTCTAAATATATGGGTACTCAGCCACAGGTGATCAGCTATTTGGGTGTTYGTGCATAATGATGGATCGTAATAGTTTCTTGGGCTTTTTAGTGACCTGCTCACAAAAAATACAAAGAGTGGATGAAATGCAGACCTATCTGTGCAGTGAATCTGCAGCCCCCAAAAGGAGTAAACTGATCTGCAGGTCTTACGCTGACCCTACAGCACAGGAATGGATTTCACTGYCCATGTGCACCGAGGTAGAGTTTTGGACACCTGGAGGAGAAAATCTTGCAAAATTAGACAGACTCTCCAAAGTCAGCCAACAGCCATTAATTTTGCAATGAAAAGTATTCTCTGACAAATCTTGCAATATCAGAGCAGAAATTTGCCTGGCTGCTCCTCGTCATCACCAGCCCTTAAGTGATGGTCAGTGTCAGGCTGTTCTGAAACCCTTGTCCTCATTACTCGATCCCCATGGATGCTTTTCAGTTGCCAGTAGGACATACCAAATCGGCAGCAAAACAAAAGAACAAAGTCTGCTGCAACGATGTTTGGATGCCATTTCAAAAAAGTGGCCTGTGGATTTAAAATCTGCCTGGAAAAAAAAAGTTGTTTATTCTGTCATTGCCAGAACATTGATATAGTCAGAAACATTATTTCAATGAAGTTTTTACATGCCATTGAATGTTTTCTCTGTGTTCACGGGTTGTCAGTCTTATGTGCAGATTAAACTAAGTTCTCACAGAGGAAGTTCACGCAGCGTGAATTCCGTTAGCTTTGCTGATCCCATTATGCACCATAATGTGAGAGTGAAGATTGCTCTGCATAAATATTCATCTAGCATCTTTCAAGTTTTCACTTTTCATTCTGCTGCTGCCTGACCCTGTCTGCCACTTTTCTCTGAATAATCATTACTGCTGAGCAACCCATTTGGAGAAAAATGCATTTGCAAGACTAAAATACCCGAACAGCACTGGGCTCCTGGATTGTCACTAGGACAAGCTGCAGCCCATTGCAATGTATAGCTGTGGACATTAAAATGATCTAATGTGCTATTTGGAATTGATGTGCATTTTTCTCTGCAAATGTGATGGCCTCTGGCTCACACAGAGGCCATACTGAACATGCGGGTGGCAGCGCCCCAATTTTCACTCTGGTCACTCTGAGTCCAAATTGTAAGTTTTTCCTGTTTTAATTCCAGTAGGTTTTGAATTGTATCGATGATTTTTTTAGTGCCGTTTCTATTGATCCCCAGCCCAAAGGCTCTGCTTGTGCATTGAGGTGAACTGGAAATGGTGAAAATAACATAAACGATATGTAATGTGTTTTTGTGGAGGCAAGGAGTAGTCAAATCAAGGGCTTCTTCCATATCAAGTGAGTTAAAATGACTAGACATCAGAGGATTTAGCCCACACATGATAAAATTGACCACAGTTCTCTTGTGAATCCTCAACAGGTCCAGGGATATGAATGTCTGTTCCCCACAATTGTTAATCTAGCCAGTAAAGGAAATTGCTATCTTGGTCCGTTCCCAGATGTACTGCCTTGTGTTTCAGACTGTGTGTTTTCAGCTCGTGAGAACGGGCACAGATTTTCTAGGTGAACTAAGGGGATTGCATGCCCATCCCCCTCCATTGGCATTGCAATGTGTGGAGTGTACTTAACTGAGCATGTGATGGCTGTGCACATTAGCTGTTTGTTTTCAGGGAAGAGTGTGCATGAGTTTGCCCCCCCTGCCCCCCAGTTACGCAGCTGAGTTACCTACATTTAGGAAAATCACAGAGTCAGCACCCCTGAAATGCAAGGAATGACTATCCCTGGAAAAATAGTTCTCCAGATCATGGGGTTTCACATTCATGTTTCCATGCTGTGACTTCAGGGAGATGAGCAAGATAAGTTTTTCAGTGGCTCAATCTTGCGATCACAACTCCCTAATACAGAGCTCTCCTACAGAAGAAAACCCACCCCGCCACCCAAAGCAAGAAGCTGCCTGGGAAAGGCAAGAGGCACCGCAGGGGTGCATCCCCGCGGCAGGAGTGTGACAAGCCACTTCACAGGCTGTGCTGCAGACCTTCCCAAAGCTCTCCTTGGGCAAAGCATCGGAGAGCACAGCCTGTTCTCCCCGGGAAGTGCTCTGAGACAAGCCAGCAAAGGGAGACACGCTTTTCTACTTATAAGATGTTTACTTTTGCCAGATATTCTCATAACACCTTTTTTCTTTCCCTTTTTTTCATCCAGTCAGAATTCCCATAGAATTTCCCTGCTTATCAGCTTGACATCTTAATTGCAGAAACTGCACCAACGGGGAAAAGCTGCTAGATAGCAGGTGCCAATGCCACAACAGGTAAAAAAGAGTAATCATATTACTCAAGGAAGACCAAAGTGGTGAAAATATGCTCTCCTCGAAATTCAAGTTTAAACCAGACATATTTCCATGCTGACTGAAGTGAATGAAATCTCTTTCCAGCTAGACAGCTTTGATCCAGTCCTCCAGCAAAAAAGAACAGTGCAGAGTAGAAACATTCATGTGACGAAGGCTGTATCATTCAGAAAAGTCTGTTCCCGCCTGACTTTGGACCAGCTGCTTGGCCCCAGTCCTACACCGATGTACTTGCCTGTGTGCTCGCATGGAGACTGACAGAAGCCTGGACATCAAAGAAATGGGCCAGGCATTTTCCAACAGAAGACTGGGCTGTTATTCTCTCTGTAGAGAACTACTATGTTCATAATGACGCCCCAGTCTGGTTTAGTGGGAAGTTAGAATGGCAATCATTTTCCCATTAGCAGTAGCATAATCCCATTTTTAATGTGTACTTCATATCCACAAGCCTTAAAATAGATCTTGTCTCTGTGTTTTATGATGACTGATGCTGACATTAATATCTCGCAATGCCCTGTACTTTTTTCTAAAAGAAAATTGTCATGTAAAAGACCCTTGTCCTTCTAATAAAGATCAAATCATTTGTAGAGTACATTATATTTTGGACCTGTCACATCAGAGCGTATACATCACATTGACTTGTGTGTGGTGCGGTCAATCGGCCGTGTGAGTGAAAGATTACGCACAGGCTTTCTGGATGCTTTGGGGCTTGAACCCTGCGAGCAGTATGCTTTCTGTCACATATTAATAGCTGGCTCAGCACAAGGACTGGAAGCCCAGAGCTCCCATAAATGCTAAAAATGTTTCACCTCCAGGACTTAGAATGAATAACTTAATGTGCCTGTGAAACACTCTGGAAGCTGCTTTTCTTTTTTCTCCAAGCCACTTCTAAAAGGACGTCAAGTTCAGAGAAACATTAATGTGTCACAAAATTTTTAAACTAATGTGCCAATCTGTGATTGTTTTATTTTTGCAATGGAGGTATAGCAACTGTTTTCACAGGCAAAAATGCATTGTTTCAGTCATCTAAGGACAAACTCACCTATTTGGTGTTCCTGGTTGAGCAATAAGAGATGAGTAAACCTGGCCTACCCTTAATTACAGCATTTGTTGTACAAACCTACGATGGTTTGCCTTTAAAATGTCAGTGGAGTGAAAGCGGTTTCTCTAATGGAGTCCCTGGTGAATGGACCAGGCAATGTCAGTCCTAGTCCTGAGCCACCACAGCTCGCCATGAGACCTTATTAATGGCCATGTCCTAGGCCTTGGAAGAAGAGAGGGAATACAGGGTGGGTTTTTTGCAGTTGTTAGTGCAGGTTTAGGAGGGGATTAGTATTTGAATGTGGTTCTGACCAAACTGGACTCATTTTCAGCATTGTCTTGCAGGATGTCCCTACCTATGTGCAACCTCAAATGGTGGAAGCATTACTGATAAGGATTTATCAAAAGAAGAGATTGATCTTTTGGGAGTGTTCATTTTGGTACTAGAAACAGAAGCTGATTTCCTCTGCTCTGTGCTACATCTGAACCACTTCTGAAAAACAGTTCTTTGATGGGGAAGGTGCATCCCCTGAGGAAATCCAGAGATCCACATTCGGTCCCCATCCCTGATACACAGCCAACAGATCTGGCTACATCAGCTGATCTGATCAGCTTCGTGTTCTCCCGGTTTGTGAGAGTTTGGTAATGTGCTCTGCCTTAAGGACTGGAAATGAGTTCGATAGCATTTACAGTACAGTCACGGTAGTGGAACAATGTAAAGGTGGGGACTGATCCCATTCTTTTCCAGCCATGGCTCATGTCCGGGGGCTGACTAACCTGCCCTTAGTGTCAGTTCTTACCCAAGTTAATGAGTCTGGGTTACTGATCGCCCCCAGCCACAGGTTTAAGGTCATATTCCAGGCCCATTTCTCCATCCAGCGGTGTCTGGAGTCCTTTGCTTCCTTGCTGCTGCTGCCAGTTCAATAGAGCCATCTGTAATGGTCCTTTAGACCTGAGGAATAACATTTGGGCCTACTCCTGTTTTGAGTGATTAGGAGAATTTTTTTCTTTTACACAAGATACCTACAGATGTAGTTTCTGTGGGGTACCCGCTCTATTCTCCTTCRCTTGGGGGGTGCAGAAGCAGATTCTGCCTTGGGGATCTGATTTGACTCCTCCCTTTCTTTCTTGCCAGTGCTTCTCTTAACCAGAGAATAGTTAACCTGCCTTGCCTCTCTCCCTGCATCCTCATCTCTTTGATGCATCCTTTTATGAACTAAGGAGGTAATCAGATCTCTGGGCATATCCTTCCTCTGTCTGCAGATGGCTTTAGGCAGAAAGAGGGCACACAACCCGATGCGGGTTAGAGAAATCGTGCTGTACCATATGACAGAAACAGCTGTACAGCAAGGTAACATCTGAGATGAAGCCCAAATTCATCCCTGTCGCCAGTGGTGCTGTGGCTCTGGCAAGCTTGCTGATGTGTGCTGGCTCCCGGCCTCCCCCTTCCCCGAAACATCAGCTTTCAGCTGCTGCCAGGGGCACTGTCATTGGACTTGTTTTTAATTCTTGCTGCTGTTCCAGGTCAATAGATCCCACATTCTTCCAGCACTCTGAAAAAATAAGTGGTCTCCCAGAGCTGCATCATCTCCTTGTTTTTCCTTCAAGATACCATCGTCAAGTGAACAAACATTGAAACTGTTCATATTGTTACAGTTTCTTTTTTTAACTGGTCACTTCTAAAGCTTTTTTGTTTCTCTTGGGGTAGGATTGTGCATTATGGCGACCAATTAGTTCAGACCCTGTTGTGTTGCTGTGTAGGTGTTTAGCAAGAATTGGCACAATAATTATGTAAATGTGGTTGACTTTTTTGTGACTTTCAGTAGCATTTTTGCTGTGAAGTGACACTTACTTCTGAGAAGGAAGCAGACTGTTCTAAGAATAATGATTACACTAAAAGTGAGAGAAATGCAATTGCAAATAATGTTCAGGAAGTCAAATATATCCTGGCCTCGCTTGGCATGTGAAGCTGTTTGCACAGCCCCAGTTAATGACTGGACAATTAATAACAGGATCAGTTGCTCCAAGAGAAGGCGCAGTTAAATGCTCTCCACACATCATTCACCTCTGAGTCCAGTTGACCTTTTATGATATTTTTGAAGAGATGACTACTGAGACTTCTTTTCATTCTCCTTCTAATTATATCTACTTGTGTCTTGCCTTACCTTAGAATTTAAGCCCTGGAAGAGATTGCTTTTGTGCCCTTTGGATTTTTAGCTCGATTGCCCCCCTTCCTAGTATGAGTTACAGCAGGCTTCACGTTGTCCCTAATTTATTGTAGCCATGTGAGACGTACTTGAGGGCATTACTAGAGCTCAGAAATTCACTATCACAGGATGTGGGGTGGAGAAGAATGGTTATTTATTACAAAATAGGGAGAAAAATTAAAGCAGAAATCAATGAACAATGAACAAATGAACAATGCACCTCCTGCCCCAGCAAATACGACTCTGAGGTGTAAAAGGATTTAAAGTCCATTTATTTCTACAAATGAATACACTAGTAAGAGACAGCATTTGAGGCTTTAATACTTCCCTTAGTATCTTTATAATTTGGAAAATGCTCTGTATTCCAAAGTGACAGGATCTCTCACATATCTCATGTATGATTTTCATAAATTCATCTTATTCACAGTTTTTAAAAGTGTATTAGGGAGAAAGAACTCAATATGTTGTTAAACAGCAGAGACAGTCTGAAATTCATGAAATGAAAGATCACCTTAAGCTGTTGCTTTGAAGTTTCACCAGAGTTTTCCAGCTCATTTCCTACTGATGGAAAACTTGCCAAAAGTACTCCCAGCAGAGATAAAAATTATTTGGCCCGCTGAAATCCACACACTTGGAGATTATCAGCAGATCAAAGACATAAGAGTCAAGCTGTGTGCTATAGACAATTTACATAAAATTCACATATATATATCACTGCCTATGTATCTCTAGCTAATTAATGCATGCATTACTTATACAGGTAGCTCTAAGCAGGATGTGGAAAGATGTGCCCGCAAAATCTATAGTCTTTTTTAGTATCTTATAGTATATAAAAGCACATTTCAGATGATTGCTTTAGACTTTAAATATTTCGGGCTGACCCTACCGGATTTGTTTTCTTCCTTTGGAAAACTTTCAATGATTCTTAAGTTCCTCTGTGAACTTTTTGCTGTTGTTGTTATTGTTAGAGGGTTTATTAAGTCCAAAGTGTCTATTATGTTTTATTTTGTTATACAAGCACATCTGGATGGTTTATCTTTCATTAGATCATGGTTATTTGGAAAGGGTACTTTGCACAGAAACAACAACTAAAACTGAGATTCTTATTAACACAAGTGTTTGAACTGATAACAGGCCCTGAAAGCTTCGTTTCTTTTTCCTTCATTAATTTCCTCCTGTGGAAGGAGGTTTTTGGTAGAGATGAGCCTTTCAGTGCAGATGTGTTTGCCTTGTGCTATCCCTCCTGCCCCGCTGTGGCCGATGGCCTCGTCACCAGTGGGTCTCTGTGGGAGCGCAGGGCCGGGGTGGTGGGGACCAGGGAGGAGGTGGCACAGGCTGCCTCTGGTCCCCACCGACTGACCAGACCCCACATGACAAAGCAGGCACTGACAGTTGTCCTTGCTTCAGCCCGTAGACCTGCCCCAAACATTGCACTTCTTTAAATAATGTTAAGTGGTGAAACGTTGAGCAACATCTACCAGGCAAAAGCTTGTGAAGCAGCACAGGTTGGGATAAAGAACGTGGGGCTGCTCCTCCTGCCCACTGCAGCAAAGTTCTTGTCCTCCGCCAGGTGTGACACTCCTCACCCCTCATGGAAGTGGCATTTGCAGAAGTCTCTTTGATGGAGCCAAACATCCCACCTACGTATTTCAGCTCTGGGAAGGGCTTTAGCAGAGTATGCTGGSGGATCCAGGTACACACCTGCTACAGAGACGGAGGGGACACTTACTTTAACACTGCATTTTCATGTCATGGACTGAAAGGTTTTATTTTCAACAAACTAGTGGGAAAAATCACATGCTACACCTTTTTAAGTTGCCACAAAATGGAATTGTCCTCAGTCAGCCCAAGCGCAGAGCTTGCAACCTGTTTCACAGGTTTCACAGTATCCCAGACGTTCATCCCTGGCTGGGTGTTGAAAGCATGTGTAAAGAGTCAGAAATAAAATGGATTGGAGCAGAAACAAAAAGTAATCCTACTTGAGGTAAAAATCTCAAGGTGGTGTGGTGTGAAGCCACTGTAAGTGCCTCTTTAATGACCTGTAAAAATACAAGCACAGCATACAAAGCTCATTTTAATAAATTATTTTCTTTTTAACTCTTCCTTACTTTGAACACATCAAACCTCCTGCTCTGTGTAGTCAGTCCTGAATTTTTTTGTCATTACTCACTATGTGGTTGGTTGGTTGGTTGGTTTTAGTTACTGCATTTCTCTTTTCAGGATAATGCTGTTTTGTCATATTTCAATCTCAGTTTCTAGGCCTGTTTGCTACAGACGGTCAGCTAAAAATAAGCTGCTTTTCCCTTGGACGTATTATATAAATTCAGTCTCTAGCTATTGCACAGTGCTTTCCAGATGATGCTGAGTTGATTTCACTCATATCTTGTGTAACTTTGATGACACCAACAGAGACAGAATATGCTGATGGGTTTTTCCAGCAAGAATTCATATCAAATCCTTCGCTTTTGTTGTTCCCCAGATCACAGCCCAATTTAAACATATTTAAACCGTACAATGGGCCCTCAATCTTTTTCAGTGTGGTTACTATCATTGCATGTGAGACAAATTTCATTTTCATTCCCAGAAATTGCTTTTGGATATCTGTGATATTTAAGCCAGTCCTGAAATAAATGTTGCTGTTTGAGCTGCCACACGGTATTATTCTGGCAGCTTGGGCTGCCCTCCCACAGCCTTGTTTGCCCTGTCAGATCCTCCTGAGGTATTCCTGTGTTGCTGCTGAGGACCGATCTGTGCTACGTGACATGTCCGTCTCTGGCCTGTGCATTTCTTTGTGGAAAGGACCGGCTGAGGTTCCTCAGCATGTCATACAACTGGTCAAAGCAGCTGATCATAATGGCCTCTCAGTTTAAAATCTATTAATCGACTTCCTGCTTTGTTCAGATACTAAAGTTAAAAAAAAAAAAAAAATTATCTCAGTGGACAGCATCATTCCACAATGCAGAATATTGCTGTAAACCCAGGACTCGGGGAAGGAGCAGCAAGGCTGTGAGCGACTCGGGGCAAAACTATAGGGAGTGCAAGGGGGAATGTGGGGGAAACAAAGTAATGATAGGATCAGATACGAGGCAAGCCTTTCCTATTCAGTGGTAAAAAGGAGTTATCCTAAATATTATGAATTGGATTTAAGCTATAAATACGCCCACGCCTTAGCTGTTTCCAGTTAGATCAATAAAGGACACAGGTGCCTATGAACTGCCTCACTGGTATGTAGATCTAAAACTTACATCCTTAAAATGCTTGCTCAGCAGCTGCCCAGATCCCTGTGCCCCTTTATCTACAGTCTTGATAGGCACTCACAGAAAACACCCACAAAATACATCATCCGGTAAAAAGCTCAGGGCTCGTTGCCAGCTCCACAGGCTCAGCTGCTAGAGGGCTCACTGGGGTGTGGGGTCCAAATTTTGTTGAATCCTTGGCCTGCAGGAATAGAATTTATTCAGCTCCAGACCATCTGTTGAAACTTTCCCATGTGGCAATAATTAAGTAATTATTAGGGCAGAGAGAGCATGTGTCTGTGGCCTGGGGACAAGGATGGGGGTGGTTTGACTCCTGCACAAGCTCTATTGAACACTAAATGTAAAATACTCAGACACTTGCGAGAGCAGAGGCAGGGAGCCTTGTCTCTCCTCTGTAACTCAGAATATCCTTTTTGCTGGAGCAGCCACCTGGGGCCTTTGAGATGGACCTTCAGGTCTCCACAGGCACCAAAGAGGAATGTGGCCCAGGTCTCCCTCCTGCTGGACAGGAGAGCTAACCAGTGAATCACTGTGCAAAAGGAGGCGGCGTACTCCTTCCTCCCCCTTGGCTTTGTGTGATGGGCAGAGATCAAGGTCAGTGCTCGAAATCATCATCTTGAGACCAGCACCTCCTGACAGCCCCAAGTAACACCTCGCAGAGAAGAAGCTCAAATAATACACCTGAACTTCTATAGTGCAGGCATATCCCCACTCAGCCCATGGGGTTTTCTGCTCCTGTTCGTAGGATGCCTCAATCTTTACACTAAGTTCAGTCTGAAGTCCTGAGTTCAGAGGCTCATCTACTTCTTCTAATGGCATCAGCTGGTCTAATAAAAGATGCTACTTCATTCTCTGAGCCCTCCTCACTTTATTGGTGTCCTACTACCTAAATCAGGGCTCGGGATACCACCAGGCAGTTTGGACACACAGGTAATTTTGTTGATCTGGCTCATAATACTCTTGGCATAGCCAGTATCAGACAGAAATGGTACATGAAGGTGCATGCAAAATCACTTTTTTATTGGAGGTTTGGTTTTACAGACCTTATTAAAATTGCTTTTTGTTAACCCTGACTTCAGAAGCTGTATCACGATGTCATATGACCAGAAAAGACAATTTTGATACAGCAAATGCAGTCCAGATTATTAGTGAATGAATGTACAAACTGTCAAATCTTCATGAATTAATTAACCTCTAAGTACATTGAGGAGAGATGGAGTCAATCCACTTGTCATAGAAATTCTTATCCTGAAACTACAGAATAGGGGACATAAATAGTAATACTAGAATAAACTGATATGCTTCAATAATTTTTACTCCCATTTTTCTCCAGTAATTTAAGTTATTTGCAAAGATTTTTTTATTTTTATTTTAAATCTTCCTGTTATGGCATCACTGTAAATTTTTCAAAGGCTGTTTGAGATATAAAAGCCAGATTTTTTTTTTCCATGAAAGGGAAGGTAACAGGAGTACTTTTAGTAGTTGTAGTGTTTGGGTGGGACTATATTATATTTCAGTGAAAGGCAGGCGCTCATATAACCCCAAAATTTTAGGCCTAAGTCTCATTTTTTGAAAGTTACTTAATGCTGAGGAACCTGCCTCCCCTGTATGATACCTAGTCTGTCTTCTGTGGATCGTCAAGACCTACAGCGAGCACATCCCAAACACAGCCTGACATACAGCTGGAAGATACCCTGCAGAGCATACAAGAGCCCACATTTATGGCATTTGTCTATGCCATAATATATGCCTGAACAGCCTTAGGGATGCTGCGGGCTATCCCTGAGGCATATACAGGGTTGGAAGGCAGGCAGATCAGGAGAAACATTATGCTTACTTCTGTTCCCAAAATTAAATGTTGAATACATGCTGCCATGAGTTTCAGAAATACATTCGCTGTGTATCTCTGGCCAGTAAAGTGCCCCCCAGTTCTAGCAATTCTGTGAATATGGAATGACTGAGAAAGTAGCCTTCTATAATATATTGTTTGGAAGAATTAATTTAAGTGATTTAAGTTGAAATAACACTGCCCTCTTCATACTTCTACATAATACCTGCCCTGATACTGAAATACTCAAAACCAGCAGGCAAATTAAGGAAACAAAGAAAATAGTGAGTTTTTCTCACTGTTTCTCAGTTGCAAAGCTGGGGAGGGGAAGCCCTGCAAATATAGATGGCACATCCACAGATACCATTGGTCAGTGACAGTTCTGGCTTCAACATCCACCCTAGGGAAGCTGCTGAATTTGGGGGGGGGCGTGGAAGTTACTATTTCATCTGAGCAAAAGCCAGTTTTCAGAATATTCCTTTAGCCTTCTGTTGTTTACTAACGTTCTCTGCTTGGTAATTCTGAATTAAAATATATGGAGAAATGGAAATGATTTATTACAGGATGCAGTCTGGGACCCATGTGGGAAATCTTGCAGTCTCAATTTGATCTAAGCTTTAATAGGTATTATTTTATGTCTCTAAGGCCTCAGTGAGATCTCACTTCACTGAAGGCTTTGTCCGTTTGTACAGATAACTTAATAGACCACTGGATGTCACCCTTGCTCTCCCCTGAAGCAAACACAATAAAAGACAAAAAATGTAGTTTTAAAGTCCTGGATACACTACGAGGTGGTAAACGGCAGGTTATGACCAGAATATGGATATTGTAGGATAATTTATATGTGGCATGGGAAAAAGTCTGCTACTAAGGGCTTATATTACCTTTTACATGAAGAACTCTTTGAGGTCTACTATTTATTGAATTATTTCTAGTCCCTCCAAAAGTGGCACTGTAACATTGCAGCCTGTAAAACCTACTCTAACTCAATTAAAATTTGTGGTTCAACATAGGGAGTTGCCACTTACTGATTTTGTATTTTATGAAACTTCTGCATTTTGTGTAAGTTAAACTTGAGCTTCATTTACATAAAAGGAGGTGAATAGCTTGTAAGCTCTTTATAGGGCAAGCTGTGTCTGCTACCTTCTTGCCATTGCCACCAAATTCAAATACTGTCTAATAGCAATAATCCAGATGTTCACCGTTGTTTCAGCAACTTCTGTAGTAGCATCCTTCCAAATAACTTTTACTCTTGTCACTCCTCTGTGCTTTTGCTCATAACTGACTACTGTTTCACGACTGTCAAGAAAAGTCCCGTAAACCCCAGGAACATATGCTACATGTTCATTATTAGCAACTCACTGCTCACTGCATAATCTGTGTGGGGGAAGAGAGAGGAAGAGGAAGATACATAGCCCTTGTAAATTGACCTAGCTCCATCTGAGATGAACAGATGACAACTAACATGAGCTAAGAACTTGCCCCAGGAAGTTTAAGCAAACCTGTGCAAACGTTGCCTTTCTGAGACATCCTCAGGCGCTGCTGGATGGTTGAAGATATCCAGGAATGCGTAGTCCTCTCAGGTTCCTCAGCCTGACTGCAAACAGGGATGGGCTCTCAAGGAGAGTTTTTCTCATACTCTTCACTCATAAATCATCCTGTGAGAATAGCATGGTCCTCTGGAGATAACTGTAATTTGTGACTCACTATCAGCAAGACAGAAATGAAAGATCAGAGAGGAATATTGGCTGGCACACAGAGATGTTCATGAAATACTGCAATTATCCTTGCTTGTGAGACACTGTCCCCAGTGAAGAACTAGTTATCAGTTACTAGCACTCTGGTTGAAGAATGTTATTTTTATGTAGTGATTTGTATGCATAAACATGAATGTCTTTTACAAAGGAAGAAAAGCAGAGGTCATTGAAAATGGAAACTATTTTGTGAAGAATTTTTATCAAAATTTAATTCTGGTTTCTCAGAAGAGACAAAAAGATTCATCAGTTTTCAGAGGCAGGGAAAGGGAAGAACAATCTATAAATTTGATTACCCAAAGTCACACAAAGAGTGAAGTGAAGAATTGAAAATAGCATTTTACCATCCCATTTTAYAGTACCAAGTGTACTGAGCAGGCCATACTGTAAGAATACGGTATTCTTAAGACTAACATATTATACATAGCCAGGAGCTGTGAAACCTCCCAGAAATGAGGCAATCTAAAATAACTAAGCCAGAGGATGATAAAAAGACAAAATATCCTGTATAAATTCGAAAAGAAAACTCAAATCTTCTGTGTTTCCTCTTGAGCTACATTAAAACAAGAATGAAGCAATAAGAACTATGATGTAGATGTTGGAAAAGAAAGAGAAGAAGGAAAGTTAAACGAGTCTATGAAGGTTTATTGGGCAGTCCAAAGCCAACAGAGTTAAAGGACTAGAACATAGGGCTTGACAATTATGAGAAAGAAGCTATAGAGCAATCATATTTAGCTGAAGTGTGTCACTGGTAATGAAAAATTTGTACTAAATTATTTTACATTTTTCCTAAATGTCTTCCATTAAATATATTTGTCACATTAATGTGAAATCTTATAAATCGTAATCTTATAAGTGGTATCTATTGCCATTATATTTCCTAAAACTCAGTATGAATACTTAAGATTCTCAGGATTCTGGCTACTTGTATTTGTAGTCTTCAATTCTTTCTTTGCCCACTAGATGGTACTACCAGCTTTAAAGCCACCATTCAAGGCTGAAATTACAGGGTGGCTTTGTTTCATCATTTCATTCCAGATCACAGGTATCAAGGGCTACATTATATTTTTCAGCTGCTCCAGCACAAATTCATTTTAACTTCACTAGTTTTACATCAGTTTCTGTAGGAACATCCATGGATAGCCAAACAGGCATTGGTGCCAGACCTTAAAATGAAATGAAAATATTTCAGTCAAGTAGAAGTATTTGCAAACAGGCCTTGTGGTGTCGTGGTTTAACCCCAGCCGGCAACTCAGCACCACACAGCCGCTCGCTCACTCCCCCCACAGTGGGATGGGGGAGAGAATCGGAAGGGTAAAAGTGAGAAAACTCGTGGGTTGAGATAAAGACAGTTTAATAGGTAAAGCAAAAGCCGCTCACGCAAGCAAAGCTAAACGAGGAATTCATTCACTACTTCCCATCGGCAGGCAGGTGTTCAGCCATCTCCAGGAAAGCAGGGCTCCATCATGCGTAACGGTGACTTGGGAAGACAAACGTCATCACTCCGAACGTCCCCCCCTTCCTTCTTCTTCCCCCAGCTTTATATGCTGAGCATGACGTCAAATGGTCTGGAATATCCCTTTGGTCAGCTGGGGTCAGCTGTCCTGGCTGTGTCCCCTCCGAACTTCTTGTGCACCCCCAGCCTCCTCGCTGGTGGGGTGGTGTGAGAAGCAGAAAAGGCCTTGACTCTGTGTAAGCACCGCTCAGCAGTAACAAAAACATCTCTGTATTATCAGCACTGTTTCCAGCACAAATCCAAAACATAGCCCCATGCTAGCTACTATGAAGAAAATTAACGCTATCCCAGCCAAAACCAGCACATTCTCCACCCCTTATTCCATACCATTTATGTCATGCTCAGGTCCCACACTATCCAATACAACCTCATTAACCACGACCCCCGCTTCCCATCCTTTCATATAATACACGGATATCATTCCCTTAGTCTATGGACCAACCCTATAAAATGTCTTTAAAATGTCCATAAATGTCCACAAAATGTCCACAAAATGTCCATTGAGTTCATTTAGTCCATGACTGGGCTCCATCTGTTTTGGTCGTCACTCAGGGCAGGAGAGGTGGTGTGTTGTGTGGAGTTATTGGGCACCAAAGCCAGCTCAGGTGGGGTCACTGCTGCACTTGCACTGCTTCTTGTAAGGCTTGTCCTCCATTGGCTCAGGTGGTTCCTGCTATAGTGATTCCTATAACATGCAACTCAAATCATGGGTTACAACAATTTAATGGTATTTCCATTACAATCTTCACCCCTGGTCCCTTTGGACCAGACCATCGGGTTTAACATTGCAATGAACTCCTCTCCTTGCCCCTGCTCTGGCTTGGACTTATCCACAGACTGTAGTCCCTTAGGGTTGTACCTACTCCAAGTGGAGCCTTATCTATGAGCCACAGTCTCTCCAGGGGTATACCTGCTGCGGCATAGACTTATCCACAGCCACAGTTGCTTGGAAGTGCACCTGTTCTAGCGTGGCCTTCTCCATGGGCCACAATGCCTTCAGAGATACACCTGCTCCACTGTGGCCTTACCCACAGCCATAGTCCCTTCAGAACTAAATCTGCTCTGACATGGCCTTACCCATGGCTGCAGTCTCTCCAGGGGTGTACCTGCTCTGTCATAGGCTTATCCATGTCCACAGGCTTTGAGGTGCTCCAGCATGACCTGATGCACAGCCACTGATGCTTCAAGGTGTACCTGCTGCAGCATGGACTTACCCACAGCCACAGCTGCTTCGAGGTGTACCTTCTTCAGTGTGGACATGTCCTTGGGCCACAATCCCTTCAGAGGTATACCCGCTGCAGCACAGACATACTCACGGCCACAGACGCTTCGAGATGTACCTGCTCTGGCATGGACTTATCCACAACCACAGACACTTTGGGGTGTCCTGCTCCCACGTGGACTTATCCACAGGTCACAGTCCCTTTGACTCGCGTTCACACTGGAGTTCCAGCCTGTCCAGTACAGCAGGACAGAAACAGCAGCGCTGCCCTGGCCATCTGCCAGCCCAGGCGCATCGCCACTGCTGTTATCAAAATGTTCCCAGGCACAGCAGAGTAAGATGATAAGCAGCACAGCAGTACAGCAAGCACCGAAAGCAAGAAGCAGCCACTGATGAGCACTAGACTCTTAACATACAGTAAGGCAAGCCAGCCCCATGGCAAGCACAGAAGCCTGCCAATTAGTAGCTAAACAGCAATAACAGCTATAAATTCAATSTAGCACATTCCAATCAAATCTGTCGTTATCTTGAACCCTTTGAGCCCCACGATGGATGCCAAAACATCAGTGTATTATCACATTATTCTCATGTTAAATCAAATCCTCTTGAGGTACACATYGGACTTCCCCATTCTTCCGCATTACCCACCAAGTGCACCCAGGTCCCTGAGCATGAATGGGTTTGCCTTTGCCTGAGGCTGTCTTCCCCAGCGAGTGGCTGTGTGGTGCTTAGTTGCTGGCTGGGGTTAAACCACGACAGTAGTTACTAACCTTACACAGTGGATCACAGTTAAAAGATATTCAGCCTTTTTGGCTGCAAACAACTTCTTCCTCAAAACTGACTTTCACCTATAAACCACAAAAGATGCAGATACCTTAACTTTCTTACAGCCAAAAGAACATTCGATTTATAATTTGGATTCATTAGCCCTTTCAGGGTAACTGTGCTGTTTTGTAGCCAGAAATTTCAAGTAGTCTAAATTTAATATGAATACCTGAACATGTTTAGTTGGTAAAACTTCAGAAAGTAAGAAAAGATGTGATTTCTATATTGGTCTTACATATTGTCTGTTTTACCAGCCATCCCCATGCCTATGGACTATGTGTCCGTTTCTGCAGATATCCTATAGAGATTAGCAGAAAAGAAGCCCAGATTTGCTCACTGGAGAAGAAGGACTAAGCCGTCATTACTAAACCTTACCCTCTCTTCTTGGTTAGAGAAAAGTTACTCATCGGAGGAATGAAAGCTGCTTCTGTAAATCTTAATCGTAATGGGCGTAAATGAATTTCAAGCCATGGAAGTGAGGGGGTTTAAGCAGCAGTGAGAGATGGGGGAAAAGTAGAACTCAGGAGCCAACATGAATCTTCCTGAATTGTCACTGCCTTGGGGTAATGGAAGAGGTATGACATCTGCAACTGGAAGGAACGTCCATGGGGCGTGACCAGCCACATGGTCCTGCATATACAATGCACTGGGAAATATCATGGACCACATGCTATCTGAGCAAAGGTTTTGTTTGTCTTCTCTACTGCCAAGGGTTCTTGCTGCAAGGTGCTGTGGAAATGAGATGTCAGTGAATGGAAAAATCAACACAGTTTGTTAAAGGAAAAACATTAAGAAAAGAAAGGAAAAGGATAGAAATTAGTATCTCAGTGGAATTAATATTCTGTGGCATTGGAAAGGGAGCAAGAGAGTCAGGAAGCAAAGAGAGGGTCACCAATTAAGTGCCCTCCAAAATATCCATCCTGTAGTGCTTTAGTCTTTCCAACAATTCACGGAGCTGATCCATATCGCTTTCACAGTGAAATTAATCCGTTGGCTTTGGAGAACGTTAAGAAATTGCTGCTTTATATGAAACTCTCAAATATTGATATTCTTTGGTTGGATTTCTGTACCCCGTGTTCTTCCTGAAACTAGATCCATGACATAACCTTCCTCTAGATGATTCACTTCAGAAACATAGCATTTCCTTGAGCCCCTGCTTTCCTTTCCCCTGTTCTGTGCTCCCCGACAACACAATCCATTTCTTGTGGTTTGTTTAATTTGTGTAGTTTTACCACTGAGCAACTGTTACATTTGGCCTGGAATGATGTGAAGAAGATGACTGTGCCTTGTGCACAGAAATTGAAGCAGATTGTGTGGCATAGTAAGAGATTATATTCTTCCAATCAGAGGAGAAGACATGATCCTCCAATTGAAAAGTAAATATAGAATGTTATTCTGAGAAGTACAAGAGCACTTGAATCCAGGCAATATATTTTTTAATTCCATTTCTGGTTCTTAGAGTCTGTTAAAGGTGAATCAGTCACTCAGCTAAAAATGAGAATCACCTTTTGAGATGTGGCAGACGTGATGTTTATGACAGCCAAAATAATTACTCTTTTCATGAATATTTTAAACTTATACATAGATAATAATTTTCTGTGTGTAAAGTGTTCTACAGAGTACTTGGTTTCTATACTAACTGTGGTTTGCTTGTATTCCATAAAGTGACTTATTATGGGAAAGCATTAGGAGAAAGAAAACCATTCAAACCAGAATTTTCTACTGGATCAGTAACACTGACCTTGATTTTCTTGCTCAAAGGTTTTACAAGCACCTGTCTCACACAGGAATCATACCTTTGTGCTGCAGCAGTAGTATAATTCTTGGAAGTCAATCTGTAGAACACAAGATAGAAATTAAGTCCAAATTCATAATCACTGAAATGTTGTCCCCAAGCTTAGAAGAGAAACAAATGAACAAACCCAACTGAAGTCAGAATTGTTTAAAATTCTGACCATCACGAAGTGGAAATTTGTGTGTGATTTATTGCCTGGGTATGCTATTCACAAATGAGAAAGAGTTCAGTCCTGGGAAGTTCCTTTTTTTGTTGGAGAGACTTCAAGACTACCTTAAAAATATGCACACGTTGTTATTTGTTAATTTTCTGTCTGCCTGTATTGGGTATGTTCAATTCATTATGTACCATTAATATAAAGAGGATTTCATTCTCTTGTCAGAGTTGGATGGATTTTATAGATAATTTTCCATTGATACATATTTATGTATTTTAATGACATCTTCATATTTCCAAGGGTGTAGTGATGGATCTAGCAATGCTGAAATGGCTCCAGACATTGGCTATCATTTTATGCACCTGTGGTCTAGTGCAACTGACAGGATCAAGGCATTGGCAAGGAAACCAGTGGGATCTCCATCCAAGGAGACACCAACACCAGCTCCCTCACTCTTCTTCTTTACGACCTGCTACATGAGCCAAGACACAGTGGAACCCGTCGCTTACTTGATGGCTTTACCTTTAAGCAGTAGGACAATGATGTGTGCTGCTCAAAGCAGATTTATGCAGGTATTGTTAAAAGATGACTGTACTTGCATTAATGCTTCCACAGTAATTATCCTGGGAGAAGCTGAAGCTATTGTGGACTGAGATAGTCTCATTAAACTATAGAAGAAATATAAGAAAAAGTACCTTGTAAATGTATTTGCCAGACCAAAAAATCAGTATCACTGTTATTTCATACATTTATTTGGCTTATTTTCTGAAGTTTCTGTCCTAAAGATTCAGGTTATTGTTCAACCACCTAGATTCCCCACCTGAACAGGCTGAACAACTAGCATCAAGATATACGAGAATATTTCATTTAAAATAGAACTTGGATCCAAGATAAGCAATTTATCAGGATGTTGAGAAGAAATGTACCCCAATCTGAACTGACAGAGACTATGAAAATAGTCCAGGGAAACAGGTAACCTCTTGGCTCTCTTAACATCGGCAGGAGTTTCATGTTCTTTAACTTGCGCTTATGTGGTTCATGAAAAATAACCTCCTAAAAGTTGGGTCACAAACACTGAGATTGGTTATGCACAAGCAAGAGGTGATGTTGATCACATTCAAAGAGTTGGCCATGATCTGTAGTCCAATGTCTCTCTGAGGGTCCTGAACTTACCAGTCTCCAAATGGGTAGAATGTGAAGGAGTGATTTGGCAGAACACCACTGAAGAAAGGTGCATGATGCTTCCCTGGTCCAGAGAAGTGTTGTGCCTCTGATACTTTTTATGAAGAATAGCGCACGTGCTCTCATCAGTTGGATTCTAAACAGACAAACAGACTGGAACAGCAAGAAAGGATCAATAAATCCTTCCCACCTTGGAAGATACAGGTTCAAAAAAACTGGTACAGCAATATTTTCTTCATTATGTGCAGCTGGTGGATTTGGCAAAATGAGCTTGTCTTTGACAAAGCAGAGCTTATAGCTTTTACAATGCCATCTGGAGACAGACCTTTCATCACCTTTTTGTTTGGCACTAACACACTACTTACTCTTCCAAAGGGGAAAAATGAATGAGGTTCTGCAGCATTCAGTATTTAAGTTGATGTTTTGTTCAGGGAAGACAATATAAGGTTAAAGACAGAGTGATGGAAAGCTGCTGAAAGTTTTTACCCAAACTTCAAAGAAAATAACAACTATGTATGCCCTTACAAATCCAACTGTAGTTCTTAGAAAATGTTGTTGAAAAAGAGAATAAAAGGTCTGATCTAAAGGAAATGCATTTTAAATAAATAACTTTTCTTCTAGCTTCACCATAATATCTCATGGTATTCCTTAGTAAGATGGAATTTTGATCAGTATCTCTATAGATTCCATAAATTTCTCTGTTTGACCTTGGCTGAAATACAGGATGGTGCTCCTGAAAGTCAAATGTCTTCTGACCACAACCCCATYGGTGGAGCTACCTGGTGGTTCCAGCTGTAGAAGCCTTTTCAGGCATTTCAGTCTCAGGGAGGTGCCATTGCAGTCACGCGTTTGGATACCTGTGGTATTTTGTTCAGCTTTCAGAACAGGTATGACCAAAGAAAGAAAGTTGATTGGCAAACCCATGGCTGTGTGAGTAGTTCACAGACACTTTGTGCGTTTATCCTTTGAGAAAATTCAGGCAGGCCTACTTCAAAATCTTCTCTACTTCTTGGGTGGTAAATGACTTGGACAGCCTTGCTACGGTAGGCACGATCCAACGTTATGCCTTGACATTTGGCAAAGAGTAAACAAAAAAAATGGAATGATTTGGTAGACTTCTCTATGTGCCATTTTTACTGGTCAGCTGACAGACGGGAAAAAAAGAGGAGAAAGGGAGGGCTGAGTTAGGATGGCTCCTCAGATCTTTCATGATGATTCATACCTGAATTCAGTGCCTAGAGGGAAACTTCAGGATGTCAGTACAAAGGTTACACCGAAGGGGTAAATAGAGCTTTGTAAGACATCCATAAATCTTCTCCTGTGATAAAAAGAAGATGAGAATAAAGTAAGTGAAGAAAAAATTCAATGAGAGTACATGAGAGTACATGAGATCAAGCAGAAGGCTGAAAGGGAAGACAGAGTGAATTAGCTTAGCAGTCCTTAATCACTACTCAAGGACAGGCTTAATAGACTTGGATGAGGACTTTGGTGAAATCAGAACTACTTGTTACAGTTAATAAAAACTAAAGCCAAAACCTGAAAACCAAATAATTAGAAACGGTGAAATTGCAAAGTCTGTATCTCAAACTAAGTTTCCAAGAGTTTGGACTAAGGCTTGGATCTGGTTTTGTTCCATGTCTAATAGGTACAAGAGAGATGATTTAATATGTCAGCTGAGCTGAGGTCTGATAACAAAATAAGTCATATTATGGCCAATGCAATCTTTTTTTTATCATAGATCAAAAACTTCTCTGCTTGAAGCACAAGTTTTTCTAATTTAAATAGCTCTGCTGGTGTGTGATCCCTCCTACGTGTTTTCACATGCATTAAACCAGTTGATTTTGTAAGCTGATATTGTTAACAGATGAGTTTCTGTGCACCCATTCATTAGTCAACCTGGAGTTTATGGGTTTTGTTCATGATATGAGTTCAGTTGTTTGTTTTTTTTTTTCTCCTTTGAACTTCATAGATGCAAAGAAGCCCATTGTAAGATTATTGTTTTCTAGCATCAGCACAGAAGGTATCTATCTCTGGTTGTTGTTTGCCTGATAAATAAAGAAGCTTTAAACACATGTTCTCAATGGTGAGCGTATTGATCTAACTGATAGCAAAGTCTGGTAGATAGAATTTATTTACATTTTTACTTCCGACTAACTCTTAAACCACTGGAGTTCATTGTGTTAAATCCTCATTTTTTATGAGTGCATACTTTAAGAATAAGGCCCCACTAAGAAGGAAAGTGCTATCACTTTGAAGCCCTGGCATGCTGCTGAGCAACATTTAACAGACTGCTTTCTCCTGTCAGGAAACTTAATGAGCTGCCTTCTTGGGAAGAAACTGAGTTAAATTTCTGGTTTCTTACTTGTTGGAGAGCAATTTTGTTACACCTGAAAGAGGAAAAATAAAATCTTTCATCCTGTATTCTGTTGTTGGCAAGACATTGACAGACATTGGGCAAATGGAACAAATTTGAACTCCAGACAGTTTCTTTATCTGACAGAGAAAAACAAAACTAAACTAAATTTAAGTTACTATCTTTAGCCCTATTCATATATTTTACTGCTTTACACTCAAGAAATGTGGGGGAATGTGCTCCCCCACTCTCACACAGGCACACTCACACCTTTCTTTATAGTTATTTGTGTTTCTATGTTGCATGAAACCTGGTCCTGGACCAGGACTCCGTGACGTTAGGCACAGCATACACCGAGCAAAAAGGCATTTCCAGTCAAGGGAAAAATATAAACAGATTTATAGGAGAGAAATAAGGAGACCTTACCTGTTAATGTGATACGTAGTGGCCTCAGCACACAGCAAGCTAAGCATTCCCAGTGCTTCAACTGGCTTCGAAGCAGAGATAGTAGGCTTTTAAGAGGAAGGGAAAGGGAAATGATGTAGATTTATGTATGATTACTGGAAGCTCTTCCCAAGGATGTGGATCAGATAGGAGAAAACTGAAAATGCTTGCTTGAAAAATTTGCAACTGGGCAGTGGAGACTGACTGCAATGGAAGGACATCACATCTAATGAAGTGGTGAAGATGGTGGATTGAACGGAGATAAACCATTAGGGGCTTCAAGAGTGAAGGCAGGTCACTTGAATCATTTCAGTGGAGTGGCTGTATGAACTTGTGTCAATCTCTGTATCTCACACATGGAGGCACTCACTTTTGTCAGCTTAACAGGCCAATGCTTTCAGTTGCAGTTTGGAGACTTGTGGTTTATGACTCACCTGCCACAGTATTGCAGAGGTAATACTTTCCTCCACAAACACCCCAGAAATCTTCCTGGACCTCCAGACTACAGCCTTTTCTATAAAAGAAAGAAACAAGATTTCCAGTCCCCAGGAAACAAACTGATCTTCTTGAGGCCAATCTTCCCTCACAAATACCAGCACAGACAGCTATGAGAATGTACTCACCTGCCCATAGTATGAACCTAATTCTCTATATGGGAAAAATGCTGACTTTCCACAGGTACCTCCTAGTAGACTCACTCATTCACACGTTACCATTCTTGTCCTCCCCCCCCGACTCCCCATCACACCCTACTGCGTACACATGCACAGGTCCCAGAAGGGAAACAGCTAAAATAAGTTAATCTTGAGTTTTTAGATACATTTCTGTACTTTTTCATATTGGCATTGAGTCATCCTTAATATTATTTTTCCTCCACTATGTCAGTGACTTCTTCACAGCTGTGAAAAAAAGAACGGTAGACACTGGTGCGACCTCTAAAACTATTTTAGATTTGGAACTGAAAACAAAATCAGACATGTGTCTAGCTGGCTGGTTGAAAGCCCATAGACAGCATATACTTTCCATGCAAGGCTGTCTGATAAATCTCTTCTATCTGAATCTGACTTGTCCTTCATCAGACTCCATTCCAGCCAAAACCACAAGGAGGAGAGAATGAGCTGACACGGAGTACCAGGGGCTCTTCGCATGGTGTATTTGCACAGATGTGCATGAT
The DNA here is from genome assembly GCA_035582835.1 of Phoebastria nigripes. NCBI lineage: Eukaryota > Metazoa > Chordata > Aves > Procellariiformes > Diomedeidae > Phoebastria > Phoebastria nigripes. The sequence goes on along the minus strand of JAYKAV010000367.1, from coordinate 859,988 downwards.
TACACAACTCTTTGGCTCAAAAAAGGGGAGAGTGAGTAACCGAAAGTGGAATACAGGTGGTCTTTGGCTCAAACATCCCCATATAGTTGCACCAGGTATCTCTGTCTTTCTGTCAGCAGTAGATTTCTCCTTAGTTGGCTCTTGAGCAGGCGCTAAATCCCAGAAAATCTTTTATGAGATTTATCAGTTGGATGCAAACTTCGGTCTAATGGGAGAGAATAGGTGCATTGATAAAGCACTCAGAGCTGGAAAAGACAGCTGTGGCAAGAAAGCTGTATAACACACCATTTACGATGCAGAAAGCAGACACAGAATGATCTAGGAGGAGTTGCCATGGACTATATTTATTTTTGCTTTCCTGAGTGACCCACAGGGATGATGTAGTCAGTGCTGAGTGGAAAGTGAGCAAGCAGAGACCTAAAATTTATTCTCTGAGGACTGATCAGTGGGGGAGGTGGGTCTGAGTGCTGATGACTTCAGCTAGAAGATCTCTCTAGGGTTTTGGAGCCTCTAGGCTGGCAGACTTGGATTTCTATCCCAGCCTTGGTCTTAAATCCTTTCTGTGCAATCTGAGACTGTTCACAATGTGCAAAAGCAGAAGGCTTGCATCTGTCAGAGAGGTCCCTTCTGAAAGCCAGGGAGAAGTCTGTGCATTGTAACTAAATGGTAAGATATGATTTTACTGTGAGCCTTTAGCACATCCTGGAAAAGAAGGTAAAAAAGTGTGCTGTGATAAGAAACTAAGAGAAGTTTCGGAGCTAGCATGAGGACTGAAGGAATCAGTTATGAACTCTGCAGCTGGTCTGCAATATGCTGACCTTCAAGTTTAAGAAGTTTAAACTTACTGCATGGAGTAACATGAAAGACTGAATTGACCACAAAGTCAATAGGGAGGGTAACTTGCCCTGTTTGACAGGCTAAGATTGAAATTTGAACTCTTGAGTTGTTTGGAGGGCATTGGCATCAGTATAGTCAAAATTAGACTGGACAAAGTTACAACATGTGGAGCCAGAGTTGTCAAAACGTAAGCAATTTATTATCCTAAGACTTTAATGAAGAGTCACTTCTTTGTAATGTTAAAAGACCCAGAACACAACACAGCAAAACAAAACCCCAGCAGTATCTGAGCAATATTTTGCCAGAACTTGTATGTAGGGTAGAGGCTGGGGGAGGCAGGATCGAAGATTACAGGAAATGTAGGAGTCTGAGAGGGAGGAAAGGCTGCAGTTGTCACCAGCAGTGAAGAAAAGTAAAAGGAGGGAGGATTTGTAACAGGAGGCGAGAGGTTCAAATAAGATGAGCATCAGCTGGCAGCAGACAGCCCAAAAGCAGTGTGTCAGGAAGAGACCTATGTACTGACATGGGGAAGGGGATAGAAACCATGGGGTTTGTTAGCATTCCGTTCCTTGGGAAAACAGCTTGGCAGGATAAAAAGACATTGGTGAAGGTGGAACTTCTTACTGTGACTGTGGCAAGGCTCATAAAAAGACATGTGGGAAGAGCATTGCCCCTTAGCTCAGGGGAAAAAGACTTTGGGGGATCTTTATGCTTCTTCAAACTGGGGATATAGCCTAAAGAAGGTATATAGCTGTGCTTGAAAGTTTGCCCAAGTAATAGGAAAGGCATGTCCTTTTTGGAAACTTGAAATTTTTTCACAGCTCAGAAAATCTTACAGCACTCCCCAGTTACAGTGCAGTACTATCTCAGTGGCAGGCAAGGTGGAAACTCTGCAACCGCTTTTGAACAGAAAGCTTTGCTTTTCACTGTGCCTCTATTACCGCACTTGGATCAAGTCTGAGAACATGGAGATAATTTCCTTAGCCGATAAATAGGCTGTAAAATGAGTTTTACTCAATACTCCCATGCTTCGGAGTAGAACTCTCTCTGACTCCTGGGCCCATCTTTGGCTCCTTTTCACTGGAGATGCAGCACCACAAAACCCTGTACCTCAGCTGTGTTGCCAGATGGTAAGACAACAGGAAATTGTGAGATGGGAATGGGAAACGCTGTTAGCTTGGCGAGCAGATATGCGTTGGGTGCTTTGGTGGTGAGATCAGGCAGTGTCATTTGTAACCATTCACGGCTTCTCACATCTCTTTGGTGACCTTAAGTAGAGACGCAGGTACCAGCACTGCTAACAGCTGAATATGTGTTACGTATCACAAGCGACTGCCAAGGTACAGTAGGTACTGCTACCCCCTTCTGGGTCTGCTCATGTGCTATGCATTTAATATAGACATGCTTTAATGATTCAGATTTTGGAGGCAACGGGTGGCTGACACAAGGAAAACTGATCAAGTAAGAAGTTTTAGCTCAGGCTATTTTTCCAACTTTTCATTCAACCAGCAAGCCTGAAATGTTTGACTTAAAATTTGAGTGTATGAGCTACCTTAGCACTCTATCCAAATAAACAAATTTCTGAAGGGCTGCTTTTAGAAGGAATGCTCTGGAAATGACAACACCAAGATACACATGTTGACTAATCTCTGATTCATTCAACTGCATTTTGACCTGAGCCAAAAATTAAGTTTCAGGGAAAATCAGCAGAAAACCTGTCTCTACCATCCCACTTGTCTCCCTGGAAACACAATGCTCCAGACAAAGGGAGTGCTGGGTCACAAATAATTATTCTGTGAGTCCCCTTTCAGCAGTATTGTTCAGTCCATGTAAATTGCACTGAAGTTTCTCGTATGCTTTATGGGAGGCATTCTGCTAAAGCTCCCTGACACAGAGCCTTTGTCCAGATGGAAGTTGTGGTGGTTGGTGGTCACTGCTCCCTGCCCTCCTCCTTGGCCTCCTTCCTCCATTCGCAACCTATAGAAGAGCCCCTGCTAAGCTGAGCAAAAGCTCTCAAAGCATTAATTACCCCCACTTCCTCACCTTTTGTAGATGAGTTTTTGCATCTTCAGCCCAATCACTTTTACTTATTTTCTTAATTCTCACCTGAAATTAGACTGTAGACTATGTTCGTAAATAGTTAGAGCAGTTCCTGGCACAATTTTGGCCAAGGCCAGCTCACACTGTCTCAGGTGATTCCCAGCCCTGGTGATAGCAGGGGCAGGAGCTGTTCCTCCAGGCAGTCTGGATGTGGAAGAGTGTCTTACCTGCTTTGAAAGACAAGAACAGTTATACAGTATGGTGCTGGGCATTTCTGTGACTGTTGGCCTGTCAATCATGAGCTCTCTTGGGCACATCTACACTACCAGTATAAAGGTAGACTAAGACGTAATAAAGGAAACCTTTATTAGAGAACATGGTCATGAGCCTGGGGAGATGCAACAAGAGGTGCATTTGCAAATAAAAAGTAAAATATATTGCTTTGGCAATATTTGCTCACAGTGTTCCTCAGGTGACACACCACCTCCCACTTGTACCAAACCCACTCCCGCTTTGTACTGGCAAGGAGCAGTGACTCAAGATCCTCTGTGCAGCTCTGCCTCCACTTTTAAGGCAGCAGCTTTTCAGGTGCCAGAGGAAAGTGCTATTGCTTAATCCAGATGTGTGATCAACCTTAGTGAAGACACCGAACAGGCAAAACTTCCTCCTAAGGCCATCAATCACTTGGCTGATCTCTGTATGGATGTTACCAGCCTGTGCAATTTTCCACGGCAAAGCACTTTTTGCTCATCTTTTGTAAAATACGTGTGGGGAAAAGCTTGGAACCTGAAGCAGAGTCCTGCTTGCCTGGAAATAGACGTTAGGGGTGGAAAACAGTTCAAGATTAATTCCAGCTCACATGCAGATGTTTACACATCCAGACCTAGATTTCAATATCTCTGTCTGAAGCTAAATATCACCTTAAGTAGCAAAAAAATCCTTTGGGGTTTACACACATACCTTTATTCATGATTACTAAGTAAATTAAGAGTTCGTGAAAATGAGAGCGATTGTTGATAAAAATAGAAAAAAACCTGTTATCTAAAAACTACTGAAAGTGGACGTGGTGATGTTTCAATGTCTCGGAGAAACAGAGCAGGTCAGAGGTGGGGTTATAGGGCACAACTCTCCTCTATACCAATGAGTAATGGTTCCCAAGGAACTGCTTGGTAGGCCAAGGATCATATGATCAGGTTTCTAAGGATAGAAACATTGTGAACATCTTCTCTGAATTACTGTATTACATGAGCAATGGGACTTCCATATTAAATCCTGTATGAAACATAGTATGTCTTTTAGAAAAACATCCAACCATGATCAGACTGTTACTGTACAATGAGCCGCAACAGTTGATGAGGTGTTGCAATAATTAATTACCTTTTGAGATCAACGGGTATTGCAATTTCCCTGCAAACTGTCTTTGTTGCAACTTTCAGCCGTTTAATCTTGTCTGACCTCTTTTGCTAGGTGGGAAAATGTTTTTTTGTCACCTTTTTTCACTCCATGTCTATGACTCATTTGTGATAGTGTCACCTAAGTATTTCTCACCAGACTGATCCTTTTGAGTCTGTTCCTAGAAAACAGATGCTCAAGTCCTTCAGTCATTCTCATGAACTTTTTTGGACTTCTTTGCCTTTCAAATTTTCACCATGATTTGTGAATACCAGAGCTGGACGTAACATTTCTGTGGTAGTCTTATTGTCCACACCCACCTCCCCCCAGAACCCAGTAATATTGCCTGTTTTTTATGTGACTTAACAGATCTACAACAGAGGCTAAAATTATATTGATCTCAGAGAAAGACATCTTACAAGAAAAGACTTCAAGACTTGAAGGGAAGAGTTTTATGATAATTAATACTTAATTTGAAGCTCCTCCAGCACTACTGGAGAGGAAGTCAGACTTCTGATGTACCCTGACAATGCACCAGCATTTTCATCTGTCTACCAGAAGGCCTTGTAGAGGCTTCCATATTTGGCCCTATTCTAGCTTGATACATGCTTCTGTAGATGCAGTGACATGAGAATCTGTACCTTGGCAGAAACCCCTCTGAGGAAGAGCGAAGAACAGGTACTGCATGAGCAGCCCATGCCACATAGGTCAATGGCATTTCACAGAGCCTTGTATGAAAATGCCACCGTACCATCACATGGTTTTATCCTATTCTAGCCACAGGGGAATACTAAGTGGGATATTCTGTCTTTAATAGACTAAAGGGTGACCATTCAATTTCCACTTTATTTTTCACATCTGGGACTTCTGTAGACATTAATGTTGTGCTGGTGTGTGAGATAATAGAGAAGACTTCCATGGGATTTAAGTATGTTTACTTAATGTTACCGTTATCAAAATATGTATTTATTTTCTCTAGTCTTTCTTATATCATGAACTATGTCATTCTGGGAACAGGTGACTTGTTAAAGAAGACAGAAGAATTATGCTGTCATGTTAAACTATGTAACCTAACTGCGAGGTGCTTCTGATCACTGACCATTATTAATTGAGCCAGTTTTAATCCCAACAAAGCATATAATCAGACCAGAGCATCTTCCTTGTGGACAGTTCAGGCAGACACGTTAGAAAAATAACACCAGTAATAACAGAAGAATTTAGCCTACAGTGCAAAACACAGTCAGAGCTGGGAACATGCTGAAACCTATAACATAACATGTAAATGTCAGCACATAGTTGGAGTGGAAATGATTATAAAAATAATACACAGTGGAATAATTGTAATGTAAAGCCTTGAGGCAGTCCTTCCTATTTCAAGCATTCAGGAGGAAAATGACTGCTGGATTTTCATCTTACCTGTCTGAAATCAAAATGTTTAGGCAGTGATATAATTACTTTCTAATTATTTCAGTCAATCAGTACAATGTTTGGGTTTTTTAATGGAGATGTGTAATTGATAAAAACATTGTTCTTTCCTTTTTTTAAATTCAGTGACAATCTGTGCAAAGATGGCTCAGAAATCGAAGCACTTGTACAAACCTTCTGGTTAGCGATCCCAGAACAGTTTGCGCTACTAAAGAATTAAACTGTACAAATGGCAAGCATTATGATTATATCTCTGTTTCAGGGGATGCTTTTGACCCTGGGTTTGGCTCTGGCTAGAACCTGCCTGGCTCTGTCTCCCCTACCCAGCCCCACTGGTACCTGCGGGTCTGTGCTCCTGCCTGCGTGACCTTTGTAGAAGTCTCGCTCCAGGCGTGAGGAGCGGGACGCTCGCATTACAGCTTCACAGAAAGCCCCTGCCTGGGTTCCAACAGCACCCAGGGCTGACTCACGGCCTCTGCTTTCGCTGCAAAACCATCCTCACCCCCCTCTTAATATAAACATTTAGATGTTGTTGAATCTAAGTGGAAACCTCCCTGGCAAAGCACTGCACTTAGCAGCTTTCCTGAAATCCTCTGAAGACTGTAGAGAGCTGTCAGCACAAGAACCCCTGCAGACCCTCAGGGCAAGGGGCAAATACGGCTCCACAGGGCTGCGGGGACAGAGCTCTCTCGGGGCACCCCCCGACGGAGAGGGGCTTCGGCTGGGAAGGTATAGGCCCAAGCTGAGAATGAGTCTTTGTGCTCTTGTCCCTGCCAAGAGTGTTTTAGTGCTCCTCTTCCTTGTTCTCGGCAGCACCGGTGGGGTACTGCTGGGGTGTGCAGTGGGCTCACGTGCAGTGGGCTGCGGCGGTACCCTGGGATGCTGCAGGGATCTGTGTTACAGCAGTGACAGCTCTTGCGTTTACTGCGGGTGAAGGACGTGCTGGGTACAATCTTCYTGTCAAGCTGGTGTCCTGTTACCGAAACTACGGCTGAAAATTTCAGAGCACTCTGAAAATGCAAATATTTGGGATTTTTTTTTTTTTCCTTTTTCATGGGGATGGGCATATTCCTGTAAATTGCTGTATCAAAAAATGCTGGAGTCAGATATATAAAGTAGAGCCACACATCAGTGCAGGGTGATGAAAGATCTCTATGAAAATGTAGTGGTAGGAAATCTATTTGACATAACCATTAGGCAGTTACTGTACAACCAGAAATGTGTATCTTAGATTAAAAGAATGAAAACAGTCACTGAAAATCCTTCTAATTTTCATAGTGACTAACAAAATGAATCTCCTTCTTACTTAGAGATAAAGATATTAATTTCTATTAATTAAAAAGTTTTTTTCTAGTCTGTTCTTTTAATAATTGTTTCCTTGGAAGCAATATAACTTACTAACATTACAGGGTGCGAGAAAACCTAACCAGACTTTCACTGTAGTTAAGGGAAAGAATTTGCAAAACAAAATTATGATGGAAAAAATGAAAGTTTTGCATTTTGTGTCGTGGTTGGTTGGAAATCCCATGTCCTAATCTATTTTAGACATCTTTAAAAAAAAAAAAAAAAAAGATAAATAATGCATTTAAAGCATTTTAATTTTCTCCATTAATGACAGACAGACAGATTCAAAATGTCTGGCTTACCATAGACATCCTAACTTTTAGATTAATCTTATTCATGAGGTATTTCCTTGGAAAATTCAGATAATTCTTAAAGGATGAAAACTTCTGCTAAAATTATGGTCTACTACATAAACTAATACACTATTTTTAAGTTACTTTCATCCTACTTTCACCCTATTTCAAAAAACAAACTAAGGTTACCCAATCATAGTGTCTGTCTGTCTCCCAACCCTACACCTTCTAATCCCGTTGGTCAAGTTCAGTCAAATTTGATAGAGAACTAAATACTAAGTTCTTACAATACTAAAATACTAAGTTCTGATTTTTGTGTTCAAATGAAAGCCCATGGGAGATTTTACTCATAGTATATAAGTCAGAGTAAAACTAAAGGAATGTTGCAAGAATTATTTTCATTTCATTTTCAAGTGTTGATATTTTAACTCTTTCCTTTTTTTTTTTTGAATATCCATTTCAGCAAAAGATAAAAGCTTTCCTTGACCTGGTGGGGACAAAGATACCAACGATGTTTATGGCACTTCTCTTCCTCTCAGCTTAGATTTTCTATCTGCATACTTGGGATGAGAGTACTTTCAGAGTTACAAGGGGACAAGGAGTTAAAACAGAGTAACAGTTGTGAGACTCAGAATGCTAACTGCAAGGGTAGCCTAGTGGACTGTCAGTTGGTGAATGATGGATGGATGAATAGATAGACAAAGAGATAGGAAAGAATGTAACAATTTTGGAAATTAATTTCTTAATTATAGTTGTATTGAGGTAAATAATAAGCTGTCATACATATTTCATTATTTTCTACTTTCCTGGAGTAGACAGATGAAAATTCAGTATTTAAAACCCACAGTTCCAACAGATGTGGATAAAATATTTTGATCTGACAAGGTTTTACTAACTCTGCACCTCCCGTGGAAATCTGTGTCCCCAACACAGGAAGTCTCGTGCAAGATATCTAAAGATACTGAAATGACTTGATAGCATGTTAAAATGCAGGTTAAATACAATTTCCAGTTTAAAGAGCGATGTTAATCTGACCCATGTTGAAATACAACAAATGTATTTAATAGCTTTGAAATCCACAAGCATTTATAACAGAAGAAGAAATTACATTCTCTGTTACCAGAGGATCCAGGTCCCCAGGGCTGGTATAAATCAGAAGAGAAGCAGAGGCATCAAGCAAAGTTTTCTTAATTTATGTCATTTAAAAATTTAATCCACAGGCTTTTATGTTAACAGACAGTATAGTTTATGGTTTTATGTATTCCTGACTGTTTTCCAGAATTGTTTGTGCCTTTCCTTAACAGAGACAAATGTAGGAGGAACAGGAAAAGTCCTGAAAACAGGAAAAATTCCAGTGAAGACATTCCAGTCAGTTCCTAAGTTCAATGAGAAGTTTAAGAATGCAGTTTTGCCTTTGAAACATAATACCATTAATTCAGTCTTGAAATGCGCAGGTGAGACCGCCACTGCAGAAGAGCGCGAGGGTACAGCCTGTGCGATGCTGAGTGATCTTCTGTTTGTTGCTACACCTCACGCGCCTCTGCGGCATCCCCTGCAGAGATCAAGGCCCGTCCGTTTGGTAGGAGCATCACTACCGACATCCAAGTACAGCCGAGCGGGCCTTCTCTCCCAGCATCTCCATGGACAGCCAAAGGCACCTTCCAACTGGCAGAAGTGTAAGTCACAAATCAAGCAAGGATGCGTGTTTTCTCATGCCAGAGAGTCAGGCTATTAGTCCAGGAAGAAATGTCAGGAGAAAGATCACTAACATTCCTCCTAGCAAGGGGAAGAAAAGGGAAGAGTTAAGAAAAAAAATAGAAAAGAAAAGGACTTACGGTTCAAGAACTATTAAAACAGCAAAAGCAAAGGGAAAGAGCTCAGAAACAAGCAGTAAGCCAGCAAAGGGTGTGCAAGGCAGAAGAATAACATAAAGAAAAGCAATCATGCTATAGGGACATGGAAGATGAGACGATCAGATTACCAGCCTTTTCTGAGGATGACTTGTGCCTTCCAGAGTGTGCTTGCTCTGGCAGTTGAGCCCTCCAGATAAAGTTGACTCATCACATTCTGAGCGTAAGCTGTTTAAAAATAGTTATCATAAGCTATGTAGCTATACATGTTGATGATGTATGGTGGAAAGTCATGGACGAGTAATGGTCGTACCGTAGGATATAAATAATTAGAGCCACATTAACATAAAATTCCTGTGCGGTTATACATCATGTGCATGTGATTACCAAACAAACAAATTGTACATCAGCGTACATCAAAGCATGGGTTAATAATTTTCCCTTTTTTGAGAAAAATTGTAAAAATGTAGAAAACAGATGCTCAAAGAGAGCATTAGAGAAGGATACTGGAGTCAGAACATACATCATACACACTCAAAAGAGAGAAGGAGAAAATCAGCTCAAAATAAAAACAAATGATGTAACCCTAGAGAACCTAGTTTATAAAAGCTATTGAGGACAGATGACTAGTGCTCTAACTGTAAATAGTAACAATTTTATGTTAATACTACTATGAATAGTATGAATGATACAGAGAAGTAAATGACAATATATCTATTACAGCTAAATGGATACTAGAAAAGAATTTACTCACAAATAGTTTTGAAACTCTTCTTCTGCTGACAACAGTGGTGGTTTCACTTTTCTAATCTCATTTTCAGAGTGGTTTAGTGCTCAGCAAAAGGCTATAACATATCCCGGAAGGAGTCCCCTTTAGTGTCAGATATTTACTGCTTATGAATAACAGGATAGATTTCATCCAGCTGGGTCTCCTGAAGGAATATTTGTCAGCAGAGTTCTCCGTCCTGAAGAACAAGTGGCTCAGTGATGGAGCTATAAAAGAAGCCTGTGAAGGCTTGCAAAGGATCGTGCACCTTCACGTGGATGACAGTAATCTTAGGAGCATCCTGGCAGATCTGCCCACTGCCCTTGCAGAGCTGGGGCTAGGCAGCGGCAGCACCCGCAGCGTCGCAGAGCGGGCTTGGACTCAATGCAGGAACCTGGCGGCAGGTGAGCCTCCACAGGAGCAGGTTAACCCACCAACCCTTCCCCAAAGCGGCGTTTCACTCCCTAACATCTTTGCACATGATGAACTTCAGGCAACTGAGGAGCATTCATTCCCACAATTCTCCTCCTCACCCTTAAGGAATTATATTTAGCAGCCAGTAAAATCTCAGTAATTCCTACTGATGTCTTCAGTGAGGTGTCAGAGCTAGAAAAGCTTGATCTCAATCACAATCAAATTACTGAGAAGTGCATTAAGAAGGTGGTTTTTAGTAACATGATTAACCTGGAAAACCTGAACTTGGCAGAGGATTTGCTTACTGGAGTACCTCAGCATTTGCCCTCATCTCTGAAAGAGCTCAGGCTCGACAAAAACCTAAATGGTTTTAGTGAGGCAAGAGGCATTTCTGAAATTAGAAAATCTCACTCAGCTTGATCTCTAAAATAATAAAATATTCCATATAGCATGGAACATTTAAGGGCCTGCAAGGTCTCTTTCCCTTAGATTTAAGTCATAACAAGTTATCAGAAATTCATCGCCAACTTCTTATCACATTACAGTCTCTTTTTCTCTTCGATACTCATATTCAGTCTATGCCAAGGGACTCTTTCTCTGGCAGTCATAATGTTGAGAGCCATCTTCTTCTTGCATGGTTAGTGAATAACCAGATAAACCTTGATAATGTTGATGTGTGTGCACTTAGATGCCTGTAAGGCTATCAGGAAGTCCACTTTTATTAAAAATATGTTAAAAAGGCAAGGGAGAGCACATAGAGACATCAGAGTGGAATTTCCTTTAGGTGGAAAGGGTGGATAGATGTTAGCTTTTCACCTCTGCTGATCCAATAATAAACAGTTTAAATAAATAAAGTTAATCACAGTCACAAGAGTTGGAGAACACCAGATTTATTTTAAAGTATTTAGCAATAGTGTTTTTAAAAATCTCTATACTCAGAGTCTCCTTGAGGTAACTAAAGTGAAAATACCTTGATCTTTTAATTGCTAAGTGAAGTAAGAACTCCCTCATGTTTACAGTCCATGTTATGCAATTGACACTTTGCATATTTGCAGTTAAAAGATGTCCTGTTTTTTAAAAATATCCCAAACATGTCAAAAGGGGAATTCCCTGCATACCCAGATTGAAAGTCACTGATAAGTTCAGTGCTGTAGTATGTCATTGCAGGGATTCATCAGATTTTTTTATTGCTATATATTTTCTAAGTAATGTTGCAGCTTTTCCACTACAAAAATCCACTGCTGGTTATAGTAGGAAATATTCCAGACCTCTCCTGCGTGCATTTAGTGCTTACAAAAATTTAGATATATTTTTAGGTATTAGTTTCATATTCATTTTACACACACAACAATTTCAACATATATGTGTTCTCTCTGATCCTGTAGTCATTTGGGGTGCCAGTAGTGATGCAGCCTTCAGCCTCAGGGCACTTGAACAGGGGGACTGCACAGGGGCACCTAAATTTAAAACATAATTGCCTTTAGCTCTTTCTGCAGCCAACAGAAACAGGTTAGCACTTAAAACCTGATCACCTTCTAGAAGTCCCTGGAGTTAGTGAAGGTGAACATGGGCTCAGGTGTCTGTGAAACAGTGTTTGAGGGAAGCAATCCTTGTTTGATCCACATCTCAGCTGTCAGGTGGATATAAAGCCTTTCCCCCCGCCACCATACGCTAATTCACTCCAATGGCTGTTGCTGCACACTACGTTCCCAGTGCATCCCTGCTGCAGGGGTAGGTACAGAAAAGAGCTGGAAAGAGATCTCCAACCTGTGTGTCTAACATTTACTTCTCAGCCTCGTTGAGGTTTCCTGTTGTAAGGCCGTCCTCCGCCGTGGTAGGGCGGGTGGGCTCCTGCCAGCCCTAGTGCCACCTAACTGGTCCAACTGCCAACTGAAGTACCTTCAGCTCTGTTGATGCAGAGGATGTGTTTTTTCCATTTTGGGGGAAAAAACCCACAAACCCTCTACTTTTAAAATTGTTTTCAGCTTTTTTAATGTTTTAAGCAAATGGGAAAATTAAGGAGGACAAAAACTGCAAACTGGAGCTCTTCCAAGGTCTGGATGCTTCGAGGTAATCAGGCTGCGCTGTGCTTCGTGCAACAGCTCTAGGATTGCAGACCGGGAGAGGAGAAAAATGTAACCTGCATCAACCTGATAATGAGCTTAGTTCTACAATTTCCAGGTGTGCGCTGGGCATGCAAATAAACCAAAACCTAATCACCTCGACTTAGGAACTGAATGGAAACAGACAACGCAGAAATAGTAGCCTTAAAGCATGAAAGACTTCTCATTTTTGGGGGAAGCAACAACAACCAAAACCCCAACAAAAACCAACACACGCACACCACCCCTCTCACAAAACCCCAAACTCTTTCCTCTTTGGGGTGAATGAGAATTGCAGACACCACAGCCAAACCGTGGAGTTTCACCAAACTTGTGACACAGAAATGCATATGCTTAACATCGCAGTTCATTGACAGTACTGATTAGCAGCAGGGGGATGTTTTACTATCTGTTAAGAATTGCGCTGTTTGCCATTAATCAGTGACATGCCCTTTTAAACATGCTCTCTGCCTGTCTGCACAAGATATAGGACAGAGCATCAGTCCTGGAAAGAATTAGATACACAGATAGACCTAAATGGCTAGCTGAAGATTTACCTGTCTAAAGGGAAAGCTGGTGGAAAAAACAGAGGCAGCTTTTGGGCTGTGATTTAACAGCCCGTATGGAGCGTGGCTCCCCCGCAGTTGTTCCCATCGGTTGTAATTCAGTTTCTCTTGCAGTCCGGGGGCAGGTTGAATTCCCAGGTGCAGCCAACACAGCTTTCAGCTACACCTTTGGATAGAGGCAGCAGAATGGTATTGAATATCTTCCCTTGGCTTTCTTAGGGCCTACTCAGCTACAATTTTCTTTCTTTTTGGTCCATTACTAATTAAAAGGAAATGGCACAGATTCTCCTTTCCATCCCATCTACAGGAAGGGATGAGGGGCTTCCTCACCAGGTTTTCTGAAGGAAAAGCTTTGGACCTTACCGTGTTCCATGTTTATAAACCTGGGAGGCCAGTATTCATTTGACCTTCCCCATGAAAGCATCATGCAAGGAAATTTCAGCAGCCCGCATAGGCAGAAGAGCCAAAATACAGCCAACATAGGCTATTTTGCTAGCAAGCTGCAGGATTTGGGGGAAGACAGGTAGCACACTGGAGGCAAGTCATATGCACTGCCAAAGTCTATAAGGATTTTGTGGGAACCCYGAGCCAAGAGAGAAGCAGCAGCGTGCTGTTACGGCTGGCATGACCAGCTCAGCTTCTTCACCCCATATCCGAGGAGGGATCTCCCCATGGTTAAAATGGGCAGAGCTGCCTCTCCCATACATTAATGGGGGTGGGAAATTCTTCATTCTTTTGTTTTGGTTTGTTTGTTTGTCCTCCTCCTCTTCTTTGAATGTTTGAAATGGGTGATTTCTTTTTGCCTGCATGGTACTGGCGATTTAATGTGCAAGACAAGGGAAATTGAATCTTCCTTCCCAAACAGCAGGTGGTGGTGCTGGGTTACGCAGAGCGCTTGAGAAACTGCTTACAGATGTTGCTTCGTTGTTGAATAACAGGCTGGAAATGGATGCTAAGCAAACTTTTCTCCTTTTTTTTTTTTCCCTCCCTATTGGAGGGTCACTTAATGTTTACCCCTGTTCAGTAGGTAGTTTAACAAATGTTTGAAAGTGTGTTTTAAAAATAAATCTTGCTAAAATAAATACTCTGGAATTTGGGATAAATATAGCTCACAGTATAAGATGTTATTAATCCTCTAAAAATCTTGCAAGCTTTCTGTCATATTTTTGTGAAAACTGATAAAGAAGTTTTGTGTTTCTTAACTTCTGGAATAGTTTGATTACGTTTTTCATTCATTTTCCAGACTAGTGTTGTGGGGTACGTGTTTGCTCTCCTTTGTTCAAGAAGATCGTTCTTTCCCCCCCTCCCCCATTTTTTTTTATAAATACAGTTCAAGTCTACTTTTCCCCTTGGGAATTAGGAACACTGTGCAGTGTTGCTTATTTGTCAATGACTGTTTCATGTTGTTTGCAATACTGATCCCCTCAATATGAAACCTTTTGCTAATTAAATATAATGCAGTAATAAACCAAGTTCTAAATGAGTTTTCATTATGTTTTTCTGTTACTTCTGACTGATTGGTGCCCTTACCTTTCTCACCAGAACCATTATCTGAAATTATCATTCTAACAGGAACGCTGTAAACAGTTAACAACATATCATTTTGAAGCCATGTCTGGAGTATCACAGTAACCCACACATCAACCAAAGAAGCCTGCACGTGAACAGCTTCATCATTTTTTTCCCCCCACAAACAGTGCAGGCTTCGCCCCAACATATTTTTTTGGAAACCTGTTTGAATAAGATTTAGGCTGGGTTTATGATTTAAGGTTTTTTGTTTTGGTTTGGGGTTGTTTCCCCCCCCGCCCCTCTGTCCTGGAACAATAGTTAAATAAACATTGCTGTGGCTACAACAGCCGTCCCAGTTACAAAATGATTGCGTTTTAGTAGCCTATTAAAGTATATATGTGACTTTATTCAGACCTTTTGTATTTCCAAAAATTCCCTCTTGCCTGGGCAAAAGATAGCTAGGAAAATGTGCATGTGCCAGTACTGGGCTTACATAAACCCCTTGATGATAAAAAAAGCATACGCAGGGAAACACCTCTGCAGTGGCGTATTGGCCCTCAGCTACTCATATATACRGTATGGCCCAGGACTGAGGCAAAAAGGAAACACAGATCCCATTTTATAAGATTTTGACAGACTCTTTCCCCATGTTGGACTGCAAATTTCTTCTGCTATGTCTCTGTTTAGAACATGACTGCAAATACAATAATCCAATATTTTATATGGTTTTGGCTTACCTGTACAAAATAATGTCATGCACAAAGTAACCAGAGAAAGCGGTTTTATCAACAGCATAAGCTAACCCCAACTTTCCCTGGGCTCAGTCATGCAAACAATTTCATTATTGCTTTGCCAAGAGGTTAGAGAAATAGCTAGCAGAGGCTCCTGCGTAGTAGAGGCATGTTTGCAAGCRTTCTGGGCAGGAAGGATGATCTTGTGACTCAGGCCCTGAGTGTCCCAGATGTACCACAGATTTCTCACACAGACTAGTTAATCTTCTGGGGCCGTGTGTTCAGCTGGTATAAATCAGCACAGCTCCAATAAAGTCAGCTCAGCTTTCCAGATTTTCTGCAGCTGAGGTTTCTGACCCCTTGCAGATCAGTTGCCTGTCTGTAAGGCAGAGATATTAACACTTCCCTGCCTCATACACTGCAAAAGGATCAGCTCATTAAAGTTCATTTGCCACTCATGTAACACAGTTTGAGAAGCTGCAGAAATGCCCTTGCAGACAAAGAAGCTTGGCATCCCAAGTAGGTCTTAAAAAGATTTGCTACAGATAAAACTTTTTTGCTAACAAGGGGTTGATTAGGATTTTGTGTCCAAAAAAAAAAAAAAAATCCCCAAACCTCCAGAACTTGTCAATTGCTCATCATTCAAAGAGGAAAGCAATTGTAATTTGGTGGTCCTGCCTAAAATAAGTGCTGCTAAGCATGGACCTCAACAGGAGGAGCAACTCAACATGGGCTGAAACAGGGGAGAATTTTAGCAAAATGCAGCCCTCCTGTAAGGCTGCTTTGGTTCCTCACTTTACCCGTTTGGTTTGGGTTGGGCTCCTCCAGTGTTTTATGTTGGCAAAGCCCTTTTTAATATTAAGTAATACAAAGGAAACTCGATGTCTTTTTGCTGCAGTTACCGAGCAATTATGGGCTCAATTCTTCAAGGAATTGTAAGCCTGTGGGTGGTCTCATTGATTTCGGGACTACTTGTGTGTTTCAAACTGGGCATGCACTTGTGTATCTTTTTCAGCTGGGCCCTCCTAGAACTGCTGCTGAGATTTCCATTTTAGAGTCACTTTACAGTCTCTAAAATTATTACTGGAACGGCCTCCTCCTCTGGGCATCGCACACACCGGCAGTCTGCCTCTGTCTTCTGACTGATTTAATGCCACAACACTGAGTCGTAGAATCATGGCAGTGTTTCCATTAAATCCACACTGAACTGCACATTTCCCAGTATTTATCATTTAACTACTGCATTCATTCCAAACTATGAAAAGAAATACTGAGATTGACTTCCTTTAAAAATGCTTATTTCACATCAAGCAGGACAAAGTCATGAAGATATATATGCACTGAGTAAAACAAATGATCTGACAAATCTTCCCTCAAAAAAGTTAAATGTAGCTAAACAGAATTCCTACGTGGTAAGTGTATTACAGGGCTTTAAATCAGAGCACATGGAATAGGCTGAGCTGCAAGCAAAGAGAAAACCTTGGTTACATATGTTCAGCTGGTAATGTGTGCTTTTATGCTTTCCAGTGTCCTGCTGGGGTTCTAAGAAAATATTTACAAGATGCAAATAAAATGTAAATGGAATCATGTTTCCATGAAGCAAAAAATGAATGAACAACATCCATGCAGCTCATGCAGTTTTACATACTGCACCAACGTTGCCTTATGATCCTCTAGGACCTTTCTTTGCACAGAAAGCCGATTACCTGAAACGTACTACTGCTGCTTCTTCCTTTTTTTTTTTAAACAGACATTCTGTTCAAAATTATCTTGCCTTGCAACACATGCCTTTAGATTTTATCTCTTCATCATCTAAACAAACCCTAGTTTCTGAGATGGCTTTCCATTTCCACAGGTGTTTCTTATCAGTTCCACATTTTCTTCTGACAACATGAAAAAAAGAATCATATGTCCCTGCTTAGTAGCTGTTGCCTGACCCAATACTAAAGCTTTTCTGAATGCAGAAATGTGTTGCGTGGCTGCTGTAATATCTCTATACCCCAAGGGTCTGCTGCTGCTTTCTTTTTTACAGCTACAAAGAGTCACATGCTTGGCCCTCAGCACAGAGGAAAATTCGATTCAGAGTCAGAGAGGAAAGATGTGACCTATTTAAACAGTGAAAAAAATGTAATTATTAGGTATTGTACCTCATTATCTTGCCAATCCAATTATTTATTTACAATGTGTTGGGCTGTGGAGTATCAGGGCTTCTATTACTGTTTCTCCTATGTGGAAGCACATGTCGTACAAAGGTAATAAACCAGGTCTCATAGCAGCCACATGGACCCAATGGTACTTTTCTTGGTTGAAGCTTTGCTTTCCTGCATCAGTGCCTATCCTTCACCTTCTGGCACCTCAAATCTGCTCCTTCCATCCTCCCTCCTAGAAAAGAAAAAGATCACTTCATACAAGTGAMTTGATATGTTCTGGGTTCTCAGACCGCAACCGCAGCAAAGCACACAAGTACCACTAGTGTGTGAATTTAATCCAGCTTGTTTTACATTTTTAAATGTAGAAATGGGAAGACACATACTGGGAGTATGCGATCCTTCAAATGACTTACATGGTATATTCATATCTCCATCTTACATAAGCTATCATAAAAACGTGATCTTACAGAAAATAGATATCTACAAAGCACCTGCAATTCCTTGTGTCATTCTGAATCTTTGATATGTACTTAAGGTACTTATTAAAATACTTGTCATTTATATAAATGAACCCAGACAGTAAAAAATGCTTTGTAATAATTTTGGAGTAATAAGTATAATTAGATAGGAAGCTTTTCAGGGCAAACACTGTGTTTTACTGCCGATTATAATTACCTAGGAGGCTTCAGTCTTAACAGGTGCCCTCATCTGCTATACCGATTGAAATAAATCATCATTCTCATCACCCTCCTGCAATCTAAGTCAGAGAAACAGCGTGCTATGTTTCTGCAGTGCTTGCAGCGTCCAGGCAGTTGTGCAAGGCTGGGGGATGTGCTGGCATTAGCCGGCTGTCCCCCCCGGCCCCAGGCCACCCTGTGCCTTCCCGCCCGGCAACGTGGCCGGCAGAGCCCGAGCAGCACAACCCTCTGGAGGCTGCAGCGCCGCCAGGATTAACAAAAGTTCACATCATTGTGCTGAAGGGGCTTCTGGAGCCAAGTACAGGCTTTTCAGAGATATTATTCAACTAGAGATTTTTTTAGCAAAAAATTGGTATTTTTTCATAAATGTATGTGAAACTAAAATTCTTGCAGTGGCAACAACAGGGGGGACAATAGGGGAAGCAGCAGGTCGGTGTTCAGCTGAGTCATGGGGATTACCAGGCTTCAACATAACTAACAAGCTTTATGAGTACAGCTGGTTTCTGTACATTTGCACTGTGAGTCTTGCAAACAAGTTTGTGTAGCTATCCAAAAGGATGGCTCATGTGAACAAAACACATCGTTTAAAACACAAGCAGCACATTGTTTCTATCGGTTGTACTTTCTTTGTCCACATATTAGTGTAATAGTCTCTTAATATATTCTGAAAAACAGAACAAAACTTCTCTCCCCTCCTCTCCCCACTGAAGATGACTGGTGAGATTGCTTATCTGACTTCARCAGCTCTGTTTAGTTCTCCATTTCATGCTGGTACTATTTCAAAGGTAAGGTAGAAGGGGAGCATCATAGAATTACCCTCCTGGTCTGAAGTTGTCTAAACCCCTCGTGACCAGCAAAGGAATAGTCCTAAAGGCCTGAACTAAAGTCCTATAACACAAAGTGTTAGGACTGTCCGAGCTCTAGTGGTGCCAGCGAAGGGYGATGACATTCAGCAGCATGCCTCTGGCTGCCTGGCAGGGCCCCAGGGATGCACAGCCAGGGGAAGCCCAGCTCCATCACAGCTTTGCCTCTCCGGGGTGGCATAAGGCACTCAGAGTACAGCTGACCCTGCTGCCTCTTTCTTCATTCATACCATTTCCAGGTGCGAAGAGGGAGCTTGGATAGAGTTTCTGTTTCAATCTTTGTACAAACGTGTTACGCAGGACCTCCTGTGCGTGCTGTCGGTCAGAAAGGAGGGAGAAGTGAGATGTTGCATACCACTGATCTGATCCCTCAGCTTTCGCACCAGCAGGGATCCAGGGAAGGGGCTGCAGGTTTGCAGGTGTGGGAACTGATCAGAGGCTGGTTCACATTTAGGGACCGGCCTTCAGCATGGGGCACACAGAGGAAGAAGGGCAATGAAACACCCCGTTTTGCAATGGCAGTTTAGCTGCTGGTGGCAGCCTGGTTCTCCCCACTTTGCAGCACATCAGGAAAACTTCCATGTCATCCCGCGGCAGCAGCGTCAGTCCCTCAGACTGCTACGCTTCCTTCAAACGTGTTTTGTTTGCTTGTTCCCCTTACAAAAACACTTCTTTTCCAGAGCTTGTTTTCACATCTGTGGAAACCAGGCACAGACGCTCACTCGCGGACTTCAGGAGAGGCTCACTGCTGAATAACCTGTACTTACAGTGCATGCTGCAACGGCCCAGATAAATAACGGGAGCATTTTGCTGTGCGAGAGGAGTTATGAAACCTGCGGCGCTGCTGTATCCCATCCGTAAGTGAGGTGGCGCTTGTGCAGTCCCGCTCCCTCCCTCTCCCTGTCGCGGAGCCAGGGGAGCCAGGCGGACCCACGGGCTGAGCTCGCTGCTCCGCACCAGCCCCAGCTCCCGGCCAACGCCGGAGAGGACGGCCAGGAGCCGAGCAGCCCTTCGCCAGCTTACGTGGCTCTGGGAAATGGAAAGTCCTGTTTACTTTTGGCTGCGATGGGGCTTTCATGTTTCTAATGAGACAAATTTCTCCCTGTGCCTTGCTTTAACTTGCTTGATAAGTCTGAATGGCCATGTTTTTCATCCTAAAAATAAACAATTAAAGAAAGCTAAACAAACAGAAGGGAGAGAAAGAACTCCTTCCTGTTCTCACAGCTAATCTCTGCAAAAGTTAAACATGCTTATCAGCCAGCTGTGCTTCATTATTATCTTTTGCTTCCATCTTTTGTCCCAGTCTGCAGCGGATGCAGGCTGTCTGGTTTGTGTCATCCAGCAGTTTGCACTGACTGGTTCTGATAAAGGAGCCATCAGCTTCTCGGGGGAAAAAAAGGTAGAAGGCTTGGAAAAGAGTAAATGTGATAACAAAAAGCCTGCTGCAGAGACCAGAGAAGTCATGAAACACATCCTCACTTCGGCGCTGAGGAGCAACGGATGTTCCCACCTAGGCAAGCAAGATCAATGCCTTACATGTTTGCTCAGGTATTAATCCTGTCATTACATTAAAAAGGGATGTGCTGGGATATGCATGGATCTCAGAGCCTGGCCACATCTGGTTACACTGTTCATGCCAAAGTGTTTCAAGTTTCAATGGAGAAATGAAATCCTGAACAAGTGATTGAGTGCTCTGTGTTTCTACCACCCCAGCAGAGTGAAGGGACTGCGTGGCTGGTGGTGGCCCTTGGTGATTCACGCTTGGATCGATGAAGGGAGAGTGGGATCCTAGGCAGGGATGTGTGGGGAAAATGGCTCTTCTCCACACGTCTAACAGCCTTCGGGTAGGGATTGGGTGTTGGTCACGCTCAGGGTCGAGGGGGCTGTGCGCTGAGTATTCTTGGCTGCTGCAAAAAGCAGAATAGAGCAACCGTGCAAGTGCTCTAATTTATAGCGTGGTCCTGCCAGGAATGTGAGGAGATGCAAAGGTGTGCTACAGGCACTTTTGCCCTGCTCCATAGCTGCCTCTTCCCCTGCCCTGCACACATGTGCACTGAGTCTGCTGTACCATACTGGCTGGAAGAGAAAGCAGTCGCACATTAGCAGACCCTTGGTTTTCAGAGAACAAAATGAAAGCTGATAAAATGTTGTAAAAGAGTTGTGTGACCAGCTGGAGCTCCTGCCCTTTCAGGACTAAGGCATGGATGCAGGGTGGAGTAGGCGAAGTCTGTTTTGGAGGGGGACACACAGCCCGTTTAGTCTGATCTCCTGCTCGGACTGGAATTTAGGGGGAGAGGGCGGGATGGCAGGGGGAGCCCACCCCTTTCCATAAACACACCAGTGCTTTCCAGTTTTAGTGTGTGAGGCAGCAGCTCGCAGAGCCGCTGGCCCAGCCATGCGCAGGACGGCTCCAGCCACGAAGGGGCGGTGTTGGGGCTCGCAAAGGCACCGGTGGTGCTGGCAGCAAATTTGGGGGAAACTCCTGGGGGAAAATAGGCAGACCAGTTCTGAATTTCTCGAGCTGCAGGGCAGTTCACAGGCACGCTGAAGGTTTCATGTGCGCTAGCCCAGGTTTTAGCAAACTCACGCCAGTTTGTGGCTTTGAACGGAAAAATCACACTCAGGTTTGCTGCTGCAGAAGTGTCTGAAGATGGAGTGGGGAGGGGGTCCTTTGTTGTTTTTTTTTAACCTAGATTATTCCTTTTGCATTTCAGGGTTAAACAAAACCAGATCTCGAAATGAAATGCAGAGGGCGAAGAGAGAACATGGATGTTGATCAAAAGAGGAGAGAACACTTACTTAAAACCCAGGGCCGCACAACTATGGTTTCCCAAGGAATGCCAAGGTTTCCCAGCTTGTGGGAGCGTCTATTTCAATGAACGTGTGGGAGCACAGGCGGCTGGGGGGCTGGTGGCCACGAGCAGCCTGTCTCTAGCTCAGAGGCTGCTGGACCATGAGCACCGGGAAGCGGTCAGCATGTGCTGGTTCTGCGGGGCACTGGGCAGGGACCTGTGGTGGTCCTCCCCATCGCCGCATCCCCAGCATCCTCCCCAGCTGCCTGGTGTCCAGGTTGGCAGTCCAGGAGGGAGGTGAAAAATTAAAAGTATTGGTATCTAAGCTATACACTTACTCTTGCAGGTAGGGCTCTCAAGCCAGTCTCAGAAAGCTTTTAACTGGATTTGATGTGTGTTTTTTTCCCTGCTGTGGCTTTGCAGAAGACTTCTTCAGGGCTACAGCTGTCCAGTTTTACCAGCACTGTAACTTCTCATATCAACAACCTTCCATGTATTTTATAGTAGGCTTTGTAGTCACCACATGCCACAGAAACATTGTTGACCACTTGCAACATTCAAACCAGCTAGACTGTATTCATCATCCTATTCTGGGAAGACCTACAGAATGGAAAGGTCACAAAAAGTCTTACAAAAGTGCACTGTCTTGAAGCATGTCTTACCGCTGCTTTGGATAGAAAGGGATCGTTAATATACCACGTAGCAGGGACTGGAAAGAATTGTGCATGAAATGACAGAGGAAGGTTTCTGATAAATTACTGCCCACGTTATAACTTCATGAGATAAATATGATGCTTTTTTATATACTCTTTCTTTGAATGTTCCATGCATTTAGCTTTGGAGAGCTTGTAAACTACCACTTTATTCATTAGTTTGCAGCTGAAATAAAAATTAAAAAAAAAAAAAAAAGAAAAAAGACTCTGTAATTAAACATTCAGTTTTACAAATCCTCCACAACATATCAAACCCCTGTTTTCATCGTACTGCCAGAAGAGTCGAAACACAAGCTTGTCCTCTCACCCTGCATGAGGAACTCTGTTCTCTTGTAACAGCTGTTAGCAGAAGCTGAGGGGCGGTCATGTTTATCTTGAGAAGAATTTTTGGCAGGGCTCGCTCTTGAAGTTTGGGTTCAAATACTCCTCTGTCTCAAAAAGAGTATCTGGTTGGGGGGAAGGACTGGCCGCATGGAAGTGAGTGAATGTGATGAAAAACTGGTGAACCTGTCTCAGGGACCACCGCAAGGTAAAACTCTGGGTAGCTGGGCAGTTAACTGAAATTAGAGACCCAATGACAAAAGAACCAGCCCGGGAAGTAGCTGCTGAAGAACAGGACTTTTGGAAAGGTGTGTTGTGCAGCAGTCAGGAAGGGGAGATCTCTTTACTGGTCACCTGATGGATGTTGGGAAAGTTCAAAGATCAGAACGGGTAGGGATAGACATCGCTGTCTTACGCTGTAGGTGTTCCACGTCCATGGACATGGTCGTGTAGTCCATCTCTCTGATTCAAAGTCCACTGAAATAGTCGGAGAAAATATATCCTCATACTGCCGTTGACCATAATCTTAGCATGGGGAGGTTTGAAAAGTCACCTCTTACTGCTGTCTACAGACATGCAAACACTGTTTGTTCATAGTAGCCAAAGTGAGAGGCTGCCTACATTTCTTTCCTTCCAAGCCCAGATCAGTAACCTGCACTTTCTCAAGAAAAGGAAATGAACTAGATGTTATTTGCTTATGCCTCCCCTGGATAACAGTCTCATCTTTATCTGGAAGAGAAGACACAAGACAAAAAGAAGAAAACATGAGAAAGAGCACAAGAAGAAAAAATGTTGGTGGAGGTGCTAAGTGGCCTGGTGGAGTGGCATGCTGAGACAGGCTGAGAGGAGTCTGGAGAGGGAAAGGGTGCTGTAAATGAAATCCACCATTACTGAGAAGGCTCTGCTGTTGTCACAGACTGATCAAAGCAGTAAACAAATACACCCAGACCTGCAGACGAACATTTCTTGAGGGTGTGCTGGCCGTCAGGAGCACATTCCCTGCTTCCTCAGCTGCCTGCAGGGTTAGAGCAGGATGTTTCCTGAGGAGCAGCCCCAGACATTCCTGTGGGGGAACTGAAATGCAGAGAGCTCTCCCTGCCGCACTCAACATTGCTGCTCGGCTGGGTCGACCAGGAATCTGCACCAAAAGGAAAGGGCTTTCTGACAGGTGGCAGATTAGCCAGCAGGCAGAGCCAAACCTCTGTTCTGTAGCTGTCAAGGGTGCCCAAAACCCTCACAAGCCAGACAGTGAAATGCATTCCTGCAGCCAATTGTTTGAAGATCTAGCAAAAAAGTATGATTATGGTATAAGATGTCTGAACCCCAGAAATATTTAGGATGTTAGTGTGTGTCAGACTCTGTACGGAAGTGATGTAAACACATTGGGAAGTAAAGGACCAACATTTTTTTTTTTTTGGATAGGTAAAATATACCCTTGGTATATATGATATTTTTTAGGAAATAAATATAGCTTTTCCAAAATAGTGAAGCTATTACATCCATTTAAATGATTGCTGTTCTCCCCCCACCCCCAAATATACAGCAGTCATGAGCTGCACCACCCAGTCTGTGGTTGCTCCCTTCTTCTCAGTGGTTTCCAAGGGTTTTTTTCACAGCTTGAAGAGAGTTGGAGAGTATCAAACTTCCTTGTAAATAGTTCTCTCTCTCTCTCCCCCTTTACCCTCTTTTATCATAGCCAGCTTTGCCCCTTTCATAGTTCAATATGTGTCTACACGCTGCAAAGATAAATCTAGGGACAGAAAGGTAGGAGGATGACTTCATTACCTTCACCATAGCCGTCTGCTAGGGTCAGCTCAGCCCGGTCCAGTGGACTTGTCAAATACTTCAATACTAGAACAACATTTTAGGTATCATAGTGAGCAACTAGTAGCTAATCCAGTGTTCCAGTTTTGGAAGTGAGCTGGAATGTTATTTTTAATGTCTTAAAGTCTGTCTGTAATGTCTCTCTGTAATGCCTATCTGTCTCTAGTGTCTTTTCAGAGAGCAACCAGATTGCTTTCTTCGAGCCTTTCTCTCAGCATCTCACTGATGGGGACCTTCCAGCTGCTTCAAGGAACTTTTTCTCCACCACAGAACATAGAATAACATCTACAATTTCTCAAGAGAAAAGAAAAATATGTCTGCCTTCCCCAGTGGCAGTTTTTGTTTACTGGATTCAGAGCAGTCTGGAATCTCTTGAGGAAACAAAACTCAACCCGAGTGGCTTTTTGCCATTTGTTGAGACATTACTGAACGCCTAAACCTTTCTCTCCAGCAGACCGGCTTTCCCTAGCTGTGCTTTTTTTGCTGGGATTTCGTCACAGAACTGACAGCAAGTGGAAATGACGGCTTCCTCCAAGGTGCCTGGCAAACCTCATGTCCAAGAGCGACTGAGAGCAGTCCTGGACACACTTCTTGGTGGGTTCAGTCCAAATATCTGTCTCTGTCCTCTAGGGTACATTATGCTTCAGAGTGCTCCTTTTTCCTGGTTGTCCAAACGGGGTGGCTGGGGGGCAGGAGGAGGAAGGGGGTGCTGCACGACATAGCTGCCCGCCAGCCTCGGAGCCAGAGCTCTTCACATCAGCAGAGCAAGAGGGAAGCGAGGGCTGGTGGGYGATAGGACCTTGTCCCAACACGCAGTCGGGACATGCGTCTAGGCATGTATTTAGACCATGAGTTTGGAAAGTGCGCGCTGGAGCTGCCAGCAAGGGCTAACCACTGCCTGTCTGGGAAGGAGGTTTTAAGAAGGAGCTGGTTTATTCTTATTTAGCCATGTCTCATATATGGGAGGCAGCATAATAGCACAGCGTGGCCTAATTGCTCACATCTGGATGCCTGCTGAAAACGTACAGTGGTGTATATGCAGTTTCAGTGGAAGAGGCGTGATTTACTGAGCTGTTCTGGGAAGCAGCAGAAGGTTAGTAAGTACAAAACAGATATACTCCAAGTAGTAACTACAGCCCAGAACTCCTCTCCACCCTTTTGTTCCATGCACACTCGCACACGTACACGCAAGCATAACTGGGCTGCCAGAGGAGTATTGCTTTCAGAGGTTTTTTGTTAAAATAAAAGCAGAAAAGAAGCCCCTGTGTAAAGGCTACGATAGCCACAGATACCGTTTATTCATCAGAGCCAGGTAGTTCTGAATCTTGAAATTTAAACAGAACGAAAATAAACCACATCACGCTTACTGCTTCTACTACAATAATAATAGCAGTGGCTACCTCTAGCACATTATCTTCTACCAGAGTGCCACTGTGAAACCGGCCACAGAAGGAGGCGCAGGCTTCGTCCCAGGAGCTGTGTACTACGGGCTGCTGTTCTCCCTCACGCTGTTCTCACAGTGGTGCCAAGCAACTGAAAACCCAGGTTCATACTTCACTGCGGTGGCGTGCACAAACCTCATGCCCAGTGCAGCTGCCTCATGCAAATAAATCAGCTTTTAGAGGAAAGGAGAACTTGTAATTTTGTGTAACATGTGTGTGAAATTCTGCACATTTTGTTTGTTTGTTTGGGGGCTTGAGGGGGTTGGGAAGATCCTGAACCTGTGTAACATCTGTGAAATTCTGCAAATTTTGTTTGTTTTTCTGGGGTACTGAAAGGGCTGGGAGGACCTTGACATCTGTTCTGTTTATGAATGAGTGTGCTACTGACTGTAGTTTGAATGTGTGTGCTAACTTGAAGATTGTATTTGAAAACAGGAGTATCCCCTCCACCACGATTTCCATGTATGAATGGATGCTCCTCCCTTTCTCCCTCCCCACGCCCCTGTAATCTAATCTTTTCCTCAGGATTAATTCAGTAATCACATAAATGTGTTTAGCTACATACCAGGCCCACCCTTAGGTCAAATTTTTACTTTGGTCATGCTTGCTTATCCTGGTTCTCATTGTCTATTATGAAAGATGAGGAAGGAGAACTAATTACAAAACTGAGAAGGAAGACAGTAATTAAAATGAAATATATAGTAGTTCCAGAAATTATTCTGAGATGAATTTATAAAAATATTCTTTTTTCCCCCCTCTGGTGTTTGCCCCAGTAATCAATAAATCAGTTCCAGATAGCATCCATCCACACAGTCATCCCCTTTTTCCGGAATCCAATTTGTTTAACAATCAAAACCTACAAAACCCCTTTCTACCCCTTGACTTCTCCCATCTTGTCTTTCGCCACCCATAATTGTCTCTCCTCACACATCTCACTATTACTGATTGACCAACTGCCAAATTTACCTTCTGCCAGATTAATATTTTTCCTCTAAAAACCTGGGAGGGAATTATTGCATATAAATTCTGCTTAAGATCATAATTACAGCAATCCATACAGCTAGGTGGGTTACCTCTCTTTGTTTCCTGCAGACAGGTCCTGCCACAAATCTTTCAGCTCTACCACACACACAGACAGGCTTTTGTTTCATTTTGTTTTGAATTACTTCTATATAAAAATCAACACACCAGATGAATGTTCAGGTTTTTTTAATAGCTGTCCTTACTGCTTTCTGAGTTTGCTTTCCTTTGACTTGCTTGTTTGCCAGTAGCCCCTAGCTGGAATGGATATAGGTACCTACTTATTTTATTGTCAGTTCTTGCACTGAAATAGAAAGCCATTGACTTGGGTTGATGTGTAGGGGAGCCCTCCTCTTGCAAGGAATCCACATCTATTGCAAAAAAAAAAAAAAACCAAAAAACCAAACCACCAAGTCAGGTCAACATTTTTGTCTGTTTAAGTCTTCACAGCATGATATTTACACTGCAAAGTTGTAGCTAGAGATGAAAGAAATGGTGTTAGATGCAATTTAAAAGCTCTCTAATCTAATCTTAGCAGTTATGTCACCCTTGAACTTCCTGTGGGGACAGGGAGGGGAAGGAGGGTGCCGGCTGCTTGTTTGTGGCTGAACAGCTGAGAGCTTGACTCTTGGTACCACTATACTGACAGGTCTAGTGTCCTGATCGACTCTAATCCAGATCATCTCATCGGTCAGGAGAGGGTGCCCAGTGCCACATCAGTGAGGGCTGGTGGGTGAGAGGGTAGGTTACACCCACCTGGGTCTCTCACACCACCTCTAGGCTCCAAGGGGATCTGGACATTCTGCAGGAGAACAGATGTGAGTGGTGCAAACCCCACTGAGCATTTCACTGCTACTATTTATTAAATTATTTCCTGCAGCTCTTGGTCTCATTCAGTGAGAAAGAATGGTCTCCCTGTTATCTCTCTACTGTTTTCTTTTCTCCTTCTGTCCTTTCCCCATTTCTTTCTTTTATTTGCTTTTGTGTGTGTATGTGTGAGTCTGTCTCCTCTGTTAATTCTCCTCTGCTTCTTCCCTTGCTTCAGCACTTTGTTTCTTGGCACCAGAAAAAAGTTGCAAAAACAGGGCATGAAAATATGCCATGTGACTAGTTACAAGAATGAATGCTCTGGAGGTGTAGGAGTGGCTGCAAAGCCTGATCACTCTTTAAATGTAGTTAGAGACACTTATGGAGGTGACTTGCATGGCGAGTAACCAGTGGTACCAAGGGACCGAACTCAATGACTGTAGCAGATCCTTCCAGTCTTCTTTCATTTTCCTTTGGACCATCAGTTTTAGGCAGTTTAGGCCAAACTAAAACCTCATAAGCAACACTTCTAATAGTGACATGTAATTAAAGAGTCAAATGCTATGGAAAGTATTCCAGAAATAGTAGTTTTCAGTGTTTATAGGGTCTCAAGGGCCCTGGATCCTTTAAACAGTACCAAAGAGAACGTTAGTCACCCTGTTTTGTGGCAATATGACAGTTTTCCAGCTACAGGCATTCCTGGCACTTACATGACAATCATCATCCAAGGGAAGAAACTCTGCCTCTGACCAGCACAGTTACTGTATGTAGTGTTCCCAGATGTTGTTTTCTTCAAATGTGGCTTCCTCGTGAAYGCGTCCCATTTGGCAATAGGTAGAGCAGCAGAGGTGAGTTCTTGTGATGCCAGCTGAGTAACAGAAAATAGAACGCCTCACAGCATAAACTATAAGGACAATTCTGGCTAACTGTGGTCTTTTTTTCCTCTTTTTTTCCTCTTTTTTTTTCCTTTTTTTTTTTCCCCCCAACATTTTGAAAAGACGTTTTCTTTTTCTTCAGAGACTTCACAGAGAAAATAAATGCTGTAGTATTGGCTTAGTTCCTGGGACTGGATTTTTGCAGTATGAACTGGAGACACTGAGCAGAAACAGATAATCAAGACTGTGAGTCTGGAAACCACCACGTCCCCTTCCTGAAAAAATAAAATAAAATTAGGAGCTTTGTAAGCCTGTTTAATTTGAGTCACTCACAGAAAACATTTTACAATATCATGACTGAATGCTACCCTTGGACAGTAACACAGAGTATTGATGAGCTAAGTATGATCAGCATATCTAAAAGAAACAAAATCTTTTAATCAGTGAGTTCATTTTTATCAACTGCTGTTAAGTGTTGCAGAGACTTTATTTGTTCTTGTCCCCCTATGGGAAAAAGCAAAGCAAACCAAAAAGCCCTTCTTCCATCCAGTGTTATAAGATTGAAAGCATTTGTTTCTTGGAGTAGAATGATTTTCAGTTCTTATACCCTTCCAAATATCACATTCCACAAATTTGAGAACACCAAAATTGAATTACTGATATTTATTTAAGAAACCACAAAAATGCTCAGACCTTTCAACCACTAGTATTGTGATCAGTGCGACTCCTATCTGAGTGCTGATGGTGAAAATGATGACTTATTTTAAAAATAAAGAGTAACATTCCAGACACTCCCATCTTGGTTGAAAATAAAAAGAATTGCTGCTTCAGTAAAAGCTCCAGTTAAAAATAAACCTTCACTTTCTTACCATTAAAGGCAACTGAAAAACTCCTAAGCTGTCTTAACTGTGTGTGTGTGGTTACTTTATCTTTATCTTTATCTTTATCTTTATCTTTATCTTTATCTTTATCTTTATCTTTATCTTTATCTTTATCATCTTTATCTTCATCTTCATCTTCATCTTCATCTTCATCTTCATCTTATCATCTTTATCTTTATCTATCTTTATCTTTATCTTTTTCTTTTTCTTTTTCTTTATTATTACTACAAGTATTTAATTGGTAAAATTGCTAAAAAAGTCTCCTGGGAAGTGGATTTGTATCTAAAAAAAGGAATATAGTGCCATGTATTTCAACTAGATGGCATTTCTAGTAAAAGCAAGATGAATCAGAGAGAGAGAGTTATCCTAAAATTTCCTGTGGTTGTGGGGTGGAAGGCATTATAGTATTCTGCAGGTATGTGGTAAAATGGGCTTGCCCAATCAGGCAGAGTAAGGTCTTGAACTGTGGYTTTATACACCCAATTACACCCCATCACACCATCCAGACTTGGTCTTTAGTTGTCTAATGCAATTAATGTTTAGTTGCTGATATAAGGTAAATCTGCTCCAAAAAGATAGAAAACCAGAAGTCCAATACCATAACTAAAGCTTAAATAAGAGTTCAACTCTGCAAGCCAAAATGTGCATGGAGGGTGAATGTATCCAACAGCAGAGCAGGAGAACCACTTGTCTTCGATGAGTTTGTATCTGTACCTATGAAAAAACCTCTCTTTCAGTTTCCAAAAAGTAAGAGATAGTGCATGCATTAATGGTGAGGAGGTTAAAAAAAAAGGCAAATAGTGAGAAACTTTAGGATAATTTATACTGTGAGACTGTGATCATAAATTATTCATCCTAATGGGCAATGTGGGGAGAAAGTACCTTGTTGACTGTGTCTAGAGCAGGTCTAAGGATAGACAAGATAAAATAACAAGGTGTTTATGTAAAGCTCTATATGCTCTTTGGTCAGCAATTTCCAGTGAGTTAAGGAGACAACAGTAGTGCTTCCACTGTTCAAGGTGCACTGTGTTTATTTTTCTTCATTATAAAAAGCAAGTTTTAAATGTAATTTTCAAAAGAGAGCATTTCAGCACTTTCATGAGCTTTAGACAGGATCCTGGGCAAGTCCTTCACCCAAACAGAATATGCATTATTCCATGAACTTCTCCCTGTCACAGCAGGTATGTCAGATATTACATAAACAGCAGTCTTACATGCTTGCAATTTATATTTCCAAAAGAGGTCATCTTACTTCATCTTATTCCAAGATAAGCTGGTAGGTTCATAAATGTCTTCATTCTCATTCCTTAGTGCTTCAGGGGAGAGGAAGCAACTAGGCAACCAGTGAAAGAGGGAGAGAAGCTTTTCAGACAACATTACCTGAGCAGTTGTGCTGAGGTAACGAGCATTTTTCCTGCTGAGGTGCAGAGGCACTGCTGCACACCCTGTCCCAGCTCCTCTTTGGTGCTCAGTACTCTTCTGCCCAGTGCAGGGGTAAAAAGGAGAAATTAAGGAACAAGCTAAATTTCAGTTCTTCTGCAGCAAGTGTGATGTTCCCAGCTTTCATCATTTCTTACAAGAGATGTAGGCTTCTCTAGGGTTATTTTGCCTAAATATATTATTAGGCACTGATGAACTGGGAAGCATTAATTTCATTTTTCCTTTATCACCTCTGTCCTTCCATCTACTTTCTCCTATCACATAGGCTACGCCCAGATAGCCATCTTAGTACAGAGTTCCCTTGCGCAGGGGACTGGACTATTAACTGTAGGAGGTGTCCAGAAAAAAGGGACTCTAGGCTGTTGTGCAGCTATTTCAGTGTTTCTTTCTTGGGTATTTCACGACTTGAATTAAAGGTCTAGGACAAAACAGAAAGAGGACACAGAAAAATTAGTAAGAAACTGTATATACGGACAGAAAAAAATCAGACAAAAATGATTAAATTACAAGCAGGCACACGAAGAGGGATCAGAAGATCCTTAGGCTTTTCCTTAGACTTTTCCTAAGGACTCAAAGGGACTTTGTAGAGTTTATTGTAACGCTGGTGGTCCCCGAGTTGCTATACTCAGGTCTGGAGGAAAAGACTTGCCCTGCAAGGAAAAGAGTGGATGGAGAAAGAGAACAGATTTATGTTCTTCTATTTCTGTCCTCTCTCTTCTGATTTTTTTCAGGAAAAGTTCATTTTTATGTTCCAAAAAAATCTATCTTCTGAGTTTAAAAGTCCTTCTGATAGTCCTGAGGTCTCATTTCAAGAAAATGACATAGACCCACCTCACTGACTGGCTAACAATCAATAACAGTGACAGCAACAACAGCAGCAACGACAACAAAAATATGAAAGACTCATGTTCAGTATATTCCTCTACCTTTTCAATTACTTTGAAAACAGGAAAATACTGATCTTTTTTCTGAGTATGAAAGTACCAAAGTTATTTTATTTTCATCACCTGCATAGTTGCACATATTTCAGAAATGAAAACAAGAAAAAGCAACTGTAAAAATAATGAAAAGTTGAGAGTTGGTTTTTATAGTTACTGCTTTTTCATGTCTCAGAAAACCACAAAGGGAATCTTTGATCCCAGTTAGTCTAATGAAGTGATAAATTAGGTCTTCATTACCGGTTCCTCTGGCAGTTCTTTGGGCAAATAGAAAACACCTATAAAGCCAAATATTTTGGTCTGTAATTTGGCTTTTATTATAGCTAGGAATAAGAGATATGTGCAACACTATAAAAGGTGGGGTTTTTTTTCATTTTCTCTAATTTGAGACTACTGATGTTCTCAGCTCATTTTTGTTGTTAGCTCAAAACACCCTTTGGGTACTTCATGATGCCTTATTCAACAAATAATCCCATTGACCTACACAGGAATGACTCACAACACTAGCGACTAGCTAGCGATATTTAAGTAATCATAATACAAGAGTGTTGGAAGAACTCTGTGCTACTTTGGCATCTCTACCACTGTTTGGAACATATTTCAGTTATTTTTATGACATTTTAATCTGATATTCTGTAAATAGCCCTAGGAGAATGACTCTGTAGAGGAGACATAACATAGCAAAATATAACAATACAAGAAAATACTTTAGGCTATTTTAAATAATCATTTATGGGGATATTGCAGTGAATTAACTTTTTTTTTTCCCTTTATCTTCTTAAATTTTGTGTATTTTTGTGTTTTAAGTAGATGCATGAAGAACAGCTGGATAACTTCAAAAGCCCAGTCTTGATGCAAGCGTCTAAAAGTCTCCTGACTACCCAAAGCTTATCCTTGACTCTTTTGATAGGCCCTCTGTATTTTCTAAGTACAATGCACTTTTTTGTTCTGATTCAGCCACAGTCACCTTTCCAGTAAGTCCAAATCATCCATTACTTTAAACTTTGAAAACTTGCTTACCCTACTGATGTCAATGAGAACCATTCTGTAGCATGTGTTTATGGTGGAAACAGTAAAGACAAAACACCTAGCTAGGACTATAGGAGTTTTCCTTTTAAAGTGATACAAACTCTTACATTGTTTTCTTTTCTGTTTTTATACCAAAGYCTATGATAAAGATCTGCATACACTGAGTTTTGAATGGGGCACTATTATCTGAATTACTGTTGTTTTCATATCAGCCATTCTTGCTATTGTTTGATTATGAGACTTCTGATGGCAAGCAGGGTAACCTTCTCCAGGCCCTGATACCATTACATGGTGCGAAGCACTGTTTGAGGATGACCCAACTTTGACTCCAGCTCCTTATTTTCACGATGTAGATTCAAATGCAAAAATTGTAACACAAAGTCATGTTGCTGTCATAACCTTAACAGACTTCTAACAGGCTGCAAGAGCATGCAGTCAAATATTTCAAGTGGAGCATTTTCCGGCAACGTCACTTAATCCATACTTTACAGGAGGAAAATTAAAGCTATGTTTCCACTGAGTTCAGGCGAGGTTTCTCGAAATATGTCCCTGTAAACAAAATTACAAAGATTCTTCCCACCTGCTTCTGCTTTCACTCCTGATTAAACCCTAAGGTCAGTTATTTGAAAATCTGGGGAAACTTCTGAGTCAGAGATTGATCAGATTCCAGAAAGAGAAGAAATCCAAATGGGAAAAAGAGAACGGATGAGGCAAAATTGGTAATGTTGACAAATAGGTTGGCTTTTTTAATGTAGTCTGTCAAGTTAGGACAGGGAAATTATGATGCAATAGGAACAGAAATTGTTGGTCATAATACAACCTGACATTTATTTCAAATTGATGGAAAGTTTCACAATAAACACATTTTGTCCACGTTTTTTCTACAATGCAAGAATGCTAGGGCCATTTTGCCTTCCTGTTGAGTAAAGGGTCCTTCTCTCTGCTTTTCTGTATATTTTAAAAGAGCTGATCCACCTAGACATTAGGTACCTTTAATGTTAAAATTCTGGATGAAATGCTATGATCATCCATCTTTGTAAAATGGCACACTGAAGAAAAAATACATGTATCAGGGCAAGAAACTTATTGGACTACATCTTAGTGATAATTTGGAATAAAAGGATGACTATCCCTCTTTAGTACGAGTATTAAACATTGGGTTCAAAGTGTTAGAGCCAGCTGGTATTCTTGTTCACACTGACATGATGCTTATAGATTTAGGCAGTGGATTCAGGGTTATATCTGGCAGCAGAATTTGGGTTAGTGGGGATTACTGGCCTTACTAGATGTTCTGGCTATATCTATACTAGTAAACTAAATAGGGCCAGGCTCCCGCCTAAACCTCTGCAAGAGGTGCTCATTCCTGCTGCTTGTTTGGCAGTCTCTAGGGCACAGTTTTGACCTGAGCTCACCAGCACCTCTCCAACAATGTGAGAGCCTGTGGGACAGCATGGGCCAAATCCTGTTCTTCAGTAGACAGTCTGCGTGAATCTACGGTGTTGGGATGGTGGGGCCAGAGAGGGTTTAGCTGCATGACCTTAGCAGTACAGATGACTACAACATATTTTACAGCTGCCATACCACTTGACTGTAGGCCCATAGAGCAGGCTATGGCCCATTTTAACAGATGCAGCCTCTAAAGCCAGTGCTGCCTTGGAATATTTTCTGTAGTAGCTGAAACTACAAGTTGACACGCAAAACATGTGGAGAAGGAATGGAGACCAGCAGGGATTTGGGGGGGATATTCGTGATGCAGAAGAGTGTCACTGTAGTTCATTAGCGGTCTTGTATTCCCTCCTGTGGAATTTAGCAATACAGGAGGGGGGAGAAAAGGGAAAATATGTGGGAAAAAAATAAGCTGGAAATAGCAAAGGGGCCTTTTAACAGCATCAAAAGGCCCTTCTGTTCAACTGCAGAAGTGATCATGAGAGTTTCGTGTGCAATGGAGCCCACCTGATCTTCCTTGGTCACCCCCCAGACCCAGTTTGTAGCTGGCAGAAATCAGTGTAGCCATCAGCGCTATTCTCATCTGTACCAGCTGAAATTTTGAGGCTGCATTTAAGTCATTTAATACAGGTGCCCAGCTGAGGCAGTGGGACTCTTTTTTTCTCCATTGGGTTTACAGGACCCCAAGTCTGAACTGTTTATTTACACTTAGATTTACAGCAGCAGCAGCAGTGCTCAAGTTAGACACTTTTGGTTAGGAGGGATCATTTCTTTTAGCTATCTAAAAGATAGGTATGTGGGCTTTCTTCAAGGTCAATGGAGAGACCAGGTCCAGATTTATTGTATGCTAGGATAGTTATCTAAGACAGGTGGGATGAATCTCTGTCTCTCTGTCTGCATTGGTTACAGGAAGAACTTAGATGACTAACTTAGACTAGATGTCTGATTTTTCTACAGCTGAATGGCATACCCACCTTGTTCTTAATGAAAATATCAGGCCCTGTGAAAATGTAAGGCACCTCAAACATGGAACATAAATTTCAGATAGGCAAAATACCTTTCTCTTCTTTCAGGACCTGATTCTCTGTCTCCTGCAGTTAATGGCAAAGAGACCATYGACTTCAGTGGGAAAGACTCAACCACAGACACTCAGTGGTCTGGTTGTCTGACCAGTCCTATGCTTAGGTAAAATGAAGTCTCAGTTTTACATCTTTAATAACAACAGATTTAACGGGATCTCGTGGGTTGCAAAAACTAACCAGAAGCGGGGATCTAACATTGTTGTAGGAACTATAATATCCCTAGTGTGTTTCATACGCTACTTATTTGCTGGATTTGGGGCAGTAAACTCAAAATGCACTAGTTGYGTTTTTGTCAGATTGCTTGTGGTAGTTTGTGCAAACAGCATGCAGACAGGTGACTTGTCAAAAGTCCAGAATCTAATTTTCTTTAGAGTTAGTCAGACTTTTCCTGAAATATTTTCCCTGTTTCTCTTGTGCTGATGTACACTTACCAGCAGAGGTGCTAAACTCTGGAGTGACCCTGCTGGTTTAGTCCTGAGCTCTGTTTGATGGGGGAAAATAAATGCTGCTTGCCTGCTCAGTATTATGACACAAAAGGAGCACACCAAATCCAGAACAGATAATGGGAACATTGAAAACGTTCAGTGAGACAAAGCAGTAATATTCCAGAAATTGGAAATCCCATCAGATGAATTCAGTGAAATGGAATGTATGTCATGAGACATAAAATGTCTGATGAAAATAAAGAGGGTTTAAGAAAGTTATTGAAGACACTGAACCAAAATATTTCAGTCTTAGAATCAGGAAGTCTGAGAGAGAATAGTCAGGTGTATTGGAGCCTCGGGAATCTTAATAAGCATTTAAGGAGGGRAACAAGTTTATGGAGTTGATAGGTGGCTTTTAAACATCTGTTTTTACCAGTGATAATTCAGCTGAGGTGTTGCCTGAGACATACTGTTTTAAGGGAATAAGCATGAGATCAGTGAGGTGCAAAAGAAGAATGATGGAAAAAATTAACAAATTCAGAAGAAAAAAAAGTGATATACACCTAGAAATTTTGAAAGGACCGAACAGTGGATTTTCTGAGCTGCAAACAAAACAATAACAATACAGGCTTCAAAATATCAGCTGCTACACTAGGAAACTGGATTGTAGCAAATATTTTATTTACATTTTTTTAAGTCCTGAAGGATAATATTTTAAAAGACAAAAGATGTTTCTTAATTAAGAGACTGAAAAGAGATTGAAAAATAGTTATTTAAAATATTGCTGTAATACAGTCATATAATTTTTAATTATCATTTGCATTTCACACTTAGTGTATAAACATTAGCCAGTCCTGTATTGAATTTATAACTGATAATCCTAGGACTTTTATCTGTTAGTCTGAGGTTTTTTTGATTCCACGTTTTTTCTTTTTCATTCTTTTCCATGTGTCTGTAGTACCATCAATGCAGGAGAAAACAGAAAAGCTAAAGAAATGAATGGGCAKAGCAGTTTATTAAGGAGATTATATCTGTATCTGGGTGCATCTCATAGAAATCTGGATTAACCTTCAGCAAACGAGTGGAAACTTTAATTTAGTTCCAAGAGTAATAAAAATGTTCTGGATGGAAATGTGTATCATTTAACAGCACAGCCGCCTTCTTACTCACATTGTCTGTATATTGCATTACTCCCTAGGGAACACATTCCTTCACATTTTTCTCCATCAAAGCCAGATTGCTACTATGCCACGTAAATTGAGGCAGTACTCGAAGTGAAAGAGCTGATGGCTCATCGTTATATAAACCCTGCTGACTCGTTCAGAAGTGGTGGGGTTACTGAGTTCCTCTGTTCTGTCTGTTCAGCAATGGGGATTTCAGTGGCCAACTCCTGCGCTTGCAGCATGCTCTGTGATGGTGGCTAGCTGCAGTGTCCGGAGCCACAAAGCTGAGCTCTGCGTGCTTGTGTGCTGTCACCTCCCAGCCCGCGCACAGAGCAGTCCAGTGATTTTTGCAAGCCAGTTTGCAGGGTATCTCAGCTGCATTACAAACAGGCTGCGGGTGGTAGTGGGGGGTGGAGGGGTGGGGTGGGGTGTAGGCTGTCTCCCCAAAGCTGCAGAGTGTCTGTAGCAGCACATTGCAGGGGATCCTCTGGCTGATGCCAGACTATTGCCTTGTGTAAGATGGCAGGAGCATATTCCCTGGCTCGTCTTTCTCCTTATCTGTTTCATGTTACTCCTTTACATGGTGCTCGCCCTGTGAAGTGCCATGTTATAACCTCCCCAGCCCAGCTCACTACACTTGGACCCCATCTTGTCCCCTCCACCAGCCTTGCTAAGACAGCCTTGCGKTTTTTTTCCATCAGATACTCTGGGGATGGTGGAAGAAACCCGTTTTGTTTTTCTTTTGTCCAGGGCTATAATTTTCTTCTTCCCGTTAACTTCACTGTGGTCTTTGGGAGAGCAGGAATGTCAGAATTTTGTCCCTAATGTGATACTTTAAGTTTTCATTAATGAAATAAGACAGTCAGGATCTTGGCAAGAGATGGGGAAAGCCCCAAAACTGATGAAAGGGGACCCCATGCCCACAGCTGCTTTTTTCCTTGAGTCTTCCTGTGGACTATGTAAAGCAGTTGGCAAGGGCTCCTGACATACAGCATGAAGAGGGAAAACAGATATGAAAGACATTTTAGTAAAGCAATACTAAAAGCTTGGAAAAACTTTATGAATAATAATAAGAAAAAGAACAAATTTGTTTTAATTTTTTTCTGTCCTTCCACTTTGAAAACCTGTTGAAGGGCAACAGTGTGGTCCGAGACATATTCAAGGGCAGTGCTACTCCACTGTTCTGTAATTTGCTTACGTTTCTGCATGGAGTTTGACCATCCTGGACTTTGGGAGCTTCCTAGGAGGCTCATATGAGAATTCCTGGGGCCAAAAACATTAGCTCCAATATATGTTTTCAAAGCTAAAAGTGGATAGCACCTTTCTCCCAGCTGCTTCACTGCTACTGCTTTTAGTGCCTGGCAACTGATCTCGGTCCATCTGATTTCAGTCCAGCTCAGCTGAGAACAGACATCATATACTCCTATTTCAGCTTGAAAGAAAAAAAAAGTCATAGCAGAAGAGTGCGTTGAGAACAGTTTGACAGTAGTCAATAAGGAAGAGGCAACACAAAGCATCTGGACAAACACTGAACTGCTTACTGCAGTGACAAAGTGTTATTTGCCCCTGTTTTCCCTAACTGCTTATTTAAAGCTGGTAATCTTCTTATTTTCTCCTGGTACTTTTCTCTACCTTTTGATCCAAAGAAACCAAGTCATGCATTATAAACTATGAAGCCTCTGGCTGCACAGTATAGCTCTGGTTTCTAGAGCATCTCTGTAGATTGGAGAAAAAAAAGGCTCACGCGTCCAGGAAATTCTGGTTAGATATCACATGTGCCTGTCCCATGCCCAATGACCGCATACTTTATAATAAGAATTTTCTGGCACTGCGTAAGCAAATTGCAATGTATGCTGTTCCACTAAACTCTCTTTCATCTGCCCAGTGCAACCTTCTCACACTTATTGTGAAGTTTCTAACACCAAGACAATAAGAAAGCATTCGTTATTTAATTCCTTAATTACTTAAATGCTGCTCTGTGCTTATCACAATGTCAGACAAGTGCCCAGGAAAAGAAAATAGTAGATGTGTAATACGGACAAGAAAGAAGATCAAAACGGGGAAAAAAAAAAAAAACTTGCTGGGTTTGAGATTTAGGAATGTGGTCTTCTCACAGGGAAGTCAAACCAACACTGTATGGGCAGACTCAGTATAGAGCAATGACAGCAATGCTGTTGGAATTTCCATAGCAAAAATAGATACAGAATTATGTTGCAGAAGTATTTCCATGCACTCCTAAGCAGTAACTCTCTACTGTCTCAGACAGGCTGATAGGAGCTGGGATGGGAAAGTTGGTAATACACTATCAATCAGACATATTTGAATCTGGCTAGACATAGACAGGTACTTATATATAGCTGCTGCTCCTTAGACTTGGCATCCCATCCACTGTTGGATTAGATACAGGTAGGATTAAATACACAAGGAGTTATGACAGAAGAAGTGGAAGGGTGAAAAGACTTCTGATTGAATAAGAAAAGTAGCATGGAGGACTGAATGACATCTGCCTCAAACTTCCTTGTTTAGGTTTCATAAACATTGTGAAATGCTTTGTGGTCTCTATTATGAACAAAATGTACTCGAAGGCCTTTGTTAAAAATCTGCTTAAAAAAACCTCATAATTGCCAATTTTTGTGGTCAAAAACCATAACAGACTGCAATAAGAAGAAAAAAATTGAAAGATATAGGTGTAAAGTTCATGCTTACCTTCTGGTTTCTGTGCTTTCAGAGTGATCCTGAGTGATAATTTATGTCTTTTTTTTCTTCAGCAACATGTCCAAAAATTACCTTAAGAAGTAGGATGCAATTCTTAGATTATACCTCAAAGAACTTACATATTAAACTCACAGGACTGAGGCTTCCCAGAGACCATCAAGTGTTGCATATTTAGATTAATATCATGAAAACTGGCAATTCTTGAAAACTGTGATGTTCATTTCAAATCCTACTTTTAGGGATCCCAAAAGGAAATTTGTAAGGGGGACATGGAGTGTGAGCTGATATATCAAGTGAAAACTCCTAATAGCATACCCAGATAATCTGAAAAGTGTCATTAGGTTGCCTTGCCCTAATAGAGCTGTCAGAAAACCTCTTTGACAAACCAGTTGTTTTGATATTTTTTTTGGTCAGAAAATACCTGTTTGCTGACACCGAGTCTTTCCACAGGAATCCACTATTTAAACCAAATTTATTGAGAAAGCCTTTTTTAGGTTCAGGATAGAATTGCTGATCAAGTGTGAAAGAGAGAAGCAGAGAGCCCCAGCACACCCAGTTGCCTGGTGGTTAGGGCACACATTGCAATGGAAGAGCTTCGTGCTAGTCCCAGGGCTAGTCCCAAATGATACTTCATCTTGGGTTTATCAAAGGAGAGGTGACTGCCTCAGCTCTCCAGAAAGTGACTATTCTGTGATACAGTGATTTCTCCTATTGTTCTTTGGCATAAGGAGAAAATTTATGAAGTCTTAGGACCATTATGAAATCTCAAGAAACCCAGTTCCACTCAGTTGTATTTCTGAGCTTGCAAATTTCAAAATACAAAAAGTAAAAGTTGATCGACTGAACTGGAAACATTTTCAACATGCCAGTTTTATGGAAACAGAGGAAAAGTCAAAATCCTGTATGTTGCCATTAAGGACAACAATCAAAGATTACAATATCTATAAAGTTTAAGATGGTTTAGGATATTTTTGAAATGTCTGAAGACAAAGCAGAGCATCATCTGGCAAGCCCAATACTTGAGTAGGTCTCTGGATTCAGGAAGAGTGTTTGACAGGTGAATCTGTCTTCATTATGGAGACACCAGTAAAGCACATCTTTGAAATAGGGCTTAAATACAGTATACTCATATTCTGGAAAACTGACCCAAGAAGAGATGTGCCATGGACTTTCACTTCCTTATGACAGCCAAGTGTAAACTGATCTCACAGAAAAATGTTTCTGAAGTAGCAGCCTCACACTACACCTAAGCAAAAATACTCATTCAGATACTGTTCTTACCCTAGCTATCCTGTAAAGGATGGAGATCCTGGACAGGTGAGTTGTATAATTACTGCCTTCCTTTTATAAATCAGTGAAGGCATGGTTCTTGTCAGTGAGTGTGTACAGCAGGCGGAAGAAACAGTATGTGGATGGGCGGGGGACCTGGCTGCAAGGTATTGATATTGAAAAAGCAAATATTCCTCATAGCTTAACACTGCCGTGCTGGTTTGGATGGAAAGATGGTGCAAAGGACAGATTTTAAAGGGTTTCCAGTACTTTAGGGATGTGATTTATGGATCTTAGGTATCCAACCTCAGCTAGCCATCTAGGCTTCTTCCGTGGTCTGTGGAAAGAAACTGC
This sequence comes from Phoebastria nigripes, assembly GCA_035582835.1. Taxonomy (NCBI): domain Eukaryota; kingdom Metazoa; phylum Chordata; class Aves; order Procellariiformes; family Diomedeidae; genus Phoebastria; species Phoebastria nigripes. Next base: position 818,472 of record JAYKAV010000367.1, on the reverse strand, counting down.
ATAGCTATGTGGTAATGGATTCATCTTAATATAGGTCTGTATGATTAACAGGGTGAATCACTTCCTGTAACTGCCTATCCCTCTCCATGCACTAGAGAGGTTGCACACATAACTGATTACATTGGGTGCTTAACTTACAGATAACGGAAGTTAGATGAAAGGAAAGTCTTCTCCCCTAGCACTGTAAATAACCATCTAGTTCCTACTGTGTAACTTGTGAGTGAGGTATCTCGGTCTCTGTGAAAAGCAATGACGCATAAGACAAAACTTTCAAACTCCCCATATGCAGTTTCTTGTTCTGTTCTGGGGACAACACAGGCAGGAAAGGGGAATCAATCCTCTGGGTTCATTGTGATTCTCCAATTTTTTATCCTATCCCTTATAGACAAAGGAATCTACCACTTCATCTTTCTAACGTAACTTTGACATATGGAGAGAGACAAGTTCTGTAAACGGGTGGAAGTGAAGACTCCYGGAAATGTTGTGGAAACATTAAGATCTTTGTGGCTATAAACTCGGAGTGATGCCAGCTGGGAACTGTAATTTAAAAATTGACCTACAATAAATGTTTAACTTAAACCAAACAGAATAATTTTTTTTGGAGTTCTTTGCACAGTGTGAATTTTGCACCCACTGATTGTACCACACTATTACCTTCAAATAAGTAAAATCCCCTGAGATTATCTTCAGGGTCAATAAACCTCAAACAGTGCAATGTTACCATCTTTAATTTCTAGTAACCCAGACCTGGAACATCCACATGTAAGATGTAGGCATTATTAAATCTTAAGCATCTTCAATGATATTCAAGAGAGGAAGAAAAAGAGGTTACTCTCTTTTTAAATTGCTGCAATACCTGAACCAAGACGCCAACTTGGATAAGGATTAATTCCTCTCATCTGCACTTCTAGCAATCTTAGTCTGCAAAATGAACATCTACTGTCTCCTTGAAAAGTTGTAGTGCAAATATCCACTGCAGGCATTTGAATACTGCTCAACACCGAAAGGCCAGAGTCTGACATACAGACCTATCCCTGTGAATGCAAGATATGAAATCTCATTGAGAGCAGTGGACTGCTGGGACAGTTCCCTGATCGATAATGTTCCATGGTCCATGATGGAGCTCAGATTTTTCTCAGTCCTTGTGCAACAGTGTCTCCTTTTGACTCACAGAGAAAAATCTTGTTATTAGTAGTTTTCCTCTGGCTGAAATGAGATGGACTGACTGTTAATAAGAAGCACCTCACAGCCTTAGAAAGAATGAACTTTACTGAATCTTTCTGGATATTTTACCTCCATTACTAAGTGACCATTATTAAAATTCTAAGGGATCTAAAAGTGAGCAAAAAAAGGGGCTGGGTGGCACCTCCTTGGATTTCTACATATGTCTGTATTGAATAAAGTGAACCTAAATCTCAGATTGACAGCTGTTCTTTTATAATATAGTGTCCAAGTTCTAATGAAATTTTAATTTCCCTTCCCTTCCCTTCCCTTCCCTTCCCTTCTCTCCCTGTTTTTTTTGACAAGTGTTTGGAGGATAAGTGAACTTTTGCTTGGCAGTTTTAGGGGCTTTTTGCTCGAAAACAGCAGCGGAGCATGGGAGTTAACAAATCAGAGCAGAGTCCTGCATGCTGTACGCAGTACTCGCACTGCAAGCAGTGGGGCTTTTGTGAGAGGAAATGCACCTTTTTATCTTAAAGGTCATAGGAGGTACTGTGTCAAGTAAATCACTAAGTTTTGTGGATCTCTGGTTTTTACATATATTCTCCTGGAGATGCAAAATTCAAGAGAGAGGGAGCCTGCTTCTAAACATGCCCTGCGTACTGGTGTCTTGCTGTGTGCACGGGGGATGCGCAGTGCTGGGGCCCAACTGCATATTAAAATTGGATGATTTAAAATCAATTCGTCCTTGACATACCTTTCAAGTCTGAACAGATTGGAAGCCCTCAGGGTTCTGAATGTGACCTTCTCTGGAAGCAGTTTATGAGATTAACTCTCAAAGCACAGCTGGTCTCTGTCTCCCATTATGCTACATATTAGTGATGCCATCAAACTCTATTTGGAAAAGCACAAAAATCTGCAAGCCTAAACTCAAATCTGACTGAGTAAAACTTGCTCCAAATTCCTTATGTTTCCTTTCTCTTTATTCAGAGTCCTTCATGGAAACTGCTTCCTGAAAGAATCCCATGTGTTAATATCATCGTATATTATATTGCAGGTGGAGGAAAATATATGTTCTTTACAGCAACTCTGGAGAGACTTTAGGTTTTCTCTTATGTACAGTGAGCCTCACAAAATCGTGGTGAGGGAAAGCAGCACATTTTTCCCCAAAATTTGTACAGAGCAATTTTCTTCAGAGAGGTTTGCTTCATAACACTGACAATAGTAGCTGAACAGTTGTTAGGAAATAGGAATCAGCAAGTAATCTGAAGAAATGTGAAGTAGAAGCTCCCTTCTTGCTCACAGCCTGTGATTAACTGCCAAGATCAATCCATGGGGCTTTCTTTTAAACTGAATTTATTCAAAAATCCACTATATAAACAGCACAGAAAGAATGAAGACTCAAACTTTATTAGTTACATCACAGTTACTGTTTGGCATTTACAGAGGGAGTCTGCGGCTGTCAGAACCAGAACAAGAACAAAATTTCATTTGAGAACGACAATTGGCCAGTGTCTGGACCAAAATGGAGTGAATCAGAACCAAGTATTTGTCAAGACTTCCCCCTTTCAGTCATGGCCATAAAAAATGAAGTTCCTGGCTGGCTGCTCTCCAGTGTGCTCTATCATCTTGTTATCTGCTTTGGGATGGAGCTGCTCTGCCAGTTGTACTCCTACAATGGCAGCAGCTGATTCAAACACTAAAGTAGACATAGTAAAACTACATGTCATGTATTCCACTGTTACACTTAAGAAACTAAAATGTTCTGGTTCCTCTGCCTGCTTGCTACTTCATTTATAGCTGAATATGAGATTACATGATACCAAGGATCATCCCTCAAAAGACCCAGTTTATGAGAGTCTTCAGGCCAGCGGTTTTTATCCTGAAAAGATCAGACTTTATTGAAGGGTGGTGTCTGGACACCTATCATAGAAAAAAGTCGGGAGGGGAGTAAATAAGGAGTAAAGTTTGGACACAAGATTGCAAAAGGTCAGGATTTTGGAGAAGAACTGGGGCTTGTTTAAAATATTCAAACTGAAAAGTCAAGTCCCTCTCTGGATTTTTAATCCAGCTCGTTCCTAATACTGGAAGAAAGCCTGTCCAGCATTACTTTAAAAACTGTTTTCTTCCCCTTTATGCAATGTAAAGTATAATGACTTCATGGTCCTTGTGGAAGCATCACGCATCTGCTGTTACTCTGTTTTCAGAGCAAGCTGTCTTCTGTCTCACAGAGATTAAAGGGTCCAGATACAATTTCTTGGAATTTCTAAAACTAGAAAAGGATAAATTCTGATCTGCAGTTGAAGCTATACTGGAAAAAATGACTAATAAATCATACTAACTTATAAAGTGGATGGAATAGAGTATCTGCCCCAGCCCTGTTCCAGTCAAAGCCTCGAATGCAAGTTTGTGTTGCTCAAGCCCCTGGAAAATCAGGTGGCTCCTATTTAGATTTACTAGCTAGTTATAGCCACCCTTGGCAAAGGTTTTGTCAAGTAGAAAAAGATTCCTGGTAGTTCTGCATAAGCTATCTTTTCACTAAATGATCACATTAGCCTTATCTGACTAAACCAATTTTCATTTGCTCTGATGAAAAAGGAAGTATGAATGACACAGTAATAATCTCTGCAATTACAGGAATAACACCTCAGTTCCTCAGAAATAGGCAATACATCTTTGGGAACAGAGAAGAAAAAAAGTCTGGAAACTTCCAGAGAAAACCACATAGTCATTGACAGTCATGGGCCAGAAACTTTCTGATAAATGTTCTTTATAATGTTCTTATAATCTGGGACATGTGACAGAGCAAATGAATGACTGTACTGGAGAAAGAGGACAATCAGCAAGGATGTGAAATTACACTTGGCACAGTTTACTTTGCCTCAGAGCTTTCTAGAGAATCAGTCTTTCATTTTAGCATGAGCCCAAACCCAGGTTTTTTTTAACAATCTTTAGCTTTTGTTGCTAGAAATGCGGATAAAAAGGAACTTTGAAACACAGTACACAGTTACATTTCCAAAACCTACATCAGGCTCTGAATTGTTCACTTCCCTGGGGCAGGGGAGAGGAAGAGAGAAAAATAATTAAGGTGAATATTTTGTTCCTTGCATTTATTCTCTGCAGTAATAAAAGATTCTAGATCAAAGAGGTTCTTTGTTAGCAATCTCCAAGTCGAGCCTCAACTAAAGACAAATCCAAATGGTGTCCTTTTGATCTTTTTCCGTTTCATTCTTGAAACCACTCCCTTGATGCTCTGCATACCTTCCATCATATGAGCTTGGATGGTAATAGACTTTCCCCACTTTCAAACAGGGGCTGATCAACCCCTCTTGGGGCCAAAATCAGTAGCAATATCTTTGAAGGGAGGGTCTGCATTTTGAGTAACCTTCACCACTCTTCCCTTTGTAAAACCAGCACTCTGGAGAAAAAATGAACAGCAGCCTTTAACTCTGTGACATGAATTACTGAAGCTAGACCAGTGGGCTGACCAAGCATTTGTTTTCAACATTTTTGTGGAATATCTGTAGCCTTTCTTTATCTGCATCTGTAGTTCTGTGAGTTGGCTACTTGAAGGGAGTTAAATAGCATCGGTGATCAGGGTCTTTCTCTGCTCTGAACTTTATTTAAGGTATGTATAATTGGCTGTGGAATGTTTGTTGTTTTCATATTAAAAACAAACCAAACCAAAATCAGTGTTATGTGAGCAATTTAACTGCAGAAGTCTTTCATGTTTACTGCAGTTGTAATTAGAGTTTCAGCAGACATTTTCAAATATCCAACTGCAATCAAGGAAAATGTAAAACCAGATAGAAGGCAGTGGGGGAATTATACAAGCAGGGGTTTTGGTTCCCATGCAGGACATCTGAAAAAAGCTACCACAGCACTGTGGCAGCTTGATGTTACTGATAAAACCTCAGAGTGTAACCCTGCAAAAGATACGTGGTGAATACTTTTTCTTTTTTCTTTTCTTTTCTTTTCTTTTCTTTTCTTTTCTTTTCTTTTCTTTTCTTTTCTTTTCTTTTCTTTTCTTTTTTTTCCTGGTTTGCCATTTAACAGTAAGTATTCGAGGGTATTCTAAACCAGTCTGTCTCATTTGAGAGCAATACTGGAGGTGGCTTTCTGAAAGTAACTGGGGTGCCACAACTGTGAAATCAGAGTATCAGGGCCTGCTCCTTTGCAGCAAGGTTTTCATGATCTCTTCCAGAAATGAGATCACATCCACTATGGAAAGATGGCTAGATACATTGTCCTTGATATGAATGATTGGGTGAATTACAGGACATGAGGGAATGAGGCCCCAGAATATATATATGTGTACAAACACACACACACACACACACACACAAGCATAAGCATGAGCATAAGCATGTTTGTTTTAAACACTTCTATGCAGAACTTCCTTTACCAGATATACTTGTGTGCCCCGATAAACAAGCAGAACCACTGCTTTCAGATATCACTGGCAATGTGTCAAAATACGACTGACAAACAGGCCACAACCAGCTGAAGAGCTGCTTTTAATTAACCTCAGTGCAAGACGATAATGGAAGTGCATTTCTCTCTTCCTGTTGAGTGAAGATGCACTGATTCAGCAATAATTGAGCCCTAAACACTTCGTAAACTTCTTCTGGGAGGAACTGCAAGAAACGCCAGCAAAGTCATCTGTGAGTCATTAAGAGGAGAGAGGCCTCTGTTGAGGCCGATCTTCCCAGTCCCAGATCACAAAGGGAAGGCAGTGATAGTGGCTGGCCATCTTGAGCATTGTACTTGGCATAAGCAGACCATGTTGTGAGTTTTCTGAAGGTAGTTGTTACGAGACAATAGGGTAGTCTGATGTGGTCTAAGTTTTCTTAATCAAAGACACTGTCTTCTAACAGCTCTTTTACCCGTTACAGTAGAACTGTTTTTAAAGTGCTTATGTTAGAAAAGCAGGACTGCATTTATGTTTCTGCTTTGTCACTGCCAGAGCCCTCAAGTGCTTTATTATAGTACATTGCCAGTTTTGTTGTAGCTAAGGTGGAGAACTCCTTATGTTTGCAAGTTGTTTTTCATGTAAAACCATAAACTCTTGCTGGTCTTGCCTAGAATTGCACATGCCTGCTCATGATGCAGGATTGGTTTTGTGGTCCAGACCCCAGGTTCGATGAGCAAGAGGTTCTTAAGATACAACTTTCTGAATAAAACACTATTTCTTAGATGAAATCTGTTGCTGTGTGTACATGTGGACAGCTATGTAACTCCCTATGGAGAGTCACAGAGCCTGGCTTCACTCCTACCCCAGGTACTCACAGGTGTTCACTGCAAACCTGCTGCTTCCATGGGAAACAAGACTAAGAAATGGTTATTTAAATAAAAAAAAAAAAAAAAAAAAAAAAAAAGAAGAAAAAAGGGAAAGAGATTTGTCTTTGCAGAGAAGTATGCCTAGCTGTCAGGCACCAGATGAATTAGAGTGAGCACTGGCAGGCAGAATATCCCAGCAAGTATCTGCCCATGAGCTGGGGGTTATATGAACTTAATTGCTCAAGGGAACATACTTTGGTTGCTGATTCCATGTCACACCCAAGCAATGTAAATCCGAACCTTGCTCTTGGCTGAAATCTGAGAAACCTCTGCAGGCGTTTCACTAAAATCCAGCTCTGCTAAAAGGGGGGTGTGTGTTTGTGTATGGAAGAAATGTAATCAGTGCCTACTGGCTAACCAGAAGCTGGTTGTGAAAAGCAAGTGCAACATGTGCATGCTGGATGGGAAGTGATGGAGGAATATCAAGCAGCAACTTTGGGAAAGAGGGAGAGACTGTGCAGGAACATAAAGGAGAATAAATGGAATAAGAAGTCAGGGAGCAGTTAAAGGGCAAAGTGGGGGCTGGGAGTTCAGGGCAGCAGAAGGAGGGAGGAAGCAGGCGAGGGAGGTAGGGGGATGTCAGACGTGGCTGGGACCAGAGATCGCTTTGCTCTTCCTTCCCAGATGTGTTCTGGGTTACAGAGCCTGGTCACGGGTCAACAGGGCCCTCATCCTGTCTCCAGTTTAGTAAGAAATTGGGGCTAGGGAAGAACCTAAGAGACAAAGATCATATGGATTTAATCTTTAGAAAAGGAACTCATTTAAATGTAAGGCATGGACAGGCTGGTGGCCTGGCTGGCATATCATGAGCGGGGAAAGGCCTTGGAGGTGCATGGATCAGATAGATCAAGCAGAGAAGAAAACTGACTGAAAAAGGTGCAGGATTTCATTTCAGTGATATCCTAGACATGACCTGCTTGAATGACAGCTCCATAACCCAGGAAAACCTCAAAACTGCTGTTATTTCTAGCATCTTCCACAACAGAGAATGCTAAAAAGAACAAGCCCCTGTTATGTGCTAGCTGGCTTCTGCAGAGTTAGTCACTCAAAAAGCGGGGAGGGAGCAAGGGAGGGAGAGGGGGAGCTGGARGAAAGGAAAGAATGGAAAAAAATAGGCAAATGGCAGGTAACGTGTGGGGAGGGAAGGAACGACAAAGAAGGAGAGAGACCATATATTTGTATTTTCCCTACTGTGTCTATTTTTAATGGAAAATGAAAATTTTCTGGAAATGTTTGTATGGATCTTGCAGATTTTCTATCTGATGAGCAGCTATCTGATAGGGCTGGCAGATGAGATGTGATTGCTCTTGGTCAGAAACTCCAGCCAGGCTGCCATGTATCCAAAAGTCTCAGGTATGTCCCTAAGCAACTGCATGGTGCAATACACCTACACGGATCTGAGAAGCTCTGGACCTACTTCGTATCTGCTTCATAGATGAGCAACTATGCTCATTGTCAGTGTCCTGAAATCATTAAATTTACTGTGCATAGACTAATAGYGTGAAATGTGTGTAGCAGGTAGATCCAACACATCCTGGGTGCACCACACAGCACAGACACCCGTACTTCAGTAGAGGAAATCCTGGAGAGAAGTGTGGCAGCCCCGCATAACAGTTCTCTTCCAAGCATTTTAATTTGCTATAGCTACTATTTACTCTACGTGTTTGTGATTTATCTCAGAAACCTTGTTAGAAACTACAAAATATAGGCATTTCCCTATTATCTTACGCTCTTGCCACAGTAAAAGATGTACTGGAAGGTGCAGAAGTAATTAGGACTCCCAATAGCAACCATGTGGCTTAGAAAGCGAAACATTAGATTAGCACCCTGACCCCTGAAGAAACAGGGAATGCAGCGTGACGGAAGGTGCTTACACTCTGGGAGAAACATGTCATTTTCTTCCAGTGAGAACAGGGATTTCTCTTCCAGCTCACTGAGCACTCTGGGGTGGGAAGAGTGCTTGCCCCACCGCGCTGTGGACCTCCATACTTTCTTTTTAATGAGGCACAAGGTGGAAACTTTGTTAAGAAGGTTCATGAAGATTTCTGGATCAGACATGTCTTTCCCTTGCAAGTTTCTTAAGACACTTAGCATGTTATCCTAGGCACTTTCCTCCAGGACTTAGCATGACCATATGTAGGTAAAAGATGGCCGTAGGACCTCCTCACTATCCTGCTGTTCACAGCCTGCGATGGATTTAGAAAATCCCTTTCCGTCACACTCGGGGGATCCTTTCGCCCCCTCCCCAGGGCTGATCTGGGGCCAACAGGCAAACACCCTCTCATCTTGCTGTCACCGCAGCACTGATGCCAGCCGTCAGAGGAGGCAACCCACAGCACAGGGAGGGGACAGGAGAGCCAGCTGTGGCTCCCYGCTCGGCTCTGCACAGTGGCCCCCATCCGGTGTGAGGCTCCGTTCATGCTGGGGGAAGCTCTCTGGCAACCTCTGAAAAACTTGGGCTGTCCGCGGCAATCTTCTGGAGACACCGCATGCTGTGTTGTGGATTGACACAGTTTTATTGCAAGCAGCCATCTTCAAAACTTACACAGCAGGCTTGGCTGCGAGCAGCCCTGCATCTGCAAGCAGCTTGGCTGCAGTGGTATGCTGACGGCTCCATATGAGGGCTTCTGCCTGCTCTTGCCAATATGGGCACACATGCCATTTGCTGCACATGGTTTCTAGACAAGAGCAAGATCAAAAAAATCAGTGAAAGGAGAGCTCAAATGGGAAAAATGACACATCCTGATTAGGACTATGAGACAGTAAAGGCTCTACACTGTCAGTACAGCTAATTGCTGACATTAGTTGCAGCATCAATGACAAACACCACCTGCCGTGAAGCAAAAAGTGCAATGGTGCCATGAAGTGTGAAGTGACCCTTGCAAATGCTGAGCAAGACACTTGCTGTAACATGCGAAGCATCAGCACATATTGAGGAGGAACCTATGAGATCCTCCAGCTTTTCAGTTTTCTGCTTTCAGACATAAGTTTCCTTTACTTTGTGCAACTGAAATTGTCTGGAGAGCTGTAGAGAGAGACAGGAATCTGGGAGGAGAGATTATTTTTCAACATAGTAGACATGGTATTTCCAGAGTTCCCTTGTATGTTCACCATCTACCAGTCTGAGACTATCCAGAGCACTAAAACCCTTTACACATAAGAACTTTTTAGGTGCTCTCAAGCTATGAAATCCCCTTCTGAAATTTCCTGTCAGTTATCTTGCAATATTTGATATTACCTTGTTATTTGTAGTATATAGATAATAGAAGCTTAGTCCTGGATTTCAAAGTTAAGCCTGTAAGATGGCCTGTGGTTTCCTACTAAACAGACATTTGGAAAATAAGACTTATGTGGAAAAGCTGAGAGAGCTGGATTTGTTTAGTCTGGAAATGAGGAGTTGAAAAGGCAAATGATAACAGGTAGGCCAAGACAGCTACGCAGAAGACAGTGACTGATTGGATTCCTAGATCACAGGGAATAGGAAGTGCAGAAAGTGGCTTATTTTGCAGCAAGACAGATTTAGATCAGACACTTAACTGAGCACTTGTATAGTTACTTAGAGAAATTGTAGAATCCGTTTAATCATCTAATGTATGTTCTTTCAAATGCACAAATGTCTGTATGGCGTAGGTACACTTGAAGYTGCCCCTGAACATGGTGATGGGCTGAACATCTGACCTCTTGAGGCACCTTCCAGCCACCTGCTTCTATGATGTTGCCCTAAGAAAACATTACTGGGACAGCCCCTGAAACCTGCCAGTGTTGCAAGAAGGATGTTTCTAAAGGTGTCACTCTACCTGATATTAAGCAGAGATTGAGCACTGAAAGGGTGGAGGGTTTGGAGACCATGATACCCAAAGCAGTCAAGATGGTCATCAGAGGGAGTGCCAGCTGCCCACGGTACGTGGTGTTGGTGAAGCTCACTATAGGTGTGCCAAGCAGTAGGGTGCTGTTGCCCTGCAGTCCTGTGGAGCCCACATGGGCCATGGCTTCCCCTGCCACCCCCACATGCTGTGGGAGCTGGGCATAGCCAGTCAAATGGGGAAAAGCAAGCTCTTCAGGAGGAGAAAGAACACTGTCTCCGTGCCTTGGCCATCCAAGAAGTCTGACCAAAGCTCCCACCAGTAGCTCTGATGCCAGAGGAAACAAAACCCTTCCCTGTTCCTGCTGTGCTACCGTAGCTGTCCCATGCTTCTCACGTGCCGCYCTCCGCTCCCCACACAGACTCCACTTTGATCGTTCCAACATTTCTTCACTTTCTGAGATCCTGTGGGGCCTCTGTGGAACAGCCCCAGACATTTTCTTTTCATGAAGTCTCTAGACCTCATCGAGGTAGAAGTCCTCAGGATTGCCCTGCTATGGATGGTGCTGTGGCTGTGTTGTCACAATAATGAGTTATGGAGTGCTATAGGTGACACACACTGTATGAAGACAAAATGACTCAAAGACTCAAACAATTTTGTGGTGCAGAAATTTAGTAGAAGTTTCTTGAAACTCCTTTTTTCCTGTGCTGATGGTGGCTCTGCATTTCCCAATCTTGTACAGAAGTGGAAATTCCAAAATGCTCATGGAAAAGTTTTACTTGTGGTCTATGACCAAGCCATAGACATAAAGTACTGAAAACACTGTGAGAGCATTTTACCCGTCAGCTTGGCAAAGAATAGCAATATTTATTTATTTATTGGCTAGACTGGCTCAAGCATTTAAGTGGTAAGCACTAGGACTTCCCAGACATTTATTTATAGCATTTTTTCTATTTCATAAACAAGAGAGTTTGTATTTGTGATTGCCAGCATATCCTTCTGTACTCTGTACTGGTTCAGTATTCTCTTAACAAATCACTAAATAAAACACCTTCCAAATTTCTGAACTAGTTTTGCTTTCTACCCTGTTGTAAATGAAAAGCTTTAAGAAATTGTTTGTAGAAGAGGCCCCGTCTTTCTTTTTGGGGATTTTTTCACCAATGAAAATTGTTCATAKAGTATGTGGATTATGATTTTTTTTTTTTTTTTAGTTTTCATTGTGCTTGTGTTCAGTGGGCTTGAGTCTGGGCCTCAGCACTACTCTGCTGTCACAAACTGCCTTTGGCTAACTTCAAACTTGTGAAATTTCTGTGGGTGTAAAAAAGGACCCGGTGCTTCAGATTTAGGGAGGAGTAAAAGGTTTCATAGTTTCTTTAGTTTGCCAAAGACTGTTTAGGATTACCRATACATCCCAAAAAAGAAAATAAAAGTAAATTATATAAAATATTCCCCCCTGTTGAATTTGTGCTCAAGACATCTTATAGCGGAGCTTTGCACTCACTGCAGTGTCAGATAGAGAGGAAGAGTGAAAGGATGGCATGAATGCAAAAGGGAGTTTGAGCTAGTATTTCTTTTTAAAAATTATGGCTGTGAACCCTGAGTCTCCACTGCAATTTCCTTGCTCTTGTGTGGTATCAGCCATTTTACAGTCATGTCCTTGAGAAGGGGAATGATACCTTTTTCTTTAAAAATTAACAAGAAGAAATTTAAATTTTATCAGTAGCACAGCAAAATGAAATGTGCAGTTTCTACAAGGCATTTATGGACATGTTTGCTTTTTGGGTGGTCTTTCCAAATTCAGCTTCACATATATTATGAATAAACAGCAGTCTCTCATTTAAGGCTTGGACATTTAACCATCTATTGGACTCATAGACAATGTGGGTGCTAGTTCAATGCTCCCATGCAAAATTGTGAGACTTTAAACATTTAAATGTGGATCCAGCTTTGGATTTCCTCTCACCCTTAGTATCTATCAATTCACTGGCAATTTCATGTTTAGAAATAGGGTTAGAGTCTCAGCAGCAATATATTTATTATCAAGGCCTTTCAGGTAGTCCAGATGGTTGGTTCCATCCAGCTTTTTTCATGGCTTCCTGGATTTATGTTATTACTAACCGTGCTCCCATGGCATTAAATGGCTTGGTCACTCAGGTCAATGTTCAATTCCCTGCCGATATGTGCAACGGGAAGGAAAGGAGGATTCGCTGGTAGTAAAATAGGTTTGACAATAGTTCTCAACACTGTGAGGATTAAGAATAGTAGGATGGAACATTGAAGGAGAGTGGAGTGACACCTGGAATATGCTATGGTTTCCCTTTACCTTTAGCTCAACTGAGCACAGCTGAACCCTTCAGGAGTATTTTGATATCTTAATCTGTCATACCACGATGACCACCCCTCATAAAAGCCTGGTAGACAACACACTGTCAGGTATTCAGGTGTCTCAGAGGTTGGATCTGATAAGAACTTCCTTATGCAATGGCATTGATGAGCCTTTTCTCTTTCAAACCCATCTTACTGTAGCTTAACACAAGATATCCACACTTTGCCACAGTTCCCCATGGCTGTCTCCCCTGTGCTTGAATTCTGCCCTCTCCTAACCTGGAGTAGAAGATGTCATGGACAAAACAAGCTCATCAGGGTGCTGTAAGCAGCCTCACTGCAGTATTAGCTCAATCAGCTAGTCTACATCTTGAGATGCAACTTAGAAGGTTTCCTTCTGTCCCTGAAGTTATTCTTTTTTCTGCTTCCTCTGGAACTTCTTATTGACAAGTTTCAGAACTGCCACAGTGGTGACGTTGTCTTGTCTACTTCCTTGCTTTAAAGTGTCCCTGATTCTTTGCTTAATGGGAAGCTATTAAAATATTGCCTTGGCCCATTCTTAATTTTATCTCAATTAGCTGAATTTTTTTTTTAATGCATGAACTTCTTTTTCTGGTGATTATTTTTCTTTGGTACTTGCCTTACCACTGATACATTATTTTTACTTTTATGTATATTTTTCTCAAACATTAGGGTGATATCTTTCTGTGCTGGAAGTAATTGAGAATTTTGCTGTTTGCTACAAAGGAACAAAGGTTTCATATTTACCKTGAAACTTCATAAAATTAGACTGATTTTGCAAAAGGTAGAGCCTGTTCTCTGTGGCCTTAATTATATCCTTATATTGTAAGGCCATCAAATGACTTTTTTCTGAATTTTTCTTTCTTTTGAGCTCCTTGTATGGATATGACTAAGTTTTTTTCCTACATCTTTAATTGTCTTTCCTAGTCCTGGGTCACAGGTCCTTTTTAATATTCTCTTTGACACCTGTCTGCTTCATTCAGTCTGTCTGTATTGCTAAAACACAGAGGTTGCCTGCAGAAGTGCTCAGTGAGGTTGTGGTATCTCCATCCTTGGAGTTATTCAAAACCTGACTGGACACAGCCCTGAACAGCCTGCTTTTCATGGAGGTGGACTAGATGATCTCCACAGGTCCTTGTCAACCTCAGCCACTCTGTGATTCTGTGAAAATATGGACAACAATTTCCTTTCCTTCCTGACAAGGCTTTCTGTTCCTTCCCTCTCCTAGAATTCAGTTGGGTGCTCACTGGAACTTCTCTGATGGTTGTTCTCTAAATTTCATTTGGCCTTTGATATTCTATTTATTTCCGTATGCTAGCTGYGTAAGAAATGTTATGTACAAATTTAGACAATATTGTTTCATTACGCTACTACTTTCCATAAAAACATTTGTTGTCCCATGAAATCTGAGCAGTTAGCCAATATTCAGGGCTTGGCATAGTTTTGGGTTGGGTTTTTTCCCCCAATAAAGAGAACATGATTTCGTGAGACAGAAATTTCTTTAACACAATCTAGTCTATTTACAATGAATACCAAGTCCCATTTGCTTGGAAAGGAGAGGTAGATGGAGACTATTTCCTTGCTCAAATTTTCCAAGTCTTTAGTCTTTCTCTTTTAGCACCTTCTCAGGGCCACACTTGTTTCTCTTACTGTTTCCAGACTTCAATTTCTATCTGCTTCTGACAAAGCAGGCAGTTTCAACCAAAAAATGCCCAGTTCTGTACTCTCATCAGTTTGTGGAGACAGCTCCACCCATGTTACTCAACCTCTGCTGAGACATTGCCCACATCTGCTGAGACATTGCCCATATCTGGAGCTCTGGCTTTGAGGGTGCCAGTCGTCTTATTCTGGGTAGGAGCTCAACAGCTTCTTCCGTTTGGCCAGAATGAAGAACAATTCACATATTCATGGCTTATAAACATATTTGCTGGCAGCTTTCCAGAACATCTTTGTGATTAGTGTATGAAAGATGTAGGCTGACAGGTATAAAGCTGACATTTAATTTAGCTCCAAGAGAGATGTTCATAGCGCTTTATTTTCCAATGGAAAAGTTAAACATTTCAATTCATACACAGCTGATGAATGAATACCACCTCTGACCCCCAAAAGCAAACACCCCCCCCCAGCCAGTCATAAAAAAAAATACACAAAAGACAGCTAGGGCCTGATTTTTGTTCAGATTTCATTGTGTGAATTAAAAAATTACACACACATTTCACAGATGAAAAGAGAAAAAATGTGATAATTAAACATTCTAGTTTGGCAATCAAGGTTCTTAGAACCATGCTGAGTGTCAACAGTTACAAGTTCTTTTGGACTGATATTGCAGCTTCCATCTCTGTGGAAACAGCTGTCATTATAGGCATTGTATTGAATCATGAAAGGAAGAAATGAACTCTGAAGAAAGATTGATTCTCTCTCTGGAAAATTGCCGAGCTTTCCTTTTCTCCCAAACTGAATTAAACCAGCAAAAACACAATTAGCTCAAAAGAGATCCCATTTTTTGGAAGTAAATCTTGCATTTCGCATAACACTAGACTGACACCTCACCACGAGGTCTGCAATGCCAGAAAAGAGGTCTGTTGACTTTTCCAAGCAGAAAGAAAAGGCACTTCCAAATGACACTTATACCTCCTTTCCACCATATATAACGTATGTTCTCATCTCTATTAAGAACATTCAAATTAACCTATTATATTAATGGGAAACATTTATGCAGGCCTTGCACCCCAAAGATCTTTACTTTTACAATTAGCCTGAACTATTTTCCAGGGTAGACATGAGATACATTATTCTTTCCCACATAAGTCGCTACATATGTAAAACATCACCGGAGGTTCCTTCCTTTCTTCAAGCTGACTTTCCCTGCCTCTCCACATTAATTTGGCTATTCCAGCACTTCTAAAGCACTCCATATGTTGATGAATAAACCATCATTTCCCACTTGTAATGAGATTACTCAGTCCTTGGGAGCAGATTTATTAGCTACAGTTATTTCATGTCTAATCACAGCCTTACTTTCCATAAAGAAAATGAACAGGCATGGATTGCATTTGAGAGCTTGGGGTCCTAAATATTTGCATTACATCTATGTAGACTTTGTTATTTGGAAGGAAAGCAAAAGGAAATAATAAAAGGCAGAGGGGGAGGGCTTTTTACAAACCTAGGCTAATAAATATGAAGAGTCTGTCAATGGACTTTCTGCACATGCTTTAGAGTTCTTACACAGGCTGAATACACCTTCACCATATATTTGTCCAGCAACGATGTCATCTGTTATGAATAAATGATGGGTGGGAACAGAAAAATGCAATGGAGGGAATATGCTACAACAGTGGAATAAACAGGCCTTGTAGTAACTGCGTGATGAGAGAGAGACTTTGTGTGAGGTAGAAACCACATTTCTACCAGATGGCATGGGCAGCTGTCCTGGAGGAGACGGGATATGATGGGGCCCAGCTGTAACTCTTACTCTCCCAAGTATCATTCTGATCCCAGAACCATGCAAGAGAGAGTTTTGGGAAAACTAAAATTCAGGTCATCTTCCTCCTTTCCTACCCATCCTCCAGGGTGAAATTCAGAGGGAAGATCCAGTCAGAAACTTCAGCTACAAGGGCAGCTCCAGATGTAGCCTAAGGAGGGTTCTTTGAGCATTTGGAGAACTTCCTACCTAGGGGAGATTTAGACCTGTAATTACCATGCACTGACTCACCTCCATCTAAGCCACAGCTGCCTCTCCTACTGCTTTCTCCCCTTACCCTGTTTCATTATGCCCTGTTCCTTTCAATGTCCCCTTTCTCCTTATCTTTCCTTCTATTTATGTTTTTCTCCAAAGTATCGCCCCTCTCTCTGATGCTACCACCAGCCTGAGGTCTGCTGCCACTCCAGGGATCATGTTTGCGATGTCAAACCCATTCAGGAGTCTATCTATCTTGCCTGTTTAGAGTAGATGCCTTTTGCAGCAAGCTGCAGCTGTGATTCTTCCAGGGCTGCCTTCTAGGTTGATGCTAATGCATAGTCATTCTCCAGTGCTAACACATAAATAAACAAGGAATCAGCAAACAAGAAATCTTTTTTCAGTTCCAGAGTCCCACTGGGTGTCTTATTGTATGGCTAGTGCAGTTAGGTGTGATGACATAATAGAAAAGATAATTTTCCAAGCATATTTCTTAATGTGGAAATTCACTTTCCACCCTTTCCCTTCTCTTAATAAATTTGTTGTTGCAGGTTTTGGGAGTTAGTACTAAAAGTTATCATTTAGTTCAGAATCTCTTACTGGTTGGGAAGAAGTAGTATATTTGAATATAGGCAAATGAACTGTAAATATTTTTTAACCATGGAAACCTTTGTTTGGTGATGACTTCACTCCTACAGAACAGTCTAGTGATCTTCTCAGTTTTCAAAGGAGGGACATATTAACCAAAAGATCCAGGCAATGCTGTTGGGATTTATAGGGCTCACTGGCTGAGCCTTCTCTCACACAGTGCCCCTGTTGCCAAGTTACATGAGAAAAGCAGTATAGTGCTACACTGCTAAAATAGCGTACAATTATAGTGCCTATATATTTTATACTATCACTTTCATTCAATACATTATTATATTTGAGATTAAAACTAGGAATTGAAATGGAGAAAATGAACAGTTCTGGGCATTCTACCAGACCCCAACAAATAGCACACGTTTGTTTTCCAAATAAAGGCCAGACCCCAACAAATAGCACATGTTTGTTTTCCAAATAAAGGCCAGACCCCCAACTCAGCATAGGTGGAGAATGTTTGGAAGAGAGGTGCTTTTATGCATCTTAGGAATCAGAGAAGCCTCAAGCCTGCTCTATTGTGGGTGCCTGCAGTGCTGCCCTACCCTAGGTTCAAACCTGCCATTTTCTGAGAAGTAGGGACTTTCAGAGACCTCTGGCATTTTACAGTCTCTACCCAGACCTGGGCAAAGATGCCGAATATGGTATAAGTATTCCACTTCTGGACTATGAGATGTTTATAAATTGAGTGCTTAATGTGGTTTTGGCAATGCAGTACCTGCAAGTACCCTGTATTGTATACTTTTTTGTGGGCACTTTACTTCACAAAAGTTGCTAAGCATACAGTACRAACAGTGGATGCACTAAAATTGTATCTAATTATGGCAAAGTTTTAATTAATCTGCAGTTGTCAACAACCAGGACACTAAATATTAATTACTCCAAGGCATTTGATGTGAAAACAAAATTAGCCAAGGTCAACCAAAAACACTACTGCCCTGTAGCAAGAGGAACTGGAGGTGATGTGCATTCATTCAGCGTTCCTTTCTTCCCTTTTCCACTCTACTAAAACCTTCCTCACCAAAATCTCTGGCGTCTTTCTCTTAGTGGACCGCTGCTTAATCACATCATGCTTGTCATTCCTGCTTTCTTAATCCCTCTGAACCAGACTCTCCCCTTCTTTTATTGTTCCCCTTGCTTGCCTATGTTCTCCCTCCTATTAATCTGCTGACCCAGTTGCTATCCTTCAGAAGTACTCCCTTGTTTCCATTGTCCTGTTCTGTCAGTGTCTCTCTTACAGCTCTTTTATTCTTATCCTTAGTTAGATATCTTCTTATCCTTAGCAATATGAAATTATCATATGTCACTACTTAGTGATATTATTGTATAGCTTATTTGTATTGTGGTAAAATTGTATCACAATTGTACTTGGTGCCTTGGTCACAGGTCTTGAAACATTAATATAGGCTCTGTGCAAATATCCCAAGATGATTCCTACTCCAAGGAATGTAAAAGTGTAAGAAAAGAGACAACACAAGAAAGTAAGAAAAAGAGGGAAGGAAGGAAGGGAGGAGGGAAAGAGGGAAGGAGGGAAGAAAAGAAGGAACGAGAGCACAAGAACTGTAGTGCCGCATTGCTTTATTCACTCATCACTATCTCTTCACATTAAAGGATTGCTAGCATCTTAAATAATGGAATCTGAGTTCCTTAATTTTCCCATATATCTTCTTGTTTTTAGAGTCTCACAACTTCTGAAAATCCCAAACTATAGCAATCAACTTCAACATGTTACTTTCTTCCAAAAGCCAAACTGTGACCAGATTGTCCCTATATAGAATTTGTGGCCAAATTCTTCTGATTCCAGCATGTTAAACCTAAAGGTAATGTAATTCATATAATTACTTTTAGTTACATACTCCAACCATCACCTGGGAAATAAACATAGTATCTCTCAAATCTCACATATCCTTACTTAAAATAATTTTCCCTGTAGAAACATGTCCACTTTCAGGGTGTGAATTGTTCCTAACGCCTAAAAACTAATGAGAAAACTACTGAAAATTATCCTACAGCTGTGGCTGAGAAATTTGGTTTTCATACATGTGGACATGGCAGATAGGAATTCCAGAGATTTCTGAAAACAAAATTTGAGATTTGAATGACAGATAGTTTGTGCATTAATGCAAAGAACATGGGCTAAACTGAGTGGCATGTATGCTTTTTTGATTAAACTGGAATATCAGCAGCTGTAGGATACATTCTTGGTTTTGCTTTGGGAAAGGAGGGTTATCTTCTTTTAATTAGCAGTGACAGTATGTAGAGAGCACTGAAGAGAGTTGCTCTGTGCCAAAAATCTTCATAGGGCATGCAGGGTCTGAACTTTGAGGAATTTGAACAGAAATGGATAGCATTAAGGGCAAAGTTTACTAAGGGAACAAGACTATAGATTCATGAGATGGTGGCTACAGCTGCAAAACCAGCATGGGAAGTTCCCACCCCTTGTGTACTGGCTTTGGTCATTAATTCCTCTACTGTGCTATCTCCTCAGTTGTAAAGTTACAACTGGTCATACTGTTAAGCTCTCAAATAGCTCATGGAAACTACCACAAATAGCTTTTCAGAAAAGAGAAAATGTTTTTACTCTTTAGTCTGATTACATCAGTGGTCTTGCGGGTGCAGAGAAGTGAATGCAGGGGACATTCACACTGGTTTTCCTGTCATGGCCAGCACCCTATCTGACTATAGATATAAAAAGTCCACCAAGCAACATACAGAAGTTGCTTAGGTACCTCAGAGTGTGCTTTGTCTGTGCAGACATCCTTGGCTGAAATGACTTCTCAAAATTTAGCTCATGCCAAAACTCAACTATCACTTAGAAAAAGGTCTTCCAGTGTCTCTGGGAAACCCAGCCTGGTAGGTATGCTCTGAGCAAACCTGAGAGATGTTGTTGAGTCCAACAAGAAGTTAGAAGAAGTTAGGCCTTTTTTTGTTGTTGGGTTTGTTTTGGTTTGTTTGTTTGTTTTTTTGGCAACCATGAAGTGAAAGACTTAAATTTATGCTCTTCAGTTTGATGGGGTTCAAGATTACCTACCCTGATTTCCGGGACATTGCTTAAAGGTTTGCCCAACAGAAAGACTGAGTTGGAGCTACTCTTGCTTTTCAGTAAACCATTTTTAGTGGGTTGGGGAAGCTATGAGGGGTCTGAGACCTCAGTGGGTGCAAGTACCACTGAGAAGATCACTCACCTTCTCGGGGAGATGGGGTCCCTCTTCTGCATCTCTACATTAAAAGTGTACAGTCAGCTCCTGGATGCTAAATAGAAACCAGTATCTGCTCCACGCCTAGGTTAGTGTCCTCACTGCCTCCCTCAAAGAACTGGTAGGGGCCACATTATTACTTCTGTAGGTCATCATGCTAGGCTGAGTTGGGGAATCTGGTCATGTCCCAGGAACAAATATCAATCTACAATTATTTAAGATGCATACTATAAGCTACAGTAATAGAATAGTCAGAATTCTGTATGTCTAATAATTTCTTCTATCTGAACTAAGCAGCTTAAATATTTCAGTTTTATAAGAGGGATTCTTTGGCAAACTTACTTGTTGGAATTCCTATGTTAGCTATGTTTTACAAAATTTTTACTTCTGCATATAGTTTTGAAAGACTTGAGAAGGCTTTTGGCTTGGCATTTTTTCCTCTACCCTACTGCTTGCAAAGATAGTTTGAAGTACATTTTAAAAAGTAATTATTTAAATGTCATGCAATACTGTAAGCAGTGTGCCTGGATACCTGTGGCTATGTAGTCACACAGCTACAGAAGGGAAAAAAAGAAACCATGGTAACAATGTTACTCAGAAATAACACAGATTGGAATAATCAGTTTAGGATGGAAGAATATTGCAGAAATTATGCAATTTAAAGATAGGCTAGTATACTATCTGCCAGCAGGCAGCGTTGCCCAAATCTGTGCAGATATGTGTGGTTACTATCTTTATGACTGGCAAAACTCTCTGACAAGAGGCACTAAAAAAAGAAAAGAAAAATTCTAGTATTTTATTAATTACAGTAAGAATAATGTCCACATATTTGCTTTACTTAATCCTTATAGAAAAGTTCATTTTTAGATACTTGGAAATAAATTTCAAAATTACTCTTCTGATAGAAAGACAGTCCAACTAGACTGGACATTTTTTCAGATATTGGCATTTTAAAGCAATATTTGAAGCGTAAACTAGTGATTTTAGAGAACTGGTTTTGGTAGAATATGTTAAGAAAGTAATCAAAGAGGTTAGTAAATGCAAGAAGACTGAATACTGTTGAGCAAAGTAATACCCCACTCCTTCAATCCATTTAGCAAGAATGGCACTTCTAGCTGACAGGAGAGGAAATGGTACTTGGTGGTATAATAAGTTGTAAATTAATCAAAAATACAAGAAGTAAATTAATAATGAATGTGTGATTGTCTGCCTGCCTGTTTATGAATCTTTTCCTCATTTTCTTTCCTCTGTTTTTCCCAGTTCCTGTACACTCCCCAGCACCATTGTTTGGAAATATTTTAATGGGATTTTAAAGACAGAATAAAGGTCTCTGACACTGAAATGCAACATTCTTCACGTGACAAATGTTTTTCAAGCACACATCTGATAATTGTTTTCATACTGGTAGGTGAGAAAGAGCGCAGTAGATATGATTCCTGTTACGCTCCTGGAGAAATGAGGCAAGAGAGGTAAAGACTGCATTTTCAGAGGGGATTATTTATGCTTTATTATTTATAGATGCTTTTGCTTAATTTGATACTCCTTCTGACTTAACCATGTAGCATCCACAAGTCTTGTGAAGTCAGCTGGTAGCAGTAAGAGCTTAGCACCTTGGAAATTCTTGTCTTTGAGTATCTAACAACTATCCACATTTAATACAACTTTTGAGTATGAGGCTGTGAGGCTTAGCATAATGCAACAGAGGGCTTCTGGTGCCATTAGAGGACATACTTCTCCACTAACAGCTCTCCTCATTTCTTCACATCTTTGGAGAGTGGCACTCTGCCACATGGCAGCCACTTCATCTTCCTCCTCCTCCTTCTCCTCCTCCTCCTCCTCTTCCTGCTCCTCCTCCTCCTCCTCCCCTTCTTCCTCCTCTTCATGTCACAGTAACAGGTTCCTGAATTGGCTCGAGGGTCAACAATCTGTTCCTGTGTCAGTGATTTGCTCCCTTCTGCCACCAATGTCCCTTCTTACTTAGACCAAGGGTTTTAATATAGTCACTCCAAATTCAGGCTTAAGAAGAATAAATTTTGCTAGTTTGAGACCAAGTAAATAGGAATTCCTCAGTTATCAGTTTCTGCCTTTATACCAATTTTTTTTTTTCTTATTTTCTTTTGATATGTTAGCCTTACCTTTATTTTTCAATGGTTTTCCATCAAAACCCTCCTTCCTTCTGAGAACTTGCAGTTCAGCAACTGTATATAAGCAAACAGTAGATGAGAGGGCGTTCCTAAAAACAGCAGCAGACACCTCCCTCTGTCTTCAGTATAAAAAACTCTGCAAACCCAGCTGACTGATGATAGTGCAGCATCTGAACCACAGTACTATTTAGCTTTTAAATTTTAAGAGTTGAAATGCTGTATAAGTAGTGAGAACAGTACATTTTTCCTTTGGCTTTGGATAATACCAGGTTTACAAAGAACTTGTGCCTATGCTGCTCTCTTTACTGGACTTTCTGCCTTCACGTCTACTGAATGGCTTGAGATCTGACTACTAATATGCAGGAATCAGCTGAAAGTTTCATTTGAAACAACCTTTTTGTCTAGAGATATCATGCTACTCCTTAGTGTTTTCTCATATGCTCTTCAAATTACAGCTGCTCAGACAATCCTCCGACATCTAAGTCATTCAAAACAATGAATATTGTACTCATGCTATTGAGGCACAAAATGTCTTTATACTTCATCGGGAAATATTTTAAACCAATAAACAGACAGGCAGAACATTCATAATTAAGGCTGCCAATTTGTCCTTGGTTCGCCTATTTTTTAAACAAAAYACTGTATTTGTTGTTTTTCTGAAAAGAAAAAGGTTGTGCAGTTAGATATGAAGCCTGAGACAGTTGCAAAGGAAACCGAAGCTGACTCTTCTGGAACAGCGGGTTAGGGGGTTTATACGGTGGTTGTCACTGCTGCTGGCATTCCCCTCCTCCCACAGACTCACAAATGCCCTTGGCCTTACTCTGAAAGAAGCACTTTTGCTGTGACAAGAGTTTTTTTAATAACTTCTTTTTTTTTGCCACAGGAATGCAACTTCAGTCTCCTGAGCAGCAAACTCAGCCTCTCAGGTTTGGGTAGTAGTGGTATTATCTTGACTCGTTTCTTGGTAAAGAAGAAATTGAACCTCTGATCATTATACTCACTTGGAACATAGCACAAAACCAAGAACTGTTTCACTACATTAACTACTATTAATGCTCCTCCTTACCTGAAATAAGGAAAAAATGTTGGCCTTAAAGAGGCAATATTCATTTGAAGTCTACTTAACTTCAAGAAGTCAAAGTGAGATTCAGTCCCCTTCCATTCTTGATAGCTTTGCAATTTTTAATTTCTTGTTTCTCTTCTCCTATAGTTGAAAAATGAAATTATCCCATTTCCCATAGCAACATGAAACAATGGAAAGCTGTCTGTGTATACATTGAAAAAGGTGAAATGATAAAATATTGTGTTTAGTGACAGAGAACTCTGAATCATTAATCAGTATAAAAAAGTATTTGGCATAAATGATGAAATAGCTCACTTCCTATGGCACCAGGCCTAAAAATGACAAAATGGGACAGACCCCTACACCCATGGAGAGGCCAAGGTCCCCTGCTGACATCCCATATGCAAAACAACCCCCCACTGGAAAAGAGGACAATGGAACATCTCCATACTTCTGGCTTCAATTTAAATTCTTTTTTTTCTTGTTGTACAGTTTCCTGACTGCAGTTATATTTATATTTATACTCTCTCGTGCATAAATTGCATTATTCTGCCAAACATTTAAGCAACTGTCATAGTACTAGTTGTATTTTATGACTCTTGATAGTAGAGAGGAGTAAAACTGCCTTTCATTTGCCTTCTGTTAACAGTTCCCAATTTTTTAGCTTTACTTTTAGCTTGTCAGCTGTCTGTTCACAAATTAGTTTTAAGGGAGCATACGGAATGCTAATATAATTTTAGTTAGCAAACCCAAACACTGTTTAGTAAACTCAAACACTTTCCTTTTGTGTCTATTTACAAATGATGTTCATGCAGGTTCAGTAGGAGTAGCAGCAAAACATTTCCAAAGGAAGTTTATAGAGACAGCATATTTGCAGTGCTAAAGGTGTTAAGCCAGGTATCTTACTGTCTTATCAGCAGAATTTATCTAGGCATATAACTTGTTTCATGAAATCATGAATGGTTTGCAGCCTTCCATCTGTCTTTTCACATTCTTCAGATTTTAATTTTTTGGATGGCCTACGGAAGCAGGCTATCATTCCGAAATAGCTGTGAAAGAGCAGTTGGCACCTAATAAAAATGAATACAAAAACTTCCAAATTGCCTGTTCCTAATTGCCCAGAAAGTGTGAATTAGGCTCTAATCCTTTGGGTACTTAGCTTGCACTTTACTGCGCCTGTGAAGGGACCCCAGGGAGCGCGGGGCGGTGGCTCGGCCCCCCGGCTGTGCCCTGTGCCGCAAGCGGCTGCCCGCCGTCGCAGCTGCGGGTGCAGCAGCTTCTCTTCATCCCCCTTCTGCAAAGTTTGTCAAAAATAAAGTGCCTCTAGGAGTAAGACATACCTCGACAGTTCATATATGTACACAGCTGGAATATTTATATGTTAAAGACCTGGATGTAGATTCAATTCTTTACTCTTTACACTCTTTTTTAAACCAACAGGGGTGTGCTCAAAGTAGTCTGAAGAACAATTCACTAGCTCTTAGGTAAAATAAAGAGAAACCTTCTATTCAATGTTCTACTCAGCTGTTAGGAAAGCATCAGGAAAATGCCCTAATTATCACATTCAAACAGGTTTCCATTGTGTGGAATAGTCCGGATTTACACAGGACTAACAACAGCACAAACACAGGATAGAGGGCAAATGGCTTGGTACTAATTCTGCGGAAAATAATCTTGGCATGAGTCAGCTATGTCATGCTATAGCAGAAAAGGTAAAAAAAAAAAAAAAAAAAAAANAAAAAAAAAAAAAAAAAAAAAAGTCTGCAATACATATACAGGAATACTGCCTGTGAGATATACAAAATAATTTTTATAACCTACAGATATAGTCAGCATTGGGAGAGCATCAGCTGGAGTCCAGTTTTGGGCACTGCATATTAGTAAAGATGTGGACCCATGGAAAAATTCAGGAGACAACACTGAGAAAGATCAAAGGACAAGAAATCATGGTCTGTGAGGAAACACTGACAGAACTGGGGGCTAGAAAAGAAAAAGCTGCACAGATGAAGGCCTACAAACTACTGAGATTACCAAATGGACTATCTCATCTCCTTTTCAGTGGTGGTAGAAGAGGAAGTGACGGGCTTTGCTGTAGCAAGAAAGCTTCGGGGTAGACCGTGGCAAAAAATCCTTTCCAACTGCCAGGAAAGGGCACCTCACTGCTGCTGGAGGTGGCTGCCTGGAGAGATGTAGGACCTCTTTCGCTGAGTGCCCTGGGCTGGGCAAGGGCATCTTGGGCAGGACGTGGCTAACAGCTTACCCTCTCCTCCAGCTCCAGGTGGGAACTGGTGTCTTTGCATCCCTCCCAGCTGCACGTTTCTTCATAAAAGAAGAAACTGTGGTTCTTACCCATAAGCCAAGAATCATTGCACAAAAGACATGGATGGTTAGTAAATGATGATGCTTGCTTGTTTAGGAAATAACATCAGAGAGTCAAGTATAAAGAAGATTTTCCTATTTTTTTCATAATTGGGAGTTCTGGGATATGTTTCGATGCCTGGAACAGAAAGGTTTTATGAGGTTGTTACAGGTCCTGTAACTTCTTGGCCCCCTCTCATTATTTACTGTTGGCTATTGCACGCAAGAAGCAGACTTCAAGAGTTTGGTCCAGCAGGTTTTAGTAATGAGCAAAACAGGACTGAGTTAAGAGTTCAGACAATATATCTAATAATAGGTGGTTTACTTTTTAGCTATGTCTTTTATTGGAGAAGAAAATTATTCCCTGCTAACAATTTCAATTCCATATTACATCCACACTTCTTGGATGTATCTACAAGGTGTATCAAGAAATACGAACGTGCATGTCAAGACCAGTATGTTAGCTAATATTTACAGTTAGTGGGTTGACTAGTATTTATGACCATCTTATAAGGTATAATTTTAACCCAGAATAATGCAAGCAATAATTTATCTGTAGGATCCTAGAGATTGCTTGTCTCCATGAATCATATCCAAAATCTCAAACAGCTGTAAGCATATTTAGAAAATGTAAAGTTGTTCCTAACAAAAGAGTCAGCACCTGTCTATAGAAATCTCTGTATGAAAACGTGTGAGTTGGAAATTTCACACACCTACTGTAAGTAAAAAGTATTTAAACAGGATTGAGTTCTGAGTTATCACTACATTTGGGTGTGTACGAGGCCAAAATATTTTCAAGTATTCAAACAAGTTGTAAATTATTTTGCTTTTGGTTTCTGTATTTGTTTTTACTGAACTTATGTACATGTGGAAGTTGGTTCAAATGAATATCTGAATGTTACCTCCAATAATTTCTCAGCCCTTTGCTCAGCAGAAATTGCAACAAATGTCAATATATTTTAAAACCACTGACAGTGAACAATTCAAAGGCAGAAATGATCTATTTTTGAAAGACAAGTTATTTGCCAAGAATGTTACTCGAGTTCAGTGATTTTTGTTGTTTTCTAGTTGCTGCTTTCGTCAACATCCCTGTAATTCCATGAGTGCTGCTAGGTGCAAACTAATGGCATATTTCAAAAAGATCACGTGGATGGAACATAAAAATCAGTCTTTCATATGGCACTTAAATACATATCATTTTWATGTTAAGGTTTATACCATAGCTCCTAGAGACCTGAAATGGCAGATAAGCCTTATTTTCTTGTTACTAGATAAATACGTGATAAGAAACACTTCCAGTCAAAGAATCAAAAGCTTTACAACTTCAAACTTTCTATTGTTTCAACTTTTCAGATGGCAGAAATATGTTTTCTGGCATATAAACCTATTCTACTTGATATTTAGAAGTACTCCTAGCACATTAAAAAGCTGTAAGTGATATTATTAGCAAAGAGGAATGATGCCAAGAAGCCTGTGCGTTCTGTCTGGCTAATACATTGAACATTAATTCACTAGCAGTGCCTGGTACTCTGCCTACTCTGATACTCTGCATGTATGGTAATAAAACAAAACTCAGCAGCGACTAACGCACAGCAGTATATTACATGCTATTTCCCAAATATTCCCTACATGAAAGATGTCAGACCAATCCCATGTCAAGGAAAGATAAAGTATTAGATACTGGAGCTGGGAAATGCTAAATGGTTTCTCACCATTAGTGGAGAAAAATGCAGTCTGGACAAAGTCCATATTAGTGAAATTAGTGGTCCTTCTAAATGTGTTCTGCAGAAGTAAAATACAAATCTTTATTAAAGTGTATGTGAGCCAACACTTTTCTTTTTCAGTATGTGAAATATCTGGTTACTCTTCCCGTAACATTTTATTCATACATGATTTCACAGTAGCTTAAATTTTCTAATACAATTCCCAAAATACATACTTGTATCCAGATATGTGGTCTCATATTAGAAGTGCTGAATTACCACATCTCCCACTGAGCAAACACAACTGAGTTGGTGCCCAAAGTTGACCTATTTATTTATGGTCATATCCAACATCCACTGAAATTAAGGAAAAAAAGAATTCCCTTGTGTGCAGTAAGATGAAGGAGTTTGCTAAGTCCTTTAACTTTAGGCACCCACTCAAACAAAAGTTTGTCAAAGAATCTTTAAAATGCAGAAAGCAGAATTTGGGAAAAAAGTTTGGTTTTGGAGGAAAATGTTTATTTCTGATCAYTGACACTTATTTTGGAAAATGTGTTTCTAAGTCTTTTCTACCGTAATGGTTGTTGATAAAGAACAGTGGCAAAAAAATCTCTATTATTACAATATTTCTTATTCAGAATATCACACAGAATTTTCCTTCCAAACTATTTGGGAGAAAAAAATTTCTTATTTTTCAGTGTTCTACCACAAGGCAAAAGAGGTGTATCTGGAGAATAATGAAAATACCCTTGAATAAATGCACTATAATAATACTATTCAAACTATTTTCATATCTCAGCCTATTAATGCAGGCAGTTTTCTCACGGCCTCTCATATAATCTATTTATACTGTGTCTGTCTGAACAATATGTGACTGAGAATGGTATTTATTTTACTTTGACATCATACTGGGAAGCGTTCATTGCCCTCTTTTAAATAAGCATTTAGAACTTCCTGCTTCTTGTGAAAAAAAGAAGTTTGCTTTTAAATTATGTGCAAAGCTGAATGAATTTGGAGGAAAAAAACTCACTTATTGAATAACTTGCTCCAAAGAGCAGCATTATTTGTTAAATAAAGCAAATAAAAATTTGTTAAATAAAGGCAATAAATATTTGAGTAACAAACCTTATGAAAAAAACCACGCAGTGCATATCTAGTAAACAGATTTGCCTGCTAATTTATGAATGCCCATGAGCCTTGTGCTTCCCTCTGGGCCCATCCTAGATAAGCTACACAAGCTTTCCGACATGCCTGTGACAGCCTTTACTCTTCTGCTCTTACCATACTCCGTGTAAACCTAGAACTACACCAGGGCAGCCCAGCTGAAATACTCAGGTAAAGCCCTGCCCGGCAGTGGTCAGTGAGCAGCCAGATGCTTTCAGCGGCCTCTGTGGGACATACAAGTTTGAAAGGAGTCTAGTGCTTAATGATATTATTCCAGTGTCCAATCCACTCTACCTGTCATTTAGAAATTTTTAAAAAGCCCACTGTTTAAATTAAGAAACTTTGAACATAGAATTTGCCTTATAACAATACAGGTTCCTTTTTCTAGAAGTGACTGAAGAAATTTCTCAGCATGAGGGAAAGTCGAAAGAAGTATAACCCTGTGGGAGTGTTCAAGCTTACATATTTCTTAAGTCTCGGTGAATAATGGAAAAGATGTCAGAAAAATGTATGTGCTAGGGGAGGAAAACTTTAAGTGATTCAGTCTGGCGAGCAATAGGCATAGCTTGAATTTTAATCTTTCTCCATCTAGCACTCTCCTTCCCCCTTTTTCTGTCTTATGTTTTTGATTTTCCCCTTTATTTAGTATTTTTATTTACTCACATTCAATCTTATACGAGTGACGTATTTTTTTCACAAAAGATGCTCATTCCCAGATACTGCTCATTATTTATAGCACTATGTGCTAGAGCATAAACTTTTCAGATATTCAAGGGATGCACGTTTTTGCATACTGAAATGTCTTACATTTAGTGGCATTTAATACAAAATATAATGAATATAACTACTTTGCCTTTTCCATATCCACCCTCCAAGAATGGCTTTCACAAGAAAATATCTGGATTGCAAACGGTCTCTTCAGTGCCAGAAAAAACTCTGCTGTCTCTATACGACTCTACAGTCCTGTTGAACTGCAGTTTTAAAGTTGCCTGGCTATACTTTCATGTCTACAAATCACATCATTGTGTGTCCCAGTGTTAATATGTTCCCTCAGTAACTGGTTCATGTGAGATGGGTTGCTATAAAATTTGCATCCACATTTTTATTGTACCAGTGAAGAGGAAAACCCAGGCTCAATGGCATTGCAAATTTACTCCATAATTTCTTATTTCAGACACATTAGAAGATAGGAATCTTTTGTTTGGACCAAATTAAGCAAACCACAAGATTTCTCTGAAATAATATGTACTTCCCATGAAATATTTACAAATGATCTCTGCAAAGGTAAAAAGAACTAAATCAGTCCAATTTAAATGACTGCTGTAAACCCTGTTATATTAGGCCTTATATTAAATTTTAATCTGCAATATTTACACCAGACAAACTGAAGAAATCCAAGTCTGCAATCCCTCAAGGAAAACAGTAATTTTTGTGCAAGACTTTTTTTTGCACAGTCTCAGAGAGACCTGCTACCCCAGACGTTTGAAGTAGATGTCCAGTTTCATTCATTCTCTGTTAAATGCAGAACAGTGTTCAGAAATAACATCCAGATTATATGTATATTTTTGATGCTGATCTCTTACTCTGCCTCCAAGACACAATGGAGTTTGGCTCCAATCTGATCGGAGCTGATTTTGCTGCGTTCTGCTTGTGTTAACTGATGTGCCCACACAATCAGGACACAAAAATAGACAAAAGCAACCAAAGTAAAATGTTACTACCCCTAGTTTTAAGATAGTTTTCAGAGCTTTGGCACTGATAATCACTGTCAACCCTGAAGAGGGTATTTAGACATTAGCCTTTCAACGGCTGAACTCACATTTGTTGATTCAGCCAATCCTGAAGTCTACAGAAAAGCCAGGAATTCAAGACAGTCGCTTTTTACACTGTTTTAACCAGAAGATGATGTGTCAACTCTTCCTTCTCATTTCAGAATATGTAGTCACCTTTGTTTTTAGAGAAACCATTCTTTTTAATTTGTGAACTATTTTGTTGGATTCTGAAGTAGGAGAATTATCCACTGGGTGTAGATCTTGTTTCATTACTGTAAGTCAGGTAGTTAAAGACTGTGAGGGAAGGCCAGGCATTCAAATAATCCACCTCACAATTCTTTAAAATGTGATTATAATGCCACCGAGATGTAGAAGTCCTTGGCAAGCTCAAGGATACTTCTCATAGAAAGTCAGTGTCGTCATTCTTCCCCAAAAGGGGAAACCAAGCTACAAGATGTGATAAAGTCATCTGAGATAATCTGTAATTTTCACATGGTAGGTGGTATGGTGCCTTTATATTGGATATGAAGGTGGAGGTTTGCTCATTTTCATGTGTTTTGAAGTCATGTAAGAGAATGTAACACAGTGACAAAGATTCCTTCAAAAAAAGGGCTGTTCGTCCAAGACCAGGTTTTCCTTTCAATTTGTTAAGGCTAAAAATAGGAAGAGATTTAATAACTTTCAAGTAAAAGGTAACTAGACCAAGAGTCAATGCTTCTGAAAATTCTTTACTGTCAATAAATTTCTCCACAGAGATAAAAGCACAAGACTTTCTAGTGTAGCAGACAAGGCACAGGGGATGATTGCTCCACTCTTGGAGGCTCTGGTGAAACTCATATAAATAGCGTTAGGTACCCCTTTTAAGATTAAATTAAGAGAATCTGTGGGAGAATAAATGAATCGTCAGAGGATTGGGAAAAAAGTGTAGCAAAAGAAATGGTTAGAGGATCAGCAGTTGTTTAGAGAAGTCTTAGGAAGGAAATGACGACACTCGTCAAGTATGCAAAAGGTTGCTATGAAGAAGACGGTGATGAGTTGTCCCACAAGAAGTAGAACAGAGAGTAATTGGCTTAATTTGCAGCAGAGACTCATGTTTGATATTGGGAAAACTTTAATAACCATCAGTAGAGATGAGTAACAGGATCCAATGCTGGGGAATGGAGCCCTCCTGGATCTGCCTGGGCACAGGGAACAGAAACAGCCACAGGGGGAGAATCAGCATCTCTGAGAGGTGTTTTACTTGATGCCGCCTTACAGCAGGAAGATGGACTACGTGGTCTCCTTTGTTCTCTCTCCTACATTGCTATTATTAGTGTGATTTTTGTGCTGCACTTTGTCACAAGCTTGCAGTGGAATACCACTACTGAGAAAATGTGTGCTGGAGCTTCTGCTTCACAGATGTAGCATGCAGTTTATACACTATAAAGTGCTGCTGGGTTATATGCTCAAAAGCGTATCAGCATCAAAAGAGCGTTTGTCACACTTGTGTCTACAGTTTTTACAGACCTGCAACCCATGACACTCGTGTCAAATTAATTGTGTTAGCTTACTTTAGATAGAATATACTTTTTTTCTGGAAATTAATGAACACTGAAGGAAACCACTCCATGGCTTGGCAACCCCGTAAACACTATGTCATATTTACTATGTAATATATAGCTGGTTAATACTAATGTACATTTAAATAAAAGAGATGTGGGACTCCAGCTTACAGTCACTCTTATTGAAAAATCTTATTGAGTTAAATAGGAATAAAATAAATGTGCTTTTATAGAAATGACTCAAAACCCAAGAGAACCAAATAATGAATGAGATTCTTTCAACAGAATTTTTACATGGAACAGGATGTAGAACAGAGCTCTATAGTAAGAATATAATTTTCCGTTAATTTTCCATTTGATTGTGTTGGCTGTTTTAAAAATACTATACAAAACCAATTTTGTTTCCTGTTAAGTACTTTTGGACTTTTTCATACACACCATTCAGACAATCAGATTTCCTATCTGATGGTTCTGGGTCTTTTTCTCTTCAAAGAGCTGGATGATTATAAAGACAAGCAAAAGGATATTCTGATAATTTAATTCTTAAGCTTCTAAATAAAAATACATGTGGATACAAAGCCATTGCTCATGGTGATAGAGAATATACTTGTGTCCAGTCACTGYCTATATTGAGTACACTGTTCTCCAAAAGCAAAGAGACTAGAAGAATTAAGAAACTGATGCACAGTTTTCTGTGCCTTATGTAATCATGAGTTGATGGGTCTTGGACTACCTCTTGGACTTCAGAAAAGATAATACAGAAATCCAGAATTCAGTAAGCAGTAGATCTAAACCAAAATCAAGCTTTTACACTTAAGACAAGCCTGGGAAGTTTGGGCAAAGGGCACACTGTAGGTCAGAGATTGGTAAAGCAGTTGCATATGTCACATCAGTCACTTCTGTTCACCGGCTTTATATAAACAAAATGAAACTAGGAAAAAAAGAGGGTAAAGTACTCTGAATGTCTAGAAATGTCACATTTAATTAAGTCACATTTTGTACTAATTTGCTGTATAATTGCCAGCTGCCCTCACTCAAGAGTTTATAGTCATAGGAATCATAGGGTCATCACAACATTTTTTATAGTCCCGCTTAGCACCCAGCACAAGGCTTATCTCTCCTCGGTATCAAACGGCAATTCCTTCTCCTTTAGAGTACAAAATGGCAAATCCTTAAGTGCACATCACTTTTTAACTGGACAAGATGAAAATACGCACTTAAACATTTGTTTTGGTGAAAAACAGGAATATGTAAAAGGCAAAATTCACGTTTTTTTCAGAACAGGCCAAGCAATTCACAGACTGGTAAGGAAACTAATTCAAGCTACAACAAATATTGTACAAACTTTCATTATAAAGCAGTAATTTGACTCTGTTTTTCCTTGATGAAAGATATCTGACATTATTTTTAAAAGCTTCAGACCTGAAATACAAGAATGTGAATTTTCATCTTCTACAGCCACCGATCTTTTATTATAAACAGAAGGTCATATTATGGTTTCATTTTTTAAAAATAAAATATCCTGAGGTATAATCTTATAAGAGAAGCCATAAAAAAATAATACTCTCAGACAGGCTAAACCTTCTTTCAAGATTCAAAGAATACTTTTAAAAACTACAAAAACCATTTTGCTGTCTCCAGCATATTTGGCAGTTACATTTCACACATTTTGTACTTTTTAGTGCCACCAATTTTGTTCTCCTTTAATCTGAAACATACCGTAATAAATTATCAATTCACTATTTGAAAAAGAAACTATATGAAGAAGCTGCTTGCTTTGGAAAATAGCGCCAAACTGTCCCAATGAACACAAAATCTGAGAGGTTGTGGGAGGACTTGCAGGAAAGGAGGGGGAATTTCAGTAGATGGTGGGAGCTCCATAACTCTGTACTGAATTCATATAAAATGGCTGGCCAGTAACGTTTGTGGAAGGGAGTCAGAACATACTGAGAAATGAGGCTATGTAAAGTGGTGGCAAGGGGTGAATAGAGATCTACCCCCAGGGCGACAGGTTTGTTGTCATTATAGTTGAATACGTGAGCTCATCAGACTGGTCAGGCTATTGAGCCTCTCAGCCCGGCAATGCCACCTCCTGCATGTCCTGGTAATGTTTATAACRAAGGGTATAAGAGATCCCAGTGACTTCAGGCAACTTCAAGTTTAGCGCTTCAAGGCCACGGAACAAACTAAAAATGTACTGAAGTAATCTTAACACTGAGTAACCCTGATTTGCCCCTGCAAGCCTGCTGTAATCCATAATCCAGAGGTTTATTCTGTTGGAGCTGGGGGAATGCAACATCTTTGGGACCCAGAAGGAGAAGTGAGGTTGCAAAATGGACCCTTTGTAAACCATATAGGTTTCTGTCCTGGATGTGTACTTGACAAATAGATTATGATTATTAGATGGGCACTTCAAACTAAATAGCAGGTGTCCTTTAGGCTAAAATATAACATAAATTATAGCCATAGTTGGATAGGTGAAAAAAAAACCCAAAACAATAAAGCCACAAAAGTAAGGCTTTTGTGAGGCCTGAAAGATTCTACAAAAAGTCCTCTAAATTATTAGAATTTTCTTGGATTTATTTTTAAACCCTGTTTTTCTCTCTTCTATCCTATAATTTGAAAAATAACTGTTTATTTTTCTGACTTAACTCCATCGTTTATTTTGCCAAATGTTTCTCATTTTAAATTGACATAAAAATGGCACTGCAGGCTGTGAATGGGTTACATACAGTGTGAACTCCTCCTTGGAGAGCTGAATTTTCTAACTGTGACTGAAAGATAGGTAATTCCTCTTGCAGAGCTGATTCAAACGATTTGGAGGAGACACAGGGTGCAGGAACACAGTGGAAGACCTTTAACAACATGACAAATGACTGTTCCAACCTGTCCAAGTCTCAAGATCCAATTTGCAGTGGTTTTGGTTTTATAAATGAAAAACAGTCTCTAAATAGATTTTTGCTTGCAAGCATATGTGTGGCTTCTTCAGAGGCAAGCTTTCCATCTTGTTATAAAAAGCTGATACATTCATTTTGAAACATCGTATTTAATTTTTACATGAAAGTCAAAATAACTCCATCCTTAAATTTAGTTGGTAGATTCAAACTAGTTCAATATACTGAGATTTTCGAAAGTGATTAGTTGGTGTGGGTACCTGGCTGTTCTCTGTGTCCATCCTCCAGTGCGTTATGCAATACCTGATTTTCAAAAACTGCTCTTTGATAGCCTCTTTGAAAATCAGATCTATTAGAGATATTTTGGAAAACTGTTAGTCACTTTTCCAAATCTTAACTTAGGTCTCCAAGGGTTTGGGTTCCTGGTATATTATGATAGATGAGGATAAGTCAAGAAATTCAGTGGCTAAATTTTGAAATGGCATAAATCACAGGATGCTGCAATTTCAATAAGATGGTATGGTTTATGTCTCCCGGGGGTGTGTCCCAGCATGCTCATAAATTCATCTATTATGTACGCAGATCTGAAAAAAAAACCAACCAAAAAACCAAAAGTGAGACAAATAAATGCAAACCAATAATATTCATAATCAAAGTATGATTAAACTTTTATTCAGTTGAAACACAATGACATGTGTGTTATCCGCTAAATTAAAATGTAGCTGGTCTTTTTGGAACAGAAGGTTGCTCCAGGAACATGGTATTGAACAAAGAAGTAACTGAAAAACACGTTGTAAAGAAGGAAATAAAACAATGAATAACATAGAAAAAGGATAGCCTTCATTTTTTCTGATTACCAATAGAGTAAACATTCCACTGTAATTCAATAGCTGAAGGAATTGCCATCATATTAAAAGCTTTTATATGTAGAATTAAACTCTGTTTTGTTTAGAAAACCTCACTATGTTTTATCCAGGTTGACTATGGAAAATTACTGTTGAGGAACATCAGTGCAATTACTTGGTCAGAGCAATCCTTTGAAGAGCTTATTTATAAGAATAAAAGTAGAATATGCTTTAAATAGTAGTCAAAAGAAAGCCCATATCTGGTTAATGGCAAGTTAAAGTGCATGACTCTTCAAATGCTTAATGAAATGCAATGGATATTTTGAAGACTGTTCCCTGAACAATACTGTAACCTGGAAGTATTTAATGGCTGATGACCCTAATTCCACATGATCTTGGAAGTGGAAGAAATCTGATTCTATACTGAGAGAAAAAGATTTAAGAAATATTCAAGACCTTTTTTTTTTTTTTTAAATTCTGAGCCATGATAATGTGAAAATGAATTTAAAAGCTTCCTACTGCCCTTTTTTACGAAATTCCATTTTGCCCTTCTTGAAGAGGCTTGTATTCTACTTTTCCATGTCTTCAAATCAGGTAAAATTTGAGTACAATGTATAGTGTTCTCATGATCACTTCTCCATCCTGAATGCTAGATATCGTCTGTGCTATTTGGACTCTGCTCCCACATCATTATTTTTCTTTATTATGTTTTTAAATTGACTCAAATGCAGTGAGTTACTTCAAAGGTTCAAGAGTTATGAAAAGCATGTCCTTTTCATTTGAACCCCACAGGGCACACCCTGTTTAGACAGGGTTGGTTCTCATGTAACTCATCACCATCCACCTTAAGATTCTCAACAGTTCCTCTCTATAGTGAGGTCACACAATCCAAACAAAACTGGTAAGTTTTGTGATGTCATTGCTTATATCTTCAAAGTCACCATTTCATATGTTTAGCTGAAGTTAGAAATTATTTATTTCCTCAGCAGATTGCCAACATACAAAAATGAGCATTTTAATACAGAGACACAGACACAAACCGTACTGTAAAGGTCCTTTTTTTCTATTCCACTCCTTTTTTCAGGACTTTTCTCAGTCATACTGTCATTAGCTCCCCCTGCATAAGTTTACT
Organism: Phoebastria nigripes; assembly: GCA_035582835.1. Classification (NCBI taxonomy): domain Eukaryota; kingdom Metazoa; phylum Chordata; class Aves; order Procellariiformes; family Diomedeidae; genus Phoebastria; species Phoebastria nigripes. Next base: position 781,694 of record JAYKAV010000367.1, on the reverse strand, counting down.
GTCTGTGATGACTAAATTGGAAATCAAGGATGACCTGGCTATTCACATGTTTTTCATAATCTGGGAATAGGCTGTTCAGAGCTGCACAGGATGTGTCTCATTTTGAATGCTGGTTCATAACCCCTGACTAACAGAGGACATGCAAGGAGTATAGTTCCAACATTTGCATGAATTACTGTCATCCTTTTCTAGGGCATTGTGTAATCCAGCTGGGATGATGAGGGTTGTCCAGAACATGATCTAAGGGCCATCAAAATGAGAATTAAGGTTTGGATTTTTCATCTGAACCTTGAAAATGGTTGGACTCCAATTCAAGATACTGCAAAATATAAAGAAAGGCCAAAATCTGATGAAACAGCTGCTCACTTGAAATTTCATCTCCTCTTACCTAAACTAATCCTCTCTCCTCTCCAGTCATCACTCCCTCTTTCATGGCCCACACTCCCAGAGTGACAATCTTTCCTGGGAAGATCTCTTCCACAGGGAATTGTAGCCTCCTGGTACCTTTGGTGAGGGGCATCTGCCAGCACACTCTTTCTTTCATGTGAGAGATTTTCTGGAGGGCAGGAGGCTGCTGACACTCGCACAGAAGCCAGGCAGGAACAAAATGTAATGCTGTCTATCACTGAAACACAGCAAATGGAGCACCTGAGTACTAATACAGAGGTATATCAGTGTGTATGATAGCAAAAGTTTTTGCATATGTTTTCTTCACCATTAATTAAAGGTGAAGAGGTAAAGTCAAAATGAGGTTCTGGGGTCTTTGGTCCACGATCACTTTTACTTTTCTCTCACTCTTTGTTTCTAGGATAGCTAGGAGCTGGGAGGACTCATACCAAGTCTAGTTTTACCTGTTTGCTGCATTTTTGAGGGAGAGAGGTAATAGTGATCTCAAAATGTACATCTACACTACAAAAGTGTGAGGAATAGTTAGGACAGGCTTCCTCCTCAAGAGTGGAAGTTAAGTTCAGAGCATTTGAAACCATAGTGAGTAGTAAGGCTACATAGATCTGTGGTTAGCTCCTGCAGCTGCTGGATACTCCTGGACAAAATTATTTGATTCAGGAGAGAATAGAAATGCCAGCGGAAAGGAAAGCCGATGTCGAGTACAGGAACAGATTGGCCTTTCCAAAGAAAAGAGACCAAAGTAAAGGAGATGATCACACGTCAGATACTTCAGCTGACAATTTGAATTTGTTTCCTAGAATGACCTGTAGATCCCACAGACTCCCTTCAGAAGAGAGCAGGGAGATGACTGTGAGGGGTACACAGTACATGCTCTTGCAGAGTGAGAAAAGGAGAGAAGGGCAGRCAGACAGTGATGGAACAAACTATTCCTCCAAAGAGAGGGCTCTCTCTTTTGAAGTTTGGTTGTGTTTTGTTCAGTTATGCAAGAAGTGCTTTCATAGCCGCAGAAAAATAATGCTACTGGTAGCACACGTCCAAAACCTGATACATTGGTCCTTTTGATCTGTAGAAATGTCAAGAAGTTCAGGACTATCATTTCTGAGGTCACAGAACACTGAAGGAAACTTTGATACTCAGAATATCCAGAAATTAAGTTTCTGTCTCTTTAGCTACCTTGTCAGGCTGTGCCTGGGTCAATATTTACCTGGATCAATGTTTACTAAGCTTGGGTCAATATTTACTTGCATTTTTAGTAGAGGAACTCCATTGCTATGGTAAAGAACAGTTTACTACAGGTGATTGGAAGAAATTATTATGCACAGTGTAGAAAGGAGAGGCGGGACAGGCAGTAGTATATTAGAGAATGTTGAGGATGCCATCCTAGGGAGCTAGTAAAGCCCAGGCGTGAGACATAAAGATAGAGGAGGTGGAGAGGACCCCTGAGAGGCAGCCAAACAGGGGATCTGGTTTCATCATTCCTGATGGGGATTGGCACTTACCTAGCTGGTTCATGAGGATTTGGAGGCAGATTTGCCTGCCCCTCTTCCTTACCACAACAACCACAACAACGCTAACCAGTCTTTGATCATCAAAGCTGGGATCTATTAGAAGGCAGCCCAAGAAAAATGCCTTTTTCTGTAGTGGAAACTTAGAATGAGGAAGAACCTGAATCTCTCGGCCACCATGTTCCTGCAGGACAGATCCTGTCCTCCCGCTTTGGTTTTATTCCAGTAACATTCTGGATTGCAATAAATGCTACCCTTTTTTTCCCAGGCTCCCTAAAAAAAAGCCTTTCTTTCCACCCCCAGGGGCAGATTATGTCGGCTCCCTGTTCTTCTGAGGAGTCTGCAACCTGTGCCGGCAGCGCTGGGCGCCTGCTGGACGTGCCTTTCTCTCAGCCCAGCGTTGTGCGCCAGGAGCTCTTCCCCCAGGGTATGTTTGCTCCTCACAGGGCAGCTGCTCATCTCCTTCCTGCAGAGACTTCCACTGCACCCAGGCAGAGCAGGCAGGCAGGCTTCCTGTCTTCTCTCCCACCGCTGCCCTTTGAAAGGTCCACAAAATAAGCTGTGAGCAAATGAAGCAGATGCTATCCATCAAAATTTAATAAAAAGACTGTTATATAAATAACATTAACATGCAGTTGCCTGTAACTTTCTTGGAATCAGTACTTGGAGCAGCATGTAGCCCTATAAGTTTGTTAAATTGGAGTAATACAATCATATAGAAACCAAGATTGTTCTAATCATGATTTTTTTATATTGACTAAGCTGTAGTCAAAGTAGGTCAGACTGGGAAGGAGAGCTTATCAATGCTAGGCCCTGTGTATGGTCATGGGCCTTAAAATTACATAATGACTTAATATTATTGTTGGGTGGGTTTTTTTAAAAGTTGTTTATCTTCTGAGTGACATAGTAGGGGGCAAAGAGTGGGGTTACAGGAATACTTGTATCAGAAAGGATCCCACATTCCCATAAAAGCACACAAATGACTCAAAACAATTAACAGGGTACTGCACCAATATTCAGYGTCGTAAGTCCTCTCCCATTCAGTTGCTCAGTCCTCCACATACTCTGCTTTGCATTTCAGGAGGGCTTGGACGCCTAACACATACCCCTTCTACCTCTGGGTATCGACAGGCAGCATAAGTGTTTTCATAATTCCTAAAGGTGGTAACATCTTTTCCCCTCTGAGCTTCTTGGGATGGACTTTATTACAGAAAAAGTAGGAAAATTCTCCTTCTACGGGCAGCAGGTCCTCTGCAGGCAGACTGGGAGCCCCCAGTCCACCCGGCAGGCGCCCCGTGCTCCACCTGTTCCCACCTTGATCTTCATGTTTTTGTTTGACTCTCCCTAATGCCTAAGACAAAAAAGAAGGAGAGGTGGCTGTCCATCCCCTCCTGTGCCTCCAAGGAGATGACTAAGCTATTAAATTATAACACCTTTCAACCCCATAACAGGTATCAGAACAAATGTATTACGATTTTACTGGGAAAGGATATGAATGGGTTTTGTGAAGCAAACTGACAACAAGTTTACCCTGACCTGTTCCTCATCAAAATCTTGCTTTGAAATGTTTTTAAACACCAGATGCAGCTGGTGACCAAGGTTCAAATAACTGACATTACTAAGATGCAGCCAAGATTTCAGCAAGCCTCATGGCGACACTTCTGGACAAAGATAAGGTTTTGTTGTAAGCATGAAAGCTTGGAACGCCACTAATCATATGTAGAAAAATGTCACAACAAAAATCATTAGCAGTCTTGAATCCAGTGGAGAGGCAGGGGAAAGAAGTTAGCTCAAGGACTAGGGGTGAATAAATGATCCTTAACTTTTAGAGTGAACTATATAAAGAAGCTGTAATGTAAGATGTCTGATTACACCTTTGTTCTACACTGACCAAAACTAGCAGTCAATTATTCTACCATGTTTTCTTCCACCAAAGAAGAACAATTATAAGAGCTGTTTTAATGGCTCTTCTTGAAATTAAATGAAGAGAATAGCTAAAATTTCAAGAGTTTATTGTGTTTCTAAAAATTCAGACTTCATTTAAACATCATTTCACATTTTACAGGCTTTAGTTTCAGATTTGCACCTGGTCTTAGCCTAGGGGCAGAAATAAAAGGATACAAGTCAAAACACAGAGACACAAGCCTCCAGTATTTAGATAGGACAGCTAACAGCACAGGGAAGCTACACATGTTCGCAATGTGTTTGGATTACTAAATAAATAGTAATTATTGTATTTGCTCTCCTTTCAGTTTGCTAGACTTTTAAAATTGTGCAGGAATAGAGAAACTGCATTTTAGCTTCCATTGGTATTTGCACCAAAACAGAAATTACTAAAATAAAATATACATCTGAACAATGAGTCAGATAAATTTTTCCATTCATGCTTTAAAAAATCTCCACTGTCTCTTAAAAAAACCAAAAAAACCCAAAAAAACCCACCCCAGAAAAACCAGTTAAAGCTAATTTCCCCTCTGCTTTGCTGTCCTGGTGAGAAAGCAGTAAAAAAAGAAGCAAAGATTATATAAAGCAGTTCTAACCACAAATGTTAGAATCGTTCTACTAATGAAAACATGATTTTCATACGTATCAAAAACATGCTGTATTTTGAAGAAATACATAAAAACTCTATTATTAGACAGGATAATAGTATATTACACTATATACTACTTGGTTTGACAATGATTATAGCATAAGCAAAGGCAGGTTGATATCTGTTTAAATAGTTTTACCTAAAGCTACCCCTTTTTTCTGATATTAATCTCCACTTTGACTAACTCCAAGATTAATTTTATATCATTTCCTTGAATTACAAATACTATAAACAAGAGGAACAGCCAAACATTTTTCTCAGTAATGAGTCAGAAAAAAAAACATAGTTAAAACCAAGAAAACTTTCCTAAATATACGTTGTAGGGACATAAATAAAATAAGTAAGATGAATTACAGCTAAGCATCTGTCTTACAGTGTACAAGTAGTTTGGGATTCTAAACAGATGAAAAAGAAATAAAGCAAATGAAAAAGAAAAAGGAGGAAAAGAAAGCAAAAGAGCTGATAAAGTTTCTGGCTACAATACAGGAGACATATCATTACCATATGATCTAATGTGGGTGTCAGCCTGGATTGTGTTCATTGAGAGAAACCTTATTTTTTAACTGTGCTATGGAATAGAAGCAGGAGGGTTTTCCACCAAGTGACAGTCACTGAGCTGAACTTACCCCCTCCTCCTTTCCACACCTGCAAAGCCTTTTGCCTGGGTTGAATATTTAGTTTAATTACATCTCAGCTTTGAGAGCTCCTGTTGCAAATCCCTGGATTAAAAGGTATGGTTTTCAGTAATTCTCCTGAACTATGCTGCACTAATAAAACTTCAGGCAAGTCTACGGCAAGAACTAGTTGAACTTTAAGAGAAGCAGGAAAAAATCCTACTAAATGTTTAGCAATGTTAAGTTTTGTATCCAGCACTTTTGTTTCTTGGGAACATGAGAATGCATTCTCAAGGATTGTGCAGATTTCCTACTGTTTATTTGACTGTTTTGTCTCTTGTTTTGATTCGTATAAGCACTGCTATAGTCCTTTCTTTTTCCTTACTGGTAACTTTTGCAGCAGTATATTCTCTGTTTGCAATCCAGTGTTTAGAATCGGTGATGTAGTGAGTGTAAAAAATGCGTGAGTTCTTACATTTCTGTTTTAAACTGCACTCTGTGATTTCTTTTTCATTCGGATTTCTTCATATATATTCCAAACATTAATGAATATAATTTCAATTTCAGAGAAAAAAAATACATAGTATTTAGTTAAACGGGCTCAGTGTATGCCTTTGTAATGTTAGAAAGTGCTATGTTACAGTGTACAAACAATGGACTCACATTCAAAGAAGGTTCCTATGAATGAAATAGTAGAAAAGAAAATTCCTGGAGTCGAAACTCCTGTTAACAGAGTTTTAATCTCTTTAAAACTTCCAGCTTCTGTGTTTGCACATCTAGACTTTATTACACAAAATGGGTAAAACATATAATGTAGGGGATTTTTTCTGAAACTGCACATATTGTTTAACTTGTCTTTTGTGGCATTCTGAGAGATTTCTGACAGTAGGTGAACTAATATTTAAAACTTAATATTAAGGTAAACTGACAAGAAGACCACCAATACAGTGGTGACGTGAACTGATGAAGCATATTTCCAGTGGTATTTTAGACTGAAATGTGGCCAAGTCTATGGTATAGTTTCCTCTGTTTGTGGAAAAGTCTTCCTCATTGTAAACACATAATTAAAGCAAATTTAAACAGTTATGTCCTGCAGACATAAATATTGTGTCACAGACCTTTAAGAATTCAGACTTTTTTTCCCCTCTCTTTTTTTTTTTTTTAAGTGAAATGTAAACATTTCTTACTAGTACAGTTTTGTATATATTTTTTCTCTAACTGTTTATGTTCATTTACACATGCAAACAATAGGAACAGATATGTGTGCCTGCAGTACGAATACGTATACGAATAAAGATATGCAGAGGCATATCTATTCCTATTTCCTGATTAATATGTAGCTTGTGTCTGCTATTTTCGCTGCTGTGTCCTCAGATTAGATCCTTGATATCCTTTGTTGTCCTACAGTTTTCCTTTATACACAGCTCTTACTGATTTTATTATAGTTTTGACAAAACAGGGACCAAAGGAAAAGGCCTACTACAGGCTTTAACTGAGATAAGTAAAGTCATCAATATTGATATGAACAAGAAGTAAAGTGTGAAGACACTTCCAAAGTGCCTTTGCATTGTTTTGGGGTTTTTTTGAAGGGTACTAATTTAACTCCAGGATAAGATCCTGCTTGTGCATTCTTGGGATGGATGGTGCTTCAGCAGTGACCCTGGGGGGGGAATACAAGCTGTTTTAAATATTTAAAAATATTTTAAAAGTATACAAATATGTAAAAAAGAGCTGGGGAAGCTCTTTAAAAAGTACTGACTGCCAGTGCCATGCCAGGGTTGGTGTGCAGCATTCCCAATGTTTATTGATGTTAATGTACATTCTGAAAAATAATTTGTATTGGGGTAATGTTTTATTGATCATTTTCACAAGGCAGCTTATTACGATGAATGGTGATGATTTAGCAAATTTGTCTTCCTGTTTCAGACTATTAATAAATTGCATTGTTATTTTACAATCAGTGGTACATAAAATGATTATTTCAAAAATCCTCTTTTAGATTAAACCGTGGTAAGAACTCACCACCATGTATTAACACCACTTTGCTGTGACATCCTTACTTGTCCGTGTGTACTCTGCATGCATCATGGGGGTGTTGCTGGGGAAGGGGGACAGCCCCAGTGTCGGTGGGGGGCCAGGGCAGGAGGGAGCGCAGGAGGATGGCCCACAYGGGGACACAGCCCGCCCCTGCTACTTGGCATGAGTTTGCACAGCACTGAGTTGGGCTAACAGGACATGCTAAAATGCTCTAACCCTCCAGTCGACATTGGGGTCTGCGAAACCCCTCAGTGCATGCAGGTAATATGTCTGCTCCAGGAATAGAAAATACTTTCAGGTCCAACTAAGAAACCAACTATGTCTCTTAAAGAGGCAACAGAAACGGTGTTTTACTCCATGTGAAGTCACTTTGAAGTCTTTGGGACATCTGAAGATGTTAGATACCTGTCTTCCTGTTAGGTAGATGACAGAAATGTAAGCTATGACTTTAAAACACTAGCATATTTCATAAGCTAACCTTATCATCCTCTCAAGACTGAGCCCTAAAGGTTTCTGCAGGATTGCATTATTGGCATCTGTAGGTAGAAATTCATAAAGGAAATTGAACCCAGGCACGATACGGATTGCGCCTAATTCCAGGCCTGTGTTTTTTATTTATTTAGTGTTTTTTATACTAACCACTCCTGTTAGAGTACCTGGATGTGGTATTCTAGAAAGAGAGGCCTCAGTATGCTCTCACCTAACATCAGCTGCCCATGTTAGTTATCTACCTGGTAGGTTCCATATGTCAATGTAGAGAGGAAGACAGTCCTCCTCCTCTGCCTCTCCCCCAGTTTTTTTATCTTTCCATTAGTCAATATGGAGCTGAGAAATGCTATACCACGCCCCTAACGGTTAGGTAACTTCTGCTAGAAAAGAATTAATCCCAGCTAGCGCCCAGACAAGGCATTTCGGAAGTTATTGACCCGAAGGAGCAAGTGGACATTTTTGCTTTCATTACAAAGAGCAACATCTGTACTCAGGACTATGCCATCCATTTTAAGAAAAGCTTCCTAAATAAATGACAAGTTTGCCTTTCTGTCACTTGGCAACTTGAAGGCAGGTTTCTTCATTTTTTTTTTAGACCCATGAAGGTTGGTAAAAGATAAGCTTCCTTATATAAAATAAATAGTAAAAGAAAGTAATTTTTCAGAAAATTAGCTGATCTATACAGCCTTGATACAAAACCCACAAACAGCTGTTTTGTAGTTTCTCCTTAGTGGACAACACCACAGGTAGCACAATGTACAGTGCGTTGAAATGCATTTAGGCCTAGGTCCTGAGAACACGTATTTAAGCAGTTTTCCTTGTTAATATCTATGGCAATATATACTTGTGTAAAGTTGCTCCTGAGCATGAAAGTCTGCAGAATGAGGCCCTGAAGTCCCATTAGAAAGTGTGCTGACAATACTACAAGTATCAATTCAAATGCTTATGCAATGCAGAGGATTTTCAGGGTGCATTGTTTATATCATAAAATCCCCTAGCCAAAAATATGGAAAGAAAGCCAAGAATATCCAATATAACACAACACTGTACTCCATTTTATTGTGCTGTTTAAACTGGGAAAGAAGTATAGCTCATTTAAACTAAAGATCTTCCCCTCTCTCTCCACCCYGTCACTAGATCCTACCCTTTCTCAGTCAGTTTTACTAGGCTATAATTTAAAACACACAGCAAGCTGGCACTTTAAAAAAAATATTTCTCAAGACATGAAATACTGCATTACAGTGAGTTTGGGAACCTTAGGTTTGTCCCCAGGGGACAAACTCATTGCTATGAAACAAATGCTAATGAAATCAAATAGACTGTTACGTTGGCAGAAAACAGACACATGGAAAATGTGGCTTATTGTTTTGACTGTTTTGCATAACAAAGTTGACAGTGCTGCCTGTTCCTAATAAATATTACTCTAAATATGCAAACAGATGTGTTTACAATTGCCTTTAAACTGCTCTGTAAAAAAAAAGCCTATTGACAAGCAGTTACCAGACTCCTATCACATAACCGTCCTATTTTCACAATTCAGTTTTCATTTATTGAAAGGAACAGTTATGCAATTGGTGGATACACTGGACCTCCTTCAGCAGGAACTGTGCAGCTATGGGAAACTGTTACTTTTGCTGTAAATCTCTGCTTTGATCCCTAGGTTCTGCCCGGAGTCGATGAACTAAGCCATGAGGCTGGCTCTTCTCTTCGTCCTACTGCTGCCAGCATGCTTGGCCAAGCCGTTCCACCAGCAGGGTCTCTTTGACTTTATGCTGGAGGATGAAGGGTCGGCTGATATGCCTCCAACGGACGATCCCGTCATATCTGGATTTGGACCAGTGTGCCCCTTCCGCTGCCAGTGTCATCTTCGCGTGGTGCAGTGCTCTGACCTAGGTAAGCCCAAGAGTATCTTCGTAGGGTATATACTTACATTCTAGCCATGAGTTTGCAGCTGAGACAGTGAGGCTGCTACGCACTGCCACTCCATAACTGGGTTTTTGTCAAAGAAATATGCTGCACCTACTGTTAACTAGAATGTACTATATGAAGTAGGCCATAAAGCCCTGACAAGATGGACATTTGTTGTGACCATGAAAAATGTTTGATTTTTTAATGTGTATTTTGTGTATGTACATTTCATTTGTTCTTTGAAAGACCACAGATTTCTGTTGCAGAGAAACTAACTGTTCAAGGCTATTCCTTTAAATGCATATTAAATAAATTGAGTGAGGTCAGATGTGGGGATGGAAACATTTTAACAGGTTCTAAATTGCATGGTCCAAGCTCCTTAATCATACTGTCTAGTACCTCAACRTAGAAATCATCCCATTTCCATTGGAATACATGAGCATGGAATAACCAACCCTGAATCATATATGCTGGAACCAGCTCTTTGGAGGAAAGAGCTTGGAAACATTCCAAAACAATGAACACATTTTGGAGCTCCTTATTAAATATCTTTCTTAGACACTGTTCAAGCTGAAACCATGAGAACTTTTCTCATAAACTCCCCTTACTCCCTCACGTACAAGGGCTTGTCTGCACAGTCAGACCAGCAGAATGTGAAGCCATGCCTGCCATCACTGTATTTGACTTTCCCATGCAGAAATCTCAAGTAATGAAGTTGACTTCAGTGAGACTGCTCTTGGTTTAAGCTAGTATTATTCAGTCTAAGTCAGTGTGCAGTGCAGAAAATCAATTAAAGCTGGTTTTGCTCACAAGGAAATTAGGCAATTTATTCAGTGGACAGACAAATAACTTCTCTTATGATTTTATAGAGTTTATTTTTTTTTAAAGTCTTCTCTCAGCTGTTTAAATGTATAGCTGGGTGCTTCTGTTTTCCTATGTTATAGCATTGGCTTTGATAATTACTGTAAATCATGGCACAAATCCACCAGTTAGGACCTGGGTCTCATTGTGATGGGTGTCATATAATTACAGTAAGGAGGGGGAAACGTTAGTTACATCCCTAGAAACTTCTGTGAATTTATTAAAGCAAGCCACATAATTACRCAACAGATATGTTTGGCAAAGACCCAGTGAACAATGCAAGCCAAGCTGCACAAATGAGCACGGACTAACCTAGCCGTGCATTCATAAAGCTTTCACAATACTGTCCCTGTTGAAAGATATTTTCTTTTTTTACTGTTTAGGTGCCAGATAGTAGCAAACATGGGGTGGGGAGTGGGGAGGAGTTTGCCCCACATGCCATGAAGGTCTTAGATTTTATTGTTGTTACACTGGCTAATACTGATGGAATTTAAGTTATTTTGGGAACTTGTCCCCAGTCTGCTTCAATTCTGCAGAACGTCAGGAGCTTTCACTTGGTAAAAAAGTAGAGATATTCACACAGGTACCCTTGGTTGCCATACTTGCTCCCATGTTCCTTCAGTTCTCCTTCACACACACATGGTTTCCAAAGGGTTGCACTACAGTCTGCCTACAGATGCTTCTGGGTTAATAGAGTCCCATACTGACAAGGAGACTCAGAAATACAGCAATTAAGGCCCCAGATAATTTCAAGAGGGATGATAAGAAAGAGATATATTTTGAGCTTGATTTAAACCCACATGCTGCAGATACTGCAACAAAAAGATTGTGCTTTTGAAGTGGCTAGGCTGATAACATCCAGCCTCTGGGCACGAAGGAAGAGTGATCTTCCTGGGCTTAAAATATGCAGCCCTGAAAAATAAATAATATTTCCCTGGCAGAGCTCAAGGAAGTAATAATCACTCAGAGTTCCCCAGCCTTGGCATTAAGTTTCATCCATCCTTGTCACATGTGGCTACCACAGCTCCTGATGGGTCGTGGCCCAAGTGGGAGGCTCACCAGGGCGCAGGTCCGATGGCGGCCCCTGTGAGCAGGGACAGGACAGCTGTGTGTGCTGCCTGCTCGCAGGCAAATCTGCCCTCCGCTTTCCTCTCTTCTGGCCTTGAATCTATTTCTGTGTGACTCAGACTCAGACAAGGTCAGATTTACCTACTGACTTGAGGAAAGCTGGGAGCTGGCCCCAAGAGCTCAAAATTCTGTTGCAAACTGTGGAGGTCCTGCCAGGATGACCTAGCATGCTCCTGGGCTGTGGGATGAAGGGTGCTTGGGGTGCAGCGATCAGGAAGGCAATGTGCACACAGGAGCCATGAAACCAGCAATGACAGTTCCACCTCCCTGCTAACCACCGCTCCTGGCCCGCCTCTCCCTTCAGCTCCGGGCGTTTCCGACCCAACGAAATTAGCTACCTCCCTCCCCCAAAATTATCAAATTTAGTCATCTAGTCCCATGGGCACTAATTGAAGAACTGCAGGCAATAACAAGACTCCTCCCAGGGATATATTAAGATCTTACTAAATTAAGTCCCACAAAGGAAAGTTGAAATCTGGATCAGGATCCTTTCTTCCACTCACTCTCTGGCATTGAAAGAGGGCTCTTTGCAGCCACGAGCCCCTGGGTGCAGAGGGCATGTCAGAGCAAGGCAGCTGGAGGACCCTAACATCGGCTACTTATGGAGAGGTTTCCTCTTCCTCAGCATGCTTCTTTTTGTGCCCAAAGAGGCATTTGCTATTTGTAAACTCTTGCTTTGTAAGGAAAAAGCCAACTATCTGACACAGAGTTATGTGAATAAACCACATAGGAGAACTATCACATCCACGGTCCAGAGATCAGCTTTGCCCCTTGTCTCATAAGCACTGGATGGGAATAATAATTGAAAAAAAAAAAAGCCAAATTCAATAAAAACAGTGAAAAAAATGCCCAGTGGTCCAATTACACTCTTGTCAGCTGAATTTTTGCACTCCTGTACTTTTAAGCTTCAGTCACATCTTCCTAAGCACATACCTCCGAATTAATTTATTTTGCCTCCAAGCCAAGAGCTGAGTTAGCAGGAAGGAGAACGCCGCCTTCTCACACCCCGAAGAAGAATTCTCTCTGAGCTGCGGTTACTGACAGATCGAGAGCAGAGCCCCATGTCCCTACCTTATATGAGATGTATTACCTTTGTGCAACAGGCTCAAGGATCTCATCAAGGAAGGCCACCGCGGTATCTTTATAAAAGCGCTGCCTTTTCTGAATCTGCCTCCTGTTGCTAAAAGGGAGCCACAGGTTCACTTTTTAATCATGCCTCAGTATAAGGCATTACTATGCTATAGCCAGACTTTCCATAGAAATCACAAACATCTTCCTTATTATTAGCACACACTACTGGTGGGGAGTAGCTGATATAGCTGGTCAGAGGCAGCTCTTCATGTTTTAAAATAATAAATACAGGGAAGATGTGCAGTCAGTTGGCCAGGCAAACATGCCTCATAAAAGCCCTAGCAAGGATTAACCACTCTATTTAAAGTCTCATCCTCCCAAAGGGAGTCTCAAGAAAAGGTTTCTCCCAGAGTGCCCTGGTAGGCAGGAGGATGCATATGTGATTACTCAGCCCTGCAGCGGATGCAGAATGCTACATGAGCACGTTCAGAGGTGGTGGTCAGGGCTTTACTTCACCTTCAGATAAGTCTGGCAGCCCCTTACAAAGTGAGCAGTGTCTGTGTTCTGCAGGATGCAATGAGATCGCCTTCCTTGGAGACTTCATAGGACGTAAGGGGGGGCCCTCCAGCCCTCTTGCTGTGAACATCCATGGAGGTTTTGTGGTCTCCAAAAGGTGTGCAAAAGATGGATGTCAGTAATCAAAGTTCAAGCAGTATTACAACTTAAACTGGAATTTTACTCACAGCTCAGAAATGCAGGGTTTCTCCAGCTGTAAAGTAAAGAAGGGTATATTAAAGCTCAGCATGGGTGTTGGAGTGTGTGTTTGAAAAGCACTTTCAGTGGGTGAGAAGCTCACAGATATGTAAAGCATTATTCCAGGGATCTGATAACATGAGGCAGTTTATCTGAACACATATAGTGTCTAAACTGTATTAACTGATAGCTCTTCAACACCTGAACCATGGTAATGTGACAACAGCTAATTTATTTGTTGACAAAAGATGATTTATCTCATTGTATAAAATCTTCCAGAAACATCTGAACACCCATTTTCTGATCATGATTCCATTTGGGAACCTCATCTCTCATTATAAAGGAAATTATCTCCTTTGGGATATACCTTGATTTGAACTTCTGTTGTCAACACAAAATCTTTTTRAAGAAAAATAATACATACCTCATTGGTGATCAGTCTCAGTCATTTCAGGAGTCCAAGAAAACAGATAGGATTACTTACTATTGTGTACATAGCTTTAGAATCCCTGCCATTATTTGAATGTTTACCAACTTTTCAAAAACATAATTTTTAAAGCTAAATGTTTAGCTCAAAATCTTACAGGTTTCTAAAGATGTAATAAGAGAAAACATGGATTCTTAAATGGCCAGACATTAACAAATATAATTTTTAAATAAAAAAGTTTTTGTTAATTTACATCGTAATTGCTGAGCCTTTAGGACAAGTTATTCCATGTTTTATGCATTTTTTCCTTCTAACAGTAAGGACTAGAGACTTATTCCTTTTATGTTTAATAGAAGCTGAGACTCTCATGAAATCCCCTGATTCCATGGAACTGGATCATTTAACAAAAATATTATCAATAAAAATGGAACCATGAAATCTGGGAAAGTATATTGTCACTTATACTGTATAGCCTCTGCATCACAATACCATGGCCTTAAAACTGAAGACTAAATGCCTTTTTGGACAACATTCTTCGGCCAAACGTAACTTATGCTGTTATCAAACACAAGTCATTGGGCTTTCCACATGCTAGCTGGGTGAATTGTAATACTCTAACATGTTGGAGATCAGACTGGAGGATCTATATGAAGTATTGCAGGTATTATCTGTAATACAGGAGTGATCTCAGGTGATGTTAGCTGTCTGAGAGTCATCTGGGCTCCTTTCATGAACATGGGGAGACTTAGGCAGCCGCTCTATGGGGCAGTTTATCCTGTCTAAGGTGGATGTCAGTGACAGAAAGGATACATCATTCTTGAAGAATTAAACTGCCAACACAGGGCCTCAATGACCACTTGAGGCTATACAACTTACTTTCAGATTAATGAAGTTATGTGTGATAAAATTAAAGCATGGAAAAAATAAACTCGGGTTACCAGCATTATTTTGTAATAAACTTGTCATGGATTATTAAAATTTTTGTATATATTCTGCTTAGATACAACTTTTTGAGATGGCTTGGAAGTTAAAGAAAGCATGAATTAAAGCCCTGTACTCAGTACATCCTGAAAAATTATTAAGTCAAGAACACAATAATTAGAAAACACTCTTGAAAAGTTGTCAAGAAAAAGAAGATATTGGCCTGGATGTAGACTGCTTTATATTAACAAAAAGTCATTAGTTTTTGCCAGTGTAACAGTAAAAGACAGGCCTTGTTGCATCGCAACCTGAATTGCTGATGTTCCAGTTCCAGTTGATAAACATGATTCTAAGTGAAAACTAATCCATTCTAAATACATCCCTTCTTTATCAGCTGCTTACTCCAAGGTAACAGTTACCAACTCTCTGTGGTTTTTTTTAATTTTTTTTTTAGATTTGTTTGCTTACTTCAGACTAGGAAATGCCATTTAAGAAAGCCTAGTGGCAGGAATGGAAATCCTGACTGCCAAGTCTGAGTGATACAAGAAGTGACTGTTTTCTGGTTTGCACCGTGACAAGGGTTCATTTCTAAAATTTCCCAATGCACAAATAAATAGCTAATAGATAGCTAGTAAAATATGAGTCAATTATTATAAGTGATAGCAGGTGATTACAGTGCTTGAAACATACTAAATCGTCACTGCTGTCACCTACTAGTGTTATGGACATCTATAGTATGTATATTAAGTTCTTAACACCTTTATAGGGTGTATTACTTGGTAAGACATATAACTATCTAAAAACTATCTGTGTTTTTGCAACATAAAGCCTGTGCTATTCAACTGCTAAAGGTTCCCAGCAAAGTCTTAGGAAGAGCTAAAGAGTCCAAAGGCTCCTTCCCAATGTTCACTGAGAACCCACTGCCAACTGGGAGGAGACCTAGGAATCTGGGTCCTATGTGAAGCCACCAATGATAACAGCAAGGAACTGCCAATACTAGCCTCCAGCTACTCAGGAAAACTCTGCTCGCAGAGTCCAGTTACCATGGTATTTAGAAAAGATTCTAGTTTTAAGCAGATTTTCAAAACACCTCTCTCTAACCCAGATTTGAGAGTGTCCCCTCTTTATCAGCTTTGGACTCACTGGTCTGTATTTTGTTCTACCCATGTCCTGGATCTGTCATGTGATTAAAAGGAAGTGGGCCAAAAGAAGATAATCAGGTTACAGAAAAAAAGAGTATTTTTCTGAATATACATTTATCTTTTCCTAAAGTTCAAATCTAAGAATATATCCTTCAAAATACATTGCAATATTTTTTTAAACTTATTTCTCCTGCTTTACATGCCTGCCCTGACAAACAGTATTGACAAATGCTGGAATTCTAGGTCTCTTCGGTTGTATTATATTTAAGGGCTCATTCACTCAGAGCATTCTTGTCCTTTGCACTATGAAAGCAAAGTAGATAGATGGAGCAGAACTCGTCCATTGGCTTCTCTGAAAGGAAAGAGATGGAAACAGTGAACACAGACACAAAGGGACCTTAAGACCAAGAAGCATGCTTGCACAGTTTTTTTTGGAGGGGTGGGGAGGTTGAGTTGTAGTTTTCAACTTATGGGACCAATTATGGGACTTGAACAGCTCTGTACAAATGTCCCTGTTGTTAGCAGGGTTACATTTGCTATATAGGCAACTCTACTGCAAACAACTTAGGCAGTCAATAGGGAATGAAAAAGGTGAAAAGCAGTATTTAAAGAATTTTTGTGCTCTCTGCATGCATGCTCTTAAGTGAGAGGGCACCCAGGAGAGCATCCCATACCAGTTTTGTGTTTGTTTCCTGTGATCTATTTGGAGTGCTTTGAGTTGCTCCAAAAATCTGTTAAGGAGAGGATGCTTGCAGTTTTAATTTCAATAAGAAAAATAATGCAATAAATACTCATATTTTAAAAAGCAGTGAAAACAAGAAATCTTTTCTGCCCACCTAATTTCATGTCAACTTTAGGGATTTAATGGCAAAACAACAAACAGACAGATTATTTATAGAAATGCTACAGCATTTAAAACATGTGYGAGTGTAAATGGGGCCACAGTCTGGTTCTGTAATACATCATCAGCACAATAGAAATGTGCGATAGGTCATCCCAGAACCAGTTTCTGCCTGCACCTCCTGCACCACCTAAAATGTGAAAGCTTAGGACGACCTCAGTTTCTATGCTGGAGTGCATGTTTTCCCTTCTGCTGCTCCAGTGTGGGCCTCAGAAACTAAACAGGCTCTCAATGAATTAATATTTTAGGGTGACATGGAAGAAGAGCGWTTGTAGTGGTGCAGTAACCAAACTCTTTGCTGAATATCTCTACCTAAGAGCTGTAGGAGCAAAGGCATAAGTGAGTTAGCCAAACAGAACTAAAAAGCTATGTTATCGTTCAGCTCTGATGCCATTTCTTTCTGTAAGTTCAATTAGGTCTTCAGCTTTGAATTCCACACCTTCAAATTGAGAAGACTGTACTGATCCTTTACCACTGGGAAGTAAGAATGGGAAAGGGAAGGCAAACAGGGCTAATAAAGTTTGTATAGTAGCAGCAGCCCAGAAAAAAAAAAGAAAAGAAGGGATAGTGTGAACATGAAAGGGAAAATCTTGCTTTTTCAAGGGAAGCTGTAACAGAAATGATTAAAAAAGGAGATGTATAGAAAGTTTCAGATTCAGGAAAGGAAAAAGGAAGAAGGAACTTAAGGTAAAGATTGCATGAAAATCTTACTGTTTTCATGGTTAGGGGGCAAAATKTATTTTCTCTTCTTTATTCTTTCGCTCTATGGCAGAGAGGTTACATCCTCTGGGCTGGAGATGACTCTTACAGCAATAGCAAACCTGGGGAAGGTCTATCACTAAATGACTAACAAAATAAATAAGTAACAAAGCAAAAATATCTAACAGTTACAAGGATATATACAACATCATCTAGTAGAAAGAGGAAACTAGCAGGTCTGCCRACTCCCCAGTTCAGTCAGGAAATTCTTTCCCAACATTTATTTAAATGTTATTCACGATGTCCAGACACAGTCACAGCAGCTCCTTCCATTGTTTGCTTGCATGAAAGTAGGTTGAAAACAATCCTACAACGCTTATGAAAAATGGCCGTTATGTTTAGAAGTACCCGAAATAACCAGGAACATATCTCTGCCCTCAGGTCATAATAAAACTAGGGCTGTGCAATGACCATGTGGTCAGAACAGGAAGGGGTAAGTTTACTTGAAACCAGAGAAGATCCCCCCCAAATGACTCTTTATGGCTACTACGTTATGTTAGTGCTAATTCTGGTAAATCCCAAAGTAAAGATTGAGGGAGCTATCCTTAAACTCTCATCTGTTGCCTGCTGCTTAAACTGCGAACAGGCAAACATCAAATTATATTACTCCAAAAGATCATTCAAAATGTAATTTGTTAGATAATGCTCACTTTTCTGAGTCACTGAAATGCTCTCTTCTGACTACTATAAAATACTCGTAAGAAATAAATGTTTCCCCTTAATGCATGAGTACTCATAGATAGTACATCTSCATTGCATCCACTTTGACTAAAGCTATTATGCATATGGTGCTGGCAGATTGCATGAATCACACAGGACAGTTGCTGTTCTCTGATGGGATGTTTTATGTCTGTAACCATGACAGTGGGAAATGTAAAGCTGGCAATTCTAGGAGTTCAGAAAACTCATAATATTTGATTTTTTTTACTTAATGTCTTAATCCCTGAAGTCTCATGATTATTTCAGAATACTTTTCTGCTTTTCTAAAATACTTCAGTGCTTCTTGAGAGGGCATATACCTTCCAGACCTTTGAAATTAAAAGTCAGTTAGAAAGAACACAGAAATAGAAGTTGCTTGAYTTTTATTTTCAAGAATATATCATTACTCTTAGGTATTAGCTTTTGGAGCCAGGAGGCTGAATCTATCTGTACCAAAAATGTGACTAGCACTGAAAAATAATTCATAACATCTGTAGCTTGCAATATCCGTTATACTTTGAAATATGTGTTCACTATGCAGAGTGGGTGGAAATGGAAAAGAGCAGTTAAAGCAATGCATTCATTTTTAAACCTTTGCTAGGGTCTTTATGATTATTAGTACTATCATAATGGAGAATTATGCATTTGATCATAATGTGTGAATTTGTTTCTATTTTTCCGTGTTCCTCACTCTGATCTGGCAAGCAATGTTATAAATGTTTGGAAAAAAACCCCAGTGTAGTAACATATCAGTAGGTCTACCTTTGTGAAAGGCCACCTCAGCAGGGAATGGAGTTCATTTTCTTGTTCTTTCCTATGGGAAGGGTCAGAGGTATACAAAAATAATAATCTGTGAGAAAAATAAGTCCAAAATGGATCTTAATGGAAGATGAATCTTATAGACCAAAGAGCAGGAGAAAAGTCTGAAAAATGGTTGTGAATCACCTCTAAGAAGATGTATTTTAAGAGTCTCGTGCATTCCAATGGGCACTGCTTTTTTATATCTCTCAGAAAAAAAATATTACTGCTGATTTCATAGCAAGCAAGGGGAAGGTGGAGAACAAACTTTTGCTTTGAAAGTGGGAGAGAGAAGGAGGCTGTGGATACTTCTCTGTAGAGAAGGACAATTGTTTCTTATTTTATGGATGGTAGGATGCAAATAATGAAATTACTCCTATTTGCAAATCCCACACAATAGAGAACAAATTTCCAGTAAATACTGAAGCACATAGCCAGTGAACTTTTCTAAGTCAAAGCATTCAAAGCTGTGTTAAGTTCCTTGCCACCCTTCCAGAAAGCAGTCCTTGAGTCCTGTTATTTTCTGTGACTAAGTATTCTGACCCCATAAACTTGCTGTTCTCCTCATTTGCCCCAGAGTCCACTCAGGACACTACTAAGGGCATTCACCCCCAGGAGGGTTGCTGCCCATCAGTGGGATGCAGCAGAGCTGGGCTTGGAGCAGGGGAAAGCACACAGCAGCGTGCACAGGCAACGCAGGCAGCTGCTGGAGAGGCTGCCTCCGCCGGGATAGCCAGCCGCTGATGATCACGGTTGGGAATTACATGTAGCTCAGCCCAAATTCCTCAGCTGGCAACAGCTGTTTGTGGAAACTGAAGGAGTCTTGAAAAGAGCCCCATTTTATGGCCCCTGTGATAATAATCGTGAGTGTTGCAATGTAGTAACACATGTATCTGAGCTACAGCGTTCAGATATCTCTCTGCCTTTTGGCCCCTTCTCTCCAGCTGGGGAAGAGAAGGTTTATTCAGAGGAACAAGCCCCATCCCTGCTTGTTGTAAAATGGATAGGTGGAGGAAAATAAAACTAAAATACCCCAAACAAACAAACAAAAAAATCAAACCACAAGCTCTGTTGCGTTGTTAAAGTTGTTTATAATTGGCACTGTTCACATATTTCTTATTTTGACTATGTGGTCTCAGTGTTGCAAGGATGCAATTCTCAGGGAAGTGTCCTCATCTCTGGGCTACAGACTCAGACTCCCATTTGCTTAGTCTCCCTCGCTGGCCCCATAAATCTTGCATTCCTTTTCTGCATAGTCGTATGGCTTCAGCAGAAACGTGGCTCCATGCCAAGTTGCAGACTAACTTGTGGCTCTCACTTCTGAGAAGCTGGAGCAGTGGACTGAAACCTCTTCATGGAGCAAGGCGGGTTCAAAAGCCACCCTTCTCCTTTTGTGGGTTAAACAATTCCATGGCTGCTTGATCACAGCTCCTGTAGCTGAGCAGGTTATTCCCTCAGCTGCAAAAGTAATAAAGCCTGTCTTGTATACCAAAACCCCTAACCTCCCCTAGTCCTCACACTATTCCCAAATCCTTGCTACGTCTCCTACACCTGTTTGGCTGGCTAAATGGCAGCATATGCTACTTAGGCTGGTGCAGTGCTACACAGAAGATGGCTAGCCACTGATTGCTACTCTCTCAGGGGCTGGATAAGGGCTGAATTATACCAGCCTTGGCTCTTCCTTGCCTAATTTCTGGTCTCATAAAATCTCCAGATGCATCAGCCTTCTGTCCTCTCCAGGAGGTGAGGCAATCACAGCTAAACAGCCAGAAACCATAATTTTCTTAAGAAATTATGAGAAAAAACTACACCCCACATAGATAGGATCCCACAGAGAGAAGCCTGATTTCTGCAAAGTTACCTTCTTCTCCATCCTCCCACTAAGGAGGGATTCCTGGTCCTGTTAACCTCTCCCCACCAAACATCTTCTAGATGACTGTAGATGAGCCTTTCACACTAAGGAGGGATTCCTGGTCCTGTTAACCTCTCCCCACCAAACATCTTCTAGAKGACTGTAGATGAGCCTTTCAGTGCTTCCAAAAGTGAGTGTGGGCCCTTGTTGTCTGCATGAAAGAAATCCGTTGATGATCCAGCTCTGCTGGATTTTGACGAATACATTTTGATTGTGTTTGTTATTCCAAAAAACTGTGGTGTAACTACTAGTGTAAGAAAAAGTTAGGAAAACTTCTGCCAGGGATAATAAAAGTTCAGCTGATCCTGACTAACAAAAGGAAATATTTCAAGCTTACTTACACACTGTTTTTCCATTTTGTAGTCCTATGGCATATTCTGTTCTTTATGTGTTTTCATATGCATGCATTTGTACACACATACATGTACACTGGTGGGAATAGTTGAGTGCTACAGGTTGATAATGTAGAACGGAAGAAAATTTCTACATACAGAAATCTGCAGAGAATAATACAGATCTGACCTGTGCTGCAGGAACTGATGGCTGTTCAGCTTCTGTAAGGAAGTCATGATTTCTCCCAAAGAAATATTTTAGCGCAAATTGAAATGGTCTTTATGGCTAAGGATACACGAACTGGTTTATTAAATCCCTTATATTTCCAGAATATTTAGGCTCTTAATTTCAGTGTAAACAAGGATTTTGGAAGGGTAGAGCTATACCATTTCTACTTATTTGTGAATAAGTAGAATTTTTTAACATGTATTTACCAACTTAAATAATAACTGACTTAGTTTTATTCAACCAGAATAACTGAAGACATGTATTTTCAATTTAACATACAGTGGGAAAGGCAGAAGAATCTAAATCTTTAATCAGTTATAAATTAATCTGAAATATTTCCAGGGAATACCAAACTGTGTAGCACTGATTATTCATATAAAAAGTCAGACTGCTAAGAGAGATTTTCATATGGCTTTTTAAGAAGCAAACTTTAATGTATAAAAAATCACAGCCAAGAACTGGAATACTTGTGTAAACGGTTCTTAAAATGATCGAGGGGTGACTCAATTGATATTTTCCAACACCAGTTCCCCTTTCAGTTGGTATTACATAAATTTCACTGGAAGGCATTTGTAGGTGGACATGCAGTCATACTGTACAACATGGATTCAGAAGTATATGGGCCTCACTTGAGTTTCTCAGAAATGAGTAGTAAGGACAGCCCACAGTTCCCCTCTAAACTTCTCGGTCTCCCGGATAGAAGAATCAAAAAATCCTCCTGGGAAATAGAAACTCTATCCCGGGAGCCAAGAGCCATTTCAGCTTCTAGTGGGATTACAATTTTCTCTATTCAGTTCAAATTCTGTCACGCTGTCATGTTAGTTCAGGCTCCCCCATTCATCTGAACTGGCTGTCTATTGACCTGCCCTGACCAGAAAGGTTTGAAGGTTTGCTCTCCAGGCAGGGAATCTCCAGCACAGGGACTAGTTTGCACTACACCAGTACTCCTCCTACATGTATCTATCTGGAGATACATCTACTTATATAGAGACCTGGACATGCAAGCTGAAGCACAGCTCTTGAAGCCAATGTAGATGTGACAAGTGGTGAAACACTTGGATCCAGTCCACACCTCAAACAGTTTAGTCCTGAATTATTTAGCTGCTTATTTTACAAGGCAGCGTCCAGATCCACCCATTTATAAACTCTTCCTCCGCTGGAGAGCTCCAGTTGATGTAGCTTTCAGCTGGAGGATGTACTAAACTGCTTAATGATAATGCAATCTCTCTCCAGCACCTGGCATGCATCCTGTACTTGTCTATGCTTTGCTCTTCAAAACTCAGACAGGTCAAGAAAAAAATAAAATATAATTTCTATAGCTGTTTTCTGAAACTTTTTTAAAAACAGCTTCAGGAAATGCGTAACACAATATACATGAGATAGGTAATAAAACAAGTTTAACACTTTAAGGGATTGCAATTATATTCTTTGCATGCAAAGCTAATTATTGTATTGTACATTCTTCTAGTTTCTAGTACAAGATAGGAAGCTTTTGTAAATCACTTTTCACAAATGGATATCTGATTATTAAATTTGTTTTATCGTTATAATATGAAACATTTAAAGTTTAACTTCATTGCTCTGAGAAATTATCAGTTCTACCTTATTCAGGGTCTTGATATCTGATCATGTGATCTTTTAGAAGCTGACATGTGAAGCTTGAAATGTACAGTTGGAAATTTAGTTTGAAGTTTAGTGTCTGGCAAATTATCCCTTCAGTGGCAATCCAAGTGTTCTTACAAAGTATGTTCCAAGGGCATCACATAAAGGACAGCTGTATAGCTCTCATGTGCCCAAGTTTCTGCCATAAGCGCTTATTTACAGATACCAGTCTACTAATATAAATGTACTGACAACCAGAACATAGTAATATTACTTTGAATACAAATAATTAAACCTTTTTTTTTATTATTTATATGTGAAAAATGCTACAAAAGTTGCTAGACTGTAAGAACTTATAACAAAATTATGATCTTGAAAAAGCAGTGCTTTTTGGGAAAGAATTTTTAGCTGCTGACATCATCCCTGTCCGCTGAGGACAGAAACTGTCCAAAGACAACCAACATGCAAATTATATGGTATCACATTTTTATATATTTGGAACTCTAGTCCTACACTTCTGAAAGTAATGAGGGTTTTGCAACTGCCTTGAGTAAAAATGAAGTCCACGCCTGAATGAGGAAAGGTTATTTTAGTAATATGAAGAATCTTAATCTGTATCATATATTCATGCACTGAATATCAGTAAGGTAAACAGGATGATGAGATGTGAGCTTTGGCTCTTGTCATTTTATGTACGGTAGAAGCTTTTATTAATTCATCCCAGGCTGGATGATTGTGCTTTTTAAAACTTTTGGATGCTGGTGTGATTAAAACTCAGTTTTAATAAATATCAGATCCAAATATTTTAACTATTTTTTTAGCTAATGTTAGAGAACTTATGGGTGGGAAAATAAATTTGAAAGAGTGGCTAGGATGTTTTTTAAATTCAGAAACCAAACTTTTGTAGTGGTAGGACAACAGAATATGTTCTATACAGACTAATATTATCAATTCAAAAGTGAGATTAGAAGCAGCAAACACTTTTCAAAAGTTTAGGTCTCCCGCACCACACATAGGTAACTAAAAAAGCAATCTTTTTTCCAGAATTTGCTAAGCACTGAACAGCAGTAACAGACACCAGTGGGATCTGTGAGATGCTCAACACTTTGGAAGATTCAGACCAGGCACCTAAAGATGAATTGGAGGCCTCATCTGCATGCAGATATTTTTAAGAATATGGCCAAACCTATAATGAATTCTTAGTCTGTCACTAATTGTAGTAAAAAGCTCCAGTACACATCACTGTGGCCTCTCTAGAGTTTATGGTAAAGTTTTATAGTAGTAACTATAGAATAGTGCTCTTTATGTAGGTTAAAAGGATTAAATATAGTACCAGACATATACTTCTTTTCATGGTTTCCCATAATCCTTCCAAATAAGAGCCAACCATTTTTTTACTCTACATATATATATACTCTAAAAAGGATTGAAAGAGAAGGGGTTTTGCTTAACATTGGATTTTGACAGAGAAACTTACATTCCAGGTGTGAAAACACTTACATTTGTGATGAACATTAAACATCACAGAATCACAGAATTGTTGAGTTTGGAGGTCACCTCCTGAGATTGTCTAGTCCACCCCCCTGCCAAAGCAAAGTCAGCTAGATCAGGTTGCTTAGAGCTGTGTCCAGTCAACTTTTGAATATCTCCAACGATGGGGACTCCACAACCCTTGTGGGCAAAGCATATCTTATCTCTGGGCAAGCATATCTCACTGTGTTTGCAACGCCATGCTTGAGATTAAAATATATAGGTTTAAAAAGATATATATAGATATACATCTTTCATCTGAGAATAATATCACACAGTCCACCATCATACTAGGAAGACACTGGCAATACTTGCAGAGTGATCTTTCCCAGCAGAGTTCAGATATAGCTTCACAAATATTTTTTAGAAACTTTACTGGTAAGAAGACTGTTCTATCCAGAGAAGTCCACTTCTGTTAGATGCCCATATAGAGACTTTATTAATGTCTATAAATTTTTCCTACCAACCATTCATTTAGCATTTCACATTCTCTTAAAAAAAAAAACAAACTAGTTAGGAAAGAACATTTTAATTTTGTGGTAAATCAGAATGACTATAAAAGATTTGCTCTATTCCAAGTCACAGTATGAAAGGAAAGCTGGGTAAAGCAAGTGTTATTTAACACTAAATAATTTCATTTCCATGACTTCATCGGACTTACATATCAGCTATTCAGAAAATAGTCCCAAAGAGAGTCTTTAATTTAAACTGTCTGATGTTCTTTTGGCAGTTGTAGTGAAACCAAGAGATTTGTTCTCCAGAAAACTTGGACATAGTTTCAGATGAAAGAAAAGGGGGGAGATGGATTGGGTTTTTTTTAAGGTGGACTTTACTGCAAGTTATTCAGTTACTGTCAAACAAACAGTATTTTTTCTAGAAATGATTCTAATTAACTATCGTACTTATTTCAAAGAAGCCTACTACCTTTTAAATAGCAGGAAATGTTCTCTGTCCACAAAAGCTAACACACAGTGACATTAATAAATACCATACCTCTTTCTGAAAGCAATATTTATTCACACAATTCAGCAGAATTAAACGTGTTAGAAATAATTTTCCTAAACTCAATCCTTTGCTTTAAGCTATGACTCAGGTATATTCTCAGAAAAGGGCTTAATGGAAATGTGAATAAATAAATTTTGATTTGACATAGCAAAATAAAACTCCCTTTGACTGGCTGGAGACAGAAATACTTTCAGATAAGTCTTCATAAGCTTCTTCAGGAAATGAGTTCTAGAAATGGTGTTTACTCAAAGGTAAATGCTGCTAAGAAAAGTACTGACCCCTATGTAAAGTTTCTTTCAAAGTCAATTGTTTGTTCTTTTCACTATCCCTAGGTCTGGAAAAAGTGCCAAAAGACCTTCCTCCCGACACAACTCTGCTGGACTTACAGAACAACAAAATCACTGAAATTAAAGACGGAGATTTCAAGAACTTGAAGAATCTTCATGTAAGTGTATAAATGAACTAGCATTTGCCAAAAAAAATGGGGAGAAAATGTGGTTTTGGCCTGGTGCTCAGGTTTTTAAGGAAAACTGATGAAATACTCTGTGATCTTCCTCCACCAGCCCAGCCTATTTATTTCCTTTCCCATTCCTCTCCTGCAAGCTCTTTTCTCATACCACAGAAGTTTCTCATCTCTTTTCAGCTCTTCATACCTGTCTCCTGTCCATTCAGTCTCCTGATCTCCATCATAACTTCTCTCACCTATTTATTTATGTT
Organism: Phoebastria nigripes; assembly: GCA_035582835.1. Classification (NCBI taxonomy): domain Eukaryota; kingdom Metazoa; phylum Chordata; class Aves; order Procellariiformes; family Diomedeidae; genus Phoebastria; species Phoebastria nigripes. Next base: position 755,353 of record JAYKAV010000367.1, on the reverse strand, counting down.
TTCAGTCCCTTTGGCACAGTGACTTGGTTATTTCTATGTAAAAAGCCATCCATCTCAACCCTGCCACCTCACTCACTTATTGCTGTATTCCTTCCCCTCCCACCTCTGAGCTCACGGAGATTTGTATGTACCATGTTTGTCAGCAGTTTTTCTGTACTAATTTTAGTTCAAGAATCTTTTCAAATCCATTTTCTGCTCCCTGCACTACAACAAAATTGTGTTTTTGCAAGAACCTTCTCCTAGCAAAACTCCATCCTCATCCTCCTTTACCTGCCAGTCTCTTCCAACACTGCTGTCTGTTTTCCTCTTTGCTGAAATATTTTCCTTCCCTGGTTTCTGTGACTGCCCTTTTTTCTGGTTCACCTCTTCTTTTCCAAGTTTCCATCAGACAACTACCTTCCTCTGTTTCTAAATTTTTGTTTCTCTGTCTGAGGTCCTCCTCCCTTATTTTTATACTTTTTATCAACATCTTAAAATTCATACCTCATACTCTTGCCTGAATTTTGTTGAAATATCTCTTTCTTTCTAGATCAGAAAAAGGCTATTATTTCTCTGCCTTTGAAAGTAATACCCCAGCTCAGGCATATTTCTGAAAATATTATTTTTCTAGCCTTTCACCAACTCAATTTGTTCTGTGTATTATTCCATTTGATCTTTTTTGATTATAACCAATATAAACTACTTGGCTTTGCTTTTGTGGCTCGTCACAGCCTCTTTCTATTCTATTGTTTTCATTCACAACCAAGAAGCTAACTCACACTTTTTATCCGTTCATGACACCAATGCCATCACCCAAACAAGCACTGTTTCAAACAAGAATCTGCATTCAGCCACTCATACTTGGAAAAAAAAATTCTAAAAACATTTGTCTCCTTAATTACTTCCAAATTCCCTCTTAAATTTTTGTTTTAATGCAACATCAAGAAGAAGAGTTTTAAAAAAGTTCTAGGAATAGGCACGATGCCAGTCTGTCCATAGTGGAGGGAGCTGCATGAGTTAATCATGATGAGGTTCATGTAATCTAATTTTAGCATAGGTGTCTATACTTGAGATAGTTACATAGATAACCTCTACAGTCAACAAAGAGAAGTAGGTGCTTCTACATCACATTTCATCTGACTTGGTTTTAGAATGAGATGACTCGTGCCCCAGAATTTTTTTCAATTCCTCTTCTTGGCTACTGAACAGATTCGACACTCTAATTCCTGCTGACTTGTTTTGGTTTTCTTCCACCTTGGAGAGAAGTCCTGTGTTTTCAGTGAAGATCATCTGCAAGGTGCTAAAAAAGAGAAAAGTCTTGTCAGTGAAATTAATCTTTTTGCAATCCTTCTTCATGACACTGCATGAAATGAGTCAGAGCGTGACCTTGCAGATGAAAATCACTGCCCCCAGTGACTTCTGCCTACTTGGCACTCAGCTCAGGTCTCTGTTATACATCCTGCTGTGAGTTAAGCTGTTGTGAACTATATCATCTCATTGAGGTTAACTCTATGGATTTTTTTTTTTCTTTCTTTTATTACAGCAGATATAATTTAATAGTGAATTAAATAGGTAACTCTTCAGGGAAGAGATTATTTGTTTGTCTTACTCCCAAAAGTACCCAGTACATGCTTAGGGACCAGTGGAAATAATACAGAAGAGTGACAACAGTAACATAAGTTTTAACAAATAACCTTCAAAACAGTGCAGTTTTCCCGGATTTACTCAAGAACAAAAAACGATCCTCTCATCTCCTCCCCAAAATAATAGTTTAGTCATGCAGGACATTTATGTAACAAGGCACCATCTTTACTCTCAGCAGGCATCATTCTTCTTGTGTAATATCTGGGAACGATTCCCATTCCCCACCTTGCAATTAAATATCCTTCAGAGTCATAGTGAAAGGGGAATATAGTTTTTAGATAAATATAACTCAAAAGCTTTGTTGTTGACAGAGCTCCACTGTCACTTTTGTTTTAAGGAGATATGTGTGTGTGTGTGAGATATATGTGTGTGTGTGTGTGTGTGCGCATATATCATGTATATGCTTTTTAATCCTATTCCCTGATAAACATGGCTTGTGTTAGCGTTACGCTTGACAGCGTGATGTTCAAAAGTTTCTAGACTTCTTAGACTTCACTAAACCTTCTTATACTCTACTGAAACAGGAAGATTTACATAAATTATCAGTATTATTGTTCCAAAATCTAAAATTATCAGCAACTGCAGTTAACCTCTTGCATGAAGTGATCACTGAAGGGAACAATTCCTTAAATCCCAATTTTCATAGATCTTGAAAAAAAAAGAACAGTATATTCAGTTTATTCCTTTTGAATATCCTTTTAAATTCCTTCCTAATTCCTACAGACATCACCAACCATAGGTGTAATAGTTTTAGAAGAGATTTTCATGAACAAGTTGGATTGAACTTAAACTTGTACTAAAAACCAGATGAAGGAGAAAAGAAAGGATCTACCTGTAACTTGCCCGTGGCTTCCCTTTCAGCACAAATGTAACTGCTTATGCTCTGAGCGCACAATACACGGAAATAGAAATGAAAGAGAAATTAGTACCTACAAAAATATTCTTTGTATCAGAAAATTTTCCTGAGTAGGTAAAAGAACAGTTAAAATTTGCAGCTATGGAAATATGGCAAGCAATTAGAAAAGGGTGCAACTAAGGCAATATTTATCTGCAAATAATAAAGGCCTGCCAGAAAACACCAGTCAACAGATTTGGTGCACTTGATATTTTTATAGTTTTAAATTTATTTAGGAAAAAGTGGCTAAACTATTAATGTTGTACTATAAAAACTCAGTGAGACTTCACACTATTTAAAAATGAAAGATAAGGTATATTTTTTACCAGAGGACTTGGGAGAATAGGGAAAAAATTGAAGACAGTCTTTTTTTAGGGCTGTGGACTGAGTTTTGCGGTTTCAGAAAACTGTCTGATATTATGTAAAAAACTTGATTATGATTTAGACCTGTGGCAAAACAATCAGAGAGGCGCTATTGGAAAAGCCAGGAAAAAAATCTTCTATGAAGCTGTCAGAATTTTCCAGGCAGACTGACACTTCTGGATAGAGTACAGTACTTTGACCCCATGGACACAATAAAAAATCCAAAATACTCCATGAGTAAGCCCTCTTGCAGAGTGAAGGAGGAGTCTACAGAAACAACACATGGAGTTGCATGCTGTGTGGCAAAGCCAAAGCAAACCAGGATAACGCCTGGCACTTGGAAAAAGAGGTAAAAGAAAACTACTGTGTATTAGATCACTATAAGAACAGCACAAGCAACAGAATAGTGACTGCATGCTTTTCCAACAGGAATTTTTCAATGGCACAGTGTTAATACAGCAACAGAAGACGAATGCGCTATTGGCCTGAAATCAAATAGAACATTGCTTAATTTAAGCTGGCAGAACTATGCAAAGCCATGGTTGTGCATGCAACAGTGCTAAAACCAGTTGTATTTATACTGAAAGAAAAGACCTGCACAAAAGAGATAAAAGATTTAAACTTGGGACTTAAGGTTATGACCATATCCACCCTAAGGGATTGTCAACACTAAATGTATGGGCAAATAAACTGAAACACTCTTTGTAGTAATATCAAGTGGAAAAGTAATGTATTGCATTAGAAAAGTTTCGTGCACTCTTTTTTTTTTTTTTAATCAAAAGAAGGCTCCATATGGAAGGACAAGAGCCCAGATTAACTGAAGAAAAGTGTAAGAACATCTTCCAGGGATACAGAAAAGCTCCTAACAGATCAAAAAATATTAATGAAAGAACACAGTCTTCTGAAGACTCATTACAGCTTCAGTTCCCTTTTCCCAGGCATAATTAAAAGAGAAGTTAACTAAACATAATGCTCTGCAAATCACAGAATGAAGAATCGGTAACCACCAGCATACTGTAAAAAAACAAAGACAGATATCTCTGTCCAGTTTCTACCTCTGAACTCTATTCCCACTATCATCAATGGCAGACATTCTTAACAGGACTGAGAGATACCTTTTTTAATTTTTTTTTCCTCACTTGGTGCAGCTATAGATTTCTAACAAATATTCTGAGGAAAAAACAAAAGTCAGTTTTTCTGAAATACAGCACTCCCTTAGAGAGTTGTCATTTCCTCAGACTCTCCTTTGCATTGTGCTTAACACACAATGAGATTTTCCAGTGAAACAAGTGTGCAACACACCACATGCATGCAAAACATTTTTAATGTGCAGAGGGTAAAGATCTTTTCACGTGAGGAAAACAACAGAAGAAAGTACTTTGAGGTCCTTAAAATTCTAGAGTCAGCACGCTAAGCTAATGAAAAAAGGAAATTTTATAGAATACAACAATAAAATAAACAAGTAAACTGTGATAAAATGAATGACCAAAATGCTTGCCTCAGTAGACAAGGACAGGGTTGAAAGATTCTCTAGAACTCCAGAGCATTAGGATTAGTTTTTTGTTGAAGCAGGGAAATGTAGAGCCAGCTGCTCCCTGGTCATGTGTGCAAGTCATGTTACACAAGACTTAGCGGTGAGAGCTCCAACACCACGCAAACTAGATCTGCAGCAGGCTCCTTGGCTTTGCGAGAGTATTCAACAAGGTACTGTGGATGTGATCAAACTGCTTTCCACAGTCTTCTTTCGTTTATACTGACAGGCTGTTGTTTCAACGCCTTGCCATCTCCTTCCCTCACAGTTCATTCATCTCTTCCCTATTGTTTCTATGTCATCCCTTTTTCCTTGCCTTTCTTAGCTATGTCCGCTTGATCCTAGGTTTGGTAGGGTTACTTCAAACCCTACTAAAGAATTTAAGTAACAACAAATAAAGAATAATTGCACCATCATGTTTTTTTTATACCTTTATCCTTTTCCTGCCTTAACTGTAGATCATGGGCCCTTCAGGAGACATAACATCTGGAATTCTGTTCAGAGACCTCCTTGGATTCAGGGGCTCTTGGTTCCTTCAAGTTTACCTATGTTTATGGTTTTTTAAATGAATTTTAAAATGAATACTTATTTTGTAGAATACTGTCTCCTGGTATAACACAATTAGAGAAGAAAGTCAAGTTCTGTTTTATATTTTTTGTGTTCTTTGTTGGTTTTTTTTTCCTTAAGTGTACATCCACTCCTAATAATTTGGCAGAAAAGCTTGACTATATGTTCAGGTTATGAGTATGACTTAACAACTAAAAACATAAGGCAAACAAAAAGGACGAAATTTATTATTATTTTTATTTGGATGCCTGACTCCTGAGCTTACAATTCTTAAGGCATTACTGTTCCTAACAGAACTGTAATAAAAACCAGGTAATAATGTAATACATAACCCAGGAAATTAAAGAAATTCCATCGGGTCAGYGGATTGACTTTTCAGTTTAAACCCTGAAGGACGCATGCATCATTAAAGATTTGATGTTAGGTAAGAGTACCATCCACAGCTGGCAAAACAGATGTATCACCATGTATTATGGCTGATAACAATTTGCTGATCATTTTACAGTTCACTTCTGATTTTGGCAAGGTTCTCGCTTCAAACTGTTCTAAACTAAGAGGAACAGAAGTAGGGACTAAAACCGCTCGTTCTAAACTAAGAGGAACAGAAGTAGGGATTAAAACCCCTCAGAACAATTGCCTGAGATTCTCACATAATGAAATTACACCAAAAAATACAATCCCCTGCTCCCCACCCCCAGACAGGGCAAAAATTTTAAGTTTTGGTAACCCCAAGAAGAACAACCCTATGCTAGTTCCTACTTGATTGCTACATGCTCCCTCTGTGGTTTGTCTGACAAAAGCCTGCCAACAAGTGTTCCAAAATTTTCCTGAATTGTGAATCCTCCTTTTTGTTTTGGGAATAAATATTTGAGGTAGAAACCAGGCCAGAGGGAGCTAAATGGCCAGACTCCCACTGACTTCAACGGAGCCAGGATCTATTCCTGTCATACAGTGATTTTTAATTTTTTTTTTCTGACTATGCTAATACCAGAGGTGTTTCAGTAAAAAGTAAGCCATCTTTGAAGCAAAGCTTGGATTTTTTTTCCTCTCTGAGCACTGCTTAAACTGCTGGTCATGATAAGGTGATCCATAGGTATTACCACAGTGCAATATTATAACAGAGTCAATGTTTACTGTGTGATGTTTACATGCTATATATGACAAGGGAAAAAGGCTTTATCTCAGGAAAATGAGGATGGAAGCTAATTTTTCTCTTATCCATAGGAAATTGCTATGAACCCTCTAAGCCTAAGTGATGTCTTTAATACTTGATGTATTTGTGCCTCTTCATTTTCTCTTTCTTTCTTGCCTCTTTTCTTACCTATGGCTGAATATCTTCACACCCATACCAGGTCAGGCTGAAAGCTGTACATTTTTGTGCTCAGTCTTCTGTACTGTGAATTGGTGATATGCTTCAACTCTTTTTTTTTTTTTTTTTTGGGGGGGGGGCAAGTACATTTATTTTAAAAGAAATATCTTTTTCCCTCCACTAAAAATGGAAGCATGGAAGAAGATAGATTTTTGAATAAAAGTATCAATTCCTTTGGCTCTGTTCTAGGCTGTCAGATTTCTGCCAAATCATTTCATACTAGCATCATCGCAAGTGCTATCTGTGGCCAAGGGCTTTCAGGTTGACCCTTATTTTTCCCTCCAAGTACTTCTTGCCCTGTACAAAATTTTTATATGTCCTTTAACAAGATGAATATAATGCCCTGTCACGCCATCTGGGCTTTATTCAGGATAGCTAGTCCATGTGGCATGTTTTGGCCTAACATCCCTTCCTCAATAGCACTGCCTGCAGATGTTTTCCCTAGGTTTTTCTCCTCTAGTTCCTGTTTTCACTGACCTCTAAATTCCCCTGAGTTTTTCATTTTATTTTATTTTGTTTTGGTTTAACTTTTCTTACATGCAAACCATACGGGGCACATTCTGAGGAAAGTAAACAGCATTGCTCCAAGGCTAATAACTTAGTTCTTTGTCTTACATATAATAGAGTTATTGTGAAGTGGGAAGGGAACCCAGGGGTATGGCTTGCCAGGTGCTATGCTGGTGTGTTATCCTCATCATTTGCTGTTGCTCTGGGAGACAGTAAAACTTCTCTTGCAAATTCTGATGTGTGGGTTTATTTTTTCTTCTTTACAGCTGCACAACAGTGTGGAAAAATGCAGGTTTAAAATACCAAGAGCAGGGACTTGCAGAGCAGGGTGTAAGGGGGAAATGATATTCTGGTACAAAAAAGATGAAAACTGCAGGGTTGTGATACCTTCCCACCTTATACCACCATACATACGTTCCCACTGTGAAATCAGTATTTTAAACATACCTTTGATAGATACCGTCATTTCTAAGTCAGATACTTTCTGAATGTTTGAATAAAACAACAGTTCTGTGTGTTTCCCCAAGATAACATAATTGTATTTGGGAGAAAGCACTGGCAAAGCAGAACAGATTAATCATAGATACCTAGATAATTTCTGGTTTTGGTCAGGACTATCAGTTCTGCTCTGAGGAGCTGTAACAATCCTCTTAACATCAACTACTCAGAGAATATTTACATTGCAGTGCCTAGCTGAATGTATACCTATCTATTTCCAGCAAGAAATATTTCACATCAGATCATCAGCTGTGATCGTGATAGCCCAAACATTTTTTATCTAAAAGGCAACAAAGATAAAACAAATCAAATAAAAAAGAAAGAAAAAAAAGACAGAATTTTAGCTGAAATAAATGACCAAGCAGTACAAAGCAGGATGCAGGATAAAAATTTCAAGTGCTGATAAGATGATTCTAAACTCATTGAATGTTGACTTAGAGATCTATGGAAAAGCAATCCATGGTAAAATTAAGGAAAAAAAAATGTAATTAGCAGTAGCACATTCAGTTATTCAGTAATTATGACAAAAACAATGAAAGAGACTCATCTGCATAATTCAAGCTGTACCCCTTGTAATAATTGGATTGTTTCCCATGTCCTAATATTGTGCAGGTAGCTGTATTACACTACGGGCAGAATCTACATCTGTATCACAATTCTGGCAATGATGACTCAGGAAACCACACCCCGTGTGTACCCCATGTGTTCTCATGGCAGTTCTTATAGCTCAGGCTCAAATAAAAGAGAGTTGGGGCCATGGCTCCCACTGACCAATATATTTATTTTGGGAGAGGCTTATTGTTAGGGAAATACTCTGCTGAACTCTGAGTGACCTTTTCTACCTCCTTTTGCAAATGTGTTATTGCTAGCTAGCATACAAAATTAAAACCAGATATGCTCAGCTTTACMTTTACTTGGTGAAACCATATACAGAACACACTGCTTGCTTTGCTCAGGATGATCTGCAAGAGGAGTCCATTAGGGCAAAACCACACATCAAATACCATTTTAAACTATCTTCTCACCTCTCTTTCAGTTTTCGTGATGGAGAGGTGCTGTCACAGATGCTGATACACTTCTTGGCATTGTTTTAATACTTAACTGACTGTGGAAAGAGTTGAATGCTCAATTTTCCTCCAAGAAACAGACTAAAGTGTAATTCTGAAAATATTAAAAGTGTATTAAAAGGCACTGAATGTTAACTATAGTATATGCAATATAAAAATTTGTGGTTTAGCAGCAACTGTTGTCTTCTCTTTCTGAAAATAGCATAATGGCGTTAGTGAACAAAGATGCTCTATAGCTGTTCTCTAGTAATAAATATAAGTAGATACTATATCTATATTTATACAGCCCATTCTACCTAATTCACTGCATAAACACGCAGCACTGTAAGTCTGATAAGTAGATAGCAAACAGATGGAATGATAAGATTCATTCTGATATATATCATATCTGAAATCCTTTCCATTAGCTGCATTGCTGTTCTGACAGTAATGGGACTTCCTTCTCCCTTTTTGTGTCATGGCTGGTTAATCAATAAGAGAGTTAGCAGTAATGTAAAATTTCAGAGGTATACGGAGACCACCTATTACAGGTAACAGAGCTTTCATGGAGGCCTTTCTCCCTTGACTGTATAGAGAGCTAATTTGCTTAGAGTTACCCTGAGTCTAGGTATCACAATTGTTGTGAGAACTAGATCAGGCATCTACACAGTAGGCAGAATGAATATGGTCCATGATCCTTAGCTGCAGGACTTAGAGTATGATGCTTCAAATTGCTCCCCTTCCATACCAAGTTACCCTTACCAAAAAAATAGCTTATATCTCTGCAAAAATGAAGTTATTATCAGACAGAAATCTAATAGGTACAGTCTGTAAGACTAACAAGAAAGAGGTGATAATATGCGTATTTTTATTAAGCTGGGCTGTGCCTTCACTGTATTGAATCATAGAAATTTCTGTTCAGGAAAAACTGGTTAGGATGGTTGTGTGATGATGGGTAAGGTATAAAAGTATCCTCAGAATAAAAAAAATCAGACAAAAAAGCCAATTAAAACTGACAATGTTAGTTTCATGTGAATGTCTTGTTCTTCACAGCTTTCAAATGGAAGGGTTGTACTTATTCTTGGGTATAAATTATGGATGTTAACAGAAGCTACATATACCTCAGCAATGAAATAACACTTGTATTTGTTATACAAGCCTTGTTTATCTTTCACTGTTTCAGAAGTTGTTAATCTATTTGGTTTGGTACTGCATTGCATTTTCTTCAGCTCACTAGATTGGCCACCAAAAGACATCAAAAGACACTAGTAAAGAATAATAATTTTTAAACGTTTCATTCCTAAAATAATTTCCCTAGTGATCATCTGAGATCTTCTTCATTATTATTCCACAGGCATTGATCCTTGTTAACAACAAAATCAGCAAAATAAGCCCGTTAGCTTTTGCTCCTCTGAAGAAACTGGAAAGACTTTACCTGTCCAAGAACAACCTCAAGGAACTCCCAGAAAACATGCCGAAGTCTCTTCAGGAGATACGGGCTCATGAGAATGAGATCTCCAAGTTGAGGAAAGCTGTCTTTAACGGACTGAATCAAGTGATTGTCTTAGGTACGAGCATGAGAAATTATAACAAAATCAACTCAGTGTTTTTTCAAGATGTTGTTTTTAGTTCAATCAGCGATTTTATGTAGAAAGCCAAGAAATGCTCCAATAAATTGTACCTCCAAATTAGCTTTGACCTGAAGGATATAGGTACCCACACTGCAGCACAGCTCACGACCATGTTTTGTTGGCAGAACTGGGCACCAATCCAATCAAGAGTTCAGGCATTGAAAACGGAGCTTTTCAGGGGATGAAGAGGCTCTCCTACATCCGTATCGCAGACACCAACATTACTAGCATCCCAAAAGGTAAGAAATTCAATTAATGTTTCAGAGATTTGCACAGGTATAATATAGTGACTTCTGGTCAGCTGGAAAAAAAATGATTATGGAAACCTTTTGAGTCAGTCCTTAGAGTATCCATTACTTGACTACTTCATTTTTTGGTCAGTTGACTTTTATTGGTTTGGAAAATTTTTTTTTTTCTAGTATGAGAAGCTCCACAAGAGGTGCACTGTCAAAAGTAAGCCATTTTATGTTATTTTGCTTTTCTTGTCACATAGCTGAAATATAAAGTGGAATAATGTTTTCACCCTCCAACCCTGGTTGGTGGGCCTGATCATCATTACACAGATGTAAACTCATGTAGAATTAACTGAAGTTCTACAAGCATAAAATGAACCCTCCACAAGTCTGTGGGTTTGAAGCCAAAAATACTATTCCTATACAAACCAGAAACATTTACTGTTTTTAAAAGTACTTCATTGCAAATTGCTACAAAATAAGAACTTCAATATAACCTATTAAAAAACAAAACAAAACAAAACAAACCAGAATGGTTCCAATCCAGAGGAAATTATATTCAATTTATTCATACTTCAGCCAGCAGATTGTTTTGAAATAGCTGAAAACTTTTTGAAAGTTAATACTAGCCATTATTTCTTTCTTCCCACATTTCCTGTTTTGGATGTTCCTTTGAGGGACCTCAGATAGTTAAAATATTTGGTTCCAATTTTTTTTCCTGATAAACAGAATTTGCAAACTAGTATGTGCCCTACCTAAAATAACATTAAAATTATTTTACCTCATCTTTATAATCTCATTTTCTGCTGCTGTTATTTTTTAAATATCTAGGTGCCAAATGATTGTAGATTTATATATGTGGATAGTCTGACTAAAATGAAGGCTCTTTCTCTTACACTATTATATATGTCCCATTTACATAATCATGAAGGCTGGAATTCATATCTGAGAAGGATTTCATTTAGCTATTTTTTAAGAATCAACTGTTCTATGACGACCTTAGGAGCTTGGTCTTATTTAATGCCAAGTAAATTGTTACTAGCTGTTTTCAGTTTCCCTGATTGTGAAAGTTCCTTTTTCATTCAGTGAATTGTTCTTGGCCATGTCTAGTAAAAATCTTTTTGTTACCGTAAAAAAGCCTCTGTATAACACAAGTCCTTTAAAAAATTAGTTTTATCAAAACTAATTTGATGGTGTTCTCTCTTTCAGGCCTTCCCCCATCCCTTACTGAACTTCACCTTGATGGCAACAAAATCAGCAAAATTGATGCTGAAGGTCTGTCTGGACTCACCAACTTGGCAAAGTATGAATTCATTTCTTCTTTTCACATAAAATATTAGTTGAAATTGTAACCACCACACACACAATTAGAAAACATCATTCTGGGCTTCATGAGCATTGTCATCATTGAAGCCGTACATAACTTAGCAGAAAAATCTTCTAAGGACTTGTGTACTGACTTAAGAGAACAAAACACTTTTTTTTTTCCTAACAACACTTTCCAGCTGTTTTCAATTATGAGTGATGTATGCCCAGGACAACTGTTTCTTTGATTAAAAAAAAAAAAAAAGAAAAAGAAAGATAAAGAGAGCAATTAGATTTTTTAGCTATGTCATGCTTCTTTCACTGTATTTCCATYTTTGGTTTATGCAGTTTTCTTGGGACACTGCATTGCTCATGCAATTTGCCCTGGAAACTGAGGAAAAAAGCACATGGGAACCAAAACTGCTTGCAACAGTGTTTCCTTTGTTTCTCAAGAAAGGCAAGTCTGCAATGAGTCCAGGAACATGACAAAAAAGTAATCATACAATATAAATGAAAAAGTGTCATTTTTTCAGAGTGATTGTACCTTGCTAATCTGTGAATATGTTGTTGAATAAGTTTCTTAACTGTAGGAAAATGTAAGGAGAATTCCCAAAGAGCAGTTACAGACATACAGAATTATTTGTGAATTAGTTCACATTAGATAAAGTCTAGAATAGTAAAATAGGCCTTTACTACAAAGTATTTTAATAGTATGATACTTTAAAACTTTTGCATGAATATAGAAGTGTAATTGATCTAAAAGACTGTTAATCAGATTACTGGATCTAATTCCTGGATCTTCATCTTAATCATTCTGCTTGTCATAATGAAGGCAGAAAACAGAAATCAAAAAAAGATTACTGAGCAACAGTAGTTAAGTTTACCACTGTTTATAGTAGCTTGGGCAGCAATTTAGTGCAATGAAGTATATAGTAACTTAACACGTATTTCGAATCCAGCAATTCCAAGTGATAAAGCTTAGAACAGCTTTCTAGAGCTTGTAAAATAAGACATTTCAACTCATCTTTGATGTTAATATTTGATCACAGATTCATCCCTGCTCAAAAAAAAGTCTGCTCCTGGATTTTAATGAAAAAATAAAAATACCGTAATTATGGGTTAGGGGACTATGAAGCAGTTATTGTTTATGATAGAGGTTTAGTACAAAATGTAACATCATCCAGAGAAATGATAAAGAAAACTTCCAAAACTAAAACAAGATCATAACTATTCAGGTAGAGAGTAATTTACTTTACTGGAGGAGGGAGGTGTGGGGTGCGTCAGCTGTCCTGCAGATGACAGAGTTTTTCTGCTTTTTCACATTCACACTTGGAAAACACTACAGGCAACATCACATGGACAATATTGTTGGAAGTCCTTCTTAAGACATAAAGTTTTATGCAGCAAGTGCTGATGGACTACTAAAAATATCTAACCTTGGGCTGCTTCTATTAGGGCTGTACTGTACGGAGAAACGAGATACTCTGTTGATCGTGGTGTGGAAATGTGGAGCTGCTCAGAGCAGGCACCAAGTTTTAAACAGGTCTCTGGCCTGTGCTTAAGCAGGCAACCTAAGCATAGTCAGAAATCCTCTTTTGCAAAGCTGAAAAGTAAGGCAGAATACAGATTGGCGAAAAAAGAGCACATTGGACATAACAGAGCAGACAGACGAAGAAAGGAGGGAGCTATGGGAGAGCTCCAGGACAGCATATGGGATAAATCTAAGGGGCAGCATACCCCTTACGCCACAGAAACAAGCTACTGAAAAACAGGTTTTATTTACACATCTAAGCCTTCAGGAACATCAGTACGGGGTCAGACCACTCTCCTCCTGGATCATGTCAACTCATGCTCAACAGTCTAATAGCTGCCCTAAAGCACAGTTAGACTTTGAGAAACAGGTCATTTTTCTGACTGTGTTAAGGTGTTTTGAACTGTAAAATGTTCCACGCAAGAGCTTGATGTAGATCTACTGCTCATTCTCTTTTGAATTCTTGAGTTCTAGCAGACTACCAATATTTGTCCTTTTTGTTTGTTTGTTTTCCTTGTAAAATTACTCTTAAGTCTTTCAAAAGTCTTCATATAGTGCTGCAGTGGAAAAAAAATAATCTCATGAATGTAAACCGAACAAAGACTTAGCTGGTTACGTGCAGGAATGAGCTCCACAGGAGGATATACACATTACACAGCTGATGTTACTAATGTCTATATCCTATTAAAGTTTACTGAAAAGATCTAGCTCCATGCAGTGGAAGTTGCATCAAGCCCAGAAGAACGATGATGTTGGGCAGCATGAAGTTTGTTAAAAAAAAGTGGAAATGGGCCAGCAGGGATGTTGGAGACAAAAGAAGGTGAAAAAATATTTGAGGATTTCTTCAATTTTTAGATATGTATTTGATGATGCTCTTCAATGATTTAGAACACTGTGACTGGATCAGCTAAAACATTGGAAAAGTGTTACCTATTCACTAATATAAAAGGAAGTAATATGTCAATATATTAAGCAAGAGTGATTTTTCAAATTCTTCCTTTTTTTTTTTCCCATGGGAAAAAGAAGAGAGATGAAGACCATATTCTTTCCTAACACTCTTAATCACCCGGTGTTTTACACACTAATATTGACTTATTTTGTTTGTAAACATAGCCCCAAGTGACTGAGAGTTTGTTTGTAACACATTTAGATGAGATGTRATTACATATAATTTCACTGCTTGTGGGAGTTAGATCCACTTTTTTACAGACTCCTTCAATTTTACTCTTTCCCTAAAAGACTTTCCCTGCATGAGCTAATGCAGAGTTGGATCTTGTCCATCCCTATGGTGTGTAAAGGGGTTACTTTTGCTTCAACAGACCAATATGAAAGTCAGACCTGCTTTTTTTCACGCTGGTCTCCCTAGGTGTGACACATCTGCTTGTAGACCTGCATATGTAGCGAGCATATATTTAGATATGTGTCAACCAAGAATTTATAGCCTTCTGTCAAAATGTATTTTTTTCCCCAATCCTTTCAGAGACATTCACTATGAGCACCCATCACTGAAGTCCTTTGTAGACATTCTGTAGATCTTCAGACCAAATTGCTCTGTAGGATCGAATCCCCCAAGCTTTCCTAAATCTTGATGTACTCTACTCAAAAAGAATTTTGTTCTAATAACTTTTAAATGAAAATTTTTCCTGACCAAATTCTAGTAAAGATATGGGACACTGTGAACGGATTTCTGAGTGAAATAAATCCCTATTGATGTCAGTGGGAGATCTAATGAAGCTCTCCTTTTTCATTTAATAGTTTGACAACATTGCAGTGTTTAAATGAGTATGATATGACTATTTGTATTAYATGTAATACTAGTAAACAAGATCTTTCTTTGACTGTTTATTTTTAAAAGGAAGATTATAAAATGCGCTTCCATTCTTGGACAGCATTATTTCTGGAAACATCTCTGCCATAAAGATCAAACAAGAATTTTTAGTTCTGTGATTTTATACTAGGTCTAGATTCTGGCTTTTGAAGCTGGCACAAGCCACAAAGAATTATAGGTAGTAGATTACTGTGCATAAGACTTTCTTTAAAAGTACTCATCCATAGCAAATTATTTTATCACAAGGATTCTGATTACCTATATTAAATTCTTCAATTAAGATATTAATATATTAATTAATAATATTTTAATTAATATAATAATTAATTCTTAAATTCTTCTTCTTCAGTTATTAATAAATCTCAGAGCATTTTTTTCCCTCAAAATTAAAAAAGATTACTTAAAGAAAAAAGATAAAGCAAACTAGATGAAATAGGTTTAGCATTTATAGAAATAATTTTCTCAAAGGACAACACTCACGATGATGACAACTCCTGCAGAATTACCACTGAATTCCTTACTGCAACATGGAGCATTGTAACTTATGAGAGTCTCTTGAAAAAATTCTGTAGTTTGGTAATCACAAACCAAAATAGTATTAACACAGAAATACACAGATAGGACCAGCTTTTCCAAATTGGACATAAAATGTGCTAGTAAACCCAGAATGTGGATGTATAAAGCAGGAGGGATGATTTTGTGATGAAAGCTCTGGACTGGAACCTAGGAGAAATATGTACGTCCCACTTCTGTGTCCTGTTGAACAGATCATTACGTATGACTCAGCTCCTGTTTCCAGTCTGTAACATGGCTCTAACTACATAAGTATCTTAGAAGGATGTGGTGAAGATTTAAACTTAACAGTTCTGGTCACCCTGGGTTATGTAGTTTGACAAAGAAAGTTACAGCCAGTGCTCCTAAAGTCATGCAGGAAATTCTTATGCCGCTTTTAAAGAAAGACTGGTGCCTATGGAGGTACACAGTATGTATTTACAGTGGGATTAGTCATATAGCTCATGAAAGTATGCAGTATCATGGGCACAAGTTGAATGATATCATGATAATTATGATAGTTCACATCAGATGTCAAACTTATTTAAATATGTTTAACTAAACTAGTTCTCCATGGCGACTTTGTACCTCATCCGTAATTCTGAAAATCAACCCAAGAAAGATGGTTATGTGGGCAAGTTTAACATATTTTTTGTTTGGTTTTTTTTTTCAGATTGGGTCTCAGCTTCAACAGTATTTCTTCAGTTGAAAATGGTTCTCTTAACAATGTACCTCATCTGAGAGAGCTCCATTTGAACAACAATGAACTTGTCAGAGTACCTGGTGGGCTGGGTGAACACAAATATATCCAGGTAAAGTTTATCATACTGCCTCAGAGAGCAATAGTTGAAAGATTCCAAATGGTATTTGTGTGGTTATTCAGTCTTGAACAGAAACATATACAGGATTTGTGCAAAAGGTAACTTGATGCAAGTTTCATAAACTGTTGAATAGGCATGGAAAAGTTGCATACAACAGGAAGACTCTTACTCTGATTTTTGTGTGGATGTGGCTATGGAGGTGTATAGATCTGGAAGTGTGCATTCATTATCTCTGCGTGCCTGAGGGGATGCAACAAATATGGGATTATTTGTGTACTTTGATTTCCTCTTTACTTAAAAAATGCTTTCAAAGAACATTTCTTCTGTTGAATTTTTTTCAGTTCTATTCAGTGACATTTTGCAGCCTTTCCCAAGAACCTTCCCTTTGGTATCTCACAAAGCTGTGCCTTCAGGAGGGCAAAGGTGCAATATGCATTTCGCATCAGCAGTATTTTTGAGGTCTGTGTGGCTGGATAGCTAGAAGTATGGCCTCTTGGAACCAATTAAAATCTGTCTTCACTTGGACTAAGATTTTACGGGAAAGAAAGCTCCCAAAGAATGAAGACTCCCAAATGTAAATCACCACTTGCATGTAGCTTGGGAAAATTCATCAGAAATGGTGACTCTTGAGCAAAGTAATATTCATCAGCTATTTTAAATCATCGTTAGTGATTACTTTGGCTCTGAGTCCTGTACAGTTGCACTCATGAGAGTGAAAGCATTAGAGCTGGAGAGAAACCAATTAGCACCAAATATATTCTATATATACAGCACATGCTTCTGAACCACAGCACTGTATTAATAATTCCACATCTTTGACTCCTGTTTTGGTTACAGTATGATGAAATGATAGTAATGTTATTAGATTGCCTTGCAGAGTTTCTGCTCTTTCTGTAGAAATTATTTCTAATTGGGTACACTCTAGGTATTTCAAAAGGTAAGCAGAATCAAGCATTTGTTTGGAAAAAAGGATATATTTTTACTCTGTATGACATTGCACAATACATACCAAGTATTTGACATCAAATCATTTATCTTATTTGCCACAGTAGCTCTATGTCTCACTTCTGTACTTCTATGCTTTTCAGGTGGTCTATCTTCATAACAACAAAATTGCTTCAATTGGTATCAACGACTTTTGCCCTCTTGGCTACAACACCAAAAAGGCTAGCTATTCCGGTGTAAGTCTCTTCAGCAACCCCGTGCAGTACTGGGAAATCCAGCCCTCTGCTTTCCGATGTATCCATGAACGTTCTGCAGTACAGATTGGAAATTACAAATAGATGTCTAAAGACGGGGTTTGGTTGTGTTTCAGCTAAAGTACCTGTTGTAATAGGCCTGTTCAAAAAATTGTTACTAACAATTAATGCCAAATACCAGAAACTTCACTTTAAAGTGGAGATGAACCATTGATGTAGAATAAATGAATCATTACAGATGTACAAGATCAAGCATACCATCAAAAAGAATTGCCAACTATGCTTTAAACTGACTTATTTCAGCCTTCTTTTCCAGCATGCTTTCTGTGGTATTTTTCAGTTTGCTGAATGCTACAGGTTTTCAGATTCCACTGTATATGAGATTCGGAGTAAATATTTGTCAAGCTATGGTATAAAAAAAAAAAAAAAAAGATAGTGATTGAGGTTATTTTTATAGCCACACACAGAAAAAAAATAGTAGAGGAAAAAAGACTCTCAAATCATCTTGAGACTTGAGAAGGTGAGAGTTAACTCCTTTAAATTTATTTCAAGCCCTGGAGGTTTAAAAATATCCACTATAACACTAAGCTAATTCTGAATGTATCTATTTAGCAGAGGCAAATAAAGTTGTTGCTAATGTCATTATTTTGGGAAAAAATAAAATAAATTCATATTGTACACATAGTTCTTTAAAGTTTGCCATTCTTCTAGAGCAATGCTATTCAGGATTAGCCTAACATAATCCTATTGAACAAAATAATGAGTAGTCTGCAGTACAAAACCTGTAACCTATGTCTGGAGCTCAATGACTAAATTTCTCTAAGGCAAATCCCTCTCACCTTAGTCACAAGAGCAGTTTTAATTTCAGTGAGACTGCCTTGCAGAGTATGGTATTAGGGTTTAGTCATTGGTATCAATCCATGTATATATCTAAACCAAAAATAATAGCAGTTCACTGTTGACTTGTTCTGCATTGTACATTTGTCAGCATCCTTTACTGTTTTTGTTTTTTAAACAATGTTTTTAATTGYCAAGTAGAGATATGCAGGCTCCCCATCTGATGAATTTGTGAAATTTAGATTATAAGCAAAATCATAAGTATAGCAAAATATAAAGTGAAATAACTGCAAGGCCTAGCTGGACATTGCTGAGACATCATTCGTAGAAGTATCTGCTTAGAGTGATTTGAAGCCCTCTGCAAATTGGGATCCTTCAACCCATACCAGTGGGTAGCAAGCACATCAAAGGTAGGCTGCACATTTCTACTGTCAATCTACAAAGCTAAACATATACTCAATAAAAATGTCACCTTAAAAGAATCTTCTGCAGCCTCTTAATACTCCAAGGTCAATCTCTCTAATTTGTAAAACTTATATGTCATTTATATTAAAGAATAATGTAATACAGGCAAACTCCAAAGTGTTTGTCTTTATTTTCTGTTTTGATAGCATAACATAGCGTGTCAGAACTTTAATTATGACTAAGTCTTGGAAATTGAACATCTTTGGCATGGTGATAGCCAAAGTAAGAGCAAGTTGTGTGAAATTCTCTTGCCTCAAGAAACTTTTTCCTGCCTAACACTCATAGGTATTTTTTCTAGAAAATGAATACATTCTCTTTATAGCTGTCATTTATTCAGGTAGTAAATAATTGGAAACAATCATGAATCACTAAAGCCATTAGACAGAAAAAGCACATTGGCACTCTTCTTAGCTATCTTCTTCATATAGTAGCCAATGATTTCCCCCATTTGCATCTGTTTTTTCTTCTGGGTTTCACATTTTCTGAGTGTTATTTTTAAATAAAACTAACAATACATAATATCTTTCTGTCACTGGAGGGAAAACCCACCAGAAAATCAGCAGTTAGATCTTTTCCTTTTCGTTCTTGGTTGGATATCTGCTATTATTCAGAGAGAGACTTCATGCAGAAAGCTAAGCACTGGCATTTCAATAGAGAACAAAGGCATTGTCTTAGCTTGAACAATTCCACAAGGTTTGTATGTACACTGTTCAAATTAGCAGATACAAATACAACTTAAAGGAAGAGATTTATACAATAAATAATAACAATTACTCATTACATAAAACTTTGTAAAAACATATACACAATCCTCCCATTTCTCCCTCCATGGCTTTAAAATCTCTCCATACTCAGGCTTTTCTTTCAAACCAGAAGCAACTTTAAGTCCAGAGGAAAATATCTGAGCCCGGTCCTGCTCTGTCATACCCATGGTATGCCCCATGCCAAGCTTGCTGCCCTCTGTGCTAAAGCACAAGCTACTCCTCATAAAATACATTCCCTGCTAACAACCAAGGGCTGCAAAGATAACAGGACTTTCCTGATTCCCAGTCCTATGCAATAAAACAGAATAAGCAAATCCTATAACATGAGGCCTCAGCAAGATCATGAAAAATTCAAAAAGTAAACACACTGTTGGTTTTCCATAAATTGTGCAGCCATACCTACAATGCCTGACTGACGGGACCCTATCCACACACAGCATCTGCAAAGACTTCAAAGCAGTGGGAAGCCTAATGCTTTTAAAACTGCTTTTCATATAAATACAGAACAGATGGCTCTTCCACTTAAAAACAAAACAAAAAAAAGAAAGGAAAGAAAGAAAGAAAAAAAGAACAAACCCAAACAAACTATAAACAGTTGGGCTGAAAGAAATACGAGAGCCAACGTAGAAAGCCTTTAGGCCCAAGAGTGCGTCTCCGATCCCTCCATAAAGTATGAAGATGGTAAACAGTCACAACTGTTTGGACTCAAACACATAAAGGAATAAACCCCTTGTTTCCTGGTGCAGCCTTCAACTCTTAAATCCCTGGCATCAACGTGTTGCTCTGATTTCCAGGCCTATAGATTTTTTTCAGTTCCCTCCACAAACTGCTTCTCAAATCCTCTAAACACAATGTCTGGCAACAGCTCTTTGGCCTGTAACCTGTTTTTTTGACCTACTAGTGAACCACTCTGTTATAATCTCTTTCTGCTTATGTTTGTTCCTTTTTTTAAACAGATAGTACTATCTACCTCACAGTCGTACATACAAACTTGCAGAAAGCTGAGAAATGGCTTTTGTTCGATGCAAGCATTAATTTCATGCACCTATAATATCATATGCAAAATAACTAGAAAAAATTACAAAAGACTTTCTGATCCCACCACTACTCTGAAGTGCCACCTAGTGTCACCGAGGGCCAGTAACAAAGTTACTGTTCACTAACTGTGAAAACCAGGAGGAAAGATGTTTGTGAGGCTTTATGAGAAGAGGCTACACAAATTCACATACTTTCTCTGCTGTTTCGCTTTTCTTCTTTTTTCTTTTTTTTTTTTTTTAAGCCAGAGTGCATAGCCGTGAAATCACTAGCCTTTTTATACGTCCACAAATATTCTTGTTTTGCACATGGATGTGTTTTTGCTCATCCTCTCTGAATGTACACATTGCTCTGAAGTYAGTTTTGCTACAGGGACTGGCCTATGTCTCTGTAATTTTTTTTCAAAAGAGGTGGCCTTATTTTCCATGGTCATTACCAAGATATTGCTAGGTGGTTGCGTTATTTTCCATTCCAAATTTTAAACCACCAAAGGGGTTTAGTCGGTGCTAATTTAGTTGGAAGTAGTTTATTCAATAAAAAGAAAAAGAAATTAAGGAGCATGTTAGTGACAAGTTTGCACAGCACTGAAGGGGAAACATGGGCTGTGAGATGTTCAATATTAAGTGCATCATCTTCAAACTGAAATAGTGGAACTAAAAATAGTTGATAAATTTTAGCATAAAACATTACCCTAACAGTGCTCCAGCAGCTCCAGCTGCAATAGAACAAAGTATCTGTGCCTCTCCTGAAAAGGCACAAAAACTGTTTTAGTGTTTGAATTAAACTCAACACAAACACTCAAACAGCTAGACTCATCAATGGATACATTTAAAGTGACATAGAACAGCCTTTGGTCTCCTGCCCTGCTTCCTGCTCTGGAAGTTCAGGGCTATTAGTGTACAGTAAGTGCCTGAGGAACAGTCTGGATGCAAGCACTACAGAGGGCTGTCTACCCGGCCTGTTAAGTTCCACACTTTCCTTTCTGAGATACAAAGATGTGGTTTCTTCAAAACTGCTTTGTCAGGCTGTTCTCTTAGTGTGTACATTATGCCACTTGAAAGCTTTGCACATTACCTCTATGTGGGTGTCTTAAGTCAGCAGACCAGAAGAATGTTAATGCTCTGTTACTGCCTGCTTAAACTGGGACTTAAATCTGTGGGAGAAAGAATGGACAAAACTATGAAAAATTGTATTGTTTTAATCATATATATATATATGTGCACACATCTTTTTAGATTATAGCATAATATTAAAAAAAAAATAAAGGGAACTAATAACAAAATCAGAGAATCTGCGGTGTGATAGAAGCAGTGATGGTCATGTTTCTGAATCCACATGTTACGGCTGCAGCAAGCAACACAGTGAAGAAGTTTTTGGAAAATAACAAACATTATAGGCCTTGCATCTGCAAACATTTACCCACATGAATAGTTCCAATGTTTTCAGTCAGAGGAACTGAAAGCTACAGATAGGCACTCAATTTTGAAGGGAAATTAAACAAAAGATGCCATCCACTGTCTAAACACAAAAGGCAGTTTTTAAACAAACAAACAAACAAACAAACCTCTAAACCACCTCCATCCAGAAAAGTTTCAGCCAAAGAATTGTCCCAGGTACTGTCTTTGGCTCACACCCAGATGGAGAGAAGATGGATACTTGCAAATTATGATTTCTGGTGATAAATGGCACGATATTTTGCTTATAAACACAAATATTAATCGGTAGTTTTTGTTGCTCCTAGCATTTGACAGAATGGACAGTAGAATATGTACTGCTTTATTCTGTATAAATGGTTACAATTTACAAAACTTTCTATTTTCATATCTAACATGAAATCAAGCAAAATTCCAGGGTTTTTTTTTTCAGCTCTTTATGTTATTGACTCAACATCATTGAAGTATATAATTTATGATAAATCATACTTACACTTTTTATTCATTTTCAACTAATACATTAAACTACATATTATATTTGAATGAAAAAGCCTTAAGAATTTTGCTTTTATTTTTGCAAACTTCAGGTTTGGACAAGTTACATTATTGCTTCCAGATGAAGACTTTAATTGAGATGAATTAGGCTAATGCTTCTCCACACAGTAACTTTTTGAAAGTGTTCAAATCCCGATATATAGGCATGGAAAATAGGGACCATGTGTCTGCTACTAAATGCGTGTTAGAAAGCCCTTTCAACAGGAAAACTCAGAACCAATTAAGCTGATCATGTAGTATTCTGCTGATGAATCCTTTCATCTTTTAATTTCAAGGTATTGAATCTTTGCAGGAATGAAAAGATTATAAAGAATAAACCAAATTCCAGAGTGCAGGAAAAAAAAGGAATTTCAAAATGCATAAAAAAATGTTGACATGAAAGGCAGAATCATTCTAAATATTGCTTGGCTATGTTAGAAACTCTAGACAACTGAAATGTTTCAAAAGTCTTATTCACTTCTGAGAATAATCCTTCAGAGGTTTGTCCATACACATCATTCTAATGTGGAAGGAGAAAGTGGGTATGTTGCAATGAAGTCTTGAAACAAAGCACTGTCTTTGAAGTGTTGGCTAACGGAGAGCGATTGAGAGATCCTAAACCTCAGGCAATTTAATATTTCATTGTGCCATCACAAAAATTAAACAAAAAGATTAAACTTTTGGGTTTTTTTTTTTCTCTTCTATCCCTTACTGCTCATTTCCAACACCAACTTCTTTAAAGACATGCCAATCATTTTTTATATATATATATAGTAGGATCCACTGCATGTGTAGGTTACAGGGAGATAGAGAAGATTGTGTGAATTTCTGTTCAACAGAAACAGATAATTGGATTGTTATGGAAAAAGTTAAGTAGTTAGGCTCCTTACTGCTGTCAAAGGACTAAATTACTGTGAAATGGTAATATTTCCTTTAAACTTCCTTGTCAGAGTTCTGACCTACATGACTGTTGTGTTCCCTACATCTTAGGCAGTGGGAATGTGTTCACACTATGGAAAAATACAACTGCACAATGATTTTAGATTATTCTGCAGAGCTGAAAAAGAAAAAGACAGCAGCAATAGGAATTGGAGAAGACAGGTCCCATTTACCAAAGCTCTGCCCTACAGAGGAGGAAGCTGAGGATGCCTCCCACCCCCCTCCACTCTCCCTCACAGTTCAAGTGGGAGAGAGGAGATGAGATAAAAGAGCTTTCTAGACACTTGGCTGCCTCAGCGGACAGCTTCTGGGCTGGTATGAGAGCATGTGTGGTAGTACATGAACATATGTGAACCTCACGAAGGTCAAAGCAATCCCAGTATCAGTACAGACAGGGTGATGAATGGATTGAGACCAGCCCTGCAGAGAAGGACTTTAGGATACTGGTGGATGAAAAATTGGATATGAGCCGGCAATGTGCGCTTGCAACCCAGAAAGCCAATCACATCCTGGGCTGCATAAAAAGAAGTGTGGTCAGCAGGTCAAGAGGGGTGATTCTCCCCCTCTACTCAGCTCCCGTGAGACCCCCACCTGGAGTTATGCATCCAACACAAGAAAGACTTGGACCTGTTAAAGCAGGTCCAGAAGAGGGCCACGAGAATGGTCAGAGGGCTGGGATGCCTACGAAGAAAGGCTGAGAGAGTTGGGGTTGTTCAGCCTGGAGAAGAGAAGGCTTTGGGAAGACCTTATTGCAGCCTTTCAGTATATAAAGGAGGCTTATAAGAAAGACGGAGAGACTTTTTAGCAGGGCCTGTAGTGACAGGACAAGGGACAACGGTTTTAAACTGAAAGAGGGTAGATTTATGTTGGATATAAGGAAGACATTCTTTACGTTAAGGGTGGCAAGACACTGGAAGAGGTTGCCCAGAGAAGTTGTGGATACCTCATCACTGGAAGTGTTCAAGACCATGTTGAGTGGGGCTTTGAACAACCTGATCTAGTGAAAGTTGTCCCTGCTCACGGCAGGGGGATTGGACTAGGTGATCTTTAAAGGTCCCTTCCAACCCAAACAATTCTGTGACTCCATATGCAGTACCAGGGCCCTGAGTACACCAAGAGGCTCTTGCTTCCATGACCATACTCTTCCAGAGCCTCTGCCTACCTAGATATCTACCACTCATTTTCCCAGGAACTACATTTAAGCTCAGGTCCTTGTCCTTTCCCTGAGCTCATTGTCGGGGTTCAGCAAGAGAGGGCAGCTGTGAAAGGGAAGGCAAACTGGGAACCAGAGGTTACACAAGGCAGGGCAGCAACCTCATGAGCAAGGTGCACAGTCCCACAGCACCTAATGAAGAAGAGCAGAGCTGGTTTGGTGACTTTAATCAGGGCTGGCCAACCATCCAGTGACAGATGTCCACTGGGGAGGCAGGTCCAAGGTCAAGCTCAGATAACAAGTCAATAAGATAATGCCAGGTACAAAGCTAGGCACAGCATACCCACAACACAGCTAGGGCTGGGGCTTCAGCTTAAATATAGCTGCTGGGCCAATGGGTGGAGGCAGCATGGCTGGAGAACGTGGATGAGGCTGGTCAGAGCAATCAGAGCCTGCTGGTGTGCTCAGGGCCCGGAATGTGGTGTATTGTCACATATAGAGCTTGCAGAAGTCCCCAGTCACTCTAACGGCCTTGTTTGCAGGCTTGAAATGTGGGAAATAAATTAGTTCTTCCCTGAGGACACTCTCAGCTGCAAGCTTAACAGGCAGTTCAGACATAGACAAGATGACCTTTACGAGGCTGAGAGGCACATAGGCATGGAGTAAAATGTTCAACATCACCTGAGTGAATTAGGAGCCCAAACACTGTTTTCTAAGACCTTGGAAGGCACATTTCGGAAAATGTTTTAACGTGAATATGTGACAAGTCATTAGTGGTGGCTTTCAGGAGAAGGATATCATGCTCATTGGTAAAGCAAACAACTTCTTCCCTTCACCGTGCTTTGAATCAAAATGTCATGGGCTATCACCTGCACATCTATTCCCCACTTGCTTGAAAGAATGACCCTCATGTGGGTTCCCTAGAAAAGTCACCAGTCTGAGACAACACAAATCTCTGATGGGTCTGGACGTAGGGCACATGAGGATGCAGGCTCACACATGTGCTCAGAACCAGCCTTGCATCAACATTTGCGTGCCTCAAAAAACCCTCTTACTAAGTCCCAGAAAGCGGGGAGAGTAATCCTTAGTAGGATAGGAGAAAAGCAGGAAAGCCTCACCAAAACTCTTTTACAGAAGATGTGGGTCTTTCTAATGTGATTGCCCTGTTTATATTGTTTTCTGACACCAGGTACTCTCAGGATTATTCAATTATTGTTGTGCTAAAAGTTCCATAATAAATGCAAAGATTTAACTGCTAAAACACAGTGTAAAACCCTTCCATTCATGAGCAAAGTTATTACAAATGTGTGATGCTTAGCTCTGGAAACAAGAAGGTCTTATTCTGCTTTCATGAGATTGGAATAGGAGCAATGGATTTTGCTATACCGCAACTGGCTAGCCATATTATCGAAGTTATCTATGGGATAGGAACATGACCTAAATTATAGTGTTGCTCACCGGTACTGCTGTAGCTAAGTTTGTGTCAGCAGTTCTATGCGAAACCAGCTTTTCCATTTAAAAATTATTACTCTGCTAAAGCTTGGAATCAGATCTTATTTCTGGAACATATTTGTTTCTCTTTTGAAAATTAAAAATAATCCATGTATCTTCTTCAAAACTTCAGTATAAAGCAAGAGTGACGTATGCGCACACACACACATATGCAAACACATGTAAATTTTGAGAAAATGGTGAAAACAATGAAATTATAATTTGATAAAATTCAAATTGTGGATCAGCTGATATCAGCAGACTTGAGGACCTGATAGTCTATTTTTTTATTGATGGCCCAGGTGATATTCCAGAGTCCAAAGCCGCATCTGTATTATTAAGTGAAATCATGCCATTTTCCAGCTCTGGACCAACTAGCATGACTTCACCCCATCTCCACTGTAAGGCTATCTTACCCCATGAAACTGGGTGGCTTAATTTAAACTCTCTGTTGAGAGTGGTAAGTCCCAAACCATGGCTAGGAATTGTTCAGTTCAGGCTAGAATCATGGAAAAGCCCATTCTAATAAAGTAATACTATAAAAAATGACTTGCCAGTGCCAGGGGCACTATGTGATTTACCAGTGTAGGTAKAGCCTAAAGGGGAGGTAAGTCATCCATTTGCTTATATACAATAATTTTAAGTGTGGTGACATTAATATTYTGCATTGATCTACCCAAATATTGACAATGCCGTTACCTGCTTGCTGTTGGAATGCTTTCCTTTTTTTTTCTTCTCAGTCAGTTGTAATGCTTTCTTCAGCCCTTTATGGCGAAGTTTATCGCCGTCTTTTTATATCTTTGAGCAGCTGATAACATGAAGTTCTGATGTGACTGAGAGTTTGGAGGAATTACAATATTTGATTGCAATGTTTTACTTTCCATACCTACAATCCAAAAGAAATTACAACCCAGCATTTKAAGAGAGAAGGAAAGAAATTCCCTCTAAGTTAGCTTCATATCGCTATTCCAAAAAGGTCCAGCAGCTTTGAAAAACCTATTCTGTTTTGTAGCATAACGTATCTATATAAGAAAAAGTAATTTTAAATATTAAGAAAACATGAAAAAGACTACTGGGAATCTAAAGGGATAGACGTTGATTCCAGTTTTTGGTCCAAATCAGTTTGCCGTTTAGCAAACAAACATACATGTCTATAAGTATACAGATACATAATTATCCAAATACATTTGCTAAGTGCTTACTGAAGTCCAAAAAATACAAAGAGGTAAAGAAAAAAGAGTCAGGCCAAGTAGACAGAGGTCTAAAATCTGTGGGAGGTGAACAAGAATACTTGGAAAGTGGTGTATCCTCCTTAATCAACACAGGATGAGGGAAATGTTGGTACAGCTTKTCCCTTCTTGGGTTGGATGGAGAGCAAATTAGACCTTAAGCACTCTTGTGTCAATTCAAAATAAGCCTATGAAAGCTTGTGATGCAAAATCACTTAAATTGTTTCTGTCCTTTCCAATGTCTATAACTTACACAATTATATATGAAATCTATTGAAAAGCTTTGCTTGACTAAAACAAAAGAAAACTGTTCAGTGAGGACTCAGGTGATGATCTAATGGAAGCAGAGGACTGTCTTCTAAATTTTTATCTGACCTTTCAAAAATTTCCCTCTTTTGGCTTTTTTATTATTATGTTTTTTAGAGGTGGTAAGAAAATGGAAAATACCTGTGGGGGAACAGATCATGACTGTCTCCAGGCTTGTACATCTCATTTTGCTTGGCTGTATTTCTGTGACATTTCTTTGCAGACATTGTGCTGAACACTCAGCTAAGAGAAGTCTACAGGGAAAATTGTTGGAGAAAATACCATTCAGACAGTTTACACAAAGTGAGGATATTACCTCACTTAGGAGRCTGGCTATGTCCAGGACTGGAGCTCCAAGGGCACAATTCAGGTACCAAAACATAAGTGTCTAATGTCATTCTAGATTGCTTAGATGTGCCTGGGCTCCTGCCACTACTTCAGAATAGGACAGGTCTCCTCAAGATCCTGAGTCATAGCAGCAAGTCCCACTTGGATGTGCTGTACAGTCCAGGGCATGTCAGACAGCAGTAGATGCCTTTGCATCACCAGCGGACTGAAGCCCCTTGACAACAGGCAATTGCCTAAATGCAGATGCCTTGTTATTAGGCACTGTGAAGTACTGTGCTTTGTCATCAGCTGCCACTTGGAAACGGGACAGGTCTTTAAGTCCTTTCTCATAACCTATAGAGATGAGCTGGATACCTTAGACTATCTCAAATGATACTAGATACCTACATTTAGGTAACTGAATATTGTTATGGTGTCTGTGTTAGAG
Source organism: Phoebastria nigripes (assembly GCA_035582835.1). Taxonomy (NCBI): domain Eukaryota; kingdom Metazoa; phylum Chordata; class Aves; order Procellariiformes; family Diomedeidae; genus Phoebastria; species Phoebastria nigripes. Next base: position 726,893 of record JAYKAV010000367.1, on the reverse strand, counting down.
AGCTGAATCACTCCCTAGGCTCCATAACTCTATTTACTAGATTCCCATTCCATGAGGAGTGCTTGGACTCCTAGCACACATGTAGACACCTATGTTTGCTGTCTCTCAGGACCAAAGTGCTAGATACAGCATCTGAGACCATTTATAAAAAAGGTGGTCTGCATCTCACAGAGAAGTGGAGTTAATCTTAATGAGACATAAGATGGAGTAACTTATGAAATAAATAGCTTTTCTAATGGGAAAGTGTATTTCATGAGATGTTGCTATCAGTGCCGTGCAGCCCATAATAAAGCATTACTAGAGTTTCTCAACCCTGCGCAATTCCTAAGACAAAATGTATTTCATACAACATGAGGTAAATTCACTCTGGACCTCCTTATGATGAATAAAGACAAGTTAATCACTGGATTGGAATCTGGTGGTTGCCAAAGCTGACCATTTAATATGGTCAAAAGCATATTTCCAGYCAGTATTTCAGAGGAGCTCAGTGTCCCCAAACAGGAAAAGGATGAGCAAATTTGTCTGGGAGGAAAAAATTAGAAGAAAAATAAGAATACCTATAGTTAAAAAGAATTTAAGAGATTGTCCTCAAATACCTGCTCCCCCTGATTTTACAACCAAAAAAGGCCAATTTTAGCCATAAGGTTGCTTGTTTYAGTAGAAAAGTGAAATGCAATTAGAAGTGAAGAAAAAAAAAATGTATGAGACATGAAGAATGAGGAAATACAAAGTATAAATAATAGTGTCTCTGTACATATTAGTAATAACGCAAAAATAAAACTGAGTTGCACTGAAGATATCAGTGACAGATCCACAGATAGCATGGCTGAAGATAGTTGGAAGAAGCTGAAGATTATGACGAGGAAAATGAATTCTAGTAATGTTAYAGAACCACAACTAAACAGACACAAGACAATGGGTAGAAATTAAATATGTAAAAAAAAATCAGTAAACATTGTATCTCTGCATTTGGAGTGGAGTAGACTGATGTGCTTTCATCAGACTAATGTACTTTTATCATATGAGGACTATCATGTTGTTTCTAAAGGGAAAAARCTAAATAATATTTGCTAGTGATAAATACTTTTAAATTGGGTTGTCATAATAATTTGTACATAAATGTCTTAGGAAGCCATGTAAGAGATCTTTGCTTCATTTACAGTCCATTTTCATGAGCCTGGGAATACCAGAACACCAGTGTGTTGTTACTGTTCATGGACTACAAATAGGTAGATACTATACCTCAAGGTTATTAACCTGCCATCAGTCCCAGGAAAAATAATGTAAAAATATGATACAGCATTCAGTTGGTAAAGAATTAAGTGACAACTAAYGTCAGAATAGATACTAATAGATAACTAATGATATAATAGATATTATCTAGCAAGCCTTTACTTGCTAATGAGGTTGTAAACTTGGTGGATAACAGGGTCTTCTTTAGTAGCAGTAGATTTTTCCAAGGTGTTTCATTTTAAAAATGACAATGAGCGGTACTTTAAAAAACTACACATTAAGTGGCTCCCAAACTGTCCCATCTTCATGGCAAAGACAATTTATCACCAAGCGGATATGTTCCAGTAGAGGGTCGCATTAACTGGCAGAAGGCCAAATGCTATGTGCTGGTTGTCTGGACATGGTGTTCAAAGCTAAGGGATATGTGGCTGCACACCAGATTGCTGCTTTCTACATAGAATCATAGAATCGTAGAATATCTCGAGTTGGAAGTGACCCATAAGGACCATCAAGTCCAGCTCCTTGCTCCTTGCAGGACTACCTAAAACTAAACCATATAGCACCATACTGCTGTATGACTTTAGGCAAAGGGTTGCAGTTATAGGAACTCACTGGGAGACAGCGTCTCGTGGAGGAGCAGCGTGATGCAGCAAACCAGGTTTGCAGAAGACAGCAGCTCCCACTCCCACCAAGGTCTCACAGAGCAGACTGTCCACGCAGCTGCTGCCCACTGCAGCTGCATGCACAAGCAGAAGCAGCCAACTCCCCAGGACCTCACCATACACCCTGCGAGCTGGAAGCTACTGTTCCTGTACCAGCTGGCAACCCTGTTGAGTTCATAAGCCTAAAGTTTTCTGGTGTTTGTGCTTCAAGGAGAAACAGAAGACAACTAATGTACTGAGTGGGGATGCCTTGGGTCTGTGCTAACTGAGCAGACCCTCCTTCCTACCAGCCTGGGAATCAGCCCTCTACTTCTGGGTGCTGCCTGCAAGTACACRTTAGCAGACACAAGGATGAAAACTGTGATAAATAAGCCCTACTCAACTGGCAGTCTAAATTATGTTGGCTGCTACCCCAAGATGCAACTCTCTGCCCACAGATGGGAAAGTGCTGAGTGCCCGTCATAACCTGTCAGATCCTGAAACCAGCCTGGGCAAAAATCAACAGATTTTTGCACCGAACTAGAAAACTCCCAAACTTTTCATGTCTTAGATCATGGTTATATGTTGTCTGGAGCATAAGTACGCAAAGGTGTTTTGTTGAACTCAGTACAGCAGTAACAGGATGGAGTTTAATGGTTTGTGTTATACAGCAGGTTGGGGTAGATGATGCAACATCCCTTCTGACCTTAAACAGTAGTGATCTGAAAGCAGACAGATATCGCTAATGCTTAGATTAGGGGAAGATGTTTAACATCCAATGATTTTCAAAGGAGGTCTACGTTGATACAGCATTAGTATATACAAACAATAAGCAGTGASCTAGCCAATTTTGCCGAGTCCACCTCTTTCTTTTCCTATAATTATCTGTACTGTTTAAAATACAGGGCTGCTACTATAATTTTTACTTGTAACCACAACTTTCCCACAAATTCAACAACTTCTTGAAAACCTTTTACATTCTTTACATTAGGAATCATTTGAATTGGTTCACRTTCCAGGGCCACCGGACTTTCTTTTATACATAGATCAGCACATTTTAAATGCTATAACACAAAGTACAGTACATATATATAGGAATCTGTTTTAAAAACAGCATCTTGCCTTCATTTGTGCAGTTCTTATCATAAAAGAGGTTTGATCAAGCTTTGAATCAACTCAGAGGAATTTTGCCATTGACAATTTGAATCAAATTAAGTGCAGTCTAGTACAAAAACAGTCTGAAAAGCAATAGAGAGGAAGCTAACAGTACTAGAATATAGACACTATCAAGTTTGAAGCAAAACAGTGAGCCATTTTTCAGAACGACAAAAACAAAGATTCATGTTCAACTAAAATATCTGTTGCGGTCTGCTAATAGGTTGTACCACTATTACCATTTTTGTAAATTTCCAAAGCTGTTATTTCCTTTTTAGGAGAAAGGAAAAAAAGGATTTGGATCACCACACATTTTGTAATGCTTATAGTATGTGCTCTAACACTTTCCGTTTAACATGTAAGTGCAGTGTAGAGGCTGAACAAATAAAATTTCAATTTGGAGGAATGGAAGTTTTCAGATGAAAAAATAATAAGCACCTACAGCCTTCAGAATCTGGAACTGAATTGTTTTTAGTGGAACTCATTTGATATGAGTCAGCCCTAAGTAATATTTTCAAAACGCTGCAGGACTTCACAAAAACATTTAACTAATTATTACTGGAGATTTGAGTCAATATAATATTTTTGTTTATTCTCTATATATAGGCTAACAGGCTATATATTCASTATTTAGAGATATGGAAAACATCATGCATAAACACTACATTACCTCTTTATAATTAAGTGGCTTGCTATATGGTGCCCATGGAATGGCCTTTTCCCTTAATGGAAATTTCTTTACCTTCTGCTGCAGGTAGCCAATTAAAATGAACTAGCCTTCATTTCATCTTGAGAGTAATATTTAATTTAAATTATGAGTGACCAGTGCAAAAACTCACTACTCTTTTTATGTGGCAATGTTAAAAGTTTCACAAGCACTCTTTCTGGGGCTATATGCTCCTATGACCCAGACATCCTACTCTTAATTTTGGGCACCCAAATCTCTTGGTTCTTAGGGTACACATCTGTGTACCAGATGTGTACACAGCTTTAAGACTGGAAGGAAGCAGTTCGTTTAGATAATATCTATTAGGTTTTAGTAACTTGAGTCTTTCGGGGAAAAGGGGATTAAAAGCAAACAGATTGGGAGGAGTTTCCATTTATGCAGAAGTGTGTAGGAGTTATAAGGAAGATAGTTTTACAGGAGAGAAAAGGCAGAAAGGATATCACTGATGAGCGAAGAGAGAAAATAGCGACACTGTAACTTGACAATATTTAAAGGCTAGATCTCACCCACTGCAAAGTGATATACTTGTAGTGAGCTCTGCTTTCAGATTGTTTCACTACAACCTACCAGACTTCTTGGCCATCTCCAGCCACGAAAATATGAATTATGAATTAACAAGAAAGGAACTTCAAATCAAATAAAAGGAATATTTCTGTTCATGTATCACGCACCGAAGAAAACTAGGTGAGAATAGGTTTTGATCACGTTTCCCATCAAAGTAAAATGAATAAATAAGGAATAAGAAGAAAACTAATTTTGGAGAAAACAAACTGAGATGGCTTAATTAGGAGCACAGTTGCTGTAAAGGTGAAATATTAATATGTCCTGACATTATCAGGTATGAAGCAAATTCATAACTGGTTTTCAACTTAGATGTCATAGGTGAATTTACACATTATTTTGTGTATTCCTTGGAAATTAGCTAGACTATGTTCACATGCTGTTTAATGACTTCTGAGAGCTACCAAAAAAAAAAACCCCAAAACCACAAAATAGGGCCAGAAAGAAGAAATCACCCACCCACTTTCCCACCCTTCGCTGCAGAAGAAGCCATACCTCCATTTGCCGGGCTTTAGTCCCTACCTTCTTCATCTTGACTGTGCAATTTATATAGCTAATTTAAAACAGTCAGCAAGACAGGAACTATATGAATGAAAAAGTCTCAGCTGCACTTTATGTGACCCAAGCTTTTACCATATGTTAATTGCAAAATATCATCATGTTTCTTTAATAAGACTTTCTACAAGTTATGAAGATATGCATGCTTTGTGTTTCTGTTAATAGAATGGGAAAAAGGATRTATACCAGACCTACAGAAATCAATGTAATAAACAACTGGTGCATAAATATAAATGTGCCATAAACATATTAAGCCTGCACTATCCTGTATTTGCAGCCAATATACAATTCTATTTGTACTGCAAATGTAAAACTACATCTATTACTGAAAGATCAAAATATGTATTAATTTATTATAATATTGAGCTTGTCCTTCAAAACAAATCTCTAATCAGAGAAAACACAACTAGTGCCTTTCCCGTGAATTTTAAAATTCTCTTTACAAACATTATGCTCCATTGCTCAGCTTGCTGTACCTTCTTCCACAGAGCAAACCTCAGTATTGCCTTAAAGGACATCTCTTTCTGTATTAAAAATCTTTTCTTTATTCCAATTGATCTTTTGCTGAATGCTCCTGCTTGTTGCCCCATTTGCAGTCAAGGCTACAGTTTAGGTTTTCCTTGGTCAGCTGAAACTAATGAAGTAATTCTCAGATAAGTATCATACTGTGCATGAGAAACTCCATCTGGTCTCCGTTTGTCCACACGCAGAACAACAGCCTTGTCCACTTCTACATTTCTAGTTCCGATACTATGCGCAATTCTTCACCTGCTTAGCTTAATTCACTATTATAATCCCACTGCTTCACATTCACTTATTTGCATCATTCAAACAGTAATGTAGTTATGGTCTGTCATCAGCATGTTTCCTAACGTGTAAATGGTTCTCCCACACGGGGGGCACAGGTGTGGTGTCAGAACATCAAAAGAGTAACATTCACTCCCTATGGGCTGCACTGGCACTTGGCACTCTGCCTTGAGCAAATTTGATTGCTAATTGCATTACTGCAGAAGCACAGAGGTCTGTAATCGTTTGGCATCTTTCCTGGTTTTGGTGAAGGGCACTGAATTATGCCAGGCCTTTCCCTGCTCCCAGTAACCTGCACTGGCACGGAGGCCCAGATGCATCGGCAGCAGATTTTGGGGGAAGCCTGCATCCAGGCTCCTCTTCTGCAGGAAGCTGCTAGGGTTCTCCAGCCCAGCCACATCCTGTACCATGACTTTTCATAAAGATAATCAGTTGATAACAGACAAAAAAACTTGATCTGTACCCACAACAACTTCAGTCAAATACAATTAAACACACAAGACACTTTAAAATAGCTTGTACATGCTTTCTATACGCACATTTCACATTTGTCCTCATCCAACTTTATAAGAAAGAGCTTGCGTCCCATAAAAAGGGAAGACATCCACCATTTAGAGATAAGGGAAGGTTCTCATGGAAACATTAAGACCCACTTTAAACAGTTACTGTCTTAGTGCATTATTTTTTGGCATTGCCTGGTGAAAATAACATCTCATCCAAGCCTTAAGATGCATTCTTGAACTACATCCATGGAATAAGAAACAGACAACGTAAAGCTGAGTAGTTCCAGATTCTGAAAAGCAGCAGAAAGCTGTAAGTGCAAAAATGAACAAATGTATAAAGAGAGTTTACAGTAACTGCTAAAAAACCATTCCTGGGATGTGTTTTTATTAAACAAATGTGCATTCAATCACCAGAGTAAATCTCCAGACCAAGTAAATTCCAGTGCTTTGCAGAAGAAACTTTGAACTCGGTATTTAATGTTGTGGAAAAGGTTATAATTCAAAGATAATCCTGCATCTTTGGTTCTGAGCCTCAAGCTAAAACTTTTATTAAGGATATTTTACTGTGGACATAAGACAGTTAAAGAAAAAGGAAGAAAAATGAATGAGTCACTTGGCTGAAGCAGCACAGCAGCATTGAGGTCTGAGCACTATTTGTTAGCTCATGTCTAGCAGTATAAAATAAGTTGGAAAACAAAAGTCTGTTTGTAATTTGTTTTATAATCTAAAATGTTTTCCCTCTAAAATACAAAAATTCCTTGTATAAGGCTATGGCTAGTGGTCTAAACTTTCTCAGGTTTGTGAAACACTGATCATTCTCTCATCCCACAGGAATAACAGATGGGTTGTCCTTGTACAAAATATGGTATCCACCTGCACTTCATTAGAGAGCTGCATTTTTGTACATGCCACACCACAAGATCACCATGATGACATAGCAGCTTCAGAGAACAGCGTGACTAGGGCTTTTTTTTTTGTTTTTCTTTTTTTTTTTTCTCTTGTAACACAGAGGATCTGGCAGACTTTTACCTCCTGACACTGTTTACAGCATATATTGGTCGATACAGTCCCTTATTGCATCTGCTCTGGGAATTAAGGAAAGCAGCTTCAAGGCAGTAAGGTAAGTGCTGCTGCATGTTTTAACTGTAATGTTCAGCTATTTAAATGTAGCTGTAATGGGAAAGTGAAAACATGTCAGGATAAGTTTGCCAATTTGTAAATTGAACACAAATCAACAGTTGCTTAGTGGATTCKCTTTCTGTTTCCTTAAAACAACCTCACATATTTTGTGCACAGTGTTGCACTTTTTTGCAGTCTGTTTTGTTCCACTTCAAAAGAATAGTTGATGTACAGTACAAAGAAATTTGTAAGACTACTCACTGCTTGCTTATTCATTCATAATCTATTAGTAAGAGCTCCACAGACTCCATTTGTTAAACCATTTTGATTCATTTTACAAAAAGACAAGGTATCCTGATATTTAAATAATTAATCAAGTAAACAATGAGAGGAAAATTACAGGTATTTTGAAATTCTCAGTTAATTTGAAAACATATTTTAAATATACTATTGAAACTTCTTAAAATTAAATCTTTTGCAAACTGTGTAAGATGTTATGCTGCAGAATTAAGGTATATTTAGTTTAAGGCTGTTTGAATGATAATCTTATATTAATTTTGTTTCACAACAACTTTATAATTAAGGCAGTATAGCCTAGCTCCAAAATACTGTGAATAGTTTGTCCACTCTATTGTAGTAAGCATTTTTCCAAAACTGTGGATTTGCCATTTAGTATGTTTTGGCAAGTTGCCTGATCAACTTCACAAGTATTTTCACAGGTATTTTACAACATAACTGGTTAGAACAAACACAGGCAATTAGTTCAAGCATGTTTACGTTATAACATAATCATCTAAGAATGTATTCTGATTTTATCTTTTGGATTCATATAGTTCAGTGCAACAAACAAGCATGTGTACACAAACTATTTACCTTTTACACTTCTGACAGAGAAACATTTAGATACGTGAACGAGAAATTCATGAATAAAACAAGTTAACTACACTACATATGTACTTTTCTGTGCTATTTTATGTCACACACATGCTCATATGCCCTTGCACTACAGAATTGTCACCTACATTTTAAAATGTTGTTGATAAAATAATTCAAAACACTTGCTATCTAACTTTTTAAATTACTTCCAGGGTTCTGCAGAGTAGTTAAAAATTGTATACTATTTAATTTAAAAGAACTGTCAGCCTATGATATCAATAAAATTTAGCTACTTTTTCAGTAAGACTATAAAATTATGCAGATGTGTAAAAATGTCACTGTAAGGACCAGATTTTGAGCTGAATTGGGGAGGACAAAGGAAACTCATATTTCAATGATTGCTCTATCCTATGGTTTGTAATTAGATAAATGTGATGGGACCATTACTATGGAAAAGACATGCAATCGTCCTCCTTATTCAGGGGACAACAGCTTAAGGGACAACAGCAGAGAGACTTTGTGGGTGATTGACTGGAGATAACATGAGAACATTTTTAAAAAAATCTTCATGCTGTACTGCATGAGATCAATAGGCCCTGCCTAGAGGTATTTCAGTTGAGATTATTAGATGACTAGAATGTGATGTGGCTTTTATCAAGCCCATAAAAGCAAGGAAGTTTAGAATTAGGGAAGACTTTCTAGCTATGGCCCTGCATTTTAACACTAGGTACTCTGTGTAACACTAAACAATGCCAATAGCAAGACTAACTTACTCTGCTGGAAGATTGCCCAGATCTGAGATCAATGTCTGGCGGTCTGTTTACAGGCTTCACATACTTTCTGAAATTATTTGAGAACAAGAAGGTTCTAAGGATTTTCTTAATTGTCTCAGTCTCTGAACAGTAGTTGAGTACACCGAGCCTTGTCTTTTACTGGTGAAAATCAAAGTAAACTCACTGACCTCAGTGATGCTAGACCCACTTTTCCAACACATCTATCTAGGTAGTAAGAAATAAAAGCAAGATACTAATCTTCACAGATCAGCATCTTGTGGAGTATCTGATGAGAAAGGTATGCCCTTAAAAAGTAAGGTGAGACAACTCATATTGGATCACAGCAAAACATCCCCAAGGACACTGAACGTCCTTTTACTGTATGTGAACTGGAAGACCAACTATGTGAAGCCAGTGCTTTATTGTTCTATTGATGTAGAATGGTCATACAATGTAATCAACACATTTATTGTTATATATAGAATTTGCAAGAACATTTGCACTATCTGAAATTCAGTCATTTCAGATCCACTGTAGATCCATATTAGATGGAGTATACTCATGCACACATATGCAGTGTTGGTTGTTTGACATGTCCAGGAGAATATGCTATATATTTCTATTAGTTTGTTCTTTAGGTGAATATGAAACTTAGTGGATCATGCTTTACTGGACATGATCCCTGAGAAGAAGGTATTTCAAGCTACAGGCACCTTAACAACACACTATACAGCAGATCATTACCCTCAGTTTGTAACTTCCTTGGCTCTTTCAAACTTACGTCAAATTGCCATATGTTATTTAGATATGAGGCAATTCAGTATATTAGGAATGCTTGACAGAATTTAAATGGCAGAACTACCTCTGAACATGGCCTTCAGCAAAACTGAAAACCCTTCTGTGCCAAGTTTAAAAAACTTGGACTTTATCACTGTTCTTGTGACTTAATGAATGAATGCAGGAAGATATAAAAAATGTTTTACTTACAATAGCAGAATGGCCTGCAATTTTGCATTACAAAGGCAGATTATAACAAGACAGGGACTGTAAGTTTATAGTAGTAACAATGCAATACTAACAAATTAATATATTTTTTCTTAATTAATAGCTTTAAACAGGAAGCCTAAATTAATTAGTTTTTAATTATAATCTTTATGTGGTAAAATTTCAAATATTGCTGAAAGAGAGAAAAAATTAAAGTTATAACTTTTTTATTCCTTTTCACCATACAGGGACAAGACACGTTACAAAGATGACTTTAAACTCCCTACCCGTCTTTCTGTTATTGATTAGTGGCATTTTTTGCCAATATGACTATGGTCCTGCAGATGATTATGGTTATGATCCTTTTGGGCCATCCTCAGCAGTCTGTGCCCCAGAATGTAATTGTCCTTTAAGCTACCCTACTGCCATGTATTGTGACAATCTTAAACTGAAAACCATTCCGATTGTACCAAGTGGAATAAAATACCTTTATCTTCGAAACAATATGATTGAGGGCATTGAAGAGAACACATTTGACAATGTAACAGACCTACAGTGGCTGATCCTAGATCACAACCATTTGGAAAATTCAAAAATTAAGGGAAGAGTCTTCTCTAAACTAAAGCATCTGAAGAAACTTCACATTAACTACAACAATTTGACTGAAGCTGTTGGACCACTCCCCAAAACTCTGGATGACCTGCAATTAAGTCACAACAAGATCACAAAAGTCAATCCCGGTGCACTTGAGGGCCTGGTGAATCTGACTGTCATTCACCTCCAGAACAACCAGCTGAAAGCAGATTCTATTTCTGGGGCTTTTAAAGGCCTGAATTCACTTTTGTATCTTGACTTAAGCTTCAATCGACTTACAAAGCTACCGACAGGACTGCCTCACTCCTTACTCATGCTGTATTTTGATAATAACCAGATCTCCAATGTTCCTGATGAGTACTTCCAAGGTTTTAAAGCTCTGCAATATTTACGTTTATCCCACAATAAATTAACAGATTCTGGAATACCAGGCAATGTCTTCAATATCACATCACTGGTTGAGTTGGATCTCTCCTTCAATCAGCTTAAGAGCATTCCAACCGTCAGTGAGAACCTCGAAAACTTCTACCTCCAAGTCAACAAAATTAACAGTGAGTTAAATTTGCATATTTTCAATATTATTTACCACAGTCTGGACACTGATGGTCAATGCAACTGTCTGAAGGGGTAGATCAACCAGTCTGAAGAAATGGTACTGGTTAGACCGTTAGCACACTGACATTTCTCTGATCGTTGTCCACATTAATGTTAAAAGACAGACATTTGATAGCTACTCAAATTAACCTTAAAGACAGAAATTTCTGTTTTCATACTAATGTGGGTATTATTGGCCAAATTCTCATCTCATGTAAATTGGAGTAACTCCATAGAGGCCAATGGAGTTGACTTACACAATTGAGGAAAAAACAGTGGGAAAAGTTTAATCAGTGTGGAAGGTGTTCGGAATTCATAAGTCAGCAAAAAGAGACAGATATCAGCTGAGGATCTGACTATGGTATGTGTAACCTTTCAGAAAGCTGGTAGTGAAAGTGCTGGAAGGAGGAGAGAAGGAGAAGACAACAAATTCATAAGGTATCAGGCACAAGGCGCAGTGAAAAAGATACAACAAAGTAGCTGCTTTTTTCTCTTTCCTCCCTTCTCTCATGCAGTATCCCTCCAAACCCATCTTGAAATCCAAAGAGCTGCCCCTGTTGTTTCTTCCTTTTGTTTCCATTTCCCACAACGTATGATCAGGTGGCAAGCTTGTCTCCACTCAAGCACGATTTGAAAAAACATTCCTTCTGACATTTATAAATGTCACGCCTTGCACGAAATCATGGAGGTTTCTACTGAGACAGGGCTTTTACGAGGCTGTCCTAATCCTGGGGTGGGAAGGAGGTGTTGGAGAGCTGGAGAGGCCTCACCATCACATGAGAAGCTCTCCAGCTGCACCTCTGCACCACGTCTGTTGTGGTCCCTGATGGAGAGGCAGATCTGTCAAACATAACAGCGTTTCTGCAGGAGGACTTGCATCATCTTGCTAGCTGGCATAAAGTAAACCATAAAACCCTCTCTTCTGTTTGCCTGCTTGTAGTTTAGGTTATCAGGGTTAGCTATTCCATACATAGCTAACTCCATTCAGACGTAGCCTTTAAAGCCAAATATTTTAGTGCTGATTTTACCAGACAGAGGGCAAGACCTTTTGAAATGTTTTGATTTTACTATGCTTCACATTTTCCCCAATGTTTTGATTTTTTTTTCCTATTACATCTCAGTTCCTTGTTTTGATGAGGGAAAACAATGAGTTAATGCTTCCTACGTGAGGCACCACATACAGCGACCTGTAGAACTCTTATCAGATACTCTCCCTCTCCTAAAAGAGCTAGCAACGATGATGTTTAGTTCCTCATGAGATATACGAGGCAATTTTCCCTGCTTAGAATGGTTGTTCTGAGCCTTCTGCAAGATATCCAGGTACCGAGTTTGCTTTCCGTTCACATTTCCAAGGACTTCTGAGCAATTGTGACAACAACTACATTTTGCAATGAAAGCTGTATTTCCAGAGTACTGGTCAGCAGCAGAGGGGGATGGTGTGAGGAGTGGGTGTGCACCGGCTGCTGCTGCTGCACTGTCATTGCTACCCTGTGGACTGATGCAAGAGAACTCTCATTTACTGGTTTTTGCTTATCCATAAAATCTAGCAGACTTCAATAACAAATTTTCTTGACTATCTAATTTCACAGGCATAATATTGTGTTCCCTAAGATGCTAACTGACAATGTGGGACAAAATTTAGTTAGCAATAGGCATTTCAGTTTAATGAAGTACCAGACACAGGGTGATCAAAGCCTTTGCAGTTCACTATTCATTACACCTGACCTGCAGCTGTGAGTGCTTAGTCTTTCTAAAAATTGAGTTGATTGACCTTTGAGTATTTGAGCCTCAAACAAATTACTAGTTTCTTTTTTTAATAAAATATTGTAATTTTCCAGAGATTTGTGTAAGGATGACTGTAAACAAGGCCAACTTCCCTTCCGTACCATGGCCTGTGGTACACATATACTGTGAGAGGGAGACTTCTGTATTAGGGGTAATGATAATTTGTCCTAAAATGTACAAAAGGTATAATCTTTCAGATTATGCTTACATAGCTTAAAGTTTTCACTTATACTGAAACCTAACATAAATATATTTCTCCAGAGTTCTTCATTTGCTACTGTGTCCCTTTTTCTCAGGTACCTTTAGGCTATCAATTAACATTTATATTTGTCTAAGGAAGAGTAATCTGGTTCCAACCCTTTTGAATTACCAGAAAGAAAGCAAATATTTCTCTAAGTTATTGTCCATGAATTTCATCCTGGGCTTGCTACAGTCATTATGCATTGCCATACATAAAAAATTACCTGTTTGAGAAATATCCTAATGTGAGTGACTGAGCTTTTTGAACAAGAGCTGATATACACACAAAAAAAWTTGTAGCAGAATTGGCTTCACTTCAGTATGTTCTGTCTTCATCTGTGATGCGAGCAGCAGCAGGCAAAGTGGATAGCAAACTGGAATGAATACAAGTTCAGAGTAACTCCTCTGATCTCTAACTAATAAATTGAAGCACATCCATTATATTGAATGCAAGTTAGGTATCAGCTGTATACTCTATCTACTGTACTTGATGCTAGTTGGATCTCCAAGCTAGCATAGGACCATGGAAGGTTTGTAAAAGCCTTTGCTTTCTTCATACCTCAAACCTAAACTGTAACTTCTAAATTGAAACTTCTTGTTTTAGTATTTCTTATTAGTAGTAATTTAAGGGCAGAATTTTCTGTTTAATAACAACAGTGGTTTGCCACCATGCTTTAAGATGCCATTAGGGTTTTATATATATTTATGTATATACACACACACACACACACGCACACTTGTTTTACAGACTCCTCAAGGCAAAAAGAAACTCTGCAGGATGGAAAAAAGAACAGGAATCAAAGAGGTTCAGTGACACAAGAAAAGGGTCCAAAGGCAGACTTCTCCATATTCCATTTGTACTTGTAAAGGATTAAGGAGAGTTGTTTCCACAGGAAACCCCAGCAAGAAGATACCATGTGAATGGAGTATAACAAGGGGGAATGTGAAAATGTTCCAGAGGACAGTTAAGGGGCCACATATTCTGCTCCATCAGCTGGATCAGTACCTGTACCATAATTGTACTTATTCTAAACAGAGTTAGTTGTGGAGGTTCTTTATGGTCTTTTGTCTGGCTCACTCCACCAATCCCAAAAGGACTTTTTTACAATGGCCTGTGCAGAAATGACTCAGATATGATTACTGTGGGACTACAGACCAGCAAGGACGACTATGGGACTTCAGATCCCATTAGGATTGCCCACTGTATTGCACGCCTGAACAAGGAATCTTTGCACAGTTAATCTTCGTCTCAGCTAAAGGCTGCTTACACTCCTGATGCACAAGGGATATACTCTTACCTAGCATATAGAAAAAAAAAAAAATCTGTCTAAAAAATGTGTTTCTATGCTCCCATTTTGCTCTTTAGATATGGGAGAAGAGAGAGGAGGAGAGGACAGGACAGAGAGGAGAGGAGATTTTTTTTTTCCCCAGATATTTCAAATATTCAGGTAGTTTGTTAGAATATCAGAATTTCTCATGGCAACAAACACTTTTAGTGAGAAAATAATTGTTCAGATGAAAATCCAATTTTCATCCAATCCTTCTTATTCTCTCAGTGTCTGGCTCATGCAAGAATTCTGTGTTGGGAAAATATGAATGCCACACTAGTGGCAAAATTCCAGGTACACTGCCTCTGAACCTGAATATTATGAATTCAGGAAGACATTTTAACACCTGCAACACTAGTAAGTGCAATAAAGGAAGAAGTAAGCTACTGGCATATTTTATGCAACAGTGCTCTAGTCTCACTAATTGCAGTTCCCATACAGATCATATAGGTAACAGCACATCAAGTGCATTCACAAGACCTGCTTATCTTTTTTTCTGCTAGTGGAGACTGCAATTAGAAAACAAACATTTTTAATATGTTTGTAACAACTGACAATTATATGAACTGTATAAAAAATTAATACCCAAATGCAAACAGTGTGCACCGAATATTGGAGGCAAATCCCACTGAAGTCCATGACAGATTTCCTTTGACTTCTGTGAGGACTAGATCTGCATCCACTTCCAAAGTGGTTTCAGTCTCATAAATAGTCAGCACAGCTGAGTATTTTAGTAACACAGATAAATTTTGTGGTTTACATGCAAGAAGTTTACATCCTTTGAATAGTTAAGCATCTACCCAACTTGTATAAGCATACCTTGTTTTGCAACCAAATGTTAGTATTTATGCTCAAAAGTAACAATATGGAAAAAGCCCAAATAAGTAAATTTAGAAAGATTTTAAATGTCTGCCTTCAACAAAAATATACTTACCATGTTGTTCCTGAATGACAAGAAAATGGAAAAAAAATCTATATTAGAATTGATGATTATTTTAATCTTTACAAATTACACCCAAACTACCTGCAGAAAACTRGACCTAAATAGTTAATGGTATAGCCTGTAGGGCAAGCAAATGAGTTCAAAGTCTCAGGAACTTATGTTTTCATTCAGCAAAATTCCACACCGATCTAATCCTATAAACATCTCTCAGACTACATGATCCTAACTCACAAGAATCATCAGTTCACTTCAGCTGTTACATTCTGAATTGGAAGAGTATCAGAATTGGTCTGCAGGCTTAAAATTGTACTATATTGCAGTATGGACTGCCCAATAAATGTGCCATTAAGGATGCATTTTATCTCTCACCCTTCCAAAAGAAGGCTGTACAATATACAAAGTCTAGGGAATTGTTTTGATTTGCTTTAATCAAATTGGTGATCAAGATCTAACATTTGAAATACAATGTCCTTAATCCCTACTCAAAACAACTTATTTTGTGAAAGATACATAAATCTTCACTTATTCTTCAACATCATATCTCTGTGTCCAAAAAATTACCTCAGGTCTCATGCTTTAAAGAGCTGCCTGTACAGATGGGTGTGTATTTATACTTAGTTTACACAAGCCATGTTTCATCAATGATAGCAGATTATTGTAGTGCCATTTCTGAAAGGATCCAACTGAAGTTAAAGTGGAGATATGAAAGATACTTCCTCCACTTCCTTTAGTACTGCAACATGATGTAGGTCATCACATTTTCTTAGATGACTTAAATAGTCATGGAGAAAAGATATATAAGGTGGTGTTTTCAAAAGTCCACGAATGACATATGATTGGTAGTTAAAATGGCATCTGATTTTGAGAACAGTACCTTGATTTCTCAGAAATTATGAGAGCTAGTCCTTTGCAACATAAAAGCAACTGAAGATATGAAATTTGTCCGCATACTGGTGTATGGGTTCATTGAAGGAGTCCCTTTAAAATATTTTCTGTGTGAATTCAATTGATGTCAATGACCCAAAGAAGAACAAGCCTTTCAAACTGCTTCTTTAGTAGTGATGGCACTTTTCAATAGACTAATCTGTCTGACTCAAAGGAAACACGGGTGAGAATGAAGGATCATCTTTGCAGAATTACACAATGTGGTATGCAGGGGACATAAGGTTTATTCACATACATTCTCTCTTGAGGATAGATCTCTGCATGACAGAGGTGTATAATATGTACATGTGTGTGCTTATGTATACTGAGCACAGAATTTCTCTGCTTTGTGTAATTTCTAGYTTACAGTTAATACTGCTCATAAGATACAAGACATAGTTTTCCATTCAGGACCTGTCTGGTGTTATGTGAACCAAAAAATACTTCAACTGCATAGAGGCTATATATATATCATGATCTATAAATTACAATAAATATAAATATTTTTATAAATATTTTTTACATTTATACTCACCTTCTAATCCTGCTGTTCTGGAAAGGTTCAACTATACAGTTTAAATCTAAAACTCCTCCCCAACCCCAGCCCCAAATTTCATTTTGAAACTAGTAAATCAAAATGACACATCCAAAGTAATATTTGACACAGACACCCACAACAGACCCACAGACACAGATTTGACTGCCTCTTCTTAAGGGCAAGGCCTTATCATGGTTTCAATTTCTCCAGAAACTCTTTACTTCTTTCAATATCTTACGTAGCACGGTTTTACCCTTCCTTCATAATGTACCCAGCATGACTGATTCCTCCCTCTGCATCTCCAGTTTTACTGGAGATTCATTTTTTCCTTTTTTCTAAATGCCAGATTAGACCTCTATAACAAATCTGAAGTCTTAAAAATCAAATGGGTACTGGGAAAATACAGCGCTTGAAAAACTCAGACTTGAAATTCTGAACCTCTCACAACTAATGGAAAGAACCTCTCCTAACACAAGCCCCTCAAGTTCCAGTAAACTCATGGGGAATTACATCAGTGGACTTGGAAAATATTGAAAAACAGTAGAATAAATTTAAGGTCACAATTTCCAAATAAAATTTTAAAAGCAGAAAAATAATGGTTTTGTCCTATTTGTCCTAATTATTCATGCTTTCTCTTATTCATGTTCCCTTTGTTTCAGAGTTCCCACTGAGCAGCTTCTGTAAGGTTGTTGGGCCAATGACCTATTCCAAGATCACACATCTGCGCCTGGATGGAAACAATCTCACTCGGGCTGACCTGCCACAGGAGATGTACAACTGCCTTCGGGTGGCTGCTGAGATTTCACTGGAATGAGATACCTGGGAGCATCCGGTTCCCTTCTAGGGGCAGTAACTACAGGAATTACATCATGATAGCTCTTTAAAATTAGGATATGCCTTAAAAAAAGTGTCAATCTGCATATTATCCATTCTGTTTGTTAATATTTAGCATGCACTTGGCAACCTTAAGGAAAAGTGTGCATATTTTTACAAACAGTTGTATTTAGAAAGCACAAGAAAGACCAAATGTGGTGCAAAATATGCCTTCATCTGGCTAGGCAAGTTGATGAAAAGCATTCAACTTCATAGAAATCTATGTGCATGCACACAATACATGCCAGCTGGTACCAGACTTACATGGAAGTCAGGTGAGTTTCATCAGAGTGCTAAGCAGTATGGGCTACCTGTGTAAATACAAGATTCCTCTCCAACCAATCCAACTTTCTTAATTATTCATGCCTTTTTCATATTGTTATCAATTACAAAGGAAAAAAGGATTTAACAATCTAGGAACAATTTAAAATGTATGAAAATATGTTTTCAGAGCCCATGACATTATTAAATTAATAGAATATGTGAAAGATAACAGGGAAACAAACATTTTTCAGGTTAAAAAATTGTTTACTCTTCTTTTTGTCATACTTTCATTTAAACTTTCATGGTAAGATTTTTATTGATTGCTGGTATAATTTTTATTTCAAAATAAGTCATATATACAAGTATTTTTATTCAATTACTTGCATGTTACTTTTAACCAGATTGTAGAAAATAAAACATAGCAAATAGTATTTTTGTGTCCATATCATTGTCAACTATGTTTCAGTCTTTTATAAATTGAAAAAAAGCTTCAGGTTAAGACAAGATAATCTAAGCTATTCTATTATTATTAAAATTTATTGTAAGGTTAAATAAACTGTTTTCTCTACTTTCAAGTTTCAATATGTTTGTAAACATATAATTTAACATACTCCACTGCACTTGTGTTGGCCATTAAGTCAATGCCTTATGGAGTTTGCAGTATGGGAGTCACAGCACTATGAAATAGTGCAAATTAATTCCTCAACATTGTCAAAAGAACAATGAAATCTCTCAGAAGCCACAGGCAATGAGTAAAATGCAGCCCTAGCTACTCATGATAGAGAGATGGTAGTATATTCCATCTGGGAATGAACAGTCCAAATATTGTCAGCATCCTGGAACACACACTAAAATAAATGTGTTAGTAACTGAGAGCCATAAATGGCTTGCTTGCAAAAACAGATCATCCCACGGTGTCCTGGTTTTGCCTGGGATAGAGTTAATTTTCTTCCTAGTAGTTAGTATAGTGCTATGTTTTGGATTTAGCATGAGAATAATGTTGATAACACACTGATGTTTTAGTTGTTGCTAAGTAGTGTTTACACTAGTCAAGGACTTTTCGGCTTCCCATGCTCAAGAAGCCAGGAGGGAGCACAAGAAGCTGGGAGGGAGCATAGCCAGGACAGCTAACCTAGTTGTCCAATGGGGTATTCCATACCATATGACGCCATGCTCAGCATATGAAGCTGGAGGAAGAAGAAGGAAGGGGGGACTTTCGGAGTGATGACGTTTGTCTTCCCAAGTCACCGTTACGCATGATGGAGCCCTGCTTTCCTGGAGATGGCTGAACACCTGCCTGCCAATGGGAAGTAGTGAATGAATTCCTTGTTTTGCTTTGCTTGCATGTGTGGCTTTTGCTTTCCCTATTAAACTGCCTTTATCTCAACCCACGAATTTTCTCACTTTTACCCTTCCGATTCTCTGCCCCACCCCACTGTGGGGGGAGTGAGCAAGCGGCTGTGTCGTGCTTAGTTGCCGTCTGGGGTTAAACCACGACACACGGGTACTAGTTTCTTTTCAACTACTAGTCTATTAAACACTCAAACAGAAACTCTTCTAGTTTCTATAGCAAAAGCAGAAATTATCACCTCTGCAAAAAAAAAAAAACAAACCATACCAAACCATTTAGTTGGCACATTGCCAATTCCAGATGTTAAGAATCAATACACAATTCACAAAGAAACCTGGGACTAAAACAAAAGGAGAGATGCAGGAGACAATAGAAATATTTCCCTCCTTATTTTTGTCATTTTGGAATTCGTAAGTGTTACTGGTTTTTTTATCCACATATGGGTAGGGTTGAAAGTAACCTTTGTTACAAGTAAGCTAGACTTTTCATAGAAGAATAAAGTCTAAAGCTGGGGCTTTCTGRACGCATCAGAGTGGGAATCACTATGGAATAACACCTAGGGTTATAACATGGGAGAAGAAGAAAGAAGTGCATGCAAAAACCCCCCAAAACAGAAAAAGATATGGGAAACAGCATTCAACCACGTCCAGAGAGATTTTAACCCAACTGCCCCCCTCACAGGAAAATACACTAAACACTAAGACCTCTAGAGCCCAAACTGATACTGAGATGTGTTACCACCTAGCAAACAGGACAGAAATGTATTCTTCTTTTCAGTTTGTTTCAGCAAACCAGTTATCTTTACGCAAAATGAAACAGTGTGAACAGTGAGACTGAGAACAGTCCACCTCAGGATAGATTAAAACCTGTTGATGAGGCTACTTTCTGCATACCCATGTGTTGCAAATAAAGCATCCACAGATGTTCACAAGGCATTTTAAAGTTCTCTTCAAGGGATACAGTAGAAGGAAACCCTCTGTCAAAATAGCAAACAGTACTGATGACCTCCCTCAGAAACTGAGGAACCTTCACCTTGCAATGAGCACTTGGACAACTAAGAGAAAATGGCATTTGGCAGTACATTTTTATCTTGAACACCTCTTTCCTGTGGTTCAGAAATTCCTGGTTAGTTGGGGAGAGATAACATTGCACAGCTTGCTCTTCACACTATCTGTGAAAAAATTAGAACATGAGGTCCTTCTGTTAAAGGAGAAATGGGACACTGTACCTCTTTGCTTTCATATTGTGAGACACAGAAGCACAGGTTTCTGCTTCTGCATTAATGAATTGGTCTAAATCACTATAAAGACTGTTTAAGTTCCCAATATCTACATATCTTGCAGAAACAGATAGGCAACTATACATGTACCTTAGGTCTCAGTTTATGAAAGCTACATGAATTGTTTTCTAGGCACTAGGCAGAAATGTAGGTATTTGGGAATACTTAACAGAGCTAGAGCTTGGAAACTGATTCACCGTAACTTGCAATTTCTGCCCTTCCTGGAAGGGAAGGTGATGGATCTTGGTTATAAAGCCCTCAGCATTCTGGATACTGAAAAACATGATGCACACATCCCTGTTCCCACCTAACCTGATCATATTATAAATATTATGTGTACAGGTGCAAACATGTTACTTAAAAGTAGGCACACATGAACAGATAATAACACAGCTGCAGTAGCATGGAGACAGCGGAGTGGGTAAATTAGCCTGAACTAAACTCTGTTTAGGCCTACATAATATGCAGCCTATAGTATAGCTATACAATTTACTTACAATATGTGACCCTCCTTCTTTCAGGTCAAAATGGGTAAATTTCTCATGACACTTTCATATGAAGTTTCATATGGAAGAATTTACAAAAATCAAGATCTTTTGGAAAGACATGAATTTGAAAGCAGACATAAAAAGGAAAGTTTGCTACTAATGCCATGAAAAGCAGTATTACAATGACAATATACAAAGTCAACAGACAAAAACTTTACCCATGAAATTTCAGGAACTGCTCTGCAAGTATGTTGCACAGCCATTCACAAAGATAGAGTCACCTTTCAAATAAACAAGTATTGTCTGATTTAAAAGACATTTTTCATATTAGATTAAATTACAGAAATTTCCTAGAAGGAACAGGCAGTGACTCACGTGAATTTCTGGACATACACTGGAAGCATAAATCCTACATGCCCTCTACTGCTTTATAGAGTCCAGCATAGTCAAATGGATCAAGAAAGGAGTGAGCAGTGGCTGATTACAGCTGTCTTTCTAGTGCAAGGAACCTGGCAGGGTCCCATCCCTGCTCACAAACCTTCAGTTTTACTGAAAGGGAATAAATAGGTAGTTGCTTAGCATAAACCAAATTATTTTGAAAACTGGGAACAAGAAGGGAAAACATCATTAAGAAAGGCAGTCTGAATTGTTATACATAGAGCTGCAACAAGCATAGACTGAAGACAGTAGAGGCTGTGACGTTATAAAGCAAAATGAAGTTCAGCGGAGAGCCACTAAGATTGAAGGCTGCAAAGAGAACTTCCCTCAGCCTTCTCCTTTCCAGGCTATGCCAGGTCACTTCCCTTAGCCTCTCTGAATATACCATATGCCTCAGTCCCGTGATTTATTGCAGTCTTCCACTGCCTAAAAGAGCACTATAGAAAAAGGGGCCACATTCAGGGGTGCACAATGAAAGGACAAGAAGGCAAAAGAAAAGTTCTAAAAAGAGAAATTCAGGCTGGACATACAAAGAAATTCTTCACAGTGAGTGTGTAAAGCACTGACACAGACTGCCCAAGGAGGCTGTGGACTCTCCATCCTTGGAGATTTTCAGAACTTGCATGGGCAGCACCCTGAGGAGCTGATCTGGCTTTGAAGGTAGCCTTATTTTTAGAAGGAGGTTGAACTAACGACCTTCAGATATTCCTTCAAAATTATTTATAATTTCTGTGGTTCTAAGAATACTAGTAACCAATGGGGTAAAATATCGATTTTAATAACCAGCTCTACAGCTGAAGAGTTTTGCATTAAATTCACATGAAAATTTATTGTTTCACGTTCCAGTCCATAATTCAGACTCCCATGATACTCACAAAATCATAACTTAGCTAACATTTGGAAGATTCAAATGGTTCCATGGTAAAAACCATGGAAACTTTCCTTTGATGCCCAGATGTCTGCAGCTGGCTTGTGCAAATCTGCTCCCATTTTGACACTTGTGAGCTACTGAGTGCTGGCAGTGAAGTCAGAGATCCATCCCATCTAACTCTCCCATGTGCGACAGCACTGGCAAACATGCTTAGATGTCTACACAAAATAAGGGAAATAGTCTATGAGCTACCATTCCAGTGGACAGAGTGCTCATGGAGGACRTTTTGGTTCTGAACTTTTTTGCAGGTTTAGATATTGGATAAAAGACTCTCAGTCTGTAAGAAAATAACTTGATCGGTAGGCTATATAGCTTTCATGGATAAATATCTCTTAAATCTTTTCTACTTAGTGTGAACAGTTCAACATTAGTTAGCACAGAGAAAGAAAAGGAGTGCTAACTCTGTGCTTCAGGACACACCTTGAATGTAGGAATATCAGGTTCAAATGCCTGGGCAAATGATCGCTTCATTATGCAAAACAAAACAGCCTTAAAAGAAGAGGGTGAAGCACTTTTAATCACACTATACTCTGCAGCTTCTGAGATAAAGTTGTGGTTGTGGGCTAGACAGAAATAATTGTGCCCATATCTCCACATGCTGGAACCACAAGAAGGATCCCACCAGTCCTCTCTGAGAGGTGACCTGCCTGAAGTGCCCAACTTGAATGAGTTCAGAGGTGTCTGAATTTCTCAAGGCTGTGCTCACTGAATCACATAAACACTTTGCCCTGAAGATTTCAGTTTGGTTACTTAAAGTTGTCCACGGTTTGATAGCTTTTGTGGACCCTTAAGGTTCTAGCTGGGATTTTTTTGTCGGCATCTATATCCCTCCATCAATGTAGATGAAGGTATAGGCATATGATCAGGAGCTGAGGATTTCAGTCGGCAGCAGCATATCTGAAAAATTATGTATTGCTACTCTTTGGTGTTATAAACCATGATTCTTTGTGGATGTAAGCCCATCTAGATGTTTTTGGGTAGGAGTTATCTTTCTTTTCAGAATTTGAAATCTTAATCTGCAGATCAGAAAACACAGCATTTATAACAAGTCTTGATTACCTGAATAATTATTATTTAAGTAAATCCCCCTTATGCAGTACCTCTGTGCTACAGCAAACCTTTTAATTCTGAAATTGTTAAAGAAAAGCAGAAAAGAAAGTTTTAATTAGAAGGCAGTGAAGAAATGAGGCGAATACATGAAAGGAGAAATGTTATTTATAGTCCAGATGACAGTGGAAGCACAGGGATTTGGTCAAATGCACCTGACTTCTGAACAGGAGGAAAGCTTTATTTTGGAAAAAGTACAACTGTTCTGGCAAAAGAGGGCAAATCAAACCCACCTCACAGGGAAAGATATAAAGGATCATGGAGCTTTTTATTCCCTCCAAGAAAGCAATCTTCAGTGACATTTTGAATAATAGTGTCTAAATCCATTGTTATGAGATGTTTAAAAATATTTTTAAATGTTCATTAAAAAAATCCCACATTCTTTAAAATGGTTTCTAAGTGCTGCCTATACCTTCTGTCAAATCTGGTTGTAACAGTTAAACCACCATAAGATCATTCTGATTAGCATATAAGCCATGTTTTTATAGTTGCAGAGAGATCTCTACTATAGTATCTCAGCAGTGGAGGTGGAAAAAATCACCCAAATATTTTCTCAGAACCAGACACTGCAGGTGGTTTTTTTTTTTGTTCCCCAAGGGACAGGCATGAATGTTGGTGCAAGAAAGCAAACTAAGTCTGGGATACCAATGTGAATTGTAGCACATTTCTTTGCCAGAAAACATAACTAGCTGCTTAATAATACAGAATTTGCTGACTTTAGGCTTCTAGCCTTCATCAGACATGCAAAAACTCACACATCTCATATCTCTTCAGGAGCTGCTTGCTAGGTCCACCTCTGGGCATAGCTGCACTACCTGCAAGGCAGGTAATACACATTTTCTTAATAGGTAGATGGACTCCTTGCTGGGGTTGAGGCACCAGCACTCAGCAGAGAAAGATACTACTGTATCATTGACCTGGAGAGCTTCCATGCCAGGAGTTCCATCCTAGTATGGAGGTTGCTTCCCTGTTATCTTTCCTACTGCAGCTCAATCAGTTCTTGTATTGCTCAGGTAGCACAAGTGTTTATGGCTACAGAGGTGACTGAGTTAACATGTAACCTTTGGACCTCCAAAGAGAATGAATGGGCTCTCAGATTTAACTATATGGGCAGCTACGCTGTGCAAAAGAGCATTTTTGTCTTTATCCTTTGTCTCCTACTGTGGGGTAAAGCATGCAAGAAAACGGTGTTATCATAGAATAGTTTGGGTTGGAAGGGACCTTTAAAGGTCATCTAGTCCAACCCCCCTGCCATGGCCAGGACATCTTCAACTAGATCATGTTGCTCAAAGCCCTGTCCAAC
Source organism: Phoebastria nigripes (assembly GCA_035582835.1). NCBI lineage: Eukaryota > Metazoa > Chordata > Aves > Procellariiformes > Diomedeidae > Phoebastria > Phoebastria nigripes. Next base: position 701,976 of record JAYKAV010000367.1, on the reverse strand, counting down.
CTGACCTTGAATGTTTCCAGGCATGGGGCATCTACCACCTCTCTGGGCAACCTGTTTCAGTGTTTCACCACCTTCTTCGTAAAAAATTTCTTCCTTATATCTAGTCTGAATCTACCCTCTTTTAGTTTAAAACCATTCCCCCTTGTCCTGTCGCAACAGGTCTTGTTAAAAAGTCTGTCCCCATCTTTCTTGTAAGCCCCCTTTAAGTACTGATAGGCTGTAATAAGGTCTCCCTGAAGCCTTCTTTTCTCCAGGCTGAACAACCCCAACTCTCTCAGCCTTTCTTCGTAGGAGAGGTGTTCCATCCCTTTGATCATTTTTGTGGCCCTCCTCTGGACCCGCTCCAACAGGTCTGTGCCTTTCTTGTGCTGAGGGCTCCAGAGCTGGACACAATACTCCAGGTGGGGTCTCACCAGAGCAGAGTAGAGGGGCAGAATCACCTCCCTTGACCTGCTGGCCACACTTCTTTTGATGCAGCCCAGGATACAGTTGGCCTTCTGGGCTGCGAGCGCACATTGTCGGCTCATGTCCAGCTTTTCATCCACCAGTACCCCCAAGTCCTTCTCRGCAGGGCTGCTCTCAATCCCTTCATCCCCCAGCCTGTACTGATACCAGGGGTTGCCCCAACCCAGCTGCAGGACCTTGCACTTGGCCTTGTTGAACCTCATGAGGTTCACATGGGCCCACTTCTCGAGCTTGTCCAGGTCCCTCTGGATGGCATCCCTTCCCTCAGGCATGTCAACCACACCACTCAGCTTGGTGTCGTCTGCAAACTTGCTGAGGGTGTACTCGATCCCACCGTCTATGTCATTGATGAAGAAATTAAACAGTACCGGTCCCAACACGGACCCCTGCGGGTCGCCACTCATCACCGATCTCCATCTGGACATTGAGCCGTTGACCACTACCCTCTGGATGTGACCATCTAAACAATTCCTCACCCACCGCACAGTCCACCCATCAAATCCATACCTCTCCAGTTTAGAGARAAGGATGTCGTGGGGGACTGTGTCAAAGGCCTTACAGARGTCCAGATAGACAACATCTGTAGCTCTTCCCATGTCCACTGATGTAGTCACCCCATCATAGAAGGCCATTAGGTTAGTCAGGCAGGACTTGCCCTTGGTGAAGCCATGCTGGCTGTCTCAAATCACCTCCCTGTCCTCCATGTGCCTTAGCATAGCTTCCAGGAGGATCTGTTCCATGATCTTCCCAGGCACAGAGGTGAGACTGACTGGCCTGTAGTTCCCCGGGTCTTCCTTTTTTCCCTTTTTAAAAATGGGGGTTATGTTTCCCCTTTTCCAGTCAGTGGAAAACCTGACTAGAGCAACTCTGGTCAACCTGACTAGAGCACATATTCTAAAAATTACAAAGACACTTTGGAATATATTGAATAATATCTGTAGAAATATATTTCTATTGAAGATAATTCTTTTATTGAAACATGCATAAGACTTCAGACAGAAGTACTGGAAGTCTTTAGAAATTTCATACCTTATAAACCAATTTAATGATAAGCTGTCCTCAAGATAAACAAGGCCAAGTGCTGCCTTTCAAAATTCCTGTTTTCATTAACTTTCCAGTATCTCTTCATGTGCATCTGCCATCCATCTTACTCTGTAGACTGGTTTCCAAACTAGATAAACAAATGTTTCCCGAACTTCACATTTAGACTTCATCATTACGACCATTCTGCTGCCAAAAAAATAAACAGTAAGACTAATAAATTCTCAAAATTATGTGCAATGTCACATTGATTTCAAGAAGAACTTGTGATTCCATGTGTAAAAATGAGATGGTTTTATTCAGGTTCCTAAGTTTGGGTAAGAAAAGTCATCCCCTGCACTATTTTCATTCCCACCCGAGATTCAAAAAGATGACAGGTATGTTGTTCCTAATGAAAACTGCAGCCCTGAGATGAGGTGTATTTTAGATACAGAATGCAGAAAGGAACTAGGCATTTACCTCTGGGATTCCCAGCAGTCACCATGATGAGGGGGGAACCATCTAAGATAAGAGCAGGCAATGCTGGAGCACAACCCTGACTGTTTAGGGCCTCTGGAGTACTGCACGGTGCTTGGATAAGGATGGATGCATGAATTCTCCCTGGAGCTGGGTTCCCAAGCTGTCTTCAAAGAAAAAGGTGGTGTCAGCTGGCACCAAAGTGCTGGGTGTTGAGGACTTTCATCTGTAGCATACAGACTTAGTTTCAACATGTTCCATCTGAAAGGATAATTAGTGACTGGAGTATTCATGGTGAGTGAGATTTTAGCTTCAAGTCAGGACTCTGGAAGAAAACTTGACTGCTTTGGGAAATGCCAGCTTTCAAAAATTATGACCAACATGACAGTTTCAGAAAAAAAAAAAAAAAATCACATATTCTAATGTTTAATTTCAGTATTTCCCAAGAGTAGCTGCATTAAAAATTAGACCAAAAAATACTACAATTAATGGAAAATAAAATAAGGGCTGGGTTTTCATATAGCTTATGCCATTTGGCTTTTCTTTTTAAATAATAAAAAAGCACCTGAACCTTGAATTTCTCATCTGGCAGAATCACTATAGCAGAGCTTTATTATAAGGGGACTAAAATATTTTTTTCATTAAGTTGTGGGAGTACTCTTTTATGAAATCCTTGTCGTTTATTTTAGAGGACAGATCTTTCTTTAAGTCTAAGCTTCTCGGAATTCATCATCCTATTGTGGGAATCTAAAATGAAGACAAATGAAAATATTTTTTGATTTCTTTAACAACAGAACAAAATAAGAGAACAAAAGTAACACTAACACCTCACAGCCTGTTTTCACCATCTTTATGCTATATTAGAATATTTAATCCATGATGGTTTACTTTTCAAAACTGCAGATTTACAGAACAGGCATAAGATGACTAATTCATGTTTTAATTTACCATTAGTTGCCTGGAAAATATTAATCATCTAAATAGTCACATGTAGGCCCAAGAACTCAAGGTATGTGTGTAATTGATAAATGCATGTTAGATATTTAATTTGAGATACATTTAGCATATATAGTTGTATGTCTAGCATTTTAAAAATCTGGTCCCTGGGTAGGATAGATTTGTTTCAGTGTTGAAATTGTTGAAAGCATGAAAACAAATTAAGGTAAGAGATTGACAGCCACATTTACATATTAGGTAAACTAAACCTAGCTAGCCAAGATAAATACCAGATCTTGGCATTGTGTTGTGGAACCTTTATGGTGTCACTGTGGTAAAAAGCTCAAAATAGACAGAGAACAGGAACAGACAGCCAAAAATTTCCTTAATGAAGCATATTCAGGAGAGCACTATATTTCCCATAAAAGCTGAGCCCTTTTCCACAGTTATTCTGTTCTGAAATGTGTTGCCCTGCAAGGATCTCTTTAAGATGAGCTACTCAGTTCTCACTATGCTTTTTACAAGGGAGTGAAGGTGTGCAGAAAATAAACTGCTGGAATTTTGTTTCTGAACTTGTAGAATAGGATCTCATCTTCCTAAATCCTATACAAACAAGGGGTCAGGTGACATTTACATTTCACAAATTAAGCCAGCCCAACTATTTTCCAGGGTTCCTTTAAACAATGTCTCTTAATCTAACCTGAAAGTTCCCCAGGTAAACGCCCTATACTTTGGCTGCCTGCATATGCACAGAAATGCCTATTTAAATAAGAGATGCAATTTCTCCCACTGAGAGGCCTAGGCAGGCAATTCTAGGCTTCTAGGAGAGGTGTAGAGTTCCTGCACCTAAGTCTGTTTTGGTTTTGTTTTTTCACCAGGAATGATGCAGAGTAAAATGTGTCTGTAGGAGCAGGGTCTGGAACATCTGTGCTGGCCCCTTTGATCTGTCTGCACTGTCCCTTGGGCTAGCCTGAAGAGCTCACTCATCTGCTTTATTTTAGACTCTTTGGTCTTGCCGACCTTTTGTGGCTCCTTTTTAGAAGGAGTAGCAGATACTATTAATTGGAGTATATCACTGTCTGGTGATCAGGGAACTGTTTGGAAATAGAAGTTTTGTCTTTCTGACTCTGAGTAAAACTCAGAGCTTCCTACTCTCTATTTCAAGCAGCAATGCAAAAAAGAGAGAGAGATCACCACTACATGCCAATCTTCAGAAGTCAAAGGGGCAGACTGAACCCTGAGCAGATGTAAACACCTGCCTGAAGTGGTATGCATGGCTGGCTGGAACTACCAGTAGAGTATACAGTGAAGGGTACATAAACTGCATGTACTATCTTCTTCAGGTTTTCAAGCATCACCTTCTCTCTAGTCATCAAGAAAGGAATTTAAGAGCATGTTTCAGATAAACTGATTGTCCTTTGGAGCAAGACACCTAGCATTTTAGTAAAGTAGTACCCAAATTAGGCACACTGGATTGCAGCCTTTGCTAAATGGAGCAATCCACAGGGCTGGTGAATTAGCTCTGCTTGCAGTGTACTCCTGGGTTTGCTGGTGATGAACTATACACATGCTTGATGTTTAACAGACCTTGCTTCGTATTARATCTGAGACATATGGCAGCCATTACTGAAAGAAAGCAATGCATTTTTTCACCGTCAGCAACTTTGATACTGAAACAGAACAACAGCTCTTACAGCACTCCCAGTTGTCCATATCTCCTCCCAGTGGGTCTTTCTAGTCTATCTTTTTAGCCCTTCTAGTCTTTCTCAAGCTTGTGGGTTGTTCTAGTCTCAAGCACGTACATCACTCAGTTCAAGGAGATGTTACCACCCTCTGCGGTTGTTGGTGCTCCTCACTTTTTGATTTTTTTTAATACAGATTCTCTTATTACATTGATTAACGAAGTGGATTGCCAGGAGATATATGGAGCAAAAATCCTGTAATAGTTTGAGACACCTTCCTCAAACTAGAATATTCCCAACGGTATCTTTACTGTAATAATTTTTCCACTTCTTTTTATTGTCATGCAAATACCTTGCATACTGTTACTTTTTGCGACATTGTTCATGATCTAGCAGCAGTTTGTGTTTCACTGATATTTGCCTTTGATTGCTCAGCTTCACAAGTTAAAAATGACCTCATTAACACAAAATTCTTAGCCCCCTCTTACTGAAAATAAGGCCCTGGAAAGTGTCTCAGTTTGGATACTCAAAACAAAAAGCTTCTCAAACCATTAGTCATTTTTTAAAATCTTGGCCGTGGTCTTTTATTAGTCTGTAAAACTTTATCACCATATATTGCACCCTTTAAATAATAAATAGTAACACCAGATGATGGAGGACTGAACGAAACAAATGTATGACGGAGAATATGTGTGTAATCTTGAAGGTTTCATGGAAAGCAGGCCTTTCTGCAAAGTCTGCTTGGGCACCCAAGCAATCACTTGTTCCTGCAGAGATCTTTCAAAAATTTTTAAGTGCAATTGAGAATACATATTACAGTCATCACAACCTTTCTTCCTGATTTTGAGGACATTTCTTGTCATTTTTTTCTGCTCTTTGTTTTCATCAGAAGAAATTAAACTTCACGTTATTAAGAAAATCTTAGCAAATGTTTTTGCTGTTTTCTTCTCCTAGTGAAGAACTGTTTCTTTGAATGGGATGAAAGCCTATGTGTTCGATAAGGATCAAATACCTGGCCTCCAAATCCACAAAGGGCAGACTGTGACGTGCCTCCCTCTTGCTGAACAATAGTTCATACAAATAGCCCCACTGCCTGTCACAAGGTAACCAGCAAGTCCCTCTGCCAGTGACTTCTGTAATAACATAATGAACATCTGTACTTGATTAGCAGGTTAAAGGGTAAATTCAGACCCCCATGAAGCGTAAGATAAATCAATCTTTCTTCTTTTGTTAAATATGCAACATCTGGCAACTTGCATTTAAGTGTGTCACAACAGATGTCTGTCACTAGGACTCACTATTTTAAACCTGTAGTATAACATTCGTGAAGGTCTTGGCTCATTCTTTAATGGTGAACAGACCTCAGTGCCTCCACATCCTCTCTACACACTCTGTGAAGATTTAGCACAAATGCAAACCAGTTTTACGTTGCACTGCCTGGCTTTTACAAGAATCATAAATGCACTTTTCATGGTGAAGCCTCCTTAAATCACTCACAACTGAACACACAACTATTTTAACCTTCGTACAGCGGTGCCTCTGCCTCTCCCCACCTCTCTTCCATGGTCTCCAGCTGACAGACCTCCTCGTCAGTAAYGTGTGGTACCATGTCTGCTGCAGGAGGCCAAAGGAAACGTTTTAAGGCCTAGGTGTTTAAAGTGACACTCATAATGAAAAGGTTAATACATTACATCTAATTTTTGTGCTTATAATTAATACATCTGCTTAATGCTAGAACCTTTATTTTTAGGTATAGATGTAAATTAATTTCATCTAATTTAAAATTTTGAAATACTCAGCTTAGTATGCATGAAGGAATCAATTTTATACCCGACTTATGAGAAAGCCCTAACAATCTCTAAGAGATGTTGAAGGGTCTGGAGTTCTAGCAGAGTGAAACACTTAGGCACTTGTTTTATTTTTAAGCACATACTTAAGCCATGTAAAAATTACTGGTAGTAAGGATGTATTTTTTCCTAACCAAAAAACAAGGTAGTACAAACATAGACTTGTGAAAAAAATTTTATGACGTTTTAACACTAGCCTTGCTGAAGTCAGTGGAAGCTGCCCATGTACTGAAGGGTTGCTTTCCTTTTTCTGATTACTTATCTTTTTGTCTTCTCTACTTCTAAACTTCTTTTGAGACATTCTTAGTTTAGGAAGCAAAGAATTAAACATTATGAAATAAGTTGTTAGAGGTTTTATTGTTAAAATAAATTAGATGAAACTGAATTAAAATAATTATAAAAATAAGTTTTAAAACCAATATAAACTCATAAAAGGTAGCAGGATACATTTTATATTTTCACTATTTTCATTAGCTTTTTCCTTAAAATACTTATGCCATTGTTCTGGTTTGAACGTGGCTAGTTTTTCTGATATTAAGTTGTTACTTTAAGTTTGGACTAAAAAAGAAACAAAATATCCTCCAAAATACTTAATGTGAGAAATATGTGTCTATGCCTTGGATAGCAAGTTGGCTGGAAAGAGTTTACTTTAGATCAATGATAAAACAAGACAATTAACTGGTGCCTTAATAATTAAAAACAGACCTCACTGCAGGAGGCACTGGAAAGTATGATAAATTTGTAGAAATATATGTAAATACCTCTCTGAACAAAAAGGAAAAGGTATGGTTTAATCTTTAAAGAAATGAAAATATGTTATTAAAAAATTCTTAGCAAATGCTTTTACTATCTTCTTCTTCTAATCAAGAATTATGACTTTAAATGGCATGACAGCATCTGCATTTGATAAAAATCAAATAAAATATTTCCGCAGAAACAGATGGCACTGTTTTTAATTCTTTGTGGCCAGTTCAGGTATTATGAGAACGAATTATGATGTAAGCGAGTTTTGCATGTAAAGTATCTTCTGACAAAAATTTTGAATAAAGGTACATTTTGTGTTACCTGTTTCATCTAGACCAATTCCTCTCATCTGCTAAAACGTAAAAATCAAATGCCTTCAGCTCTGTGGCTGCTTGATATTAAAGTCAGGATTTCCTGTCTTTTCCTGCCTAGGTGCTGAGGTGCCTTAGTTATTTTAGGGGTTAAAAGCTGTAGCCACTGATGCGTATATATTAGGCTGTATTCATAGAACACGGCTTGTAGCCTGACTCAAGCTATTACAGTCTAACAACAGTGACCAATAGAAAGAGAAGAAGATCCAAGAAAGCTGAGGTAAGCCCAAACTCTGAAGCAATGTCAAATTAGAAACAATAGCTAATAAGGTGTGTATGGTAGTACATCTGGGAATACTAGCATGTACTTCAAGTTTTATATGCTATTAATTCTTAGGAGGACAGGAAGCAAACACAGTGGTTAGCAGCCAAAGGCTGTGAATTTACAGTGATTTCTAACTGGCTTCAGATAGCTCCAGGAACTTGACTAACAAGGTAATTTACTTTATATTTCTTTTCAAAAATGTTACTGAGGTTATGAATATTTACACAGTGAGAAGGTGCCATTTCACTGTGTAAATCAGAGATGTTATTCTTTAGAAATATTTTATTTGTCCTTTTTTGGAATGCTTCCAGATAGCAGTTTCTGAGAAGAAGATCTGGATCTGTAGGATACTGCACTTGTTACTGCTAATAACAACGTTGAAAACTATTAAATGACTACATATCATATGCAGCAACTTAACTGAGCTCTTAACCTTACTGGTGCATTAACCCTATGAGAGAATTCACTTTTTATTTAAATACTATTTTTGCCAAAACTAACCTCCTAATTTTGACCAGAAATTTCAGCTATCAGTCTCTTGCCTCTGTATTGCAAAATGCTTGCTAATCTTCATCAGAAAGCAAGCAAGATAACAGATTTTTTGAGGCAGAGTTTGAAGAAGAGTTTTTGTGCTACATGAATATTTTCTTTTGGAGTAAATTATCATTGATGATTTTGTTCATTGTTTAATGGTGGAAAAGGCTTAAAAAAGCAAGTAATTAAGTAGGTAAAATAGATACAATATGCATGAGTGTATATGATATAATTTGGTTAAGACTTACTTTTTTGTGTCATTTAGATCAGGCATTTGTTTTGGCTGTTTGCTTTAGAGAAGGAAATTCATAACTTTGGATATGAGAGAGTGTATGAGGGAGGGGAATGGATTACTCAAACATATTCCCTCCAAGCTTTTTAAGAACATGCCCAACAAACAGCTGTTAAAACACTCTTTGATCTTTCACTTTTCTGTGATGAGAAAAGACCCTGGAAAATCTGATCCAGATGCCATTATAATTTAAGAGAGAGGAAAAACAGAAAAGAGGGTATGATTAATTTTAAAAGGAGGAACACTGAGTACAAAAGTATTTATATCATCATGGTATTGATAGCTTTACTGAAGATGGTACATTATATAAAGTAGTTTATAGCTGTGTACAGGAAAACTTAAACAAATTTATAAGAAGCACTGATTTAATGTCAGAAAAATGATCCCTGTTTTCAGGTTCTTTGAAATGACACTTGCATGAACACCGGTTAAACTGGTAGCCAATGTGGAGTCTAAGTTGAATCAGGAAAATGTTCTTCAACATATAGCACTGAATTGTTTATACTTCTTATATTACTGTTCAGTTTTTCCTTAACATACCATAGGTAATACCACAGAGGACAGAATATGGCTGTATATAAAGGAAATATTATTTTCTATGTAATACTGCTTTGTTAATCTAGTATGCTGTTAGAGAGTTCTGCTGAGAGACAGCTAATTGTTTTTCTCCCCTTCCAAGGCAAACAATGACTCTAAAAGTCTGTACAAGCCTTTTGCTCTTATTTTTGGTCAATTCTGTGTGGACTCGAACTGTGAGACAAGTTTATGATGAGCTGGATCCTGAGCATTGGTCTCACTACACTTTTGAGTGTCCACGAGAGTGCTTTTGTCCTCCTAGTTTCCCCAATGCATTATACTGTGATAACAAAGGACTTAAAGAAATACCTGCAATCCCAGCAAGAATTTGGTACCTCTATCTTCAAAACAATCTAATTGAAACAGTTTCGGAGAAGTCTTTTGTGAATGCCACTCATCTGAGATGGATAAATCTGAACAAGAATAAGATCACCAACAGTGGAATTGAGAGTGGTGTGCTGAGCAAGCTGAAAAGGCTGCTTTACTTATTCCTTGAAGATAACGAATTGGAAGAGGTGCCTGCCCCATTACCAGTGGGCCTGGAACAGCTAAGACTGGCTAGAAACAAAATCTCCAGAATCCCAGAAGGAGTCTTCAGCAACTTGGAAAACCTTACTATGTTAGATCTGCACCAGAACAGTTTGTTGGACAGCGCTCTTCAAAGTGACACCTTCCAAGGACTCAACAACCTTATGCAACTCAACATAGCAAAAAATTCACTCAAGAAAATGCCTTTAAGCATTCCAGCTAACACACTGCAGCTGTTTTTGGACAACAACTCCATTGAAGTGATACCAGAAAACTACTTCAGTGCAATACCGAAAGTCACTTTCCTTAGGCTGAACTACAATAAATTATCTGATGACGGTATTCCCCCAAATGGGTTTAATGTTTCATCTATTCTAGATCTACAGCTGTCTCACAACCAGCTCACTAAAATTCCACCGATCAATGCTCATCTCGAGCACCTTCACCTTGATCACAACAGAATCAAAAGTAAGTGTGTATTGTCAGTGTGGGATCCTACCAAGACATAATTATTTTAAAATGTCTACTTAACTACAAAAAACGCTTTTTGAAATAAAGAGATTAAAAATGTGCTGTAGAGTATAGGGAGATGAGCAAGAGGACCTCCCACAGGCCAGTTTTCAAGTCAGGTCTAAAATATGACAACCAAATATGTGCATGGAAGTAATATCACATGTGAAAAATGTTTATATGCATACAGAAAAAACACTTTGCAAGCAGATCAGAAATATAAGTGGATTAAGGAGAATTTGTGCATTCACATTTCGCTATATACATGCCAGTAACGATTTTGTGGGAACGCGTTAAGTTTCCCACAGAAAGGCTAGGAGTAAATAAGCAAGAAACAACAATAAAAAAGTGGATGCAACAAGTTAGGATATTCAATCCACATCTGAATGACTGTCAGATTTTCAAAGTTACTGAGCACCTCAGGGACTTCACTAAACTAACAGAATTGCTGTATGCTCAGTTCTTCTGAGTATCTCTCTGCCCACCTAAATTATGTAGTAGGAACTTAAGGTTAGGCACCCTTAAAACAGAATACAATGTTGGCTGTAGTCAACACAATCTATTTCAAATACGACTAATTAGAATGTGGATATTGAATATTTCAGGCTTGAATATCCTCCCCATCTTTTGTTTACTGTGCACAAAATGCTGACACTTGAGTTTAGTCTTCATGAAAAAACTTTTCACTGACTTTACAGAAGCTTTGTCCTACTAAGGTTTATCTCCTCAAATGTCTTCTAACATTTTCCACTTTGTATAAATGAGACAAGGTTTTGTACCCAAGGCAACGGAAGCCTGTTGTCATGTCATAATTCTGCTTCTAGCACTGCTTCCAGATTCACCCAGGTACAGTGGGGATGTGGTGATTAGGGACACTGGGTAAAGTATCTGCTCAGTAAATCCTACAGACCTTAAGTCCTTTGTTTCATGTCAAAAACCAAAATCAAAGTGATGACTTTCTATTTATCACTGCACAGAAGGTAACCAAGTCTCTACATTTGTCTTCCTGTCTTGGTGATTTAATTGAATGAATGGTTCCTTACTCCTGTTTTGTGTCACTGTAGTTCACAAATATACTAAAAATAATTTAGGTTAATTCACTGCATTTTGCAAAACAAATGTGTGAAACCTTGTAAAGAAAAATTAATTTTGTACAACTGGCACATATTTAAGTGGCCTGCGAGAAGTGTAACAGTTAATTAGTTAGGGCTTATGACATATGTTGTTACTGAACATATTTCATTGCCCTCTGGTTACAAAGGGATTTATTTTAATTGCTTCACTGCAGGGCCTCAGGTGCAGACTTTATCTCCTGTCACTTTAAGTGGACACTAAATTGAAATCAATGGAATGTAACCTGTCCAGTTTAAGAAGTGTTTTGTGTCTAGGTAGTATTTAAAGAGCTGCCAAATTATCTTCCTTTCCTAAGTAAGTTTAAAAAAGGTTAAAACCATGAAAATCAACCTGTGTAGTATGTATAATATCAAGTCCCATTTTCCAATGACACATGGGTACCCATGAGCCTAAATCACAATAGTTTTCCACAAGACTTATATTTCTTAATGCCTTTACCACTTTTCAAAATTCATTACTAACTTAAGCATAACACTGCTCTTAATTAAAAAAAAAAAAAAAAAAAGTTTTTATTCTTAGTAACTACATATAAAGTAGTCAAAAAATATTAAAAAAGGCAACCTGACACCTTAAATGAAATGCAGGTATTATGTAAGGCACATTCTACCACATAGCATAATTGTTCAAGAGGTAAGGGGTAACGACATAGTCTTCATGAGACACTCCTCTAATAGACGATATCTCAAAGGGCCTTTAGGGTTGCCAACAAAGAATGTAATTCCATCAGGCAGGAGTAATAAGATGTGGCATTAATTCTGCCGGTTGTTTTTGTCTTCTTAAACCCAGGAAGTTGATGATCAGTCATTACTTCAAGATAACCAATGTAAAAGATTTGAAAGAAAAATAATTGTAAAAGCCTGGATCTGGTTTCTCCACAAAAGAGTCCTCCTGAAAGTTTACTTCTATATGTGCAGTACAAGCCCTTTTTACAATATTAATTCTCAGACACCCCTGCACACCTGCCAATGGCTGCTTTATTTTCTCTTGGTGGTTCATAGTTACACTGCTGGCATTGCAAGAGCTCAGACATCAAAATTTCTATGTAAATACTATTTGCCTACTTTTTATTGTATGTTATTTTATAACATCAGTTCTTCATATAAGTCCAAGGCTTTATTTCTCCAGAGACCATTTACGAAGATATAAGGCAATATCCTGAAGCCCAGTGAAGTCAATGATAGCCTCATCATTGGTCTCAGTGGAACCAGGATTTTGCCTGTGGTCCCTTCCCCAAGGATCTCAATGCACAGAGGAAAAAAAGTACTTGAAAGTTGGAAGCAAAGTCAACATAAAACYGAAACTAATTATGACACCACACTTGTTCCATGGCATTTTAAAACACACATGTTTACATATTTATTTATGAGATACACATGTGAGGCTCTGGGGAGATGTCAAATGATGGAAGCAAAAAGAGGAGAAGGCATGAAACGATGATGTAGCGAGTGAGCGAGGGTAAGCAGGTGGTATTACAATGCTATCAAAGGAACGATAAAAGGGAGTGAACAGTAAGTTCCCATAGAGGAACACCAGGAGATTGGGATAGGTCCTCTGAGCTAATATTATTCCATGTGTAGAGAAAAGGAGAAGTCCTTGGGCCAGGTAGCAATGCCAGCCTATCAGAATCCATTATAGAATATTTGGAAAGAAATGGTTGAAGTTACAGATCCTGACTTATTGTCAGACCCCTGAGCTATAGGTGGTACTGGCTTCTTTGCTGGAGTTGCCCAGAAAGGTACAGATTTCCAGTCTGATCCATGGCTGCTGCAGTTAAATATTATGTGAAAAGGAGAAAGGGAGTCCAACTGTTGGAGTTGGACTGCAGTGAGTGCAGCTAGAAGTTACAAGAATAGGACAGAAATACCCTCACACTCGTGCATGTCAGAACACACCTATCATCTAGTTCAACTTACTTTCTGAATGTAAAAAAAAAAAATCATTTTATGTAAATTCATAATTTCTAAATTATGAGTTTTACTGGAAAAGAAACAGGATCTTCTGCAGTTCTTCAGCAGACATACAGTATTAGCCATTAATGAGAACCTCTTCTGCAGTTTTCCCCTACAGCAGCTCCAGAGTCTTATTTTTAAATATTACACCATTTAACAATACTGTTGACAACAGGTGGAATTAATCTTATTTGAATTAACCATCCTAGATTTTTGTATCTAGTTTGGGTTAGTCATACAGACCACCTACTCAATTAATGGAAAGAGGTACACAATTACAGAGGGAAAATCATCCCATCTCAAGGAGATGTGAATGACCTTTTGGAAGTGTTCATCTCTTTCCAGAGTTTATAAACAGAGTCTAAATTATTTACTTAGACTGACACTTACCCTCTACATGGATCAGTTTAGGTAGGGTGAATTGTAGCCGTGTAGATGGATTGCCCTGTCCCTCCTGCTTAAGCAAAATTCAGCAATATACCCATGAACAGGATTGCAAGAGCAGAGGAGGGAGAGAGAGAGGCTTTTACTCCGCTGATAGTTTGGGCAGGATTTACTGTTCATGGGAAGAGAACAATAAAAAACCAAAGCACTTCATACCACACATAATCAGGAAATAACCACGACAAACTTCTTCATAGGTGGCCTGTGGTTAGATAACTGCTGCCTCACTTTAAGGTTGGAGTAATTAACCCAGTGAAGACTAGTGCAGTGGGATAGTTCCTAGGTCAGAGAACACAGAGATTTAGATCACACTTGAAGCCATCTTGTCTCCTAAGGACAGTAGTGCTGACCTGAAAAGGCAGATATTTTCTGCTACATAGTGTTTCACTTGCAAAACGTTTAATAACTGCTTTCATAATGAAACCTCACTCTCAAGCTTCCTGCTTCACAGCTTCACACGCAAAAATAAGTTGTAGCTTGTTCTTCCAAGAATATCAAACGCTTTTCAAATATTAATCAAATTTCACAACCTAAGCAGACATTTTGTTATCATGGATACGATAAAAGTTTTAGGCCTTGGCTAACTGGATGTATTAATCTAGTTTCCATGACAGAGATAAAGTCCATTTCCAAGATGTTGCAAGCATCTGGTCAGTTTTTCAAAATATGGTGGGTTTTTTTCTTTGGGGAAAAAAAATCATGTTTTTTATGTCATCATAACATTTAACGAATTTTGGGGATTGTAATCAAAAGATGTGTGCATATTATTATTGCTAAATATAAGGGGAGAAAAAATTTGGTAGAAAGCTTTTCTTTCCTATTTCTGGGCTCCTAAAATAACTGTGCTCAAAAAAAATCTGTTACACACACATTCTCCATTCAACCACTTTTTGCAGGTGGACTGGGGCCAACAAGATCCTCAAGCAGTCAGACCAATCACTAAATACCATAATTTGGTCAAAGGAATTTGACATCTTTGATAAACAAACATCACTTCAGTGTTTTCTAGAATAAGGCCATTATGAGGCTGAAATAGGGCAGCGGCAGCCTCACTATTCAACAACTGAAGACAAAATATGAAAAGCATTTTAACCAAGTCACAGTGCAGAGGTAACTTAGGGGAGACAATGTAAAGAACCCAGTCTGTTAAACTCTTATGAAAATGGGTAATGATTTAGGCCATAGTTTCAAATTTTATCTGAACTGAAACAAGCTATGTGTGATTTATAAAGAATTTTAAGGACTTGTTGGCTTTCAAATTAGGAAGAAAAATATCCCATTGCACAAGTTATATTCTTGCAGTTAAAACCAACTGTACTGAAGAATTTGAGAGAACAAGAAAGTACAGATGTTAAAAGTTACAGACACTATACGCAAAGCTCCTCTGATTCAATACTGTTATCATTTTGAATGCAAGATCTTCATTGAGGAATATCATCAGCTAAAATTAATGTACTGTCATTGCAGTAAGATGTTCAAAATCCCCCAGCATTAACCTTGTTCTGCTCTGTCTGAGGGCAGAGAGCTATTTCTCAATGAATAGTTACCCAGTAATTGTCTAAATTAGTTTCCTCTCTGTCCAAGGTAAAATTATGCATCTAGTGGCCTTTATTCATAATTGTAGCACATTAAATATGTGATTCACTGATCTAGATTACATTATGTTAAGATGCTTTTTTGCTTGATCAGAAAAGCAGTTAACTGTTAATTTGGCGTTTTCCAACTCTGATAGGAGCAAGTGTCTCCCATACAAATATCAGTGGAAGCCTGTTTTATATTTGTTTTCTAAATGAATATTATCTTCATGAACCTTTCCCATGGAAATTACCTGACATGTTGATCTACATTTTCAGGTGTCAATGGTACTCAAATATGCCCAGTCTCAATTGCTGTAGCAGAAGACTATGGTTTCTATGGCAACATCCCTCGCCTCCGATACCTTCGCCTGGATGGAAATGAAATTCAACCTCCAATCCCATTGGACATCATGATATGTTTCCGACTACTTCAAGCTGTTGTCATATAAAGATATCGCAGTGTCACTCTTGTGCTGTGAGAGTGCTAAGATACAAGTTTTGCTGGAATGAAACTTGTTCTAAAATAAATCAAGAAGTAACAGCTTTATTTTGACTTTAATTTTTTCTTTGCTTGCATCTTTTCTACGGCTGAAAAGATTGTTCTTCTTTCAGAAGAGATTTTGGATGGACATGAAACATGTGCTTAACACTTTACCTAAGAATTCCTAATGCGAATATATTGAAAATCATCTGTGTGAGATCCCAGGTATTCCAAAGCAAATTCTTGTCTACTCCATCTTTCTTGTCAAATGCTACAATGTCTTTCCTGTTAACATCATTGCTAGAGACAAATCTTATTTCCTTATTTTGTTACATAGTAACTAACACAATGAATTTGGGTGCACTTGGCTAAATATATATGCTAGAAAAATCATGAGTTACATGACTACTAGTTATCAGAACAGCCACTGTCTTTTTTAAGATAGTGGCTAATGGTGAACAACCACTTAACATGTAAACAACTCATAAGTTGCTGGCATCCTTTGAAGACTGATACTTTTAAGGCATGAAGTATATGAGGCTTGGAGTCCAAAGCAATATACAGAATATATATTGTTGAATGGATTCATTCAGTGTATGATTTCAGAATTGGAATACACTGATCCGACTCAAATCCAGGGACAAGGGAACATGAGATGATATCTTGGTCTATCAAAGTGCCAATTTTCTGCTGTTTCATTTTCCAGTATTGCATTTCTAGTTTTGACACCGTTTCTTTCTGTAGCTTTGGGATAGTCACTGAATATTTGGTTTATTTTAGTTTCCATAGAGATAAAACCAAGAACAGTACTGATTACGTATTCCACAGACTAGGTACTCTGCAAAAATTGGAATGGCTAGTTAATATAATGGTGAGAAAGACAAAATTAAGAAATTAAGAGATACATCCCCTCCCAATTATTTACTGAACTAGCCAAATATTTGCATAGGAATTGTATCAGTTTAAGCAAATATGATCAACTCAGAGCAGTATTTAGCTATCTGCTGACTCATATACATGCACATAATAACACTGGATTTTAGAGAAGTCCAGGTATTTAGAATACAGCACATTCACAATTCACTAACAAGGGAGATATCAGCAGGCATCTTTTTATGAAATCTGGTTGGTTTTTTTCTATTTTTATAAGATAATATTGGGATTTCAATACACAACTTGAATATTAGAGTCAACTATTCACTGGGAGAGTACGACATTTTTATTTCTGATAGTCAGCACAATAGACTATCCATCAGTCATATTATTTTAGTCTTCTTGTATTTGTAGATAGAAGCAATTAGTTGCTCTTTGATAGCTTGCATCTATTTCTAACATTTTAAGACTGGCCTCAGTAACAAGCATTTAAAGACTATGCATGTGGTATAATTTTTTCTTTGAAGATGAAGCATTTTCTTAAAAGTAGATTTTTAAAAGGGTTGAGAACTGCAATTTCTAACATTCAATCTCTTTTTATCTGAAAATCAGGCCTTATTCTGCTCCAGTGCACTTGTGGAAATAAGCCAGTATGGAAACCCCACATAGAAATAACCCATTCAGAAATCCTATTACAAAAACATTTATTTTGCAGTTCTTTTTATGTGATTGCTGAGAAACTCGTACCCTTCCAGCAAAATATTTTCTGTACCTCTGTGTTCACCCTATATGAAAAAATACAGATTTAAAAAGTCTCTACAATATGTATGCATGTTTACCTATATTCTTTACTCAATAATAGCATAGTAATTTATTTTTTTTGAAAAAAAAAAAAAAATTATGTGACAATACTACTAATTAAATTATAACAATAATTATGTGCTTGTGCTTGGAAATTAATTTCTACTTTAAACAAAGAACAAATATACATCCTCCAAAGTGAATATTCACAGGCATATATGCATATTATTAACATTATTTACAGTTCTAACTGATCATACAACAAAGCATCTTGAAGTTCCAGCCAAAAATTATGACCCTTTTAGGCACTATATACATATTAAAACAGAAAAGACTAACCCTTCCCCAAAGAGATGTCAAGCTTATATATGAGAAGGGATGATATGTAAAATCATATAGGGACACTGGAGCATCAAGGTACTTGATTTTCTTGATAGGGCATTATGTGGTGATATCAGGGGCACMTAATCTGATGAAATCACTTTTAGCAGTTATTTTCCACCAGCTGGCCTGATATTAATGGATTTTTCCAATCCACTGTAGGGTGGAAAGCCTTCTAAATTAGTTCTTCAAAGGTCAATACTATCTTATGGAACAATCTTTGGACACATGCAAATTGATGCTCAAGACTTGTCCCTGTCAAACCCCAGTTAATCTGAGTGAAGACAAAAATTCAGGATACATCCTTGGACAAACTTTTATTGGGCTGAAGAGCTGCTGCTGCCAAGTGCTCTGTGTTCTACACCTCTGATGCAACCCTCTGACTCCACATCTGGGAACTGTTTAATAAAGAGAAAATCCTAAGTATCTTCATTTAGGATAATTTGTCCCATCTTGATTCCCTCTCCCAGAATCAGCAGTATGAAGTAGAATGAAAAATAATTATGTTACTGCAGTGACCTTCACAAGATAAGTCAACCCTGGTTGGGGTTTGAGCTGCTTTACTGCATGCGTGTCTGTATTTGCAACAGTCTTAATGTTCTTAAACATTCTGGGAAAGTTGGTGAAATTTCCCCTCAGATTACAATAGCAGGCCTAAATGGCATTATTGTGTGGAACTAAACAATGTAGGCTTTCAGCCACATGTCATTCAATCCATTCRTTATGCCAGAACATTATAAAGGAAAATGTAAAACACAATGTCCTTTTCCCTATGAAGAGGGTCCCTAAAACGATGTAAACAGCATCGCTGTGCTTGAAAGTCTGGTGTTAATTCTTCCTAATCCAAGATTGGTCTAAGACTCCCCACTGATATTTCCTGGTTCAGAAAAAACTGCAGTCTCTTCCACTGCAAGGAGGGAGGATCAGACCTCTCAGCTGTCCTGTCTGAACCCACAGCTGCCTTCGTAAAGCCGCCATTCATTTCACTTAATTGTCAGAGCACATCGCAAACAGTTTTGAATGGAATATCGTGTACAGAAACAAAGACATTTGCAAGTATGAGAAGTTGAGAACAAAGCAGGTCACCTTAAGCACACCGCAGTTGTCGTCAATTGCCAACCAAACCCCAAACACCTAGTGCTTTGCCAGAAATGCATATTATGTATGAGTTAATTTTGAAATTATGGCCGTTAACACAGATGTGCTATCACCTCAGCCCAGGGTACAGACAGTTGCTCTGTAAAGAAAAGCATTAAAGCAAAGTGAGAGGCTCAAGAACTGAGAAATACCCAGACGTTTCTGACACGCCTGCCAGCTTGATTGGAGGCTGGATGCTGGACCTATCAAAAGACTGTGTAGTTTTATAAAGCAGCTGGTTCTGCAGGAAGAAAAGTCCTTTATAGATGCTGCCAGCATAGTTAAAAATTCAGCCATATGCATGAACCTCCCTGGTCCATACTCTTCTCTGGCATTTTCTGTTTCTTTCTCAATACTCCAGTTTGCTACCACTTTCTTCTTCAGCACTTTTAATGAAAAACACCACCACAACAATCATCTGCAGAGATACCAGTGACCACAGCAGCTTGTATGACACTTGAAGGAAGAAACACAAACATTAAGAGGTAAAAATCTGGAAGACAACTAGAAAGCCAATTTGCGTGTTTGTAATTACAAACTCCAACACATATCCTGCGTCACTGAGGGGATTTTCATTCACCCTTGCTGCACCAAAAACGGATTCCAATGTTTGCCACAAATACTTGCTGGCATTTTTCCAGCCTAGAAAAAYTATTTGCTGATATTATATTGCAGCTAGTTTCATTATGTATCTGGAACCAGATTACTGTAACACCTAAACTGCTGTGTTGGTTGTTGAACACCTAACATCCCACTTCTGCCATGTGTGGCAGAGAATCTTTGGCATTGTTGCAGTCAGCAAGTAAACATCCTCCTCTTGACTGAAAGTCTCCTCCATAATTGCATTTTTTTCCCCAGAATTGCTTACCCATTTAAACATAAAGGGTAGCGCTACAGGGCCCCACGCTGTCTGTGTAATGACACTCAAGAGTAGTACTATCCACTTCAGGTCAAGCGTATGAAGCAATATGCGTCATTTGCAACATGTTCTGCTTAGTTAATTTACCTTCTTCCCCATTAGTAGAGGTAATATTGCTTCTGAGTACTGTGCTTGCTCTGTTAGTGCTAGTTCAAACAAATCTATACTGTAATGAATTTGAAACCTTTCCCAATACAGTTGTTTCTTACACCCCCTGCACTGTTGCCAACAGCATGGGTATTCTTCTTACTGTTTTTGTCTTGGTTTCTGCAGCATATGCATTTGACCAACCTATCTGCTTATCAGCTTGATTTAGTTTTGTTTCTTCAGTGTTTTTTAGCTTAAGCATGTTTATGCATGCTGCGCTAATGGCTGTTCTGATTTCTTCTGTTTCCTGGCAGTTCAGCTGCATCTGGGTTTCTCTAGGGGAAGYGCCATCCCGACTGCCGCACACGTACCGCAGCAGAACAGCATGCCCCGTTGCTCACAGCGTTCACACCTCCTATGCATGTGTGCGGACCCAGGCTGATGCTGTCATGTAGACAGGGTATATCTGGAAATCTCTTTTCCAAGGCTTCAGCTCCCCACCCCCAGTCTTTTTTGTAGGAAAATTAGCGAAGAAACTGGAATCACATCTTCCACAAACAAAAGCTGTTCCTAATTAGGGGCTGGGGCAATGAAAGTTACATGTGGAATCAGCAGCTCTCAGTGAAGCTAGGCTTTTTCAATAAATCATTTATTCATTAAAGTGCTCTATCACAGTTTTTATGAATTATTAGTGAATTCAGAAAAAATATGCAAATAGTTTCAGCCACGGGAAAGAAAAAAAAATTAAAACAGTGCTCATGATTCCTATTTAATAATCCTGTTGCTAAGACATCCATGTAGCATGATATGCCCTTCTCCAGGTAATGAAACTCTGGAATTTGTCTGAAATCATACCCCTACTACTAGGAAGCCTATTTGAAAGCGGGTAATCTCCTTGTGATGCTCTGCTTTGTTTCAGGACTTGAAATAATCACTGATTCTCTATCCTGGCAGTGAGGATAGCCTTCACGGTATTATAAGATCTACGCTCAAATCCTTGTGTGAATCAGAAGCAGAGTGAATTGGAGTGTAGATTTTTTTATCTGAGCAGGCTGTTTTGAGCACCAGACTGGAGGTTCACTCTGTTTTGTGAATCCTAAGATTTGTTTCTTTTAATGACTGGAACTGCTTCAAAGAAAAAAGACTGATAGCAACCCTTCCCAACACTGCTTAGCAGCAGAATAGGCAGGAGCTACTCTGCTGAAGTGACGCCTAAAATGTCTTCTCTGAGAAAGCTGCCAGGCACAGGGCCCTCCAATTCCCTGCCTCTGAATTATTGGACAAATGGAGAAGTGAAAGCTGTTGGTGCAGATTTTCTCTGAAGGTCCTGGTGCTTTGGATCTTTTAAAAAGCTAGTCATTTAGGTGTTTGTTTTGGTTTGATGTAAGTTCTTTAACATTCAATTTAAAATACAACATAAAAACATGGTGTGAGGTTTACTTTCCATTTCAGTAAGAAAAGAAGATGAAAAAATTTAATTCTTAGTAAAATAAACATAAATATTTTTATATTGGTCTGAACATCAAAAAAGCAAACAGAAAAGCCAATTTTCTGTTCGCAAGCCAAGATTTCTGTACTTTCCTTTTTTCCTCCATTGTTCTTTTTTACATTTGCATTCTGTCTGGGATCACATAACAGCCTTATCAGGTATTGAAGAACATTGAGAATTATTTCAGTTGTAATATTATGCATGCTTCTTATTCTCCTCAAAGTATTAATAAGACTTGTGCCTGTATTTTCCTACTTTTATGAACTCTGCATACAGGCCTCCTTTTTTGTGCTGTTTCAACTGCAATTGTTGTCAATGTTTGTGCAAGATGCCTGTGCAGGAAATACAGCGCTCCCAGGGATTCAAGGCTTCATATGGTGCCTGCTTTCCACATATTTAAACATCCACTGCCTACTTCCTGAAGCTCTCGTGGGGCTTACTCGTGGTGGTTTAATACTACCTCGATACTGGGATTTTTCCCAGTGTTGGTACTGTGAAGGATGGAGCAGGATAAGTCCCGTTGCTGCTGGGCTGCTTCTAAAATGGGCCATCTGGGCTGATGGAGGAATGACAGCCTGTGGGCCTTGTGTCTGAGGAGCTGAAGCAGGGGACTAGCAGCTGAGGGTTGTGAAGAGGTTGAATTGAGTGGTAGGAATCAAGGCAAGAAGGGTTCAAGAGCTAAATGAAATCTGTTTTATTACAAACACGCAGAGCAGAAAAACATCCAGCGCAAGACAGACAGAGATGAAGATGTACTTGGGGCAAACTTTCAGACTTACAAGTATGTGCAATTACTTGTATAGATGAGAAACACAGAAAGAGGCAGTAATTAGCTCTGTCTGGCCGAGGTTCAAGAATGATGAAAAAAAACCCCAATAGTTTTTGAATTTGTTTCAAAATCTAGCAGCTTGGAGGATCCTAATACTGACTGAAGTGCAAAAGCCCACCTGATGCATTTTGCTTGGCACATTAGACCCCTATAACAMTTCTATCAAATTTAGAAAAAAAAAACCCAACTAAATCTTTAGTATATCAGCCGTGCTTTCTGTCAGCAGTTATATAGAACCGCTCCCTGAAATACATTTTCTTTTACAGCAGACCTTAACCTTGAATGTGTCAAGAAGAAGAAATTAGGAAGCAAGTCCACAGCCTCATCTATATCAATGTCAGCAAACAGTCCCTTTTAGGTGGGAGCTGTATGCACTCTTGAGCGAAAATATACTTCTAAAGTAATTGCCTCACTCCTTTTCATGTTTCCTTCAAGCCGCCATCCATGCAGATTGAATTATCTGAGTGTCCATGAACTACCTGGAGAAAAGACACCCCAGTTCTTGCACTTCCATTCCCACAAGGGATTCTGGAGGCTGAATGAGGGGCAAGGGAAGGAAGGATCCTGGTTTGGCTGGGAAAATTTTCATGGCAGCCCCTGATGAATGGAGACATGAGCCAGGCCTCTTAGATCAGGATGCCTAAACAAAAGGCTAAAAAAAAAAGGCAACCTAAAAATAGGGAATTCTTCTTAATTACCTTTTGGATTTTAAACATTCATAGGGTTTATAAAGTCATACTTTATCCCTGTGTAACAGGACTAAAAAATTCACTGATTTTTTAACCAAAGCTGAAATTCTCTATAATCAGTGACTTGCGGAACAGAACTTTTAACATTGTCACTACCTCAGCCTCACCTGGTTCAGTGCCATTTGTCACTGAGTCCACTTAATGATCTCCCACAGCTGCCTCTTGAGTCATGCTAGCTCAACTCATCGGTGCAGATAGGAGAAAGATCTTTGGAAACCTATGTGTGAAGCTCAGGCAGTTCGCTGCTAAAACATAAAACCAGAGGGACTTCAGAGAGAAGAAACAGTGGAAAGCTGTGAATGCAGAAATGGAATTATTTTTTTCCCCAAAACTTGCTCTTTTGATTGCACTGACCAACTTAACTTTTGCTGGGTTTTCTGATAATGTGTAATGGTTTGTCCTTTCTTGTTTACCTCCTCAGAGGTAAACACTAGGTTGGTGATGCGAATGGGTTTGTGGCATTGGTTTTTTTTTCATATTGACCATTGTGATCAGGTCTAAACAGTCATCGGTCAACTCTTCCAAGTCTCCAGAAACTGTTTAAACACAGCAGTTCAAGCACAGCCCAGCAGTTATAAGTGCTGCTGAAACCTCATGTAAACATACTCTTTGTTTAAAAAAAAAAAAAAAAAGTGCCTCTCCTTGTAAAGCTGTTACTGTTTTCAGGGAAAATATGTCAAATACTCCTACGGTTTTCATTAACTTTTTCATCATTTCAGAAACCATTTCCGTAACAGTTCTGATGAATTCATGAGCCTTATTAAAAAGAAAATAAACTTTGAACAGCATATCTTATCATTAGCAGACAATTCAAAATGTTTTGGATAAATCATTTCACATTGATCTGCTGGAAGACACGTTTCGTGTTGTGTATTTGCATCCCATTAAAATGAGAACACTTATAATTTCTAAATTGTTCCTGCTCTGTGTGTGTGTAGAGACACACGTTTTAATTTTAAGACTGTTTTCAAGTTCAATAAAATGCCTAAAGAACTGGGAATTGCCTGAGCTGGTGACTGCAGTCTACTTGTTTGCTGGGAATGGAAATTCCTATTCTTTCGAGAGAGTAAGCAAGCCCTCAGACCCTTAACTTGTCTAAAGACAAGTGGGACATCCTGAAGCCCTGTGCTTTCTACAGCTAAAAAAAGCTGAAAGCACTGCAAATTAGCTAGCTCATACAGCCCGTGACCAGGTGTTGCTTCCCCCTCTGCATCACAAGATCATGGAGTTATGTTGTTAGTTGCTGCTGAACTGTGAGCAGATACAAACAGTGTGGAAAGGGAAGACGTGGTAAAGCCCATTTATATGTGATATGATCATACGAATGAATTGACACAGGTTCATAGATTACAGCCGAAGTGGCTGTGGATGGTATTCTTTACTTAGAGAGGTATATTAGCCTTTGCCACATTGATGCTCTTTTCCACTTGAAAAAAAAAGCCTTTTTACGGTATTGCAATTGTGGAAAAACTGCCTGTTTAGGGAGAATTCTTAGACATCTCAAAAATCTGTGCCGGAGCTTCAGCCGTGGTTGTTATCAGTTTTACGTAATACTCTCAGCAGATATATGAAAAGGCTTTTGTTGCAGCCAATATTTGGCCAAGTAACAAAACAACTGTATTTGTCATTTGTCATGTCACCAATATAACCACAATTTGATAAGGAAGGAGACAAAGGAAGTCAAATTCTAGAAGAGAGAGGATGAGAGATGTGAAAAAGATGACTAAGGAGGGAAAAGAAGAGAAGGTATTTGGGATGCGGGGTATAAAAGAGGAAGAAGGAAAATAAGATTAATTTGGAAAAGAAGGAAGCTTGAGAGATGTCTTTTTGGGCATCCCTTTCGTGAGAGTAAAAGGAGGGGAAGGGAGACACAAAGAGCTCAGATGCTTTCTGGGAGGAAAACTGAGTGCCTAGAAGCTTGGAAACTACTGGTCCACAATGCCTCTTGTAGCAGTGCTGTGGTCTTTCCTAAAACCTGAGACTTACAATGCTTCAGCCTAGTCTAGTGTTACTTCTTTTGGGAACTGGCAGGACAGCAACAGCTAATATAAGTGTTTAATATTTGTAATGCTTTCTAAAGCACTGTGATTAATACGTAATCCAACATTTGAGCCCTGTCCAAACACAAAGAAACTGTGCCGATGTGAAAATAACACCCATGAGCTTTCTTCAGATCATGCATTACTATATTTTGTGCACTGTTTCATGCTKATGTGCAGTTGCCTTTTAGAATGAATTCCAGAAGGAATATGGTAATATGCCACAACTATGAATTTTGTTAAAGATTTGTTGGAAACCACATGAAGAGGCAATGTCAGCTGGCAAATCAACTCTGCAGTGTTCTCAGGCTTAACCTTTATCCTGTAAACCATATGCTTCTCCATGTGCTTACTTTTATCAGCTAATGTTTCAGACACTGGCTGATATAAGATCCATGGTCTACTAATTTTCAGTGGCCCTCTAACTTGCTGGGTTTTTCAGAAGTGCTATGGCCCCTTAAATACTTTCAGGTGCTGAATCATGTCTCAGATGTACTACAAGCTCAAGAGCAAAGTTTTGCTTCTTGCTAGCCTCCACTTAACATCATGCAATGAGAGAGTCCTCATTTTTTTCTAGGAATACCAGAAAAAAGACTGTCCATGTTGATGGAGAGAAGTCAACATTGGATGGTTATAGAAACAATGTTTAAAGAAGTCCTAAGTACAGTCCCAACACTGGTTAATCATAAAAACTTTGACATCTCTACTCTTGTAAATGGGATAGCTTTGTAAATTCATCTTATTCATGACAGGTAGACAACTGGATACTTAATCTTGACTAATATGGACCAAATACAAATTTAAATTCAGATTGCAGAATATCAGAAATCCAACTCACAGGATTTTTTTCACTGGAGAACAGGTTACCTTTCCAGATAAACATTTTTCAGGCTTTTTTTTTTTTTTTTTTTTTTTTAATTGGCAGATAAACATCTGGTCTTACATCCTTTGGGGTTCCAGGAATCTAAGAGTGAATCGCTTATTACATGGATAGATTGGGTTACTTTGGTCCCAAACAGATTCCAGTCAACAAATCGACAGTGAAAACAGCAGCACTGTTTTGAAATGGCCATGACAGCAATAGCAACAAAATTCAGCTGTTCCCTCACGCTGGACTATGAAGTCAGTGAAGGAGTCGTTCCCAGACAGTGAGGGTGACCTTATGGGCTCCTATTAAAAAATGAAGGGAAAAGAAAGGGGTAAAAGGAAAATTGTGTGAATTTCCCCAAGTCCTTTTCTACTTTAACAATATCTAGAACAGTGCAAAAAGAGATTAACTTTAAGAGCTGAATTTCAGTGACAAACAAGAGGGAAAGTTGAGAAGAAAGGACTCAGTAGCTCTCGTATCAAACCCCTCTACCCACAGTATTGCTTTTTGGCTCAACCTTAACACAACGGCATTTTTATTTCAATACATAATCTAGTTAAGGAAAAAAAAAATGTGGTTCTGGATCATGCATTCCCTCTCCACATCTACACATCTTCTTGCCAGAATCCCACAGCGGTAGGGTTGTTCTTTGTGTCAATAGCACATGACTGAGTGATACGTACGCTCATTTCAGTATGTTGTTTTCCAATTAAATATATGTGCAACATACAAAAGAAACATACTGCATACACATAAGACACAGGGTAGAGGAAGAGGCACAAGAGTCAATAAAAGATATTATGAAATGAAGACTTTCATGAAACTGGTTTCAGTTAGAGAAAAATGAAGCTTTTAACCATAATCAATGCTTCAAGCTATTCCGGAAATAATCCAAGAGAAATGAAATGAGAATGAGGTACATGAAAGCTTCTGGGTTTGCAATAGTAACAGCTGTGTCTAGAGAACCTGGGCAAGGGAGTTTGTTATTCAAATATGTCTGTTTTAAATAGTATTTTCAATTCAAGCATACATCTCTGTCCATTAAAACAAAGGAAAAATCCAGGCCTAAGCACACAGGACAAACACCATATGATCTTCAATAAACAGCCTTATAATCAAACACCATGTAATTAGTGCAAGAATTGAATGCCAAAAATATGTTGTGATTCCATGAAATGTATCCTTAAGGATTTGTGAAAAAGAATAGATATTCTAGGATCTGTGCCCATTTATCCTGTTCTGTTCCACATGAAAGAAATTATATTAAATCAACTGAATATCTGGAAAGAATTAAATCATCATCTCTCATTGGCAAGCCTAAAGGAAAAATTCACAAGAAAGCACAGTTTTATATAATAAAAGTTCTCATGTTTCATGGAGTAAAAGGGAAAAAAATAACTGCCAAAGGGAAAGTTTTTGTTGCCTTTGGTTATTCTTCTTCTCAGACAATATATTACGGAGTTGTCCTCTGCTCCCTTTTGTTATCTTTATGCAATGATCTAAAGTTGCAGACAGAGTACCCAGGGTTATTTAAATGAAACCATTTCGAACTCTATCGCAGAAAGTCCTACAGGAACAAACTTTTCTCTCTAGCAGCTGATACAGTGACAGTCATTGGCACTATACAGTAGCAACCAAAACAGACCGGTCCTCTCAGCAGGATTCTTTTTAATGACAGAAATGTCTGGCTTTTTTACTGCCCTCGAGTTTTGTTTAAAGTAGTATGTAGGCCAAAATCTGCCTTTGTCAATGGTGTTTCAGAGGTGTAAATGAAAGCAAGGACTTTCTCCAGCAGACGAAGCTCACCACGGGCTCCAAATGATTTACCTCAGAGATGGCTTTAGTTCAGTAATGCAGTTTTACAAGTCACGCTGCACTGTTCTTTAATTTATATTTAGTTTTGGCATATCATGCTTGTGTATTAGCTATCATTAAACCACCATAAAATGTTCAGGGCCCAACTTTCATTTAACCTGCACTCTGATGTGAAAATCTGATGATTTTCACCAGCTGAGGCTGTGTCCCTCAGACTTTACTAAGGAGAAGACATAATCTATGAATACTAGAGATTACAAATGAGATGTACACTTACATGTCTGCATAACAGAGATAAACGGAAATTTCTGTTTTCCTTCCAGAAAATGATCGTGTGAGCAACTGGTGGTCCAGCATCTTATTCATGGGTTTAGCAGCAACATCCATTCCTGGGTGCCCTCTTACATCTCAGGTCATTCTTCAGTAGGTCTTAGTCCTTCCCTCACTCTCTTCCATGCCCTGCAGATCTCCCATTGCTCATTTTCCTTAGACAAGTCAATTTATTCACACTACTTAATCTTTAACCTCTGTGGTGAGGATTCCCCAATCTCCTGCTGAAGGCTATATTAAAGAAACTAGAATTTGGAATGGGAAAACATGGAGCTTACTATTTTTCTTCTGTAATTCTCCACAATGCTATCTGTGTGTCTTCCTTACTGGTATTAATTTCTTCCCCACTCTTCTTTTGGACCCCTCCTCCTTCCTGCTGTGGTCTGAATTTTATCAGTACACGCTATACCGTTTCCTATGCCTGAACTATTATTCTTATGCATAGCTTTTGTAAAGCTCAGTTATTAGAATCTCTTACTTCTGGTCTCCGGTATAGCAATTCCTATTTTTTTCCTTCTCTCTCCTCACACGTGATCAGTCAGATACACTTCATACATTAAAAATGTACAGTTTCAAATCATCTTCCTTGCCTATCATTTTGACCACATCAGGCTATATGTGAACATTTCCACTTACTCCCTTTCCCCAGCTGATGAAATTCAAGCTTCTGATCTTCATGTGGGGTTTGTTCATTTGGAGCAAAAATCTCAGTTGCTTGCTATCACATAATCCAATTCATACCTTTCTGTGATTTTACACTAAAACTACCAAAGGTTTTTCACCATTACTGGACAGTTGCTCCAGAATCTATTGCTCTTACAGTTAGAAAACTTTTAAGTTCACACCTGAATACGTAGGTAGCTGATGTAGGCCCTTTTGCTATGGTGCCAGCAGATATATTTTTTTCCGGTTACTTACAGTGGACCAACTGACTACCAAAAGGAATCAGTGAAATAACTGTGGGCATCTGGGCAAACAGCACTATAATCACCACATTGCTCATCAAAGGACAGAAACAGAAAGAAAGCACCATTTATACAATGAAATTTAACACTGCTTCCCTTGTGCTTGGATGGAGAATTTTCTTCTGTACCAGAGCTGGAGTAATTCCCTCAGTCTGAAGCTGGATGAATCTGGATTGATCTGGGTTTCCTGACTTCAGGAAACTTGCACAAGCTGAAACTTCCCCATGAATGATTCCCTCACATGTTCATCGGCACAGCTTTGTGTGAAAACAGAACATCAGCAATCTTGAAAATGCACTGAGACACACTACATCTGCAGTTACTTTGAACCCTAAAACTTTCCTTTTCCCTTCCGTGTCTCATCCAGTCCTTGTGTATTTTCCCAGCACTTGCCTACATCTAGTGCTTCAGTTTTGGTTGTCTCTTCTGGATGATACACGGTAGTGAAATTTCACTCAATAAAGAATTTTACCYGTATTTTAGCTATATTGGCTGTGCTAAATAAAAGGTCTTTCATCAGCTAACTCTGATCCTGTTTCTGTTAATGGCAACACAGAGATGACAGAGCTCACGGAGCAGAGACCACATGGTAACTTGTTGCAGATGGTGAGCTGAGCAAATGCTGATTGCAGTTCAATTTTAAGCAGCGAGAGTCAATGACACGTTGTGCAGGCAATGAAGCAAAACAAACAAACAAACCCCCCTAAAAGACAATCCTGCAAATCAGACGTTTTAAGGCCACTTGATTACACTATCTTGAGGTTCTGTGAGGGCTACCAGGATCTGTCTGTGTGTCTCTGTGTGTGGGTATGTGTGTGTGCATAAATTAGAAGAACACTTTTGGAAAACACCACATACATTTCAAATCGAAACTGAAAAGCAATGTTTTAATACTTCAATAAAAAATAATCACAAAGTATTAATTTAGGTATTTTTCTTGGATAATTGCCTTTAAAAATATGACTAATGTCTGTAAAATGGCAGAGAAATTCACGTGTCACTCTTCAACCAATGATAGTTTCCTTTACTGTCATGCTAATCTCAATCTGTACTTTTGCTGACCTGCTGTATCTGGGTTGATATTTTCTACAAGCTAATATTTTTTTAAAAGATGTTTTCCAAATATTTAATTGATAGAAATGGAGGTCTGGCTAACGTTGTATTTCATTCTTGTTTACAGTCACATTATTTTATAGATAATAGATAAAACACCATGGTAATTCTAACAGCTAAAGAAAATTAATATTTTTCCTTAAAGCCTATGAGAAAAATCTAGATTCTCACATTCTTTGTGCATTAGTGTCTCAAAGGACATGTTCCCAAGTCTACTCAGAAAAGAAACAGTTTAAAGCAGAAATTCAAAACAAATAAACAGAAATATTGGCTGAAGGGTGGTGTGTCTCTTATTTACAGTGCCAGAGGTCCTGGAGTCAGGCTGTGGTTAGCCATGGCACAGACCAGCTATGTCTGTCTCACTCTGTGAGACTGGCTCAGTCACTTCTGCCCCGCGTTCCCTGACCGCAGCATCCACCTCCCACGCTCCCCGCTGAGCACCACCGTTCCTCCTGTACCTCTCAGCTGTGCCAGTCGAAGATGGCTGGCTGCTGTCAACTGGAACCAGGCATCCAAAAGCTGGGGAGAGCCTGAAATACTGTGTTGTAGTCGGGGTTGGACCATCTAACGGGACCCATACTCTCTCAGAAGCTCTACCGGGAAGTACATCTTTGGTTTTAGCCTGGTCGCTAAAACCAGTGATAAGATGACCTAGTGCAGGTGTGGATATAGCCGTTGTATCACTCAAGCTACCTGCATGCATCTGTGAAGCAGGATAATCTTTCCTCTGTCACATGAACTAACCTGTGAATGCTGTCTTTTGCTAGGAGGAGCAGTAAGTAGGGCTACTAAAGCTGGTGTACCTTCTCCCTTCCGCCTCTTCCCACTCCCTGGTGCCACGAGTCATCCCATGGGCCATGGTGGTGAAACTGCTCCCCTCCTCTACAGCTTATCTAAAACTTTTGGTGCTATTCCTGCCACTGTGGAGCAAGCCTGGACTATGGCCTTTTTTTTTTATATCAGATATTTCAAAGTTAGAAACTGCTAGTTAACAGAAAAGAAAACTTCCTATAGAATGGAGACTGTTATGGAAAAAAAAAGACTTTTGCTAAAAAAACCCAACAACTTACTCTATGAAAACATATGTAATTTCAAAAAATCATTTTCATGTTATTAGACTAAAGGGAAGAAAACAAATTGTAGACAGTCAGTTGGACTGGCAATAGCAATCCTGCTGAAGTTCAGCTCAGCTCTGGATATAGTGACAGATCTATTTTGCTACAATCACTTTCAAATACCACCTGCAGGTCTATTTTACAGTGTATGTACTTCAATTAAATTCATTAGGAAAAGAATCTTCTTTGCAGACCTGCATATTTTGAAAACCCTAAATGTAGGATTACAGTTTTAATATTTTATAAAATCCTATGAAATACATTCCAATACTATATACATTTTATTCCTGGCTTTTGCAACAGGATAACAATATTTTTTTAAAAAAATGTTAAAATAAATTCTAAGATGAAAACCCATTTTTTTTGTTTGAAAACATCTGTGAAAATAGTTGGGGGGGGGGGGGAAGCTGTTTTACTGTTCATATCCCAGCTTTATAACGAGCATTTTTCTAGGTTTTTTTCTTCCAGGGGAAGACACTCATATTCAGTCCTTGATTCCATAAGAGATTAAGAGAATGAATATATTTCCCAAATACCAGACCAAAGCAATGTAGGTTAATGTCAGCAGAGCTTCCCTTGAGATCATGCCCTCAGAGCCACTACCTTGGCTACTGCTACAAGAAACAATCAAAAGGAGACAACGCATAAATGTCATTGAAAGATGCAACTGATATTATGATAAAATGAATGCCAACTGCATGTCTGACACCCTGGTGCCTGAGCAAAGTATGATAATGACTGGTTTATACACTGCACTAATAATTCCCAGATTATATTCTGCAGGTTGGAGTAATTATAACTTCTTTGGATCACTGTAGCTGAGAATTACTTGCTAGCGAGTTGTACTGACATAAAATTTAAGATACTAGAAGTAATTAATATTCAGGCATTTTGTAACAAATTCAGTGAAAGCAGAGATCACTTTTATGTTACAACTGTAGGATTACMTGAAGGCATTCAAATGCAAACAATTGTGCTATCCTCTTTACAAGCATTTTTTGAACATTTTAGAAGCATATGTAGAGGGTATAAAACACTGCAATATATGCAGTACAAAATGTCAACCTAAGAACACACATACAATTTCATATTCAAACATCATAGGAAACTAGGTAAAATTTATGTTAATGAGAAAAACAACTTTAATTCATGACCTCAATTTCAGATTTACTCAGGATATTGAGGACATTATGACCCTTATTATGCTACATAAAATCTTTTACAGTCTCTATCCATGAAATAAGTATAGTATAATAGTCTTCACCATTTCTTTTGAATAAATGGGTATGTCAACATACAGTATACAATACAAAGCCTGTGCTGTAGTGAATTCCAAATCTTTGTCTTATTGAACCTTGTTTCTGGTTTATTTTTCCATCCCAAGCAAAACATCATACATCTTTTAGTGATAAATATGATAACCCAGCTCTGAACTGTACTTGTTTAGCTAAGCAAAAACACTCTGAAGTTTTCCATCTCTGGGGCCAGGAACTGCGTTTTCCTGAAAGGGTCTAACACCAACCAGTCCACAGGCTGGGCTGGAACAGCAGACAATAGCTCTGGATGTTAATAAAAACCATTCTGCCACACCACATGGTTGCATACTCAGCAGTGCTATCTTATGTTCAACTATGATTAAAGAAAGAACAGAGATTTCTTTCCCAACTCCTTCTCAAAACTGATGCAAATTATACCTCTTAAACAGCAAACTGTAAATTTGGTTTTAGAAGAATGGCAGTCTGTCTAATGTAAGTGGAATATAACCCAAGTATGTGCGTCTGAAGGTCCAACTCCCGTCTTTGGCCTCAGTGAGAATTCCTGAGACTACCTTCATTAACGAGCTACAGTATAACCTGCATATATCTGACCCATCATGATTTCTCCAGCAAATCTTCAGAAAGTACATCTCTCCATCTCTCCTCTGCATGTTTACATGGAACAAGGAAAAATGTTATCTTAAGCACCAACCTCAATTTAGATTATATTTCAGTACTACCCGCCAGTTGCGTCCAAACTGAAATTACTAAATATCCTGAGAAAAATATATTCTCTTGAGACTTTTGAATCAAATAAAAAGAAGAGGTGCAAGGAATATAATTTATTATAAAGGCTATTTCAGACCTGTTTTAGCAGAGTTTGAACAATCAGAGTTCTCTGATTTTCTAAGTGCTTTTCTAAGCTAACCA
Source organism: Phoebastria nigripes (assembly GCA_035582835.1). Classification (NCBI taxonomy): domain Eukaryota; kingdom Metazoa; phylum Chordata; class Aves; order Procellariiformes; family Diomedeidae; genus Phoebastria; species Phoebastria nigripes. Next base: position 668,448 of record JAYKAV010000367.1, on the reverse strand, counting down.
TATGGTTTCTTCATATATCATATATAGTAATAATCTGACAAGCTTTTCATCTGCTTGAAAATTTATAATATACAGAAAGAGTGAACAGCACGCTGTGATGGATTTAACTTATGGGCTGATTATACAAACAAATGTTAGAGAGGTAAAATTGGAAATGTATTTAAGGAGGATCTTTAAATTTTACGGGACAGTCATGCCAGCAAGCCTGGCTAAAGATGATTAAAAGTAATAGCTTTTGGATCATGCTCATAGTTTGCAACAAAGTTTAATAATTTCAGAAGCAGATATTGCAGGTTCTAAATCATCCTTTCCAAAAGAAAAAAGTGGGAGCCATCCATTCCTGTCGTTGTAACTATGGATTTGTTGTTTGATTTTACTGTAAATGTGCATGGTCCCTGTTAAAGCTAATGCTTTATTCTTAAAACTAAGAAATTCCAGGTATACTGAATGCAATGACGAATCAGAGTCTAAACAGATACGGGCTTTACATATGCAAGAAAACAATATTCTGGGTGCTCATTTAGAAAAGCATCACAGTTCGGTAGACCAGACTGCGTGAAAATATTCTGAGATGTCACTGTTAGTAATCAATATTAACTAGATCCAGCATACATCTGACAAATTTTAAATAGTCATGTTATTTTTTTTCTGGAAGACAGGGAAAAAAAAAAAAAAAAGGCAGCTGGACAGTCAGTACAAAAGAGCAACAATTAATATTTGAATGACAGGAAAAAAAGTCTTATACTACAAGATCTGACACTAAAGGCAGATTAAAAACTGCCTACATCAACCGTGGAAGTAAGAGGTGACAATAAAAGTAACTTTAAAGGAAAAGAATAACAGCTTCTAAGGGTATGTGAATTGAAAGGGAATTCGCCATCGAGAACTGAAAATCAGGCAAACTGAGGTGAGAAATAAGGCACTTGATCCATACGTAATGGCTTTTTAGTTACTTCTGTGACTCATTAAAAAGCTTTTTTTCTTCCTTGCATTCACTGTTTATGCAGAAATAATTAAACCTAAACAAGACTTTACTAGGAAAAACTATTGTAGCTATCTCACATTTTCTGTTTAACTCTCTTTTTCCTCCTGTTTATGGTGATTTGCACAAGGGATGGAACAGTTGGAGCACTCTAAATCCTTCTTTTGTACTTTGTTTAACTTTGATGAGCAAAATGGAAATGCTAATCCCTTCTGCAGACACATGATTTCCTTCCTTTCTCCTTCTCTCTGAGACATTGGTTTTTCTGTTCTCCAGCCTTTGTTCCCTAGTCCCAGTGAGGTTCATAAGATGCACTTCTTTTCCCAGGGTCCTAGGGTGAACAAGGTTCCACAATCCAGCAGTTCATGAAACGCAAGTGATACTGAGACAGGCAAGGGATGTATCAAAGCAGCTTCCTACCTCTCCGTCCTCTCACTATGCCTTTAGAACAAACAAACAAACAGAAAGAAGAGTCGGGGTGTTCAGTATCTCAGAAGGAAACACTCTAAAATACTTGGCTGAATTTTAGCCCTGAAATTGATTGTAGCTAACTTCAATGATTCCAGGATTTCACATCGTGGTTTCTCTTTGTTCAATGACCACATATTTAAAATTGGAAAATAAATAATAAATAATGATTCAGTAAATAATAACGTCATACACCAAGAACAAGCTGAGAAAAACATTTGTTTGGACATGAAGCAGACTCTCTGGTACAGTATATAACATTCATGGAAATGTTGGAGGATTCTAGCATTAAAGGCCTGATGGAAGTAGGATGTCAAAGAAGATGGATCCAGGTGCAAAAAGGGAAAGCTCTTTGCTATGTGCCTTAGTCTAAGTTCTTCATGAACATTCAGTGGACATAGTTGGCAGTGCTAAATACTACTTTTATTTAGAAAACTAAAAACTATCCAATTGGATTAGGTTGATGTACATATATGCAGATTAGAGGGTATTGGTTGAAAAATCACATTTTAAATTCTAAAATAAAATTTTTACAATTTCACAATAATAGGTGTCTTTCCAAATAGTTTAGAATGTCTGTAGAAGGAGTTATATCTACTTTGCGGTCTCTTCTCTACAGTAAAGTCAAAGAAAATAAGCATTCATTGTGGGTATTTTATTAATAAAGGGTACATGTGTGCCACCAAATAATCTGAAACCTGACCTAAGTAGATAACAGTTTATAGTAACTTAAAAAGGAGCAAAAATTTCAAAAATTAAATAGTATATATAAATTAGTAACCAAAGGGACACAATGTATGACATTTTATTACTTCAGCTATGAATTCTCTCCTAGTATATGAAAAATAAACTACGTATTATACAGGGCTTTTAGGGAAACAACACAAACTTGCTTTTTCTAGAAATAATTCTTGCATGGGTTTAAATACATAAGGAATCTGCCAAAAATATCAAATTTAAGGTTTAAGACCAATGTTTTCTATACCCACTGAGGTGACATTCTCATAACAGCTTTATTCGGAATAGATGGCTCTTGCCCCTGCTTGGTGAGCCTATCCTATAGTCTTTGGTTTACRCCCAGTACTTTATACCAATTCAGCCTGACTATTTTTTGCCGCCTTCTTTCGTAAGTGCCCCACATTCGCTTCCTTATACTAACATTAATGTTAACAAGCTAATGCTAACATTAACATGCTAATGTTACCTGCATTTTGGTCATGAGACATAGCATGTCTTGACAAATGAATACTTATGGACCTCCCACATATGACCAAAACACAACTGTCCCCATCACATAATGCAAGTGACCCCATTTTGTTCATATGGCAGATGCACTTCTGGTCACAGAATGTGGAAAAGAGTTGGAGGAAACCCAGTGTGTCTTTTTTTAAGAGACTGTGTAGCCCAAGCAGCTGAACTTACTGTCACCAGTGCTGGAACACGCATATATTTCCTCTCCCTTATGTAGACTGGTCCCTGGCCCAGGAGAAGGTGATCTTTCATTTTGTTACTATTGTTTTATATGAAAATACATCAACATCTTCATTTATTGCTCTTACTCTATAGTTTCAAATTGGGAGCATCTTTTAGCCAGGTGCCAAGTAGAAACAACCAAATGAATGACTCATTTAGGCACTCCCCTGTCACTCCTTCCAAAGCTGGGTATTATCTTGCTCTCCTTGTTAAAAATCAGCACTAGAACTTTCCAGAGCTGATGCAGCAGACTAAAGACCTTTAATTCTGTTCAGGCTGGCAGACCGAGAAGGTGCTGAGGGGGAAACTTGGTACCATACACAAACTCTTTCTGAGGGTCAGACAGGATTTTTCATTTTACGGCAAAGCTAGTATTTTTCCCACACATTCTTTCTTATCACAAGTTCCTGGGGATGAATCTGTGAGGACCAAAGGAAAACAAAGCAAAGAAAAAATTATATTTATATCAAGTGGATGCTGACAGTCTGAATCAAAGGCTCAGTGCTTTATAATCAAGGTTTTGGCAAAACAAGAATAGGACAACCCTGAGGCTTTGGCACTGAGTTCAAGAACACAGTTAGGAGTCATTGCACCTCCAAGAACTGGGAGAACTGAAATGGAAACAAAGCCCTCTCAACAAACAAGGGGATAAATTAATTCATTTAGTACTGCCAGCAATTATACAATGGGAATGCATTTTAGCTAGGATTGTGTTAGGCAATGACCACAGCTGGATATGCTTTCAGCTGAAGTCATGCTCCAAAAACCACTGAATGTGATGGAACACTCCATTAACTTTAGTGAGCTTTTAATCAAGCCCAAGTAAGTAAGTCAGCAAGATTTAGAGACAACTGGGGAAGTTTGCAAGACAGTAACTTAAACTGCACAAGGCCAGAGGATCTGGAAAAAAAAAAAAAAMAAGTGTCAGTGAAGGGACTAATTAGAGGACATGAGAAGCTCACTCCCAAATGTCCTTTAGTCAGACTCAGGAATTTCATTATCTTCTGTGATAACGGGATTCAGAAAACACAAGGCAGTGATCTGAATCAGTTCCTAGCTCAAACACAGATTTTCTGTGAGCTTTTTTAAATGCTTGTCTTTCTGCTCAGCAACACCACAAGGGCTACAAGTAGTCTTTCTTTTCCTTTGCTTTTAATGGCGTAATATTCTTGAACTGCTTAAATGTTGGGTTTTTTGTGTTTCTAGCTAGTCTAGGGTTGCTAGCATCAGGACTTCTAGCATCCAAGCTCGAACAAGATGCCAAACATTAATTCCAGCATCAACTAAGGCGTCCCCTCTACAGATGTACCACTCAATCTCCAAGTTCTGGTTCTTTAAAGCATAAATTGAGACAAACAAAACTGTTTTCTTTGTTTGACTGTTATTGGCAAAATTTGTGCGCCATATGAAACATCATGCTCATAAGCTTGTAAAATGCTTTGTACAAAATATATCTCTTTTTCAGACAAGTTTCCATAGATCTAACAAAAAATAGAAGCAATATCAATGTTTGAAAGTTAACATTTGCCTTCAATTAATTTTACTTGCTTAGTGTTTCTGGAAAACAAGACCAGCAAAGCATATTGTAGTCTGACAGGAATACAGTAAACCACTAAAATCAAGATTAAGTTAAGATCCAGAGCCAAAGTAGTTTGAACTTCATTGGTCTTAATAAAACAAAAAAAGCAAACCTACAGACCAAAAGATACAAAAGTTTCAGGCCCTAGGTCACAGTATGTCTAAATCAACTTAGCTATGTAAGAATGAAGAAAAAAAAATAATATAGATATGAAGAATTTGTTGTAGATAAGAGTTTTCCTTCAATAAAGAATACAAGATTGGGGTCTTTCGTACAAGTGAAATCAATGAACACTGGGCCTGTCTAGAGAGAATACGTAAATGAAGAAGACATATTGGGAGCGAGGATTTAGAAGAGTAAATCTTAAATGACCAAGCGCAGCAGCAAATAAAATACTTAAAAGTGAAAAAATGTTAATTACTTCAGCACATGGAGCAGCATAAAAATTACCAGTAGCAGTAAGAAGGTGAAATGATGCATTTTGCTGCAGAAGATATAGCTATTTGCTTTGTTGCCAGGAAGGAGCATACATAGGCATTGAAGGCAACTAGATCACTAACTTAAGGAGTAAACTGAGGCCAAAGCTACTGACCTGAAGAAAAAGAATAGCAACAGGACACAGTACTGTGGTGTTCGCACTGTACTTATTGCCCTGATTCTTCATGGAAGAAGCTGCTTTTACAATGGAAAGGGACTGTGAATAAGGAAATTAAAAATATCTGATTTAATGATTCAAGGCCCCCGTTTCAACAGAAGCAAATCATGCTGAACCTTCCTTAGAAAGAAGTCTCTCACCCAGGAGCGGTTGTAGTACTGTAAGGCACTACAGACGACTCAATTGCCAAAACAGCACATGATACCTAACGCCATTTGATATGTCCTACAATATCCTACCCTCTACCTATCTGCTAACAGAGCTGTTGCTCTTCTACCCTTTGATCTATCTACCTGCCAAACCCTTTCAAATGTCTTGGATTCCCTAGGCTACCACTAGAAGTTTGATGTTGGACATTCAAATTATTGAGAGCTGGCTTAAAATTCTTAACATGCTTTCAGTGCCTCATACAAATTTGGCCTTCTAGGATGGCCTTCTTATTGGAAAAATTCTATAAAGCAAAGGGAATCACGTTTGTTTAGCACATTGGAATCTTCTACATGAATCTTATATTCCTCCATAGATAAGGAATGGGTTCTGCCTTTTCCTAACTGTTGATATAGGACATTGACAGTATTAGGAGGTATATTTCATTGAAGAGTTGGAGGAATGATGAAAAAGTTCAGAGGAATGGTTGTATGTTGTACAAAATACCGGTAATATAAAAGTAAGCACAGAATTAAGTAGCAGTGATAATAAAGAAAATATCGTCAATAAGGAAAAGAGATAGCTTGACTTCTGGTAACATTGTAAAACCTATTTCTTGTGTAATAAACCACATGATACTACAGTGTATGCCTAACATTTGCAGCATATTATAGCAGTTCATATCTATTGAGGAAGTGGTATTTCCCCTTCAGAAGGAAAGCATACTGGAAAGAGTAGATCCTATGAGTATTGCCTTATAAGTACTTACAGAAAAGTAAAGGAAAAAAAAGTACCTCTAAATACATACCAGATAATACCCACAGCAGATGGAAATTCATTAAACATTATCACATACAATGAGCCCAAAACCAGAATTGTTACATATAGGAAAAAATATTCATATGTAATCCGATTTGCTTAAGCCTTGATTTTGGACATTGGAAAATATGCATTTCTAGATTACCAGGACACCCAAAAGGTTGTTTCCAAAATGCAACTGGGAGTGTTATTGCTATATTGGTATATCGGTAGGAGCAGTAAGAAATTTGAGGGGAAAGGGTAAAAAGCTGTGACGTGAAATAAATGTCATTTGCTTACAATAAACCTTTGTTTGACCTTGCTAAAATTCAATTTAGCAAAATCAAATATAAAGGTGTCTGAAGTCCGAGAAACTCCCTGGGCTGAGGTCTCCAGTTGAGGGTAGAAGCTGTACCACCTCCCACAGCCCCAGAATGCCACTGCCATTGGTCGGGGTCTAATACCACTGGCTCTGCATTCTGAGTAACTCCATCCCATCTGAGAGACTGGAAGCTAAAGGTAAGTTTTGGTACTTCTCTCTTAGAACAGTTAATTGGATTTTTAATGCTGGAAATATTTTTATAGTATTTGTTTTATTTTAACATGCATAATACTGATTCAAAGGCTGTAGGTTGAGGATACTATTTATTTTTCCCTGGATATGTCTTAGTTCCTTCCTGTGAGAGGAGTACATAATCTTCATCAAAATATTTGATCTTACAGCTACTGCAGATGCCAATATCATTACAGTGTGTTCCAATATGTTACACATAAGGGAAGTACAGAGACATGCAAACTCTGCAAGTTAGTGCAGATACTATAGTCATAGGTAAATAATTTTTTTTTTTCCACAGAGATTATCATTATACTTGCTGGTTTTGTCCATATATATACAAAGTGAAATACTTATCAAGCCCTATACCCGTTAAAAAACTTTTATTTCTGGGCAATGTGAAATGAAAATAATTTTGAATAATGAGCAATTTCTTATTTAGGAATTGTTTATTCAGAGGAAAAATTACACCAGATATGTTAATATTACATTTTGGGTTAATAGATAATATCCTTTATAGCTGAATCATTTGGGATAAAGGACATGCAAAAGAAAAGCAAGACCAAAACCAGTCCTGTCAAAAATAGGCAGCAGAAAATATAAAGACAGAAAAAAACCCAAGCTTCAGTATACTTCAGTTTATTTCAGAGATTGGTTGCATTTTTATTTTATTTAGTTTCTTTTTTTTTGTAATGAAGCAGAATACCTTTAGTAATATTGGAAGCTAATACTGAAAGGTGCAATTCAACTAAGTCTTCTCAAAGACAAGCCCAAGTGACTCAAGCTTCTCCCAGCAGCAGCTGAAAAGTCTTTTTGAATAAAGCAAATGAGGGAAAAATGAACGCCTTGTGTTGCTGACCACCCCCAGAGGAATTTCATATCCTCCTGCCTAAACCAGCTTCATAAAGACCTCTTTTCACTAAGCTAAAATTCAGCTTGTTGCTCAGCACACGCATTCAAAAAAAGGTCTCATGCATTTCTTATACTTAACCTATTTTAAGTCGTTACAGTTTAAAAATGAAATATTTAAGTGTGTTTATTGTGGCATCACATCAGGAGTACAATTTATTAGACTTATGCACTGCTCATTATCACTGTGTGCTTTTGGTGAAATTAGTGGGAGCTGTAGCTAAATCAAGGTGTAAGTAAAGAATGCTGAACAGAGCCTTGTGTCAGGCATCTTATATGATAATAGTGAATACATCACTTACAAGGAATAGGGAATGCATAAACACTAATATTCAAGCCTAGTGTGAATTTTCTACTATTTTACTAAAATATGGAACTTTTAAATGGGTGATAATTCGATTTTACAATTCTATCCTCCAAGGAGAACAGGTGACTGTATCATGCTACCATTTCTCACTACTTTAAAAATGGTGTTGATTGAATAACGAAGGAATGCAGAGTACTGTCACTGACAGGGCTATGGAGGACACAGACTACTTTTTATTTTGCTCCCCAGACCTTTGCAGAAGTGATGGTCCAAATATGTCATACCATTCAAGCAATTAAAATTATATTCTGGCAGAACAACTACTACTGGGTGAAAAGGGTTTTGATTATGCTCATCCAGAGACAACAAAGAAAGAGGTCCTAATGTTTTCTAATCTTTTTTTTTTTTTTTTTTTTTTTTTTTNGGTGGAAGAGAAAGACAAAATTACATTGTTGTACATTTCAAAAGATTATTTATTGTGATAGACACAAATAATATAATAATTTAGCTTTTGACTAGTTTCTCAAAAGTTCTTTCTAATGGTGCAGTGGAAATAGGTGAAGTTAGATGAAAGGGGAAAAAGATGAATATATATCTATCTTCCTTTCACCTTTTCAGGTACTTTCTCATTGAGGCCAGTTTATTTTTATACCAATAGAAATCAATAGGTCTTTCCTAAATTATCTAAATGTTAGTATGGCCAAAGCAGTCTGCAGAAATTCTCAGATCCAGGGACTCTTCATGAATCAAAACAGAATAAACCATTGAGTCATCATGAATAAATATGAGTTATCCATCAGAAATATTGTTGCATTCATATAAGTACTGTATTTGTGAGATTAAATTTTCATAGATTCCTTGCAAATACCAGATTACCCACATTTTGTCCATTTTCTTCTCTTTCAGAAAAGAAAGCAGAATGCAGACCTTTGTAAATATTTTTCTGGGATTTTTTATCTTCGAGTCTGTTGGAGCTGCACCTATCACTGATACCGTAATTTATGATTCTGAGTTCTATGACATACCGCTTGGACAGCTGCCTCACCCGTTTGTCTATGATGAAAACAAGCAGTCTGATCAATTAGAGGTAATCAGAACTCCATTTATTTTATCTTTCCAAGTGCACAAATGCGGTGGTTACTGATGAGTTTTTGTTGGCCATGAAAACATGTCAGACAAATCTGCTCATGTGGTTGCTATTGCCTTTGGTTGACCAACAGTTTTCTGTGCTAATAACACACCGTAGTTCATTAACATTTTCCCTAATCTACAAATGTGGCCAAAATGTTTCCTGATTTTTTTTTTTTTGTGGTAATCTTTGAGAGCAGGTGAAAGACACCATGTTTGCCTCAGGTCTCTTCGCATTGCCACAAATTCTGTTGGAGATTGTCCTTGTGATTTATCTGCCTGGATGAGGCACAGAGGCAGCTGAGATAGGACATCCAGCATTCCCCATTAAATGAGGTTGTAAAATGCTGTTTCCTGAGCTATTTCTTATAGTAATAGATATGTTCAATACAAGTATTTCAGGCTATAAATGCTAGTGGTTTCTATTTCTGTTAGGAAAGTGGGCAGAAGGAAGTAAAAAAGAAAAGGGAAAGCACTTGGATTGAAAAACAGGAAAGTAAGAAAGATTACTGAAGAAAAACTGTTGAAATTCTGTTATAGTATGAGATAGTAAGATGTGTTGCCTGTACAAGCAAGGGACTCGATTTGTTGACTTAAATGCCTCCTCCCCCTCCTACATTCCTGTATTTCTCTACATTACTAAAAGGCTACATTAATTTTAATCTCACTCTGCTGCTTAGACATGGGCATAACTTCCCTGAAGATGATACATGCACTGTATGATTCAGGATTGAGTGCAATAGAAGTTGAGTGAAAAATATAACATTTAAATAATAATATGGTTTTTTTGCTGTTACACATAATATTTTAGTACTTTTTCACATAACAGTACATAATTCATGAAAATATGTTCCTTTGAGTGATTCATGATTGCAGCAGGAGGGACAGGAACTAGTCTTTCATCAAGGTGAGATCAAAATTGCATAGCAGCCTTGAAATCAAAGGACAGAGACAATTTAAGAATAAATATATCCCAAAACCGGAGAACTGAAGAGATAAAAATAATCTCAAAGTTTGCACTAAGATCAGAACCTTACTGTTTGGAGGAAATAAATTCTATTATCTAAGAAGGACTGAGAAGAACTCTGCTCTAAAGAAATTACTTTGCCTTTGGCCTGCTTCCCCATGCCATGCAGAATCAAAGCTCTTTACATACCCATGCGCTTGAGCTTTCTTCCCTGATAAAGTCACCCCCACTTTTAGTCACTGATACTTGTGCTCTCTCTATTTCACATTGACTAATAAGTCACAGTTCCTGTCTTTCTTTGCTCTTAAAAATGAAGCCTTTATCAGTCCTATAGAAATGGCTTCCTTCCTAGAAATGGGAGAGGCTATCTTGTATGTGCCTCACCACAGAGATTTCTTCATTCAAACAATAGATTTCTTAGTAATGCATTGAATGGTAGGTGGGACTCTCCCGTGCTGTGCTCTCTCTGTGAGGTCCTATGACATTGAAGCATGGGATGGTCCCTTTCCAAGTTCTGAGTGAAGGATAGAGACAAGGCAAGGCTTCTGTGGTTCTTTTCCAGCTGAAAGGAAATTCAGGATGATCAATATTCACCCAACAAGAAAAGATACAACAGGTCCTATCACAGGTTGCTTTCTTTAGGGAAGCATGGACTAGGCAGAGTCCAAAAAGTCTTTTCATTTTGTCTTGTAAACTTCTTTTCCAGAGCAGGATTGTGTCCCATTACTGAGCTCTTCAGACAGCCTTCTTAAAATTCGTCAAGTGAAGGTCATCCATCATAGCAGCTGGAAGGAATGTTACTTTGCATGTAGATGGACCTCCCTGTGAGAGCCTTTTCTTCCTAGACGATTAGCGAAAATATTTTTTTGCTTACATTTCTCTTACCATGTACCACCCAAAAGAAACCTAAGCATTCACAATTCCCCTAAACCCAGGAGAGCTCAGAGTGGTCAGTGCTGTAGAAATCAAGCAGCTTTTATAGACATGCATGTCAGTCTTGCAAGTTATCTTTTAGACACTGAATATTATTGATGTCACTCAAGTTTTAAACAGAACACATTTGATTTCTTGACTGTGGTTACGACTTTCCTCCCCACAATCCTGTTATCGTAAAGATGTGAACTACACAAGTGGCTCTATGTGTAAGACCCAGTATTTATTCAAGGTCACAGGTTAGTTTTTATTATGCATAGCTTAAATGATGACCAATACCACAGAGACCCAGACGAACAGCAGGCCTTGATTAGATCTAGCCTGTGTACAGTAACTCTTTAGGGCCTGCATTTCCTTTTAGAGAACTCTGAATCATGTCTTTAGCCTTCTGAAATAGTGGAGAAAAAACAAAATAGCATTTTCTGTTGTTGCTGTCTTCAATTTAAGATTTTAAAATTCAGTTATGTGCAAATATAAATCATTCTGTTTAACAGTTTTAGACTCATTGGAGAAAAGCAAACTTTTCAAAGGTGGTGCGTCCAACTGATTTTCAGCAGGTCCAGGAGACTGACTGGTTCTAGGACTTCAGATGCGTTTGGTGTGTTGCTCCTGTTGATTTCAATGGGAATTAGGCACCTGTGCGTCTTAAGGAATTAAACTAAGTGCCTGTGTCAGTATATGCTTTCCAGAATGTTACCCATTGGGTACTGTAATCACTCATTCAACGTGTAACCATCAAAATGAGGAAAGACCTAGAGGTAATTAGGGAGCAATTCCTCCCACTCATTCTATCTGGCTAAAATTAGGTGTTGCATCCCAAGACCATCCTCCAAGACAAGTATGAATCATTCTCTTGGGATATCTATTGTGGTGAGTTGACCTTGGCTGGCTGCCAGGTGCCCATCAAGCTGCCTTCTCACTCCCTCTCCTCAGAAGGACAGGGGGAGAAATTAAGATTAAAAACTCGTGAGCTGAGATAAAGGCAGTTTAATGAAGAAAAGCAAAGGTTGCGTGCAGAAGAAAAGCAAAGCAAAAAGTTTTATTCTCTACTTCCCATCAGCAGGTCATGTCCAAACAATTCCTGGGAAGTAGGGCCCCAGTACATGTAGCAGTTGCTTTGGAGGACAAATGCCTTAATAATGAAGCCTGCTCCCTCCAACCTCCCTGCCTCCTTTCTCTTAGCTTTTATTGCTTTTGTTGCTGAGCATGATGCCATATGGTATGGAGTATCCCTTTGGTCAGCTGGGGTCAGCTGTCCCAGCTGAGTCCCCTCCCAACCTCTTGCCCACGCCCAGCCTACCAGCCTTGGGGTGGGGCAGGGGGTTGGAGAGACAGTCTTGATGCTATGTGAGCACTGCTCAGCAGTAGCCAAATCGTTGGTGTGTTATCAACACTGTTCTAGCTACAAATACAAAGTACAGCACTACGAGGGCTGCTATGGGGAAAGTTAACTCCATCCYAGCCAGAACCAGTACACCTATCTTTCTCAAATAACTTTAGATGGACTCTAGGCACCTGTCTCAGGCTTAGCACCAAAATTTCAGCTTAATAAAGTTAATCAACAGTGACTGAGTCCATGTTTGTGACTTCTTTTCTACTTCTCATACTCTGGAAGCATTTTTCCTTACCTGAAGTATATATGCCAAAAATAAAGTGTATGTGTGTATATACACACACATTTCATTGGCTTGCAAATTTTTTTCTGAGAACTTTTTATCTAGATAACAGCTGTTGATATTTTTCCACTTGAAATCTGTCTATTTTTCTCATAGACCTTACAGTAACTTTAAGGTTTGGAAAAGTTACTTAACAATGGAAATCAGAGGTTATCTAGCATTGCCTGCTAACATCAGCAGGTCTGTTTCATTTCTTGCATTCTTTTCATTGTATTCAATATGTGTACATGGAACATATTTTTAATGCAAASATTTTGCATGGGGAAAATACTTGTAGCTGTGAATTACTTGGGAGAATTATATTGAATCCTCGATCAAAGCTATGCATTGTCATGTATTAGATGGATCAAATCTGGGCTATAAAATCTGTGGTTTCCAAGTTCCCAGGTTAGTGAGACATGGAAGACATAGCCAAAGTTTTGCATCCAAAGGGAAATTGTTACTGAAAAAAACTTAGGTAATGTATCACTCAGAAATAAAATGTGTATAGAGACTTTAGAGAGAACAGTATCAACTCTTTCACAGATAATGGTAAAAAAAGGCAATGTAAAAGAAAAACCTATTACCAAGGAAGAAATTCCAAGGTCCTAAAGGAGAAAGAAACTGCAAAAGAATGTCACTGTAAGGTAGTGTACAAGCTTTGTGTTGGATTTATCTTCTGAAACTGACAGTTACAACAGTATAAACATGAGCTGCTGTATGACTCCTCCTCTTCACAGTAAGTTTCATTATTATTTTCAATGAATATTTATATCACAATAGGATCCAGAGGCCCCAGTCAAGACTGGGTCTTCATTGTCCCAACTGCTCTGCAAACATATACAAAGGCAGATTTCCTTCTTTAAAATGGATACAATCAAGCCTGACTGTCAAAGGCATTCTTGTGTAAGCTTCTTGCGGGTAAAACAGAAGGCTCAGAGTTTTTCCCTCTTTGAAACTAAAACTTTGTTTGGATAGTGTGTGAGAAAAACAAATTGTGGAGAGAGATTCCTATGTACATTACCTACTGATCTCTAATAAAATCACAGTGCAAACTTTTTATTACAGTGCCTGTTAAACATAACCAGTCCATTTTGCTTCAGGTAGGAAAAGCTAAGTTAGAAAAAAAAGAAGTGAAAATATAGGGGTATCAGAAACATATTTTCATCAATAAAATAGGCTATCAGTGAGGCTGAGAAGCAAGGGAGCTATCCTAGCACTGAATAAACAGCAAAGCAAGGGAGTTGAATACAGGTTCGTCTGGGTCTGTGTACACAGAAGAGGTGAGCTGGAAAGTACTATCCACAAAATAATCAGAAACAAACACTGTGGAAGCCTAATATTTGATCCTGCATTAGCTTGTTGAATTTGAATCAAACTGATAATAGGATATTCAGGTGCCTGCACAAAGCTCAGAACTTGAGTCATACACACACGTTCACTTACATATATGTGCACATACACACAAAGCATCTCTGCTGTTACTACACCACACATGAAGATAGATTTTACTTGTGCAAGAACTCCCTCTTGCCATTCTGCAGAGTTGAAAGAGGCTTACACTGCTGTTTCTATCTTTGTGGCAGGTATCTGATTAAATAAGACTTCAAGGTGAATATGCAATGACTTTTCAGAACATGTCGTATACACTTTTAAAAAACTTATGAATTGGTACAAGTAATGTAGAAGTCAGATAACTACTTAGTTGATAAGAGAATTAAATTTACCATTTGAAGCTTTATCCCAAATAGGAAATTTTCTACTTTTTCAGAAAGGCTTTGACTACAGCTCTTACATTCACTTGGCTGTTCACAACTGATTCCATATGCTTCTGTACAGATGTCTTCACAAAAGGTGAACATTTCCGTGGAATAAAAAAGTCATGAAATACCTGAGTGATGTTTCAACTATTTTGTCATATAGCAAAAGCAAATAGCAGAAACACCACAAGATGAAAAGGAAGGATTTGAAATAGCATGTTAGTCCCTAAGTTCTAGCATAACAATCCAAGAAGAGCTCGTCTCACCCACTTAGCTACCTGAAATGTTATAAAGACTAAGTGTACTGGCTAAGGCATTCTTACACACTGATCTAAAACTCTGATACTGGGCGTGCCATTAGTTACCACTACCTTAGCTGAACAGAGTAACTACATCCTTCTTCTTGCCTCAGACTGGGTAAGATTTTCGAAGTAGTTGTCCTGGTCTGAAAACACCTAAATTGGTCCAGCTAGGGCTCATTGCTTAAGAGTAACTATCACAAAGTTTGAAATTCCTGTGAGAGAGGTGACAGCTCAAACTCCACAGTGAGATTACATAGACCTTTTACAGTAGATGCTTGTTACCTCAATTTCCCTGGTCACTTAAACCTTTTTTTTYCCCCCAGACTTCCAGTTTTATTGCTTCTTCTAGAAAGAAGTAATGTGCATCATCCCTACTGACATGGGGTATGAAACAAGGATACAGATATTTTAGAAAATTACCCCAAATTCCTAAATTGTACCCATGGCTATATATTTTTTATGAACACTGTTAAGCTAAATAACATGTGCATTTCTATCCCATTTAAAAATCATTTAAAATAAGAATCATTTTAGAGCCAATCAAAACAGAATCCAGAGTGTGGTTTGGTACACAGCTCAGAGGGGGGAGTATTGTGGTTCTGCTCTGAGTCTGCTCTGAGTCATTTCTATCTTCGTTCATGTTTAGTGATTGTCTAATGCATGGGACATTAATAATCCTTTGAAAAGGTCTCAGGTCTCAGTTCCTTTCATAATAGGCTACATAATCATGTTTCCTTTGGCTTGTTCTCCTTCTCCTGCCGTGAGTTTTGCCTCTTTGGATGTATTCTGGCTTTGTTTCAACATCTCATCCAAACTTGCCTCTGTCCATTTGGTGGTTAGGATGTCTTCTGGAACAGAGATTTCTGGGGTGCCAGCCTCCTCAGGCTAGCAACTTATATCTCAGCTCTCTTGCTTCTTGGATGAATGGAGAACCAGCACCTTTGTTTTCATCTGAACTGAAATGGAGTAAAACAGGTGTGCAAATTTAGCAGATGGGTTCTTTGAATTACTTAGGTGCAGGAATGACTCATTCCCTACACAAATAGCCTTAAGTGTGAGACAGCTCAATAAATTCTTTGGAACATGCACAACTGTAAAGCCCTAATGAAATTTCTGCCTGAATCCTTAGCTGCACAATATGTATCAGGCACCTGAGTTAGCTAAGTAAAACTTCACTGAATTTCTTTCCCTAGATTCCTCAATGCAACCTGGTGTCTTGGTAGATGCTTAAAGACTTGGTGGACTGTCCATTAATATTAGCATAGCACTTGTACCTTTTTTTTTTGTTTAAAGAAAAAAATAGTATAGAAATGGTACTGCAGTAATTGTATATATTTCATAGCAGCACAAACCCTATTGTGACATCACAGAAATTTGGGGGTTGAAAATTTACTTTGAATGTTATTTCTCAAGAGTGGTTTTGGCTCTGGCTTTTTTTACAGGAGATCCAAGCTTGAACCAGCTTCCAATTTCTGCTTTTCAACTTCCATGCCCGACTTAGCTCTTATTAATAGAAGGGGAAATAGTAGCTGTGGATAAAATACTGCAGCTATCAATCCTGGATATAGATTTCAGACCACATATTCAAGAAAAAGTAGGAAGTACAAAAAATTAATGTGCAGAAAAAAATGTTCTCTTATTATTATTCCTTTTTTGATATTGGCGTTCCTTATTTTTTAGAGTTATGTAGCAATGCCTATTAGGATGCAGAATGTCCCTCCCAGTGGCAGGACACCCGTGCCCCTGTCCTCAACACTTTCTTCCTTGCATCATATTCATGTCCTGGACCTGTCACTAAATGTTAACTGATCTTACACTGACAGGACATTTCTATATAGCATAACAGTCCACACTGTGAAGACAAACCTAAACTATTAAAAACTTCTCTAGTTCTGGAGATATAGCAGCTTGTGAGCACTACGTCTGTATCACTGCAGGCTACACGCAGATACTGGATGGGATCAACTCAGATGAAATGTCTTTGCACTATAAGCTGTAGATATGAGAGGAAGAGCAGATCTGACACCAGACTTTGGTCTTGATGTCTGGTAAAAAATATGGTTGCCTCTATATGGTCTCCTTTACAGCCAAAGAAAGATGGACAGGCACCTCAGGAAGTTGATTCACAACATATGTGTGCTGAACCACCCTCAGGAAGTGATTCTTCCTCTGCTGTCTGCACCAGGAGTGTAAGGAGACTAAGCTACTAAAGAGGACACTTAAATTCAATGTCTGAAGTTAAGTGGAGTGAATCTGGTCTTTTTGTTCATGTTTCTAACACTGTTTGGTTGTAGTTCGGATTCAAAGCAATCACACTGCATTTAGGAAAAGCCAGGCTGGTGAACTGGGCAAAAGCATACTCAGCTCCAGCAGTGCCCGGTCTGCCTGGACTGCATGAGGAAATACGCTTGAGACCCRAACCCTCCTTTACAGTGAGCTCTGGAAGTCCAACTGAGGCAGCTCCTTACCACAGGTCTGAGGGTTGACAAAGTTTCTGGTGGATACTCTCATCATCTGAATGATTTCCAACTTTGTTTGTCTGGCTGTGTATGTCTACTCTGTGGCTTGGATCAGCAGGAGCTCCTGAGGAAATCTTCATTAAATATCTGGGACTAGTTTTCAGTCCTTTTGTGCTTTATAATAGTGCAAAGACCCCTTTTCTGATTTCTAAAACTGCCATATTTCGCTTTGAAATTTTATGTCTTGCAAAACTTCAGCACTGTTCCAGAGAAAAACATCTTCTGTGAGCTAACTTAGATATTACATAGCCCTCAAAGCAGTGTGTTAGAAATAAAATCTGTAATTTCAAACACAGCGCTGGAATGGGACTTTAACTTCATTTGTACTCATGGAAATCCAGATTAGCTCCATTTATATGGACTTTCTTCATTCTCAGACAACAGAATTAGTAAGTAAAATCTCTATAGCAATGCTGTGCAGCATGAATATTTTTACTCAGCTAAAATCAGACATGACATAGATACACTTGCTTTTGGAACAAGAAGCTTTAGCATATTCTGTGGTCAAGGTGCTAAAAAGACTGCTTCTCTTTCTAAGACTAATTATAAGAACCTCAGAGTCTACCTATGTTTTCCAAGGCAGACTAATTTCTAGAGAACTGGGTTACAACACTAGAGCTCTGTAACTTAAATATTAAAGTTGGTCTGACTGAAGTATGAATGGAAATTTATGTGTGTATGTGAGTATGTAGAAGGCTTAAAGGGTTAAAAGAATGGCCTGCATTGATAATGAAGGACACTGTACCCGACTGCACCACTTCCAGAACACTGTTCCCAGCAGCAAGACTGAGGAATGTGTTGTTTATGCCAAAATCAAAGGTCCTGCACCCTGATAACATCGCAGCACAGGTGACTTCTCGGTGAAGAGCCTTCATCCTACCACCAGCAGACAGGAAATAAGGTTGTAGAATACAATATATACCATTCCTTTCCATGTTAGCCATCATGAAATCACATTCCCAATGAGGAAAAGGAGGCAATGGCTAACAACCTGGTGTAAGATTCATGGATGCTGGAGTATCCAAGACTCTGGAGAAAAAGACTGCCCCATAACAGCCAGTGAATCTTAAAGGAGATAAAAACCTGACCAAAGATTAGTTTTCAATGCTTGTCAAGAAGAACCCCAGAGGCACTAAAAGGACTCAGTAGCTTCTGTCCCTTGTCTTCTGTGTTGAACACAGGTGATGCTGGCCAGACCACTCGGGCATACATATTTAGGTGTGTGGGAGTACGTGGGTGTAAACATGCAAGTGATTAAAATATGAGAGAATGAGTGTGAGTACGTAAAATCAGTTTACTTAGAAATTTTGTAAACAAATATCACCTTCCCCAAGATCTCCCTGAGTTTTATGACACTAATTTTTCCACAGAACTTGTTTATGTAGCTCTGTACAAGAAAATGACAATTTATCTGAGCTGCGGAATTTGCAATCTAAGTAGTTACTGCATTAAGATGCAATGGCTCACAGGTCTATTTATTTTTAAGATAGAACAGTAGGAGAAAAGAAGACCTTAAATGCAAAATTCAAGAAGAAGAAACAACTATGAGCCATTTTTGGAAAGGAAAACAAACCAAAAACCTCTACCATAATTAGATATTTTCTTGTAAGCCTTTGGTAGTTTCAGAACAGCTGTGGGGGAAACTAGTTCCTTTTGATGGGTCAGTGTGTGGTACAACTGTCCCTTCAAGTTTATAATGTCTCTTTTAAAGTTCTGAACTTTTATTTGTGTTTTTAAGTATATTTTTTGCAGTAAAAGAAGCACTGAAACAGGACACACTTCAGATTCTCCTATGGATGTAAATTTATTACATGTAATATATCAACTTTGATCCTAAAAGATGTAGACATAAAACAATAGACAAAATATCTGCCACTGGAATTACACCACCTCAGAAGTAAAATGTGGCAACTGATGGCTTCCAGCCTTGCCGTTTACCTCTTTAAATCTATTTGTTTTCTGTATTTTATTACTTTGAATATATTATGTGGGTCCATAATCCTCATATATGTTACTTCTATCTACATTTCTATTCTGTTCCACGTCTACTGACTCCTAGCCCACAGATACTCTTTTCATCTTACTTTTTTTTCACAGCTGAGCCGTTTCTGATCTTACAAACCTTTTCATTTGTCTTGCCTCCTTTCCAGCCAATGGTGAGAGATAGATATCTAAAAAGCCCATCCTAAAAGAGGCATCTGTGGTCAGTGGCTGGAGCTGCATTTCAGAAATTTTGTCTCATTCTCTGCTGACTGTGAAAGGACACTAGCATAGACAAGATGCCTAGCCTATCGATGTCTGAAGTTATGAGTTGACTTTTACCAATTGTATTTTATTGCTCATTGATATGTTCAGATTTCTGTGCTCTTGACTTTTGTAACTTCCTGGTCTGAAAGTGCCTCTAAATTGGCCATCCACATTAAGCAGTTTCATTTGTAAATGTATTCACATTGGATAAATACAGGAGGAGGAAAAAATAGATACTTCATGCAATCTTAGGAAAGATATTACTCTGCTTATAGCATGCTCTGTGGCTAATATTCTGCACTGATATTCTCTAAATCTCTTGATTGATTCCAAAGACAAAGTAGGGTAACTATTAACCACATAGTTAGATGGCTAAAGGTAGGTGATGTGATTCCCCTTCAGTGTTTTCTTACGCCATGTATTAAATCTGGCTTGGAAGGCTGATTATGGTTTGAAGACTTGCAACTATTGGCAAAGAGAAACATGCTTTATTGTATTTCTCTACAATATTTTTCCTGCTTTGTGATTTTTCATAAAGAATATTACTTAGAGTAGCAAAGGAAGTAAAACCTCATCCCCAAACCCCAAAAAACCCTATGGAGAATAATAAATACCATTAAGTGATATAGAATCATTTCTGTTTCAATTTTTCAGTAAAGTGCATGTTGCCAAAAATAAACAAACATCTGGAAGATGAAGGATCATTCTGTTCAGTATGTAGTCCAAGAAACATCTTTGTCTTGTTACAATCTTGCGTGATTTATCAAATATGTAAAAGATAGAAAGCTGCATGGATCAGATGACCAATAATGGGAAACAGACCTTTACCTTTAGGTTACTGGTTCAAGTCCAACCTATGTACAACAAGCAAATACTGCTCATGCTCTTGGTCTGGTATGTAATACACATGTATCAGTGAACTCCTACTCTGTTACCAGTGTGAAAACGGCAACATCATTAAATTCACTGCAATAACTGGTATTTTTTATGACAGTCACAACTGGTGCAGGAGACTGAATAGATATTGATGCTAACTGCTTGGAACAGTTTCTCCAGAACCCGGATTTAGCACATTGGAAAGGAAAATATGGGGAGGCTTTCAACTGTGCATCTCCAAAACTAGACAATATCCTGTAATAAAAGAGAGAGAGATAACAGTCTAGAAACAGACTTACTAGAAGTTAATGTTGGTACCCAACAGCTACAGTGATTAATCAACTAAGAACACCTGAGAAAGCATACAGGAAATCACAAATCCCAAGCTAGTAAGTTCCATAGAGTATGCCCTCAAATATTCAGAGAAGTGGCAGTCAGTGTAGATGACCCAAATCCCATGACAAGTGAAAGGAACATCATCTTAGGTCTGAAGCCTATTTACAAACTGTATCTTGAAAATGCTCTTCTACGGAATATTATTTTCAGAAGAACTGCCACAAAAGATGCATACAAAGCTGTTAATAGGTCTCAAAATCTCTGGATTTTGTTCCAAAGTTCAGGACAGGGACTCTTATCTGATTTCCACAAAACTGGTGAAGAAGTAGACTGCATGTGCAAGCACTTTAGTGCAGTACTACCCTGGATCAATAGAAGTCTGGAATGCATCTCTCCCTCTAGGCTTCCTCCATTCAGAGAACATCTGTCCCATTTCCTTTGTTCCCAAAGTCTTCTTTTGATTTGTCCCCAAGTCCATTCCTGGCTAAGCTGTCTTACTGTCAGTGCTGCAGATGGGAACATTGTGTATTTGTCTGCACAAAGCAAGAAGGTACATCCTTACTCTTACACCAGCAGGTTACTCAGTCATAGTTCAGCTGAAGTTCATTTTGCTCACTTGATCACCATGCGTTTTGCAAAGTTATGATCCTAGTAACTGTATCAGGGCATTTTTATCCATAAACCCTACTTAGTAATAGTATCTATGGCTTATTGGAATACAACTAAAGAATATACAGAGAACCTGAAGTGTGCTCAGTCAAAATCTGAGTCTGTGAGGTTCAGAGTGCTTCCCGGTTTTTCATTGCTTCCATATTCTCTGTCTTCAGTGAAATTAATTGATGCAAAATATTTGAACCTATAGCCACTACGTAACTTAAACCAAATTATTTCTGTGCAAAAAGTGGTTTTTAGATGATTATTTAGATGTTCTCAGGCAGTCCAGGACCATAATTTTTAATACTGCTAGTAATGATATATAGATACACTGCAAGATCCAGAGATTATTTTGAAGTGTGAAGTGTTTTTTTCCAAATTTGTGGTAAATATATATACACATACGAATGTATATAGGTATTTCACATAAATATATTTAAAATCTATCCTATCCAGGAATAATAAGACAAAAATAACTCTATTTGCTGAATATTATGTAGTTAAGCTAAGAGATTCAAACAAAGATTAGAAAATAGCAAAAGCTTTGCTCGTGCTTGGGACCTAGATCTCAGGTGTGTTAGTTCCTTTAACTTGTACGGTCTACATAGAAAGTCTAATTTAAAAAATCCTAACCACTTGTCCAGTCTGGATGCAATCTACTTTTACCTGTCTTTTACAACTAGAATTTATGAGCACTAGTGTGAGTGATTTCAACAACTGGTTCTCCATGGGGACAGCAAAGCCAGCAGTAGATGGGGGCTGATCTCAAAACAGGACATGTCTGGTCAGGTGAAAAACTCAGGATTCATTAGTTTTATGGTCGTGCTGTGCTAGAAGGCTGCAGTGGAGGAAAATCTTTATTAAAGCATAATTTTAGGCTTCTGTGCCTTTTCACTTGGGATAAAGATACTGTGACAAAATTCCTACTTTTGATCATGCCTTAGATATAGGCTTAGGAGTGTTAACTGCAGCAAAGGGGTGCAGCACCCACAGGGGTGGATGTATTACCTTTTACTTTTTAACTTTTAAACAGTACCGCAGATGGTCGTGGACCTATAGGGACACTAACTCATTGTTCGGGATATAAAAAAAAAAAAAAAAAAAAAAGTACATTTTCAAAGGAGGCCCTGGGGTGGTCAAACAATGTTATTACACATGGGGACATCAAGATACAGTGGTAAAGTAACTTGCAAAGGTCACACAACTAGAGTGGATTCTCAGTGTCTGGGTGATTACAGTAAACCACTCTACCTCTATGCAAACATAGGTCCCTCTGCAACAAGCCTGGCAAGTCTGCAATACTCTTTTTATGAGGGGTGATATGATGCAAGAAAATTGGTACATCTTCATTTTTATCCTGAAGTTGTCATATAGCAAAATCAACAGAATGCCTCTTTAGAATTAGAGTTAACACAATAAATTTCACTGGTTTGACTAACTATGTTGAATGGAGAAAAAAAAATCAGGTTTCTAGTTCCATGAAAGGATCTGCCAAATTTTATAGGATTTTTTTTAAATCAAGATTTTATCTAACATTTTTTATTTATATTCTTAATTTTTCATACTGCATAATGCAGCCACTGATGAATGAAGCTAACCAGAGCCTTCTGTTACTCAGATTCAGAAAAAAAAAAAGACAAAAACACTGCCAACATATTCTCAAGTAGTATGTGAACTCAGACTTCAGAATTCTTAGATAATAAGATTTTTAAGGCATGTTAGTGTTCTTAAAACAGAGTCTGCACAGATACATTGGGTTTGGATTTATGCTGATACAATTTACAATTTTATGGTCAAATGACTTGCATCTTTTTGATGCTTCACAGCAAATTTTCATTTGTCACACAGAATATATCAATTTTTATCACAAATCTAATTTAACCTTAAATAAAGGTGGAAAAAGCATTTTGTTAGTACATATTCTTGCTAATGAAGTAGATGTAGTGTGCATTCATGTGTGCATACAACAAAACATTTAAAACACTAAGATAAAAAGTGAATAAGCATGTTGGAGTTTCATGAATTGTTTACACATCATCAGAATTCATTATAGCTGCCGGATAAAATGCAGCTCAAGCACTAAACCTCAGAACATATATGACCTCTAGTGGGAGAATATGAATAACTGGAAGAGAAACAGCTGCCAGTGGAAGTAAACAGTAACATTTCCTGTTCCCTCTTAATTTTCCCTAGACAGAGATTGGGACAGCACTACCTTCTATAATTCAAGAGAGTTATTCTTCTGCACCATTGACAGAAGAACCTGAGGAGGAAGCATCAACGCCAAAATTAATTGATGGGTCTTCAGCACAGGGATCTGGGGTTCTTGGACCCCAAACTCAAGACGGTTAGTAGGAAAGAGAAATTAGTTTTGCATGTGTAGCTTTGCTTTTGAGTGAGCCCACTTTGCTTGCTTATGAATGTCTACCCCTCTTTTACTGAAGAGATAATTTCTGTACCTCTCTTACTGTAGAGAGGTATAACATGCCTATCTTGAATGCTCTAAAGTCAGATAGGTGCCTAGTCAAAATGTTTCCACACTATTTCACGATGAAAATGACTGTGCACCAATGAAGATTTTTCTAATAGAATTTTATTAACACTTAAACACTTACAACATTAGGAAAATTTGCTAATGGTTAGCAAATGCTACCAGTATTTTTTTATTGACTTAGATTTCAGTATCATTACCAATTGTTTTTATTTTATAATGATTTGTTACGTGATTTTTATAAATGTGTTCATACAAAATATAATTAAAATGTTGAACAATTTTTGACCGTGAAAAGTAGAAACTATGAAACTTAAGGAAAGAGAACTATTTAGAAGTTTTGGGTGAAGCTGATTTTCTGTTCTTCTGACTAGCTATAGTGAAATAAGAACTTTCTACATCTCACAGGGGAATTAAAATTATAAAACACAATCTGCTCCTCTCCCACACAAACATTGTGATGTTAATAATTGGCATTTGTTAGCAGTTACTCTAAACTCTTGTAGTTGAAGCTCACTAGAGTTATCCACTACTGTGATGGATCTTTGTGTTGTATGGTGATCAACATACAACAACAGGAAAAGCCCATTTTTTACGATGGCTAACACTATAACCGAGTGCCATAGAAGACAAATTAAATGAAGAAGAAAAAAAAAAAAAAGAGTTCATGCTTCCAAAATTGTGTGTTCAGTGAAGAGAAATTAATCATTCCTAGTCTTGTTTTTATACATATTACTAGTGAGCCTTGACCAGACAAAAAAAAATACACTGATGTCAAAACAAATAAAAATGGAAATGAGAATTTCCCAGGAGAGCCCTGAAAAAAATACACAATTTCCTTCGGTTTTGAAAGCTGCAGGATGTTACAAAACATTTCACGTAAATATTACATATTATGAATTCTGTATCTGTCAACATTTTTGAGCACTGAATGCAAATCAACTACTGCATCAACTAAAGATATGCATGGGGGGCTCAAGGCTGTAACATATCAAATCAGATTTTTTTTTGTGTCTTTATTTTTTTTTCAGCAACATATTTTCCTGTCAGATGTTGCTGCTGTTCTTGGCTTGGTACTGGTTAGAAGACTACAAGGCTCAGGAACATCAAGCCAAGTTCATTTTTCTTGTTGATATCTTTTTGAATCCTTCCCATACCTCTGTCCTTTTTCAGTCTACACCAGCCATAGGTTACAAATACCACTCCTCCAAGATCAAAAACAGGACAGAAGGGGAAACTCTCTTCCTGTACTATGTTGCAATATTTTGAAAAAATGTCAGCCATCCTGAACTCTACATTCATTTAGGTCTAGATTTGCTGGAATAGTTCAAGGTGTGACAATTTATTTTTCCCTTGTGTCAGGCTTGCTCCCCGTAGCCAATTTAAAATGTCCTGTGGAGGAAGTTAGGGAAAGTATAAAAAGAGTCTCATGTCTCCAGATATGTTTATTCCTGGACGCCCAAGTAGAGATTCTCAAATAAAAGAGTACTGTGGTCACAGATTCTTTACTCTTGCCTGAAACGACACCACACATATAGCCCGCCCTTCAGTTAGTTACTGCTGCCTGTTGGTAATTGACACAGATTAAGAAGGCAAATCTTCCATGTAGCTACAATTGATCTGGAGAAAAAGCTCATCTGCAAGAAAATCTTTTTCATACTTAATAATTATGCTACTATTTTATAAAGTAACCAGAACAACCAACCAGCTTAGGGGGAAATGGATCTTTGGTTGGCTGCTGTGACCTAATATTCTATTGTTATAGTCTGAGAAACACTGTATCAGAAAAGTAAGTTAAATGGTCTTCTAATAGGCATAGGCAGAAAAAAAAAAAATTAAGCAGAATTTAATCACTTTGTTGTTGCAATTATATGATGTGGTGATCAAAACAGAATGGGAGTGAACTTTATCATCGACAAAATCTTATCATTATGTGCTTAGGTGAGCATTTCATTGTAGTAATTTACATATCATTTTTGTACATTTTTTTGTAACAAACTGTTTTCTTTTAAATTCTTTCATAGGTCTTCCCACTTGCCTTTTGTGTACATGCCTAGGGACCACAGTCTACTGTGATGATCATGAGCTTGATGCTGTTCCACCGTTGCCTAAGGAAACCACGTATTTCTACTCACGCTACAACAGAATCAGGAAGATCAACAGAAATGACTTTGCTAACTTAAGTATGGATAGCAGTATTGTTGCAATTAGCTTTAATTTCTAATACTTCTATTCTTTCTATCAGAAATTTCTATTTCTGGCTCATACTATTCTAAGACATAGTGATTCGTTTTATGTAATATTTGATGACGGTAGGATTATACACATAAATGCACATATGGAAGAGTGTTTTGCTACTTTTGAATGTAAAGGTCAATACTTCAAATGCAGATTCTCTGTCAAATTTTTGAATTATTAGAACTAACAGCATTCATCTATCTTTTTGCTGTTACTTGTAATCAGCTTTAGAAAGGTAGAAAAAACCCCAAACATCATGGAACATTTGTAGCATATTAGAAAGTACTGTTTTCCTAAACAAGACAAGTTCTCAGGTAGACATACTTTCAAATATTTGCAAAGTATCTGTGTGAAAGGGATTTTACCTTTAAATTTTACTTTAAATTTTACCTTTAAAGTATATGTTCATTGGTTTACTCCAGAATTATCTAGGAAAATCTTCAGTAAATGAAAACTGCTAATCCAAAACCATTTGGCCTAAAACTGGTCAAAATTGGTGATTTAGGGAGCTTATATTTTCACATTTCGTACTTGAGATTCTTGAAGGTACCTGAATTTTCAGGAAGTATTAAGCCTATCTTGTTTAGGGGTAGGGACTGCTATACGCTTACCAACCTGAATATCAAGCCACATTCTTTTTTTTTTGTTTTAGACCTAATTTTGTGTAATTAATGCTTATTGATTTCATGATGCGAAGTGTGAAATCAGTGCCAAAAAATGCTACTACAGTAATTCAGGAAAATGCAGAGATCCTTTTATGAAAGAAAACTGTAAAGATTTGGCTTGCTCAAACCAAGATGAACGTTGGGAAGAAACACAATTGGTACATAAAAAAACCCAAGGGGAATAAATACTAAGAGAAAAAGTGTATTTAGGCCAAAATATACTGCTAGCATAAGAATAAAATAATAAAATAAAATAAAATAACCATGAAAAACATTCTGGGTGGAAAATAGAAGTAAGCTACAGAATAACGCATTTAAAATTAATGCATATTAACGCACTGATATTTAGACATTGTTCTCTTTTGCCAAAAACAAGTTTCATTTTCTTTTTTTGATTGGAAAAAGTGTCTGAGTGTATTTTAGAAAAAAGTCAATATATCAAATTTCTTACATATAGGAAAATGTTGAAAATAAAGAAACATGTGGAACAAGGTGATAGAGAATATGTTTATTTCCCTTTAAATGTTATTTTTCCAAAAGATAACCATTTAAAACATTCCCAGAACACACAGAAATTTTAAAACTATTAACTTTAAAATCTTTCACTGAAAGATGTATGAAGAATGACACAGGCAATTCTAAACAGGATGAGAAGGAGATGTTGGTCCTGTTCCTTAGGAGAACTGGTCAAATACAGATTATTGCATTATACATAGAGAGAGAGCGCTCTGTTACATAGTGTGTCAGGAATGGATCTGATTCAATACACTTCACCTGTAATTTAAATAACCCATTTGCCTTTTTCTTTTTTAAAACTTTCAGGAAATACATTCTTACATGCTTCTTGTATTTTATTTCTCTGCCAGACAATTTAAAGAGGATTGATTTGACTGCAAACTTTATATCAGAGATCCATGAAGATGCCTTCCGGAGATTACCCCAACTTGAGGAGCTGGTGCTCCGTGACAATAGGATAAGGCAACTCCCTGAGTTACCATCTACCTTAACATTCATCGATGTTAGTAAGAACAGGCTTGGTCACAAGGGAATACGTAATGAGGCATTTAAAGTAAGTCTGTGTTTGATGGGAAAATCTTTCCTTCCTCTCTCCAAAGGATGTGGTCAAAAGAGCAGCCTAAGTGCCCCTCTACGGTCGTAAAACCATTAAGATTATAGGCACCACGACTGTGCTGGCTGCTAGGCAACCTATAAAGATGGCGCAAGATGTATGAGCACTATCAGCTGGACATGAGAACTCTTTTTATTCTTCTTTACAAAGATCCACACAAGACATGCGATGGCACACTATATTTGTATCTATGAACCAACTACCCACATGACTAGCAAGGCTCCAGAAAGCTGCTTGATGCTCCCTTACAAGTAGGCAAGAGGGAAGGGCACTGCTTCAAACTTACTCTGCCATGTATCTACKTGGGAACTGGCTAGAGTATTCATTAAATGTATACACTTTCTTTCCACCTTGAAAAGCAGGGAAATTGGAACTTCTGAGTGATAGTCCTTCCTCGAGAATTTTGGTGGGGAGAAGCAGTCATGTACTGGTCCTAATTGCATGTGAAATCTGAAGTCATTATAAAATATAGGTTAGCTTCATATATGTTAGACCTGGCTCATATGCACTATTCAACTGCATCTAAGAAGGTAGCTGTATCCAGCCATCTTTGAATTCCTCCTTTGGAATGCTTAATGAAGCAACCAACAGCAGTTACTGGATCAGGTATTTTCTCCTAGCCCAACATAAGGTAGGTGTTGGGAATCAGAATGATGGGCAAAAATCAGTCCCCCAAATCGAGACTCTGGCCTAGCACCCTTTTCTTCTGCACTCTCCTGATTTTAGCCATGAAGGAGTCTCAGCCTTTATCTTCCATATTTGCCAAGAACCTTCACCCTGATATGTCAGAGTTCTGTCAGTAGGAATTAAACTAGGACACTGCACTCAAAGTAGTAGTTAGGTACCATGATAATTTGTGTGTGTAAAAAGGGGGCAAAATGAGAGTATTCTACTGAGCCTTATTGACCTAGCCAAGTTTATATCTTACTATTGTTATAATTACCAGATGAAGCTGCTTCTTCCACTAAGTCAAGGGAGAAAATGATTTACCTTTTCAAATGGAATAAGAAATTTATTTTTAGCTCAGGCATTTCTTGTGCAGTTATAATTTGCTTCAACACCAATACACTTCTACAAAATTGAGTAAGCTTGTCACAAAAGCAAGAAAACAGACAGAATAGGAAGCCTTTCTGCATAATGACTGGGTAAGGCAGTATTTTCACTTTAGAAGAACATAATTGAAATTACATCTCCAATTATTAAGTCTCTAGACATTTCAAATAATTTTTTCCTTTATTTTAATCCAAACACCTGATCTTTAACAGTAACAGTTCTCAGCCTGTGCGAATGGAAGTTCATGACTGTCTTTGAATTTCTGCCTTTTCAACCATACCATGCTGAAACAAAATGTGTTAGTATCCAGTGGTGCTCATTGCAGTGATAGATTTCAAACTTACTTGCTAGAGATTTTTAAAAATGTCTATCATTTTCCCCTGCCTTTTTCCTTCATCCTCTAGGATCTGCATGAACTGCAGCATCTTTACATCACTGACAATAACTTGGATCACATTCCATTGCCGCTCCCTGAAAGCCTCCAAGCTCTTCATCTTCAGGTAGGCTACAAAAGCAATGGGTCTATATATCATGTTCAAATAGTAAGTAAAACTGGAAAGGGTAACTATTGCCTTGTTTTGTTTCTTCTGTTTATCCAAAAGTATACTTACTTAACTAAACAAACCATTGGAAACATACAGTTAACTAGTGAATGCAGTATTTGAAAGAAGTAAAATTTAGCTCAGCTAAGTGTTAATTATTAGAATTTGTAATACAATATTTTCCAAACATAAAATTCTAGATTTATTGTTAGTACAGATTAAAGTTAGGTTCACGGCTATCAAGAGCAACATTAGTCTAAGAGACTTCAAAGACAGAAATCCCTCACACTGCTCATACAAATCTTCCAACAGGAATGTTTTTAGATACCCAAAGAAAGTTACTTTACATATTGGTTGTATCTATACCAGTGCATTTCATTCTCTTAATAAATGTCACTCCCAGTTGCTAATATTTTTTCAGCCAAACTTTTCCATTTGACTGTGTTGGAACATCCCATCCATCATCTTTCTGTATTACTATTATTTGTATTTGCTTTTACCTATACCTTTGTTTCTGACTTCCTGCTTTTAACCTTTTCCATCTCTGCTTCTTTCCCTTTATCTCCTCTTGTACCAGTGCCCAGTTCTGATGATCAGAAGATGTTTTTGTTTATTACATAATACAGCAAAAAGGCTTTGAATAAATGTCCTGGTGTACCGTACATTATTTGATGTCTATCTTTCAATAAATAAATCTATAGAAATATTCTGCCTGCTAGCTGACTATTTTTTTCACCTGCCCATGCCTGTAAATTAAATATTCAGTGCTATGTACTACAGACCAAAGCTAGCGAGCTGGACTTTTTCCACACCAATTTCTGACTAGCAAAGGAATGGAGAAGGAAAGAATTTTCAGACAGCCCTCATTTTAGGAGATGACCTTTTTAGTCTCAATTTCCAGACAATATTGTATTCTAGCAATTCATTGTTGAAAATGGTTCAATTCAAGAACAAAAGCTCAGTGAAGATAAGGTATATAAGAGGAATTTAAATCAAAGGAATAAAACCTAAAACATCCAATTTTCCCTGTATATATACAGATGTGGGTTAAGCTAATGTGAGAGGGCCTGGGGGAAAAAAATTTGTCACAGACCAAATTGCAGATTTGTGCCTTTGCAGGTTGAGGCATATCAAGCTGTCAGAATGATAATTATGGTTCTATCATTTTTGGACTGGCCTATGCTGGTTCCAGTTTGTGTCAATAAGGCTCTTCAATATGATCCCGGCAATGAAAATGCTCTATATTTCTACCAGGTCCCTCCTGCAAAGCCTGTCTCTGCTACATGGTTTGAGTTACTTAGTTTTGAAGCTTTGCACTGGCCAAGAAATTTTCCCCTTGCTTGGAAGATTTCTCTGTTGATGACTTGCAGCCACAATCTGGTCCCCTGGGTTGAAACAAGTATCTCTCTAGGCACTGAAAATACATCCATAAATTGTTCTTCAAAGAGTAAAAATTACTTTCAGGCAACTATTCTGATAGCCTTTTTTTTTTTTTTTTAGAACAACAACATTCAAGAGATGCATGAAGACACTTTCTGCAAAATGAAAGATTTTACTTATGTACGTAGGGCTCTTGAAGACATCAGACTGGATGGTAATCCCATCAACCTGAGCAAAACACCTTATGCATACATGTGTCTACCCCGTTTGCCAGTTGGTAACCTCATCTAAGCTTTGACAGAGCCAATACTGTCATACGCTGTAAGAATCTTTAAAGACAAATTATTAACTCACTGCTACACTAAGCAAGATGCATTTTTTCAAGTCTCATTAATTTGGGAAATATTTCTATTAATAATGAAATCGATACAAAGAATAATATGAAATGCTAAAAGACAACTCCATTATCTACCCAACTGTAAGTTGTATAGCAATATCAAGAAAATATTTTACTACAAAAACTGTACTGAAGGCAATAAAAGATCAGTGTAAATGCAAAATTTTATGCTGAATTATTCAGAGCTAAAGTATGAATTCTAAAGTTAAATAATTTTATATGTTAAAATCTAACTATAACATAGTAAATAAAGAAATAAAAATAAAATATATGTCCCCTTTTCATTTAATTAAGTATTTTTCTCTCAGAGACACATCCATTTTTCTACTTCTTTCCTTAAAGGTCCCTTCATTTTGGAAAAGTACTAGCAATATTCCAAAAACCATGTTTTCTTTAGCAAACAGAATCTTTCCTTGAATCAATAATGAAATACAGAGCCTAAACTTGTATCAGATTACCCCCAAAAAGTACATAAACTATTTCTTTATACCTTTGCAGTAATATTTGGTCTTTTTAATGTTGATGACACCCAAAGCTGTCTTCTGTGTCTTTGATAAACTTGCCTGCCAGTTTATCTGGCTAATAAAAATCTCATGTAAAATAGCCTATTTGAGGAATACTGAACTTTATTCTGCATAGGAAGTGGAAAAAACTCCCCTTGACATATTTACACAGTCACACAAAGTATTGCAGTTCAATATACTAAGGACCAGAATTCAGAGACCCAAGTCACAAATATCCTTGTGGAGCCATGGCTCAGTTTCCAGTTATTTGAAACAATTTCACTGAGCTTTTCTGCCTTACTGTTTATGAGCCTTACCCGTTAAAGATTAGGAAATTCCCTCCCTTTGGATAGTTTGAACAACTCTCCTCCTTTTGTGGGAGAGCTTTAATACATTTTTCTAGGGAGAAAGCCCCCAGGAAAGATCCACTAGATACAACACAGGTACTTGCTCATTCTGTTCTACAGTGACAAGCAGCAAATAACACCTGCACATCTTCAGTGATAAAGGTTTGATGAAAGACTTCAGTCAAAAAAATCCCAATAAAACATAACAAATCCTTCCACTTACACAAGTCGATATTTGTTTAATATCAAAGTTCCCTTTCATCTAACTGAACATACATGCTCATTTAAAGCATAAGTGCAGCTGACTTGCTAAATTTCTGTCGGGCCAGGCAACGGAAAGTCTGTTCACAGAGACCTCATTCTTCACCCTCACCGCCACTTTCTAGAAGAGAACACACCAGGAACATGAACAGCAGATTTGTATGCAACAACCTCAGACAGGCTAAAATCAGAGTTGAAGAAATACAGCRGGCTACAATGACTGTGCCTTTATGACCATACCTTTACCAATTTGGCAGCCTTACTTGAAATCTAGATAGGCAAAAAAACCCCAAACCAAACATAACAGCTGGACCCTTCACTTCTGTTCGAAATAATTTTTCTTTCTTTTCAGACACTTATACAGAACAAACTGTAGAACAACAGCTATCTTCATTTTAGCATTTCCTTCCAAAGACATGAGTTGCTCTTAGATACGTGTTGTTAGAGCTGCGACAATGTTTTTCTTCCACCCTCCAGTTCAGTTCTCTCTAACAGTAACTGAAAGGTCAGTGGTTTTAAAAAAACCCCTCCAAGCTACAGACTTCATTTCAGGTCTAAAATCTGAACCTACAGGACTGTGTTTAGTGGTCAAAGGGACGATATGCAATACATCCTTAAATACAGAGAATCTACAGTGCTTTATTCTGTAGCCATTTTGTCTCACCTTTAGGACTCAGTTTCCCTGTTCTGTCAATCTATATGTAAATAACCAGCTTTATATTGTTTTGTGAATCAAATGAAAAAGAATATTGAGGAGAAAAACCATTATTTGTTCTACTGGGCTGTTGTTTCTTTGAAATCTCTGTCTCTGTCAATGTGTTGCACTGATAGTGGATACTGCCTCTACAAGGTTATGATCTCTTAGGGTACATATGCATTGCTTTCTAAATACCAGCCAGAGCTTGCACCCACCATCACTTTCTGTGCATCTGCATTGCTTGGGCATATGCCTATGTTCAGACACAAGCTTTAGGCAGGCTTTGGGGCACACTTTGAAAAACAACCATGATTCTGTGTTGGGTTTAAATGTCTACACACTCATGTCCCCAATATACAGACAGGTTGAACATTGTTTAATCTACAGCCATTTAGCCTGCAATATTAACACATCTTTCGGAGCTCTCACAGATGTGGCCAGTGCCATGCAGACAAGCTTATTCCTGAAAGAGTCCTAATATTGCAGTGTAAATATTTCTCCAAAGACTTCCAAAGAGAACTAGTTAGTCAAGTTCACATGGCTAACATGGGTGCGGACACTGCCTTACACTCCAGTTCAAGTGAAGTGTTTTCCCAGTGCCTAGCAGGTAAGCAGAAGTTCTCAGAACTGGCTGTACCCATGCAGTTAACCCAACAGTATCACATAAATTAAGGAAACAGTCAGAAAACAACTGATCATGAGGAAACATTAAAAAAAAMCCCAAAAACACCACACTCTATTGCAACATTTTATGGTAATTTAATTAAGATGAATATTAAATGTCCCTACAGAACAGGGACATTTTCATACCCAGATGTGTTTCATTACCTATAAAATGTATGTATGAATGTAAACCTCCACCAGTTACTTCACACCCTGATTGTGAAGCTCTTTCCCCTTCAGCAAATGGAGGTGTAAGCAAAAGAATTCCTAGGTTTGAATGAATGACTTGCCTACCAAGGGTGAGAAAATGGATAAATAGCTTTCAAAGGGTCACAGAATATAATGCAATAGAGGGAACTGTGCTGCCAAAGAACTTCTGGGAACTGAGTAGGGGATGGAGCTGGGAGGAAGGAAGTGAGGTGAGTCAGGGACAGGATATGGAGTGACATGATGAAGCAAGAGAGGAAGAAAGCAAGGTTGAGAGCAGAGAGAGATTATTCTTGTTCTCTCCTGTCTTGCTGAAAGGCAGAGGGAGAGCAGCAAAATCCCAGAAGTCTCAGACTCTAGCTGCATTTATTTTTATGCTCAAGAGATTCTAGCCCTTCCTTTCCATTCACACCTCACCCCTCATGCCGTCACCAGCTCTTCATGTTACCAGTGGAGCACATGTGCTCTGGGAAAGATAAAAATCCAAGGGTTGAGGGGGAAGTGAGGGAGAGTGAGGGAGAGCACTAAAGCCCCTTTCACAGTTGCTGCAGTAGGTTGAATCAGCCCCTGAGCTCTTGGGCAGAGGTCAAGCACCATGCCACAGTGATGGATTTGCTGCCTATACCACATCTGTTTCAGGGAAGAAGCGTATCAGTCAGAGAGGGCAACCCTTGCTAATCGTGATGAGTATGGTGCACCCCAATTATACAAAGGAATGTGGGTGTTCAGATATCTGGCCCCCAAGCATATTCTATGGTGCGTACCTGCAATTTGAAGACTGTTTCACAAGTTACTCTCAGATCAAGGACAGTGAGGAAAGGGTATGTTGCAAAAAAAAGCAGAAATTTCTGTGGTAGATAAAAATCCACTATTGTACTCCAGAAGTCAAGAAATACTGAATGGAATATAATTTCTCTAAACTCTGCCTTGGAAGAAACCTCCAAAACCACAGACCAGAGCTCCATCCCTTTTATAGTGGCCAGCTGTACTAATCTAATGCAGGCAGACCTTCTCCAGTTGTGGAAATCTAGCCAGGGAGTTCACAGTTTCTGTGTATATATTTTTCTTTTCTGTGTGGTTTCTCTGAACTTCAGTCATTCCATGTTACAAATCAGACAAGAGTCTCATGGAAGTCAGCTGTGATGCTCAGGTGCAGATCTGCTTCTTGTGAACAGACCTCCTGAAGCTCGCCACCAAATTCCATTCTTCAGAGGTTTGGGAGAAGTGCTCAGCATGCAGAGTGCATGGGCTACCTGCTCTGCTACTTTTCTCTGCCTCAGCCTTAGCTTCTCGTCCTCCTTCCTCTGCAGTTCAGTATTCTGCAACAGCACTGCCAAACATAAAGTCTAAGCCTGTGTTTGTCTTTCAAGCAGTCTTGCAACTTCCCCATTCAAGTACACGTCAAGCGTATGCCTGTGTTAGGGAAAAGAAACATTCTGACTTCTGCAACAGTGAATGCGTGATACAGGCAAAAAGTCAATGTGAAATTTCACCAAAAGAAGTAGTTGTACCAAAACTGCACCAAAGGAGAAGCAGACAAAAACTCCTACAATGTGTGCTTTGGTCAGAAATGTCATGCCTGGCATACACCAGAAATGAAAAGAGCGCTGGAGGTGCAGAAACTAGACAACTCTATTCTTACCGACTTCTGTTTCCAATGACTGTGAAGACTCCTAGGGAATATTACCAAGGCCATAAGCAGTAGTGTAGYTGTCATTTTCCACTGACTTTTGTGAGAGTGCCTTTAGAAATTTTCTACTCAAGTTCACACTACTTTCACAAAGTGAATGTGCATGAACCTGATTGATTTTAGCAAAAGATAGATAAAACCAGAACAACTAAGAGCCTTGAAAAAAAAGTGTAATGGAAAAAACTAAGCATTAGAGACTGTGCCCAGTCCTGTGCCCATACTATAAGTCTCTGCTTCCTAGGGAAAACAAACAAACAAACAAAACCATTAATAAGGACAATATTCTGGTGCAAGTTCACAAGGCCAAGCACACTCACTACATTAACAATTTTATTCATTATACATATAGAGTATCAGTTGTGATCCCTTTTATATTGTGAGTGGATGTTAATGCGAAAATAGTAATCTCTTCTGTTCTCTGCCGCTGGGTCTACTGCCTTTCACCATTCATATTATTGACATCTGCAAGAAGAGTATCCTTACTCTTATTTGGTTGCATTTAA
This sequence comes from Phoebastria nigripes, assembly GCA_035582835.1. NCBI lineage: Eukaryota > Metazoa > Chordata > Aves > Procellariiformes > Diomedeidae > Phoebastria > Phoebastria nigripes. The sequence goes on along the minus strand of JAYKAV010000367.1, from coordinate 632,434 downwards.
AAATGATGTTTGCATGAGTTTCTGTCATTATTTCAGGAGCGATGTATATGAGATATGGGGTTCTCATTTATTAAAAAGAAGGGAGGCTAACCCAAATTTCAGGCAATAAAATAGAAAACTCATAGTAGGTAAAAGGGTGTGTGCTCAGGTGGGTGGGTTTGAAAAAGTAAGGAAGCAAGAAGGACACAATAAAGGGAGAGAATCTTATTTCTCTGAAGTTGAAAATGCAAACTCTTCTCTAGGCAACTGAATCAGGCAGAATTTTTAGGGGCAAACTCAGACCTACACCACCCTAACATCAAATAATTGCTTCAAAATTAATTCATGGGATACAAAGGGGTACATTTTCAACACAGGAAGACAGGTGTACTGCTTTGATTTAAATTCTCTGCCCTCCAGACTGAAAAGCATATACATCCTTTGCATGCAGAGTCTAAGTACCTGAGTGACAAAGAAAAGGTGTTAGATTGCAGATAGTTCTCTTTGCCAAATACTCAATATTGGGGCAAGAATCTGGAAAGTCTATTAAGAATAAAGAACTGAATAAAAAATAAATTAATTTAAAAAACAAAACCAAACAAATGGTAATTCCCAGCTTTTCTGTAGCCAAGCCCTATTTGAGGAAATTGGCTGTGCTTCACTGAATTCAGTTCCTTATCTCTCTCCCTTGATCCTTTGTGCACTATTCTACTCTTATAACACAGAATTTGGGTGCCTGCAGAAAACATTTGCAATGTTTGACTTGCTGGCTCCAGAGTGGGACACCAAGTGAGTTGTCTGATGCCCTCCACGCTGCAGGACCTTAGTGCCATGGAACACAACCAAAACAGGTGCAGCTCCCGCCAGTTGGTTACTAYGACACAGCGAGTGTGGCATCAAGTCTTCAGACTTGCCTCATTCTGTTTTCCAGGTTGTAGGATGGTATTTCCACTTATTCTGAATCCACAGTCTGAAAACGTATGTTCTGCTCTGAATTCCTTAATTGACCAGGCCTTACACTACCCTCATAGCATGAGAGAATTATCAGAGGTAATACAGTTGATGCTTTTCCCAATTCAGAAAATAGTTCAGAAGTTAGCACTAATAATGCCAAGGTTACGTGTCTGAGTCATGTATGGGCCAATCTGCTGCTGTTTTCCACCACTCCTGTCTGGACATGTAGCAGTCCTGGAAGTGGAGAGAGCCCTGTCTCTTCAGGGGTAATTTCTGCAAGTCCCGCTCTGCTAGGAAGTCCATGCTCTTAGAAAAGCTCTGTTAGTGAATCACAAAAGTAAAACCAGCGCTGGTTTTAGAAGAAAAAGATTGCTGTTACAGTTTAGAGACAGTTCAGTGCAGCAGTTGTGTGTTTGACATCTTTTGAGAATGTCTGCTGGGACTGTCACAGGAGGAATGAGTAACTTGTAAATCATGTCTTGGCCTGGGGGACTGAACTGTGCTGGGAGGACATCAGATGTCTGAAATAGCGTAGCTATGTTACCCTTGTGCTCCTCTCAGTAAATCCTGCTAACCTAGGCTTTTTGCAGAGGTGTAGCTATTTCTGCTGCTAGCTTCTGGAGCCGGGAGGATACAGGGTTGTCTCAGTAGCACAATCCATTGATCAGTGCAAATGTGCTCTCAGCCACAGGACCAATCTGACTCAGCTTGGGAGACCCATGAGAATCTCAACCGTTCAACACTGTGCAATTACTTTAGGTTACAGGGAGTTGATGTTAAACGACTAGTTTCTATCAAAGACCTCATCCGAAAGGAAATCCATGCAGACACATTCTGCAGAAAGGCTGAAGCTGTCAGTGTTCAACAAGAAGGTAAGTAATGACATCAAATCCAATCTAACTGATCATTGTATTAAACTACTTTTACATGTCTAAAAGACTTTTCCTTGGCATATTGAAGATGAACCCACAATGCAGTTTGGAAAAAGTTGTATTTGCTTAGTCAATATGTCTCTCCAGCAAGCACATTTGATACCTCACTCAAAATTGATCACAGATATGGGAGCATTATTAGCTGAATGGGCTGCTAAAGAAATCTTTCTTTTGATTTGGGAAGATCCCCGAAGTGCTACAATCTGACCAGGAGGTAAAGAATGACTACAGAACCTCTTATAGTTAACGTGATAACCCAGAGAAAGCTTTCCAAAAAGTCACTATGGTTAATGACATCACCAGACCGCCACTTTATACATTGAGTTTGAGATCACAAACTGTGTCTGGARTAACAGTTAGGGCCACCTTGATTAAACAAAGACTATGAACCTTCCTCTTTTTTCTTTTTTTTCKTTTCTTTTTTTCATTCCTCTGTGGAGCTGAGCTCGGTAACTGTCAAGATTCATAAGCAAAAACTGTAGCTATGTCTAAAAAAAAAGGCGTAAGAGAGGTTTTGTTTTACTGATGTGCGTCATCAGTTAATCATTTCATGGACTACTACTGCCATCGTGTGTTGATAAATAGTAACACTGATATCATATCAAAGCCTAACATTAAGGGTAGATGTGACTGACTTTATGTTTGGTAAGCTTAGTCCTGTGCACATTTTTTTCCTTTCATCTTTAATGAAAGCTGAAGGAATTGGAAACTCTTTCAAGAGAAAAACAAAGGAACATTGTGTGGATTTGGGTTTTTTTGTTTTGTTTTGTTTTGTTTTTTAAATCAGCCTAGAAAATAAAAAAAAGGAAAAAAATCCTTTTTGTATGGAATATTGCAAACAAATATTTTATATTTTAAAAAATATTCTAATATTTTTCTTATTTTGTATTTAAATAAATAGACTAGAAATGCCATCAGAACAATTTATGTCTCAGGACATAATACTATACAGATGCTYTAATCATCAAGTATGAAAATTCAGAGTCCTTGATGACATATCTCAGCAAAAGATGGACACARATTCTGGTCTAAATGTGCATTTGCATCACTTACTACAAAACCATAAGCCTGATCTGACAGTATCAGTGGATGGAGAAGGGGGCTAAAACAATAAATCCGCACTTCTTCCTAGCTACACAAGCTTTGTGAACTTCCATAGAGACAAACACAGCCACAAAAAACCCCACCCTTATTTTTGTGTGGTGAGAATGAGGACACACCACCTGTTTTTCAATAAATAAGTGTATTGTATAACACCTGTCTTCAACCTAGCTGTCTTTTATAAAGCTTTTTCTCTCACCATAGCAGACAAATATATTTATTTATTTATTTATTTATTTATTCTGTACTCCAGGAAGCCAACAAAAGAGATGCTACGAATAGCACCTGGTGTGATGTAAATATAGTATGTATAGAAAATGAATCTTGAGATAGGCCTGCTACCCATCTTGCTACCTTTCACAATAAAAGGACAGGAATTAATTTCAACAGGTGATGTAAAGGACTGAATGCAGGATTTTGAATCAGGAGAGCGAGAAAGGCTTTTTGSCGGTGCTGACTTTCTGTGAGAGCTTGTGAAAGTTACTTAGTCCCTCCACATCTTTCTCTGCCACATGGCCAGAATAACATTCACTCACTTTTACAAGGTGCTTTGAGTYAAGCAAAAATCAGGACTGACTAACATTAAAGCTAGACCTGGTCTGGGGCCTGGGCTTATGCAGGAGGGRGGCGCAGATGTGCCCCTGCTGACCGAGGCTGAGGTCACAAAGGCTGGTGTCCTTGTCACAGCCATCACCCCCCTGTCACAAACATGCCCCGCTGGTTCCACCAGGTGGGGTGGCAAGGCAGTCTGTCACTTTGCCCCCAGGCCACCCCAGGCAAACACCCTCCACCAGACCGCAGCGTGTCAGCATGGGGCGGGCAAGCTACAAGGCTCCCTCCCAGACCTCCCAGGCCTCCCAGCTAAACATCCCCCATGGGGACAGGGATGCTGCCCTTGCTGTAGAGCCAGACCCCAGCAGGACAGGAGACCACCCCCGGCACAACCCACCCAGCCATGCCACACCACCGGCTGCAGTCAATCCTGGGCAGCACGAGGAGGCACGGCAAGGTGAGGGCAGTGGCAACAGGCAAGGGCAGCAGCAGCAGGGGCAGGCAGACAACATGCGCCGCTTGCTCCAGTGGCACAACAGGGCTGGCAGGGGCAGAAGACGACAGCAGCGAYGGCAGCACAGGGGAAAACGGTATTTTAACAGAGATGACGAGCTAGGGCAACAGGAGAGAGAGAAAGACCTCGTGGAGCAGGACCCCTGTGTATTTTCCTCCAGTGGCTGCGGGAGGCAGGGTGGCCACCGCAGGTCTCCTGTGCACCGACCACAGCGTGAGCAGCCTGGGGAGGCATGCTGGCAGGGTCACATCTGGAGGAGGAATCAGCAACAATGCACTGAGCTCCTCCACCAAGACCAGGCAGGTGGGCAGAGCAGCGATGGCCAAGAGGAAGGGCTGTTCTGGAACGTGAAGAAGCACTGCTGGGTCACGACCTTACACATGCTGGCGGTGACGCTGCGAGAGGCAAGCGTGTGCCTCCGCCCCATGAACATGGCAGGGTACTGCCTGCCAGGGATGTGCGCGCCCCACAACACCAGCCAGTACATCATGGACCAGCATGAGTACACGTGGAGAAACGAAGAGGAAGCGGCAGCGGCAATGTACGGAGGAAGCAGTAAGTACAGCACTGCGGCTAAGGACTTCCCTCTCATGGTCCCTCTCCCTTCCATGGCCCAGGAGGATGAAGGCACATCTACAGAATAGGAAGAGGAGGAGAGCACACAGCCTGCCCGCCAAGACTAGAAGTGCCAAGATGATATCTACTGTGAAACCTAAAGTGGAGTGACAGCACAAGGAAAGCATCTGACTTGAAAAATCATGAGCTATTAAGAGCAGGCAAACTCTTGACATTCAGCTCCCTAAATAAATATATATCTGCACTTCTAACCCTGCTGCCTACTGCCTAGTGATTCACATGCATACACTGAGATAGGGCTGGCAGAATAAGAACCAGAAGAACAAAAAGGTTAGCATTGCATATGCCAAAGTGGTCAAAACTGCAACCCCAGAGATTTATCTTTTAGAGACCCTGTGTTCCCCTCGGGTACGTAAGTCTCATTCAGGAAGGCTTTTAAGTACATTACTATGTTCTACTGAAAACAGAAGGCCCTACTAGATGATTGAAATGAAAAAACCCCAACATATATTTAAGCATACATTAGAATGGAGGCATTTTTTGGACATTAGAAAAAAGAAAGAGTATTTGTTAGATAAATATACTTTTTGATATAAACAGACACTAAAACCTGCTTATCTGTGGCTAAAGTATTTGCATATATACATGTATACATTGTATAATATAAGCAAAGTCATGCAGCTCCAAAATAGGAGAAAAAGAACAAAAAAATCACATTTGGGGCACAGCAGCCCAGTTACAGGCCATGCACCTTGACTTGCCACAAATGCTCATGTCATTTTCCTTTTACCAAAGGTCAAGAAGAGAAAGAGGCTTGGTGATATGCCCTAGCTTCACTTTTTAAGGTAACTGAAACTATAGCCATAGGAACCATCACAAATATACTAGTATTTCCATCTCAAGGTGAAAGAATCATATATATCTACTAGCCATCATAAGAGAAAAGCAGTAGTCAAAAACTCTTGGCTTAAAAGGCTGCTTAAGAGAGAATGATGCTGATGTGGGCTAGGGATTTAAAAGAGGGAGAAGGAAAAATGGAGTTAGTGGGAAAGGCTGTGTCTCTGAACTTTATATTTGTGGACAGACAAAGATAGATAAGGTGACATAAGCCTTTTCTAACTTTTATCTAAGTTGAGACAAGGTCTAAAACTCAGCTAGTTATAGAAGTATTCAATTTTTCATGTTTCTAGTGAAACAAGCCACTAAAAACCAAAAAGAGAGATAAAATCAATATTAAATACAATTTTTCTGTAGATGTCAATATTCTTTCTGTGTAAAACAACTATGTATAAGTATATAGTTGTATATATAAATATACATATTTAAATTTATTGAATACCTTATGTAGTATTAAGTGGCCATGTAGATCTGTGGATCTATTTTTTCCCTTTGGGTTCTTTTCTCCAACTAATTGTTTAAAAATCCAAAATGCTTTTACTGAAGTTCACCTTTAAATCTCATAATGCTTTAATACCTTTTGTTCTTCCTCCGTTGCATTCTGCTTCACTGCTAGTTAACAGAAACCCTCTCAAAAAGTTAGCCCTTGAACATTTATCAGTATGCAAATCTCTTATTTGGCAGAAATCCTCATTTTTAGCTCCCATATCTTGACATATCCCATGAGATGGTATCATGGACTGTAATGGGATAGGGTGGTGTAGAGAGAGAGGCAGTAAAGCCAGAAGGAAAGGTTTGATATGCCATAAACTAACTAGCAGAAACTGCTACTTCATATTAGACTTCTCAAACCCTTACTTAATTGAAAACGATGTTACTAAATTTATTCCTAAATCAGTGTAATTTTCAGTCTTTTTAGTGCCTGTAAGAATGACTTGAAACTTTGCTAATCATGAAGAAAACAGTTTGAATAAGTGTAAGGTATATAGCCTCATTACGGTATCCCCTTTTGGTATATTTCTGCCTTTGAAAGGCAATAAAAGCTTGATAAACCCTTTAGGCTTATCAAAAGGGATCTAGATAGATTGGAGCATTGGGCAATCATTGATGACATGAAATTTAACAAGTCCAAGTGCTGGATTCTGCACCTGTGATGGAGTAATGCCAGGCACAAGTATAAACTGGGAGAGGAGTGGCTGGAGAGCAGCCCTGCAGCAAGGGATCTGGGGGTGCTGGTCGGCAGCAGGCTCAGTACGGGTCAGCAGCGTGCCCTGGCAGCCAAGAGGGCAACCCGAATCCTGGGGTGCATCAAACACAGCATAACCAGCTGGTCAAGAGAGGCGATTGTCCCGCTGTATTCAGCATTGGTGCGGCCTCACCTGGAGTACTGTGTGCAGTCCTGGGCCCCACAATTTAAGAAGGATGTGAAGGTCCTCGAATGTGTCCAGAGGAGGGCAACAAAGCTGGTGACAGGGCTGGAAGGCATGTCCTATGAGGAGCGGCTGAGGACTCTGAGCTTGTCTAATTTGGAGAAGAGGAGGCTGAGGGATGACCTCATGGCTCTCCACAGCTTCCTGAGGAGGGGACGTGGAGAGGGAGGTGCTGATCTCTTCTCCCTGGTATCCAGTGACAGGATGCGTGGGAATGGTTCAAAGCTGCGCCAGGGGAGGTTCAGAGTGGACATCAGGAAGCATTTCTTTACCGAGAGGGTGGTCAAACACTGGAACAGGCTTCCTAGAGAGGTGGTCGATGCCCCAAGCCTGTCAGTGTTTAAAAGGCATTTGGACAATGCCCTTAACAACATGCTTTAACTTTTGGTCAGCCCTGAAGTGGTCAGGCAGTTGTACTAGATGATCGTTGTAGGTCCCTTCCAACTGAAAATATTAAATTCTATTCTGTTCTATTCTATTCTATCCTATTCTATTTTATTCTGCTCTATTCTACTCTATTCTATTCAAGGTTGGAAGGTTAAAAGAAGTGGTGTGTCACAAGACCAGAAAAGAGAGTTTCCCCAAAAGCACTTCAAATTTAGTTCTCAAGTATTTCACATTCTCATTCAGAATGTTTCTATTCAAATCTTCTTAATTGTTTTTAAATTATAAGATAAAGATAAAAATCTTTCTTTTCCTTTATGGATAAGGAGAGATTTGTCCGCGTTATTTTTCTTTTTTTAAAGATCTTCCCTATCAAGATGATTTATAAGACTGCCTGAGATTAGAAGAGGAAAATGTTTTTCTTCTTTCTCCCTCTTAATTAACTTTTAGTTGTATGTAAGAGTGAATCTGTCCGGAGAAATACTTTGACAAAATTACAAATTACGTGATGCTAGCGATCACTCAAAAATTGACATTTTGGTCAAACTGAGTATTCTATTAACCCAATCTGTAGTGTATTCTCGGGGTATTTATTTTGATACAAATTTCAGTTCCAATGTGCTGAAAAATATTTGGTTTATAAAAAATGACAGAAGAAAACTGTTCATTCTGGCAATAGAAAAGAGAAATTCATAGATTTTGGTCTGTAAGAAGGTATAGCTGATATGAAGTTTAGAGTAAGTGTATTAGCTACAGGTTTCTGCTAAAATGAGTAGTCATGCAGCACAATGCTGATTTCATTACTTCTTCTATCTTCACTGACTTCATTTTGAAAATTAACAGGAAGTTAACAGTTCATACTTCCATGTTCTATACTGGGTGTTTTTGTATGTTTGTTTGGGTTTTTAATTGTTTTTCTACTTTCACAGACCAGTAGTATTACACGATCACAGTTTAGCAAACAGTTCATAATGCTACCATAGAACAGTGGAATTGATATTTCAAGCAATATGAATTATTATTCAAAATTCAGAAAAAAATAAATTTGGGCTTCTTTACTTAATAGTTCTTTGGTCATTGAAATAACAGTGCCCTGTGAAGCTGGAATTACTTATTCCTTTTCTCTGTTTTGTTATTGTACTAGAAAAGATGAGAATGCAATACACCACAGTTAGTACAAAATATTTCTAATTTTGCTACACAATTGAACTAGTTTGAATTTATTACAGCATATTTTCTCCATTCACAATCTACAAGTTGTGCATCATCTTCTTGACTTCAATGATGGACAATTGACACTGTATTGCTCAGGTGTTGCCATGCAGGAGACTGTTTTAAAAGATCCTGAATATGAGCTCAGTTATAAAGTTGAAATGCCTTTCTTCAGAACTACTTCTACCATTATTTATATAAAAAAATTAATCTTTCAGAAGTGCTTGTAATCTGGCAATAAACTTTTTAAAGCCTAAGTTTTGAATATCTGATTGTTTCATCTATTTCATCTGCTTTTGTGATAAAATTGGAAAAAGCAACTCTGTGGTACTGCTCAATAATATAGCAGAGCATGGTTTAGGTATTGAATTTCTGTCTAAAATGCTTCTAGGGAAAAAAAAGCTTATTGCATTTTTAACAGTTTCATCTTCTGACAAAAGAAACTACAGTTGTTAGATGAGTGCTGTCCGTGAATACCATTTTATCTCAAGAGCACAAGGAAAATTTTGGTTTTTAATTTACTGGTGTGGGTAGAAGAAAGAAAAAAAGTTAGAAAGTGGAAGATGTTCTTACAACAGTAGAGAGCCTGGGCAAATTCTGCTAAAGGGATTATCTATAATAGTATCCCAAGAGCGTATGAGCCAGACACAGGGAACTCACAGTGAAAAATGGTAGCCGAGAGAAAATATCAGCTTCTTCATTTTTCCTTTTTTTTTTTTTAAATGTGGGCTAATACAGCAAAATAGTTTGCTCTAAAGTGCTCTCGCAGGTAAGAGACTGAAGCAACACTAACTTTATGGCAACATTTTGAATTGATTTTTTTTATCAAACTACATTTTATATTTAAGTTCTCCAGACAACCAGTATCTAATAATTTCAAGCTGATGTGTAAATACTTTCAAATATGTGGCACATCCACAGAATGAGAATGTGAATTATTTATGTATAAGGATAACATTTCTTAAGCCTCCCAAATAACATTTCTTAATGCATCCCAAAATACACACTTCCTAAAACATGAATTTATTGTGAACTGTGTCTGAATAAGTATTTCTAATGACATCTGAAGGTACATAAAGATCAGCTTGGCATTGACATTTACATTAAAAAGCTCATTACATAAAAATCTAAATCACTAATATTTTTACTGTACATAATTAAATATACACTCAATTTGGTAAATGAGGCCAACAGGGTATTGCTATGAATGCTGTTAACGGCACTCCACAGACCTGCCAATATCTCTTTATTGTACATTAATAAAGCAGCAAGGCTATTTTTACTATTTCTTATTTCCTGATAGTGGTGCTGGAAAACAAAGTCCTCTTCTTCATTTACTGAACATGACATTGACAGAACTAGTTATGACCTTCTACCCCTTCTCCCTGGGCATGTATCATACAAGCAGCACAGCAAGGTGGCCTCTTTCTTTCCATGGTCTCATGTGCCAGAGACAAGAGATCAGACTGATCAGTGTTCATTTTAGGTATTACAAGCAAACAGTGACCAAAAATAAGCGAAGAACAACCTTGCAGCCACTAGTTTAGCATATTGCCTTGAGAGATATCTGGATTTCTATCTGTGCTCCAGTGTGCCATTTATGGTACTACACAGTTGTAAACAGTCAAGAGAATGGATTAAGGTCACACTGAAGAATGGACACTCAGGTCTCCTGAATCCTAAGTAAGTATTGAAATCACTGAGCTATTAAATGGTGAGGGAACAGTATCATCCCCACCTTCAGAAACTTTGAGAATCTCTTCTTTGAATCTTTGTAGTGTAACCATGTTAGAAATTGAGCGCACACTGTCTCTAGGACAGTGTTGGTAACGGAGATATTCATATGAAATAGCTATGACCACATAGGTTATTGGCAGGTTCAGAGCGATAGTTAGCTAACTCTTGAGTAAGGCTACTACATCACCAGGGATAATTCAGCTAAGCACCGGGATAATTCAGCTAAGCACCACGTCTCCTTCACAGACAGTTTATCCTACAGCTCTGATGTCACAGCGACTCCTGAAGTCTTGTTGCTGCTGTTGACCTGATCTCTTGAATACCTGACTGTGACAAGTGAATGACTCTATGTTGGGTGTGAGGATGGGCGCCTGAAGGACCCTTCAGGTGCCTTTAGAAAACTGCTAAAGAAAATGGAACAGGACTACTGAGAGAGCCTTTTAAAGAGAAGGTCTGGGATGCACCCATCCTTATTCCACTTTCATGTTCCTCTGATACAAAAAAGCTGTTGAAAGTCAGACTAAGCTAGGACTGGAGACACGGATATAACGGAGAGAGTCCAGTGAAGGGCCAGGAAGATGGTTAAGGGATTGGAGCATCTGACGTATGACAAGTTGCTGAGAGAGCTGGGACTGCTCTGCTTGGAGAAGAGAAGGCTGAGGGGGATCTTATGAACGTGTATAAATGTCTAATGAAGGCAGTAAAGAAGACAGAGTCAGACTTTTCTCAGTGATGCCCAGTGAACGGACAAGAAGCAATGGGCACAAATCAAAATACAAGCAATTCCATTTAAATATGAGAAATACTGACCACCTCAGTGAGGGTGGTCAAACACTGAGACGGATTGCCCAGAGAGGCTGTGGAGTCTGCATCTCTGGATCTTCAATACCTGACCAGGCACAGGCCTAGGCAACTTGCTCTAGCAGACCTTGTTCTGAGCAGGAGGGTTTGACTCTGCAGTCTCCAAAGGGACCTCCCAACATCAGCCATTGTGTGATTCTGTAAGCACTTTACCTTGGCTGTGTTTTTCTCCTTTGGCAACACAAAGTAGTTGTTAATCACGACTGTAATAAACCAGCAATTCTACTGAAAACACAGCTCCACACCATTAATGATTGCATAATAGTGCTCCTTTGCATTTACCTTCCTAGTGATCATGAATGAACTTTTTGAAAAGCAATAAAATTCCTGCAGGAATTATAGTTTTAATGGGAGGTGTGGCTTAGAATATACATCCGAAATGTAAACATTAAACAGTACTTGTAATTGTTTCCAAATTAAGCCACATAAATTTAAGAAATTGCAGGGTTAAGGATATGCTTAAAAGAAATCCAAACAATGTAATAAAAATTTTTTTGCAAATGAGACATCCACATGATTCATGTTCTATTATGTATTGATATCATTACAAAAATACAAAAATGTAACATTCTTCAAAATCCATGAAATCTAATCTGAGACTGCAAAGCACTGGACTGATTATTCCACGCTGACTGCTGTTATTGCTACACCAGAAGAGAGATTTGGGTACCTTGCTTTGACAGATGTTTAGGACATGAATATACAGTATTTGAAAATGATATAGTTGTTTACAAAGACTGCAATTAAATTACTTTCTAATCCCAGCCTTCCCCATCCAGGAACTCTTCATTCATGGTAAGCACTTTCTCTAAAGCCAGCTCTCTCCCAGTCTCCCATTTCTTATTTAGGCCCCTTCCTCAGTCTTCTCCTCTAATATTTCCAGACTGAGCAGCTGAAAGTTTTCCCTGTTCCCACCTCACTCCCACCATAAGCCTTCATCTACACTAAAAAACTAAAATGCTTAAGGGACTGTTGTGCAGCTCTTCATACCGTTAACATGGAGTCTGGCATCATTTTGGCCTGAATGAACTAGTGCTCTTCCAGGCAATACCTGGAGTTAGTTAGCATGGGCTGGAAACCACTCAAAGCCAGCAGTCTGGATGTGGCCATCACATCTTGGGTGGGAAGGGATTTGAAGTATGTAGAAATAAGCTATGCTGTGTCAGTTGGTTTCAAGGCCAGAGAAGCCCGTTTTATCTAATAATATAGATGCAGCTTCAGAGTCTTTGTTCCAATCTGTATATCCTTCCTTTCCTTGTTCGATCCATCTTTTCTACCCTCTAGGTTCAAATTAAATATTTTCAACTTCTGCATTGCCTGGTAGAAGCACAAGGTCATACAGAACAGAAGCAAGCTTCCTACTCTGAGTTTAGATCCCAGCCCCAACTCAGCCTGCAATAGATCAGAGCTGCCCAAACCCTTTTGAACCCCTTCCAACCCCACGCTGGAATACCTGCTGGTATGTGTGTGCCCGTGTGGATAGCATGTGTGTGCTCAGAGCAGGTGGAGTCCTCAGACAGTCAAACTGCAAAACCTTCGCAAGTCTCCTATAGTCATAACTAAACTGCACTTTCTTTACAGATTCATAAATGGAAGAAAAACAAGTGATTTTTTTTTTCATGCACAACAGAAGAGGTATGCCCTAAAACAAAAGCCATTCTTCAGTTCAACATTGAGTTGCTGCTCTAAAGTACAGGAGGTTGAAAAAGATGGACCCTAAAGATTTTTAACAGGGACATGACACCTTTTCATACTCTTGTTCTCAGAAACAGCTAAACAAATTTGGTTAAAAGTTTCCCAAAAGTTAAACTGAAGAAGACATCCAACATGGAAAATTTCAGTCCCATGCTTAATTTGGCAAAGTTACAAACACCTGAAGACAGGGTATTATAATGAGAATTACCATTGATAATAGGCAGTGCTTAAAATTACAAACTAGTGAACTACCAACAAAAACTGAACACATGTGAAGTAATTGTTCCCCCATGAAATTGCACCTGAATAAAAACATATTCTGAAGAACACAACAGTATACCAGATGGAATAAATAAGCTTTGGTCTGCGCCAAAGTTTTCATACCTAAACCTGAGATGGGAATCATCCCAGCTAACTTTAGACATCTGCAATGCCAGTTGTCCCCTACAGGGCTTTAAGAACAYGGTCCAGACAGAAAAGGAAAGAAAAATGAGCTTCAGCCCTGCAAGTGCACGGTACATTCTCTAGGTCACACTGAGCTCAGCTCCATGCCTCATCCACAGCATGGCTAGTTTTAGCCCTGAGAGCAAAAGGTGATCTCTGAGGCATTACGCAGTTCAAATTGGTGCAGCATTTTCGCAGACTAATGCATGCATTATGGAGATATTAGCAGGATACAGTATTTACGTACCCACTACTTAAGATGCCAATGGAAAATTTTGGTCATCTAGGTAAGAACAAGCAGTACAGACCCATGAGTTACGACGTTTTCAGTTAGAGGACTGGCCAGGTTGTGATACTTAGCTATGACAAATTTGAGATCCCAGTACTAAGATGGGATCAAAACAGTGGCTTAAATTATCTACTTATCTTTTAAAATCTTTTTGAATGTGAAAAATCTGGATGGAAATCCTTAAGTAATTATGGATTCTTTTTCTACAGATGAACAAAAATTCTCCTTGCCAGCCCCCTACATTTTGCCATTGCTTTCCGGAAAGAGTTGTGCCCGATTCCCAGGCAACGGGCTGGCGAGCCGGGGCTGCTGCTGAGCGGCAGCGGCGGCGGCTCCGTCCCGCTCCCCGCCGGCGGCGCTGCGCGCACGGGGACGCCGCGCCGGGAGCGGGGCGGGGGGGGCGGCCGCCGGCAGGGAGGCGGAGGCAGCGCTGGGAAGGAGATTGCTCCTGCTCATTCTCCAGCTGTGGCAACACCGCCTCTCCCTGCCTCTCCCTTACAGCTCGGCTGCGGGTCTTTTCCAGCAGCGGCACGATTCCAGTGCATTCAGAAAGCTGCAAAATAGGGGAGTTGAGGCATTTCAGCGTTCTTAGTTTAACAGGTATTTGTCACAAAGAAAGTGGCAGGCCTTTTGCAGAAAAAGGTTTTATTTTTGATTGTAGCTTTTTGTCAGATCCAAGCTTTCATTCCTTGCACTGAAACCCTTCTCTGTTCAGCAGAGCTTTTTGCACCAAGTGACAGTAATCGGAAAGGACCAGATCACAACTTCAAGATATCCTTTCGGTTTCCCTAACAAATGACACCTGGGCACTAAGGCACTACATTATTTGGGCATCAGAGGGACAGCCCTCTTAGGACAAGTCCTGAATAGTTTAATAGCCTTAGTAGTTTGATACGTAAGAGACAAAATAGTTCAGGAAAGCATTAATAATGTGCCCACAGCCATGTAAAACCCGAGTTTTCATCTCCACTCCAGTCCTGGCATGCTGAACACTGATAAGTGAGTTACCAAACTACTTTGAACTTTGATTTTTCTACGGGTAAAATAGTGATCTYTTACTTGATATTACTAGATATGTCAGTGTGTTTAATCCATTCATAAACTGTTTAGAAAGTTCTGGATGCACGCTGCAAAAGAAATACAAGCGTCTGTATATCTTGGGGTCATCCCAGCTCTTATTTGGGGTGGGGAGTATTTTTAACTGTTACTAAGAAGCAAAAACTGAAAAACAGGAGAAAAGCTCGTTTCAGCCCCAGAAGATTGAGGGTTGGGAGTGGGAGGAGAAAAATCTTAAGCCAGTAAAAATTCCTGGGAAGTGAAAAGCATCAACCCCCTGAATCTTGCTGCTGGTGGGAGTAGTAGATGTAGCTTTCCATCTGCTCAGCTCTAGTATGCAGAGCTAGTCAGAGAGTCCAACAGAGCATTTTCCTGCTYGAAAACACAGTTTGTCAAAATTGAAACATAGCTCAGGGTCACACTCACAAACTGTCATTGTTTAAAAAATAACAATGGTGACAGAGGGGAGATTCTGCTAAAAGCAAAAGGGAACATATTTTGGTTTTGTTTCCAAATAATTTTTCATTTCTGTTAGCATGAGTTTGGGGAAACTAAATTATCTATACATGATAAGACCAGGATCAAGTTACATCATACATCCCAAAAGACTGCTCAAAATGACCATTATATTCCACTGCCATGTGTTCTGGATATATCACAAAGAGTGCATAAAAACTGCTTTAGAAATATTTTAGACTTAAAAAAAAAATCCACACACTGATTTTTTAATGTCATTGCCTCTATAGAATAGAGCTTGGGAGCACAAACCCATCCTGATTATGAAGTACAGTGATGATTTTATGTCCATAGGCTGAAAAAAACCATAGAGATATATTTATAGAGGTGCCTATAGTTGATGCAACATGCCACTGAATTTGGCACACTGTTCTGTTACCATTCTAGGGCTGAATCTTCTCCCTTTTAGGCTCAGCAAAATACAGGCTAGGGATGTCTCTGCTCTTAAATGTAGAAGAAAACCTACTTATAATCAATTGTCTGAGAAGACAGAGGCATATTGAAATATAACAGTAAGTTTCAGAAAAAGGGGGCACTTGGCCAGAAAACTCTGAGGTTACGGAAGATTCATTAGGACTTCATGCACTAGCAGAGTAAAAAAAACCTATCTGTTCTCCTCAGAAGTCTTTCTCTTCATAATTTTGCTTCCTTTGTAGGTAATCAAGCTCATGCAGACTTTTTAAAGGCTAGCAAATTCTCCAGTTTGCTGTAGATTTTCAGCAGAATGGAAGGTGCAACATAATTATTCTCCTCCTACTATTCCAATTACTCCACTGGGAGGCCCTCTAACTGCCTGGGGAACTAAACTGCCTGACTATTTATATTTTATCTTCTCTTCCTGCCCCCACTGCCCAGCCCATGATAGCAGGTAGCGAAGTAGTTTGTTAGATAAATTACAATAACCCAAAACACATAAAACTTAATTCTCAGGCTGTATTAATAAGGATGTCATTTAAATCAGTGGAACTCTATCACTTCATACAAGATATACATCTCATCCATGTTATTTAAAATCCAGGGAGATTTATCTTGAACTTGTTTTCACCAACTTTCTCTGCCACCTTGCCTAATTATCAAAGAGATGTCTTGCCTCTAGAGAGAAAGTAATTTAATATGTTTTTCTGGTTGCTACAGTAGCTGAGTCATAATACATGGTTTGTGAAATTACATCCTTTCTTTGGTGATGGGCAATAAGATAGAGGGAGCTGCATGAATTAGTATATACGTAGGAGAGATTCAGAGAAGGGATGGATTTTGGCAGGGTAAAATCTACTTTTAATCCACAGAAGTATCTCTAGTGTAGAAAAGAGGACCCACTGGCAAACTAATGGTTTTGGCAGAACATTCCTCCTGAAAACACACTCCGGTGTGAATTGTCTCTAAAAAAACCCTCAGATAATATATTAAAATAAAGTAGCTTGAAAGTACTTCTTGTGCATTTTTACATCCCTAAGCACGTACTTTGTTAAATCATGTTTTAAAAAACAGGATTTCTTTAACAAGAAGATGGCTAATTAGAACAGACATGTCCAGAAATTACGTAACTTCTGTAATATACTGAAAAAAAATCTTCAAGTGGAATTTTTTTTTCTTCTTTAGCATTTAATCTTTTAAATAAATGCCTATACTGATTAAGATAGCTTATCTTGGCCAAATAAGCATCCAATTTTTAGATTAATTGACTATAAATCTCTTCATTATTTGAAAATATCTTCCAGCTAAAATTCATTCATTCAGTGCTCAGAATGAGGGCCTACCGGGGCAGATTTCTGTTTGGATTATCATTTTACCGAGAAGAATTCTTTTTTAAAATTAGGATTGCATGATGGATCCCTTTTTACCTCAAGAATAAAAATAATTTAAAAAAAAAAGTCTTTTTTTAAAAAAAAAAAAGAGAAAGGAACATACCACATAAGATGAGCAGCCTTGTAAAATGTCAAAATAAAGCTAAGTGCCTTGGAGAAGGAATTAAGAAAGCAATCAAACAGAAGGCACAACTGAAGAAAGCCCTGTGACTGGAGGGCCTTCTAATGCGGCACATGTTCCTACCAGTCAGCATTTCCTTTGAAAGGCTGGAACACCCTTGTTTGCTCTTTAGTGACAGATTAAGCACAGATGGCAATTCAACAGTCTTGTCTGGGCTTGTTGGCCCAGAGAACGTGACCTGCATCTGTTTTAAGCAACAGACTAATGTGTTTGCTCAAGACAGCAGCAGGCATTGCTGAGTAATCCTTGGATTCACATGAGAGCCTCTTTTCCTGCCTCTGAGACTTTTCCAACATGGAAGAGCAGGTGTTCGTATGTGCTTGTTCTAGGATGAAAGATGGCTTTCTGGAACACTGCTGAAATTTCTATTTTGACAGATTTTTGTGGAGAACGTGAAAATGAGCACATTAAGTTTCAGAGAAAGGTTAGTGGAGTGCTATGCCACAAAAATTTCGTTCTTAATATGTTAAGGCAGCAGGCCATGATTCAAATGTGCATTTAAAATAAAAATCAAAATATTTGTTGCAAGTCTGAGAGTATTTACTCTATAGATGTATAGCATTTTCTGCAGACCAAGACTTTTTGTGAAGTAAACACAAATCTACATATGGCAAGTTTGTCATCTGTATTCCTACCTCTAAAAAAAAGTTCTGAAAACAGCATTTGCCTTCAAGCTAAATCTCAAAGATGTGGTGAACTACCAGAAATTAAGGTGATATCTACAATGTCCTTGAGCTAGCTAGAGGCAGACCAAAACCTGGTACACTCCTAAACATAGGCCCCCACCTCCATATTGATCTCATTGTTCTTTGCTGTTGCAGTTAGGCTGTTCCAAAATCCTGTCTTTTGAAAAGAGACTAAGAAGTACACTACCCGCTTTCACCCCTGCAAATTTCCTGTTGGACACAGCTCTGGGGATRTCACTTCGAGGGCAGATGGTTACAGGTCTGGCCAACGCACGCTGGGGCCCATCTGTGCTGCACTTGTGACCATGCTGCCATACGTACAGTAAAGCTGAGACTCCTGTGTAGATGTGCCAGGTATTCTCATACCCACACCTCCGTGTACTTCTGAGAATATGCCTCACGAACCGTTCTGCACTAGAGGCAAATGTTGAACTGTTCCAAAATATCAGGTATTCTCAAAATGTGCTTTTAGTCTTAACAAGAATGGTTGGTTGTTTGTTAAAAAAAAAAAAAAAAACCACGAAACCGAAAAACCCAAACCCCACAAAACTAAAAACCCTAGAAAAGTTTCCTTGTTGTATACATTTCTCTGCAGTGGTGGATAAAAGTTAGCACGTAACTCGTCCTTTGTTCACAAAACTGGTAAGATAGAATTAATGTGGAAAATAAGGGTTTTCTGGAAAKAATTTTAAGGTACTACCCCAGAGATTTCAGAAAATACTGAGATCCTAATGGTCAAACTTGGCTTCATTTTTTTTTTGAAACCTAAATGAAATCTTCACCTTGTGTGTAACATTTAAACAATTACTATTTCTAAAAATAAATAAATAAATATAGAAATAAAGACCATTTTGCTTCAAGACTTTTTGTGCAGTCAAGTTTTGAAGAGTTAAATGGTCAAACTTCATATTAGTAGGGATTTCTGTCTGTTTGTGCCACAAGGTACTTTTTTCCAAAATCAGCTTTATTCATTGTTTTTCCACTGTGACAACATTGCATCAGAGCAGGATATGATCATGGRATGTAAATTTTGGGGTGTTATGGCAGAAAGGCTGAGGACTGCATTATGGAAATAAGGAGAAACTATGCATAATTTAGAGACAATGGTAATTTTTAGGCATTTTTGTTGTCACATTGTATACTTTTCTTTCAAGGAAAAGAAATTTCATAGTTTTCAGACAATTCAGTTAGCATGACCTGCAATTCAGTTGTTAATTTTAATACCAAAAACTTTACTTTTTAAAATCAGTTCATAAAACTCTAAACTCACAAACAGAATTAACTTGTCTTAASAGACCCAAAATTTATCAGGTTTTTGCAATCCTTCCAACTCTTTCTACAATATTTTTTCACTACTGCTTTACAAGGAGAACAGGATATAAATTCTACAATTTTAAGGAACAAAGAACAGGAGGATTTGGAGGTAGAATATTAAATCATTTCTTGATACAAAACTCCTGAAGCACATCCTCACACTCTAACAAATGTCTCAGTACACAATACTCCTAAAAACAAGATAAATCTTTTTTTGTCGAGTTCCAGCACTAAAAACTTACAATGTCATGAAAAATCAATTTTTTTTTTCCAGACATGGTAGCTGAACCAGGTGATATTTTTTCTGTGAAATCAAAGTCTGGAGCCAAGTGGCAAGACCAATGAAAACCACTAAAGAAAATCCCTGATCACCTTTTCTGCTTTCTTTGTGAAGTATTCTTTTGGGGGAAAAAAAAAAAAAGAAGTTATATTTATGAGGAAACAATCTGACATTCATTTTTTACATGTAACTTGCTCTTCAGTAAAACATGTCAGAAAATGAAAACTATCTGACTACAAATTTTAAGATCACATAATTAAAAAAATAACTTATTTTAGAATAAATACAAGTAATAGTCACTGAAAGTATTTGCATCATCCTTATCTTAATGATACTCAGGGGCTTAAAAAAGAATCAAGCAATCTTCACCTAATAAATACCATTAGTTCTAAGAGTTGGAACATATGCATAGATTTTGTAATTGGTTTTTGGTTTGGTTTTTTTTTTTTTTTAATAGGAAGACAAAAATAAAGAACCTATGGGGACATATGTCAACATTTTTGCTTTTAAGTGTTGGCCAAATTAATGGGTAGCATTAGCATGACAGAGATTTTGTGAACTGGAACTACTGTTTGAATTGACAAAGCTATTAAGAATTATTTTCCYGCTAATTTAAAGCCTGTATTCCATTCCACTCCATGGAGTTTAATTTACTTTTTCATTACGKTAAAAAGAAAACTGCGTTATGCATTGTTTGAAAAATAACACCTTGCTCTAGCAAATGATTTTTGCAAGTGGTGCCATATACATTACCAACGTGTGTATCAGGAATATTCTTAGCTAATACAAACTGTCATATCCAATCAAGTCAGTGTCGCCAGAACTATTTATTTCACCTGAGGACCTGGATTCCACAGAGTGTTCTGCTTTCAAGTTATTAGTAACCAATGTCACACCGAATACGCTGATTAGAGTTTTAACTACTATTTCTCTAACTACCAAATCAAGCTCACTGAAAAAACCAGCACTGACTAGAACTACCACAATCATGCTGTCTTTTTTTGTCTGCTTTTTTTTTTATGAACATAAATAAAATGAATTCTGGTCAAAACCAAATTGCTAGGAACCTGTGTATTGACCTTATCAGCCTCAGAGCAGGCCAGGCCTGCCAAAGCAAAATGCTTTGAAACATTCCCTTTTCTGCTCCTCTCCTGTTATTCTTTTCAGTCCTGCACTGCTCATCAACCACCATGTTTATAATACAGGAGATATCCAAGACAAGCAAGAGAATGTGGGTAATCCCCCCCAACTACATGTCTTGTCTGGCCCCAGTCAACAGCCTTCCCGAAGTTAGGGTAGAGTCCCAAGGAGGCATCTCTGTGCCAGACATGTCCAGGACCTGCCACCCAGCACCTGCAGACCTGCCCTGCAAGCCTGCTGGTCTGCTCTGCCACTAAGCCTGCCACTACCTGTGGTGGTGCTGAGTCTCATGGTAGAGCGATATCAGGAAGGTCAGACTGGGACCTGTGTATGTTGAGGTGAGGCCATTTATCATTGCCAGAACTCCCACAACTTCCACAGATCTGTCAGGTTGCCCTGGCACTCAGACAGCAAGATGTAACCATTTGCAACACAAAAATCTCTTCTTGTGCAGGATATCATGACCCTGATGTAGCAGGATCTAGCACTTGCAGTCACAAAGCAAGAAACAAGACGCCAGGGTTGTGCTATAGCTGGCAGTTTGCTACCTGTTGGGGCTTCATATTCAGAGATAGCTGTCAATAGCACTATCCCCAGCTACATTCTTGCATTGTAACCCTTTCCTAAGATGAGATTTATGATAGTGCACAGGACCCTATAGATGGAGCCTTCAGCATTTGGAATTAAGAAACTTAGAAAACATAGGAGACAAAAGGAAGACTAGGTTACACAGGACATGGAAAAGATGGAAGTACTGAATGCCGCCTTTGCCTCAGTCTTTACTAGCAAGACTGGCCTTCAGGAATCCCAGGTTCCAGAGACCAGCGGGAAAGGTTAGAGCAAGAAAGTTGTACCCTTGGTGGAAGAGGATCAGGTCAGGGATACTTAAGCAAAGTACTTAAAAAAATACTTTTACAAAGTACAAAAAAAAGACTTTAAGCAAACTGGGTATACATAAGTCCATGGGCCCTGATGGGATGCACCCACAAGTACTGAGGCAGCTGGCTGATGATTGCGAGGCCACTCAATAATCTTTGATTGATCATGGTGGCTGAGAGAAGTACCTGAGAACTGGAGGAAAACAAATGTCACCCCCATCTTCAAGAAGGGCAAGAAGTAGGACCCAGGGAATTACAGGCTGGTCAGCCTCACCTCGATCCCTGGGAAGGTAATTCTGGAAACTATTTCCAGGCACAGTAAGAATGAGAATATCATCAGAAGTAGTCAGCATGGCTTCACCAAGGGGAAGTCATGGATGGATGAGCAGAGAGTGAGGTGGATTGAAAACTGGCTGAATGGCTGGCCCCAGAGGGTGTTGAACAGTGGTGCGAAGTCTAGTTGGAGGCCAGTGACTAGTGGCGTACCCCAAGGATCAGTATTGGATCCAGTCCTGTTTAACATCTTCATTAATGATCTGGATGATGGGGCAGAGTGTACTCTCAGCAAATCTGCAGACAACACCAAATTGGGAGGAGTGGCTGATATGCCAGAAGGTTGTGCTGCCATCTGGAGGGACCTTGACAGGCTGGAGAAATGGGCTGCCAGGAACTTCATGAAGTTCAACAAAGGGAAGTGCAAAGTCCTGCACCTAGGGAAGAACCACCCCATGCACCAATATGTGCCAGGGGCCACCCAGCAGGAAAGCAGCTTGGCAGAAAAGGACCTGGGGGTCCTGGTGGACACCAGGTTGAACGTGAGCCAGCAATGTGTCCGTGTGGCAAAGGCGGCAAATGGTATCCTCAGCTGCGTTAGACAAAGTATTGCCAGCTGGTCAAGGAAGGGGATCCTTCCCCTTTATTCAGTGCTGTGAGGCCATCCCTGGAGTACTGTGTCCAGTTCTGGGCTCCTCAGTACAAGACAGACATGGACGTACTGGAGAGAGTCCAATGAAGGTCCACAAGGATGATTAAGGGATTGGAGCACCTCACATATGAGGAAAGGCTGAGACAGCTGGGACTGTTCAGCCTGGAGAAGACTCGACTCGGGGGATCTTATCAATATAAAAAACTGAAAGGCAGGTGCAAAGAGGGTGCAGCCAGACTCTTTTCAGTGGTGCCCAGTGACAAGACCAGATATAGTAGGCACAAACTGAAACACAGGAGGTTCCCTCTGAACATCAGGAAACACTTTTTTACTGTGAGGGTGGCAGAGCACTGACATAGGTTGCCCAGGAAGATTGTGGAGTCTTCCACCTTGGAGATATTTAAAAGCAATCTAGACATGGTCCTGGGCAACTGGATCTAGGTGGCCCTGCGTGAACAGGCGGTGTGGACAAGATGACCTCCAGAGATCCCTTTCAACCTCAACCATTCTGTTATYCTGATTCCATGAAAGACATTCTCTCCTCTTAGCATTCAGACCTTGCTCAAATTCCTGCAGAGGTGCAAATAGGAAAAGTAAATACACTTAAAACCTGCAGGAGAGGAAAAGAAAATCCAGGTAGGTAATGTTGACAGATATCTACTCAACACACACGAACTGAAAGTGCACCAAGTTTTAATTACTTCAGTTCAGGAGAACAGAAATAGACATTGGTAAGTATGTTGTCCTTCCATCTAAGTACAACTTGGGACATAAAGTATYAAAAGACTTTAAAAAAAAATCCAAAACATTCAAATAAGGAGACATATGAGGGTAGAAAAATCATCAATGTGAAAAATGTTATAAATTAAATTCCTGAAATTACTGGATATTTTAAAAGGAAAATTCAGTTCAAAGTTACCCACATCTTAGGCACCTTCTCTTCTATTTCTCATCAATTTAGGACTATGGAGAAAACTGGATTATAGCAGTGCTATCCTGACTTTGCTGAAGTAACTGGACATTGGATATTTTGCAAGATCTTTCCTTCAAAACTCTCATCCCTCCCTTTCCTGCTACTCTCTTGACAGTACTGGTCTCTCTGTAGCTTTGATCCTCAATTACAGCATTCTTCTACAATATTTAATCTTGTACATCTAGATTGTGTCTCAATCTTGCTCTTTTTCTTTAAAGAGTATCTGAAAGATTTATTGGTGTGCTTATTTTGTTGTATCCAAATACGTATCTTCAACCATAGCATAGGAACACTCATGATTTTATACATTGCTATAAATATGTTGCTAGAGAAACATATAAGCTGTATCTATAGTAATAAACTAAAGAGTACTAAGAGATATTCCCAGGCCCTGCAGAGACCAGTTTATGAAGCTAAATTGTTAGAATAGGTCCTGTGGTGATTTGGCCCAAGTCAGCTAGCACTGCTCCAAACACCTCCTGGGTGCTATTCAGGGGTTAGCATGGGCTGAATACTATTCTCGTTAGGCAGTTACAAGGATGAGCTGCTTAGAAGGTAACAGAGTTTAGCAGTATGGAGAATGGTCCCAAATACATTCAGCTCATTAGTATAGATGGATACTAATGTCTATAGTATTTTGATCAGCTGTAGTCTGAAAGCCTGATATATAGCCTGAAAGCCAGTCTTTCCATCAACACTCAAGCCCTTTGTCAATTTTTTTTCTCTTTTTTTGTCACAGAAAAAAATGAAGTAGACAAATCTCATGACAGCCAAAAGTTATTAAATTCAGGTTCACACAGTTCCACACAAGAATCTCATGCAACCTTTTATTTACCCCTCCTGAAATGAACCAGAGGCTTTTTGCATGACTGTCTCAAATGATCACTTTTCAGCTTCAAGATTAATAACCTAAGTAAAACAGCATGGCTAGAATTTAGCTTAAAGATTAAGACACCTAAATTTTATGCTCACACGCTGTCATCTAAACTCTCAGCATAATGTAGATCTCCCCAGTGTAATGACAGCCTACACACCTTGCTCAATGGAGGTCTGAAAGTCTACTTAGAGATTCCTGCATTAGATGCCATAATCTAYAAACTGAATCTCATTTCCTCCTATAACACTACAAATCCAAACTAAATTCTACAACTAATTTAGGGTTTTTTTTTTCCTTTGATACTATGGAGATATAACCATTTTTATTTACTGAAGAACATAGMTAAATAAGTCCAGCTGAGCAGCCACTAAAAAGTGCATCTATGAATGAAAGCTCAAACATAAACGAAGCTAAAAATAAAGGTCTTTCCTCTACTTTAATATGGCAATCAGTAACAACTTTGTCATCTTCCCATTTCAAACTCTAGTTTCTTTAGTGTTTTATTTTGGCTTTGATTTCTGTTCAAAGATATTCTGTCAACATTTTGGAGCATGTCAATTGATCTTCCTGATATAGATCAAGCCTGACAGAAAAGCAATTGATTTTTGGTCTCATCATTAAAATATTTTCCTCCTTTTTCTTGTTACTCTAAAGTATTGATCCAAGAGATAGATATGGCTTTAAACACATGCCTTAGAAAAACAGTGAATATTAGTAGCTCATTAGTTCCACTATGTCTTCAGAGAGATCTGAAGTATCTTTACAGATAATTCATGTGCTATTGTGCCATAGCTTTTTCTTACTGCACCTGCCTACATTAAAGAATAAAATATCAACTACCACTGGAACTTGACCCAGTGCAGCTTGAAACATCAACCAAAACAATAGCAAGGACTGCAACTTGGACTCTATGTATATAATGACAGAAAAATACCCATTTTTCTTTGGCAAGATGCTTTCAAATTCTGGCAAAATACCAAAAAAGCATGTGTCTACTAAGAAGGCACAATGAACAAGGAAATGGCTGTAAAAGCATCCATCTAAGTAGCTCTTTTTCTGCAGTAAGTTTCATATRGGTTTATTAAAGAGAGAAATTCTATAATGCTGCCATAAAAAAAAAAAAAAAGCTATAGAAGGTGTATATCCCACATACAGACTTGGTGGTTTGATAATGCTGAGACTGAAGAATGAATGTTAACACAGAAGAAGGCAGGAAACTGCTTTTATTACCAAAACAAAGAATCACTATTGACAATGCTTAATGTGATAAATATTACATATGCTATAAAACCTAGTTGGAACAATGGACTATTTTAATGCCATTCTTTTTCCTTAGAAACAAATGTATTCAGCTTTGATATGAAGAGCTTGCTAAATACAAATGTATTTTTCAGGAATGCCAAGGAAAGGGGTTTAAGATGGTCATCAACAGGAGACAGCTGCAGAGAAGACAAGCATCAGCAGTACTTTAATGTAATTAAATAGGTAAAGCATCTACATGAATCTCTGATATTTCTTTTTAGGATTCACAGCAACCAATTGAGCTTTTAAGCCTGTCAAGCAAAAGAGGTGTTTATCTAAGGTGGTCCAGCAGTCATAGCATGTGTTCTTGGCCAAGAGATTTGAAAGTTTCCATGTATCGTTTTCAAAATTACACCAGTGTAATCACTTTCAGCCCGCAGTCACAGAACTGCGTCCTTCACTGTCTCTCTGCGCACAAGTCAGAATTCACTGCTCTAAACCTCTACTGAGTTGCAAAACACATCTGCCACAGACTCCTGTTGTATTCACATGGCTTAAGAAGATTAGACTTTTCAGAAAACTGCTAAAAAATGAAATAATTTTAAGTATTGCACTGTTGGTGTGAAGTAAGGCTGTAGCAACTGCAGTCCCAAACCTACAGATATACATGTCAATTTTGATTTATTTCATTACAGGTTCCTCCAGAAGATCTGTGAAAAGTGAAAACCAGCATTGACCTTAGCCTATGCAAAAGAGGAACACCCTTAGGTGACCATGTTCTGTGCCATTAATGATTAAGAGAAAAGAAAAAGGGAAAATAGTTCGTCATTTTTCACCAGTGCAAAATGTGGTGGTCAGCAATTTAAGATACATTGTGTGAGACATTGAGCATCTCTGCACCATCCTTTACAACCAATGTTTCTGTGACGTCTTTCTTACTTTGACTGAGAGCCATCACTTCTCACCACATCCCTTAACTACATTTAAGAATGGGGTTTAAATCCCACAAATGTCAAGCAGTTTTCCTCAGAGGATAATGGATTTGGTCCCTGCTTTTTTGGGGAATGCTTGTTGTCATCTTGATATGTATCATGATTAGAAAAAGGAAATTAAGTTAAAGCAGAACTGACAGTTTGCTTAATACATAGACTTATACTTCCCATAAGCCAAACAAGAGGAGGCATTTTCAACTTAGATATAGAGGGGAAAAAAATGAATAGCTTAAGAACTTTGAAAAGCATCTCCTTTGTCACCCTCTRTATTTTTAGACAGGCATCTACTTCTAGTGAACAGGCAGCAACTCTCCCGCAGCACTGAGAGTGCTCTTTGACAGACACTATCTCCCAATTCAGGGGCATTACCCTGGCTTTCTAACCTATCCTTTTTTTCTGCTGCACAGAAGGCTTTGAGAATAGTTGATATTTCTAGTTGGTGGCAATGTTTTTTTTAAATGTTGTATAGTCAAACTAAAATGATTTCTCTTAGTTTCCAAAGTGCTTGACACCTTTTAAAACTTTTTTCACGTTTTCTCCCACATTTTCAATTTGTAAATGAAAAACCTTCAGAACTGACTCATTCTAAAGMTAACAACAACAACAAAAAGGCTATGACATTTCAAAATTTTCCATAGTCCAATTCTTTTTTTAGCTGACCCTGAAATAAAGCGATCTTCACTGTCTGAGAGGGCAACATGCTGCCTGACATAGACCTTGTAGTTTTCCCCCTGTCTGACGGAGAGGATATACCTACCTCCTTTTCCAAATCATTCCCCAAATTAAATGGAAATATGTAAAGAACTGTACTTTAATGTCTGACAAATTTACTTTTGAACTAAAAAAAATGTGTTTTGTAGAAATTTATCACATACAAACGAGTGCTTGGCCTTTTAATTTTTTCTAATAATAGCAGAAATAACACAGGGACCTTTCAGTACACTTAGATGGCACATGGTTGTTCAAAAGCAATCTCACTTGGCTGACTATCTACTTTTAGCTGTAGGTTTTTTCGTTCTAAGTACTGATGACTGTGAAATACAGTAGCACATATCCTTTCCATATTCTGATCTCCTCTCTAGGAGATCATGGTGCTCAGGCGTTATAAAATTTAGCTATAAAAGAGATTTTATAGAGCTGGGAGTTAATCTCATATTTCCAATAATTTGTGTATGTTTAAAACTTCTCTAAAGTTTCTCATTTCTGCATGACTGACTTGTAGTCTACCAAATGAGGGTACCATGGTAGCTGTGGCTGCTAGCTAATAAGAAGATTATTCTTATCATCTGTAGTAGTTAATTGGAATAGGTCATGTACGTGTAGGCAATCAAAAAAGAAATCAAAAGGACCGAGTTRATCAGGTTAGAATTTAAAATGTCTGCAGGAAGACTCTTTCCAATATCAGAAGCTAACTTTGAAGAAAGTGTCACATGAAATAAATGTAACTCTTTGGAGAAGTAAAAAAATATTTTTCGGTCTAAAACCTGACATACAAAAGGAAAATCTTGTACGAAGAATATTTAAGGCTTTTATTCATAAAGTTACATTTCCAGTTCACTTCCTCACTGAAAAGTGTTTTTCTGCTTAGTATATGTGTCTGAAATAAATGAGACAAATAGGAGACTTGCCAAGGCTTGGATTTCACACCAAATGCTTTACATGTGAGAAGACCTTTTCAAAATAGCAGTCCTGACTGCAGAGAGATTTTTATTTAACTAGGTCTGATGATCCTGAGAATTACATTTTAATTTCTGCTTGCATACTAACAAAAAGAAGAGAAACTATGTAATTAGACCTTCAGTCTCTATATTCCCACTGCATTTGAGAAACAACAAGAGGCTGACTCAGTACTGTTGTGAAGTGGAAAATTACTTACCTTTTTGAAGAGTATTTTCCAGTACAGGAGCAGTTCTATGTGTTATTTTCCAGTAAATTATTTATTAGAGGTCACTCTTCATAGCTTCTCAAAGCAGAGCTGGATATTAGCTTCACAAACACAAGTTTTGGGTTGTTTTCTCTTCTCCTCTCCTCCTGATTTCAGGGACTCAAGGTGCTCTATTTCTCTTCCAGCTAGGAGAGCTGTATGTGCTTCCACTACTGTTCCTCCATGAAAGGAGCTCCTTGTACAACTTCCTTTCTYGTGGTCCTTTCAACCAGCATGCACCAGCAATTCTCGTGAATCTCCTTTCAACCAGCATGCAAGTGCTTCAGGATATCCGTATTTTAAACTATTCTAGAAATCATGGAGGTGGGGTGGAAGGGGAATGCTATTGTGCTGAAAGATAATAACTCCACAACAGGAGAGCTGGTTCTAGTCTGTCAGTTTGACACAAGAGTCTTGACCACCAGACACAGCTAAAATCCACATAAGCCACTTCTGACAGAGCAGGCATCTTGCCTGCCATAATCTCTGCTAATTAGTTGTAACTCAGGAATTTATAGTTTCGATATACATGACAAGCAGTTGTATTTATAGCTCTGAGCTTCTTCTCTACATGGAGGCCACTTCTTTTCTCAAAGACTGTAATGCCCTCTTGTCCTGGTTTCAGCTGGGATAGAGTTAATTTTCTTCCTAGTAGCTGGTATAGTGCTGTGTTTTGGATTTACTATGAGAAKAATGTTGATAACACACTGATGTTTTAGTTGTTGCTAAGTAGTGTTTACACTAGTCAAGGACTTTTCAGCTTCCTGTGMTCTGCCAGATGCACAAGAAGCTGGGAGGGGCCATAGCCAGGACAGCTAACCCAAACTGGCCAATGGGGTATTCCATACCATATGACATCATGCTCACTATATAAACTGGGGGGAGCTGGCTGGGGAGCAGCAATCGCTGCTCGGGAACTGGCTGGGCATCGGTCGGCGGGTGGTGAGCAATTGCATTGTGCATCAGTTGTTTTGTATATTCTATCATCATTATTATTATTTTCCCTTCCTTTTCTATTCTATTAAACTGTCTTTATCTCAATCCACGAATTTTACTTTTTTTTTTTTGATTCTCTCTGCCATCCCACTGCGGGGATGGGGAGTGAGCGAGTGTCTGTGTGGTGTTTGGCTGCCTGCCGGGTTAAACCACAACACCTCTGCTGCACTATCTGCTACAGATTTCATCGTGGAAACCCGGTATTAAGTCTGAAGAAGCTTTGCTTTCCTTGGTTTGCTTTCTATTTTCTGTAACTGAGAGTCTCTGTTTCCAAAGCTTTCCTCAATGTGTACCACAGACGTCTCTTCCGGGGAATCAGCTGCTCCCTTTTGCCTGGGTTAGAGTTCTTGAGCAGCTATTTCTAATAATCTGCTTGCTCACAGCATAGGATGATTAAACCCTTCATTTATACTTTCTGGATGGCTGCTTAACTCAGGGATGTTTATGCTCTATCACAAGTTCCATGTGTGTCTTGTGAGTCTCTGTGGTTTCCTAATTTCCAGTAAATAGACATGCCCACAGATGTCTTGTTCATTCCTTARGACTTTGTTGTTGATCAGTTGTGTTGTTCAAAAATCACCATGCTACAGTCAGAAAAACTAACATTTGATGTACAGGACCTTACTTTCTTTAGCCAGTTCTTTCAAGGGCAGTAGTACATCTAGCGCTGGTCAGAAAGCAATGTCAGAACTGAGTCATTAAGACTTTGATCATCAATAAAAAGGATCAGTCATTCAACCCTTAGAGAAAGTATCTATGTGTCAGGTAGCTGGCTGAAACTGATTTAGGAAACAGACTTAGTGGCTATAGATAAGGGGCTAGAAAGACGACATTAATAAGTGTTCTCTTTTTATTTCTGAGTGAAATTATATGTAGAAGTTAAGGGTGAAACACTGGTTCACTGAAATCAATGGCCAAGCCTCCAGTTAATTTCACTGAGGACAAATTTACACGTTATCCCTGCAGTAAATTCAGTYTGAAATAGGCATGAACACGTTTGCAAATGCTGAACCACCAAAGGTTAGCTTTCATTGTCAAATCATAGACATATCTGAGCATGTGCTCAGAAGCCCACTCAGGTCACAGGCAGCACTGAAACTCAAATGGAAAAATGTTAAGGAGGATTTTAGACACATTGCAGAAGATTTCTTTAATGATGAAAGTAAAGAACAGAAATATATATTGTAAAGCAAAGAAATGTGAAGAAGAAAGAAGCAGGATTTGAGGCAGTATAAGCTGACAGGATGTAACCCTACTAACAAGCCCACTAGATAAAGTTTGAAACTGAAGACTGAGTCACCACCTTCATAGATTCATGCTGTGTCAGTTTAAAGTGTCACCCTTCCCTGCCCCCCTAGCTTTCTGCTCTGTTCTTCCTGGAAGCAAAAGGGAAGAAGGTCTTCTCTTAGCTGCCATACTTCATAGACTGGTGTAACAACATGAAATAAACTTGTTGGTGATTTCAGATCACATGTCAGCCTGTGATATGCAGTGGCTAAGCAGTAGCAGAAGGATGGAAAGACATCTGGATCCAGTAACCTGTTAAGTGTCCACAGATGAAATATTAGAGATTGTGAGTCAAAGCTCTGAGGAGTCATGTCTGCAAGTGTATTGCAGCCACAGGGCTCCTGCAGTCATGGCCGGAGTGAGTTAAATGCTTGGGGAAGTCCATCACTGACATGAATACTTTGTATATAAGAGGTCTGAGGGCAATGGGATGTTCAAAGATGGAGTTTGAGGGCACAGTGACATAGCTACCTACCTGAGACAAACATATATTTTGAGTTTCTGCTATGCAGTGGTGCTGTAGCAAGGAGATCTGGATGGAGACCAGAGCTGGACAGCAAAGAACATGCCAACCAAGTCCAAATCAGATATTTTTTCCTCACAAAAGATGGATGTATCTGATATGAAAAGGAAAAGCCATGCTAAGGGATGAGGGACATGGGATTTTGCACACGTACACCAATGCTGATACATCACGTAGTTACACACACTTAATGATGCTCTGTTGGTTGTGTATTGAGGTCAGACATGGTCCAGGGTTAGGCCTATTGCAAACCAACTMTGGGGCATTGTTTAGACTGGTGATCTAAGGGGTGGACCATTCGTGGCCATGCTGTCACACCGCAATTACTGCATGTGAGCTTACTGAGAGATGAAATTGAAAATAAAACTCTCCTAGTTCATAGCTCTGGTTAATGCAGAAAGGAGGACTGAGATAAATTAGGGTTTGTTTTGTTTTGGTTTTTTTATCCATTGGAGAAAGAGCTCAGATTATCTTTCTTGAGTCACACAAATGAAATAGTTTCTAATTGATCCGCCAGGGCACTGACAGCACTTTCAGCCAGTCAAGGAAATGGAAAGAACAGTGTCGATTTGCTACAGAAAGAAAAGATTCAGCTTTCAAATGTATCACAGAACAGTAYCAAAAGATGTTTGTAGACAGGCAGGGAGAGCACAAAGTTTGTACCAGCTGCAATTAAAAGTTCACAGAAGGTTTGCTAGAGCTAATTCCTGAATGATGAGCAGACGTGAATCAGAGCTGCAAGGTGCTTGACATTTTGATAGTGTRTTTCGCAGACCTTTAATGAATATATAAAGCTACAGAGCAAATAGTGGAATAATGAATACATAAAACTACAGAGCAAATGACAGAATTTTGTTGAAGAATAAAGCTACATAGCTAACAGGAGACAGCCATTGTATATGCCCTCCAAGAATAATGGAAAGAAATAATCAGGTATAAAAAGGGATGTTGTCTGGATTCAAAAATAGTGATTTTTTGTAAGAAATCACACTCATAATGACATATTTAAAGATGGGCACTTTCCTATGGAGAGGCATCAAGTGTCTGATTTTGATGATCCCAGGAAAAAAAGGATTTAAAAAATTTRAATATAAACAAGAAGCTGTTGCTTTGGGAACACATTCACATTGCCCCAGCAGATTATCCTTTTGGGACAATCCTGCCTGATTAGGCAGACCCCCACTGGAGCACCACTACACATTCATGGCTGGTGAAGGAAGACAGAGAAGAGATGGGAAGAAAAAGCAAAGGAGAAGATCGCAGTTAGTTGTCATTATCACCTATATCATAGCTTATAGGTAGTGTAATGGTCTAAACAGATTGATAATTACAGATTTCCCTTGACTGTTGGAAGCAGCAGATTGGATATCGCTCTCTGTTCATGGCTTAGAGCTATAGTTGAGGCCACGTGGGCRCTCACAGCTCATGTGCCATGCCACCACCAGCACCGTTCCCAGAGCCGGTGGCCAGTGGTACCTGGTGGTGATCATCAGCCGCCCCCTGGAGCTCCTCTCATCCCAGGCCTGCAAGCGKGCACCCCCATGGCCTCCCTGGGGTCGCTATCCTGGGGCGGTCTTCAGATGAGGGTGAAGGCAAGGCTGGCCAGCAAAGGAAAGGCTCCTGCAAGCACTGAGATGTAAGATCTGAAGACYTTTCTCTCTGCCAAACATTTGTTCATCTCTTAAAAAAATGTTAGGGGAAAGAAAAGGAATGATTGTGGTGGAAAGGTTTTCTTTCAAATGCACCCCTCTCCCYGCCCCCACCCCCCMAGATCATAAAAGTTTTCAGTGGCACAGTGGAAGTGGAACTTTGATATCCCAAAATATACAAAAGGAAGGAGCTACTGAATGCTAAAGCCGTGTGACYGTCCTTCCCTGGCTCTGCAGAGACTGAAGAGAGTGAGGGAATTATCATTGACCTTGCACTGATGTAATTTTATTAGTGACACCTCCCGTGGTAGCTTTAATTCCAGGAAGACTGGAGAGGTGGGAGGGTCATTCATCTAGATGTAACATCTACATTCAGGATAAAATGCACCCCTTTGCCAAGAAACGCTGGTTTTATTTATAGAGAATTCTAATATACTGGGCCACAATCAGCTCTCTGAAAAGGGTCAGCATGAGTCCTAGGCTTGCAGTTCTGCAAAAATATCTGCCATCCCGACCTTCAAGTTGGAATAAATAAAACTTGCGGTAATGTGCTCTCGTATGTGTCATACTGTGTAGCCGGTAAACCCCTGGAGGTAGATGATTTTTTCCTTTATTGTGCTATGAAAGGTTTCCATGTTAACAGAACAATCAGCTTTTTTTTAAGCGTAAATTGGCATTTCTAAGCTGTTCAGTGTGGGTGAACACTGTCACTACTGTAGTTTTTTGCTGCAGGAGACTGTGGATTGAATAAGTAAATGCCTATTTCTAACATCCCCCTCCTCCTTGAATTTAACATCTGTCACTGAATGAATCAGGGAAGTCAAGCACCGTTGCCTTCCTCTTAATCCTTTGACACATCTATAGCTCACATACTCTCAGTCATCATCTGAATTCATTAGATATTCTTTTAGAGACTTTTTGATCACAGAATTTCATTCCTGTAGCAGAAGCTTGCTTTATTATTATTATTATTATTATTATTAATAGTAATAATAATAATAATGACAAAAGAATCAGCAGCATCAACCCCACAAGCCAGAAGAACTGAGAAATGAAAATACTAAGTGATGATCCACCATGAGTGTTTCAGGTGTGAAGAGTTCGTGAAACATCTGACTAGTATTAACAGGGATATTCCATCACAGTGGTTTAGAAATGGAACAAAGACTTCACCGGCACCATCAAAAGATAATTCAGTGAATGTGTTCTCAGGGTTCAGGTTCACTATAAAATCAAATCAGTTCTGATCCAACTCGCAATCAATAAATAATCCTGAGAGACTAGTYTTATGAGTTAGTGCAAATCCCCTTTTTTGGACAACATGAAAAGAAAAATGGATTTGATACCCAGTTGAGCATTGCAGCAACTGAAGTATCAGGTAAAAGCACTGACTGGAACAGAAAGAACATACAAGATAATAAGTTGCCTTTAGAAATTTGGAAATAACTGTTTTGCAAGCTAGGACAGCTCTTTTCTCTCTGAAATGACAGCAAACTCTTTTTGGTGCTTTCTCTCACACACCTTACTTACTGCTAAGCCCCCTAGACAAAAGAAACAAGATACTTCTTCCTAACTTGGGGTTTCTCAGGCTCCTGGCAGGACCTGTGACCCTGTGGAGAGAGAAGCCCACTCTAGAGCAGGTTTGCTGGCAGGAATCAAGTGCACTCCATTGTGCAGTAAGACTTCTTGCTTTGGGGAGGACTCTCTCTTCCAGGTCAGCCAGTATGGGTGAGTGGGCAGGGAAGAAGGTCAGCCTTACCTGGAAAAAAGACTTCCTTCTACAGAGCACAGAACTTTAACTCTAAATTGGGCTAGCGGGGCACAGGCTCTTGACTGAACAATGAGTATTTGGGCCTTCTGTGTTTTCTCCACAACAGCAGACACTGTGCCTGCCCCTGTATTTAGGGTGCCTGAAGAAGGCATCTGCTTCCTTTTCTTGATCAGGCAGGCTGTGACAGGCCTCTACCACAATTGCACTATGCCGGTCTGTTCTCTCATCATCACCCCATGTTGGCCTTCCACCTCTTTCCCAGCTCATGATTTTAAAAGTTCTGAGCCATGATGGTACACCCATCCCTAGCCTTTTCCTTGTTCAAATTATGGGCTATGTTGGCTTTTTCAGGGAGCAGTCATGCTTTTGTATGAACAGTTTTGATGACCCATTTCTCTTCAGCAGCAGATGTGCTCCCATTAGGTTTTGACTTTTGCTTACAGCTACTTTCTTTCTTAATATGAAAGTCTTTTGTAAGGCATAGCAGAGAGCTGGGACAAGGAGAGTGGATCTGGGGGTACTGAGTATCTAGCATCGAGCTGGGAAGATGGGGAGGGAAGGGGTGCACGGAGGGTAAGGATACAAGGAGTGGGGTCCATGTGCTTTGAGTGAGCACAGATTGGAGAGACCAGAGACCTGGCTGTGAGGACCCTGTGGGGCAGGGACTGTAGGTCTTGGGATCTTGACAGAAGAAAGCATAAAAAGCATAGTCACTTCTGAATAAAGAATTTCTGCCAAAAGCCTAAGCATGGGGGAGAGGGCCCCCGAGGGGTAGGTGGGAAGGGATGAGATCAGCAGCTCTTGGCTCAGTGCAGGAAGGGAGGTTTTCACAGTGGTGGTATCTTTCCTGCAGGCCCTGATCAGGCAACTTTGCTCCCTGTCTTCCCTGCCTTTATCAAGTTTCACTGCCCTGAGCCTTGGCAACTGCCTACACAGCAACTTTCTGCCCTGCCTCCTTCCCTTCCCCTTGTCTCCTGTCATCTCCTAGCAAAGCAGCAAACAAGCAAACCCACATAACAAAAGCCTAAAAGGATACAGAGGATCAGGGAAGATGGAATTTGAGCAGCAATGGACCATGGATTGTGTGCCACTGGGCAGTGAGTGGATGAAACACGAAAGTGTTAGAGGATTCAGGAAGGTATGAAGACACCCCAGATCCTTTTGGAGAAGGGAGGTAAATAGATGATACCAAGATATACTGGGAATCTATTCCTCTTTAATCTTACCATTGGATTTATTACAGTACAAAAAGACTTTCCTATAATCACACACCAATTCCACTGTGTCCATTCCTGGATGCTCAGCATGGTCACAGCCTTCACCAATGAAGGAGCAGACAACGTCTGACACACAAGTGTTGCTCTGGATGCCTCACCCACTAGCAAAGGATGCAGAGGGCTGTGCATATGCACACCAAAGAAACTGGTTCTCATGGTTTAGATAAAAAGTCTCACTTGGGTGGAAAGGTTGTCTATGCATGAGGTCACACAGTGCACAGCAAAGAGCTATGATCTGGAGAATTCGGGAATGCTGGTATCAGGTGTGTCACACCATGCTTGCTGTCTTGCTACCTGAGATCAGAGCTTCAGACTTGACATAAGCTGTACATAAGCTTGTACAAATGCTGTTAGCGTTCATCTACCTGTGGGTTTCAGGTTAAACCATTTGGGGTCAGTATGTCCAATGGGAACATTTAGCAAAGGAATTTCTCACCAAAGACAGAAGTGTAGGTACCAGTGGAGAGCTACCTTTAATGCAACATCCTGACTTCACTTCTGCAAGTTTTGGATTTGGTCAGCATTCATTTCCTGCCTTTTTAATCTGGTCCATTTCTTGTTCTCTTTATTCTCTATATTAAGGAAAATAATGTTTTAAAGCAGTTTCTGTCACTCTTTCCTCCATCCCTTCCTTTTTTTAGCAGTGGTTAGCTTCTCCACTTGCAATCACTAAAATTCAGTGTTTCTTCTAGTAGGAAATATTTTGTTGCAGAAGGGAAAAGATGCTCAATGGCCTTTGGCTCAGTGTCTCAGATGTTCTAATCCACAAAAGATGGGTTTCATAATTTGACACAAACATACTTCCGGTCAGTTCCACAGCATATTCTAAACAATCTGTGGTATTTTTGGTTGGTTGATTGTTTTGGAGTTGTTTCACAAAATGTACTGTGGCAAATGTACTGTCCTAGCCATGGCACAAGATATAGTAATAACCATGCATCAAGTTGTTATTTCTGGCTTTTCTAAAGCAAAATCAACCTCTCTTATTTATCAAAGCTATTTTGTAACTTTTTTCCTCTCAAAAATAAGACAATAAGAAACCTTTACAAGTTCTTTTTTTAAACCTGGCTTTGTCTTCTGAAATAATTGTTCCTCATGGATGATCTGCTTATCAGATAGTGTCAGTCATCCTTTTATTATAACAACAACAAAAAATTCCTTAGCACCTCTGCCTTATTTTCTTCATGTTTAGGTTCTCTGCATATATTTTTACTTTTCCTTCTTCAGTTATCTCAGAATCTACTCTTTCTTTTTATCCTTACCATCACAATTCCATCCCACTCTCCTGTGATCTCTTTCTTCTTTCTTTTTTCCTTCATTCCATATGCAGTTCAAATACCTCATTCTCAGTTCTTAAGTGTATTCATGGTTCTATCCTTATCTAAATCTCTGCTTCCAGTGAACACAGTCTATTTTTGTACTTCTTTTTTACAACTTTTTGCCTTCATTCATTAATGTTAAACACCTTCCTCCATTCTCCTCTTGGTATCTGGAACAGCTTTCTGCTTCTAAAGTGCCCATCTCCTCTGTCTGTGGCTAGTGCAAACTGTGGGAGATGCTCCAGTGTGCATAAGCTTACATTTTATTTTGAATTTATCAGTAATCTAGATGAAGCAATTTTTTTAACCTGTGCATATATGCATTACAATATTACCTTGGCACAGTCACATGTAGCCTGATTTTCTCAGCTATTGAATGAATTGCACTTGCAGTTTTTCCTCCATGCTTATTAGTTGTAAAGAATCTAGTCACTTCACTCAAATACAAATCAGAAGTAAAATGTCATTTCCTTTCATAGTGAAAAAAATGCATGACACAATTATCTGGTACCTCTAGGTCATTTGAAAATCATAGCTTTTAACATCTCCCTTAGCAAATATCCATGAAAATGCAGCATTTCAGTGGAAAAAGCTCTTTAAACAAATTATTTTCAGGAGACTTTCTTCATTTTCTCCAAAATAAGATAATACATTAGGACTGTTTTTCTGAGGTCTTCATTTGTGTAGTCATTTAAACCTTGACAAACTGAGTGAAGGTAGGGGCTATCTTCATACCTCATTTCTTCACCTTGCTGACAGAAAATGGAGGAGGCACTCCTCTCTGCAAGAACTGGTTTTGCTGAGGCGTACAGAAGGGATAAGCACAATGCTGTACTAAAAGGTGAATATACTGCATAGCAGAGGGAGGCAGGAGTAGAGTAAGAAGTTTGACTGACAAAAAATTAGCTTTTTGTCTGGCAACAAGACCAGTGAGATCAGTTTTTATTCAAGAAACATCTATTAGTATAAATACATTCCCTTTCTGGTTAAACAAATTGCTTTTTTTTCCCTCTCCTTTTTCCCAAGCTAAAAACCATGACCACAGTCAATTTCCTCAACTTCACTGAAACATTCTAAAAACATCTGCAGGAGAAAAATACAGCTTTAGATCAGATTGCTTTAAATACTACTTGCTAGTTAGTGGCACTTCAGGGACTAAGCCAAGTAATAAAGAAAATGACCTCATGTGAATTACCTGTTTACTAAGAATGTGGCTACTGAGCATCGACCTAGAACAACTTAATATGTGCTATTTTCACTAATGTTTGCTGTCACTGGATGTACTCTTCTTTTCTGTGCTCTAAATTATTTCTGAAAGAATTATTTCATAGCTGATATATAGATCCATTGACTGACAGAAGAATATACAGGCCTGTGACAAAATCTCATATGGGTAACTCCTGACCATAATTTTATCAGTGTTTAATGTTCAATGCTTCTGGTTGCATTTCTGAAATGGATTGTTTTTTGCAGACTAATCCCCACATTTCAAACCTTCCCAGTGACCAATCTACTGTCTTACAGTTAGTTAGGCATGTTCCTTCCATGCTATGTTGAGCTGAATTGCCACAGCAATCTTTCTTCACTTACCCTTACCCCTATTGGGAATGACTCTTAATTCTTTTCCATAAACTTATCAGAAAGTTATGTTAAGAAAAAGAAGGAAAACACACTGCCTAAGAATTTGGAGCCATTTTGTGATGTGTTTATGGTAACCTCTCAGATGTGCACAAGTTATTGAAGACACATCCAAGGACACAATACCAACAACGAACTAATGCACCATTCCTTGACTTACTATTATACGTTTTTTTCCCTGAGCAAGGAAGACATCAGTCCTTTCTTAATATATGCGTTACAAAAGTTTGCACCAGCTAAGAGTGTATTTTAGGATGTTTAATAATGTATTATTGGGCCCTCATTTAGTAAACGTTCTTCATGTACATCCTTACCTTTGGGAAATTGTAACTTACAACATATTTCATACCTGTTCTGAAATACTTGAGAAACATATATTGAAGATAACATAATTCTGGCACTTTTACCCTTAAGCTACAAGGTCTAAGGCTGCTTTAAAAAAGAAAAATCAATTCCTTGTCTGACTAGAGGATTAGGATAGGCTTATGGAATGACATCTGCTTGACAGAGAAGATACCAATGCATCAGCTGTAGAACTCTCTCTTTTCTGAAGCTGATGCATTGAAAATATGTCTACTTAGCTTAAACCATGTGTAAAAATAAGTGACTAGGTACAAATAGCTGCATGAGTGCTTAAGTTGTATTTCGATGCTGAAGTACTAAACAATAGTTGCAGTGTTCCCAGAGATCTTTAATATATGCCTTAGAGAATATATATATCTTTACCCCAGACAATGAACCATGGTTTATGTCAATTATTTTAACATAAAAAACTTTCTAGTCTGATTTAAACTCAAACATGTGTATCAATGAGTTTTGAACAAGAATCTGGATCATGCCATGTGTTTGAAAGTCATTGCATTTGCTGGATGTCTAGAAGATTGATTGCTTTTTATTTTTCACTTCTGCTTTTAGAATGGAGCTTGTTAACTATCATATATCAATTCTCATGGATATTTTTGTTGTTTTTAATAGTGCTGAAAATCTATGTGCTGGAAATCTATGTGCTGGAAAATCTATGTGCTTTTGTGACATAATCAATGGCATATACTCACAGATTTACACAGTGAAAGTACCATGCTTGACCCTGCCAACACACAGTGTTTCAGTCTTCAAACTTACATATACTTGTTCTTAACTTCACTTCTTTGTCAAGTACTTCTGAGTTCATGTCTTGATTAAATTATGAGAGTTAAGTTAAATGCCATGAAAACAATGTTTGCAGGATTGAGTGTGGATGGATCTAGATAGTAAGTGTATGTCTTATTAATTTTATTTTGCTGTTGTTGTGGAGATAAATTAACCTGAAGGATAAAATAATGTATCATTAAAATATATGCTATACTTCATGTATGCAGCACACAAATGTTGAGTATGCAATTCTCATGTATTGTCATATATTTGCTCACGTCA
Organism: Phoebastria nigripes; assembly: GCA_035582835.1. Taxonomy (NCBI): domain Eukaryota; kingdom Metazoa; phylum Chordata; class Aves; order Procellariiformes; family Diomedeidae; genus Phoebastria; species Phoebastria nigripes. Next base: position 592,215 of record JAYKAV010000367.1, on the reverse strand, counting down.
ACCTACCTATTAGCATGAGTGCTGATCCACGCCCAAACTAAGCAACAGATTTGAAATTGATGCCTGCATTCACAAGCTAATAGATAGAAACTGATTAAAGAAGTAGGATGCACATAAGGTAAGGTAAGGATGCAAATAAGGTATAACATTCATTACAAATGCACAGCATCTTACAAATGTCAACATTTTGAACAGAACATTTTGAAGAACATTCTGCCTTTTTATGAACAAGAAACAAAAGTCTGTGGTGTTTTCTCCCCCATTTTTTAAAAATATTATTTTGTAGTGAATTCATAGAGTTTATTAACAAGAGAAATAGTAATTCTCCTTACACAGAGAATTCTCACTAACATGTGAGGTGGGTGGTGCCGCATGTTGCAAAATCCTCTGTGTATTTCTGACCCCCTGTCTTTGTCAGGTCTTTCTTGACAACTGGTTTACATTGTGATTTTATGATCTTAAGATATGTCTGGTAAGAATAATGTGCTTCATATTTTGTTTTCACTCTGTGTTGATGTGAAGATATAAAGCCAATTTTGCAGAAAGGAATTTTTAAGACACTAAACCATGACAGTCTCCTATTTTTCCTTTTTCAGAAGAAAATTTTTTTTGTTCTCTCTGATACACAGAGAAGATTTTAATATGTTCACTTAACCATGTGGAATAAATATCACAAAACTTGTGGAACAGCAGTATTGTTTTTTGTTAGTGTGATAATTCTATTGTCAGTCTTAAGGTTTAACTTATCCATCATTAAAGCACATTTCTGGCATTTTGACATAAGTGGTGGAGCAGGGAGAATCAGAGGGGAAGGAAGAGCAAATGTGTAAGAGTACTTTGCATCAAATTATTTACATACACTCTTTTTCATCCCATCTAACTTTACCCATCTAATTGATGTGCCTAAGATACTGGCATAGTCATTATAAAGTGAATGGAGGGGGAATATCAACATACATAAAATTGGATGGGTATCTTCTTTGACTAGATAAGGAGTTATGGACAATATGCTTTGAGTTTAGGTACCTCATTTGGGTACCTGAAGTTAGGTAGGGTCAAGCAGATGCTTCAGGTCAGACCTGCAATGAATTAAGTAGAGACTCCTATTAGATTTAGTGGAAAGGCCCTTAAATGCGTTAAATTTTAATTCACTGGTTTTTTGGAAGGCCTAATCAGAAATAGGAACACTGGGTTAAAAAAAAAATAATACTGGTGAATAAATGTTTAATCCTAATTATTTTAATAATCTTTTGCCACCTCTGRATGAGGGTGGGGAATTCAAACTGGGAATTTTACACTTACTTTTTAATAGAATTTCCTCCTTAAATATTCATGTTTGAGATTTATATATATGTGGCTGTCCTTTCAACTTTCAAGTATATGTATTCAACATGCCTGAGGGATGAGATGCCATCCAGAGGGACCTGGACAAGCTCGAGAAGTGGGCCCATGTGAACCTCATGAGGTCCACTGTCACATGATTGCGAGACTTTAAAGCTCCCTTCCAACCCAAACTATTCTATGATTCTATGATTCTGTGTTGTTCGGTGAAGGCAGACTGCAATTATCCAATTGTCAAAAATAGGTTTTGCTGGATCAGGCACATTCTCAATTGTCTGTGTTTTTTTAAGACTTAAATATAGTTTACTGGGTTCCACACAGGAGCTGTAACTTGAGTGAGTGTTTCCAAATTAAGATTCCATTGAGAAAATGGACTTTATTTAAAAATAACAATGATGTCCCCACAGAGATGCCAGTTCTGCAAACACCTATCACATGTCCTTTACGCAACAGCAGAGCTGGTTTGAGCAGTGTCTGACTGGACTCCAGAAGTTCCAGCAGACTCAGCTATTACTTGATAGCGTGACTTTTGGGGGAGAACATCTGCATATGTAAAGTTTAAGGAAGATACATTTGGAGACACACTTGCCAAAAAGACTTATTTTCATATTATGATCAGAATACCACTGTGTTTGACTGCTGTGWTTTGGGACAACTTTGCCTTGTATACTCTTCTGTTTCTCTGTTAAGTGAGCGATATCGTTATTGAGGCCAGACAGGGACACAGTAACTAGTACTGTGATTAACAGACCTACCTGTGTTTGTAAACTTAATCCCTGACACAGATTAATCACAATTCATGTCTCCAGTCTTAGAACATGGACTATTTGATGTCATTCCATATTACACCTTAATATAAGCACTGTCAAACCTTGTCTGGCAAGGATAAAAGAGCCTAGGAGAGACAGACATCCCACATCTTGGTACAGAGTGAAAGCACTTTATGAAAGGAGACATACTGACCACTGGTACAGTTCTTAAAATAAATAAAAACCCCCATGTTTTGCAAGGCAAGACCCATGGTAATACACACAAGCAGGCATTTTTCCAAGTCACTGATGTGTTTCATGGTGAGGGGCAACACTTGTCAAATTAGTGTTAAGTTTGACTAATTTGGAGTTTCTATTTCATTTTAACAAGATGCATCTAGTGCAGTTTCAAAACTGTACTGAAATTAGCTTTTGTACAAGGAGCTAGTGGAGGGGGCTTTAGATGAAAATTCAGCCCCAGTGGAAATGGAAATGGCATGGCAATGCTCATTTTATGAAATGTGGGGCAAGTCATTCTGTCTGATACTAATGCAGAAAAAAAGCTAAATTCCAGCTCTTTTCTAGTAAAATCCTGCCTAGCTCTACAGAGCATTTGAGACATATTTCGAAGACTTAAGTGGTGCCAGTCCCCCTGAGGGGTGAACAGCACTTGTAAATATTGAACAAAGGCACTCTTTAAGGCTCTGAAGCAATGAATAGCTGCTCATATGCTTACTCAACTCACATGGATAGTCAAAGGACTCCCACATGTCAGAAGGGAAGCAGGTGCACAAATCTCTGCAGGTCTGGGTTTAATTCAGCTAAATGTAGCTTTTCTTTTTTTTTTTTTTTTCCCTTTTCCCTGCATTATAAAGCCATTAAGTTCATTTTATCATATTGTCTACAATTTCAGTGTTAATTTCACCAGGATGTAATTCTGATTTGAACTTCATATCTCATTGTTAGTAAATTAACACCTTTTCACCTTTATTTCTTATTTAATTGTGTGGGCAACTGCTGCAAGAGAAGATATAAAGATCTTGAAAATAACACATTGGCTGAAGTGAAAAAAGCAACAAAAATAAAGACATTGTGACAGCTTTCTCCCATTAATGTATTGAAAAGTGGTAGTGCTGTTATTCATGCCTTCGATCTATTCAGACGTTCACAGATAAATAGCATCTCATTTCACACAGGTGCATTGTTAGTTTCTTTGTTAGTGAAGTCAAAGTTATGCCTCATGGTCCTTATTGCTTATTTATTAATGCATTCGTGTGAATTTCAATCAGATTTATCTAGCCAATAGCCCATCTGAGCACAAATCTCCCTGCATATATATGAAATAAATACCACCCAAAAATACTGTTTCCAAAGTATTTAAGAAAATACCACAAATGAAAAGGTAATCTGTATAAATCTTACACTTATTAGTGAACTTTCATTTGTGCACAAAAGTCCCTGTGAGGTCAAAGGATTTCTCTGCACAGGTATGACAATACCATTGTAAAGGCTAAGCAATGACCAAAGCAGTCCAAATATGATGTCTGCACGTTTTGCTTAGGCCTAAAATTTAGGCATCTATTTTTAGGTGGTTATCTAGTCTTCTTCAACAATCAGTGTACATGAACAGATAGAAGATGTCATCCCATCTGAGACGCTTCTATATGGACGGACTGAAGTTTCTCATCCCTCTCCACTTACTATAGAGGGAGTATGGTAACTATTTAGATGCAATGGATCACCAGCAATACATATCAAAGGTAAACTTTTTATTCTTGTGCACTTTTACCAAAGGACAGCAAAGTAAAAGTATCTGTTACTGACTTCAAGAGGAACAAGAATGTTGTAGTGAACGAGCGTACAAGCTAAGTATCTTTCGATTCGCACACAAATATACACAAAATTATAGTAATGATATACAGGCATGGTGCTCTTTCAGCCACTGTTAAGAGATACACTGAGCATATTGCCTTCCCAGATTTTGCAAATTTCCAAGGAACATTCTGTGTTATTACTTCTTATAACTGATGACAAGCTTGAGGCTTAAAAATCTATTAATATGGCAGTTACTGGTCAGCTGATGTATCTTGCTTACTTACGCAGAAAAAAACCACTTCTTCATTCTCTTGCTTTATAACTGATGCATGAAGTCAATGGAATGATTGTGACCTGCTGTTTCCACGCTAAGAATTCAGGACTGTTGGGGAACACAATGTGTGAATACCCTAATTAAAAGACTTAGTCAATTTCTTGCAAATTGCATTTGCAAAATAAACAGAGACACCTGCATTAAATATGGAAAAGTGCTGTGAATCCCCCCTTCCTCAGAAAGAGCTTTCTGAGTTACTGTTGCTATGGCATCCTTCACTTACTTCATTCCCACTACTGCAGGAGAGTCAACAAAATCCTTATGTGTACAAGCAGGTGCTTTGATTTTGGAATTGCTCGTATGTTTTAAATTAGACATCTGCTGAAAGGCCTTGTTGAACAAGACCTGCTGTCTCATTTTGCTTATCTTTTCAGTTTGCAAGAACTATATAATAAATATTCTTTGTACAAATGGTTCGCAAGCTATAGTTTCTGTTTTATGGGCTGGATATAGGCTGGATTTTGTTGTTACTAACCATGCTGTTTACAGAGTAAATAGCTCTATGTGAGCCTTGTGCTAGGACAACGTGATGGCTCAGAATGCATTGTAGAAATTCAGAATTCCTGTACTCCTATGAAATTATTATAGAAAATCACAGTATCACAGAAGCTAAGACCGTGATTTTGAAAGACAAAATATTTAACAACAGTAGCAGTTTAAAGTGCATCTGCTTTTAAAAACCACATTCTTTTAAGATTTGTTTTCCTTTCAGGTTTCTGTGTGTTTGTTCAGAGTATGGTCGTACAAACAGTTGTGCAGGCTAAGCTGGGGCTAAGGAACGGGAAGGAGAAACAAAGGGCAGAGCAGGAAGGCATCAAGGCAATATTGCTGCAGGTAATTTTGTGAAATCACAAACTAAGGCTACAGAAAACCTAGAAATGTTACTGAGTCTATTCCTTTCTTCAAGATAGGATCATGTTTCACATGTTTGTCTAACTTGTTTTTAAAGACTTGAAACAGCAGAGGTTTCAAGATTGGTCTAAGCAATCTGTTCCTATGATTATCTTTCTCTTCATGTGAATATAAAGAAAAATTAATATACATAAAATGCTAGTACTATTATTATTACTACTGTTAATAACAATCATTATTCCCTTTATTTTGACTGCAAGAGTTCTGATTTTTAAAATAAGCATGAGCATTGGAACAGGGAACATTGTTAATTTTTGATACATAATTAATTCTATATAAACTATAGTGATCCATTCAAACTGTATAAACAAATATTTACCCTACAAAGTACATATATAATAATTAGTGAGCACTTATTAATAATGTGTATATTTTTATTTTATTTGCTATAAAAAACAAAAATTATATAATTCAGCTAAAGCCTCATAAAAAGTATTGTGGGCTTGAGAATAATGTCATGTGACTCAAGACAAGCCATGTGCATCTTGCCTGTAAAGCATATATATACTCTTACTGCATTGGAGACTGATTCCTTTCAACTCCAGTCTCTGTTCCCTGTTACAATTCTTCAGTAGTAAGTGCTATTTCTTAATCTTCTCACTGGTATTGGCTACAGCTACTGTAATTAATAGGAGCTTTCATCCCTCTTTGTGTTTCTTTGTGTGAAGAGAAGCCACATATCTGGAGGAAATGTCCAACCAACAAATTGTGGCATCATGTGATAAGCTACAAAACCAGGTGAGAAACTATGCCATGTCTCATTGCTAAGGACAGTAGTCAGGCTCACGCCAAGAAAACTTTTATCCCATAATGTTACTGATGCATTTTGCCTCCAGATTTTGAAAAAAAAAATATTTTCTGTCAGAGGTTTGGCATTCCCAGTGTGCAATTCAGACCTAATAGTGTACATATCATCCCTGCCAGCACTGAGGAAATAAGGACTGTCTATATTAACATATCCTTTAAAGAATCCCAGAAGCATGGGAGAATTCAATATGTCAGTGTGTTTTACTAGTTGGCAATTGCTTTTGATGACTGGCTACCTGTCAGCTTGTTGTTCAAACAATCATTAACAGGACTGTCCTGTAGCTCAGAAACTTAGAATATCCAGGGACTGGTAACACTCTACAGAATGAGTGTAGAAGCAAGGTGGGTTTTCCAAATAAACACCTTAAATCTACTAGCTGCCTGGTGCCTGTCAATTTGAAGAACTGACCATGACAGAAGTCACTTTTGTGTAAATAAGAATATGTGAAACTTGTAAAACATTAGTTTTCTCAACTCAGATCCAGATAACTTACAAGAGTACATCTGAAATAATGTAGTTTAAAAAGTAAGTTTTAGCTCAATTTTAAGGATATTTTTGACATTATCATCATGATCAGATTGGGATTCACACGATTAAAAAAAGGCTGTTTTGAGGAATGCGGTTTATATGACTTTGCCATCTATTACTTTTGTGACACAGCTAGGAAATGAATTGGTGAAGAGGAACCTATAAAAATAATTATTCTTGTTGCACATAGATTTCATTTACAATTTTCAGTGAACCATCATCCACTTTCTACTTCCCCTTTGTAATTCTATATATTCTTTTCTTCCTAATATAACTCGATTTGCACTGTGCTTGACAGGCTAAAAGGCAAGGTCTCTTTTGCTATAGGTGGCAGCACTAGCTTATTATAAATGTTGATGGTTTTCCCTGTCCTGAAGGAAATAGATATAAGGATACCTGGGCAGTATATGGTTTCTATGTAAAGTAATTGTGTTTAAAATTTAGAGATCCAAAATACAACCACATTTTTTCTTATAGGAAAGATAATTATACTGTTTCCCTCATGCACATTTTCTAATGCCTAGTTAGGGATGATTAGACTGAAACCATAGCTGCAGTCTTGGCGGGATTAATTATAAAAAATAAGCCAATTCATAAAAAATCTACTGAGCACATTTGTGGGCTTGTGAAACTATTTGCTTTTCTAATGAGAAACTCTTCTAAACTCAACTTCAGGAACATCAGTTTCTAGAACACTGAAATTCTGCTGCGCTGATACAGATGTTCTTTAAGGATTTGCCGTGTTTTGTTCTGGAATTCAATGGTATGCTATCACTGCAGTTCTTCAGGTCAATACTCCAAACAAATTCTACTGAAGAAATACAATCTCTGGTCCCTTTTCTTTTTTCACTTCAAGTTTTGTTACAACAACACAGCCTTTCCTCTGAGTGTCCTCACCTAGTTACCTGTGGGAGGCTCTTCATTTTTTTGGAAGCTATTTTCATATAATAGAGGAATTAGCTTTTTGACTGTCCTTTTCCTATATCACTCACATTGTCACATTCCTCCTTAGGCATTTCAGGTAAGAAGTATAATGGAATCTTTAACTTTTAATAAATACAAGACAACCTGGAATATATACTGTACCACACCAGTGGCTACTGTTTTATGAACATTCAATGGGAAATAATTCCTCCTACTACCTTTGATGATGCTTTACAAGACTGGAGAGCTAGAAGTATGACCATCAAAGCCAACCAGAAAAATTCTGAGGAGCATGTCTTTCCTGAGTCACTGCTTGATAGGGAAGGAAAAAAAAAAAAAATTTAGTTGCCAGACATTGGCTTCCATCATAAAATATGATTTATAGGGCTGTTAATTTCCATTACTTTTCTGCATCAAACTACTTTTTTCTGCAAAACAAATACATTAATAAATCTGCACTCTCTGCTATTCTTTCATATGTAGCTGTGCCTGAAATAGATGCCATACTATACACTAGCAAACCTATGCCAAAGACATAGTAAGACATTGTTGTCACAAAATTTCCAAAGAGAAGACTGTACAGCTAAAAGCAAAAGTTTTCAAAATTAAATGCCAGTTGTTAGACTTCCATGTTCTTGTTTAGGATTTCAAAATGCTGAGCGCCAACAACTCCAATTAGCCTCAATTAAAGTCACACTTAAGTTCTATTGTTCCCTAAAGGAACAAGACCTTTTCCAGGAGGATACCTGTCATTTCACATATTTGTAACATTGTTTTTATGGCTGGCATAGCTCAGTTACAGTCCTATGTAATTGCTAAATATGATGATAAAAGGTGAATGAAAGCAGCGTATGAAATTCAAATGTTCCCTTTTTTTCTCTCCCTTCCTACAATGTATTATTTCAGACACTAATGATAAAAAAAACAAGCAGAAACTTTAGGAGTTCATTTGAAAACTCACCCAAAGATCTGCAACTTTTCGTGCAAAACAGGGGCCAATTTTAATTTCAAAGAGGATGGGCTGCTTTTCTGTGTATGTGTGTGGTGCATGCAAATTTCGCTATTAAAATTTGAAATGGAGAAATTCTCTAAATACATTCTGGTTTACTGTAGTCCTTGCCAAAATTCTCCTTTGCAGCTTTGTACCAGGCTGCTGCTGGATAAATCTTCATCTTGCTTTCTTCCTAAGGATCTATGCTGTATCAGCTACACCCAATTTCCTAAACCCCTTGACTCTGCCCACTACTGTGACAGTTCTTTTAATCACTGTCTCCCTCTCAAGCTTGAAGCAGCTTTTATGCTTCAGAAAGTTTAGACATTCCTTTCTCTTTTCCTCTGTATTTGTCCTAAAAATCCATCTCCAATCCCCTCTGCTATAGTAATTACTTGAAAAAACAAGAGCTAAATTTAGAAAATTATCATTGTGATTATTAGCTAGGGCTTTACTTAGGGAAGCAGGATGTTGGGAGGAGATGAAATAGAGCACTGCCAAAAATCAGTTAATTAAAAGTGGACTAAAAACTGCACTAGGACTAATATGCAATTGCATTTTAGGTCACAAGTGAAAATATGCTGAATCTCATTCTAGCATGTCATTCTCATACAGATTTTTTTTTTTTTCAGCCTCAGTGCTTTTGTCCAGGAGCTCTGTAAAACATATTCTGTTGACAACTGGGCAAAATGTGATGCTGGAGAATTGATAGTAAATTCATTCCTCTTGCCTTTCTATATTTATTCTTGTTGAGGTTACAAGCACTTTGAAGCAACATACCTAATATCTCATATTTCTCAGTAAACTACTATTCAGATTTAGAGTACTGTAAACATCATAATTCTATGGAGATCCCCTTGAAGTGATTCTTCAAAGAAGCACTGCTGGGGCTTTATTTTGACAAGCCATACCAAAACCACATGTAAGCAACTTCCTTCTCTTGCCCACCTTTCCTCTTTCTCTTCCAGCAGCTCATCATAGGCTGGAGTTCACCCACTCTGTGATCACAACATGTGTCCATACAACCTCGTACACATTCCTAGGTGACTCAGAGAGAGGGGTCCCTGCCTCCCTTAGGGAACTGTGTAGCCCAATTCTCCTTCATAGCAACTACTAAGGCTGGAAAATGACCCTGTGTTGCTACTCTTGCTTACATGTCAAGAGGGAGGAACACTTTTTACCCCTCTTGCAAGCTGGGAGCCATCTGAGACCTACTGGGTGCCCTGTATAATGTTACTTTCCCCATATTCTGAAATAATAGTTCTTGTCCCACTAAATTTCTGAAATTTCAGTGAGAAGTCCTATTCACAGCAAAGATAATAGAAAAACTCTTATTTTCTTCAGTAGAGCCAGGATACTATCTTGTTTCAAAAACCCCCTGGAAAATCAATGGTTTGTTCAGTAGGGAGAAATGAACTTTCCTTGGCTGATGATCACTCTGTAGGTAACTGATCCCTTAAGAGACTTGGGCCACAACACAACAGCACTGGAGCATTTCAGTTAAGATCAGTTGTTAATTCAAGTGTGATAGCAGCCTGAATTAGAATGCATCTCTCTTGGTCCCTTCCACGGTCTTTCTTCTCATGTTTGTTAACTTTCCTGATGTTATATTAAATATTCGTCATTGTGATAAGCTTCAACTCACCATTTCAGTAATCATCACCTACAAGCAGTAATCTTGACCACTGTAGAGTTTTTTTCTGCTCGCTTTCACAATGCATGGAGAGAAAGGGAGGTTTTTGGTTTTTTCTAATGCAATATAAAGTGTGATACAGTATACTGAATTAACCTTTCAGTATAACCTTGAAATTTCTCTTCCCGACCTTGCTCTGTTTGTTATCTGTCCTCAAAGGTTTAATACTTTTCTCAGGATACTCCACCTGCAAGTGAGGTACAGATAAATAATAGGCTAGCATGTTTATTTCATATGGATAAATCAGAATCAGATGGGTGAACTGCTGAGATTCATGCATTTTTTAATAGGTCTGCAAGGCTATACAGTCAAAGTGGTAAAGAAGGAGCCAATCAAGATTAAGCAATTATACATTTTGATCAGCTGTTGAGATTGATGAAAGACTCATCTGAAAAACTGACATGAAAGGAAGGAGGTTTCACTAGCCACTTCAGAGAGACTAGAAGGTCACTGATGACAAGGGAAGAGCGGGACACAGCTAAAGAGGGTGATCTTGTACATCTCAGAAGACCTCTTGACAAAGCCCCATATAAGACTCATAGTGACGAAAACAAAGAAGAGGAGGGTGTATAGTTTTTCTGCTCTGTATTTTTGTTCTGGCTGTAATTGTGAAAACAGTAGTAGAAATTGTTGAGACACTTGGCTTTCGTGAGCTTCGATTACTCTGTATCCTTGGAGAGGTGTATTGTAAATCATAGTAATCACGTGCCTGGACTTCTGGAAAATGAGTGTCCTCAGGGTATACGTTTGGAAGAGAGGCATTAGTCCTAGGACCTTGGCAGTCAGATTAGAAATTCCTAGTCCTCAAGACTGATGTTAGACAGAGGACCTTCAAGACACTATATTTAAAAGCCCAAAGACAGACTCAGTGATTGGACTTCACTGAGACTCAAAAAGCTTAAAAATTCACTTGTGCAGTGGGAGAGGGAGCTAAACAGCAGCCTCCTGAATGATTGACAAAGGCTGCTCAATGAGGGCTTGGACAAAACAATGTGGTCAGGTACCTTTACAGCAAAGCACAACAACAGAAACATTATTTTAGAGTGAAAAGCAGCAGCTTAGGTCAAGATGAAATAACAATGCCCTTAAGCTTTGGGCAGACACCAAAGACCCCTGTTTCATTTTTGGGTTGTCTTCGTTTTCTTTACTGTAAAACTAGCCCGTCTTGTTTCTCCATTTCAGCTGCAGCTATTTTAGAAATAATTGCCTCACATAAATCTCTTCCTGGTGTCTATTTTTGCTCCCCTCCTTCCCTGTCTGCAGAACCATAGAGAATGCTTTGATCAACTCATTATGTAGAATAAAGAAACAAAACTACATCTTTATTTTTCTGATCACCAGTTAATAAAAACCTACATTTTCAGTATCAGGTAATATCTTCTTCTATGACATTACACTTTTCCCTTCTATCTACCTGTCATTTATCAGGGTCTGTTTTAGTGATAATATAAAGTGATGGAAAGCAGTCAAGCAGAAAGATCATAAATAAGTGTAAATAATAAAAAAAAGTGTTTATAGTAAGGCACTGGTTGCATGACCTTTGTAACTCATTATATTTCTCCCTTGTGTCAGTGAGATGTCTCTTGGTTGAATGGTAATGTGTGGGGACCGCAAGGGCTGTGGGATCCCCGGGGCTGGGGTGCCGGGGGATGCTGGCCAGGGTCAGTCAGGGCTGGTCATGCCCTCAGGGCCCTGGCAGGTAAGCTAGATCAAACTATAGATCCAGCTAAAAAATAAATTGACCACAGAAAGAAAAAAAAAAAAATTAAAACAAGTAGTACTTTTTAAGTGATTGTGGTCCTTTTGTTTATACAACTTCAAAGTCTGTCTTCTGAATTATTGCTGTTGCTGCAGCATATACATATAGATACTGCATACAAATACACAGTTGAAACATATTTCCGAGCACTTAGAGCCTGCAAGGAACATATACTTTTGTGTCCTGAAAAAGATAAATAAATAAAGTGAAGTTATCATATATAGGTGCTAAACTTCAAAAGCCCAAGAGATTCAAAGTAGTACCTAATAGTCTGATTCTTTGTGCTTAAAAAATAAAAATAAACATAAAAAATTACTTTGTCAAGCAGATTCTCCTGGATGTCTTATAGGAACAGACTTTCTCCTGTTTTTCAGTGTTTCCTGGTTCAATCTGCTCAGAAAATTCCGTGACGGAATCATTTCCATTGTATGTCTGCCTGTGGCTCTTTCCTAAAAGTAGAAAGCATTACAAAGGCACCTAAATGACAAATAAATAAAAACTCAAAACAATAAAAGTTTCTCTAATCTCTGGAAAGGTTTGGGGTTACTCTTACGTTAACCGTGTGGCTTTTCCTAGCCCAGGTGATAATTTCTTTAAAAGATTTTAATTTGAAATAAAGAATCAGCAGGTCATTTTCATTTAGGATGAGGAATTTTCAAGGCAAATATCAGAGCTATTTGTACAAGCTAAGCAAATACTAGAATGTATAAGAAGAAATAAACACAAGGGAATCAAATTTAATGTAATGAGCCATTACAAATTTGGAGAGAGTAATGAGGGAGAATCTACAAAAGCTAGTCAAAGCTAAAAATCCTTTAGTGTACTTTTGTTGGACCCTGATTAGCTTAGGGTCTTTCAGAAACACCCAGGAAACTGTCATCACGCTATTGTAAAGAAGAACAAAAATTTTAAAATGTCATTGGAATGATAAAAAAAAAAATGCAAAGTGCTAGTTCAAAGTCTAACTTATTAATAGACTGCCTGTGACCCAGACTTCACCAAAATCTCCATTTTTACTAAGCCACTAAGAGCTGCACTTCAGAGTTGTGTTCATCTTGAAAAAGTAGGTGACAGCTGCAGACATATAAGTAAGAAAGGCACTGTGAGTATTTAAAGCTTTTATGTCATCGTTGTTATTGTCTTTCTGGAATAATTATACCTTACATTCCCCTTGACATTTGCAGGCTGGGTTTTGGATCAGCCGCGGAAGGGACCATAACCACAGAACCCTTTTGTGGCTTGACCAGGCCTATTTTAAGACTTCAGGAGGCGGTCATCAGCGTCCCCTTTGAAACAACGATTTGAAGGGCCAGAGATTGCACTTAAGATAGTGCTGTATTTTATGCTGTAGGTCCATATTCGGGATTTTGTAAATGCTGAGTAGGTGTCTGTATTTGCATCCACACGTGAGTCGTACAGACAGAGCAGTGCACAGCATGCACTCTCAATGCAGGCTCTGCCGGTAGAGCTCATGGTTACAGCAGACATCCCATTGCTTGCTCTGAGTACTGAAAGATTTTGCATTTGAACTGGAAAACTGGATTCAGTCCCTTGATCCAGCAGCCCAAGGTGACGGAGCTTAGGATTTAGGCTGCAGCTGAAGGAACTGGGCTGAGATTTAGAAAAGAGTGTCACAGTACTCCCAGAAGTTATTTTCAGACAGGGGTCCCAGAGCAAGCCCACACTGCCTAGAGGGAAGGCACCATCACAACCTGCCCTGGAGAAAAAGTCTCACTTCGTATCATTCTTACAGAGCTTGGACTGAATTGACCTGCCTTTTGTATTAGGACAGAGTAGGACCAGCATGTACCTCTGTCCTTTCCTGGATTTAACTCCCTCTCTAGGACAACTCAGATTCTGGGCTTGTAGGCATCCCTTCCCTCTGTGTTTTGGTGAGTGAATTTACATACTTCCTTTATCTTGACCCAGCTTCAATAAAGGAAAAGAGATCTTAAGTTGATTTTAAGGGTGGACTTACGTGTGGCCAGCTCTGAGTAGACAAAGAACACAGTTATGGCTATAGTAAACTATGCATGGTGGCAAACATGGATATTTTGTCTGGTTTTGGGTCCTGGAAAACCAAGCTGACTGTCACTGCAGCTGAGGGAGCAGTGAGCACATGCACTCTGGCAGCAGCTATGGGAGAGGAGAAAGGAGCCCCTTTCAGGAGCAGAAGTCATTGTCTTCACTTCACCCCTGGATCTGCAGACTGATTGCTAAGATGTTTACTTCCTCCATTCTCTTCTGCTTCCTGGGTACAGAGCGTGCCTTTTGTCAGATGGCAATATTTAGCTCTGCATGCTCRTTTGAGAAGCCTCGGACTACCTCTGGATTTGTTATTTTTGCCATATAAATGATTGGCCTAAGACATTATCTTGGCTCACTTTGAGTACAACAGAAGCCATTCCAGAGCTTCTATCTAGAGCCCCATCCTGGGGATTTTCTGTGGCATATCCTATCCCAGGGTCATAGAATCACAGAGTAATTTAGGTCAAAAAGGACCTGCAGAAGTCATCTAGTTGGACCCCCAGTTCAAAGCAGGATTGGCATTGAAGTTAGGTCTAGCTGCTGTAGGCCTTGTCCAGCAGAACTTGAGTATCTCCAAGATGGTGTCTAAGCCAGGTGGAAGGGAAATGCTATTCTCTGCCCTGTGTTTAGAGGCATCCTAGACAGCTGCCTCGGACTGTATGCTAACTTTCAAATAGCTGAAAGGAGATAAGAAAAAATCCATTCCAGATTTCAAACTGTTGTCTTGTACCCCACTTTCTGGCTGAGGCAGTGCCCCTGAAGAGTAAAGAATGAAAATGTGACCTGGAAAAGCAAAGCTTAGGATCCTCATCATGAGCTAGCATTTTGCTTTAGTTCTGCCTCAGTTGTGAAAGGCAAGATTTCAGCCACAGTGAGCATTTCCCAGTGCTCTGGGTGGCTTCCCTCCCAGTGTGTGAGATTTGTGGACTGCCATTTTCAAGAATCTACCTCTCCTGATTCTCTTTATGTAAAGAGTCCTGGACACTTAATTCAGGGATCAGGATTCTGCTCAGAGGCCTTGCAGCACTAATCTGCGGAATTGCTGATATCTTACTATATCGAACCCTTGACTATGAAAGATTACAGTCTTCAATTCTTAGCTATCTATTTGAAATTATACCTAAGTTTTATCAGAACGTCAAATAGCTTTACATTGCTACGATTATTTTATTATTTCAGAGATTTTTAAAAGAAATTTTAGTGCTATGACAATGTATTTTATTCCCTATTGATGGATGGTTTGCATCTTTACCAAAGCTCAAGCAAGCTAGTAAGCATTAGAATGATTATATTCCACTAGTCTAATCCTTTAACTTTAAAGTAATTAGCTGAGTTGGGCAGCAAAATGGAACGTTTTCTACAAGAGTCAGTAAATGGACTTTGTGTAAGTGCAAAAGCTGATTACTTTGATATAGAGAGGGCCATTATTCTTTACACCTCTGGAAAGCTGCCTAACTTGAAAGCCTTATAATCTGATTTTCATAAATCCTATTTAACATATTATTATTTTCTTTTTAACAGGCAGCACCTAAAGCTATATCACTCTTCTCAGATGTTACTCCTTCTTTTTCATAACAGAATCCCACAGCCCTACTTATGCATAATTTGTGCAATTGTCACCAAAATGCTATATTAAATCTAATCTTTTTACATTCATTTTCAATCAAGAACAATTAGAATCAAATGGCATACAGTTTACATTTTTACAGTCATACTGACTCATATTCGTGTCAGATTTTAAGGTCCTTGCTCCAGAGAAAATCCAATTCTTCTCTTTCAACAACTCATGCCTCAATAAGATTTCAGTAAGTTTAATCTTTGACCTGAAGAGAAGTATGATGAAAAAGAGAGAGAGAGACTGATTAACAGTTCATTTTGGCAAGGTCTAGTGAACTGTGTTGTAATCAAGACACAAAGGACAGGCAAGACAGAAAAAACACATTAAAAATAGAGATTGATATGACATTCAAAAGCAGAAATTTTTCCYAATTGAAGAAATTTTATCTGATCAGAAATCCATCCTGAAAAACAGTTTCCAACAGATAACTCCCAGAGCCGCTTTATCCAGCTGTATTTTTAATCTAATAAGCAAATGCATTTCCCCAGCTTAAATTTGGTACTATTATACAGTCTAATGAAAATTAATGCTAGCAAGTCCCCCTTTATATTCAATATCAGAGTCCTTTGCTAAAAGAGTTCTGTATAGGACTCACAGGGTCTTCTATTCCAGCATCCTGTCCGGTTTGCCATTGTCACAGGCTTCATATAATCCCACACGTAAATATAGCAAGCTTCACCTTGAGAAGAGTAGACCCTCTGGAGCAGGCATACTTCTCTGTTTGAAGGTTATTGGAAAACCTGTCTCATCTTTAGCTTCATTCTTCTTTCCAAATCTGCTTATTGGTATTTGTTGTGTCAATATTGTTCTTGAGGCACGTTAGTTTTCTTTCCTTGGTGTTTACCTTGCTGCAGTATTTTTGTCAAAGTAGACAATCATTGCTTTTCCAGGCATGTGGCTGTGAATCTATTTCTTTTGCCTGGCTAATTAAGCAGCCACTCACGTGGCACTTTGTCTACACTAATACGATCTGTTAAGGTCTTATTGGCACTGGGCACTCTGTTAGACACCATCCACTGCAGAGAGAGAGAGAGACAGACAGACAAAGAGACACAGAGAGGCAGAGGGAAAGACTTCAGCTGTCAAGTTTGGAGAGTGAGCAGAAGACCTCTGGTCTTTACCTCTCCTCACATGGCCAAAGGTACCTCTTCTACACCTTCCTCCCCACTACCACCCTCCCAATTTTTATCTTTATTTCAGAACAAATTTTCCAATGGATCTCTGGTTCATTTTTACGCCCACTTGTGAACAAATTTGTGCCTGTGCCCAAAAAACAGAAAGGAATTTCTCCCAGAAGAAAAGAACAGAACAGATACGCAGTGATGTTCTGAAAAAGGTCTGGGTTTGCACACAAAAAGTAAGTCTTAAAGGTATTACTTTAGAGCTGATAGTGTTTGTTACTGTTCCCAGTCCCCACATGATTTTATGATAGTTTCCTCACACTGTACAACTTCTTGTTGTACAGACTGAAAATTCTGTGAGAATAATCCATGTATTGGGGAGGACTTCTCATGAGCTGAAGATCACAGTTGTCTGGGAACATATTCATTAGAAGATGGAGTTGTAGACAGGTTCCTGAAAAATTAAAAAAAAAAGCTGGTCCTCTAGGTTCTTATGACCTCTGAGATATGCTGACTACTAGTATGGCTGGCACAGAGGACTTATGCTTCTGTGCAGTTGCAATGCCTTCTTATTTCTCTTCCTTCCATTCCATAGCCAAGCAGTTGCTGTTCTATAAGTACTGACTAAGAATCTATCGTTGCCCTTTATTGAGACCTAATTATTGACTAAAAAGTGAATACAACCATTATTAAATTACAGTGCTGTTTTTGACTCTACTTTTAAAATTTCAAGTTTGGGTTTATTTTAAAAATGATTTTTAATCTACTTCCCTGCTCATGCTAAGGACAAAGGTAGATTTTTTGTTAACACTAGTACAAAGTGGGCTGGGAAATGACTGATTTTATCATAGCAGATATTTCACTATTTGTCTTCCTGATGTGGAATGGTGGAGTAGAAGATTAAACTCCTGTGTTGTGAAAATAAGAACTTAAAAGTCCAAAGGGTGAAGGGTGTGGGAAAACATACACTTATTGATTTGAACAAGTGTAATTCCCGTGGCTGCATTCAGTGTCATCATGTACTTTAATCAGCAGATTAAAAAGATGGCTGCTCCCTTTTACAGCTTGTTTCCCGTAATAGCTCTTTACTTAAGGAACCTCCACATTCCCTCTTCACTTCATTTACCTGTTAGAAAGAACTCAATTGTTCACAGATGAAAATAATTTATGAAGACAAATTTGTGAGTTAATTGAGAAAAATAAGTGGAAAACTCATCAAAGTACTATTTAAGATGAGAAATACCGCCCCCCCCAAGTCTGAAATTTTTACCTTTCAGAAAGAGAGGTGAATAATCTTTCTTGATCTTGAAGAAGTATGTTGATTGTATAGCAGCCATGYTTCTACCCAGCTTCTTCAGTGAGCTGATTTCAGAACAAAAAGCAAGCATTTGTCTTCCTCCCACTACTTTTTTGCTACCTACAGGTATTTAGTGCCTCCTCCATTTGCTGACTATTTAGTGACATTCATCTAGTCACTCCAGTTCTTTAATGTTAATCTCTTTTTAACAATTTAATTGACAGGCCATATGTCAATTATTTATCAATTCTTTACATTTTCTTCTGAGCTCCTTCTAACTTTTAATTTTTTTCAGTTAAGAAGATTTTTGTAGGAGGCTTAAAATAATTACACTTGTATTCATCAGCTATATTCCTAATTAGCAATGATTCCTTTTCTAAGGTCTGTGGATGACATGCTGCTGAGTACAACAGCTTTCACATTTAATAAGAAAAAGGAGTCACTAAAGTTTAACAGGGTTTTTTTGTGGGTTGATTTCTTTTTTTTAAATGTGTTATCAGAGCAGACTTTATTTCCATTTTCCATCCAGCTCTAGTTACTGTAACACCTGGACTTGTATACACTTACACAAGATAATAATTTTATTTCTGTGACTTAAGCGACTATGTGCATATATTTATACCATGGAAAACTTCAATAAATACTACCAAGTTTTATGATCAATATTTGAAAAAAAATGTGGAATTCAAATTTATATACAGTATTCTGTTTTTTTTAAAAAATGCTTATTTCTCAGGACCTTGTTTTGCTTTGATGCTTAAGTGTAGATTATAAAAGACAAAGCCAGTTATTCAGAAGAAAGCTGTTTAAAGAGAAAGGATTGTGAGACTCTCACCTGAAACATTTGCCTTTTCTCTAATCTGAGCTTGTCTAACTTCAACTTCCTGCTGCTGAAATCTTTATTTCCTAGATTTTCATTTTCCTCTGTACACATATTTAAACTTTGAGATCAGCCTTCTCTAAGCAGACTGACTCCAGATATCTGTCCCTTCACGTCATGCATTTCAATGCAATTGCCATTCTTGTGGTTAAGGTCTGAAAACCCAATAGTTTTTTCACCACTTTTCTTGAATTTGGGATGCTGTGTAGAGCTAAACACAGATTTCAGGACTAATCCAAAAGCAAAATAGCTTCTCCATTGTTCCTTAGTAACTGCCTATAAATTCAAGGTTTAGCTGAGCCCTTTTGCTCCTGTCTTGCATTGGGAGCTCATGTTCGGATGACTATGAACCATCCCAAGATGTTTTCCTGGACAGAGTCTGCGGGGGTGCTTGCATGGCCCATGCTTGGAAAAATGATGTGGATAACAATGCCTGCTAACACAGGAAYGTGAGTGCGTGTGAATGGAATACCCAAAACTGTCTGAAGGGGCGTTTGCCCAAAACAGATTACACTGAAGAGCAAGACAACCATCAGCCAGATTAAAAAGTAACCAGAGAATTACCAAGAGACTTTTGAAACAAAAAAGTCAGCTTGAAAAGGAGCTATAAAGGAAGCCCAAAAATTTTTAACAGTGGAGAGAGACCTTGCAGTGGCAATAGCTAGTCAAACCCTGGTGCTGCCAGAAGTTGCCCCACCACCATTTCAACCTGTCTAGGCCAGACAGTGCTTCCTCCCTGCCAGACACCAGGAGCAGCATTCCAGCCAGCTGACCGACAGTACGGGGAGAGACAATGAAGGACCCACACCTGGGATGTGCATATGTGAATTCGTGGGGTGCTCTCTGGCTGACATGTGCATTAGTGGATAGTAGGGAGCCTCTCCATACAGAAAAAGCCAGAGCATCCTCATGTCCAAGAAGATGTGTTGTTTTTCYTTTTTACAAAGCATCCAGTCATTTGCCCTTTTTATTATTAGTTTTCCCTGCAGTGTGTCAGCTGTCAAACATTTAAAGGTACAAGTTTGTATACATTCTAGGAAAACAAAAACAAACAAAATCTACTGTAGAAAATATGACAACTTACCAATTTTTTTTCCTTTGAATGGTAAACTTCTAAAAGATTCTGAAATAGACTACCACTTGGCAAGAAAGCAGTGATGTATTAGCACATCTAAAGTTACCAAGTGTGACTGTAACTGCGTCCCTAATCACACTACATGAATTCCTCCTCTCCGCTATGTGAACTCTGTTTGCTTCCTCTGTTTTTAATGATTTCTTTTGTTCTTCCTTGTGTGCCTGGACAGCATTCTCCCAGTGACTTCTCATCCCTTTCTCACAAAACAGCTGCAAACGCAGATGTTCTGCAAAGCCTCCCATCTGTAGGGATCTCGGGGCAGATTCTCAGCTGCTGTAAATTGCCTGAGTACCACTTAAGTGTATAAGACTTGGCTGATTCACACCATCTGGCCCTTTCAGCCACTCTGTGTTTATTTGCATAATTGAACATATTGTTTCAGGCTCATGCTGTTTAACTGTAAGATTTCCTGGCCAGAGGCTCTCATAACAGCATACTGTACAGTCCCAAATAAACTTAAAGAGCTATATAAATAATGATTGTGATTGTCCATTTTCTTTTACCACTTCCTAAGCCTACCTCCAAAGAGCAGARCTTTCTGTAGCTAAAGTTAGGTAGGATAGACCTTGGGCAAGTTCCTGCAAAAACTAATAGCACAGGCTTTCTCAGACTTAGTGCCTAACTTAGCCTCTATAGACAACAGAGTTAATACTGTAAGACCAACACTGAGATTATTGACTTATTTTGTTACACTTGGTGCTTTGCTGTTATCTTTCCTATTCAACTTGGTTAGATCATTGTTTTACTGGATTCTGTCAYCTTCAGTGTCTTTACCTTTTATAAAGGGCTTCAGAAAGATTTTACCACCCAGTACAAAATTAAAGAAGAATGTAACCCATTACCATTAGCTGATAGAGTAAACAGCCCCCACTCTAGATCTAGAGAAGATGAGCATCCTATTCCTTCTGCCATTTTATACCAGGGGAACAAAAGGAAAAAGTATCAAGAAGAGTTGRATTATAGGTTCTTACTTGGTTTATAGTTTCTTAGCCTTCTTATACAGGGATGAAGCAGTACTGTTAACCTATGCAAAGAGAAAAAATTACCAAATCTGGGAGATCTCTCTTCTTTTTACTGCAGAAAATTCCTGTATTGTTTATCCCTTATCTGTTCTAGGAGAAACGAAAGTASTAAATGAGTATGCCACTGTTTTATTCTCCTTTACATGGTAACCAAAAATGTCCCACTTTCTCCCCTCGTCACAGCAGTCTGTGTATGAATGTCTGATTGGGACCAGGAGTGGGAAATATGGCTGGAGGAAACCTCGTGCTCCTCATACTCGCTTCATACTGTGTGCCCATGTGCATTCCTAGGAGGTAGCTAGCCAGACTCCAAACTGTTCTCCACATGAGGGATTAAAACCCACAGTTGCCTCAATTCCCTAATCATTGGACTGAAGGAGTAGAGGTATTTTGTTTGTCTTTTAAATGTGTGCATAGAGCTGCAACTCAGCTGTTACTATGTATATTCTGCTCAGAACAGTGCTTTGCTGTTTCACACTGTCTTCACAGACTTCTCATTTGTTTCTTCCTAACAGAAATATTTCCTTTTTCTGAATATAATTTATGTAAACAGTCTGGGTTTTTTTATTTTTCTTCTATTGATTAAAAGCTGGTTTTTGTGTGGCTTCCTGTGAGGCATCCTGAACCTTGAATTCCTGCACTCTTTTCTCCGTGATGTCTGTGACAACATAAGATGTCATAACAGAAGTCATTTCACATTGCACAGTGTCAATCAGACTGATAAGACAGAGTCAAGAGAATCAGCAAATTTCTCCTCGATCTATTTTCCTAGAAGTTTTAAAAGTACCTTTCATATGTAAGGCATAGAAGAAATATAAAACATCTAGCCATGAATGTGATATGAAGAGAAATAACAAGTTCTATATAAAGTAAGAATGCTACTGTTTCCATCTAAATGTTTTGCAGAAACCAAATTTATTCTGTTACTATTATGTAAGGTATTGCAGTACTATTTATAATACTGCAGTATTCGAGATCTACAGTGTTATGGTATTTAAAACTAAAGCTGTGATTTTCCAGTAATATGTATTTATATGTACCTATGTATTTTAAATATTTATTTTCAGGTAATGGCAAGATAAGAAAAATCAGAGCAATACAAAATGATTTAAAATAAAACTGAAATAAGTTTCAAAACAACGTTGTCCTGAACTTTTTAAAATTGGGATATTGCATAAATTGTGATAGAATTTTCCATAATTTTTCCAAAAAAACCCTACAAATCAAAGATAAAATACAAAGATAAAAATGGTGATTTGGGGGGGGGAGGGGAGTGGTATTTGGGTTTTTTGTTTCGTTGGTTTTGGGGTGGGTTTTTTTTTGTTAGGGTAGCAAATTCTTTTAATCCAACAAGTTTGGCAAATATAGGAGATAATAATTAAATATTTGGTCTGGTTTGGTTGCATTTTTTTGCAACAGTTGTTTTAGCCAAAATATTTTTTCTATGTCAGCCCAGAACTCCATATTAACACCACAAATCCTAGTACTATAAGAATGTATACATTTAACATGTAATATATAAGTAGTTTTGTAGATTTCAGCTTGCTTCACATGGTTTTAGTGTGTAAACTTCTGCAGGACTTGAAGATAGTGAAGAAGGAAAGATTCTTTCCCAGGAGAATTCATTCAAGTGGAATTAAATTATCCTACATTGTTATTTTCTCTGTAAATGAGGCAGCTATGGGGTAGTATCATTCAATTGCATATTCCAGACATCAGGAACAAAAATGCTCTTCCATCTCTATATAATTAATGTTCCACACAGCACGTGGCAATTGCATCTCATTCCTTAAGCTTTTTTCATGTGCCACTATTTTTTAAAATGCCATTTACTGAAGATAAATGATTTACAAATAGTAACCTGTAACTCCATTCTTTTCCCTGTTGCATCCATTATTAATTTTGGACATAATCAAGGAATACTGGAGAGAATGCCACTCAAAAGGACACAAATTCCAGATGTGTTGTTATTTTTTTTTTAGCCCACCTGTGGAATGCACCAGGTATAGCAGAGTCCTGCCACACACATTTCTATTCCTTCTGATTTTGTATGTATAGGGAAAGAAGAACATAGAAATTACATTGCCATGGGTTTTGAGTCTTAAGGTAAAATCTTGCTTGGTTAAAATCCTTTGGAGCTGTGATTTCAATGGTTTAGTTGTGCCACCAAGTTTTTTATTGTCCCATAAAGGCACAGCTCTTCGTAAGGGGCACCATAGAAAGACTTCCAGCAATAACTTAGTGTGAACTGGAAGAAAGCAGTGATGGCATTCATCTATGGGCTGCAGCAACCACCACTCTGTGTGTGGGTGCACCTCTGCAGACTGCAGACCTCTGCAGACTGCTGCAGAGAATGTTCAAAGCAGGAATCCTTCACATCACTGTCCACTTTTGGACATCCTGACACTCATCATCCATTTCAACATTTTGTTGTTGTAGTAATTCTTCTAATTTTCTTTGTTCAGTGACTCTAATGTTGTCAAACAATACAAACTATAGGACTGTGGGATTATTTCTTGATCCCATCAACATTTTCCTTAATGAGACAAGATATAAATGTTTAAAAAATGGTAGCTGCCTATACAGCTCCTTCCAGATAGAGTCAGCTCAAGGCCAAGCTGCTGCTTCTCTTCCTCCTGGAGAAGAGGAATTAGGATGCAGGTCCTGTAGAGCTCAGAGATACCACTGCAGAGTGGGGAGAGAGGCATACAATTTGCTGCTCAAAATTCCAGAGCTGTCATTCTCATGGCTAGTGGAGAGGAGAGAGGGAACTCCCAAAATCTCTTCCAGTTCCAAGGTCGGGCTACTACAAAGCAAACTAGATTTAGTGCCTAACTGGTAAAACACATAAAAATGATATGTCTACTTTAGCATTTTTACTTGAATCTGGAGCACACCAAAGCAAATATCCTGGCTGTCCCCATTTGCTGGGCTTTGGTTCTCATTGCATGGAGAGCAGACAAACTGGATTTCATTTGGGTAAAACAAGCCAGAAGGTGCATTCCCAAATTATATCTAAAGCATTCCAGCTGCTGAGGACACTCCTCTGTGCATGGGACCAGACTGGAGACGGTTCAAAGCAAAGCATCCTGAAACACATATAGCATGGGCATAAGGTCCTCAGCACCATCTGGTGATTTCTGCAGATATGTTCCCAACACTTCCTAATGAAGAAAGAAACAATGAGATCATCTGGACCTCCCCTGTAGCTCGATAGAAAGACTTTTGTTTTACTTTACCCTCTGATTTACTTTCTTATTCAGCAATATGCAATACAGCTGAGGAAATATTGCCAGGCATTCATATATATTCTTTCTAGATTTCTCTTGGGTTTTTTGACACTAGAAAAGGGAAGATAATATTTAAGTGAAAGCCCTGGCTGCAAGGCAGGATGTCCAGACTCTATTCATAGGTCTGTAAAACTTTTTGGGTGAGTGACTAACTTGTTTGACAGCAGCAAAGTTTTTCATCTATAAAAAGGATTATAATACTTGTCTACCCTATAAGGATTCTGGGAAGATGAATAAATGAATGTTGAAATGACTTTAATGAGAGACATAGTAAGCCCACACAAAATCAAAATTTAAATTTTATATTTATCTTTCCTCATGTGTATTTAGGCAAACTTGAATAAGGAAATTTCTATCTGCAGAACTGTTAGAAGAAATCAGATACTTCAGATGACAAGAATTTCAAAGAGAAGAACCACTTCTGTCAGATTATTATGTAGAGAGAATAGTTAGAAGTCCAAAAAATAAGGGATGGTCTGGAATTTATGAATATAGAACTAACTTTTTAAAAAGAAAATGGTGAATACTGCTTAGGTATTTCACATAACAGTTGTCTCTACCTTCAGGAACAGATTTTACGTT
The DNA here is from genome assembly GCA_035582835.1 of Phoebastria nigripes. Classification (NCBI taxonomy): domain Eukaryota; kingdom Metazoa; phylum Chordata; class Aves; order Procellariiformes; family Diomedeidae; genus Phoebastria; species Phoebastria nigripes. Next base: position 567,388 of record JAYKAV010000367.1, on the reverse strand, counting down.
CTAAAATTGCATAGCATGGAGGTGTCTACCTCTGTCTTACCTAAGTACTGGAATTGTGCAGAATTTCAGGCACAGCTTCTATTGTATCTTAACTATCATGTTTACTGAGACTATTCCAACATGAAGGGCCAAACACTTCCCAGACATGTGACATGTGAGAGGTCTCCTCATGGACAAATGCAAGCAGTAGGCGATGCTCTCCAGTTACGTTGGCGAGACAGAAGGCAGAACTGTTGAAGAAGCTAGTTAGCAGGGTTTGCACGATGCTGTGTCAGAGGTTATACACTCTGCAGTGCTCAGAGCTTGGCTGAAGGGAATAGCTGACTGTCTGAGACACATATGCCCATACACAATTACCATGTGGGTTTTTGATCCTGCTGTGGGCCACGCTCTTGAAAGCTAGGCACAGTGGCATCCAAAAAGTACATGTCAAATTTTTCATGAGATCTAGCCACTGGACACTTAAGTAAATGTATCTTCATGAAAACAAAAACTGAAGAATTCCTGACCAGTGTTAAAAAGTCAGCAATTACTACTGGTTGAAACACAATTGTATTTGGGATTTTTTGGAGTGTAGAGTATCTGCTCTTTTGAAAAGAAGATGTATCATTTGCATGGTAATATTTGACAAATGTCATTTCTGAAGGTTTCAACATTAAGACCTTCTTAAATTTCTTCTGGGTGTTTTTTTTTTTTCTGTTACTGAAGGAGCTGAACTGATGTTCTTACTGTGATACCTTTGAGCAACACTCTTACTTATAAATAGGCTTACTATTAACCTCTTTTCTCTCCTTTTGTGACTCTGGATGTAGTTTTCTCTCTTTTGTAAGCAATGAGTGTTGTAACGTGCTGGAGGCTATGTTATGTTATAGCATTTATATAAATCAGCATACACATGGAAACATTCAAGACCAGCTCCAGATCTGGGAAGCCCGGACATACAAGATAGTGTCTTTTGGAAAACTAATTAGAGTTTTAAAGTCCTGTCATTAAGAAATCCTTACTGATGTTGGACAGAATCAGTTCAACTATCTGTCACCCTACAGCTGAGCACATCTAGCTCTGGAACATGCAGGCAAGAAGGGCAGTAAGAATGACTTTTGCCCTCTGAAGGATGATAAGACCTTCACTACTTTTTGGGCAAGAGGCTCTTATTTTGTAACTCTGAAGACTGAATATCAGCAGTATTTGAGGTGGAATAAAGGCAGTGATGCTCCACTATCCCCACACACCCACACACACTTTTCCAACAGTGTTTAAAAGGAGAGGTATCACTGACACCTAAGATCGTCTGGGCATGCAACTAGGTGGAATTCAGCATCCTAAAAGGTGTTCAGTTTCCTACTTTGCTTTTAGTAAAATCCATACAAATCTAACCATCATTTTGGTCCTAGTGGATCTTGAAAATTCCACCCAGAAATGATCCCAATCAGCATATAATAAATTTTAATAAAACTGAATGGCAGATCTTGGCTGATATAAATAAGGATAAATCTTGTCTTTACTGATAGCTAACTTTTAGTTTGTGTCACAAAGCTATCTCCTGATTACAAGTTCTGTTTTACAATAGGTGTAGTGTTCTGATCTGCTGGTATTGGCACACTGTGGCAATCTAAGTGTTTTTGCTCAATTTGACATGCAATCACATCAACATCATAAGTTGAAAATGTAGACTCCTGGAAGCCTATAGTATTTCATTCTGATAACTGTAATGTATTTTAAGTGGCAGTCTTCACAGGACCACAACTAGAATGTGCCTTTAATTTAAAAAGTTGGAAGATTTACTTTCCTTACAACATGAATTAATAAAGTTGCACTGTGTTCTTTTGTGACTTGTCAGAATTAGATGCCTTTATTACCTCGGAAAAACAGATGGATTCTTACAATAAAATCCATCTGTCTTTGCGTACTAAAAATCAGTAGATATGGAAACTACAGGTCACCATCCTGGCCTGCATATGGATTTTGGCTGCCTCATTTTCTTTGAACAGCAAAGAAGTAAAAGAACCTGTTTTACAGCAAAAAGTATTTCAGTGCCAACACTTTTTTTATGATGTTAAAGTAACAGATAGCAAAGGAAAGTTGTGTTCATTTAAACCTTAAAGCAATACTAGACTCATGAAACAGTGTGTAAAGCCTGTTAGAATGGAGGAAGAACTGCAGTTGCTTTTCAGCCAGTCTTACAAAAGAATAATTTTTAAATTGCCCCAAGTATGATGATCAGAAATATCCCCTTCATTCTCTTCCACGGTAAGAATGTGTTGATCATAGTTTCAGGAAAATAAAAAGAGCCTAAATGTTTAATAAGACCCAAAGGATTTGTTTTTTAATTGTTTAATAAGGTGAAAATAATGTGAAAGAAGAAGAGAATTCAGGTCTTGCACTTTCTTTATATCATGCTGTTATTGAAAAAGAATGAATAGCTTTGTATTTTGTTGGAGGAGCCTTGTGTTTTGTTGGAGCCTTATACCAGATGCATTATCAAAATTAAAAAGTTAGACACACCAGACACACTTAATATAATTATTTAATATTTAATCTTGTCGTGTAATACTGTTAAACTATTTAAGGCTGAATTTTCATCAGATCTTTAACAGGATTATCTGAAGTATTGGTTGGGAGATTAATAAGGAGTCCTTCCCCACCATTTTAACCCCCAGAAAAAATGTTGGAAGTGTTAATGATTCACTAGGTGTCACTCTTATCTCTATGAAACTGCTGATAGAAGACTATTCCAGCATGGCAGGAGACAACATTCCCTGCTGGAAATGCCATCTCTCAGCGGGAATATAAAGGCATAGCCCTGGTTACTTGTAATCATTAAGAAGTCCACACCATTTTTCAAATGAGCAGGAACATTGTTAGCCATAGCAAATTGCAAGTTGTCATAACTGCATTCTTGCTGGCTTAAATATTTCTCTGTATTTTAAATCAAATATTATTCACATTTCTTTCTAAAACCAGTATTGGCATACACAGTCAGCTGCATTATTCCTTACCCAAAGGCACCCATTTTCAATGGTTAAAAGCTTATATTGAGAGAGACTGTACTTCATTTAATAAAGCATTAAGATATGTTACCTTTTGAAAATGAGAGATAGTATGTAATAAATATCATATAGAAGACTGAAAGAACAGCATGTATATGCCCCAGAATGTGGCTATGGTTGGAATTGTGAAATTGTGGTGGGGTACTTTTTTCCTCTCAGCAAGTAGTTCTGATACTTGTAGCAAAATTAAGTAGAATGTAATTGTTCACTTATGGTCTTCCCTCCTCCCCCCCCCTCCCCCCCCCCCCCCCCCCCCCCGCCCCAAGTAAGAAAATGTTTCAATATCCACAAAACTCCTACAGGAGGCGGCGGTCTTGATTTAACTAGTAAGTCCATTCCAAGGGACCTCATTCACCACTGAGGAGACTCAGCTCAGCCTCCCACCTTTCAGAAAAAAATTTATTCATTCTCACTGTTTTCTGCCAGAGCTGTTCCTCTTTGCATGGATCCACAGAGAATATTTCTCTACCTTAGTTTTCAGAACCATTATAAGGAAGGTAAGGCAATGTGTGCTCCAGCCCATTCTCCAATAAACCTCTGAATGTTAAGCGAGACTGAGAAAGACCCATCCAGAAATGCATTCATCCATTGGTTAAGAAATATTGGGCTATGGGCTCCAGTATCCACATGTATGGTTGAGATTTCACAACTGTGAATGTCATTAAGGACTGATCAGCTCTGCTCCTATTCTGTGAATTTTGCCTCTTGTTTATTTGGCCAATATTAGAAGGACTCCAAAGCAAAAGACTTTTCCCTGTAATTTTCATGAAAAGAAAACTCCAAAGAAAAAATTATTTCTGGTCCATTTGCCTCTCTGTATATATATTTTTAAGCAAGATAGAGATAAAGACAGGTTAGGTTTGACATGAAGGTTGTCTAGTCTATTGTTCATGAGGCTTCAGACAGAATATCCAGCTTTATATTTGTCCATTTTTAAATTGTGACATGCATTGGATGATTTTTGGACTGAGAAAAGAGATTTCTATTTGGTTTTTACAGTTTTAGCTTATTACTTTTTCTAACCATGGATCATGTTCCATTCCTGTGATAGGAAACAGATTTGTGGAAGAAAGCAATCAACATAATAATCAAGATAAGACAGTATTACAGGAAACCAGATTGTTACTTGTAGAAGACTTCAAATAACATGGCTGCATTATTGATTCTATTGAGATAGTATCCACAGAACCATACAAAGATTTATGTTTCTGTCTCCTGTTTGCTGCAAAAGCTTGGTAAGACATAAATCTTCTCCTCAAATGCTTAAAATCTATAAACAGCTTAAATAGAGAAAGGGACAGACAGGTAAATGTTCAGAATGATGATGGCTACATGTCAATTTAATTCTGGCTTCTCTTATTGATTCTTTTAGGACATGCCTACAAGTCAACAAACAAATATGTAAAGACCTAGAGTTATTTTGTTGCTCAAATAAATCAGAATATTATTATGGGGCTATCCTATTCATCCTTTTCCTTTCTTATTGTTTAATGTCACTCCACTGTTCTTACCACCAAAAATTCTTGAAGTCCAAAATTTTCTTTAGAAAGAAGTATTTCAGTAATAACCCAGGAAAAATTACAGCACTTTTTCTATATCCACCTGTTAGAATGGATGTAGGAAAAAAAGCCTTTATATTTTAGTCTTCTAAGAACTGGGTAAAGAGGGTTTCCATAGGAAGAGAAGCTATATCCCAGTAGATGAGCAGGATGGAGAAGGTAGGAGAGCTCTGTTGCTATGTTACTCTGAAAACTCAAAACCTTGGCTTTGGGAATATTCAAAGAAGTCAATGATATATATGCTAAGGAATCAAGTCCTGCTGGAAGATGGACTTCGTTAAAGAATGGGGTGATACGGAGGGGCTGATGAGCCTAGCCCAGTCTGAGGTGAATCACATCAGTTTGATCCCCTTCAGAGATCCACTTCCATAACGTTGGAAGTTGAGAATGTCATTACGAAAGTTTTGCTCAGCTGGATCAATTAATATAGCTGTTCATTTAATTAGGTCATCAGTAAGTTCTAAGCTAAATATCTCTGTAAAATCCGCATTGCAGATCGGCTAGGTACTCGTTTCTGAAACATGGAATGTGAAGAAGTCCAAATTTGTTTAAACAAGTTTGAATTTTTGAAAGTTTATTTCAAATCTAGTGCAAAAGATCTTTTAAAATAGCTCAGTTAGTCTGATATTTTTCTGTAAGATTTTGAAATCAGGGAAAATGGCAACAATGACAATTTCCATGTACCCAGTTGCTTCCCTCTTCATACTGAACATTTACAACTTAAAAAAGGGATTCTTGCATAATTACATCAGTTATTATTTTGATACTAGGAAGCAAATTATATACTAATACCATCCAGAAGTTCAAAGTTGTCTTTTGTAGAGGATGTTTAAAAACTGATAACCTGTGTTAAGCAGTTGCAACATAGCATTTAATTTCAGTGGATGCTTTTGTAGTCCTAAGAAGTAATAGTTTCAAAAATGATTGAGGAGCTAATTTGAGACACCTCAAAATAATCTTCAGAAAATGCTGAACACTCAAATTCATAAAAGTAGGCCTTTTTTTTGAGCGGTCTGTAATCAGCAACTTTGAAATCTTGCCCAGAGCCTTTTATTGAGAGAACCTTATCTTCTGATCAATACTTCTGTACATATTCTTTTTTAAATTAAGCATGAATAATTAAATAACTTTGAAATAAACACAGTACACATATTTTACTTTCCCTAGTAAAACTTTTCTATTTCAGCAAGCTATTTAGATTTTTGTGTACTTAAATGAAGCACAAATTTTAGCAATTTATACAGACATTTAGTTCAGTGTCTGCTTGTAATAAAACCTTTGAATAGCCATGACTTGATGCCAAGACAGACCATCACTTACAGAACAGGTGTGTTCGTTTTGCTATGCAACTCATTAAAATTTCCTAAATCCATGCTGTAGGTTCTGATAGAAAATTGGAAAAAATATAATGCTATGAAGATAGATACCATAAATGGGAAATTAGAATATAGATCTTTTAGCAAGCTAAGGAACAAAGGCTTAAGGCAAACGTCTGCTACATTTCATCACTGATAGAAACTATGATGTTTGTATCTTTAGAGCATGAGCAGAAGGACATTCCTCAGCAATGCAGGACATGGAGCATTTCATCAAAATCTAATCAGTGGTATCACATTCCGTGTCTGGCAGGAATGTCTTTGAGTTGCTGAGATTTTGTCAGATTTAGCTGATGAAACCCTCCCAGTAATGTTGTTTTAGGATCCAATGTTTTCCTGCTTGAGTATATCCTGAGAACTCTGGTATTCTCAGTGTAATGGGACAAATCCAGCAAAGGAAAAGTCCTTCCTTGCTGCAGTAGAGTAGCATCAGCGCATCATCTACTATTGAATAACTATAGGGATTTGAGATAGGGGGCTGCTGTCCTTTGAGTTCCTCTACAATCAGTGGAGACAGGTAGGTCAAAGTCAGGCATTGCCCTCTCAAAAGACCTTCCTTTAACAGCCAGAGAGAGAGGGAGAGACTTAAATCAGCAGGGAGCTGGAAGGCAGTTACTGAATCTGGCAATGTGAGCACTCACATGCTAAATATCCTTCAGTGGTTTAACTACTTGAGAACTCAATCACAATTTTAGCTTTGGAATAACAATAAACAAATGATGCCTACCAAAGGAGTGGTTTGATGAGTTTAACCCCTTGATATGCTTATAGATAATGCTTTTAGATTAACTGTTTGCTTATTCAGATTAGTAACATTTAAAATTATTGATAAATAAATTTGCAAATCTGTTACACTGCTCATTTATTGTGCTTATTTACAATTGAGGATGTTTTGGTTGCTTAGAGAATGTCTACAGCATAGTTTTTCTCCAACACTTGTATAACTGTGCAAACAATGTCTTAGCTCAATATTCATACGTGCTAAACACTTCTGTTCACATAGGAATCATTGCTGTGATTTGAACTTCACTTTCATTGAATGTTTGTGACAGAAAGTTCACTGACAGAAAAAAAAAAAAAAAAAAAAAAAAAAAAAAAAAAAAAAAAAAAAAACCACCAGTGTAATATAACCAGAGTATTCCTTAAAAATGTCATTTGAATACTGCCAGAAACATTTTTACTATTTGTCTATCTTGACTGAGGATTCAATAATGTTTATTCTTATGAAAAAAATGCAGGTTTCTAAGTACTTGTTGATTACTTGAACTATTTTATTGTGTAGTTTCTGGTCTGATAAAACCCTTGTGCTGTGACTCACCAATGTCTCAACCAACTGATGCATTATGGTCTTATATACTGGTGCTTGTTTTCTATCACAGAGAGAACAGTATACTATATTACTTTTCATGGCAGTAAACCTTTAACTGTTGAACCTGTTCCTTTATCTTTCTTGATTTACAATGTAGAGCACAGTTTGCATTTAATAGAATAATAGGTATTGTTTTTTTGTTCTCAGAATCACCAGCTCTGCCAAGAATATCTTGATGCTATTTTAAATCATAGAGTGTTTTCATCCTTTCTGCTATACATAAAATGCACCTCTGGTTTCTCATAAACACAGTGGAGAAGAAAGTATGTCACTGAGACACGTGGTTGCTAGAAATTTAAAATACCATTCATGTATATTTTCATGCAAAAGTTGATTAAAAATATAAATACTGATGTAAGTCCTTAAATTCCATTTTGCAAGTACAGTGGAACCCCAGCTAACTGGCATAGTAAGAGTAATTTCCTCCAGCATACCCTGGAACTCACTAATTCAAACAAGTTGGTTAGCAATAAGCTAAATTACTGCCACCTTTGCTCCTACCGCTGGTGTGGCCAACAAAATACTTTTTGTCTCAAATACAACTAGTTAAAAGTTCCTGCTTTTGCTTTACCTTATGCTAAAATACTCACTGTGAAAAAAATCAGTAACATACACAAGCGACATATAATTACACTCGTAAGTACTGCATTGCAATAAGACAAGCTGATAGTGATCTGAAAAGTAATGTAATTTGGGTAAGGAGGTAGAGTTATCTTTTCAAGAGACAAGCTCACATTAGTAATGTTTGCATCACTAGAATAATATTTTGCAAATAAATTTCACTGGGTATTGAAAGCCTTATTATTGCATAAATGGGTGACTTCAAATTTTCTTTTTTGCTCCTGACTTTTTGTTTTCTCAGATTAGTTAGCTATCTTCCTAAGAGGCTGGACCATATGTGAGTTCAAAAACTTGGCCAAGGACTATGAAAGAGCAGACCAGATTTTTGAGATTGGACTTGGAGCAGAAGGATGAATTTTCTGTCTGAAAATTTGTCTGTATCAGGTTGCCTCGAAAAAGGTAAAATTTACCTCAGTCTAGACTGTGATGGATGGTATAACTGTTTTATTTGTTGGCTAAAGGCCTATATCCTGAATGCAGTATATCAGTTTTTAAAGCATAGTGGCTGGCAGCAGAGCAGAAGGCAACCCATTTACCTTGTCTGAGTGGGGCAGATAACATTAAACAAGCATGGCAGGAAGGGAAGGAGGAACAAGGGCTTAAGAGACTTAAACCTTGAGAGGAAAGAAGGAAATATTGCAAAGGAACCAAAAAGGACTGTGTACAGTTTCCTTCAGCTGAAAGCTGCTGGAAAATCAATGGCTTGGAAAGCAAGACTGGAGGAAAGCAAGACTGGTGATGATGGTATTAATTTCAGTTCTTTAAAACACTGACTTTAAAAAACAAGATTTGAAGAGTTTCAACTCAAAGCTTTGGTTGACTTGAAGTCCCGTCACAAAAGCTTCTGACAATACCCATACAGCACTTGGATGATTCTGCACCAGGGTTATACTGGTCATTGGCCCAGAAAGCGTAGAGGAATATTGGGAATAATGGTTTCAAGGCCCCACGACATTGGAGTAATAATTTATAAAACGTTGTAAAGTATTAAAATTGGCAGAAAATAGAGCATAATCAAAAGGTTTATTTACTCTATTATACATTATATCATATTTTAAATACGGAAGACTGAAATCTACTCATACCTTTTTCACCTTATTATGCTATAAGATTATGTATTTGCTTTGAGATAGAATGCATATGCCCTGAAGCAAGAATTCCTGTGCATGAGACAAGGCTTTACTAAGTTACTGCTTAGAGAATGGGTGTTTTAGACAACACTAGTACAGACAGACAGGCATGTAGCAGGTCTAGCAGAGAATCACAAACTGGAGGGACTTCAGCCTTATACTGAGGGAAGGTACCACAGAGCAGCAGAATGGCATATCTTGTCACTATAAGCGGCAGTATCTGCTGGTTCTCATGCAAACACAAGTGCACATAAAATCTTATTTAAAAGAGAAAATTACAGTGTGATAGCCCACTTTTAAAGGTTTGCAAGGCCCTGGAATGGGCCATCATGCACAGACAATCCCCACTGGAATTAAGTAGAACAGGAGAAAGAAAATTAGGCAAAACAGAAGAAAGAAAATGTTATCCTTATTTTATATTTTAAAAATGCATAAAGTGGCTATTTGACCAGAACAGAAAATGAAGTAATATCTTCATATGGCCAGCTCACGATTGTCATAACAAGAAAAACTTTTTTTTTTCCCCCTATGTTCTTCTGGCAACTCTTCTCCATCCTTGTAATTCTATATATTCGAGTGGGATAACTGTAATGCATATGTGTATAACAGGGGTGGATTTAGTTATGGTATCCTGTGAAAAAAAATGTGGGATTTTAGAGTAAAGGCTGAGATTTTAGAAGAAGAAGAAAATCAGGATTCCAGTAAAGTTATAAAATATATGCAAACCCAATCTTGATCTTTAATTAGGTATTGTATACCACGCTGATAAAGTAATAATGATGATGATGATTGTAAGGCAAGAGCTATGAACAAAGCACATCAGAAACATCACAGAATAAAGGTCTGCCAATCAAAGTGATAGCTTTTGGTAGGAATATTATTATTTAAAAAAAAAAAAAAAAGGCTAGGGCTATTGGATCTTTTCTTCCTTCTTATTGTATTAGGCATAAGTAACATAGTTCACTCATCTGTCTTCAGACTGTACCTTTCATTACAACTATTTTTCGTTATTATTCATTATTTATCATTTTGACTTCCTAAATTCTAATTTTTATTATATTTTCCCAAATAAATAAATAAATAGATTGTAATCATTTCAGTGCAATCAAATGGTGAAATATTCTAAATTCTCAAGGATGTCTGTGTTTAAACATCTCATAGCTTGTGAAAAAGTGACTGAAGAGTGAACAACGGAGGTAGGCTTCTTATTTAATACTTGATTTCAAATTCCAAAGGGGTGTTATCATTTAGCTATGCTCCCTTTTATGTATTTAGCTATGTTATCATGTACTGTCATCATAGCACAGTCTGTTATCATTTTTACTAGGATTTAGTGAACATTATTATTCCTGCCATGAATGAAAACTTTTATTTGTTTTCATTCAAAGTTAGAAAAAAAACTGAAATAGTAATAGTTTTTGAGAAGCTTTTGAAAAATCATGATGGCATTCGCATTGGTATTCTTGACAAAAAGTACTTTGATTTCCAAATTGCTATATTTCAGTGTGTTGAACAGACACAAAAAAAATTTGGCTCAGGTCAACTCAACACTAAATTTAATTTTTTGTACTGTGATTTATTGCCTGAGAGCAACTGTATGCAGTTGGGAAACACTATAATGCTGAGCTGACTCCAAACGATGTATAAATATCTATTTGCTTTTACACTGTTCTGACATTGTCTACTTCAAAGGCTGCCTAAGTGACTGAAATGTTCTTATTGCATTTAATGGGGTCTGGACCAGGGCTCACCTTAAGGAAATGGCAACTGCTGACATCAGCATATTCTACAACTAATTTTCAGTGCTGAGTATTCCAAGGAACTTGTGCTTTTGGATTTTATTAATTTAACTTGAAGAGAAAAAAAAAAAAAAAAAAAAAAAACCTTTGAGGAAAAAAACTGATTTTGAAAAGCCTGTGAGACCAAAGGTAAGAATAATTTTACTTCAAATAGTGTGTGTAATATCTTTTAGCAAAACAAGGTACTTTTAAGTTAAATATAAATACATTGTGAAGTCAGGTGTATTTATCAATATAATGACCGTCTATAATGGGCTTTAAGGTCTTACTGCTTGTTACTACCTTCTCTGAGAGCAGGCCTTAGAGAAGAGTCTCTTCTTGATGAAGAGATGTGGTGCAATGAATTTAGCAAGTAAATTATTGTTGACATTTTGATTTTTGGAAGTCTGACCTTAACTGTCGCTGCATTTCTGGAGGATCACTATGTTTACACTAAGGATCTCTACAGAAAAAACTTTTCTCTTTCTTTCTTTTAATTCCAATGGTTCCAACCAGATAGAAATAAAAGTTTAGATATAATTTCATTCACACTGAATTTTTAGATTTTTCTCTTTTAAATCTCCTACAACTAGACCCTCATTCTAGGGACATACATATGCTCACAACCTTGTGTGGGTAATTCCGCTGAAGTCAGTAGGACTACTTGTATATTTAAATTAAATGGAAGTATGTACAAGATCATGTATTAGAGATGATTTTCACTGAAGTCATTCACAGACAGAAGTTTTGATAGACTAATCAATGCTAACTGAAGACTAAGGAAATAATGGTCCATCTGGGTATCCACAAAAACAGCTGAAGTAAAGATCAAGAGCTACTTTTACTCATACTGAGAAAGTCTTTAATTCATGAGTCATCCTGCTGGTTTCAGTAAAGCTTTTGCCGGCACATGATGTGAGCAGAGGAGGCAAAATTCTTAGTATGTGATTCAAAGCCAGAGGCAATACCCAAATTCTTGCTTTTGCTGAGAGGCTTCTCTGGAAATTTCCCTGAAGCATTATGATTTAAATATTTTGTCATAATCAAGTGAGACCTGTAAGTAAATAGATTTAGTTCCTTTTTCTGTAGTTCCAGAACAATTTTTGTTTTCCAAAAATGCTTTAGCAATATTTGCATATCTGTTAGCATACAGTATCTATCAACAACTTGATAGATGACAAGAGGCAATTGGGCGTTATCATTAATTCAGTTTTTAAAATCTGTTGCCATTTCACAGGATGCTTGGCTTATGAAAAGTAGTTACAGTACACTCCAGTATAAAGCTGGGCACAAGTACGCAAACTATACAGCCACGCATTCTCTTATACAGGATGAAAAAACAGGGGCAAGCCCTAAAAGTTCTGGAATGCAGAAAGAGTAGTAATATATTCAAATCTAATGTAATCTTAAAAGTTTAGGAATTTCTGATTCCCCATGAGGGTATGTAGTATGCTTTCTTTCTCTTTGTTGTTGATGAGTTTCATTTTTATTTCCTTTTTCCTTTCGCTTCTGGTTCTGATTTCTCTAACCATGTTTGGTATGCACATCTGTACTTCTAGACTTGGACACTAGTCAGCGATCAGCGGGTGGCAGCCTGTCCCAAACAGTACTATGCACCACAGTCGTGATCTGTTATTACTTACTTTTCCCATTTTGGGCCTCTCTTGAGCAAATCTGAGTGTGAGGTCCTGAGATCTAGTTAATAGTGGGATTTATGTGGTTGAATTAGGATGACATTATAAAAAAAAAGCCAAAACAAAAACAAAACCAAAAAAGAGCACAAAAGCCCACCACAGTTGACAATGAGCCCATGAGAAGCAAAACCAAAGAAATAATATTATTGAATCTTTGCTAAACAATACATTTCACAAAGCTCCCATTAATGGAAGAAAGAAAGAATTGGTGCTTTTCTTGCCTTTTCCCTCCTTCCTTTTTGTTTGACAAGCAGCTCATAGGTACCTGTGAGCATTTATACCTGTTTTCTCCCTTACGCCACTGTGATGTACAATATTCTCCTGAGCCCTGGTGGGTTAGAATTAGGACTGGCAGGGGATGGTTTCATCACATAATTTCACTCATCTTATTTCGCTGCTGCTTCTGTCTCTCTGGGCTGGCTGCCTGTATAACCGATAGGGGGAAAAGAGCTCCCTGAGAGGATGCTTCAGTGCAGAAACCCAGCTGAATGCTCTGAATCTCTCTTTAGAGAAGCCTGTCTATCCATTGGCTATTTTTGGAGCCTGAGAAAACTAGTTTGCTTCTCATATAACACGCTACTACCTTATCTTGAATATATAATATGAATAATATATTATTCTATATACAGTATAGATATTATGATAATATATTATTCTATATATTCGTATTATTCTATAATATGAATATTATACATTATATTGTACATATGTATTTTATATATGTATTACATGTTATGTATTACATATTATTCTATAATATGAATACTCCCCAGATCATGAGAAGCCTCATTTGAAGACTTAGACACATGCATCAGAGCTTGATTCTTACCTGGGATAAATAAGCCAAACTTCATAGAAGTTGAAGAGCTACAGTGCAGTATTGCTACAAAGGATTTGGCAGAGTATTTTTGCCCCTTTCTAGCCACTAATTAACATGCTAATTTAACCAATAGCAGTGGAAGTTTTTCACCATGACCGCTGTTTCCGATAAATATTTCAGCGTTCTGAAGTGATTAACAAGGTTTAGACTATTATACGCTCACGTTTGATACATACCATCTAGTGTTTGTCACATCTATCTTCTGTTTGGATGGCTACTAAGAGATCTAGAACTTGGTGCTGCTTGACAACAGGTAAAAAGAGCTACATGCAGTAAGAGGTAACGTAAGATTGCAAACTATGTGCATTTTGAAAATAATTCTGCCAGACAGCATTAAAAGATTTGACATGAAAATACTATATTTTTGTAAAAAAATCCCATATCTAGTCAACTGACTTGCAGGTTTGATAATGAAGAACACAGACATTTCACAAAACCTTTTAGAAAATATTAGCGTTTATGACGTTTGAAGCACAGCTGCTCTAGAGGCCAACATCTCCCAATATTAACAGGCCAAATGTGGCCTTTATTTCGTAACATTATCCCCACAAATCCATCACCAATTTCATTATGGACTGGGAGCAGTCAGGTCAAGTCACATTTTTTTTGTGGCTGCTCAGGCTATTTTATAAACACTGCCCTGAGTAAAAGCTGGCAAAGCCAGTGGAAACTGTGATTCAGAGCTGTGATTCCACAGATGATTACTGAATCTTCTCACCTTGCTGGGTTTGTATTTTTTTACACGTCAGAGAAGTGTAGTGGGCGTCTGCAACAGCAACAAAATTACGGAGAATTTACCAGGGTTGCTCCAAACCGGTTTGATAACTGAAGAGCATAAATAAGAAGCCAGGAAAATTACAGATGGTGAGGAAAGAACAAAAAGGTTTTTGGAAAGGGGCCTGTGGTTGTTCAGCATGGAACGTGCACATCTTTGTAATTGTGTTTAATTACCGTATTCTTACGAGCATTCATTTTAGCCCCGAGAGTAGAACTGAATTGTGAAAGGCATTTGGATATGGAACGGAATGCAAACTGAAAGCCAGAGCCCGCACAGGCTGTAAGCATACAGGATTAGGGCCTATTATAAATAGTTTAAGAGAAGGCATTTGGGCCTTCGCCCAGCAAAACAGGGATGTACATGCTTTTTACCACGTTCGTACCTTCCTGCGATTAATGTCTCGCTCAGATCAGGGGAAGTAAAGGCTTAGAGTCATGCACATGTTTAAATGCTTTGCCGGGTCAGAATCGAAGATAGTGAGTGTTTTAGACCAAATCTAGCACAACGCTTCAGCTCCAATGTTTGGCTTAGTAATGTCAATGTTTGACACAGTATGTGTGTCCCACAGAAGGCAGACCCACACACATACTGAATTCCTCATTTGGCTGGTGCCAGAATGTGGTACTCCTTTCAAGAAAGAGGTAAGAGGGCAAGAAGAAAAGAAAAAAAGAAAAAGAAAAAAAGAATGAGTGCATGGTTTCTGTGGTACTTGGCAATATCTGATTTCTGGCAGTGTAAGCATAAAGCCTAAAAAGGAAAGGACAGGAGTCCAGCTCCCAAATGTAACCATTTTGGGAAGCACTTTATATGCAGCTTAGGAGAACCGTCTTCTCATGACCTCAAATTTTAGCTCTGTCCCTCACATCTTCTAGACAGTTATCTTTCTCCTTGTTCTCATAATAGCCGGGATGATGGTTTTTCTATTACTAAAACACATGCCGTGCAGCAGAACAGACTGATCAGTAGAGCAGTTTTGAACAGTCATCATTAATTTTTAGAACCTGAATTTTGATGTTCCCAACTTAAGAGTCCTCAGGACTTCCCGACTGGCAGTAACTGTGTCTCTAAGTTCAGGCTCAGTGCACATTTCTTTACACTTGCTCAAAGACAAAGATCTTTTGTGGGCAACAAAATAGCTATAAGACTGAAATGACTGTGTATTCATTGCCAAAACAGGCTTATTTTATTTTTGATGAAGGAAAGAAATTTAAGTAATTTCTGCTAAAAATATTTCCATTACATTTACCATTGACCTGTTAAGTCAGCCTTCTATAAAATGTCTAGACAAGACAAACTCTATCTAATGTGCTCAGTATCACTCAGCCTAGCAGGGGCTGTTTAAATGATATTGTTATGTTTATTGAGTACAAAAGTTACTCATATACTGTACAAAAGATTAGTGTAGAAAGATTTGTAACTGCATCTTGAGATGATAACAATTAGTATCCTTTCTATCAAGATGACTACAAAGTGCAAATCTGGATCCACGCACCGCTAGATGAAACCTTCACAGCAAGCCTGAGTTGCATGTTGGGTCCTGCTAAAGAGATTGCCACAGCTGGCTCCCAGGGCTCAGCAGCTGACACAATGCATACAAATCCTCTGGCTGATACGCCCAAGGGAAATCTGCATGCCATGCACAGAGTCCAGCCCCGAGCACATTGTCATCAAGGTTCCTGAAAATTTAAAGATGTTCTTCTCCACAGCATTAAAAAGTGAACTTGGGGAGTCATGGAATTATGAGGACCTCCTCAACGGGACTTAGAGGGAGAGGCTTTTCCCCTAGCTGGAATGTGTTTGATACCTGCCTTAGAATGGGGTGAATCACTGTTTGCATTGACAACTTCAGTAACCTAAAAACTAGTTTAGGGGAAGGAATGAGTACTTACATAGCCAAAAGTTTGGCGATATGATTTCTATCTCTTATACTGAAGTATTGGCTAAATTCACTATCACCTGAACAAGAAATGCTGGAAACAAATAAGCACGCATATTTTTGTGCCATATGGCTCTACGACTGAAGGAAGCGTGAGAAATCAATCTCAGTCTTACTTCTTCAACCACACACTGGAATCCACCTTTGACAACTAAATAGCTGTAAATCACCTTAAGGATATTGCACAGCATCAAGACTAGACTGCCACAAGCAGGCAGACTCTTTGGGGCTTCTTAGAGTTGTATGATTATTCTTTCATTTTTACTTTTGATTATTGTTATTAGATGACTCCTTGGATAATTCTGACAGTGAAATCAGGATTCTGCTTTCTGCCGAATTTTTGGGCTTATTCAGCCTACCCCCATTCTATACCTGGACTTAATGTTTTTCCTTGAACAGTGCTATGAAATTAGCTAGATCTGACTGTCACCTCCTTTGCACAACTGTCTGTGCTCGGGACGCTTGGCAAAGGAAGACAACACAAACAATTTCCTAGTCCTATTTCCGCCCTTTCCACGTGTCCTGTGATGTAGCTAGCAATTTATGGGTAATTACGATGACTTTGGCTCCAGAGCAAGTTACCTGAATGCATGTACATATGTGTTAGTGATAAATCCAGTGGGCTATGTGTCCAAGCTTCAGTCAAGGCAGATTTGGGGAAGGCTTCAGTTCCCTAAACAGAGGTGGTAATGCCATTTGAGATGGCAGGAGAATCCAAGCCACAGACCTACCTGACACAACGGAGGGCCTACAGGAAATCTGCACATTTGTGAAACAGTCTGGAGGCAACATGGTACGCACCTGCAATACCACCAACTGAATTTATTTAGGCAGCTGAATCCCACTCCAAGACAATGGACTGTAATTTAGTTCTCCCTGAATAAGGCATCCCTGGCTGCTCAGGTGAATTGCCCTCTGGGTTCCCCTGGCTGTATGGTCTAGACATCCGTAGACTATAGCAGCTCATTTAGCTAGCTCACCTAGCTTAGTTATAGACACCTACATGCACACCTATGCTTAAGTTTTTCAGTCTCAAGCTGAATGCCACTGTAGATGAAGCATTCACTTGGGGACAAAACTTCCCCACCTGAAATTCATAAGCTAACTCTTACTGTATCAACCCACGGTAGATGTGCTGTCATCCTGGCAAAATAATAAAATTCTTACTTGTTTGTCAGATTATTTTTTTCTCTGATTTTGTTCTATGATTCTTTCACAGGCCAGAAGATATTCCATAGCAAGCAAAGCGCACTTTTTCTCCTCTTCTTTCTGTTCAGTTCTTCCTGACAGAAAATGTCTTTCAAATACGTATTGCCGAACATGATGTAGCCAGGCAAATTGTAATAATGGTTTTGCATATTTTAAGTCATAGAAATGTTAACTTTTCTTTTTAAAAAAGGGATTAGTGTACTAGTATTTATGCATCCAATGCATAACAGACTGAAAGCATGAAACATTTATGCACACACAAGCACAGAAGCCCATGTGATAAATGTTCCCTCAGCAAAGAGAATTCATTATCTGAATCCAGAGGAACTACTCAGGTGTTATTTTAGTTTACAATGCCTCATAACATTTTCAACATTCATGTCTGGTACCTAGTCTTAATTATAGCAAAATATATGCATTTAGTTGCTCCTTTTCTATCAGCTAAGCCTTACAATGGAAACTTTTGAATAAAAATCAGCTGAACCAGCGCTTTGTCATAAGTTATAGGCTTTTTCTCACTCATCCATGCAAAAACTTCACTAACTGTATTTCTTCATGTCCAAAAAGCACTGAAATATATCCATTTAGAGAGCTTTTTTCTTCAATATTGTCAGATTTAGTGACAACAATGCTACTTACGTACAGCGTTGTGAACAAAAGCACAACTATTCTAAGCAGCATCTGTACTTATTTATTTATTTTTCCTTATAGCTTTGGTAAGTGATTTTGACTGGTTATTTAAAACTATTCTGCGATCTCAGAGCTTACTTGTCAAACCCAGTCAGCAGCAAAATCTGCTTGGTGCTTCACAGAATTCATGTCAAAACTGCAGAGGTTCCTCTAAAAGTTAAAAGTGATTTATTGGTTTGAAATCAGAAATAATCCAAATAAACTAAAAAATAAGACAGTAGACAGGAGGACAATGAATATGTCTATTTTTCAGTCTTCCACACTTTTATGAGCTCAGAGTGAATTATTCCACATTGTGAATTCTTACCAAATACCTGTAGGCACATCTATTTCCTTACAAAATTGGACATCTGGAATACACGTGTTCTCCTATGAAAATAATTCAAACTAAAAACATGTAGAGATTTGCACTGACAATCACATCATTGAAGCAATTCTTTTCTGTCCTTAATTATCCATTGATTAATTTTGCCACTACTACCAATGGGCAAAGCATCCAACCAGTTTTTACTTAGCACTATGCCTTATGCATTATTATTATTATTATCATTATTATTATTATTATTATTATTATTATGCCTTATGCCCATGAGAATAAGTCTGAGGTCCTTTCACCAATAAACACTCACACGGCATTGTGATAGGTTAATCCTTTGTGAGAATGAGGACCAACAAAGTTAGACAGGATGCCTCCACATTGCATTTTGAGCTCAGAGGAGAAATTTTGGATCCTCCCTAAGGTTTTTTGGCACATACTTCATGATGACTGGAAGCTGTTTCAATCTCCAGGGCAAAATATGCACATCCTTTCTCTGCCATTCTTACCACTGCAGCCTACCCATTATTCCCCATTCTGCTCAGTGAGAATCCTTCCCATTATCCTTCACAGAGGTGGAAATTTTGGGGTGAGACATAAGGAGAATAGGCAAATGGCACATAAAGAAGTTTCCTTGAACTAAATAGCTTGTCAGCCCTCCAGGCTCTTTAATATTGTGAAGTCCCCATGGCTGTCCTTCTTATTGGCCCACATACACCTGACAGCAGTATGACAAGCACAAGCCCCTTCTCAGAAGGCTTTCTCCGTGGCCAGTTGGAGCACCGTGTTTCACAAGTCACTAGGCTGAGTGGGGTCTTCTGTGGCAGGGCCCAAGATGGACAGCAAGAATGTTTTGATAAGTGCCCTTGTGCTTCCTCACCCTTGCACCTCACAATTATTAAATTCCCTTCATGTCATTCTTCTTAATGAAGAAAATAAAAAGAAGACATTCCAAGCAACGTGAGGGAAGACAAAAACTTCTTGTCAAGATATTGGACATGAGGGAATAAATCTGCATCAGAAGAGAAGAGAATGAAGGTGATGTTTCTTAATTGAAATGATATTTATTTTTCTTGTTTGCTTTTAGTTATCTAAGAACAGGTAAATGTAACATGCTTTTATAATATGAGCTGTTCTACAAACATGTCCAACCTGCATGGGATACACATTTTTACRTTTTATCTGTCACCAATGCAAATCTATCTTCAAAAATAAGTCCATTAAGTTGTCAAAATGCAAGTATTCTATTAGAGTTGTGGGTGTGGGGTTTGTTTTCTTTAAATCTCTTTGTGATTCTCAGTTTAAAGAGACTTTATTAGGTATACGTTATCATTCTATTTTCTCACCTGTGAAAGCATTCAGACACAGCACTTCAAATTAGGGTAGTAAATCTTTCTCTTTGCACAGTGAATAGTAGCTTCACTGGACTAGAAAGGTGTTTTCACATCAGTAATAACTCTAGAGGAAAAGTGGAGGAGAGTATGGAAAGAGAGATGGGACAATGATAGAAGGCATAGCTATATGTGGCTTCACTCAATACCAATATCTTGAGAACAAGGAAAGAGAACATTGGTGCTACGTCAACCACAAATATCATGCTCCAAAACAACTGTAGAGAAGCTTTGTCACTTATGATAGGATAAAATTAAAGTAAAAAGTTGTTTTAGAAGCAGGCCTGATCCTGCAGAAAACTTTGCCAGCAAACGTATGGCTTTATCAGACACAGGTGGTCCTGAGAACTCTGGAGTTGCTTCAGCAAAGACTTTAATCATGTGCTTTATTTCAATACATTTCTTAACAAAAATTCAATTACTCAAACTGTAAATAGGTGCTTAAATGCTTTACTGGGTGAGAGCCAGACTACTCTGCATCTTTCAGGATCAAGCCCTGGGTACCTACTGCTTTGAGTTTCCCCTGTACTATGAATTATCATGAACTACCCGTAGTAATGAGCATTGCATGCTGTTTGCATGGTAGCYGTTTGCATGGTAAGCTGTTAAGTTGTCAAAGAAACAAGACAAAGTGTTTATAACACAACAGCAAATATCAATATTAAAATTATCTGAAAAAATAAATAATACATTGAACCATCAAATTTATCCTTAGTATAAAATATTTCATAATGGGAGGGACTGGCTGTTTGTGGATAGCTGATGCTTTGTAATATGATATATAAGAATACAGCTGAGAAGATTGTAGCCATTAATGGAAGAACTAGGGATTAAGCTAGGAGAACAACAGACTGAAATTTTTATCTAAAATCTTGGGGACAGAGTTAATACCACATTTTTCTTTCTGCTATATTCCTGTATCTCTTCAATTTTCATGATTTTTAAAAACTACACTACCAGGGGTTTGTGTGAGTTTATTTGCTATTTCCCTTAAGATGCAGATTCTTTGGAATGACTGATTTGCTTCTGTTCCCATTTTTTAAGTAATCCCTTGGCTGCTCTTTGTCAATACCTACTTTGGCGAAGTCTTCTTTATGTTGCTTGTTACAGTCAGATTTTAAACAGCAACATTTGATTCGAGACAGCCAGCATGGCTTCACCAAGGGCAAGTCCTGCCTGACCAACCTAATGGCCTTCTATGATGGAATGACTACATCAGTGGACATGGGAAGAGCTACAGATGTCATCTATCTGGACTTCTGTAAGGCCTTTGACACGGTCCCCCACAACATCCTTCTCTCTAAACTGGAGAGGTATGGCTTTGATGGGTGGACTGTCCGGTGGGTGAGGAATTGGTTGGATGGTCACATCCAGAGGCCAGTGGTCAACTGCTCAATGTCCAGATGGAGATCGGTGATGAGTGGTGTCCCGCACGGGTCCGTATTGGGACCGGTACTGTTTAATGTCTTCATCAATGACATAGACAGTGGGATCGAGTGCACCCTCAGCAAGTTTGCAGACGACACCAAGCTGAGTGGTGYRGTYKACAYRCCTKARGGADGGGATGCCATCCAGAGGGACCTGGACAAGCTGGAGAAGTGGGCCCGTGTGAACCTCATGAGGTTCAACAAGGCCAAGTGCAAGGTCCTGCAGCTGGGTTGGGGCAACCTCTGGTATCAATACAGGCTGGGGGATGAAGGGATTGAGAGCAGCCCTGCCGAGAAGGACTTGGGGGTACTGGTGGATGAAAAGCTGGACATGAGGCAGCAATGTGAGCTCGCAGCCTAGAAGGCCAACCGTATCCTGGGCTGCATCAAAAGAAGCATGGCCAGCAGGTCAAGGGAGGGGATTCTGCCCCTCTACTCTGCTCTGGTGAGACCCCACCTTGAGTACTGCGTGCAGCTCTGGAGTCCTCAGCATAAGAAAGACATGGACCTGTTGGAGCAGGTCCAGAGGAGGGCCACAAAAATGATCAAAGGGATGGAACRCCTCTCCTACGAAGAAAGGCTGAGAGAGTTGGGGTTGTTCAGCCTGGGGAAGAGAAGGCTTCGGGGAGACCTTATTGCAGCCTATCAGTACTTAAAGGGGGCTTATAAGAAAGATGGCAGCAAACTTTTTAACAGGGCCTGTTGCGACAGGCCTGTTGCGACACTTAAACTAAAAGAGGGTAGATTCAGATGGTAGATTCCTTCATAAGGAAGAAATTTTTTACACTGAGGGTGGTGAGACACTGGAACAGGTTGCCCAGAGAGGTGGTGGATGCCCCATCCCTGGAAACATTCAAGGTCAGGTTGGACGGGGCTCTGAGCAACCTGATCTAGTKGAAGATGTCCCTGCCCATGGCAGGGGGGTTGGACTAGATGACCTTTAAAGGTCYCTTCCAACCCAAACTATTCTATGATTCTATTCTATGATTCTATTCTATGATTCTATATTTCACCAGATTTTGAACTCTACAGATTTAAAATTGTTCAGATGCACATTTAACTTTGCTTTAAAATATCCAGTGTCTCAAACCAGAAATACTTTACACAAGAATTATATTATTTCCCACTGCTCTCATTGGCTTGTTGTTTTTATCTTTCTGACCATAGCACATTCTTTCTTAGTATGATTTTTATGCAAATCACAAATACATTTATTCTATTTTTGGCTGCTCTTCTGTGTTTCACTGAACATTGAGAAGTAATTTGCTACTTTAAGTTATATTTAAAGTTATATTTAAAAACATGCAGGGCTTCTTGTTAAATGATGGAATTCTCATTATGACTTCAAATCAGCATACTGCTCATACATATGCGTGACTTTAAGCTCCCGTTGATTCTAATTCAAAGGCAGCAGAGAATAGTTTTGTCCTGGTGTAACAGATGCTCTTATCTGAGTAGACTGAGCTCATATATCTCTTTTTTTTTATGAATTACTTTGAAAGTCAAAATAAGGAACCCAACACATTTAAGGCAGCATCTCAAACACTTGCTAAGTTTGGGACAGTTCATCTTCATTCAGGGTCTGGTTTTAAACTGCTACTAGCTTAGTTATGGTTCTATCTGATATCAGACTAGTACCATGCCCTGCTCAACTATAAATTAAATGCAGTTTCATTTTTGCAATTAAAAGTGTTAGAATTATATACTGAAAGGTCTATAATGCTCTCTACCTTCACCAGCGGGTTGTGTTAACCTACCAAACTTATGCTTAAGTTTAAACTCCTGACTTTCCATGTTGACATATACCCTTGTGCTGGATAACTCAAGACTTGAGACTGCATTAGATACATGCATGGGTTACTGCTCTAGGCCCAAGTCTGAACTTGTCATTTTTGTTTCGTGAATTAGACTGCTGCTCACAAAGCCCCAATTTCATGCTCAGCTCTCAGCACGCAGAACCAGCTGGCTGCTAGAAATGGTTCCATCAGAGGTATGGAGCTTTGTTTCCTTCTAGAGCTCAAACACCCACAGGCAACTAACTGATGGTGGGAAAGGTCTCACTGCCTTGAAGGAGCAGGTTGGGGAAGGAGTAGGCTCTTTGCAGCCCTTTTCCCTAATGCTAAAGCTTGCCTATGGACAAGTGTGCCTAGGATAAATGACCCATTTTGGGTCTATCACCATTCTGAAAATACATACCTGAATTTCAGAGGCCTAAATAATCAAGGAAAAAAAATTAGTACCCTGTTGTTTGTCATCGCTGTGATACCTATACATGCTGTGACGCACACTGTATGAGTGTATATGCACATCTTGTGAAATTTCCATTACTTTTTTGATATTCTTCCTATGTCACTGATGATAATAAAGTTCTACCCTCTTTGAAATCAATGTGAGCGAGGTAAACTCCTTAGGTGTTTTTTGTATTTAGTGTTTGGAAAATCCCACTATGCACCTATTTACATGTTTCAGCACCAAAATATCTTCCATTGTCAGGCCATTACTTCATAAAGTTCATTTTATCTTGTGATCAGAGGAAACTGTCTAGCTTTTCTACGGCACCTTAGTGAGTTTGTCACCATACTTTTATCCATAAGTCTTCTGTGTGTGGCTCTGTAAACAATTTCACAAAATTTATTTCAACTTCTATCAACTTCCATGAATTAAATCTCCTGAAATAAAATTAATAATAAAAATTAATAAAATTAAAGTACAGGATAATCTTACATTATCAAATAGTTTTTTTGAGAGAAACTGGCAAGTTCTTTCTTACATAAGTTCTTTATTGCTAGAAATCCATATGACATTATTTAACCAAGAGATTTTGCAGGAGATAATCCATGACTGAATATCTACTTTTCTACTTTGCCAAAAGCTTCTTTAGAAACATTTCAAAGATCTCATCCAGTTACAGACTTCTGATTTTTTTTTTTCTAAATGTTTGTAAACTGAACTTTACACAGTGCACATTATGGTGGCACCAGTTTATGGAAAATTCCACTCTGTTTGTACTCTCTCAGATTTCCCAGATTGTGGTGAGTTTGTACCAGAAACATGACTCAGACATAGGGGACTCTTCCAACACCAGAAAATCAAATATTTATCCTCACCTCAGCAAAAGATGCTTTTTAGACTTTTCACTTAGAATATATACAGATTTTTTTTTTTTTTTTTTAACTTTATCAGAATCAGTTACTCATATCTGAAGTCAGAATTTGGGCAACATATTAGAAGCAATAAAGAGTAGAAATCTGATTATCCAGTCTTTCCTTTTTGCTACTAATAAAAGCCCTGAGCATTTAGGATTACATTCACAAAGTGATTTATGCACTGTGTTTCTCAGCATTACAATGCCTAACGTTGAAACATATACTCTGAGACTGGAGTCTGCAGTCTGTGGTAAACACCAAATCTCCTCCTAAACCGGGGAAACACATGGGACTTCACACAGGATCACAACAGTCACTGTGTCAGATTGGGAGCTACCAAACTTGGCCAAGAGGGAATGCTGAACATAAGGGTAAGTTTTAAATCCTACCATTACTGGATGCCTAAATACTTATCTTTAGACTGCAATAAGACAAATATGTCATATTGAAATTCACAGATCCAGCCCCTTTTAGCTCATTAAGGCCAGTAATTAATTTCATCCAGTAAAGCTTAGTGTGAAATGCATTTGAAATCCTTGAAAGGTGGGTGCCCTTCTTCCAGACAAGTGCTTGAATCACTGAGCTACAGAGCTTTGACTCCTCTTGCTTGCTCAATGGCCCTGAAGCTTCTGAACTATAGGATGTCTTCAGCAGGATAAGCAGTGATTTATATACCCCAGTCTGCCAGAATAGTTTATATGTAGGTAATTAGAATGCTAATATGGGAAGTAAGAGCTGTAGTTTAAATCTTTTCAGGCTAAGTAACTGATCTCACTTTCTGGGAGAGCACTCATCATTCAGCTGCTGGACCCTCTTTCCATCACCCACCTTAAGGGCACCATACTAAGAATTCCCATCCCATCCCATCCTCCTCCAGATCCCTTTTTTCTGCTTCTCACTGAAGGTTACTCTCCTCCTTACTCTGCTAGTCCAGTTGTTCATCTGACAATTCTGTTTAATAATCCAAGTTATACATAAGAACCAGCTTTTGAGGAGAAGCTTTATTTTAAATTGGACCAGTTCACCGGTCCACTTTACTGTACAGCCATGCAAGGAGTTGCACTGACACAGCTGAGGATCCTGGGCTGCATCAAAAGAAGCGTGGCCAGCAGGTCAAGGGAGGTGATTCTGCCCCTCTACTCCGCTCTGGTGAGACCCCACCCAGAGTACTGCATCCAGCTCTGGAGTCCTCAGTGCAAGCAGGATATGGACCTGTTACAGCAGGCCCAGAGGAGGGCTGCAAAAATGATCAGAGGGCTGGAACACCTCTCCTATGAGGAAAGGCTGAGAGAGTTGGGGTTGTTTAGCTGGGAGAAGAGAAGGCTCCTGGGATACCTTATTGCGGCCTTTCAATACTTAAAGGAGGCTTATAAGAAAGAAGGGGACAAATTTTTTAATAGGGCCTGTAGCGATAGGACAAGGGGTCCTATCCAAGGGTTTTAAACTAAAAGAGGGTAGGTTTAGACTAGATATAAGGAAGAAATATTTTTTACACTGAGGGTGGTGAAACACCGGAACAGGTTGCCCAGAGAGGTGGTAGATGCCCCATCCCTGGAAACATTCAAGGTCAGGTTGGACGGGGCTCTGAGCGACCTGATCTAGTTGAAGATGTCCCTGCCCATGGCAGGGGGGTTGGACTAGATGACCTTTAAAGGTCTCTTCCCACCCAAACCATTCTGTGATTCTGTGATTCTATGATTCTATGAATAATTAGACCTCATTAATAAATGGCTCTGGGCAGGAGGGAGTGGGAGTTTCTTAAAAAATCTCCTCAGGTGAAGGATTTACAATGTGGAAATTCATCTGAGAAGGTAACAGAGAGTCTTGAAAAAGTATAGACACAATGATATCTATGTCTATCTAGATGATGGCAGTTCTGACCATGTGAAAGTTCTACTTACTTCAGCCAAATAAAGTGTTAGAGAGAGGGTATACTGTTGAAATTAAGCCCAAAACGTAATCTACTGGGCCTTCTTTTCAAAGTTAACCTATTAAATGTCTAATTAGAAAAACTGAAACTGAAACTGAAATATATGTATTTCACTCTTCCTTCTTTGATTTTTCTATGGACTGAGATAAGATGATACTTTATGCTATCAGGAATCCTCCTTTATACTGTGGAAGTCATACAACAATCCTTCAGTACCATTTTATTCAACAGGTACTCTAGTGACAACTTTACCAGACCCTGCTGTTTACTTACTGTCTGACTTATTCTCTGTCATCAGTTCTCCTGCGTCACTTCACATCAGCTTGAAGATTTTTCCCTTTCAGGTTTTGCCAGGTTTTCTTATTTCTTCATATCAATTAGCTCTACTCAGTCCATTACAGAACTCAGTTCATTAACTTTTAGATAATCATTTGTCTTTTCTCTTCAGGGTAGGTTCAAAATCTCTCCATTGCAGCATACATCTTGACACTTTAAAATGCCAGTGGTTGATTAAAAAGAAAACCATTGCTAATGCTTTATGCTCTTATTTCAAGCAAATACAAAAAATATGTTCTGGATCTAGTTTTTATACTAATTTTGTACCTTAGCACACTGTATATGAAGAAAACTTGGTAATTTTAGACTATGCAGCACATAAATAATGGATAAAGAGTGGTTAACTTTTCTAATTTACTCTGCACTCAGAGATCTGTCAAGCAGGATTTCATATGCAAATGAGAAGTGAAGCGGAATAAGTACCTCTATATAGCAATCTTTTGACAGAATTGCTCTGAATTGCAAAAGCTTTCTTCTTCTTTTTATGTTTAGTACACAGAGACAAATTAGAGGCTGTCTTTTACATTCCTGTCTATTTGATATCCGCACAAGTGATATAAACCAAAGAAAGGGAAGCCAGCTTGCTTCCCGTTCATATGAAATCATTTTTTAACTAGCTGCCACAAAACCTTGAAGCTTACAGTGCCCTTAAACACCAACTATGCATTAAAACAAAGATGTGACTCCTTAAACTGAAATACGCAATTCATAATATAGATTATGGAGATATGGATACAGCTAGGGCTGAATGTTGAAAAATTATCACACCTTTAACAACAGGCATAGGGAGATTTTGCACCTGCTGAACGTATCAGAGAGAATTCAGTAGGAGCAGCAAAAGGATAAAATGGCAGTGAAAGGATAAATTGGCCAAAAAATTACTGTGAGCTAGGGGCCCAGAAGAAGGATGGTCTGAAAAATGTCTGTAATGGGATTTTAGGAGGTTCAGATGAATTTGGGCAGTGTCTGCAACTCTGTATTTTATAATAAGGATTTGATGAGGAGGCTTTCTTCTAGTTGCTTAGTGCTTGAATCCTCTGATGAAGGTTCAGTATGAGACCAATGTTCAAAACAAGCCTGTTCTTCCTTTGCTATGTAGTGCTTTTAGATAGTTTTCTCCAACACACGAGAAATCACCAGGTTGTCTGACCTTTCTGCTCAACCCAAGTTGCTCCATCTTACAGCCACACACAACAAATGGCACAATCACTTTGAAAGCAGTGGAAAAGACAACTAAGTAATTCTTGAAAAACCAGCCCTGACCAGGGGCCCAGTTTGCAGGCTGAACCTATTTTAAAATGTTTCTGAGCCAAACACTGCAGTGAGTTCAGTCTCCAAACCTATATGCTTAAGAGTTTAGAAGGGAGTATTTGGGTTCTGACAATTAAAAGGAAGATGATGTGTAGGTCCTGAATCCAGAGTTCAGATCTAAGGTTTATAGTTTGGCAGATAGATAGCATTTCTTTGTCAATTAAATAATTTAGACATTTAAAACGAAGGTGTAAAGTGTTATTGTTTTTCTTGGAAATTCTTTTTAGTCTTCATTCAGAACTTTTGTTTTTGCAACCCTTGCAATTAAATACCGCAGTCCATATTCAGAACAGATTATGCTGCATATATAAAACTCTTACTTCCTGGCAACATGACTAATTCCTAATTTTACTACCCAGCCTACTGCTTCCTCAAGAGGAAAAAGTCAAAGCATTAATGACGTTGTCCATGTGGGAGCTTAATGTACACTACTGAATGCTGTTATTAAGGCATGTAAAAATGATCTAATTACCAAAATTGGCACCAAATTATCATTGCTAGCAGGAAACAGGACCGTGTTTTAGGGAGTACTACAAAAGTGAAGTCAGCATGTACCTTTTATAAGCTGTGTGATATTATATACATCTCTCCTTTCCTCACTAAGGGGACAGCAATAGCAGGCACAAGGCATTGGACGTGGACATTTTTGCTGTCCCCTCATCGCTTTGTGAGTTCATAAACAAACAGATAATGCTTTGCAGCCAGCTAATCAGTCATGGAAACTCGTCTGCACACCTCCCAGCATGAAGGCTTTTGAAAAGAGTGGGTTTTCAGGGATGGCAGCAGAGAACAGGATGGATTTCAAACTGCCAGCTGTTTTCTACTGGCAACAGCTATGGCAGGTATGCCTTTTGGGGCAATTTGCCTGGTACATAAGGTTTCAGCACAATGTTTTTTGCAAACATGGGATTCAAAAAGGTCAGGTAATGCTCAGAAACTTTTTTCTCCCACTTCATAAAGCAGGCTATCCAGAGGTGAAAAACACTTCTGCAATATAAGACTTTGTGCTTGCTGAGCAAAATAATTAGAATTTCTTTTCAGTGTTTATTAAATGTATATATTTTACAACTTTTGTGCACCAGCAGCCTTATATTACGTAACCCATTTCAGGAAACTTAAAATTAATTAAGTGTTTTTTTGCTTATTTTGTTTGGTCTATTGCAATACGATACAGAAAAGAAGCTAATGAACTGTGGAGGGGTTCCCTCTTCAGGAGAAAAACCTCAGACTTCCACTGGGAGCCAATTTTGTGACACTGATATAATGATCTGAGTACAGTTTAAATACTTACTGTTGAATACACTTTTTGAAGCAGCCCATTTCTGATGGAAGCCTGAGGATCTAAAATATTGGCAGCACTATTTCCCCTGTGCTTAATGGCATAAAAACCTCATACAAAATAGGTTAAATGTAGGTAGTAAAAGGCGGGGGGATTTTTTAATTTCCCTTGAGATACAATTGACTGTTCCTCAAGGCTGTTTGTCGTTTCGTCTGTGATTTGGAAGGAGTTCTACAGTTTAATGGCAGTAACTCTAGTCAAGACATGGCTTTGTAAAAATATATRCGCAGCAGTGTACACTACAGGAGATGAATAAAGAGCTGAAGAAAACTGGCTGTAGATCAAAAATGCATGGTAAACCCATAGCTGAAAATGCTTACCATCCAGATGGGAAGCTTGCCATGAACATGTTTCCAAGGCAGTCTCCCTACCCGCACATTTTCTAAGGTACCATTTACCACTGTAAGTCTTCCATCTGTATGGGATTTACAGAGTCCGGGCAGCTAAGTGAGCATAATGGCAGTAGTCCCAATAGTCCCATTAGGGGCTAGAGAAATCTGGGAATCCCAGACCGCACCAGTTGTGCATGCACAGAATTATGCTCCACTGTGTGCAAGGTGAAGTGATGGACATGCTTGTGTGACAAGCTGGGCTGGATGTACTTGGGTAGCAAGTCTAACCTAGCCAGAGAGATTAGACTTGTTCCACATCATGGGCATTAGAGAAGTGATTCAGACATGATAGATCCCACATACATTGGACAAGTGCAAAGTGGTTGCATAGCATCTTTGTTGGTTTCATACATTGCGCACAAACATCTTGTTGACCAGTCAGAAACATGGAGGCTACATCTTTTTACATGTCAAATGTTGACGGGTATGTACGTGCAACCTCTAAGGTGCGAGGGCTAAGCTCATGCTGACAGCAGGAGAGACTGAAGGAGCTTTGGACTTCACAGGCTGAAGTCTGTACCTCACTGGCAAGGTTAAAAACAAACATTAAAAGGCTGACAGGCTGAAAAAGGTGCTGCGAGCGGGGAGGAGAAGAACAAGAATAGAAACAAACATAAGGCAATTTTAGAAATGTACAGAAACAGAAAGGAGAAGAGCTGTAAAAGTTGGCATGTTCTTCTAACTGAAGCAAAGTAATGGACCAACTCTGCATACCCTGCACAGGCTGAGCAGCTCTTACCTGCAGTTCAACATCTACTAATACAAGTCTAACATGAAGTTGAAGAAATTGTAGTCCTTTTTAAACCATATTCTTTTATCCCTTATTGGATACCCCATATCCCTTATTGGATACCCCATGTCCCTTATTGGTTACCCCACCCCCATTTGTGGAGGGGAAATAATGCAAAAGGCAGAGAAGTTAACTTTAATGGGGAGCTGGGATTTTTCTAAAGTAAGGAAATTCTGGAGCAGCAAAATCCTTCATGGTTCACTTCATATACACACAGAACAGACTGAAGGTGTGGCTGTGACCCAAGATGGTGCTCCAGATGACCTGAATTAAATGTAGTCAGAAAAGACAGTTACCATATATGCCAAATACCAAAAAAAATTCTATTCATGTTTAAAAACTTAATTTTCATTCAACACAATTGGCTTCAGGATGTGGGATTCTTGTATTTATTTCTTTCTTTGAAGAGCCTACGGTATTTTTTATCTGATTTTTTTTTTTTTAACTCCTGTTGAAGACTGGAAAAATTTCTGCTGGTGTGAGAACTTTCTGTGTAGTAGAATCTCCACAATCAGGGGAATTTTTGTTTTTTATTCTCAACCTTAAAACATTTCCGACATTTTAAATGATGATATTAGAAAATTTTACTTTCCCCAATATCTACACAGGACCTAAGTCACAATGCTTCCCTAAAGCTTCTGAAGTAAGTTGTGTAATGGTATCATCATCCCTACTGTATTTTCTTCCAAAGTTTTGAGGCAGAGTTCTGTTTTTCAGTCAGCCGGACAGAACTTGTGCCTGTGTGAATGGGAGAGATTCCACTAATTGTATGCTTCTACCAACACTTACAATTTAATGCAAGCACTAATCTACCAAACCTTTGGGAAAAGAAAAACAGAACAAAACCCAACAATGCGAATTTTCTAGAAATAGACCTAAAGACCTGAAGTTCAGAAGGAAGCTACGAAAATATGCAGATAATATTAGACTGTCAAATCTTCTTGCAGCTGAAGTGAATTGTATTTAAAAATAAGCCATTGAATTTAGGGGTCTTTGTGCCACTATTCCCTAAACAGTGCAGCTGGAAAGACAGAGACTTTGATTTTCAGAGTCCTGCTTGACTGTATGTTGCTTTGCAGAAATGAAAAAAAAAAAAAAAAAAAAAAAAGAGGGATGAAGAAACAGAAAGAAATGCTTTCCAGTTTTGGAAAAAAATATATGTCATTCTTAGGCTGACTTCCTCAAAATTAGAGAAAAAAGTAGTATAAGAAAAGAAAATGTTTTTTTGTTCTTACAGAGGCATCTGGGTTAAAACACATTTGAATACCATCTCTGACAGCTATTTAATTTCTTTACATGAGAAGCAATAATTTGCCTTACTGTGCAATCCATTAGTGACACTGTGAGCTAGGAAGCACAGATTTGTAATGTGGAATATTCAGAGAATTTCTCTATAAGATATCTATCAGGAGACAGGCCCTATGGTCTAGGCTCTGTATCTTCATGCAGGTTGAAACTGTCATTTTTCTGCTTTAAAAAGTTTATCTTCACAATACAGTTTCAAAGTTTTAAGCTTCCAGATGAGTAGGTGTCCTAAGTGGCTAAAGTAAACTACTGAATGATAAAGTCTTCTGGGCACAAAAGGAAAGAAAAATAACTGTATATTTATTTACAGAATAAATGAAAATGTGAAGTGTTTCCTGAGGGGCTTGAGTTTTCTGATATTACATACCTGGGAAAATCAGAGGGGATCATTTTAAATGCTGCTGCATGCTAAAATGCTAAAAATGAGATTGTTTACTTAATACTTTTCCTGTGTGTCTCATTAAATTCTGTGCCAATTTTAAATAAATCTTAATGACCATATGCAACATTCATTTATTTTTAATGACCTTGAAGAAAATGTTTCCTTTTTGGCCTTACTTGCAAACCATTCCAGATTGTTGAGCTGCATTTGTAAGTTTCTTTTCATTGGTCATCCTAAAATAAGGCTTTGAGGCAGGTCTCTCTATTTATGTGGCCTTGAGTCAGATGATGAAGTGATCATGGAGGTTTTTCTTATGAGTTTGTACAAGAATTTGTTTATCAGCCTTGTCATAAACTTGTTATTGCCATAATTGTCAGTCACAGACTGTAAATATCTGATCAGATTTGGCAGGAAAAAGATTGCTTTGAAATCCTCTTCTCAGGTGATGTACCAAACCCTGTTAGATTAAGTTTCTATACTGTAGTAAAAGCCTAAGTCAAGACAAAGAAAATGTCGCTCTGCTTGTGCCCTGGAAAGTCAAGTGTCTATCAATTAAAGATGGGACAGTGGAACAACATAGGTTTGTATCAAAATTGTTAAGACATGTCGATACCTTACCGAGAAAGAGAGGCAGATTATTTACAGTGCCATAGAAGAGTTTACTTCTGCACCACTTCCTTGGAGTGAAGAATTGCTAACAAAAACATTGCTAACTCCCTTCTATTTTTGTTATGTTGCCTTCTCCTTTGGGAGGCGAGAATTCTAAATAGATATAGATTTAGGCAAATATTGAAATGAAATATGTACTTTTGTATAATGTATAACACATAAATATGAAATAGATAAAGATATATTCCATTTAAAATGGAATTTTGCCAAGTGTAAGGTTTGAAGTTTCTCTGTCCCACCAAAACAGTGATGGCGCAAACGGTTTGCTCTCAGACACCAGGATGCAACAAAAGTTACAGGACTTTCAGCTCAGGTCAGGTTATGGTGAAGGACACTTCAGGAAAATACCTCTCACAGCAGGTTACATTATCAGTCTTCACACATAAAATAGTTAAAGCCTCAGTTAACCCCCAGGATAGTGCCTTAATTTTCTCATTAGAAGGACCCACATGTTTCTCATCTTAGTTCTAACATAGCTTAGTATCAAATCACTCTTTGCTGTACTTAAGGGCTCCTTATTGCAAGCGTAGTCACACTCTGGCCACTAAAGCTTCTCTCGCATGTACCTTCTACCTTGAGGTGGAAAGCCTCTAACCTATGTCCCCCCTGGGTTTGTGTGTTTGACCTGAAATGCCACCTCTGCCCTGTTGTTCTGTGACTCCTGTCACCTTCCACGCTCACACACTGTGAGCGCACAGGGAAAGGCACCTGGCTGTCACACGTGGCAATGCTGAGATGAGCAATGTCACCAACACCGCAGAACAATGATATGCTTTTGATTCACCTTCTCCTGAAATAACCTAAGTAAGGGATACTGGGATACTAAAATTTTACAAATCCAGAACTTTGAAATTACATGGGCTATAATTTATTTTACACATGTGCTTTATAACTTCAACAGCTAGTAAAAATTTATCCTGTGAGTTGCATTAATTATCATTGAAATGAGAACAAGAATTACCTTTCCCTGAGACTGAAAGGTGGAGCATTTAAATACCCCTTAATAATAAGCTAAAATCATAAAGTTCTGTGTCAGATCAGAAGCAAAGACAGATCAGAACTTTGTGCTATGATGGCTGGGGAGTTTCTCAAGGACTGATACACCACATGTAGTGGGGAATAAGAAAAGCTGTTCCCTAAAAACAAAGTTTTCAGTTGTTGGCTCAATTTTGAAAGAAGCTTATATAGGCAATATATAAAGTTTTTCTTTTACCAGGTATGCCATCTGAAATACTAATGAGTCTTGGTAAAAAAACCTAATTTGCTGTCACAGTCAAGTGATAGACATAAAAGTCGATGAAACAGTCTACAATAATTGTTTTCTTTTCTATATCTGGACTTTTTTTTTAACAACAGGGATATTTAAAAAAAATCTCACTGATAGAATTTCAGTTAGAAATATTTTTATAACATGCTTTTTTATAACGTGCACAGAAAACAACTGAGAAATCCCTTTCTGCTTAAGCTGCAGGGTACATTAATCATTACGGTCCTCCTTCATGCAAAAATTAGAATCAGAATTGTAGAATAATTCCAGTTGAAAGGGACATCCAGCAGTCATCCTCCTGCTTGAACCAGGATCAATAACCTCTTCTCAACTTCTAGAACGTACAAAGTCTTTTCTGTCTAGAAACATGTTTTAGGGTAGAATGCCCCAGTTGTAGTCACCGTCACTGGAACAGTCCTTACAGACTGGGAAATATTGGTACCTTAGAGTATGATTTCTATGGACTCCACACATCCTACCTGCTGGTCCATTATGAGCTCCTTGTAATCAGTGTTTATCCCACAATAAACATATGGGATAAAATCATCCCCTACATTCTAAAATATTAATTAGAAAGGCTAAGTCTATTTGCAATTATTTTAGGCAAACTAGAGCTATTCTGGAAGTATATCCGAAGCATCACTAGTGCTTTAGTGGTTGCTGAAGGTAACTAGACTTTTCTCTATAAAGTCTGTAGGAAAAAATAGACATTATAGTTTTAAAGGTGCTTCATAGTTGCATGCAGGAGTGAGACAACCATCAGCAAAGGTAGCTCAGAGTCAGTTGCTCAGAAGCCAGGGGAAGGCAGTATTCCCAAGAGTTTTCTCCATCATTCTCACTTTGCCTAAACTCTGGCCCGGTTCTTCAGTCTCCAAGCAGTGGTCACCTTGAGGGACCGACGACTTCTTCCTCAAAGAGTTTCTCATCCATTCCTTGTTCTAACTTCAAAGTTTTTTCAGTGTCTGTCATAAAGTTCTGAAATCTTCTTCTGATGAGGAACTAGAAATGCATTCAGTGAAGCCCTGTAAGGGCATGAAGCCTGTTTCCTTTATGGGCTGCAGAATCTGGATGAAAAATTGTAGAAGTCGGTCATGGCTGTCCATGGCCTCCTAGCATAAGCTGCTTTGAGGCCATATTCTGAAGCCTTTCCAAGCAGAAAGGAATCACTGAACTTTTATAGGAAAACCAAGAGAACTCATATTTAGTAAGCATTCTTGTTTTACATAGCTACAGATGAAGTTCAGCATAAGTTCTTTTTCTTTTTCCCTTAGGATACCACTTCCTTACCTGGGTTATAACGTCAAAGTTAGAGGCCTGAGGTTATATTCCATTTCAGCAAACAAAATCTCAAACAGAAAGCTATATTCTTAGTTTTTGTTTTCAGCATGCTGCTTAGTGCACTCTTAAGATGGTGCAAAAAGAGAATCTTGTAATTTGTTTTGTGGAAAGACTAAAGTTTCTTCAAGGTGAATTCTATGCTGAAAACAAGGTTCATTCAACAATTACATTGCTTAGTGTTCATCCACAAAGTACTGATAGAATGACTGAGTCAGTCTTCCCCTCATTCACGTGACAAATAATTGGACTAAGAGATGTGTAGTCACTTAATTAACCATTCTTTTCCAGCTAATAGCATTGCACCAGAAAACACGGACTCTCTTGCCAGTTCCTGCTTTTGACTGGAGCAGACCAGGAGGCTCCTGGGTGAAAGACGGAGCATTGTCATTTTCATTTGTGTTTCTGGTATTATCTGTTAGCTAGGGCAGGAACATTGCCTTCAAAAGCCTTTGAAGAAATTTAAATTCTGGGTAGGGTTTCGCTGAGTAAATATAAAGGACAACAAGGGAAAATAAAACCAACTACAGCCGTTTATTGTGACTTTTCTTGAAGCATGAGAGGAATTACATTTGGATGTACAGTGACAACAGTTTATCATAGAGGTTACTGATTTGCAAAGGCTTTTACTGAAGAATATAGTGTAGCAAATGAAAAAGGAATCAGATGCATGTCAGGATTTTGTTTTATAACTCACAGAAGAGATAGGTGACAGTTAGCTTCATGTAGGGACTTCTGAGGTCATTATATTGATAGGATTCTCCACTGCTGAGCCTGCTGGAGGACCAAGG
The DNA here is from genome assembly GCA_035582835.1 of Phoebastria nigripes. Lineage (NCBI taxonomy): Eukaryota > Metazoa > Chordata > Aves > Procellariiformes > Diomedeidae > Phoebastria > Phoebastria nigripes. The sequence continues at coordinate 531,191 of JAYKAV010000367.1, read as the reverse complement.
TAAAAAGTATGCCATATCAGCACATTAAAAAAGTGTGTCTCATGAGCAGTCTGAATGGTCCCATGTGAGGTCTTCAAGATTTGCCTTATTGAGATTTCCCATATGTAGAAAAAGGAAAAATATGTGCAGTACTGGCCCATATATTCATGGAAAGGGGAGTAAATATTCAGGGGGTTGCTCCCAAATTCCTGCAGGAAGATGACTACAAGCTAGGCATATAAATCCCAGTTCATCAAGTTACTTAAGATACAATAGGACTATTTATGGTTAAGGAATCAGGCACTGCTCCTATGCTATCTGAACAAGAAACATAATTTCAACACCTAATTCGAGATCCTACTACAATTAGTACCATTAAGAATATTTTAAAAAGTTAAATTTAAAAACTGCCAGGCTTTCATAATAAAAATCCCCCACTGGTTTGGGGTTCCTGCCATTTGTTTTGACACACATGGTACCATTTTTTGTGACTGGGGCAGCAGAACTCAGTGCTGGGTGTGAGAGCTCACCTCTGTCGGGCTTAGCTGGCTGGAAAGCAGGGGAAAAAAATTGCAGCATCCTTCTAACAGTGGATTAGTTCCACAGACCAGTCTCAGTGTTGCCACTGAACAATATGTATCATGGAAACACTTCCTAAGCTGACACACTAGAGCGCTTCTCCAGGGCTGTACTGACAACATGGAACAAAAGATTGGATCTCACATGGACCCACAAGGAGCTGGCTCCTGTCATGCCATAGGTACAGGCTGTTCAGCAGAAGTAGCCTGTTCAAGGTAATGGTAATAATTACAGGTGTTTTGACCTTGAGTTGAATAAATATTGAGCAAAGTAATTAAGCATCAACCTAAAAGCAAGTAATTTTTTCCTACCCTTATGAGTATTTTTATCTTCATAAATGTAGTAGGTACAGAAAAGCATATGCTCTACAATATGGAAAAGACAGCTATAGCTTGAAGCAGTATGTCAAGTCAATTTTTTGCTTTTGTTCTGTTTTTTATTGCTACAACTTTATTAAATGACTTGGGTTAAGAGTTCTGTGATGTTTTTCTGTGACAGGAGGCTTTCAACATCTCTCATGCACTGCAGGGTGTTTGCTTACTAAGTTTGTTTTACCTTGGCTTATTTTAGCCTTTTCTCTTTTTTTTTTTTTTTAACATGAGTCACTGTATGGTGAAAACTCATTAATGGCCTTGGTAGATACTAATTAAAGGCAGTTTAATGGCTCCCAGAAAAAGAAGCCCTTGCCCAATTTCTTTGGCTCCAAATGAAGATCATCAGTCTATTAGAAAACAAAATTGTGAGTGAGGAAGACTTGTGTGTATTGGGGGGGAGGACTGAGAGGATCATATGAGCAGTATTAGTCACAGATGGGTTTGATTGTAATTTGATTGAAAACATAAAAAAAATTTCAGAAAATCCATTCCTATCATTATTTTATCTCAGTCAGCCTCATGATTCTTAAAGAAGAAAACATTTACATGATTAACTGGAATGGTATCTCCTAGTTCTACTGAAACATTTAGTCCAAGTTTTCCAGAGTAGGTAAACATGAGTCTAGACACACAAACCTTCTTTAGCTGAATAAATCAAGATCCTTATCTTAGTTAAATTTCATGTTCAGTTACATTGGATATCAGCATTTTAATAACAGCATGCTTTTTGCCATGATGCTGGCTTTTATGTTTACTCCATTAATAGACACATAAGAAAACTATTTTCAAGAATAATGACTAATACTCTAGTATTAGTCCCGAGTGCTAGACCAAAACGTGGTATGAAGGTTTCTATCGAAGTCTTGATAAATCAAAAAAAAAACCTTTCTATAATCTCTTATCTTGTAGACTTGCTTCAAAAATATGTCAGAGCCTTTAGACAGGTATGTCCAAGAGGTTATACTATTTGACATCCAGGAATCTTAGTCGTATGATCTGACTGCTGTTTCAAGGCAAATTACTTCTGTCCTAGGACAGGTGGTTTGCTCGCTGAGCTTAATAGCTGACTTTACACTACCTATGCTAATGATGTCAGTACGCTAACAGACACATTAGTAAATCTGAAAAAAGAGTGAAAAGAGGGAGAGCTTTAAAAATTATGTTTTCTTTATCAAACGTGATATTCCAAACACAAAGAACTCCTGAAAAATTGGCTAGTTTATCTGAGAATTAACTACAGCATCAGTATGAGATATTCAGCAGGAGGTAATCTCAGAGTAAAAGGATTGTCCATTTATAATGGTTCCGGAGCTCCATTTGTGAAAGGACTAGTGTGGTTAAACATGACATAGTTCTCACACGAGCTCATGCTCACATCCAACACTGAACAGTTGTCTGTAACAGGTTCCATAGCAAACACAGAGCAAGAGAATTTAACAATGTGACTTATGAATTTACAATGCTCCCAACAATTAAACTACACATGCACAACCTCCATGAGTGAACTAGAACAACCTTGGGGCAAGCCCTCTATCAGGGAACCTGAGATACTGGAAGTTAAGAGCAGAAGTGCTCAGACTCCACAGATATAAGAACCAGTGGTCTTTGTCTTTTCCTCAAGACTTGGAAAGCCTGAGAAAAACCCTCTACAAATCTTAAATTCTCTTCAACCTGTTGTCTGCTTACTGATTATTGTGCCACCATGTACAATGTTATCATAATATTACAAATAGCCCAAGGTGAGAAGCAGGACCCATGGTGCAATGCACTGTACCATACGAAACAAACTAATAATTCATAATACAAAGCTAACAAATAACAACAAATAGCTTAAAGGAATCCAGGAGAACAATGGTTAACATGATATCCTCTGATTTTAGTACCGGGCACCAAGGTTGGGATTCATTTGACCTATTACAGATATCTGCAATGGAGCCATTTGTCTGAGACAGTACCATAGACTGTCTTCACTGTCCACGTTACAATTTATTGAACATAAAGTAGGTGAATAAAGTAATTCAGACGAATCATGCCTAATATGTTATGTTATGTTTATATTTCTCCATTGACAAAAACAGTGCCATTATAGCTCACGTATACTTGTCTGCATTGTACATATTTACAGTTAGATGAGACAAATCCCACTTCAATGACCAAACAGTTCTGCTGCTTTGTGTTATTTTTTGAATTGGTGGAATGAATCACAGAAAAGAAGAGTTTTAAAGATGAATGGAAAAGAAAACAATGAATCTTATAGCTGGAACGATGTTTGAAGTCCAACAACAGGATAGCAACACACTGGAGCGTGGATAAGAGAAATTCTTACTTTTTAATCATCAGAAGAGGAAACTGACTGAAATATGTTCTTCTAAAGGACATTTCATTTGGAATTTTCTCTGGGGATTAAAAAAAAGACAAAACACCAAACCCTTTTGTTTTGAGAACTTGTCTCTACAGTGTTGCTCCTGTTAAGCCAGGCCACTACGTAGGCCACAAGATTAGCGGTAGCAGAAACTAAAAGGCTAGTGGAAACTCAGTTGATAATTAGAGTCACAAAGGCTTCCTGGGGCTAAAGTTTGGACTACCACTATTTAGTGACCACCACATGTTTCACTGGTATACAAACCCTGATATATACTTTTTCCCAGTTGCCCAACACTGAATTGCCTACCTGACCAAGTCACATGCAGTCAAACACAATAATCAGCTGGATAACTGCTAGGTGTCCAAATCTCACATTCAAATTCATAGTTGCTTGTGTTTCTGCCAATAAAATCTGTTCTTTAATAGAAAATCCGTGTTCTACTTCTTACCCAGCCTGGAGTACTAATCTCTGTTCCAACATGAGAAACAAGCTGAGAAGGGGAATAAGGCATTGCTGGGTCCAGAGAAAGGACAGCTGTACCATCAGAGACTTACAGTAGAAAGAATCTGGCTAGAGAGGAGTGAGAGGTTTTACAGAAGATGAAATAAAACATATCCCACTCATGAAGCCCCAGAAATCTCTCTGAGACAAAGGAGAGTGTTAAATGTCAGCAGAAAGATGACATCACAGTTGAGAAAGTTAGGAAGGAAAGATTCATGTGGAAGAGATTAAGAGAGATTTTAGTCAAGCTGAGCTTCAGCTGACAGCAAATTTATATAAGATAATGCCAGAAGGCAGCCAAGATGTTTTTGGACACAATTCAGCCACTAGTTGATCTCATAGATAGTTCTTATTTGGAGATAATAACCTGAAATGATGTGAAAGAAGGATAATAGGTTCAAGGACAGTGGCCCATGAAACAGCTGCAGAAAATACAGGGGGAGTAAGGAGGATCTTCAAAAAATTCCCTAAAATAAAAAGGAGAAAAATTGAAAGACAACTAAGGCAAGGGAAGACCAGAGTTCATAAGACTCTCCATGTTGGTAGTACATGAGAAATATGACACACAAGAGTATAATGTCAAATGGCAGAGACATCCAGGTAGCACATTCATTCAAAAAAGGAAGGAAAACAAAGGAAAGAAAAAAGATGGTACCATAAGATGCAAACAGGGTAAACACATATGGTAAACCTTAACTAAGAGTTTAGAATATCTTTAATAAAATCCCTTCCTATGTAACACTACTGGCAATTCACAAAATGCTGTTCAGCTTGTGTTCAGTATACTAAGTGCACACACAATGTCAGGTTGTAAACTCTGCAGTAGATGTTCCACATTTTCATCTGTTGTTTGAAGTATCAGTGGAAACATATAAAAATTATATGAGTAAATAGTAATCTCTCTTTCACTGTGGGCCAGCCATGCTGAAATAAATACTCTAGGGAAAATATATAAATCCATTTAATCACATTTTCTTCAGAACCTTGATGATCTCATCCTTCCAAACTAGGAGACTTTTGTCCATACTATAAAACTACCACAGATTTTTGTCAGACTTAATGTGTCCATTCACCACATTGTCAAAGCAGTTTGGAAAGAAAATACACTTTTGACACTGGTGAGAGAGTTAATAAAAGTAGGTTTAATGCAAGTTATTATGTGATGTCATAATGAAGTCATAAAGTGCAAAAGCTGATGATGATGATGATGGAGAAGAGGAAGAGGAATGCTGCAAGTACTCCTACATGTATATAGGAATAGAATTTTAAATTATGACTCAATTTGGATTTGCTTCTTTTGCCAAACACTTGAAGTCAAACTACGTGACCATAAATGGGAAATAAATGAATGCTGTTGGACTGCCAAAATGCTACCTTTGTTTCTCTTTTTAGACTGCTATTTTGTTCTGCCAGTTGCACTTTCTGTTGCATATGTAATGTATTTGCAGAAACAGTTGACAAATAACTGCAGGATTTGATGGGAGCAGCAGGTACCTATTTTTCTGGTCCGCATAAACCTTATTCTCAGTAAAACTTCACACTTCAAGAAATAATTAACACTGCATGTCACAGTAGAACATTAAAACTGAAAAGAAATTATCACAGAATTAGCAATGGCCTTTACCTGAATACATCTAAAAGCTTGATCAATTTATAATTCTTTTTGGTTATAGCAAAAACAGGCAGCTGGACCACTTTCTTCCCTCGTGGCTAGGTTACTTCTGCAGAAGTGATTTTCCATTTTCTGTTTCTCCTACCAAGCCCACTTTTATATCAGATCTGCCCAGATCTCTAGTAAGAATTTTTTTTTCCAAACTGCCCCCCTAACCTTTCCTCCCTTGGCTATTGCTGAGTGCCATTCTGTCTTACTACTTTGAGCAGAGGACAACACAGGAACACATGAAACATTACCATTATGTCTGATGAACATTTGTTTAGAATCTCTTGTGGATGGATGTACTTTGAAACAATCCATGGTAGTAAAGAAAATAGTTTAGGTGAAAACTGAAGTTACATTTTCGAATTCACTCTTTAGGCTTTAAAAATAAATAAATAAAATGTTTTGAAGACAGGTGTGCTCCAGATTTGCTCTCAACTCAGAAATGTATAGGTATGTGCACATGTGCAAGGGAGTGTGTACACAAGGTGAAGATACATGTATACGTGGAGGGGAGGAATGAAAGTAATCACTTATTACATATTTTTTCAACCGAGTTAATGAGAAAGAAAATATATACATTCCACTTTTACAGGGACAAAGATCCACCTTGTACAAAGACAAAAAAATTAATTAACTGAATTTCCTGTAAAATACAGATTTATGAATAACACATGACCCACAGTAATCTTTAGAGGCCAACATGATAGTCCTCATTGGGACAATCACTCTTACATGGCTTCCTCTAACATATGAATGCATCGGTTTAATTGTTCCTTACATGTTTGCTTCTCTTTAGTCTACTAAAATTGATGCTGGCAAAAAAGTCTGAAACTCCAGTTATATTCAATAAGATATATACAATTGTCACGAGATCATTGATTTTTTACTAGGTGTTACTCTTCTCTTTTTAATAAATAAAGCAAAGCTTGTTGATGCTCCCCTTCTGTGCCAGAATGCAAGTGTTTGGTAAACATAATTTACTTGCTTGTCATGCTGTCTGAAAAGTTGTTAGGCAAATGAACATAATGACGAAATGTAAAACCTGTAAAACCATAGCATAGATCAAGATGAACTAAAAAGGTTAAAGTATTCCCCTTATGAGACTGTACACTTTTCTTATATTGACTTACCTGTGATTCTCTAAGTTCCTGTGGGACTTCCTCACTCGCTTTCCCTTTCCTGCAGGGTTTATCCCTTCGTCCTGTCATGGGACATTTGTATGTACATGAACAACAAAAGCGTGGTATTCATCTGTGGTTATCAAACAATCACAGAGCAAAATCCACATACCCAGATGCCATCCCCTCCTCTTTCTTTTTTAAAGATGAGAACAAAGGAGAAAGGTTGGCAGATCAATTGTGTGATGTGTCCTACTTCACAGTATATGCATTATACTTCTGGCATCCATCTTGGGGAACTTAACACTATGTCCTTTACTTTTATATACAACCACAGGTTACAAACTAGAAGCTAGACTTAATTTTATGGTAGCAGAATGCCCTTCTAAAGAGATGTTTATAAAAATACCCCAGAAACCAGAATTTTTGGAAGCAGAAGATAAGAAGACAATTTAGAATATATCTTATACCCTAATATTAAATTCAAAATTTATAATACATAAGAGATCATCACATATTGTTTCAAGGAGACAATCTGTGATGTGGGAAAACATTACAGATGTTTATTTTTGACTAGTGTGAACCTGACAGCCAGACACAAAGGACATAAACTTTCTTTGCTAAGACCCAACATTCTGGAAACATTATCTAATCTCAGGGCAGCCTGACAGGACCAAACTGGGAAAGTGTGCATGTGCGCGCATGCATGTCCATGTGTGCATGAGAGAGAGATCACAACTATCTTAACTTTCATAAAGTTCCTCCAGATACAGGCTTCTGGCACCCAGTAATCAACTAAGATTTGATGGGTTTTCACACATAAAGAAGCCTAACAACCTCTTTTCTTTCCCTACTCCAGTTGCCTGGATTCCAGAATAGAACATCCAGAGTAAGAGCATTAAAAAATAGAAATAATAATTAAAAAGTAAAGAGAAAAAAAACCAATAACTCCTTTAAATATTTTGTCTGAAAAAATGTTCAACATTTTCCAGAAATCGAATTGGAGTATTAATAAGTAATATATAGCAGGAAATACACCATGTACTGGGAGATTGTGATACTGTTTCTTTTCATTTGGGAAAATAATATCCCAATTGAGAAGAAAGTTAATTAAAACTTGAAGAAGGTAAGGCACAGATGAAATACTACCTTATTCTGACATACATATCTACCAGGAAATACATACAAGGCAAGGTAGCCTTGTGATAGGTTTTATGATTACTGAAAAGCAAATCTTCCAAGAGAGAACAGGTAGAAAGCATTAATGAAGTAATGGTCATAGAAAAGGGTTAGCAGAATAGAGGCAAGACACTATCATGGGAATGAAAACCAATTGGTGCAAAGCCCTTATGAATCACTTGCACTTTACTTACAAGCAGTATCGTGGTCGCAGGACCTTTGGAATGGGAAGAAGAAAAGTAGCTGGGAAACTTCTTGCCTTTTGCTCTGTGTGCTTTCAAAGTGCTGTCTTCTGTGCCCTATTAGCTTATCTTAGGTCTCCTCTAACCTTCTTTGGCATTCAAAGAAATTCTTTTTTTCATGCTTACTCTACACTACATTTGTCTTCCTGCTCCCTGGCCCATAGTGGAAGGACAAGGACAAGTTCTTCTGCTCTCACTTCAAGAGCAGGACACAAAACCAGCCCCTCCTAAAATAGTGTCTAGCAGCTAAAAGGAGTGACTGAAGAAAAATTCAAATTTACTCTTTCCATCCACTAAAGACCTTCAGCAGTAACAATTCAACACAGTGAATAAGCAGCTGGTGCATAGAAGTGGCTACCAGCCAGGCGGCTGACCATGAACAGAGATCTTTTTTGGAATAAAATATATATTTGGATACATTTTCATACCATTAACAAAGTGTATCTGTAACTCCAGAGTGCCTCATTTCTACATTTCAAAGTGTGTAGGTACCAGAGTGTATAATGACATTTTCTTTAAGAGGAGTACATATTGTCTGATATTAGCATCATTGAAATGTTCTAGAGGAAAACTTCTAATAAAATTGAGCCTGTTCCCAATTGTTGTCTTAGAAAACTTCAGCCTGAAAAATTAAAATTGAGCAAAATTTTAAGAAACTAAAACCAGAATTTCATGATGTGAGGCATCACATTTTAACTGTTGGCAAGCGCCTAGTTCTAGATGCAGTATCATTGCATACACGGTTACACACACACATACATATATACATAAGACTACACTGAATTATTAAGATTGCAAGAACAAACACTGCATTAGGAAGTTAAAGAAAGTGACACTAATTTGAACTGCTTCACAGTAAATGCCTTAGAGGACTGTTTCTGTAAACAGTTAACAGAAATCAGCTAATTTATCGCAATTTGTTACTATATGGTCCTTCGTTTGTATTGCTGTGGTCAGGGTCTCAAGCCAGGCTCAGAGAAGGAGGAAAACAGATTAGTGGCCATCTTGGGACTGTTGTCATGCCAACATCATGTAGTTGCAGGCTTAAGTGTTTTTGTGTTCCATTTTGTTTTTTTTTAAGGGGGAGTTAGGTTCTGATTCCTAAAGTTGAGATGGGAATCAATACAGTTTCAGGAATTTTGCCAAAGGTACCTAGGTTCTCACAGTAGTAGATAATAAGAATTGACTCTTACTCTTACTATTTCAGCAAAATTAATAAAAAGCAATGAAGAACATATAACACATGAAAAATGCCTTTACAACAGTGAAGTGACATAGGTGTATGGATAATAAATGAAAAGGAAAATAAATAATGGGTCAATTGAGAGCTTTAGTTTACTTTGAAGATCATTAGTAGATAGTCATCCTACAAGGAAAGAAATGTTACTTAATTTATCTACATTCAGAGACTGAGTGGAATTCAGTTGGTGGATTAAGACAGCTAAACAAAGATTTCTACATATAATCCAAGTGTCTAATATCTCCTTTTAGTCAGTGGAGATCTAGTCAATAGTGTAAATGGAGTCTAGAGAGTGATTTATCTCACCCTGATCTAGAAATCTCCGTTTTATACACTGAGCAGTTCTAACTTCTTCTTTTCCCCCATTTTTGTAACAAATGTGTGCAGCTCTCATTATCTGGAACCTGAGAACTCATATCATGCTTAAGGGTCTCTTGACAGGTTTGTCACATCAATTACAAAACCCTTGTCTTCAGACCAGGTATTTTCAACTGACAGTAATAGCACAGAGGCTTTTCTACCACATGGGCTTTATTTGAGTAATTTCCATTTTTGTTCTGGCTCAGGGGCCACTGTCATTAATGTGAAGATAGCCATTTCTTCAAGATGTTCCTGCCCACTCCCAGTGTCTCCCTTTTAGGCCTTTGCTTGCCATGGGAAGTTCAAGTGTCTCTGTTACTTTCCCTTTTATAGTATTGGAAAGGTCTTAAAACTTGTCAACCTCAAATCAGACATTTTTCCAGAAAAAAAAGGCAAAAAAGAGAAAAAAACCCCTAGATATGTTTGCCTGGAAAGCTAAGTTCAGTCTTCCAGTTGAGGTAGTGGACATACGAGCCAGAAAAGGTATGTTGCATAAACAATGTATAATAGCCTGATTTTCACTTCCTCTCCACGCGTGCAAGTTTTTCACAAAGGGTATTCCTCAACCTCAAGGAATTCCTCAAGAGGTTATCAACCTTTCTTAAAACACTATAGAGTTTTTTTGGTTTGGGTTTGTTTGGGGTTTTTTTAACTTGCAGAAATTCAGAAACTAAAATAATTTTGAGATTTATTCCACTGATTTCTGACTTAAAAACAGAACTTGCTTTTATATTTCATCAAAATAAATTATTCACATGATTAAATTACTGTATTTTTTCTGCCTTTTTTCAAATTAAGGGGGCCTCCTCCCACTATCTTTGCATTCAAGCTTTGGAGTGAAGGGTTACTTCCACACTTCTTTGGAGATTTTTTTTTTTTTTTTAATAAAAATAAATAATATTAAAATTAGTTAAATAAAGAAACTGCTTAATATACCAATTTCCTGCATTTATTCAGTAGGGTGTTGAGATATCATAGCTACCTCATGACCTGAAAATCAAAAAAAGAGAACTGTAGAAAATGAATGAATACAGAAAACAGGATAAGTGTGAGGAAAAATCCAAAAGGCTGACATGCAGAAAGAGTTTCAACTAGTAAGGGACATAAAAGATATTTTTAAATGTTTTAAGAAATACATCAGTTTTTTTAAAAAAGAAACAATATTTATTTAACTGAGACTGAACATATAATGAATGAGACAGAAAATATTGTCAATGTTTTTTTCTGCTTTGACGCTTCACAAAAGTATGGTCAGTTTTGACCTGGTACTGTTATTACTGTTAATACCAGTACATCTGGTACATAGTACATCTGTACATCTCTCCGATGGAGAGGTAACATACATGCTCAGGTTAGATAAAACTTCCTTGTGATGGAGAAAAACAAGAGTGATGGATTTTACAGAACAGTTCATTTAACTTTGGTGCTTGAAACAATACAGAAACATGTTTATACACCTAAGAGGTAATAACAACCCACCAACATGAATTTGTCAAGAGCAGATAATGTCAGATCAGTCTAATCTTTTGATGGGGTTACTGGTCTGTGAATACCAGAGGGGTGGTTGCAGCATCTTGAGCCCAACACCCCTCTGGACGTGGTTCTATCCAGCACTGCAGTGGGCAAGTCAGGGAAAGACAGAAAAGGTGGAAGTGTTATTAATTCAGTGCACAAATGGTTGAAAACCTGAATTCTCAAGGCGTTTATCAATGGTTTGTTGTCAAATCAGAAGGACATACCTGGTGGGATGTTTGGATGATAAAATAGGGTACATGCTTGTAAAATCTCTGTATGATATTGACCTGGGAAAGGTTTAAAATGCTCTGAAGGATCAGATTTGAATTCAAAATGATGTGGGTAAACTGGAGAAATAGTGATACCTATAAGATGATTTTTCTTAGTATCAAGTGGAGATATCACATTTAGGAATGAAAATCATATGCATAACTACAAATAGAGAATTAACTAGCCGAGCATAATGCTACAGAAGTAAAGCTTAAAGTGGTGAAATACAAAGTCTGGAAATATGTTTTCAGCTTAGTTGTTTTTCCATTAAAGACAGATGTCATTGTCAGATGCATTATTGTTAAGACAGTAATTATTCTATTCCAAGGTCTTTCGGGTATATAAAGATCAGTTTCAAGCATTTTTAAATGAATTAGGGGGAACTCAGAGAAGATCAGTAAGAAAGGAAATTTGGAAACAATCTGTATAGCCTGAGAAGACTGGGATTGTTAAGGCTGGAGAGGAAAAGGTAGGATAACAGTGTCAGGGAGGAAATCAGAGCAAGGAACATAAAAAGTTTCAAATATATGAGATGTTATAACAAAGAGGACAGTAGTGAGTAACATTCCACAGTTGTAGAGCACAGGACTAGAAAAAAAAAAAAAAACCAAACAGTTTAATTTAAATTTGCTTCAACAGTTAATAAGATGAGATATTAGAAATCATTGCTAATTGTAAGGATTGTCAAACAGGGGAACAGGGTATTTTGGGAAGCTATTGAATCTCTGTGCTGAGTATTTTTATGATTAACATATGAGACAAACATCTGTCAAGGGCGGTTCAGTTATACTTGACCTTGACTCAAAGTGGGGAAGTGGACTAGCTTAATATATGATCCTTAAACATTAGCATCCTCAGGATGGGAGCCATGCAGACTGCCAAAAGCAGGGGGAAAAAAGCCTATTTTAATTTTATCTGTGCAGTTCACAGAGGAGCCATTTACAAGTGATAATGAAAAAGAACCTCTTTAAAAATACATGAAGGGCAAATGTGTTTTCTTTATCAGCCTCAACAATTTGGTGAATGTTCTAATTTCTTTCTGCTGTAGCTTCCAGGGTCCCATTGATCTTGTGGCGTGGGAGGACTCTTAGGTGGGAGTCTGTTACCCTGAGCAACATGACAGCGTTAATTCAGTTGTGCTCTGGGAAAATGAAAGTAGGCTACATGTATATTTGCGTCTCTGCCAATAAACACATTAGTGCTGCAAGTGCAGGAATTTTTGCCACATTAATCAGTTTGATTCCCCTATTAGTATTTTTTTAGCGCTACCTGTCTTCCATCTGCTTGGTAAGAAAGGCAAGGGATCTGCTTGTCATACATTTCATATTGAACTCTGCTCAGTTGGTCTGCTTTATTGCATACATTCATTTTAAAGTTCATAAATGAGAAATCCAATAACATGCGACTAGAGAAACCAGCTGGTTTTCATGCCATTTCAGCTAAATAATTATTTTTGTCTGGCTAAAACACAGAAAGCATTCTTATTTTTAAGAATAATTATAGGATTTAAGGAACATAGCTTGTTTCATACTCATTGCTAAAATATTTTTTCCTCACTCTCTGTGTTAGTGCATCCAATGGCTGTTAGATCCATGAGAAATTTCTATATATGCCTCAGTTCAGTCAAATTGGGATTCATCTTGCCTAACTTTACTATATAAGAGCTAGGTTTCTAGTCTGAGCTAGTCATCTAGATCCCTGCTATGGTCACTGGGGAGACAAGCACCTTGAGCTGGTGATTCATCTCACCTGCAGTACTTACTATAAAGTAAATGGAAACCCAGGAGCATGGGATTCCTGGGTAGTATTACACTGGCCAGTCCCTAGCTTGGATGAATGAAGGGCCAAGACATTGGAGAAGTGATAACATGAACCTTTACAACTCAATCTGGGTGCTGTTGCAGTCTTTCTAGGGACAGCTGTAACATACTTTCCTAGATTTAATTTGGGAAAAACTACCCTGTTAGAAAATTTGCTCCTTAAAGACAAATTTTAGGGTGGGGGCTGGTTTCCCTCGATTTCAGGTGTGGGGGTTTTTTTGTGCTGAAGTGATCCCACAGGAGTGGGAATCAGCCAGGTTTGAAGGTGCACCTTGGATTAGGGCTCCTAAATGAAGCACGTTTTCTTCCCACACAAAGGCTAGAAGCCATTGCACTGCAACTCAACAGCTGGAGAGAGTGTTTCTTCAGGCTGGCTTGCAAAAAATATCAGACGGGGTCTAAATGTTCAACATAGAACATCACAGTAAGCATCTCCACCCACTTGTTCAGAACTCTGAATCCTTCCCTGAGGGCAGGCGCTGCACACCAGAGCAGGAGGCAGATTTTTCTATACTAGATCCACAGGGTGAGAAGACACCCAGAAATAGAGACTTCACCTTTGAATCCTATATAAGCCTCAGGATTCTTGAGTCCACTGTTCCTACTCTTCAAGAAAAGGGTCTAACCTCCAACTCTCTGCTTAAATGGGATCAACTCCTAGTGCCATTTATGCACTTTTACCAGTGATTTTTTAACAGATAATCACTATTAATTTACTGTGTTATTTTACAGTATTTGATAAATTTTGTCTCAATTTCTTTAACTAATGATCTAATTTGGAAGGTATAACTGGCATACATAGTATGAATTTTAGATGAAATGGACTATATATCAAAATGAGCAACTCAAGGTTCTTCTGACTTTCTCCAAGAAGATGACAGCAGGAACCAGGAGACTTGCTCAAAGCATGCATTATCCAAACTAAGCATGATAAGCAGAAGATAATATTGATTTTTTTTTTTTTTTTTTTTTACATTGATATCTGCTTTAAATTTGAGCAAATGTGTACATTGAGTTAGGAAGTATTTAAAGGTAGTATCTTGCTGCGTGTCCCTAAACTTAGACAGAGTCATCTGCACATAGAACTTGTTGGATTTTTTTAATTTTAAATCCCTACATATATATTGTAGCTTTGCTGACTGTAATGCAGAAGAGTCAAAGCCACCAATTTCTATTTTCATTCATGATTTTTAATGAATGAGAACAACTGTGTGAAACTCACAGGTTCATAACCCAACTTGCTAAAACTCATGTTGTGTTTGCATGTGTGTGTAAGACAGAGAGTGATGTACCATGGGGAGTAACACAATGTTGAGACAGGAAATTTAAGATATTATTATCTTAATTTATAAGTTATAAATCTCGTTTTCCACATCTCCAGCCCCATGAGCCTGCCCTTCATCTGTGAAACTTAAAACAATAAATGTGAATAATCAATAGCCCTGTAAACATGTTGGCTATGTTTCATACCAAGATGATTAGACTTGTAATTTTATGCCTAGTTTCATATCTGATGTTGATAATTTTTCAGAATAATAGAAGTTATTTCATACTGATGAAATTTCCTTTTTGCACAGAGATCTAGACCTGTTCCTGTGCTATTATGTCAATGCAGAGTTTTGCAGATAAACATCCCCCCTCCATGAGCTCTAGGACCTGTAGACCCAAGCCAGCTCTGCACTGGAAGTGATATAGCAGTAGTTAGGGTAGTATTCAACTAACCAGCCATGATGGGAGGCAAGATATATTAGGTTGGACTCACAACATGATAATGTCTGTGGATTAGTTTGGAGTGCGGATGGCTTAAGGACACATATGTCTGAATAAGAAATGGAGACATACCTTTCAGTCTGCCCAAATGAATTTTGAAAGCTTACCAGAAGTTCAGAATCTATAAGTGGCATTTACTGCCCTGCTTCCCTGCTCCTTCACTTTCTTAAGATGAAGGGGAGGGGCAGGGGTGTTAACAAGAAACGGTCTTTTATTCCAAAGTTTTCCTTAAGGCTTCCAAACGGAAAACAATTTCTTTCTCATTTCATCTAAAGTAACACTGTCTTGCTCATCAGCTCTTAACATGCTTTTTATATTTCTTTTCATTTTAATATCTCCAGTACTATTTTTCTGGGGTTTTGTCCCTCTTTAAGCATCCTACAATCTCTTAAATTCCTTTTGGACTTGTCCATTTAATTAAGATGAAAGACTCCAGTACGACAGCACCTATCACTGCAATGAGTGGAGGTAACCTCTACATAAAGCTTATAGAAGTATCTCTAGTGTTGGTACCCAGACAGAAACTGATTAAAACAGACACCACTACATGGAAATATTATTCATTTTAATAATGCCAGACAGTCTCAGGAGTATGATTGGTAATGGATTCCATCTGGTTTGGTTGTCTCTGTTCTGCCTCAGAATGACTTTATAATTAGCTTTGAATCTATTAAGTTCTACAATTTCAATCCTGAAATAAGCTAGGTGGCTTCATAAAAGTTTAAAGGTAGTATACAGGCTTAGACTTTCATTTTAGGAGATGCGTATAGGAGGTCAAGGATTGACTTCAGTTAATCATACATTCTGATACTTGATTTAAAATATCAAATAGATGAACTGGATATGAGCTAAGGATAGTGGATTAAGTTAAAATATGCAAAATGGTCATTTGGATAAAGTAAATCTTAATAGGCTTTTTATCACTGAAAAATTCCTGAATTTTATTTACTTTAAATTGCTAATACAGGACATTTACTAGCAATTCAAAATAGAAATGTGAGAAGCAAAATTCCTTTACGCCTTTAAAAAGTAAAATAAAGATTGAGAAACTCACTCTACCTTTACTGATGGTGTTATTAATGAGTTTGACTCATTATGCAGTATTTTTGTGTCTCTGACACAGAGACTTCTGGAATAATTTGCCCCACTAATGAAACCTTGCCAGAAATCAAATTCTTATGGATACAGAAAAGACAGTCATTGTTATCATCTTCAGCATGAATAATCATCTAAATTAATTTGAATTGGTATATTGTCTTCAATTATACAGTTTATATACATTGTTCCCCCGTGTTACCATTCAAATGTAACAGGATGAATACTTTTAAGCAAAGTCTTTTCTAATTATGAAGCAAAAGATCAAAGTCAGCTGATCATTGACTCTAAAGCAAGAGGAAATGGGAAAGCTGTATCATAAGCATTAAAGAGATTTGGAGATGAAAAATAATACTTTGCATCAATCTTGTAGAGTCAGTACAATTGGGCAGTATCTAATAGATAATAAGCTATAATTTACAAACTGAACACTTCTAACATTAAGAATTGATTCTATAGAACATCATGTTTCTGTAGAAACTGTTAGCTGTTTGAGTTGGATTAAATTAGCTGTTTGAGTTGGATCCCTGAGAGAAATCCTTCATCTTACGAGATGTATTTCTGAAAAAAAGACACATACATGTATTTTAATTAAAACTGTACAGGAATTAAGTTTCTTTAATTTCTACACTACCTTTGTAAAGGCCAGTGATGGTGTCCTGGTTCTGGCTGGGACAGAGTTAACTTTCTTCCCAGTAGCTGGGGGGGGGTGGTGCTGTGTTTTGGGTTTTTTTGGGTTTGGTATAATAGGAGCGTTGATGGCCCATTGATGTTTTGGGTGTTGCTGGGTGGTGCTTGCACCGGGCATTTTTTGGCCTCCCATGCCCTGCCAGGTGCAGGGGAAGCTGGTGGGGGGAGCATAGCCGGGGTGGTTGACCCAGCTGGCCAATGGGGTATTCCATACCATGTAACGTCATGCTCAGTATAAAAACTAAGCATGTGGGGGGGCTCTGGGTCCCGGGACGGGCTCTCGTTTCAGGCATGCGTCGGTTCGGCGCGGGGTGAGCAATTGCATTGTGCATCGCCTGCTTTGTATATTCTATTGTTGTTGTTGTTATCACTGTTATTATTACTGTTCTACTTTGTTTTATTTCAATTATTAAACTGTTTTTATCTCAACCCATGAGTTTTCCTACTCGTGCCCTCCCGATTCTCTCCCCCATCCCACCGGAGTAGGGGGGTGAGCGAGCGGCTGTGTGGTGTTTAGGTGTTGGCCAGGGTTAAACCACGACAGATGGTAAATCAATGGCACTGATTCAAACTTTTGGCAATGACAAGAGATGTAGACTGGCACCAGCAAGAATGAAACTACAATGATTTTAAAATAAACTTGACATAAGACTCCAAGAAGGCTCCTCATCACTGCCAATAATTATGTTGTGATTCTGCACTTATGTTGAAAACTAAACTGCTTCTCAATCAGATTTCTTAGCAAATAAGTTTGCATACAACTGTTGATAGGCAAACCTCAGTAGCAGCCATTATTGGTGTTTGAAAGTTTCTAGCTCACAGCAAAAGAGGAAATCCAAGAAAAATCATAGGAGATGACACTTCTTAGGTTCTAGTGTGAAAGGCTAGTGATATTTACAGTAGTAGTTGTAATGCTATCTACAGGCTACAACTCTGAGGCATTTAATAATGTTCTGTAATAAAAAGCACGAAAGCAAACCTTACTTTTAGCTGGAGGTAACTTTTTTCCTTTTGAAACAATTTTGACAAAAAGATTCGTAATGAAAATTCCTTGTAACACACTTTCAGTGCAGTTGTGTCTTTTGATTTATTGATATTTGTTAATGGAACATGCCAAAAGGCCAAATTCAAACAGCAGATGCGCAGCATTTTCTCAAATCACAAAATATATGCATTTAAGCCAATGCTACCAATGCTCCATAGCTGACCTTCATTCATATCTACAACAGCTTGGTCTCTTTCTAACTTTCTGGGTGTTCGTATTTCTGACAGTCTCATAACCAGCATTATTATTACACCTGTAAGGCAGGACCCTCCAGTCCATTCCCCTCTCATTCAAACAATGCTAAGCATTGATTGAGATTGATTTCAATACAGTAGTAAAATAAGATACTGAAAGGCTTTAAAGGGTATGAAAAAAATTAAGTATTATATTATCTTATTCTATCTGAAGATGTCCTCTGACATCTTCAAAGATAGCTCTGATTTGATTTAAATCAAGTCATCAATAGCATCTCTTAAAACACTGGGTCCAAAAATAATTCAAAGTCAATCATCTGGAAGATCACCGGTGAGCCACAGACAGGGAGGAAAATATTCCTGTATTTCAGTGTACAGTCACAAAATGGGTTGGTCCAGCATAATACAACTGCATGCATTGTTAGTGAATAATCCTAAAAGCAAAGCAATGCAGTAAAAATAAATAAATGAAACTGTAATGCATCGACCTCCTACCAATCCTGTAACACAAATGTTTGGTTTTCTTCCTTTGATCTAAACTTAAGCAATCTTGAAAGGGTAACAATGAAGTGTACAATCTTTCATATACATAAATTTAATGATATATACATATACACACACCACTTAAATTAAAAACTCTTATAAAAGCCCAACAAGCATTTACCTACATCTGCTCATATAAAAATAACCCAAATTCACTGGTGTCACAGAAGAAAAAAAAGGAAAAAGAAAGATTAAACATGTATGTGAGTGCACTTTTTCTTCTTTTCCAGTGGTGGGTGGTTGTTTTCCTTTAATCTGCCAAAGAATTTTCTCTTAGAATCCGTTTTTAATAATTGGCTGAAACATCCCTTTGGCTGAGATGACAGAGGTATTGTTTAGCATAAAAGTTTACTTTAAATGAAAAAGTAGAACTCACTCTTGCACAGCTTCATCATCGGGATGTTTGTATCCAGCTAGTACAAAGTAAGATTCAGCTCTGAATTTCAATGAAATAAAGGTGTAAGTAAGATTACAAGTGGGTGAATTATTATGCATAAAAATGCACTATGCCAGGAAAACTACTAAAACTGACACACCTCTTCGAACACACACTGAATAATTCATAATTCTGTGGTTTAAATACATATGACCTAAACACTTTATTTTAGATAAGACAATGCTGAAGGTTATGCTAAAAAAGCAAAATATTCTGAGGGGACTACAGGTAGGAAAGACAAGGCTCTCAAATGCATGGAGCTGAATTTCTTCTATTCAGACATCTTGTCTAACATTTGCAGAATTTCACCAGGTTACTTGTGTCAAGTTCATAACTTCATTCACAATGACAATTTGTCCTTTGAAGAACAGCTTTTGATTTTTAGATTTCTATTACTGAACACCCTACCATATTCCCAGTTAACTTTCACACTTAGTGTCAAAATGGTGCACTGTATTTTTAGTTTGAGTTTGTTCAGCTTCAGCTTCACTTTTCAGACCAAGAACAATTCTATTAATTTTTTTTCTGCTTTCAATACTATCTTCTCTCTATAAATACTTATCGGTCGTGACCTTGTCACTTCTTCACCTCATCTTGGATAAAGTATTGACTCTCACTGAAAGCAAAATTCATCATTGTTACAGTTCTTTACTGGCCACTTCCAACTTTTATGGTTTTTCTGCTGCATAAACAGGAGAGTAACTTTCACTGTTGCTATTTACAGGAAAAATACCACCTTTCAAAAGTTTGATACCACCTAGAATGTGCATCTGAACCTCAGGTTAATCTTCTTATCTGAAGGAATGCACTGAGAGCACAAATGTTTAGCTACCATTTATTTTGAGTCTTTTGTAGGATCAGCCCATATTCCAGTTCTCCTAGAAGTATGATTCACATTTTAGTCCTTTAGTTTTGACATTGCATTTCTAATGCCTGTGGTAAAATGAACTTACTCTGCCATGTTACCCTGATCATGGTGACAGCAATTAATAATTGAAATATTAACCTGTTTCAATTATAATGTAACTGCTATGCAATTTTTTTTCACCCTCCAAATATTACCATCAATAAAGTTTTCGTGGTGGACAACACAATGAATATGAGTCAGGAATACCCCTTTGAAGCAATTTATGCAAAACACGTATTGGCTTGTATTAGCAAGAGCATAGCCAACTGATCAAGGTAAGTGATTATTCCCCACTCTTCAGCCCTCATGAGGCTGCATGTGAAATACCATGAACTGTTGTGGGCCTCCTGGTACCAGAATGACATTTACAAACTCAAATGAGTTTGCTGGAAGGCCACAAATATGGTTGGGAGATGGAAGCGCATGATGTACATGGAAAGGACTGAAAGAGTTGGATTTGTTAGCCTGGAGAAATCTCGAGGAGATGTTTCTCCAGAAGAAGGAGGAATTTAATTTCTGTCTTCAACAGCCTAATAGGTTGTTATAGGAAAGACAGACTCTTCTCTAATGTGCACAGCAAAAGAACAGGAAGCAATGATCATAAGCTACTGCATAGGAATTTCCAGCTGGACATAAACAAACAAACAAACAAAAATATCACAAGTAGGGTAGTTAAACTCATGAACAGGTTTCCCAGAAAGGTTGTCTCTGAAGAAATTCAAAACTTGACTGAACTATGTTCCAAGAAACTTTGTCAAACTTTAAAGCTGAACGTGTTTTGAGCAGGAGGTTGGTCTAGGTAATCTCCTGCAGTCCTTTCCAATATAAATTATTCAATGATTTTATTATAAATGAGTTGTTCAGTTAAAGAAACCAGAAAGAACTATCTGATTCATAATATCTTGCATTATATTGAGGTTTATACTTTTGAGACTGACAAGTAACCTTCTAGGATGTACAGCATCCCTACACATGGGAGTCATTGGCATTGTTTTATTCATTTTCATTTGGCCAACAAGTCAAGCCTTCAAATTGCTCAGGTAGAGATGTCAAGAATAGCAATATATGGAGGAAATGCACTTATTACAAAGCTACAGATCTGCGATACAATATCAGAAGTAATGGGAAGTGATGGTAAAACCAAGAAAACTCATTCATGCTTAGGTAAATCTCAGCAGGAACAGACATGGAAAAATGAATAATGCCAAAGTCTCGACCAGTTGAGTTAGCCCAAAGCTTTCCAGCAGAGTAGTCCATGCTGGATTTTGCTGTTGTTTGGATGGGCTCTTGGCACACTCCGACAATGGGAAGGAAAGAAGAAAAGGAAAGTTGTGGAGCTGCAACACAAAAGGAGGGGGACAGCCCTAGATACTCACTTTTCTTACTCATGGTGCAATCAAAGGAAAGGCTGTCTCCTCACTAGTAGTAGCTGTCACTCCTTAAATTGGTCCTCCTTTTTCAACAGCATCTACCATTCATTTCTACAATATCAACATAGGGAAAGAAGTTAGATGAGGGCCATTTTGCTATCTTTAATAGCTTTCCCTATGGCTAGAGCCAAATCTGGCCTCCAGCTCCATCCATGTCCTCTACAGTATTCCTGCTTCAATTAATTATCATCAATCCTGTTGACTGGATAAAAAGTAATGGATACCATAGCCGGCTGTGGGCTAGGACTGTGCAGTTTAACTAGTCAAAGCACACGTTTTGAAGGTCAGGCATGTATTGCCAGATAGAATAGGTAGAGACTGACTCTCCTCCCGTCTTTCCCTCTGTAAGAATGCTAATCAGGTAGATTTTTTTCCCTCAACTTACTTGGTCAGTTCTGCAGAACCGTTAGGAACTTAATATCTCTGAGACTCTTTCCCTTTATATCAAATTAAGTTGGAATTAATCATCTGCTTCAAAAATGGTTAGGTAAAGGCACTGACACACCCACACATATGGACACTGAAAACAGGGTAGGAAACCAAGAAAATAGGCTGTAAGTGAAAACATACCTAGAAAATAAAAATAGGAAGAACCCATCAAGACAATCACCTTAGTAGAGCTTCCCTGAGGGAACAAATGCAAATGGTAGCTGCTCCTTCAAACTGAAACCTAAGGAGTTTTGCATTTGGGTGGGTGGGAGATTGAAGGTTAAGACATGGAATTAATGAATTCTGGCTGCAAGGGAGTGGTTTTTAGCTGTATTACCAGCCTGAAGTTCAGTACAAAATATGCACTAAGCAGACTAAAAAGCAAGAGACATTTATATAATTTCATAAAATTAATTGCAAAAATGAATAAAACTTACAGTATGCAAAAAATTCAATCACTAGAAAAAATATTTTTAATATTCAGTATACAGTAAGGATATCAAGAAGATAGAAATTTCTAATGACTTATTAACAATAACAAATAAATGTGTTTCTAAATGTGCCTACATTATTCAAAAATGTGAATTGTCATGGCTTGTGAACATTAAGTCATCAATGGAAAGATTTATTATCTGTGAATTACAATAGTAGCCTTTGAGTATACAGGACATACATGGTAGCTTGTTGTTAATAATACAAAGGGCATACCTTGCCCACACTTTCATAAATTACCTGTTTAGAATGCATGGTTTGACTGCCTCTGACCACTGCACTTTGCTTATTAATACTTGAGGCTTTGGCTGTATTAAGTATACTCAGCATGTCTCTATTGTATTGCTCATGAGTGCAGTAACTGGGAAATCATGCCCAGGAAAATTAAGAAGGTTGATTTAAATAATTTTGTTTCAGCATTAGTAAAGTCTTAAACTTCTGCTTAATCACAAATATTTAAAATGTACACCAATAACCCCCATCATTTAAATAAGTTACAAAATATTTCCTAGCAGAATTCAGCTCACTGTATGTGGTAAGAAGATGGTTTACCTACATTCTAGTTACTATCCATGGCTGTATTAATCCAGAATAAGTACTTTAGTCTGATTAGAAAAAAAAAAAAAAAAAAAAAAAAAATTAAATATTTGTAAGAGTTAAAAGAAAATTAAAAAAAAAAAAAAGTCATCTTTTTTGTGGAGTACTTCACTTTTTCTTTGCAAACCAAAATGTTATCAATTTTTTGGCCAATATAATAAGTTACTTGTCTTAAAACTTGTATTGGGTTTGCATGGCAAGGTTTTGGTACTGCAGGGGCTACAGGGGTGGCTTCTGTGAGAAGCTGCTAGGAGCTTCCCCCATGTCCGATAGAGCCAATACCAGCCAGCTCCAAGACGGACCCGCCGCTGGCCGAGGCTGCAGCCCATCAGTGACTGTGGTTAGCACCTCTGGGATAACATATTTGAGAAGGGGAAAAAAACTGCTGGGAAAGAGCAGCCAGAAGAGAGGAATGAGAATATATGAGAGAAACAACTTTGCAGACACCAAGGTCAGGGAAGAAGGAGGGGGAGGAGGTGCTCCAGGTGTCAGAACATTGATTCCCCTGCAGCCCATGGTGAAGACCATGGCGAGGCAGGCTGTCCCCCTGCAGCCTATGGTCCACGGTGGAGCAGATATCCACCTGCAGCCCATGGAGGACTCCATGCCGGAGCAGGTGGATGCCTGAAGGAGGCTGTGACCCCGTGGAAAGCCCATGCTGGAGCAGGCTCCTGGCAGGACCTGTGGACCCGTGGAGAGAGGAGCCCACACTGGAGCAGGTTTGCTGACAGGACTTGTGACCCTTTGGGGGACCCACGCTGGAGCAGTCTGTTCCTGAAGGACTGCACCGCATGGAAGGGACCCACGCTGGAGCAGTTCATGAAGAACTGTAGCCCATGGGAAGGACTCACGTGGGAGAAGTTTGTGGAGGACTGTCTCCCGTGGAAGGGATGCCACGCTGGAGCAGGGGAAGAGTGTGAGGAGTCCTTCTCCCGAGGAGGAAGGAGCGGCAGAAACAACATGTGATGAACTGACTGCAACCCCCATTCCCCATCCCCCTGTGCTGCTGTGGGGGAGGAGGTAGAGAATTCAGGACTGAAGTTGAGCCCGGGAAGAAGGGAGCAGTGGAGGGAAGGTCTTTTAAGACTTAGTTTTTATTTTCTCATTATCCTACTCTGATTTGATTGGTAATAAATTAAACTAATTTCCCCAAGTCGAGTCTGTTTTACCCGTGATAGTAATTGGTGAATGATCTCTCCCTGTCCTTATGTCAACCCACGAGCCTTTTGTTATATTTTCACTCCCCTGTCCAGCTGAGGAGGGGGAGTGATAGAGTGGCTTTGGTGGGCACCTGGTTTCCAGCCAGGGTCAACCCACCACAAAACTTTTGGATGTCTTTGAAGGATAAACCTGTTTTGTCATTGGTTTTACTTAATAGGCAGAAGCAAATCTTTTCTGTCAAGCTCCATAACAATATTACTTCATACAGTTCCTTCTTCCATAGATCTCAAAGGTCTTGCTAATGCACTCAATCTCACAACAGCTCTTTGAAGCTGGGAAACTTCACCTCCAATTCATTGTAACACAGAGAAACTGTAGGTCCAAAGAATCTTCAGTAAGCACTAAAAACATTTTAGGCGATGAAAAAAAACACTGCAATCCTGAAAAGCCCTTCATTATGGCTACCAAATGCTTGAGAGCTTTATGCTCTGCTGGCACCAACATTTTGAATCATGATATTCTCTAGATACACAAATAAAGAAGTCTAAATCTAGACAGATGCTCCCTTTTGAGAGGTCTAATAACCCATTTCCCACCTAAATTCTATTGCTGACCAACTATATGCAGAATTGCAACAAAGCATCGCCTAAAATGGCAGCAGCCCCTGATTTAGTAGGCATTCTAAGACACGCCTCACCCACCTCATTTCTGCACAGAAACGGACAATCCCAGTCTCTTTCATTCAAAGGCCTGGCTTCAAGGAGGAGGTGGGTAGTATTATACAGCTTTAGTATCATACCTGGGTAGATCAGTCACTTAGGAAATACTAAATCTGTATTCCATCCACTTCACTAAACGTAGAAATTTAAATCTAGAACTCACCCATTTGGGAAGTGTGCACTAGCCACCCAGGCACAGGATAAAAAGGGAGGGTCTGTTCAAAGGAGACTGGGTAGACTGGGACATCCTTCATTACTTTTACCGAAACATACATTTCTGCACATTATCTCAGCAAAATTCATTATTTTGGGAACAAAAATGAGCAAGCTGAGGCCTGACTCTGTAGCCCAGTGATTAGGGCACTCGGCTGTGTCTAGGACACTACTGTACTTTCATTGCAAGGCATGTCTTTTCCTGCAGTTGTCAGAAAACGTCACTGGTGAGGTTAAAAATTTTAATTAGCTTGCTAATCCATGGAGTATTAATGTACCCTTTTACTTTAGTTTATGTAATTACATTAATTAAAGCCACATTTATACTGGCCTAACCACCTAACTGTCCAACTGAATTATGAAACAAGTAAGTACGGATATTCTTCAATGTAACAATGAATGTGGTTCATTTTCTTGTGGCAGTCAGGACTTAGATCATTTTTTGCAGGGAAATCAGGAGCTTCAATTCTGTAAAGCAGTTAACATATGCCCAGTCTTCAACTTTTACTCAAGTTCATCTTCATTCACTAGATAGCTTTGGCATATGTTTAAAATTAAGGTCATATTAAAACCTCACTGTTTTAGAAGAAAGTTAAACACACACATAATACTGCTCTGAATACGAATACCTGATTTCTGCGGCTGTAATAATACATTGTTAAAGCCAATATCTACTTCCCAGATCCATCCTAATGTTAATCCACCATAAGAAAAACGTCATGCAATATTGAAAGAAATTACTTTGCTTTTACTTTTACACTTTTGCTTCTTTGGCATGTTAATTCAGACATCATTCATAAGCGTTGAAACCAATTCAAGTCCACAAGCCCACAAATAAAAATATTTGTGCTTGTGATAAACTTCCTCCATACTGATAAGGCAAAATTTGCTACATGAATTATCATACTTAATTTCATGGTTTAATTTTTAAGATAAATCAGAAAACCTGTGAACCAGTCTTAGTATTTTATTGAAATATTTATCTAAACACATTTTTGCCCTATTAATTTAATTTCAATGAAGTTAAGAATAAATACTTGGTTTGGCTAAAGTCATATGAGAAGCAATAATGTGCTTCTGGAAGTATGAGAAACTGATCAAGTATATTTAACCTCAACAAATGATTCTCAAGATGTCTTCCTCTTTCAGTACTTCATTGTGTACTATAGAGAATATTCTACTCACCAAGAGCATTGAAAGAGATCCGTAATTCAGAGAAGTTGCATAACCTGTAATTCACTAAAATACAAGCGACATATCCCCTAGTTGAACTGAAAACAAGATCTAGAGGGAATCAGATATTTCTAACAGAGAGATGTTAGAAGTGTTTAGTACTTTAACAATGAGCACCATAGAAATCTCTTTTAAATAAATAATGTAGGGGAAAAATGAGATAAAATCARTTTCCAGGATGGGTGAAGATCATACAGCATCTGCTAGATAATACCACATAATACTGAAATAATTGAATGTATTGCATTCGGAGGATCTTTATTTCTCCCAGATTATTCATTTTGCAGGAGTGCTTCACCCAAGAAGCTTGGCTTCTGAGCCAACCTATGCTCAGAACTGCGGGAGACAAAATCAAATTATGTATGCATTTTGAAGAGCAATGGAAAATACAGACACTGAGCTAGTTCAGGAGCTATAAACATTCTTAATACGCTAGAATGGAGTGCAATATGTCTTGCATTATCGTACCTAGAAAAAGACTGGTAGCTGGGGAATTCCATTTGACTGACAGGACAATCTACACAGACGAGACAGGAGATGAAATAAAATTACAGAATGACAATGTGAAGTGGCTAAGTTTATCTAGCTAGACACAATATCATAATAAGGAATAAGACTAATGTCTCCAGTTGATTTCCCAAAACTTACACTGTCTCCTTGATTTTGTAATGAGATATGAAGGGAAGGGGCAGGCTATATAATAAACTCTTGGAAAGATTGTATGGGATTTGCTTCTTTGTTTGGAAATGCTTCCCTCTATCTATGCCCTTTACTTTACAATACTGAGAAAGATAGAAGAAAACCTACTTTGTTTATGGAGATACTTGTATCACACATACACACACATGCAGAAGCACATAACTAGAGACTTCAAGTAAGCTTTCAGCAAGGGTTTTAATTCAGGGTCCATAATGTCATATTGCAAGTATATTTAACTAATAGGGAAAATTGAGTTGGCTTCATGACGGTCTTTGGGGCCATGATATTCAGATAGGCAGGAGAATGACATACGAGTACTTTTCTTCTTCTCATGAGCTGAAAGTAAATGACAAGGCAATTTTACTGTGACCTAAAGTAGAAATTATGCAGTCATAAAGATTACTAATTCTCTGCACTGGAAAGCTTAATATATTTTTATGCATTTTCCCTGAAAACTATTTTAGTGAAGGGAGTCCTGAAAGGTCTCATGTAAGATCTCATTGCACTAAGGCTGTCTGAATGGATGTCTTGAAAATTCATTGTCCTTCTCCTAGTAATATAAGTTTGAATTATCATAACTAACCTCAATGTGAGTACCTATGTGTTTATAGCTATTGGATCAGATGATACAAAATATTCACCATGCTGCAGGACAGAGCACAGGTTGGGCAGACAACAGGAGGTAACTTTATTACTAAATATTCTCCCGGAATAACAAATTATGACTAACAATAGTGTTAGTCAAAACAAGCAGCTTGACATTCCTATCCATTAATTAGCAACTGATGAGCAATTCCAAACAGCGTGTATTTGCAAAAATTAGTGCTGAATAGTGAAAGTTCACTCTGTTCTAATGGAGTGTCATGAGTGGTTGATACATTTGGCACCACCAAAATAATGTTACACTAGAAGCCCCACTAGTGCAGACCTTATTCATCAGAGACCTATATGCCATTCTTTCTGGAGGGAGCACCCTGCTGGCAAATAGGCGTTTCTCAAATTTAAAATATGGATTTCCCATTATATTTACAAGTAAAATAACTGAAAAAAAAGAGGTTTGCCAATATACTTAGGGCATTTTCTTTCTAAAATGGATCAAGTTTATTATATTAAAAACAGCCATGGCAACTAGTTTCAGAAGTAATCTTCAGTAAGAGCTGTCTTTTAAATCAACCATTTTTAACCATGTTAATAGCTATTTGGATTATGAAATTAGTAAATAATCGAGGGTCTTTGCTATCTGTCTCACATTAATGGGTTAACAGGAATCATTTCATGTGCAGTTTCTGTATGGTTAGATATCTGTGTACCATGAGCATGAGTGATTCTTTGCTCCTTTGTGTTTCTACTTTGTTTAATGTATAAGTAATAGTAACACTGCAGTTCCTCCTAAATTCTAAAACAATGATGCTCAGAAAGCAAACATGACTGCAGTAGTTAATCTTTTTTTCATGAGTAAGGTATCATGGGTGTGTGCGAGGGGAATTCAGTTGTTYTGATTTCTTTTTTTAACTAGTAAACCGAGTTTGCTGCTTTTGCAACTACTAACTATATCTTCACAAAGAAATTAAGTGGGGCCAGGCTCAAGCACTGCCCCATGATCATCTGTATCATTTAACTATTTGCACGTTCACTAGAACAGACTTGGCCTCGGCCAAATAGCATACTCCCAAACAGTTTAGGGGCATGATCACAGGGACAATGTGGGGGTCAGTAAAGGGTATGGATGAAGCCAGCCTGTTTGTTGGAAGAAGGAAGTCTAACCAGCTAGACTTGAGCTATGCTCCACCATTCGGTTTCAGGGTTAGGGAACATTATTTTGCTATTAGAGACATGGTTAGACACGTCAGGACTGAGCTGTAGTAAGTCTAGGGTGAAATGCTAATATCTATTCTGACAAAAGTTAAAAGGAGAATAAGGGGACAAAGCTGCTCTAAGCTGTCTGTGACCAATGGAGATGATTTCTGCAGAGCAGGGTCTATGGAAAACAGCCAGAGTGATCACCAAAAATACAGTGTCAAAGCCTGCTGTCTCTCCTGAGCTACAGCTATGCTCAGTATGTGGAAGGTAGAGCTAACATTGCTTGTATTATGGACATTTTGGATGATAATGGGATCTGGAAAGCCTGTAAACATTTTATAGCCAAGCTTAAATCTTGCCAGTTTTGCATGAATGTGTCTAGCCTTGCAGCTGTTTTGAGGCATGACTGAAATGTACCTTAAGGAGCTGAAAGACCACCCAGGGATACTCCAATTGTTATTCTAAATTGGAGGCTCTTGTACTCCACTCGAAGTCTGCTGCAGCTGGCCAATGGGGTATTCCGTACCATGTAACGTCACGCTCAGTATATATTTAGGAGGTGTGGTCCAGGAAGGGGGGCTCTCGCGTCTCGTGGCAGCCTGGGCGTCGGTCGGCGCGTGGTGAGCAGTTACATTGTGCATCACCTGCTTTGTACATTCTATTATTGTTGTTGTTATCATTGTTATTATTACTGTTCTACTTTGTTTTATTTCAATTATTAAACTGTTTTTATCTCAACCCGCGAGTTTTCCTACTTGTGCCCTCTCGATTCTCTCCCCCATCCCACCGGAGGGAGGGGGTAAGCAAGCGGCTGCATGGTGTTTAGTTGCTGGCTGGGGTTAAACTACGACAACAGTAAAGGATATATACTTTTCATTATTTACTTTGAATAAATATAAGGCCTAAAGGGTATATGCAGCTTAATTTGTGTCACTTATTTAATATTCAGTCAAATATGGGGAATCCAGCTCTACTCAAGAGAAAAGAATAAGTTTTAGATTGAAAAGGAAGAATAAGAATTATTTTTGTCAGGCAGTCTACTATGTTTCAGTCAGTCATGTTGTTAATGTTAGCAATTCATCTCCTGTCAATTAGCTCTATAAATACACCAATGCTCTCAAAGTTTTGAGACTCCAGTTAGAATGGGAGATGCATTACTTCTGTCATGTGTACAATAAACTGTTTCAGAGAGATAGATAGCTAATTCTTGGTTTAAAGTTCAACACTAGAAAATTAGTAATGTCCTGTTAGTTTTGCTTTCATTGTCATATGTGATATTTCTAGTTTCTATCAACAATTCTTTTCATGGTTATTAAAATAAGAATTTATCAGTGTCAACGTCATGTGTCTGCATTTAGAAATTTTGTGCCAAAAAGAGTATATTCATTTAGTGTAATAGTAGAAGTTTTTCATAACCAGGACAACTAACTTTGACATGATTCTTCATTATTGGAGAAGACAAATTTCTATGGGATTTTCTCATGTAACTGTGGTTAGGGTTCAGTGGGCATTCATATTATAAACCAAGGTCTGTGCAGGCTTATGCATCTCACCATTTTGACTTATGATGAGCCAAGACTGAGCTGGCAGATCACCTGTATTTACATGTATCTACATGGCAGGGAGCCAAATAAAAAATGCTGGAATCTCTCCAGACCAGAAATCAGTGTGAAATGCAATTAATACCTCCCCCACAATGCCAATTATAGACTACCTATTGCCTCAGCTCCAACTCTATGTGTAAAAGCTGATCAATGGTAAATCCACCTTCAGTTGTCCTCTTTAATGTCAACAGCGACAACCATTAATCATCAAGTCATCCATCACTAATTGCTGCCCATCATCCCAGCCTCAGGACTACTCTGGGAAGATAACACAGGTGTAGCCAGAGGGCCTTCTGGTCAAGAATGACAAGATATTTAAAGTGTCATCATTCATATTACGGTGATGAAGAAACTCTCTGGGAAGGGTTGGGGGCAGTGGAAAAAAAAAGAGCTTTGTTCCAGGTATGCTTGTGTAACAGACCTGGAAACACACCAACTGTTTTCTAGGTAGCTCCCCACTGTATCAGATCTCTCCTGTTGCTCTGTCCTTAAAGACCTGAGGTTTTAAACAGAAGGTGCTTAAAATTCACTTGCTTGTCATTCAGATTCACAATGCATGGGCTGGTTTTGACAGGTGTTGGATACCCCAGCATTTGATCTGATGTTCCTACAAGTAGAGATTCAAACTTTTTGTCCACAGAAAAAAAGCTTTCTTCATCAAACAACCAAAAGATTGTTGCAGAAAAGGGTCAATTTATGTCAATTCTAAATTTTAAAACAAAGATTTGAGAAAAGTTCAGAGTAGCATATCTTGATCTCTCAAAATGAATAGTTCATTTTTTCATGAGAAATAACATTTTAAAAAATATAAATTAGTTTATACCGAAAGTTAAAAGTTTAAATCAAAACACAATGCTTTCAAATTACTAAAGCAATTCTTTTACTTTGACCTGAAATGCATGGTTTACACTTCTGATTTGAGAAAACCACTAAGATTTTCACTTGAAGTTCTGTTTCAGGACTTTTTTTCTCTTTTATCATGATAGTTTCCACCCAACTTTGCTCTTTGATCACGAGTTGGAAGTTTAAGCAGCAGTTTTGGAAAACCTTTAGTCCTGAACATTCATGTGGTGACAGTTTCTTGAACGTGAGTGGTGCTGTTGAGTAAGAGTAAATGAAAGATCTGTATAAATTAAATTTCAGCAACCATGAATCATATCAGTGTTTGTGCAACTCTCCACATTTTTGGCAATGGAACTCAAGTCTGTGTCTAATAACCCCAGTGAAGTCTTTAACCTTTCCTGATGAAACGCTAGTCAGTCATGCTAAACGGAATAGTGGACAGTCATCAGATGAAAATAAATGTGCAGTATGCTCTGGCATAAGATGATCAAATTCATTTTAATCTGTGACATCCTAATGGATTAAACCACTCTATGACCTGTCCTGAACATTGAATGGGTACTTCTACAAACCTAGACAATCAAACACCAGCATTTTCAAAATGCCAATTGGGCAATAAAGTAGTTGTCTAAATGAGTTCTCCTCTCCTTATTGAGCTTAATTTCTAATACAAGGAAGCATGATTTTCTCCTAAGTAATCCTCAGAATCGCTATTGCTTTTAATTTTTAATATTAGTGGGAGTTGATCTGAAAGCAGATCAGAGCCTCAAGGAAGCTTTTGACTGATTTTGATGGGATGTTGATCAAGGATCTGGTATGCTTTTTAACATCTATCTTTCTGCACCTAACTATATGCTGAAATTTGAAAGCCAAACACATTCCTGAAGCAGATACTGGTACATGAATGTTTCTTCTCTCTTACAGGAGGCCACATTTCTACACAAAAATATACATGTATTGAGGTTTCTGAAAACAAGAAGAATAAGCAACTGAGTAGATAATGAGAAAACTCTGTACCTTTTGAGGAGGAGAAAAGTATGTGATGATCACCTTTAAATAAGCAAACCTTTGAGTGAAAGATATTAATTATTACCTTAGGAAAGCTTACCTACGTAAGTCATGTCCAGTAAGTTGATGATATGAAATTTAAAAACAGGGGCACTCTCAAGGTTTGACATTTTCACAAATTTTTCTTCATCACTTTTAAGGGTTTTTGCTATTTAACTCTTAGGAATATCTTGCTTTTGCTTTGGTTTCAAACAGTGAAAAATGGACTGAAAAATTCTGTGTGAATCCGCTGACAAGTTGGAGCAGTGCTGGTTTTAAACCAGAATGTTGAGACTGAGATGGAAGTTACATGGACTGTTTTGTAGATTTGAGGCTTGGGGATAGATCTGAAAGTGTAAGACTTATCGCCTGACGTGACTGTATACTGACACAGTTAAAGCACCCTAGAAGCCATCTGTACAAAAATGTTGGCAAGTGCAGGCATTCAGTGCAATCCGTTCAGGCAGCAGAGAGTGTTCCCAGCATTCAGAATCCTTCACAGTGTTCAGAAATGAACCAATCCATGGCACGCCATGCATGCAAACACACATCCGCTGTACAGAAATAAAGAATAAGAATGAGATGGAAAATCAAGGACTTTCACTTCCATTTGAGTTCTTTACCAAAAAGGCCAACAAATACAACCATTATTAGATTGCTGTAAAAGAAACAGTGATCTAAAGGAAAGCATTGGTTTATATCTAAGGGCAATACAAGGGCAAAAGTGTTTATTTGATATGTGTATAAAGGCTTGGTTCCTATTCCTTTTTTTCAAGAAGTGATGTCATAATAATCAGGCCTCTGACAGAATTGGCATTGTCAGCAGAAACACGAAATGTTTTCATTGTTATGAAAAGGAAGATAATTCAAGAGATCATGCCACTTTTGTGTAGAAGCTCAGCCAAGAAAATATTGTCATCTCTTCCAAAGCGCACAGCTATTTGTCTTCCCACTCAAAAAAATAAAAGAAACCAGACAAGAGAGGAAAGACTGTTTTCCTCTCATCATACAATAAGAAATATTAAAAAAACACAAAATGAGGTAGGACATTTTAAATTATGATGAAAATGAGGAACGTTACTGTTGGAATGGAAATGGTCCTCTTAGGTCCTTATTAACAATACTACTGCTTTAAGGGTAAATCTTTATGTTGACATTTTACCAGGTGGCCTGGTTTTGGCTGGGATAGAGTTAATTTTCTTCCTAGTAGCTGGTATAGTGCTGTGTTTTGGATTTACTATGAGAAGAATGTTGATAACACATTGATGTTGTAGTTGTTGCTGAGTAGTGCTTACACTAGTCAAGGACTTTTCAGCTTCCCATGCTCTGCCAGGTGCACAAGAAGCTGGAAGGGACCATAGCCAGGATAGCTAATCCAAACTGGCCAACGGGGCATTCCATACCATATGATGTCATGCTCAGTATATAAACTGGGGGGAGCTGGCTGGGGGCCAGCAATTGCTGCGTGGGGACTGGCTGGGCATCATTTGGTGGGTGGTGAGCAATTGCATTGTGCATCAGTTGTTTTGTATATTCTATCATCATCATTATTATTATTATTTTCCCTTCCTTTTCTGTTCTATTAAACTGTCTTTATCTCAATCCACAAATTTTACTTTTTTTTCCCCGATTCTCTCCCCCATCCCACTGGGGCAGGGGGAGTGAGCGAGAGGCTGTGTGGTGTTTGGCTGCCTGCCGGGTTAAACCACAACACCAGGAAATAGAAATTCTATCTGCTTTTCTGCTCATATTTCATTCCTTTACATTACCAGTAGAAAGGGATACTACGTAAATCTTATGAAGTGTTTATATATAACATTTGTGAAATAGGTATAGTCAGGTTAATTCTGTAGCAAGACTTTTTACACCACTGGGACTATAACCCAAGAATTCCTTGTATTGTCACTGAGTTGCACAACTGGACTAAAGAATATCTACTTTAGTGTGATAGTCTCTGCAATTTTTTTGGAATATTGATAGTTTTAATGGTGTTCAAAAGGATACTTGTGCATCTGTGAGCAAGCATCAATTAACTCTTCCTGGTTTTTAAATGAAATCCCAGGGCAAACTGACTAACTTCCACAGTAATAAAGTAACTTTTCAAGATACTTACTTAGAAAAATACTGCTAAAGTATCTTTGTGTTAAGTATAGATGAAAACTAGAGCTTGGAGATGTACAAAATGTTTTAGATTGCATTCACCTGTGTTGGCTAAACTTCAACATGACTAAATTTCAAGCGGCAATAGCTTTTAAACTCAAATAGCTGTATGGATAATGGCTATGGTATGTCATTTTTCATCGGGAAGGAAAATAAGCATGACTTCATAACAAGACCGATAGACGCAAAAGATCAGTACTTTTCAGGTTTAGCACAGGAGACAGCTGAACATAGGCAAGAGAATTTTGTCTGTAAGTAACCAAAAATTAAAACAATGTGACTTCTTCTGTTTAATTTTCAGCTTCTCAAATGCCTCTGTTCTCTTCTTTTTTACCCATGTATTTTCTACTTACGTATTAGACCTTACTTGTTTCTTTCTAAGTGATAACATTAAAAAAAAATTGTTGTCTACAGAAATCAACAATATTGGCCTTCAAAATTAATATACCCTGCTAATTTTCTTAGTTTCCTTGCCTAATCTTTCTATAAGAAGCTAGGAGCTGTTAGGAACAATACTTCTGGCTGACTTCACAGAGCTGCTGAGATCTGAATGTGGTGTATCAGGCATTCCTTGTTTTATACCATTTCCACATTATTTAGCTTCAGCTGTTACAGAGTTGGTCACACAGTCAAAACTAATCTTCTCAAGTCCTTTAGCCAGGGATAGACACAGAGGGAGATATACCCCATTTTGAGACAGGTATGCACAGTAAGACAGATGACTCTCCTCCCATTGACCAGACCACATACAAACAGTGTAGATGAATGTCTGCCAGTTATACAGTGAAAAGGAGAACGATGAATCCCTATCCTTTCTGCTAGACATGTAATAATGCATTTCGCTGGCATTCAGGTGACTCTTCCCCAGGCCCTCTCTATGCATCCCTACACATCTCTATGCAGCGCTGTAGTTTGTCTGCTCTCGGAAAGAGAGTAATACTGACCGAAAGGCTCTCCGTTCCTGCAAAGGAGAATATGGCTGGTTTTGCAGCTAACTCCGTAAAAACTGTCATTAGCAGAGAGCAGAAGAAAGTGACGTGAGGTTCTGAATTTTAGTCTTAGCACTGCCTGGCTGAAATGGCATTTTACGTATAAGCATTTCACATATATGGATTTCACTGCAATGAAAGGCCTTCTTTTCTCCCATTGTAGCCATGCCTCCATTTCCTGAAGGTGCTGTAAAATGTGTTGTCTTTCTAAAGTTCTTGCAAATAAGGGTAACAGTACACTTCAAGCAGCTACTATTCAATGCCACTGTTGCCTTAAGTGGGAAAAAGTTGTCCCAGTACCAAGCAGGGACGTCTAATGGAAATTCCTGCTGATGCCGAAAAGGCATGAAAACTTTGAGTGCTTTTAGAGTCAGAATTACTGAATCATCTTCCCTCAATTCCCTTTTCATTAATCTGTTATGACACGGAAAAAATATAAAATAACTGACACAAAGATAATCTTTGTTTCAGATACCAGGTAGTTAGTTTGCAACTGGAACATATATATTTTGAAGAAATAGATTTTTTTTTCTTATTAAGGCAGAAAAAAATTAAGTAAAAGGACTTTGCCGAAAAAAAATAAAAGAATGCCTCTGGACTAAATTAAACAAGGAAAACATCAAATGAAGAGGAATGTGACTGCCAAAGTAATGAACAGCTGAGAAGGTGGGCTACCATGGAAATTGTCTATCTACCTGAATAATCCCAACCAGTGAACAATAAACAAGAGACATTTAAAGTTATATCTCAGTCATTTGTTATTTTCACAGACAAGAAATGAGGTCTGGATCAGGTTTACCTACTTTAAGAGAAGATCCTGAAGCTAGGAAATTTTACAATGTTTCATATTTTCTGTTGTTGAAGGGGGGATCTCACATTGATCTCAAACCTTGACAGAAATGGTACTTACTTAAAAACAAACAAATTGACTTCATGAAACAAGAATGAGGTTGTGAAGATTTTTGGTGAACAGCTGAAGTTTCAAAAATTTACACACTCATCTTAGTGGAAATGTGAGAATTGACAGCAGAAGCTAAAGGCTGAATCAGAAACAAAAATTCTAGTTACTTTAAAATATAATTTCCTTCAGGAAAATTCCACACTTCCCAAGTCCTTTGCGCAAAGAACAAGAAAGAACTGGATCTAATCCAGTTTTTTAATTAAGAATGTACACACATGCCATCAGATTTATGTCACCTAACTATGACAAGGTAAAACAGTCAGTGGTGATCCAAATAAACAGGTGTCTTCCCAGCTCACATCTGGACTGAGATGGGGTCAAAAGTGGCATCAAATTTCCATGTCACCAAAGCCCTTGAAGCCAGTGGCTAAATATTTCCTGCTGACTTTAAGTTTCTTCTAATATTCACCTAATATTAGGCATACATACTATGTTAGAGCAGAAAGGGAAAGCTTTATTAGTTTGTGTTGCTTTAGCATAATACTAAGGGGTGTGTGTTGAAACCTGACTGAAGGTATCTTATTTAGCAGTCTGGACACAGGAAGGCTAAAGGAACAGGTTTGGACCCGATTACAGACACAACTTGGTTAATGTAGGATTTGGGATTAAGTAGCCCAGCAATGTGCTGCCACCTCTGAAACAAAATTTAAATATGATTACTTCAGGCATAGAGTTAATATACCTGCTCCATGATACCTGAAAATGAAGGTAAAATGCCTGTCTATGACCAGCCAGGCCAGTCAGACACCAGCAAGATGGCCCAGCTCAGCGTGACTACAGGCCACTCTTCCCTCCTGCCAGGCAGGCAGCAATGTCCTGCAGAGCCCTGCCAGGAGAGGGGTCCCTGTCGGTGGATTGAGGCCTGCAGACACTGTTCCGCTCTCATTATGTCAAGCAGTATTTCACTCGTGCCGTTTGAGGCAAAGGATCCTGCTTAAATGGTTCAGCTACCAACAGGGGAATTTCTGACGAAATACGACTGGGGGAAGGTGGCAGGAGCTGGAAATCTCACACTGTGAGGACACTGTTTAATGGCTCCTACGTGTGCCAGTACAACCGTTGTCACATTTAGGAGTGCAAAGACCACCTCATCGTTCCAACAAATACCTCCATTTAGGTTGATGAAATAACATCACTTGATTCATTGCAGAATGCTTTATTCATGTTTTGCTAATAGTGCTGTGAAAGAAATGTGTAGAAATGCTAGAGACAAGACATGAGTTGTAAGGCGTACCTCAGCTGTGAATGAGCCCTGGCAAAGTTTGGGTTTAAATCTGAATTTTGGAAGATCATCTGCAGGAAACTTCAAGAGCTCAGAAAAAAGTGCAGATGAAGGTTCTGCAGAGCTGCGGCACTTAAAATTTGCTTAACTTTCAAGTTTTAGAGAAATTTTCTATACAAAAAATGGGGAATACTACTACGGACTGAAAATCATTCAGTAGAGCTGGAATGGGCATCATTAGGGCACCTCCTCTAAACAGCTAAAACACTTTATATTGATCTATCATTCAATCGTTCTTATGCATTTCCAGATAAGTGATATGACTTAACCATCATTGAAGATGTTTTGCTATCTAAATAGTAAGACAGTGATCACTAGAAATGCTGCACAAATGGTTTACCCCTATTTATGGCTGATTTTCTTCTCTGTTTCTGAGCAGAAGTGGTTGAAAATGGCTGTAGAATGAATGAAAAAGGATTTTCCCACTCTGCCTCCAGCATCAGCTGCCACAGAATTTAGTAGTGGACATCATTTCTGCCTTGGAGAAAACCAAAAGGAAGGGCTCTGTGGTTTGTTTTATTCTGTGAGAAATTCTAGCTGGGCACAACCCAGGATTCTCTTTTTTCAATTCAAAACAGAGGAAGTGTTCCTAAACAAAAACCTGTTTTGCAGCTTGACCGTACCTTTCCATAAAAAGTCAAGGGAAGAGACAGAACAATCTGATCTGTTCTTAGCTTATAAATTAGATCATTCTGTCTTTCAGTACCCATAAATGAGTTCTATTTTCTTCTTTTTTTTCAGTTGTTGGAGGAGGTGTTCAGTCTTACAAGTGCACTTGGCGCCTTCAAATCTTTTACTTAGGCAACGTTTCCACAGTCATTAAAACTGAAACCAGGCCTTGTCCCCACCTGACCTGAATCAGGTCTAGCACAGCACTGCGGTTTTGCCTAGCTATCCACAAGCCATGGTGAGGAATCATAACGTCACACTCACATGGCACTGGGGTTTGCTACCTGCTTGGGATAGATAGATCTGCTTAGGGCTGACCAAACCTCAAGTTAGGATGGTATGGACAGATGTCCCTGATCTCACAGGAAGCCTGCCAAAACGTTAGCATTTTTTATTTCATTGGAACTGTCACAGTAAGATGATGGATCAATACTTCAACTCAGCCTTTTTGATCCGGTGCCAGGAGCTCTAAGGTCCGATTTAGTGTATTGCCAAACCACAGCCTCAGAGTGAGGTTCATGCCTCTGTGCAAGGCTGGTAAAAGGTCTGGAAAACGTTTACGTCTTACTCACCACCTCTAAATAGATCTTAAATGAGACTTCAGTGTTTGGTAAGACTTGCATTAGTCCTTAGTACAGAGTGAAATTTGCCTCCCTGAATGTCCAGAACACATACTAGGAGGAAGGACAGTACTGTAAACTGATCAACACAATCCTTGCCAGACATGTGCTGGATGCAGGCATCTCTTCAGGCAGGACTATGCTGCAAGGCATAACACCTATCCATACATAATAACACATGGCTTTTGTTCAGCACTGTGAATACTGTACTTCCAACCAACCATACCACTGGCACACCGGGAAAAGGTCAAAGAAAGAAAATGAAGAGTTTTCATTATTTTTGTGGTTCATGTACTTTTATTTCAGGTTTTCAGTGATATGCAGTCACCATGATGTCTGGTCAAAACACGCCATTTGCCTTAACCTTGTAGCACAGCAATTCACTGTGAACCTTGTCCCTCATCACCCTAACTAAACAGGGCTGGATGTTTTAGGCCCTATTATGGTCTCACAGCAAGAAGTGACTTCACCAAAGGCATCAGCAAGGGGAGTGTATCGCATACCTAAGAAGATTTCACCCTGGGCAGACATCACATGGGGACAACAGAGGTGGGAAAAACATTGGAAAAGAAGAGTTTTACTTGTAGCTTCAGTGATTACAGATTCTGTTGGGACATAAATTTTCAGGTGATTTTTCTTCTGGTATCTGCTGCATAGAATCAGGAAAGTGATCTCGTTAATCGTCAATAACTTCAGCAAGTGAAGGTTTTTTAGATGTTGTGGTGATTACATTTCCACAGTAAAATAGTAAAGATTTAACAAAACCAACATCTATTCAATTGTCAGTGCATGTCTGTGCTTTTTGTAATACACAAGTCACCTTCTAAAGGATTTTTTTTTTAACCTTTGAGAGTAGAGGTGGTTCTGTGAATGTTAGAAATATCTCTTAGAACGATACCTTTTAATTTTGAATATCACTTACTCCTTTTGCTTCTCTGTTCCCTTATTCCCTTTCATGGGACTACAACAGCTTGAAGAGAGTTATTTTAACCAAATTGTAGGTGCCTGGTGCTTTATTCCCACAGCTTATGAAGGAACTCTTAGTCCCTTTAAAATCAGGAGGAATTATTCCAACAAGGTCTGTATGCCTAAAATTTCACCTCTTGAGAAGACTTGAGTCAAGCAGCCATGGCAATGAGAGGYCCATGCTTTGAACCTGAATCTCACCAGACACACCAGCACTGCAGAACGCTCAGTTTATCCTGTTTGTAAAAAAGAAAACAGTTGGTAAATGAGGTAGATGTAAAGAAGTATGCAGAATTAGGAAAAACAGATCATATGAAAAAGGACAACAGAAGAAAAAGGCATGTGGGCAGTAAGAGTAACACTGCAGACTTTAAGGATAAGATTTTAGGAGAATTCAGTAAAAGATTCCCCAGAGAGAGCAGTCACACATGAGATGTGATAAGCAGTCCAGACACGTGGCAAGTCAACAGTGATCAGAAGTGGGGTAGGAGATCCTGGATGACCTGAAGGCACTCACGATATCCTGTGGCTGCAGGAGCTGCTAGTAAATTATTACCTCCTAATGTTGTTTATTTGTCTATGCCAAAAATAAAATGGAATAAGGGAGCAATTTTAAGGACTGCCTAAAATAGTAATATGTCAGCTCTTACGTACTATTAAAAAAAGTTCTTACTGTTACCAATAATACCTACAATTACTGGAAGCTGACATTACTAAAAAAGTAGTTCCTGTAACGTTTGGTTTGTTTGGCATGTTATGCATCATTAGTTTCACTGTTTTGCCCTTTCTAGTTAAAAATTCTGTTTCCCTTGTTTGGAGTAGATAAAACAAGGAGAATGAAAACTTATTAATAGTCTTAATGTTTTGTTTTGCTTTTAGATAACACTGCTAGAAGAACTTAAAACAATCTGAAACTATTTAAGGAACTGCATAAAATCTTGTTTCAATTGATCACGTCCCTGGAAATTACTGTGAATTCCCCAAGAAAGGGCATCCTATTTCATTCCTGTGATGAACTTGATGTATTTCTGTCATAAGGGAAAAAAAGGGTTGCGTTAATTTTTTTCTGACTTTTTAATTAATAACTCAGCTTTTCTGATAATATTTTATATTGGTATCTACATATATAAATTAATTTTATCTTATGTGTGACCTTCTATCTTTGTTTAACAACAATTCACATTAAAAAAAAAAAGGATTTTTTTATTCCAATGTGAAAGATAGGCCTATATTTCTGTGTGCACACTAATGAAAACTTCTGCTATATGACAAGGAAAAAGCAAATTTTAAACGTCATGATCATCAAAATATCATCGGGTTAACATTAACTTTAGATGAAGTCTGAGCACCCAAATTGAATTATTTCATGATACATGAATGAGGCAAATAAATAAGCATTTAATTTCAAATAACAGCAATTTCAACAGTGACAAATAAGCCAATCACAAAAAGCAATATTTATAAAAACTATTTCAATTTGGGGAATGAATAGTAACCAATTTACTTTGAATTCCAGACAATCTGGAGCCTGGGCCAACTCTAGCTGAAGTTGGTCAGGATTAGATCTGGATGTGAATCCTCAAAACTGTTAGATATCAACTAATGGCATTAGAAATGTCCAACAGTTAGAGACAAAATGGCAGTCAAAGCAAACCATGGACATTTTACTGGGTGACTGGAACCACTTTTCTCCTCAGAAGGCAGGATGAACTGGAGTTTTACTATTCACTTGCATATGGACAAGACTTTATTTGTGGCCCCTTTCATTAGTCTAATATTTGACTGCTGCAGCCTCATTGCCATCATTACAGTTGAACAAGTGTAAAACTGGAGTCATGCAGTGGGTAAGTAAACCTTTAAATTTTCTCCTCCCACTGCAGGGATGTCTTTGCTGTTGTTTTCTCTCATTTTCCACAACAATCAAAAGTAGGACAGCATTTTGAGAAGGCTCTTCTAACCACTGCACTGGGAAATCTGTAAATGCATTTGTTTGTACATGCCAAATCCCAGATAAGCATGGGTAAGGATGTAATTACATCTTAAACTACCAGTCTGGTTTTCCATGTGAAAGTTTCCAATATGACGTTTTGTGATATTCAGCCAGCCAATAAGATCTGAGATATTTAGAAAGGCTGCATCTGATCACGGTCAACAAAACTTGAAACACATTATTGTATTAGTCTGAGAGATGACTCTGAACTTGATTTTCTTGTCTATGCTTATTACCTTTCACAGTATCACTCTTCAAAATACATTATGCTTCCTAGGTAAGGAGCTGAATTCACACTTTCTTTACATATAATTTGCTATAAAAGTGCTGAAGAGAAAAGAAGATGATAAATGAAAATTTTTCCTCAATCTTGTGAAGGGAATTTTGTACCTATTTGACAACTCAAGGACTTTTTACTCTGCCAAGTTCTGTACAGGAGTTTTGGGCAACCCTCTTCTCATCTTTTCTGAGAGAAATGCAGATTTGAGTCTTGCATTTTAGTGGGTTATTCTTGATTCCTTTTTTGAGCCACCTGACCTGTGGGCTCTGCACAGCCACTCTTTCAGCCATGAAAATCTCTTCCCTAGACAAGCAGCACTGACTGAATTGAGGATGGCAACTGTGAAATAGTGTGTCATTGTCTGTGAACCATGAAGAAAGAACACATGAGTGTGGACCATGGACAGGACACTGGATTACACCAAGGCCCTCTGTAGAAAGAGCTTTGCAGTAGCAGGTCAACACTGCAACAAATACAGAAAATCTTCCTCTGACAGCAATCTGCATCTGATCCTCTCCACCTGCTCCAAACAGATTGACCCAAAAGTCCCCTGTGCAGTCACCATGTATTAACCCCCAACCATTTTTATCTTCAGAGGTATCAGATGATGTGGTGATCCCCAGATTCACAGAACAGTGAATGAGTCCATAAAGTAGTTTCACCTGGTTAAGAATAAGATTTGTTATTTATTGTTCTTGGTCACTGTTAGAAAATATTTCACAGACAGTGGAAGGTCTGATAATACAGCAGAAGAAGCTGCTCCCAGAAAAATGGATATATTCAGTTACCTTTATCTTCACCACCTCTATTGATTGATGAATGAGGTTTCTCAGCATCTCTGTAGTTCAATTTTCTCACTCCAGTCACTGCAAGGTGTTGCCTTCCCTGTTTTTCTGCTGAAGTGACTTAGACGTGCATCACAGCTTATTGACAGGTGACCTAAGGCTCTGACTACATGTTGGGGTAGGTGTGCTTTGCCGTACTTTCCCCCATAGTCCAGATGTCTCTGTTCATCCAGCTCAGATAACACTACTGCTTTCTTTCCTCCATCCTCTGCCTTTTTTTCAGAGGAAACCAGTCTGTGCCAGTGGATAGTGCACACGCAGGTTTTACCTTCACAGAAAATCAGTATTTGGCTGGGGTGTGTGCTGGGTCAGGGCTGTGGGGACCACTGTACAGCACACGAGCACCACAGAGTTACTGCCAGAGACATCTGTTCCGGTTCCCATAATTATAAACACATTAGATGCCTTCATCAAGAGGCCAAGTAATGGCTGCATCATCTGACATTCTGAGAGCAGCATCTCACTTTTCATGTTCTGCTAGTGTAAGTTTCCTACAGAGGCATTAAAGGTAACTATCATTAATAAACCCACCTCTTCAATTTGTGTCCCAATGCTCCCTAAGTAAGATGTAGGACAGTGATGCAAATATGTGAAGAAGA
This sequence comes from Phoebastria nigripes, assembly GCA_035582835.1. Lineage (NCBI taxonomy): Eukaryota > Metazoa > Chordata > Aves > Procellariiformes > Diomedeidae > Phoebastria > Phoebastria nigripes. The sequence goes on along the minus strand of JAYKAV010000367.1, from coordinate 487,681 downwards.
GCTCACTTAAGCTGACTAAAATCACTGGAGATATCAGCCCTTACAGGCAAACACAGTGCTTGTCAGTTTGCATCAGTTTCTGATCTGAGAACACCAGAAATAACACTGCGACGCTCTTCTGACAGTCTCAGCTAGCTGAGTTTTCAGCAGTCCATATATGCCTTGCCATCAGTTTGGACACAGATGAGCAAACTTATTTGTCCTTCCCCTTGCCGATGTCACACACAATCAGGCCCTTTGACAACTCACTTGTCATAAGCAATTCAACTTAGGCTGCACATACCAAGGCCTGCCACTCAGGGTTATGTGTTGCCTTTAGCTTCTTCATTTGTCTAGAGCAAACTGCAGGTATATTCACCAATTTTTATGTTGGCATTTTCACCCCTACTCAGGCAAGAAAGGGTGTAACGCTAGCACAGCACTGACAGGAGTCCCTGGTCACTGACGATCTACCAGGGAAATGCGCTTGCAGCTGCGCAGAGCAGCCTTAAACCTGCGTGTGCTGACAGCTGCGTGCACTGGTGATCAGCACAAGCTCGGGAACAAAACCTGAGTCTGCAAAAGCTACGGGAGCAAAAGCAGACAGGGAAAACACATATTCAGAGTCTCTTCTAGGTCTTCTTTCTGGCAGACCTCCGGTAGTGCTCTGACAGGGGTTAAACCTGGCTTTGGGCTGGAAGCAGCTCAGACAGCAGTCTCTACTCATGCAGTTTAGCTGGGAAAGGGAGATGTAATTTAAAGCAGTTTACACCAGTCTTCTTGCACTTTGCCTACCTTTTAGTAGGCCTGCTATCTCCCAGCCTTTTAATGAAATGTAAATTAAAACATCTACCTCTGGAGTAGCACGTTCTTCTCTCTGCTCTTCATCTACACAAAAATTGATAATGCTGACCAGTTTTCAACAGCAACAGAGACACATTTTGGTAACCAGGGCTAAGGTATTTCCCTGAGCAAGTAAGCATTGATGTAACTCCTTGTACTGGGCCAACACCAGCTATGCCGGGGCAATCCCTCGCCCAGCACCTGCGTCCGCACCGCGCGTCCCTTTGAATTCCCTGGTTTTCTCCCCGGCACCTCTTTACTGACACTTGGTACTTTCTGTCAGCTTTGCCAGCTAAATTCTCACAGGAAAACAGCCACAAATATAAATGTCACTGTGAAATAGCTGTTCTATAAATAGCCTGAGGATTATCTTTTGTGAAATTTTATTCTATAAACTGGAAGATAAAGCTTTCTTGACACACATCAATGGTTACTAGCTAGCTAAGGATTCAGTGGTTAGCAGATCGGAACTACTAAATGTCATTGATTATCATTAGTGATGTTATTTGTTATTCAGTCAGAACACAAACTAGAGATATACACATATTTTTCTTTGTCATATATTCAAGGAACTGCAGGAGGATTAATTGAGGCTTGTGAAAGGAACTTAGAAAATTTTGAGGGTTTTATACCTTTTAAAGCTCCAAGGAAATGCAATACAAAAGGAAACATCTGGCAGTCTGAATTATCAACAGATGCAAGTTCTGAATGAGCAGTATTAGAAGAAAACAAATAAAATTTCTTCATAGAAGTGAACCTTCCTCAGCTGATGCTCTACAATGGGTTCTTCATTACCTGATATTCTTCCTCCTTACTCCTTTGATCAGGCTGCCCCTTTTACTGCCACAGTAATTTTGTGAATAATGACAGATCCTGTATTTAACCCAACTTCTCGAATTGTTGTTTAAGGGAGCGTGACCGAGCATTTCCACCATGGAAATAGAATAAAACTAAATTGCTCATTATTGGTCTTTGCAGTCCTATTAATGGAACTACAGTGAAGGTACTCTGTGGCATTAAGAAATGCTCCAAGAAATTCTTTCAAAAAGAAAATTAAATGTATCTGGCAGGTAATGCATTCATGGGAGCACTGCAGGCTATGCTGTTATGGAGATTTTCCAGTCCATATCTTGACTGTCTGATTTTGCTCATCAGCCCTGCTCCATCCCCTCTAACAGCCCCCTGGCACTGTTGGTTCTGCTCCCAACAGTGAAGAAGGAATGGGTTACTGGCATCTGGGAAAACCAGGATGGATTGTCCCAGAGTCTTTAAACATGAGAAAACAAGAAACACCTTTCCAGCTACATCAGTGATCCAAGTAGTCCAGTACTCTGTCATCAACCCAGATATCTGCTACTGGGTTGGCAACTATAAGCAGATAGAAACAGAGCTCGTGTGCATCTTGTCTCAGCAGAAGGAATGAAGAGCAGAAAGAGAAAAAACAGGCTTTTTTTCTTTCTTGTACTAATGTCTTTAACAGAATTGATACCTGGTATCCTCTTGGAGCCCACACGCGTGGAAGCAGCTGACAGCTTCCATTCCAGGATCTGATGTATGGTATTTGAGAAAAGGTGATTAAAAAATCATGCTTTAGTGCAAGACAAAAAATGAAAATGCATTCCCTCCTAAAGGATCCTTGCAGCTTGGTTATCTACATGCAGATATTCATTTTTAATGAATTAGATGAGTTCCAAAGCTGAATTACTAGCAGTGGTCTGTTTTTTCCTCATCGTATCGATGGGATGAAGGAGGAGAAACCTTCCTCTTTCCATTTGAGACAGTTGTAACATTTCCATAGGCTTAAATGGACAGACAGCTGGACTTCTGATCTAGCTGGTCTTTCCCAGATCTCAGTCCTGTAGTCACAACTGACAATAAGTAAAGGATATCTCCTTTGAATTACTGCACTATACTTGCAAGGAGGAAAAAAAAAGAAGTATGATCATACTATTTCTTTACACTGCAAGGATGTTGTGAGTAGATCCTACTTAATTCTTTCTATGTAATCTCTTACAAAAAAACAGTATATGTGGTGCTCCAGGAGCCAGAGGCCGCATAGACACATTGGTGCAGACCCAAGCAGAAGCCAAGGCTCCAGCACAGTGCACAGAGCTCGACAGCATCCTGAGACTGGACAGGCATTTCCAGTATGGATGGCCCCTGTTGATGGCTCGAGCCCCAGATGTCCCCCCCAACTTCACAGTACAGATGTGACATCGCTGCCAGTGAGTTACGGGGGTCGGGGCATGTCCTTCCTTTCAATATTTCTAAGGTCTATAAACTAAAGAGCCCTGAAGATTTGTCTGCCTGATTCAGTTTCATCAGCAAAATCCTGTTGTATAGACATGCATTTCAGTTTCAAATATACAGAAAATATATTTTTGTTTTCATCACAAATACTGTATGTATAATACATCACTATTCAAGATACTTGTACTAAGAGAGCATACTTTAGAAAAACCATGTTGTTACCAGTTGGAGGTACAGCAGTACATATTTGATGACACTTCTGATTACTAAAAATGTTTCAACTCTATTTGATATTAATTGGATGTAGTTTTCATTGTCTGAACTCAGTTCCTCATTTACTTGGAAGAAGAATTAGATTCTGGATGTAGATTAGATCCTAATTAAGTGTGTCCTTTATACAGGAAAAATGCCTAAATTCTTTTGTACTTTGGGGAAAACAAAAAAAAGAAAAAGAAAAAAAAATCACAGCCAGTCTTCCTTCTTCACTTGGTTCCTAAATGCAAAATAGTCCATGAGGACATTAGAAAAAGCAGGAGCACCTGATGCGATCGGTTGCGAGCCATCCATGTATCCCGAGGCCAGGAGCTGCCTTCCTGAATGTGCTAGTAATTGTATGGATTCCAGATGCCTTTTTCGGTTCACGCATAGGAGTAATTGGGGCAGTCATAATGTTCTCAGGTTGTGCTAGGATTCATTTAGAAGCTACCACATAGCAAACCACTCAAGAACTAGCATGGCTCAGTGTCTGGGAGGTGTCACTCTATCCTTAAACAGCTTTCGTTTTCTAGACTGAACCTGAGCAATATGTGATGTGGCAGCTGATTCATTTCATTTAAAAATACAGTCATGTTAAGAAAATCTGTTCAAATACGCAGTGTATGAAGGTTGATTAATTCAAGATGTTTGAATTTAGGCACTCAGTTAGATGTAGTAGCCCTGTAATTAGGATCACACAGGGTCTAATTTGTCTTTGATTAAGTATGTACTCAATTTAAAAAATCCCATGAATATGCACATGGAAAAAATCCACACACATTTTTTTTATCCAGATATTTTCAACTGCATAAAGTATCTAACTTAATTATTGTGTAACTCTAGTACAACTTTTTCTTGCATATTCTTTGTAAAACATAAAAAAAAATATGGCACAGAAATATGGTATCAAGAAAGTTTTGTGTAAAAATATCAAATGATCATATTTCCTAACCACCAGGCATATGTTTAAATCACAGCAGAGCCTGATCAAATTAACACTGTCAGTAATTAGAGAATATTCCAGTTGATCTAACAGTGATGATTCCCCCCCCCCCCCAAATTAAAGCAAATATGACTGGCAGGGTGTGTCATATTACTGCTGTATTTAGAATTCTAGTTTGCCTCACCCCATGCTCCTTGATGGCTCAAGCCAGGCCATCCATCCAGACTGCCTGGAAATTTGGAGCATCTGAGTTTGGAGGTCAGGCAAAAAAATGCAGACAGAGGATGACCAACTAATTCTATGTTGTCCATCCTTACAAGTCATTTCAGGAATTAATGCAACATTGCAAGGGAAATGTGGATTGATGCAATGTGTAGGATGCATTTTCCAAAAACCCATTAGAGAAAAAGCCGTCTCTGAACCAGGCAAAAATTATTGCAGTACCCTGATAGTGTGTGAAGATGGCCTTTGGAGCCTAACTGGTTGATTTTACTGAAGCATGGTATTACCACAAAATTCACAGTGCAGAATAGTAAAGCTCAGATTTTGGGATCCATGTGGCAAAACCAGTCTTTAGGACACTGTATCTGAGAAAAATCAGCAGTGAAAGCAAAATATTCCACAGACAATGCAATAGCATGACAGTCTTATAAAATAAGATCCACCTACTGTACTTGCATCTAATTAGGGTAGTACAAAGATTTCTCATTTTCTGGTATGGAACAGTAATAAGTGAGCTCAGTGACTTGTTACTCTATCACATCTCAGCCGCTTGTTAAATCCGTCCTTTTCTGTATCACATCTACATTTCTTGCCTTTATAGAAGACACTTGTCTTCCATAATTTAGTGCTGGAGTCATGACAAATTAAGGACATAGACAAGACAAGATACATAAATACAGTCATAGCTTCTACTATACTAACTTGGAAAATTAGGCTTTCAGGAACAGAAGCCCTTCGTCAGGTTCTCTGTGCACAAACGTTTGCCTAATTTTCCAGCTTCTATCTCTACCTCCAGGCATATCTTTATAGGTAGTGATTTCTGCTTAAAACATCAGAGCATTATTCCTTCTGTTTGTGCTTAAATAGTTCAACGTACTTAGTGCTCTCTGTCATTTCACAGATTAAAAAAGCAACCATGTAACTGCAATCTGCAGTTTGGGTTTTTCTTCCATTTCAACATCATTGTTGGAGAAGTAGCAGAACAAAGTTTCAAATCATTGTATGAATCATGAAGAGAGAAAAAAAATCTTGCAAAATGCATTTCGACCATTGCACTCTGCTGGTGGAAAATGACCACCTTCACTACAAGGGATAAGAATGAAGCCTTTGTTTGGACAGCTGTTACAGTTAAGCCTGTCACTTGGGATGTCCTAAAACTAGCAACGTATAGGAATGAGTTTTGTGTGGTCTTCTAAAAATGAACACTTAAAAAAAAAAAGATGAAAAAAACCCAACACCTGCCCAAACTTAAAAAAAAAATATGTGGTTTGAAAAGAATATCCATAATGTTAAATAAAGTGCTGAAATTCAACTGACTTTTGGAGAGAAATAAGGTAAAAACATGTAACAGGGTCAGTACTTCAAAGATTCTCAGAGAATACTTATTTTCAGGTGATTCTTATAAATGTAAATCCAAACCAAGCAGTGATGAAGCACAAGAAGGGGCCCTAAATTGAGATATATTTATTTAAAAAAAACCAAAACAAAACAAAAGAAAAAACCCTAAGCCACCCACAACAGAAAGGTTTTCAATCATTAAGAACTGACTGAAGTTCAGTAGCTACAAGAAAACCCTCAGGTTTAAAGAAGGAACTGAAAACCCAGCGCAGGAGTCTACTTTAAAAGACAACACTTTAGTGAATAATTTGCATGAACTATTCCTAAAGGGTCCACAAAAGTAACTAAAAACATAGCCCTATTCAATTTGCTTCAAAAAAGCTGCTTATCAGCTGAAAAATTCATAGCAGTCCATACAGCATAAAATCTTAACACCAACTGCTGCAAAGGCAGAATATTTTTGGGTTGGTTTCTTAAGTACTTGGCTGAGAAAGACCTCAGCAAAACCCTGAACACCAGTTGGAGGAATAGACTGATTTCAGGTAGATTTTGAGATTTTGTTTTCTCACTTTTTTTTTTCCTTCTCTTTTTCTTAAATGCTGCTCTTTCATATATATACTTTCCAGTTTGTAAGTCAGAATGTATCCCTTTGATTGATAAGGATAAAACTTGCTGTTCACGTTTAAAGCTTGGTTAGTATTTAAAGTGAACTCAGTGAATCTGATAAACCGGAATTGCCTTTTCCTTCTCTCTAGAGGAAGTAAATCCAAATAAGTGTCAGCTACCCAAAACAATTTCAAGAGTCCAAAGAGCTGTGACGGTTTGAGTCAGTCCAAGGACTAGTTACATCAACATCAAGTCAAGGAAAAAATTTTCCTGTTGGAGTATGCTCTGATGCTACTTGGAGTAGGGTCATGCAGTGGAAAAGGAAGAGCTCTAAACTAAGCCAGCTGAAAATTTTTTGCTATCTGTAAAGGAAAACTGGACGATTGCTCTATGACAATATCCAGGGCTTGACGTATCTTCTAATCGGGTTCCTTATAATCTTGTGCTGTGTTTCTTTTCTTTTTTTTCCTCCAGTAAACAAGTTTTACATCTAGTTTACTGATGAAGATGACCTCCACTTCTTGGCAACACAGAGTTTGCAAGATAAACAGTCATTAATACCAATAATCAGAAATGTTTGTGTATCATCTTATTTCACAGTTCAGTTTTCTCTGGCTTCAATTGTTCCTAAACCTGCATCCTGCCTCCTCGCTCCCATATGGTACAGTTCGTGCTTTTGATAAGGCTGGGGTAATATTGAACATTCTCTAAAATGAGTTATCTTCATTTGAATTCCCTGAAATGAAAACAATAAATGCTTTTCATGATGAAACCATTAATTACTAATTCAAAAAAGTCTAAAGCAAAAGTGTACACCACCCCCTAGTAATTAAAATAATAGGTTTTCCATTAAGATAGATTTTGCCAATTTATGTATTTACTCAGAAAATTTCCTACAGTTTGCAAATAAAGAATGCATTGCAATCCTGCAGTGCGTTCAAGAACAAATATAGATAAAGCTTTGACATTCAGTTTAAAGCAAAAAGGTTTGGCAGGCTGGGAAACTTGCTGCTGGATACTATAAATGGCTGTGACTGGCATTCTAAATTCATTAGGATATTTACCAGTTTAATTTGTGCATCTTATGGTTTGACTATAGCTGTACATTGTATCATTTAAAATATTGGAAACACATATAAGCAGTTAAAGCAAGCAATAGGCTGGAGCATAAAACAAGCCTTTCATTGGGAAATCTAGGTAGCTCATTTCATCAAGATGTAAGGTCTGCCTCTGTTTGCATCTTTCAAAAAGTATTTCCATGTGCTGCAATTTACCATCATGTAATTTGTCTGGAAAATTAAAGTAATAAAACCTTAGTTTGTTGCTTGTCTAAATGGTAGATATGATTGTCTCAGTAGGGTGCTGCAAAAGCTGGGGGAAAAATAAAGTCCTTGCAAAGGTATGCAGACAGAGCAAAGTGTTAATTATTGGACACTAATGGATGAGTATTATGCATAATGTATTTTAGACTGTTTTTAATGTGAAAAAAATGGTCTCTTTATGTCTACAATGGTCAAAACTAAAAAGCTAGTAGATGCCATTTTCAATTACCTGATATAGAGAATAATTGTGACATCTTGCACACAGTGATGCGTTAATTGCTGATTTTTAGTGACTGGCAGTATATGGTCACAGCTGTCTCCATTATCTGTAAGATGTACCATTTTGAATGTGATCCTCCAAAATCTCTCTGAAGAAGGCAAAACTACAGGATGCAGACTTAGTATATCACAAACCCAAATCTTTCAAAAATGTCACTGTATTTTTTAGGAGTCCAAAGCATAATAAAAATATAGATCATCACCAGGAGTTGTTCCTCTGGGCTGCAGAGACCTTCCACAAATAGATTTGAAGCTTATTTTCAKTTGGTGATCAATAGTCACGTAACTGTCCCGTAGAGCACACCTCTCTACTTGCTCCATCAGCACGTCGCAGAACGGCTGCCTGACCCTGACACAGAATGCTCAGCCAAGTACCCCAGTTACAGCATCTAACGGTGTGAAGTTGTGCTGTTTTGCAATCAGTAGGGGTAAGTTGTTTTATCAGTATCACTTCGGAATATAATAGAGAAAAGAAAACTGTGAGCTGGTTTGTTTTTTTTTAACGGTGGAATGCTTTGTATAGATAAGCTGTCTGGAGCCACTCAATTAAAAAAAAAAAAAACCAAACATCCAAGTAACCAGGCCTGAGTTACCTAGGCATAAAACTTCAAGGAGTGTAAGATCATACTAAATCTAAAAATATTTATGTAAAAAACATGCACTCTAAGCAGAGGACTCTAGCATGTAAGCCTGAACATTATTAACGTGTTTTGTTTTTACATTCATTTTCCACCTTCTTCCTTCCAGTTTATTCCAATTTTATTGTAGTAAAATCAAAAACCTTGTCATCACCTGTTTTTCCTCCCTGTACACTGAAAATGATAACTTATTAAGTGTTAATTTATAAATTAGGGGCAACGTCATGCTGACTTTTTTGAAAAAGTCCATAGACTCAGCTACTATGATGTCTAACTTGTAATACTGCAGTCAGATAAGACCTAACAAGCCACATGTTTTCAGCAGGATAGCATACATTTCAAGAAATTAAACAGAAAAGTGTTGATGAAGGGGTTTTCAGATGAATTTTTGTAGTTACAGCATTAAATCCCTAAGAAAGGCTACTGGTATCTGAAGGCATAGCTAAGGTCTAGGATGAAGTGCAGTTTCCCCCTAACAGTCTTGCTCAGTGACATGCTTAGACTGCCTAGAGATGATTTAACTTCCTAAAGGAACAAAGATTACAGTTCAGAAGAAACATTTTTCCCTGTTAGGTGTTCCTAAATCAATGTGCTCTGGAAGTAAGATTTTTTTTTTAATCCAAAGTATGGGAGGGGCAGCTACAGATTGAAACTCAGGGAAACCTGTTCCTCAGACAGATTATATTGGTGGAAGAATGAAGTTATTTTAGTAACTTTTCTTCTTGACACATAAGAATATTTAGAACTGTTAATTAGCTATCGAGAGCATATAATGGTCAATATGGAAGTTATTTTTTGTGTACAAAATTTATCTTTCTATGTAGGGAGGGCACAAAGCCTGTGATGACCAAAGTCTTGCAGATGTCTCGAAGTGCACTGCGTATTACCAGCATATGATGAAAAAAGAATTAGCAACACATTTTAAAAGCTTTTCATAACTTCTTCCAAATTAAACAGCATTTATATTAAAGTTGTAGTCAAAATCCTACAAAATCCTTGGATTCCCCAGTGAACTTAAAGAAACAGCCTGGAATATCGTATTGACCAGTGGTCTTATTTTTGGTGATACGCAGAAGGAGCAATACCATATCTAACCTTTCTAGGGACATAAATATCCTGTGTCCTCTCTCCTCACATCCACTTTTATTTTAAGAGTTGTTTGATGATAGAATCTTTGAATACTTTGAAATTTCATGACAATGATTGTTTAATTCCCATGTATTCTTTTATAGTCCTTAATTGCTCCCACTAGGTTGATGAGGAGGCTGAACAAACTCCGACATCAAGACACAGAAGAAAATGGAGTCTCAACTAACATCATAGGGAATTGATGCAAATCAGAACTCATCACCATTGAACTTTTTAAAATGGAACTTTTTCTGCTTTACCCAAGTAAAGTAGAAACTGAACTTCCTGAACTTCCAAAATCTTTTTCTTAGCTAAATAGCATTGACAGTGTAGCAGAAGAACTGTAGTTTTTAAATACTATTTTAAGAATTAGGAGGAATGTTAACATTTGAAGAAGTGTGAAATAAAAGACTAATATGCCAGCACTGCAATATCTGAATAAAGATATTTTATGATCTTGTAACATCCTCAGTGCGGGTATTACCATTTCCTAGACCAGTGCAGCTACGTTGCTTTTCTCATCCTGCTGTCAGCCCCTGCAAGAGCCCAGGGGAAGCATTTTCTTATCACTGCTGCCATCAGCATGGCTTACCGACCCTCCATGATCAAAGGAGGGATCTGGTCTAGGACTCATCCTTCTTACCTACCTGGCCCAGGACATAACCTCATCACAGCAGAAAGAAGAGACTGTACTGAAAAAATAAATGCAGGCTGAGAGCAATTTACATGTCATTTGGGACAAATCACCCCACAAATCATAGCTGTCCAGCCTCCATTCCCTTCCTTTACAGATCTATTGCTCTAATGAGTCCTATTAATATAAGGTCTTGCAGTCTAATTAATCTTCCTCCAGGACACAAGCAGAGTAACAGCCAGAGTAGAAGCCTCACTGTTCTCTTCACACTTTGCAACTCCTAGGTACCCTGTTAGTAGGATTTTAATGAGGAGAAGTAATCCATGTTTTTCAGGGTGCAAAATTTACAAACTAGGTTGGGATTTTTTTTGAAAGCAACTTTTTTTTTTTTTTTTTAAAGACAGATGAGGGTTATTTCCCCTCATTAAGATGTTAATGAGATGCTGACAAGTGTTTGGTATTTTTAACATAATTAACTGTAGGGCTATTTTTGTTCTTTTCAAGCTCTTTTTCAATGTGTCTTTTATTTTCTGAGTAGCTCATCATACAATTAGGGATAATGTTCAGTCACAAAAACACAAAACCAACAAAAAACCCAGCCCCCAGACCCTCTTGATTCTTTTGAAAGGAAAAACAAAAGATGATTTGTGAGTAAGGTTAGAATAAACCTTACCCATTATACAGATTACATTCATGCATTTCAAGATAAACTGATCCTGATGCATGATATTAAGAATTTTGTTTTGGAAAATGAGCTTTTCTGTATTTACCCATTGAAGTGAACAGCCACTCGCTGAAAACAAAAGCTCCTGCTGAAGACTCCTAAAGGCAAAAGACAGAGGAAGTATTCTGGAAAGAGAGCTGTACCRGCCTTTAACCTTCACCTTTCTCAAGGTTAGCAGTTGGTAAATAAATACGTTATTCAGGGATAGCGAAATGCAGTTTGAGTCAGCTTGTGTTTGATTTCAGATCTGGGCAAGTAGTGGGAGGTGTGGTGGGGGAACCACTGTGGGTTTGATTTTGAACATAACATTTGTTTAGAGGAGACTGCAGGAGACCGGGAAGCAATGGACTCAGTTGTGCTGCCGATTGTCTCTGAAATGTGTCTCTGTCACTTGTGATGTCCCTTTCTCTCCACAGCAGCCCTTTTACCTAACRGTCTTTTTCAGGCCTTGGCAATTGAGTCCCATCCAGGTGTCCACCTCCCTGCCGCTGGCGCAGTGYGAGAGGCGAGCAGTGCCTGGCTCTTCCCAAGCAATGAAGCTGGGGATTAATTACATCCAAAAGGGACTAAAAAGTCCGTCTAGCCCCGCATTACTGGAAAGCAAATGGCACAGAGAGAAGTTGAACTTAAGCCTCGATTAAAACGTTACAGTTCTCACTTAGCAATGAAGATAGTAAGTTCAACTGCAATTTTCAGAAATACTAAATATTATCAAAGACATTTCAAATCATTCTAGTAATAGAACGCTTCCACTCCACTGGTTGGTATAGAAAGGATTCAAAGGGCAATACATACAAACCTACACCTGCACTTAATCAAAAGCAACTACTTCCCAGCACTCCTGCTTATCAGGGATGAGGAAATTGCCTCTGTGTGTTTGACAAATGCATTGCAAAAAAACCCCATTAAACCAGCTCAGTTGGCACTTGTAACAATAACCTTTATCCCTTTAAACCCCATTTTGTAACCACTAGTTAGAGCCATATTATAAACTGAAAGAAATCAGCAAGAATAATATCATACTACAGGAAAACAGAGGAAATACAGACTTACTTTCCACTTCATATGAAAAAGTGTTCACTTTATTTTATGTTTTAGTATTAATTCATTTGATATTCATCATCATAAGGACGCTATTCAGAATAAACTGTCAGATGTCTATTATGTTCTCGCATAAAAACATTAGCTAACCTATGGTGGAAAACTTTCCTGGCTAACGTATCAAGCTGTGACTCTAAGTACATCTACACTTGCACTAGATGGATATTTCCTTCCTAATCTCTATATAAAATTCATATTTTGATTGTTGTTTTTCATTTGGGAAAGCTTCAGCAAAAYGGTATCTGAATATTTATCATTTCTTATAAAAACATTATTGGTACAGACACATTTTTGTGTATATATATTTTAAAAATGTTTATTTTTGTTAACTTTTACTAGTACCTAGAAGACAAACTCATTAAAATTAGAAAGATACAGTGTGTTCGTGCAGATACACTCATATGGAAAAGCAGTGGTAAAAGTATCGAGGCAGTATTTTTGGACTTTGTTATACATGGAGCAGATGAATTTAAGCAGCAGAATCAAAGCAGATAAGCAAATAGCAATTTCTGAGAATTCAGCAAAGGTTATGTGTGCTCAAGAAGTTTCCCTTTATTTTTTTAAAATGCTCTTAATTTACATGTTTAATCATCAAAATTGAAAATTTTGAACTAATGGATTTGCCAGGTGCCATGAAATTGGTAGTAGTGATAACCTTGTTCTCTCTTCACTGATTATTTGTGTGAACAGATCCTCAGACTCTATGAGTAATCATACTTCATCTCTGCACAACACGGTACAACTTTAAATTCCTTACTGGGCCAGATGGATAYATGTGCTGTTATTACTTGTTTGGGGCTGCTGAAATTCAGAAAAAAAATATTTTGAAGTTGATTTTGAACATTTGTGGTATCACAAATGTTGGCAAGTAATAATGCAGAGAATAAAATTTAAGAACTTYGGAGTTTTGAAAAAGTGAGAAAACATGGAAAAAATCCTCAAAGAAGAACATATGAAATTGTGCCTTAGCTGAGAAAGAGTCATCTTCCTGTCTTGAAATTTCATTTATTGATTGCATTCATTAGTTAGTACCAGTAATGCATTCACACATATAATTGGTAGGCAGACTGAATAACATTTACTAATAATGTACTTTCTAATATTCTTCTTGTCTTTCCAAGTAGTTCAGTGTCTCTTARACCAGTGATATAAATAGTTAAGTAATATTTATCAAGTGATATAAAAATCAATCAGATGTCAAATAAATTATTCTGTGTTGATATATTTTACTGTTCAGACTGCTCCAGTCAAGGCTAGAGTTCGTCATGCAGTATTTACCATTAATTACTACTGGCATACCACAGCATAGTATCTCCTTTCTCTCACACAGTTTTCCACATGCATTCTCACACACAGACATATACACACCACGATTTCTTTTCCTTTATATAAATACATTTAAGTACTGAGAAATGGAAAAAGACATTCAATATTTCTCAGCAGATGGTACTTCAGGGTGGGAGTTGCTTAATAGCAGCAAAAAAAAAGCCAGTTTAGCATTGCAGTAAAAATTGTTGAAACACTAAAATAGGGTCTTAAAAAAACGGTTGCCTTGGTAAAGCCAAGACATCTGGTCTCYGTTGCCTAATAGTTTTAAAACAAAGTTTCATAAAGGAACAAACTGTGAAACAGCATCATGATTCCTTTCAATCTATTGGCTCCCAAAATAACCTGACTTGACATGTAACACATCCCTGTGTCCATGTGTCCATTTAAAACGCTTCTTCCTTGCTGCAGAGGAAATGCTTATATGTGAGATCAGTCATCAGAGTTACAGAGAAATCACTGCCCGTCTTGAATCAAAACATAGCTGATTTGCTGAAGAACATCCTTAAGACTGGTTTCTTCCTAATAAATATTAACTATTTAAAACCAGATTAAAAGAAAGAGAAAACCCACCCACAGCCATTCATCACTTATGCCAGGCACCATTTGCCAAGCGGCGTAGGCATCCATCTCCTCCCCAGGTATGCACACCCAAGGGGTGTTATGTCCAGGAGGCAGGAGCCTTTCCCAGGGCAGCACCTCGCCACAGCAATAGGAAGGACATCCTTAGCCTCGGCAGTGCAGAGAAACTCAGCCCTTACCCCACACCTCTGCAACAGGATTCATGCATGTGACATTCCCCACTCACAGAGACATAAAACAAGATATCTAAAATATCTAAAGCACTCCTTACAAAAAGGGAGAAAAAAAGGTAATAGGGCTTTCTCCTTCCTTTACTCATCTGCCCACAAACATATGTATTTCTTAAAGGAAACTCATTTCATGTTCTCACCTGTCAGGAGCGCACTTACCCACCGAGGAACAGTATATCCCAGAATTTCACTTTTGGTGTTGGAGTTCTTTTGGTGCTGCTCCTCTTTGCAGAAACCCTTAAACATTCCTTGCACTAGGGAGAAGTGTGAATGGTTGAACGCCAAAATCTCTTTCCTAAGGAGACCTGGCTTTAGCTCTTGCTGTTGTCAGTAGCATTCAATTCTCTTGTGCCGAGTGAGACTTCTTCAGCAGTGTAGTCTGAGACTTTTCTGTACAGGTCTCAGAGCCCTGTGGTGCCTTCATGAACCTGAAGAACAGGGCATATATTGAATGTGAGTGTCCCATGCAGACAGTGAGCATCCAAACMCACAGCCAAGGAGAGAGGGAGAATTCCCTTCTCACTGTCTTCGGTCTACTCACACCTGAGCTGCTCCTTTCTTTGGGTCCTTTTTTTTAATTTTCCCACTAGCGGCTCCCTGTTTAGACACTAATCAGACCTATGCTTTGCATTACAAACCTCARCTGCTAATTCCACATTGCAAAGTCTGTTCAGCAGCAAAAGGCTGCTGTTAAATATTTGTATTGCTGAATCAATGTCTTAAATCTGAATCTAACTCCTCTCTCATTTCTGTTTTACKTAGCTAAATACTTGGTAGAAGAAGTTTGACAATCATATTGCTTTTTTACTTAATCTCACTTTCTTGAAAAGAGTGKTTGGGTAAGACATTTCACTTCAGAAAGGGATTCAGCCAGACCCTTCAAGCAGAGAACAGCTGGAAGTCCCAGTTCGGTATGGCATGCATCTACTAAGAAGCAATAGCTCCATTGGTTTAAATTAGTTTTAAAGCATATTAAATAAATTTGCTGACTAAAAACTTGCAATTTTTACAGGTAAACTTTATTTGTGATTCTCAATGTATATGGATGTATATTCTCAATGTACAGGCTTTATTAAGAATTGTTTAGAAAATATTATTTCATCCCACTAGCATTTTTCATATCTTGCTAACTACTGGCCATAATGATTTTAATCAGATTTGACATTTGGTATCATTTCCTTGCTCAAAGGTAAATGTGTACTTTGCTTCTTTTCATTGGAATGTTCTCACCTGAACAATTTGGATGCCTAGCAAAAATCATGGTGTTAATTTCTGCAAATAGAGTCAGGAAGAGGAAGTGATCTGAAAAGCAAATAGAAACATTTTGAATGGCTAGATCATGTTCCTTCATGCATAACAAACATTAATTTTGTGCTCTCACTCATGCACTTTTTCTCCATATTTTTTAAAGAAGAAAGTATTGTGAATACCCCTGTTTTCAGGAAAGTTGAGATAAACCCCAAGTAGTTGAGAAATTTTGTACTTGTAATTCATATGATAGTCCAATTTCAGGAACAACTATCTCCAAGTGGCTTCCATATTGTATAATGTGATGTTATAGGAATATTGAATGAATGTATAACTAATCAAAATAAACAGAATTGTTAATTCAAAGCAGATGAATCATGCTTAAATACTATAGAAACATCTTATTGGAACTAAATTTCACATTAAGTTTTTATTTTCCTGGGTTTACTCTTGCTCCTTTTCAAGTAATTTCCAGAGTTTTGCCATTCACCTCAGTGACACAAGACAGTCTCCTGCTGGGCAAGCTCATATTCAAAACCTAACCCAAAGAACTGCAGTAGGTCATTGCATGGGAAAGGAGAGGTTTCATCCTGTCAGAAATGGTGAAGGTATTTTGTAATGATTGTGTTAATAATCATAGCCCAAATACTTGCCCACTTCCTGCCGGTCTCTTGATCCTTTCTTTCTCTGCTTTCAAGCAAGAGAAGAAATCTCTTTGTCATTCACTCTAGTCCTCCCCAACGCTTTTCTGCCTAGCTTAATTTTCCTTTCTGCATTAAAGCTACACACACAGATTTCATCATAAAACATGTTCCTGAGCTTGCGCAAAAGAATTTATATGTTTTGTCAGACTAAGGTGTCTGTGTTGCTATTTCAATGGACTGTGAACTATCCTGAACAGAGATTAACTATGTATATGGTTGTGCAGAGAAATTGCTTTAGGATTATTTAGTCTCATGGGCATAAAGTCTTTGCAAAGTACTGAAGCTTTCTCTATAACTTTGATCTCTTCAGAATATACCAAAAAGATTTACCTTTTACAGTTATAGATGCCTTACAGCTATGTGTCCTACATGAAAAAGGAGGAAGGAAAGTAGCTGGGAAGAGAAGGTGTGGTAATTCTGCAGTACCTTTTGTAGTATTACCTAAAACTCGCAGAATGTTTCTAAGCTTGGTTTCAATTTTATCTTTGAAATAAAACAAACAGTATTTTCATCATATAAACTTTCCTTCTCAAACACATCTCATATTTTCAGTTTGTCAACAACTCAGCACACAAATGAAACAGTGAAGCAGCAACCCACTGCGTTAAAATRGAATGACCATAAAGAATTCCTGTAGGTAGTTGGGAGTGCACYGCTTTTTTCCCGCTGCTTGATTGCACTGCAAAACATTATTACAGCTCATGAGATAGCCCAAACCTATGTCTAATCACAAAGTGAAGTGAGGACTGTAGTGTCTTAGCAACCTTAAAAAGTCACTCCAGCTCTCTTTCTAACCCTAGTGCTTTGCAAAATTTTTGGTTACAGCGTTAGTTCCACCTTCACGTACAAGAGACATCTATTGTTTAATTCACGCCCCCTTGCATATTCCTGGCTGTTGGACTGAAATGGAGTCAGTGAGCAAGAGCTCACTGGAGGACAATAATTTCATTTCCCAGCTCTCAGGGAAAGCTGTTTGCACTCTTGACACGTGGACCTCAATACGAGTTGCCTGGTGGTCACTGGCAAACAGGAATCACCCACCTATCGACTGTCGCATTCAACATGAAGCCTGCACGATCGCTGCAAAAAGGTCACAGCTCCAGCTTAGAGGCTTCTGCATGTGAACACTGGCTCCTTGAATTTGTCCCTGAATCTTTTTCCCCAGAACCCACACTTTTCACCTACATTTTTTCTAAGGAGTCTTTAATGTCACTTGGAAGGAATACCTCTAACACCCCTCAAAATTGCTGCCCCACGGAAACTTTCTCATCCCATGCAGAAGAAAGATTGCCTCCAGCCAGTTGTGCTCCCAGAGTGAGGTTTGGAAAGCAGGGTCAGCACTATTCCAAAAATACCCGTTCTTCCATCAACACAGAGTTTTAACAAAAAACTTTGTCTTTCATGATGGGCATGTTAATGGGAGCACATTCTCGTTTCAGGCAGCTTCTGAGCAGATGTGAGAGACAGTTTAAAAAGCTTCATGAATGATTGACTGGGAGCTTCCAAATTCCTAGTTAGCCATCAAGCCCTTGTAAAGTGACCTAACAAACTGGCTTAGCTTTGCAGCTGTGACTCTCATACGGCAAATCATTCAGCTTTCATTAATTAAACGTTTCAAAGTTAACTTCAAAGAGGTACACTGGGGTTGGGTCTAAATTTTAATGTGCCTCATGATACATTGCAACAAAATCAAAACCTGACTGAAGGAGAAAGCAGAATTAGATTTCACAGATACACAAGAACAGACAGAGATTATCAGGGGCAGCTGGCACACTTGAGGATTGGAAAACCCAGGTGTGAGTCCTCGATCGGAGTCGGGCAGACTGCCTTGAATGCTGGATTATAGCTATTCTCACTCTGTGGAAAGATTCCTCAGCTACCCAGCTGGTSCATGGTACAGTTACATTTCATGGCTCCCAATTATGTGTTTGTAGATGAATGATACTGTGACTGATTTGGTGGCATAATATATAACATATTAAAATGAATACACTCCCTAGACTTTTTTAATAGTGTCAGTGACTTGGGCCAGGCTAGATAGAATGGATCCCAAATGGTGTTCTGGCAAGAAGACAGTCATTTCCAGATGGATCATTTATACCATTTTAATTTTTCTAGCTAAACTGCATTCCTGCTAAATGAGCATGCTGTGGGTATTTACAACTGTAGGGATCAATAGGCCATTTAATAGAGGTATAGTGGAAAGCTACTTCAGAATATCCATCGGGCTTAAAGTACACACAATTATAGAAAATACAAAGCCATTTCTCTGACTTTACCTGTATAAATACATCATTCAAAAGTGTAAAGCAAAAGGTGTCATGAGATTTTGAAATTMATAAAAATATTAAAAATTACATATGAAACCAAATGTGCCCTGATTTAGAAATCTCTATAGTGTATCCAGGAGGGTGCACATTAATATTAATAAAAAAAAAAAAAAGATTATGAATAACATTAATTTCATATGGCAGGTTTTAGTTTCTATAATCTCATCTTTTTCCTGAGTTGTCGCAGTTACTGCTACTTCTCATATATGTGATGCCTAGAGAAAACTATAATGCACAAGGTGAATTTGTTGGCCATTAACTGAAATGTTTAGGTTAATTAAAGAAACTCCTAGGCAATCATTCCTTGTAAATGGCAGATGTGAAGGGTGACAAGAAGAATATTTGCTCCTTAGTTATAAATATTCATTGACCCTCTGGATCTGCTTGCAAAGAGGAATAAGGTTTTTACAATTTCTATTTTATTGCAATAAGCTATGTGGTTTCACTGCATGCTTCAAGCATTTATTAAGGTTAACTATTGGGACTTTTTTCAGGCAGCTATGCTAGAGTCAGTRATGGACATAGGCACCTATAAGTTAAGCAATTCAATCTGTCATTTTTTTAGGCTTTCTAGCGTGAAGCCTGAATGCACACGCAGGGCTTTGCACTGGTCCTGGGAAGAGTGAGGGGTTGCAGGGGGGAAACCCCAAAGTCCTGTGTGCTGGCGGTCAGAAAACATGCTGGAGAGCACCTGTCATCAATCCAGCCCCTTCCCTGGGGAGCGCTCTAGCCATGAGACGAAAGGCAAGGTTAAATGGTTTTATTGCAGCAAGCGGCAAGAGATACATGAGATCAGTAGGAGAGAGGGAGAGAGAAACGAGTGCTCAGGGTACACGAGCAGGGGTAGGCAGACCTGAGTTCAGGTAGGTTTGAGTTCTCTCAGTCTCAAACAGGCTGATTTTCAACTTTATACCTTATGCAGTGCCTTTTCTCTCTGTTTTTTGGCTTCATACTTCAGATCCCTGGGGTTTTTTCAGTACAGATTCAGGTATGTGGGGTGCATTTTTACTGAAATGTTTCAAGGCAGAATACACAATATTCATTTAATATTTTTTTTTTGATTGATTGAAAAAAACCTGTAGAGCTCTTGAGTAGAAATGCCTGATATTTGGTTGATTGCTTCTCATGTTTCCCTTAGAGTGACTGTTCAAAATGAGTCACATAACTCACTTGTTCACTCTAGTTCTTGTCACAGGCAGACAAACAGATCACTGCTGCTTGCGTTAAAATGCCATTGCATCCAGATTATCYGACGTGTCTGATGGCCTCTCCAATACTCAATAACCTCTTAATGCTGAGAATGGGACCATACTGTTATGCTTCATAATAGGKACAAAGTGAAACATTTTTGTTCCTTTAGGGCTAGTCTAGCACAAACTTAAGTCACAGGTAAAATGTTGTACAGTTTGCAAAAGAATTGAAGTCTAAAGCAGAGAGGCAGGTCCGTAGGCCCATGTCTTGATGGACCTGCCAGGCCAGGAAAGCACATACATCTCAGGCAGGCCTGCTCCTTAGTGTTTGTGCTGTTTTAACTATGATGGTAAAATAAGCAAAAACAGTTTGGGGGGAGAAGAAATCTCTTTTATTAAACCAACAATTGTGGATAAGCATTTGAATATATAGCAATTATTATTCTTCGGGCTTGAAATAGAGAAACAAGCATTAAATTGTGCTTATTTGGAGGTCATTCTGCTCCGCCACTATGGCAGCTCTGCAGTGAGACAGACTCCTTCCCAGGCAGCGGCACTGGCACCCCAAACCCAGTCCTGACTAACAACACTCGAGGAGACAGGTCTGTGTCACACAGGTTAGAGGAAAAAGATCATAATGATCCATAAGCCCTTTTGCATTTAAGATGTTAATGTGTTTGGGGGATGAAGTGCCCTGTAATGAGTTTTGGTCTAGCACTGAACAAACCAATGATTTAAATAGCGTGCCTGCAGATCGAATGAACTTGGAAAAAATGTTTTGTTATGAATCAGAGTGAATTTTCCCCCAGTTTTTTAGAATCACGCTAAGGAAACCAAAACCTCACTTTTGGTCAATCAAAGCACACTGATTTTTGGGGGGAGTTTGAAAAAAACACACTTTTTAAATTTCATCTAAATTAAGCATTGAAATACAAAATATTTTTTGACTGAAAAGTCAAGCTTGTTATTTGTTTTTCTCTGAAGAATTTGGGGAATAATCTTTTAATGCAAAATACAACAAAACAAGTTTCAACAGGAAAAAAAGTACTTCATCAGAAGCACTCCTGCCACAGGACACATAGGCAGTACATATCATGGCTTAGACCAGCAATTTGTCTCTGTTAAATCATTAGGTAAAGATTCTTGGGACCAGATTACAAAAGTCACTTTTTGTACAAATAAAGGGAGTCAGAACTGTCATAAGAGTGGTTTTGCACGTGTTTGTTAATTTTACATTAACAGTGTCAACATATTAAATAAACATCAAAGCTCTGCCATCTGACTGCAAGCTTTGGCAGGTCTTGACTCATGTGTAAGGACAGAACCACTGACACCAGATAGCAAATTGTAATAATTTATCTCATTCATGATTTTGTACCTCTTGCTATCATTTTTAGCCATTTTTACTGGACCGCTTCCATTCATTATCTTTCCTTAGTGCTTCCCTTGTCTTGGAGTATTCAGGTTCATATACTCTTTTTGAGAAGCTCTGAGGGAGATGCTTCAAAACATTTTGGTGCCCAGGGAATATCCCACACAGTCCATCTCCTTCCAGATGTTTTTCCCTCCAGGGACAATTTCAGCCTCTGCCTTGGAGACACAGCTCCTCCTCTTGGAACCCTGAGATACTTGTCTTCTTTGAAGGACCTTTTCAGCATCCCTCTGGCCTCCTCACTTTTGCTCTGGTCCTGGTCTCTGTGTCCTGCTCCTGGGAACTACTGACGGCTCACCCTGCAGCCCCTTTCGAACACCCTGACTCCATGAGCACTCTCCAGGTCTTCCCTCCCTGATTCCTGGCCACYGTTTGGAGGTCTGGGTCCCCCTTCCAGCTCAGCCACCAAGTCTGAGTCCCCAGCCACTGCAGAAGTACTTAACTGTAGCTGATGTCTGAGTTTTACCTGCACTCTGGCACTAATTTGCATTTCTCTCCTTCACTCAGCTGTGAATTTTCACAACATTTTCAGGAACTTAACACATTTGAGAGTAACATCTTCCCACGTGAAATAAGCCAGTTGTTCAGAAATTATAGGCTGATACTGACACCCAGCCAGCCAGCATGGCTRAATAACCTCTATTTCCTATAAGCACCTAGGTTTAAATTAGGATTAAGAAACCTCAAGGGATCATCTAGTTCATACCAAATCTGTTATTGCTATTACAAGAAATTTACTTGGACAAGTTGAAGTTCAGCTATTTCTGCGTTTCCAAGTACATTAATGTTCAAGAAATTATGCACTGGGCAGAATGCCTGAAACAATACCATTTACCTTCTCATTCTATACATGTAACCTGGCCCAGTTAATTTCTTTTCATAAATCTAGAAATCTGGTATTCTGCAGTTCCCACACTACTTCATAATGTAATGGAAGTTTTTAAAATATGACACACTGGTAAATTGGACTCCACAAAGAGTTTTCATGGGAAACACTGCATCAGCAAAAATGACTAAGGATAATAATATGTTATACTGCTTTCTCAATAACTTCTTAGCATAGACTCATTAGTTTGATTCCTTTGGCTGATGGGGAGTTCATAAAGAAGGAAGAAGAGAGATGTTTTTACATAGAAATCTTCCTGATAAAATAACCCATTCTCCTCTGCTATATTACCTGTCAGCAATACTACCACACCTTTTACCTGAGCAAAAACCTCCATCATGGTTCATGGAAATAACCCCAGAAGCTCTATGGCTTGTTTAGCATTTTCTTTCAGTTTTGACTGGATCAGCTGGAGTATCCCACCTTTCCTTTTGATTTCTCCCATAGACTTACAAACATTGTAGCTGAATAAGACTGAAGAACAGGTTCTTATTTCCCACCTTGAAGCAAGCCTAAAATTTCCACTTCTGTCATCTAAGTCTTGTCTCAGAATGARTGAGGTTTTTCCTTTGCGAAACATAAAAGTTCTAAATATTACCATTTATTTATAATTTTAACTCAACAGTGTCTTAAATTTTAAGATGGGAAATTGTTAATGGAAAATTAAAAAGAAAGATATGCTCAGAATTAAGCCTGTGTTATCAAAGGTTTCACTTTCTCCAAATAAATATTTATTTTGAAATAGATTTGGTCAAAGAAAAATTATTTGAATGTTACTAATTATGTCTTTAAAAAAGAAAGGGAATGCATTTGTTGAAATAATATGTTGGATTAAATTTACTTTTAAAAAGATCTTATGAAAATACCTATAACTCTAAGTCCATTTAAATCTTTGTTGTCATTAATTACGCAACTCCACCTCTTCTGGGGAAGAACACAAACTGTCTTGAAATTTTGAATAATTTGCAAGTGCTGGCAATAGTGTGACACTAATTCTCAGTGAGAAATTGCTAAGCCATGTAATTATTTTAAAATCTATTATTTTGCAGTTTTGTCTTTAATAACAGAAGATTGAATGATGTCACATACTCAGCATAACAAGCTAAAACCAAACCTCAGTTTAGGAAAAGTTTTCATTTCTACTGACTTCAGTAGGCTTTAAGCTGAACAGTAACTGCTGTCTAAATGTCTCCCCAGCGAKTCTGGGCACTGAATGACAGCCAGAGGCAAAGCCTACTCAAGGTTTCTTAGCAGGAGGGTAGGCAAAACTGAATCCTACTGTCCCAAGGATATGGATAAAATTAGTCAGCCCTGGGGAGACAAGCTTGCTGGGTTTGTTTTCACAAGGGGATGGATGGTTTGTTCTCACAGCAGAGGCTGCTCTTTCTGTTAAGTCCCCTGCCTCGCCTAGCAATGGCCACGTCCTTGCAGAGGGACCCGACCATCAGTGGTGGTAACAACAAAAAAACGTTCTCCAGAGATCTGGCACAGGCAAGGCAGGCAGTAGGCAGTCCCTGAAGGGCTTTAACTTCAAGCTTCACCTAACTGTAAAGCTTAGAATGGTGTAAAGTGTTGAACGATGTAAAAGAAAGAGAGAAAACAAAAAGAGTAAGAGACGCAGATGGTGGTGCTAGCTGTCATTCTGCTTATGGGCTGTAGAAGACAGAATTGATTGAAAAATCAGTAAGAGCTTTGGCAGTGATCTCAAATGGAGATAAAATTTCTCCTGTGAGGTTACACACATGCAACAACACACTTCAGTCTGTGTTTGGGTAGAGCATTGAGCAAGAGAATAGGTGAACAAGCCCTTCACTTTTACTGCTTTATACCACTTTGGAAAACTGATCTTTGATCCATAACAGTTAACGGAGAGAATAAAGATTAAAATGAAGGAATCTTTGAGTGAGACCCCTCCTTTAGTGTTAGGTCACATTCGCTCCTTATTTTAATATTACTCAATCTAATTTGTATTATATTTCTTTGTATGTGGATATATTGAAGTGTTCCTCATTAATCTGACTTGAACACATTATTTCTACCTTCATATTCTGTTCATTTTTATTAGTTCTTCTTCACTGAACACATTTTCTCTAGAGACATGTATTTATACTTGCATATATGAAGCAATTTCTATTCATTTGCACTTTTTACAGTGTTTAAAACTTTATCCCTAAGTACATTTTTTGGAAAATAATTCACCAAATATATCTGTGTCACACTGCTCCACTCTTCAGTTGCACTCTTCACTTCTTTCAACTGTTTAGGGTTGAAAGAAATCATATTTATATTTTACCTCATGCACATTACCTTTCCCACAATGGGGTATAATGCAGTCTTACAAATCCACAAAAGCCAACTTGGATAGCGCCCAAAGCTGCAATCCAGTCGCAATCCTTTACAATTTTTATCTCTTCTCCTCATTCAGAATAGTAATGGGGACAATATTTCTTTGCACCAGACTACCCAAAGAAAAATTTGTCCACTAACAGAGCTTAAAATAAACATTTCAAGACTGAAATCCATTCATCTATAAACAGAGATGACATAGTTGACATTTGCTGAAAAAATAAGCAGAGATTATCTTTTCATAGTGGCAGGAGATTAAGAAAAAGTTGAAACACTGGGCTGKTTTTTTTTCTTCCCAGAAAGCTTTTTTCCCCTCCTGGTAAGTTGTATTAATCATGATCTTTATGCTTAAATGCAACTAATGACCAACCATTGTAATTTAGACTGCACGCAAACAAAGCTAGCAGAACCCAAGCATTTAGATATACCTTCAGGAAGAAATGAGAGTCTTCTTCTACCTTCATCAGGAAGGACAGAAATTTTAAAGATAGTCTTTGTCTCTAACAGCATCAAATTTATTGACTTCTCATATTCAGAGTTGGCGGTACTTAAAAATAACTTCATACATACACCCTTTGGGGAATCAAATCTGCCATATGTCTAATGTGTAAGTTGCATCTCAGTAATGTAAATCCTTTTTTTTTTTTTATGTCTCTAAGGGTCTTTTTTTTTTTTCAGAAATAAGTAACTGTAGTTTTTTTCAGGAAATCAAATRTGGGATTTTAAAAAAATATAGTCTTCCTGAAAGGTTGAAAATTTCCAAGTTAAGCTGGAGGGAAAAATAGTCAAAAGAGGCAGAGAAAGACGAAGACCAAAAAGAAGCCCGAGAGAACATGTACAGATGACCCTTTAAGTGTGGGAAAGCAACTCCAAGTGCAGTGGATTAGAAGACATGATTTTAATACTGCTTTAGTAAGGGAACGAAAATGCTCAYGAGGCACAACAGTACTGTAATCCACACCTGTTTAGAATTACCAGTTTTATTATCAATTTCAAGGACATGGATAATAAAGCTGACCAAGACCTAAAATAAAAATGTAACACACTCCAGTATAGTGTAGTGTTCCTTTTCTATGGGAAAGCTGTACTCCTTTAGTGAGATAAACCCTGCTTTTCTGGGAAGACAAACCTAACCTGAGAGTTGACTGGTGGATTTTTTTTCCACACATGAAATCCCAGCTATAAATCACCCTTTATTCCCTGAATATGGCTAATTTCCAAAGACTTTTCCAAGCATGTGTTTCAGTTTGCTCCTGTGACATCCACTGTCTGGCTGCAGATGCAGAAGATCAGTGCTGGTTCCTGCCTCATCAAACTCCCTCAGCAACAGGATTCCCCTGGGAAATTGCTCACAGAAAAGCCTGGGTCCAATATGCACTTCCTCACTTTCTTGTCTTTTCACCCCACGGCTGACCCTAGGCCAAGCAATGCAGGTCCAGGACAGGAAACATTGGCTGTAGGAGGCTTTACAACAGCAGAACTTCCCAATACTCAGGGAGAAATCTTGTGGGACAACATCCAGCTTCTCTGTACTCAAAATGCAATACATAATGGATAACCTTGTCCTAAAAGAGAGCAAACTGAACTCAGAGAATTGGAGGAGTCAACCCAATATTTTCTAAAAGTAGTAATAAGAATAACATACTATAGTCCTCATTATTATGCTTCATTATCTCCCCTGTCTTTTCGGTTTTGTCACATTGACCAAAAAGGTAAATGAAATGATAGGTTTAATGCTATAATTAGTGTGCTTCCTTCCACTCCAATTTGTCACCAGTAACCCTCATGTGTGACAGGCAGATGGAAGACTTTTTAGGTTTTTATCATTCCTTAATTCTTCAAGAAAACAGCCCTGTGTCTCCTCACTGTTCTTCATCTATTGTGTCCACTTCCTTCTTCCCCCATTCCAAGGTCAAAGAAAATTCAGCATCCCAACAGGAGAAAACACACATGTTGAGTTCACTCATGTCAAGCTTTCCAATTTATTTATATTTGCTTTGCAAAAAAAGTGAAGCATAGAAATTAAACCTGTGTAAGCCCACAACTGCCAGCAGGCAGCAGCTGTCAGCAAACCAAAACCAATCACTTTTCAGTGAGTCACAAATTGCAGCTGAAAAAACTTGCTGCTTTTTTTTCCCTTCTTCCCTCTCCTTCCTGCCAAAGATTACACAAAACAAAACCTTCCACCCCAAAAAGCAAACAATCAGATTGACTTTTCAGAAGGGGTTGGCGTTTCATCGTCRTCTTCTTTGCTGATATAAAAACAGATTTCTCCTGCTGTTTCTGAGACTGGCCTGTCCACTGCTATTCCATGACATGAAAAAMCACTAGTGGATGGCTGCTAGGTCTGCACTGGGTTATGGCACTGCTCGGCTGGGTGCAAGTGGTTGCACTTTTGGATGAACCGGCACTGCAAGTCCAGCTAGATGCCGGTGCAGATGCTCTGAAGCCGTGCTGTTGGGATGCTGAGCCCAGGCAAACAGGCCCTGCTGGCATGAGCAGAGGATTCATGTGGGCCCATCTCCATGTGGATGCAGTTCTGGCCCTTCAGGGCCGGAGCTGAAACACAGGTGGGATCACACAGACTACATCCATCCTGGTGCATGGATGGGTGAAACRTTGCAAGCTGTCTGCAGGGCTCACAACCTGCACT
Source organism: Phoebastria nigripes (assembly GCA_035582835.1). Taxonomy (NCBI): domain Eukaryota; kingdom Metazoa; phylum Chordata; class Aves; order Procellariiformes; family Diomedeidae; genus Phoebastria; species Phoebastria nigripes. The sequence goes on along the minus strand of JAYKAV010000367.1, from coordinate 460,492 downwards.
GCTGCAAACCCAGGTATCGCACATCAATTATAACTCCTCATAATTTAATGCCTTATTKTGTTAGGCTCCAAAGGCCCCAGTTAGACCCACAGTCCTGTGCTGGGGGCTACAAAAGTATGCAATTTGAAGAKGGACTGATGGGTACGCTGAGACTGATGAGTAAAGCTTGTCCTCCACCTAAGCTGTCCATAAGAGATAATAGGTTGCTGAGGTGAGAACAGTCTCCAGATAAAAATGCAGGCATATATATCACTTGCCCAACTAAAAACAGATGTGAGGAAGCACTAGAGTTTAAACTAGCTGGGAGCAGGGCTTGATTGAGTATAATTTTGGTTAGAAGCCTGCATGTGTAACAAGTACCACAGAATAAAGCACAGAGAAGGAGCAGAAACATAGCCCATGACTGAACAAGCACTGAAGCAGTCACTTACTGAGGAAGCATAAAGAGCTTTTGAATGAAAGGGACTTAAAGTTGAAGCAAAGAATCTCTGTGCTATTGTTTGGTTCTTGTTGCATTCAGAAAATCAAGACTTTGTTTACTGTTTGTGAATAGCTGTGATTGTTTCTCAGCTGCCTGAGATATAATCAACTTCTCATAGAATCATAGAATCATAGAATCATTAAGGTTGGAAAAGACCTCTAAGATCATCAAGTTCAACCGTCAGCCCAACACCACCATGCCCACTAAACCATGTCCCTAAGCGCCTCATCTACACATCTTTTAAATACTTCCAGGGATGGTGACTCAACCACTTCCCTGGGCAGCCTGTTCCAATGTTTAACCACTTTTTCAGTAAAGAAATTTTTCTTAATATCCAATCTAAACCTCCCCTGGCGCAACTTGAGGCCATTTCCTCTCGTCCTATTGCTAATTACTTGGGAGAAGAGACCAACACCCACCTCGCTACAACCTCCTTTCAGGTAGCTGTAGAGCGYGATAAGGTCTCCGCTCAGCCTCCTCCTCTCCAGACTAACCAGTCTCTGGTTAGTTCCAGATGTTCTCCAGACCCTTCACCAGCTTCGTTGCTCTTCTTTGGACACGCTCCAGCACCTCAATGTCCTTCTTGTAGTGAGGGGCCCAAAACTGAACACAGTATTCGAGGTGCGGCCTCACCAGTGCCGAGTACAGGAGCACGATCTACTTCCCTACTCCTGCTGGCCACACTATTTCTGATACAGGCCAGGATGCCGTTGGCCTTCTTGRCCACCTGAGCAATTTCATCTTCTCTTTTCATTTGGAAGTAACAAAATCTCTTTTCATTTGGAAGTAACAAAAAAAACCCTGAAACATGGTGAGCTGCTCAGGTCAAAAAACCCCATCATATAAAAGGCATAACTTTTCCTGATAAGGTTAATGTTAAAGTGGCAATAGAGCCACTATGAGGGTTGATGTCTTTCTTACCCTTGCCACAGAATGTCAATTTGAATCTATGACTTAGGGCTTCTACCTTCTTAATTTTCACTTGAACCTTGAATGACAGAGGTGTTTAATTTGGGCAGAAAAGCAAAGTTTAGACAACTGTGTTATTTTCAGACTTTATCTATGCCTTTGGAATGTTTTATACAACAATTTTAATGTAGCAAAGTTCCCTAATGTGAAACTGTGGATTGAAAARTCTCTTGTGTCATTACTTTTAAGGGCTAATACTACCCTTACCTTTTAGGGTGATCTTAGTCAGAGTTCCTAAATCTCAGACCTCATCTGAAGACTCTCCTTTGAGTCAAACAACAAATAGTGTATGTAATGTTGTTTTCTCTCCTCCTAATTGTTGTGAATATTAATCAAAGAATAAGTGTGTTGAAATGTTCATGTTTCCATGACATTTAGAGTCGGTTCCAATGACATCTTCTTTATGAGAGGGGGGGATGCATATCCTGGGCTCTCTTGACTGTATATACTTATACATCGTGATGATGTACAGGTATTAGAGGCTCAAATTCAYGTTTATGAGTTTGGCACTTCATCATCTGTGGAGCAGTTTGCTCCCATGATCAAGGCCATCTTTACTATACTATACTTCRGTCATCTTAGACATCCTTATTTCTGTTGTCAGACCTTCTGGGCCACCAGACATATGTGCAGCTTCCTGTGCCTGCAGTCTCATGAGATCAAATCTCTATGGAAAACCCTAACACATTTCTTTCCCTTGTGAGATACCTCTCCCCTATCTAGCTTTTGTCTAACACGGGATAAAGGCAGAGAATGAGGGCTGGGACTGCAGGGCCATTGCCTTCCTGGGAACGTTTTTAAAAGCTGCCTTTTTCTGCATGTGCTTTTCCTARTAAGTATGAAATGCAAAATGGTGGGTACATGAGGAAATAGCAGTTTCTGACTCAAGCAAAATTTACAGCAAATATTCAAGCACAGAAATGTTGCAAGTATGTTATCAGGCATGTTACCTTGGTTTTGCATTTGGACTATAATTTCTATATGCCTTTTTGTGACTGAGGAGCAAATGCACCCAAAGCACTTTCCAACATCTTATATTTGCATTAACATTCTTTTCTGATATTTTTTGATATTTATTAATAATGAATKAATAACATAACAACATAACACAACATAACAATAATAGTACATCAGTTTAATGTTGATTCAAGAAAAACATAGTAGGAAGCTTAAGCTTCTTCTTCCACCTCACTGCCTCACTGGAATAGGGTTGTATCATCCTTTCTACTTTGTTCATAAGGCTTGTATAAAGCATTATCCCTTAACTGTTTTCTAGTAAACTATTTAGGGGTGGGTGACTGTAAAACAAATTTGGATCATGGTACAGAAAGCAACATCAAAAAAACAAGCACAAATGTTAAAAGTGTTTGGCCCTTGGAACTAGAAATCCAAACAAGTGACGAATGCTGCCTAAACATCAAGAAACAGTCATGACAGTGTTTTACACAAAAGCATACTRTGGCTTCTCTTGCAGTATGGTATTACATAACATCTTGAAGGTTTTCTGAGAATAAAATCTTGTACATATGGTTTAGTGGTGGCCTTTATACTTTCCTGGGAAATGATGTTCTTTAAGCATTAACTCATTCACAGATGAAAGACAGACCCCGTAACATCATCGTGTTCAAGGCAGAATGCTCTATATGGATTTTTTTTTTTAAACTCTCAGCAAAGACTAGCACAGTCAATTTCCCAGCAGCCATAGTCTAATAAATAGGGGAAAAGTAGTTAGCCTTACTTGTCAAAATAGGCTCTTTGGATGAGCTTGCTTCCCTGCTGCTGCTTTGACAGTGGCTTCATATATTGATGTCCAACTCTTGAAGGACATGGTGCTGTGCCCCAGTTACTCCTCAGCGACCATTTCAATGAACATGGCATCTACACAATTGCCTCTGATCTAAATTCAATTTCTTTCTCTAATCTTCTATTTCTCTTTAACAGTGTCCGTTCAAAGAAAAATTTTGCTGGGCGGTAGAAGACAAATATGTTTCCTCTTTATTGCTTCCCTGCCCCTTCTTCCTCCAAAATGGAATAGGCTGAAAGAAATTTCCTTTTTTTTTTTTTTTTTTTTCATAAAATAGCCACATCCTTCTCTCTCTCTCCCTCTCTCTTTTTCTATGTTTTTTGGCAAAGCCAGAAAAAGTGAAACACAGTGCCATGAAAATCAGTTCAATTTTTGCTGTTGACTTCAATAAAACTAGGGTTTATCTATTGACTTGTATGATGCTTTTCCTTGAGCTGAAATAGAAGTTACCTTGATTATAAAAACTCATATTCTAGATTAGTGTGTTGGGATAAAGTTTAGATCAGAACTAATTATATAGCCTGTAGTAAAAACTCAGTGACTGAGAAATGTGCAATACAGACTTTAACAGTAAGCTGATAATATTTCATCTATTTTTCACCAGTCCAGCTTTCTCAAATACATTCATGTATGTTTTTTACTGAACTATTAAGAGTTAATTTTGCAAGCCTGGTGCTGCCAAGAGCACAGAGACAGAGAGTTTGAGAACTCATCTTTCTTATTCTCATCATTATTGAAAGCCTCATACTGCATGCTTTCATTCCAAGCCCTTGATAACTTTCATTAAAACTGTTTTCTTTTTTTTGAATATTGCATGATCTGGGAATAGATGTGCTTAATAGGTAGAAGCAGCAAGTGAAATTCACCAGTACAAAATGAGCAAATGAAGCAGCACCTTGCTTTTTGTTGAGAAAATATGATCTGCATGGGAGGTGCGAAATGAAGATTTTTAATTTTAATGCAAAAGATGTGGAAAACCCACCAGTGCGCTCTCTCTCTCTCTCTATCATCTTATTCACCAGAGTGATCCCTATTGCTTGTATAAGGATGGTCACGTAAACACTGTTGCCATGGTTTATTTTATAACAGATATAAATTTGGAGAGGATATTGCAAGACTTTAAAATCAGATTTGTTTACATTGCATTCACTTCTGTACATTGGAAACTAACATTACGTTGTCCAGGTGACTTTTCTCATTGTAGATTAAAAGAAAAGTCTAAGACTTTTGCTACTGACACAATTACAGTATAGATCTTCTAAACAGTTTGTTACATACATGCAAAATTGATTAACTCTAATAAGCTTAGGTTGCAAAAGTGCATTGCAATGTTATYCCTTTAATGTTTCTTTTGGCAATCTTTAGTTGATTTAATCTAATTCAGTAAGTACCCATACAAATGCATCATCGTGACCAGAGACAGCACTGTCACCAGCAGGCAGTGCTGCATCTTAGCATTAAGTTTTTATACTGCTTTATATAATGTTTTTGTATAATCTTTATAGAATCATAGAATCATAGAATCATTHVGGTTGGAAAAGACCTCTAAGATCATCRAGTCCAACCRTCAACCCAACACCACCATGCCCACTAAACCATGTCCCTAAGCKCCTCATCTACACGTCTTTTAAATACTTCCAGGGATGGTGACTCCACCACTTCCCTGGGCAGCCTGTTCCAATGCTTAACCACTCTTTCAGTAAAGAAATTTTTCCTAATGTCCAATCTAAACCTCCCCTGGCGCAACTTGAGGCCATTTCCTCTTGTCCTATCGCTAGTTTGCTTTAATTAAATCAAAGACCTAGAGGAAAGTGAGGGTTGTGCAGCCATTTGTGTGCTAGTTATCATGAAGAACACCCAGAAGAAAGTGGAAGTAAAGACATCTGTTTGCCARTGTTGTTATTTGCAGTGCCCCAATGAATCACTTGATCATTGTAAGCACGTGCTGCAGCCGGTGAAAGGAGCTCCTAAATGGCACAAGGACTTTTCCCAGAGAGAGAATTTACTAGTCGTGAGAAAGCCTAGACTCTGTGAGCGCTTGGCAGGCTGCGAGCTTTTGCTGTCTATGAATGGGTGAATGGAGGAGGAAGCAGTACTTGCCTTTTCTGCTGTCTTTTCTGATGACCTTTTATCAGCAAATTCCCCAGAGACATAGTGGCTTTTCTAGGCAGTTACTCAAACACTTTTCTGGGTGAAGACCAGCCCTTCTGAAACCCCAGGAGGATGATAAGAGGGAGATGTCATCAAATGTGTCACTGTGTATTCTTTATGCACATTGAAAAGATTATAGATAGAGGTTTTCCCTGACACASTCTGGCCAGAAGGTGGCTTAAATATAGCAGATCCATGTTTGACTGAAACTGGTGGTGCTGAGAGAGAGCMAACACCCAAGGGCAGTCTAGAGAGAGCACTGGCAAAAAGTCGCTTTATAGACAGTTTTCCAGGGAAGCGAAGAGAATATGCTGGAGACATCATCAAAGCAGACTATAATTAGAAGCATGAGCATGGGAGTAAAATCTGAGGTTTTCTTGAAGGTACTCCTTCATACCAGGGGTATGATTTTAAGAAGTGATTGTCAATGAAGTGGCTAAGAGAATCACTGACAAATTGTTTTTTATTTTGAACCTCAGGAAAGACCCATAGTCACAAAGTTAATGATAACACAACTAAGAACCTTTTTTTTTTTTTTTTAATTGCACTATATACTTTGGGCTTCACTCTCTCTCCTTATATTAGACACAGCAACTTCCATCTCCGTCTTCTCCTAGCCACAATGCACACTGGTTTCTAGCTCTCTCCACCTTTGCTCTTTTCCAAGCCACATTTCCCATGCCTCTTGTCTCATCTTACCGAAACTTTGTCTCAGAGGGTTCCTATCTTCCTCCTACTCTGCTCTTATGCTCTCTTATTTCCTCTCCCTGACAGCACATGCCTCAGAAAGAGAGGCAAATTAAATTGAATAAATACAAACCAACTTACAAAATAACTTAATTTACTGCTCTGTTGAGAAAACTGACAAAATTTTAAATCTGATACCCAGAGACCCTCTAGGACTTGGGAATATTGGGAAGCAGGAATGACTTCTACCAGCGTATAAAACTCTTGTTCTTAACTTTGTGTGGTTGGGAAAGAAAATGCTAAACACAGCCACATTTTAATCTGTAAAGAAAAATTGTCATTAGTCCAGAACTGAATGTTGCCCATTCTGGGCCTTAAGCCAGGATGATTTAGTGGGGAGAAAAGGAGTCTGCATTTGGAGAGAGAATGAGGAAATGTTTCTCTGGCAGGTTGATTTAAAGGAATGGCAGTTGTCTGAAACTGCTCAGGGAGACGGCGTYGTACAGTGGATCTTGGGAGAGAGGGGTTACCAGGCACACGATGCAGACAGACATGGTCATGYGATAAATGAAAAAGCATGTGAAAAATGTACTTGCACACACTTCTGAAGCTTTGGGAACCTGTATATTTTGAGGGATGATCTTCTTCCTCTGCAGCTTAATATGTCCTAAATAACGAGGAACAAGCTGAATCCTGGTAGTCTCCAGTGAAGCTGCACTGGAACACAGCAGTTGTCCACCACCTCCCTCTGYGTGTGTCTCCAGGTGAAGGAGATTCACTGGCTTTCCAGTTCAGCCAAGGTTGTAGGAGTTTCAGTAACATGATCGGAGTTTAAGGAACATAAAAAATCCAAACCTGAGTTCCAGTAGGTTTGCATACAATATTTTGGACAGCTTGGTAGATGATTCGTGGAAAAGTTAATGCATAAAATTGCACGACATCATCTCTTCTGCCATGGTGCCGCTCCCAGACCCAGTGTGAATGATCTGCCAACAGATGGTGCTGATACAAACAGGAGACCAAAGGCTTTCATGTTCATGCACCAAAGTGCAGCATTTCCTGAACACGCACGGGCGGCTTTAGTTTGTCATCCCAACAAGCTTCAGTTCAGACTGTGCTAACAGACACGCTKCACGTGTCAAAGCTGCTGGAAGTGCTTCAGTAGGTAGTGTGGCAAGCCTGGTGCTAAGATGCTTTAAAGATAGGTCATAAGGTGGATTTATCAAGGTGGGCTTCAGGTACATATTGGACRCATGGCTAAATGAAGGAGCGTGGCCACGGGACAGGCAGAAGGAGACACTGGGTGCCACTTCAGCCACTGTCCACTGCCCGTGAACAAGGGCTTGTTGGTGTGGGTTCAGGGGCACATCTTGTTGGCGCCTTCCTGCCCTGTCTTTCATTTATTCTCCTGCTTTCCTACAAGACCCGCAGCTCAGTCACTGGGTCCGAGAGTCACKACTTTTCCTAGAGCTGTTTCTAACCTTCTCTGAGGACTGCCTGTGCATTGGTCTTCTCTACGCTCTACATTGAACAAATTTTCCAGAAGGCACAAGTCAATTTCCAATGCATGGAAATTTTTTCAGAGATTGAACCTCTTCCCAGTCTGCTAAGGGGCTAAGGATGTCCCTACCTCACTTAATCCTAGACATTGATGAGGAATTTGTTAAAAATATCATTTTCTGCATGACAGAGCATTGTAATACACAGAGTATATGATACTTTAAATCCACTAAATTTCATTATCTTTATGCACAATATAGTATCTAGAAATTTTCCTCAGTAAACATTATTAGCATACAGGTGGTGCAGTAAGTCTGGAAGGACAAGATCTTATGCAGCTTTGGGAGAGTTATGAGTCATAGCTATTTTATATCCCTATGAGAAAATATTATAATGCATGTAAGTCTCTACCCCAAACTGTAACTAGGTTAACAACATTTTGCCTTTCCACATTCCTCCATGGACTCAATTGATATGACATTCCCCATTTCTTGTCTTAAATCATTGCATAATGCTGAAATGTGCTGTTAAAGACTTCTTTATTTCACCCTACTTTTCTGCAGTGAATGAATGAAATAACTCCTGCAAATAATTTGTGTAGGGGTTGGGTAATCCATAAAATATTTTGTGAGATGCAAAGGTAGCATGTAAAGGCTTTGGATATTTACAGTAACAATCTGTATGAAATTAATTTGTGAATAAGCTGAAATATAAAGATATAAAGGAGAAAAATAGAACAAACAAAAGCTTCAGGATAAAATATTACATTTGGAAAAGATGGCAGAAGCCTTGAATTGTGTGGAAAGATTTATTAGCCCTTGGAAAAAGAAATTTGAGAGAAACTGCAAGTCATGTAAAGTCATTAGGAATAACTGCTGCAGATATTGGAAATGCTGGAGAGACAAACTTGCTTTAGTAAAACAGTCGGTCTAAACAGTCAGAGAAGTGAGCTGTGAAATGAAAGAGCACATTTTTAAAGAATAGTGTAAAAGAGCTGGAGCAAATAAATGGCTGATTGTAAATGTCMACATAATTTCCCTGCAAGACCTGAAGTGCCTGTGATGGTTTTATATGGGAAGTGATTAATATCCTGAGTTTCCCAAAATTACAAATAGTATCTATGTATTTTATTAAGGTAGAGGGAGAGAAAGAAAGGAGCTGGAGAGACATGGAGAGAAAAATCAAATGTGAACCAAAAGAACATGAGCCACTTTTCACAATCTGGCATTTAGCTTTCATTAGTACCTCATATATGAATTTTAATATAGTCAAATATAAAACCTGCTTGTTATAGAGTACTATGTAAGAACAGAGGTGAAAAGCCATTGCAGATGAAATGTTAGAAATTTTTCCACTGACTCCGATGTCATCATGATTTCAGTTAGAGAGACATTCCCCATTTAAAGGTGGGATGTCATGGGTGAGGGTTGAGGGCTGAACTACATATTCATTGGCAAGGGCTAATATGGATCCAGCACTTTTGTACCYTGTCTTCAACTTCTGCTGTAAAATTTATACCTCTCTTAAATTACTGCAGATTTGTCCATAATTGATATATTTTATCTTTAATCTAATTAAAAGCTATTTGAGGCAAAGATTGCCATTAATCATGTAAATTTGTTAAAGCAGTGCATCTTTGTGTGTTAAAATTTGAAGAGATTTCCACTTAGTACACATACCAATATTGATTGAATTATAAAAGTAGTCTGAGGCTATTGTGAGGAACAATATGGAAATGGTGTTACGGTTGTATTTCAATTTAATATGTAAATCAAATCACTAACAGCGTAGCAATTTTAGTTTTAATATTGTCTTGGGAGTGATGCAAAATGACAGACAACATAAAAATTAAATGGTTTGGAAAAGAGTGATCAGAATCTGGTTGTAGTTAAATAAAGCTGGGAACATCCTGACCTTCCATACAGCCAGATGTGGAAAATGTACTTCAAAGTCTTTAAGACAGAGCTAATGGCATACAAGATTAATGAGTGCTGTTCCTGAAGGAAATCAGGGGCCTTGTAATCTTGGAATCCACAAAAACAAGGCATATATGTAAAGTACAAACTGATATTTTCTAAATAATCTGGAAGAAATTATGTTTCTAATCTACAGCTGGGCAAACACTTTAAGAGAAGTTATTACCTGTTCAGTTAGTGTTTTCATTTATTTAATTTAGCAATTCTTTAACACCAACTGGATCTTTTACTGAGATCATTATGTGTTTAAGTTTTACTAAAATAAACTAATTATAAATAAGTGTTTTTAAAAGGTGTAAGTTGAAATATTTCCAGAATTTCCATTATTTCAAGTTAATGCATGGGAACATTCATTTCCATTTACTTGTGTACTAATTAGACAATAAAATAATTTTATTTGCAATCAGAGAAAAATAATCCATAATGTTTATTTATCCAGCTGTAATGAACCAATACTTCAAGTTTTAACTACTAATACACATTAAGACTTTTTGATCAAGCCAGGCTATCATTTAAAGAAGAACATATTTTGAAAAAATTGTATTTTATAACTTATTTTATATTACTTCCTGATAGAAAAATTAAAGTTAGTAGAATATCTTATTATGAATTCTTTTGCATTTTTCAGCTATTATTTGATTAAAAATGCTGGCATTTAGTAGGATAGTCACCATGTTATTCTATAACCTTATGTTTTATACAATGGTGTCTTTTCCTTCAGATTTCATATTTAGGGTCTCTCATCTCTGTTTCTGTTACTAAGTAGAGTAACCCCAGCCAGAAATGACCACACAGAATTCCTTGGTACAAGGAACAGTGTGGAAAAGTGCAGATGCACATCACAACCAGCCTGCACAGAGAGGCTGTTGACATCAAACTTTACCATTTCGTCCTTTTCACTTTTCCCCTTTGAAGAGAAAAAAAACCCCACAACCAACACCACAACTCATATCCAGTCAGTTCTACTTTGTTCAACAAAATGGAGGAGCAGATGGCTTGAAAAATTGGTAATAAGATACGAAGCCTTTTATCTCCATGTCAATGATTTAAACACAGCTTAGGTTAATAGTGGCTGAAGTCTGTTCCCAAGAGACTGCTGCTCAAGTGAAAAGCCTGTTGGTCGTTTCGGTACAATCTCAGTGCACTGTGTAAGTGCATCTCAGTAACCAGCATCACAACTGTCATCTCTGCAGCCTCTGCAAGGAAGCTAGAAAATAGTCCTGCTGAATGTAATACTGTCTCTAACAAATCATTCCCTTGGGAGTCCTGGGACACACTGAGAGAAAAATGCAGGTAAAGCTTTCGCTGTGGCTTTTCCTGTATATGTACTTGCACGTACACACATGTATTTGCCTGGGTTTGGTCTAGAACAGGAATGAGGGTGCCAGGCATAGCAAGGAGGCCCAATCAGTAACCCATGCAGCGTTGCACTAGGTGAACTTTGTTCAGGGATAAGCTTTTAGCAATGAYAATCATCAACACAGACATTTCCATTCAACTATTTATCCTATCCATATCAATAAAAAAAAATCACTCCTCAACCCCACCTTGTCTGTACTTAAATAAATGAATTCCAGATAGAATTACTGTCAAACAACTCAGCAGTTCTGTAGCTCTAATGAAAGCTTTTTCCCCTTGGCCCCTCCTTGCAAACACTTAAGTAAATTAGCACAGGATAGACAAAGCCATACACAGATCAAAGGAGCAAATCATATTAAATGGCATAGCACTATTAAAGTCCTCCTTTTAGACAGAAAATGAACTTTTGCTTCTGTTTTCCCAAGGTGCGGCCCCACTGTAAAGGCTGTCAGATCAGGATCAATTGACTCTCTCCACCTGTCAGAGGATCTGTGCACCTGTTCCTCTCCAGCAGGATATTTATCTGGCATGCAGAACCAGAAAAAAATGCTCTAATCTGGCTTTTCAAATCCTAAAAAATTGAAAATTCCCTAGTTATGGTGCAAAGTTCTCTCTCTCCCTCATCTACCCACTTCCCCTGTATCTTCTGAAGAGATTTTCTTAGCCCTGCCTGCTTCAAAGCACCTTATTCAGAAAATCCCAAAGTCTGCTGATCATTTCTGCACTGTTTTGTATTGCTTCTTTACCTCACCATTTCTACTGCCCTTCCACAAACAAAGCCCTGGATTTCTTAATTGAAGGGGGTTACAACTCTCCCCCCTGCTATCTTTACCCCTCATTTTGTCTTCTTCAGATGATAATGTAACGCTATTGTGTTGCTTTTGTTGTCTGTAGTTCTGAAACTTTAGACGTTAACATGGTTTATTGCCTAAACATGGATATAATTAATAGCCACTGAGGAATGAGCCAATTCATTAGCTGCTCTGAAAACTCCTTTCCAGCGGCAGGAGCATAACCAGGATTGCCCTCTTGTGAGACGTGTGTGAGGGTACAGTGCTCAGGAAAAAAAAAAAACACAAAGTGGGGCTTTTAGTTATGGGAAGAACAAATCCTTCAGAAAAGTAGAGATTTGGCATCCCAGACAACCCCCATCACCAGCAGAGGCATCCCCGGCTGGGAAATCCAACCCCACAGCCCAGCAGCAGAATTCATCAAGGTGGAGACCTGCAGTGTTTGATCGCCCCTTTTTGAGCTCTTTTTTAGGATGGAGCCCAGAGACTCGCTGGTACCATCTCCAGAAAACAGCGTGAGAGCATGGCCGCCATTGCTCCCGGCAGGGCATGTGCACAGCAGTGCATGGCCAGAGCAACCGTGTGCCTCACAGCTGGCCAGCTATGGAAGGAGATAAATGTCCTTCTCTGCAACAGGAGAGGTCAAGCTCCTTCAACCCAAAGGAAACAGTCTTCATCTGCTAAATAGCCCTTCAGCTGGGATTCATTAAGGAGCAGATAYTAAGAAGATGATGATGGCTTGGGGAGAAGTGTTTTACACCTTTCTCTCTGCTCTGTGCTGGAAGGGACTTTGCTGGGCTCTGAAGGCAACTGCCTGCCTGGAGCTGTACCAGAAAAGCCAGTCCTCCTTCCCCAGCCTGGTCAAATGGGCGGCTGACTTACATCGCCCCAACTAAGAGAGCTACTTAATTTAAACACCTTGAGGCAGAGACCTGATTTAATTTCAAGGCCTCTGAGGTCCTGCCGGTTAGAGGAGTGGTTTGTCTCATGTTAGCAAAAGGCAAGGTCAAAGGTAGGTCTGAATGCATGACAGGCTTGAAGACATTTTAATTCTTCAGTGTTTGCTTTTCTTTAATCTTGCACTTCTTGCTGCTTTATGAGAAATGGATCTAGCCAAAAAGAGGACTCGGCAACTACTCACAATCACTTCAGCAGCATTTTTTAAAGGAATGGTAAAGAAGCTCATTTCTTTTTTGTGTTTTTATGTTTTACCTCTCAGGCTTTTTATAGTCTCAGTGTTTGCTAAGTTAGTGGCACAATACAAGTTTTTCAGAACGGTATCTTTGTGCAGAACTGTGAAATGTCAAAAGCTAAGAGGCTGTGAAATGAACATCTGTTATTATAATTCATAGTATTCCCCCCAAAAGGTTTGCAGCCCAAAAAATAATCAAAGACGACAACCAGCAAAGTCCACTGTGATCTGACTTCAGCTTACAATAGCCTGAATCATCCCCATCCTAAATCACTCAGGCTAACCCACTTTCTTTCTCATTCTCCTTATTTTGTACTCCTCTTGAATTACTTTTCTTTCGGCAGTCTGCTGCTTGGCTGCTGTCTTTGGGGTGGGGGAGGTAATTTTATTTTTTTTCTTCTGGCTGTGTGGCTTCAGCAGGGATCTTTCTTTGAAATGACACAAAATGGTTGTTGTCCTTTTTTGAATGATTGATTTTTTGTAACATACATGACACTTGTCAGCATTCACTTGTGAGATACAAGTGAGCACTGGAGAGCTTTGAAAGGGCAAAAACAGGTCAACGCCAGAGAAGGACACCCAGAACTCAGGTGCTGTTCGTTCCTTGGGACGTTTGAGAGTTGAACGGGAAGTGAAACAACCTCATTTGCAGCCTTCCAATTTCCATATTTCTCTTTCTGTTCCTATTATATCAGAATGAAAAACAGCTGTTTATCAGCTCATAGTTTGCTTTGCTGATTGTGGTTTTGGCAGACGAATGAGATTTCCTCTTTTGTGCTTCTTATATTTTCCACAGTACTAAAGTCTATTAGAGGGGAAGAGTACTGAATATTAATTCCAGACACTGCATTGTAAAGTTGTACCTGGCATTCCTGTTCAGATGCATTAACATTCCAGTTCAAATACATTAACATTCCTAGACCCTGGTCTGACCTCACTTATGCTGACTTTACACTTATGTAACTGCTGACTGCTAAGGAGTTGTCCTTAATTTACACTGCATTGCTTTTACTGAATGTTTGCAAGTACATTTACAAATGGTTGGTTATTTATTGTACTTCTATTTATAATCTTATTTTGCAAATAAGAGGGGTTTTATCATTTATCTTGTGAGGCTGTTGCATGCATCACAATAGATAGAACTTTTTTATTATTTTTCTTACATTTTAATTTCTTTTAATTTTTTCTTTTAATATTCTTCCTCTTAATCATCCTTCTTAATCAATATTCCCACTATTTATGTGAAACAATTGTTCTCCTCCTTTGATGTACATCCCTTTCTAGATCTGGTAAAACATTTCTCATGGGAGGACCAGAAACATTCAGTGGCTTGTTTCAGTCACCACGAAAGCCAGCAGCAGAATGGAGACAGCCTGCTTCCTACCTCTGAGCCAGAAGACCACCTTTCCCTGCACTTCTCACCGTTCTTATCTTGGCTGCTTTGAATCCTCTGAACTTCTGAGTCGAATAAGGAATTTGCTAGATACTGATGAATAAATCTAATGACTGTTCTGTGACCAGTCAAATGTGTGCGCTCTTTGCTTTCCCTCATTTATGTATACTCAGGGGGAATAAAATGACTTCTATTTTAAGTTTCTAAAACAAATTAAAGGTCATTAACAGCCCTCTGCTGTTTACTACTGGTGATTATTGAATCAGAATGTGAAATGAACTAAAAAGCAATGTTTCTAGACTGATCAGGTCTAACTTCCATTTTTCTACAGGGTAGATGGTCTCAGGGTGGGAGAGGTAAAGAAGTGGATTTATTAACATTCTTCAGCCTTTAGTTGAAAGGGAAGGAAACAGAAAGGAGAAATGATCTGTCAATACCCTCAGGATTACTTTTTTTATATATATTTTGAATGTATTATAGAGCTTCTGATAACAACTTGTAGACCAGGTGAGACTAGCAGGAAATAGCTACAAGAAGTCTGAGACAAAATATTAGATGACTCTTGGGACTGATTTCCTCAGAATGAGACAAGTCATCCCAACACATATTTTATCTTGTTTACCCTTAGCATGTTATTAAAATAAAACACCAATTGTCTCCACGCAAATGCTATTTCAAGGCAATAATAATAATAATTAGTTATGTTCTTATCATAGCCCTGTATCGTCTTGTCAGCTGCTAGTACTATTCAGGAATACCTTTTCTCACCATTTTGTTGTGTAGTGATTGAAACACAGCTACTATTTTGAGCTGCTTCATGATTTGATTTTAAATATACTCAGCTGTTTCCCATTGGTTTACAAAGGCAGGAATGTTGATGGAAATGTGAATTAGAAAGCTCCAGCATGGGGAAAAACTAGCTTGTCTTTTTAGAACTGGTTAGAAGATTTCCAGTGAACTGGATCTCAACTGGTAAATGGTGATTCAACAGAACTGAAGCTTTCTGTGGGATCCTGATGATTGCATGGCAACTGTGGAAACCTGAGAGGTAGGTAGGTTCTAAGCTATCTCCAGACCTACCTAGCTGAATAGTGTAATACACACTTCTTGGGTACTCTGTTTTACCAGAATGGCCTAAATCCCTTGCCATCTCACTGGCTTGACATTTTCTTCAAAGAAATACATGCTATGTTGTGCATTTCCAGTTTTGTGTTTGCCTGGGTTTTTTCTTACCAAAAAAAAAAAAAAAAAAATCCCAAATTTTCCATAGGATGAGGATATTGATTCCTGTGTAGCTTTATCCACCTGTGCTTGGAAATTCAGACTCAGCACAATTCCCAGCCTGCCACCACCCATAGCCCTGCAGTCAGCAGTGAGTAATTACAATTGATCAAATTATTTCCTTTGTCTTGCCATTATTTCTAAGACAGACAGCAACTTATTTTAAATGACTGAATCCCAAGAACACCCATTTTCTTTTGAGAGTTTATCAAACATAGTAAACTATGATTAGTGAATACTAATCATTTGTATTCACTGGAGAAATTGATGTTTAATCAAGTTAATCTCATTGTCTATAAACAGTCTTTGACATCCTTTAAAGAAACAATTGTATCTTCTTTTACAGCATTGATTCAGGGGATTAGGAACGGTTTATCTACAACCTTTTATCCCTTAGGCTGCCAGATAAAAAACAGCCAAACTCTCTTGTTTCTGAAAGTTGTTAATATTACAGTCTGTGGCTTAAATTTATTTGCCTGGTCACAGAGATCATACATTCTGGCTGCTGGTCTTTGATCTACCTGTTGTGTGAACTGACCATGGGCCTCTGAACCCATGTTCAAGGCCACGCATACTTACCTGCAGTACATCCAGAGGGTGATGGCAGAGGGAGTTGGGACAGGGAGGAAGAGAGGAAAGCTTGAACCTCTGATAGCCCTTTCATGTGTATTGTAGCTGTCATTTATTCATAGTGCAGATGGACAGCCACAGTGTCCGTGACCTGACAACACCAGGTATCCCATCTGCTGTCATCACAGAGGCAAAATTTAGTTCCCTAAATATAGCTTTCTGATGCCATTTTAGTTACTGTGGCCTCCTGCTGTCACAGAGGTCTCCTTCATGTCCTGTGTCATATGTCTTAACCTCATGCAGAAATGTTTGAAACTTCAGGAGAGCACTAATGGGACAGGACATTGTCATTGCCTGATGTTTAGGCAATTGAAACATGCCTTATGACAAGATAGTCCTATCTGTCCCCAGGGCAGTGGGATTTCTAACCAAAGAAATCCATTTGGTCACTGCCCTACAGTACAGACAGATCTGCATGGATCATGGACATCACATGTGGATATAGATGCACAGGGTTAAGTCAGGGATCACACCAGGCTTCAGCATCTTCTCTGGATACAGCTCCTAAAGACAAAACAGGCATAACCTGGCAAGCAGGGGGAGTTTGTTCTTTTGCCTGAATACAAGTGTGCATGAATTTAAAATGTATTTTCCATGAAAACTCACACATATGACTTTCTATAAAGCTTTAATAAGGAAATAAGGTTGCTGGGATCAGCCTGAAAAGTGAGCAGACACAGAGATACCAATGTAATAACTAAACACATATCCATGGGCATATTTCAGTATTATTTTCCCAG
Organism: Phoebastria nigripes; assembly: GCA_035582835.1. Taxonomy (NCBI): domain Eukaryota; kingdom Metazoa; phylum Chordata; class Aves; order Procellariiformes; family Diomedeidae; genus Phoebastria; species Phoebastria nigripes. The sequence goes on along the minus strand of JAYKAV010000367.1, from coordinate 443,538 downwards.
CTCAATAAAAGGACAATACAGAAAGCTGTGATCAAATACAGGATTTTATTTCATTATTGTAGCCAGTGGTTACTTAATTAGTCAAGCATTAGTTCCAATACCTCTTTCACCAACTCAAGAAATTGCAAATAAGTCAGTGTCTTGGCAAGAAAATAATCTTCAAGAGTATTTTCACAAACACACATACACAAACCCCAGCCAGTAATTTATGCTCTTCCAAATACTACAGGGCAAATTGTGTTATTATTGCCCAGTTGACTACTTGAACCAGCGGTTTATCATAAAGCTTTTTTGTTTCTGAAGTGATAACATAAAGATTAATTGTTGCAGGAAAGAAAACTTAAAAGCTTTTCAGATTATCTCTTTGGGCTGCCAATCAGCCTTCTGTTTACTGAACCATCATCTATTTATTTCAGTCTCATTTGATGTAGTTGCAGCTTGTCAGGACTATTCAGTCCTCTCTGTTGTTCAATCTGTGACGTAGCAATGCTGCGCCACAAAAACAAAACCAATAAGAAGTTATGTTTAATGATAAGACAATAGGCATCCTACTAGTTTAATGTAATGGCATAGCAGTATTACAGAATATAAAGTATTGTAGAATCCTTCTGGGTGGAAATCCCAGATGGGATTACCCCTAATGGTAAAGATTGTTGTATTAGGATTGCACTTCTGAACACTTCACTGGGGCAATGGGGCAACGATGATGATCAGGAAATGTTAAGCAAGACAAGAGAAACTGCAAATTTATGACAGGTAAGGAGAGTAAGATGATCTCAACTGCCCACATACAGACTGGATAAATGCCTGTTAAGGACAAGGTGTAGAGACACAGGTTTTGCATGCAAAGAAAAGAAATGACTATTTAATAGAACACCTTGTTTTAGAATCTACAGGGAAAATGCTATTCTAGATTTGGAGTGGAGCATAGGACCTAGTTCAACAAATATGAGTCGAAGATCCATTTTGTGGTATTGACCACCATTTAACTGAGAGAGCAACTTAAATAAAACCATTACATGGATATTCAGTTTAAGAAAGGCTACTGTGTAAATGAGGCAAAATTCCAAAAAAAGAAGGAAAGAAAAGAAAAGAAAAGAAAAGAAAAGAAAAGAAAAGAAAAGAAAAGAAAGCATTGCAAAAAACAAGAAGCCTCTAAGAAACCTGGAACCTAGTGCCAAAATTTAAAATTAAAAAAGAAAAGCAAAAATTTGCATGGCTCAGTAGAAAAGTTTGATATAAGGAAAAAATTAGATGTTTAAAAAGCAAAATACTTGTACAAATGAAGACAACAGGAAAACGTATGAAACACAACAGGTCAAATCATGCATCTCAGTGGAGGGTAGGGGATGGAGATCCACGTGGCAGCAAAGACGCAACGGTTGTTGATGTGTTAGAAACCACGGAAACGTCTCAGAACAGTCACATAGGAATTAGGGCTTGTCCCCCGAAAAAGGTGGCAGGATCAATATCCCAACTGAAGTGCATCTGCACCAATGCAGGCAGCACGGGCAACAAACAGGAGGAGCTAGAAGCCATTTGTCCAGCTGGAAAACTATGATATAGTTGCAATCACAGAAACATGATGGGATGACTCACACAACTGGAGTGCTGCAATGGATGGCTATAAACTTCAGAAGAGATAGGCAAGGAAGGAGAGGCAGTGGGGTAGCCCTGTATGTAAGGGAGTGTTTTGACTGTCTAGAGCTTGACGATGGTGATGAAAGAGTAGAGTGTTTATGGGTAAGAGTCAGGGGAAAGGCCAATAAGGCAGATACCATTGTGGGAGTCTGTTATAGACCACCCAACCAGGATGAAGAGACAGATGAAATATTCTATATGCAGCTGGGAGAAGTCTCACGATTGCAAGCCCTTGTTCTCATGGGAGACTTCAACTTGCCAGATGTCTGCTGGAAATACAATACAGCAGAGAGGGAGCAGTCTAGGAGGTTCCTGGAGTGTGTGGAAGATAACTTCCTGACACAGCTGGTGAGTGAGCCAACTAAGGAAGGCACCCCGCTGGACCTGTTTGCAAACAGAGGAAGACTTGTGGGTGATGTGATGGTTGGAGGCCATCTTGTGCACAGCGATCATGAAATGATAAGAGTTTTTGATTCTCAGAGAAGTAAGGAGGGGGGTCAGCAGAACTGCTACCTTGGACTTCCGGAGGGCAGACTTCAGCCTGTTTAGGAGACTGGTTTACAGAGTCCCTGTCTATGGGACACACCTGATCTCCTTCTATGACAAGGTGACCCACTTAGTGGATGAGGGAAAGACTGTGGATGTTGTTTACCTGGACTTCAGTAAAGCTTTTGACACTGTTTCCCACAGCATTCTCCTGGAGAAACTGTTGGCTCATGGCTTGGACAGGCGTACTCTTCGCTGGATAAAATCTGGTTGGATGGCCGGGCTCAAAGAGTTGTGGTGTATGGAATTAAATCCTATTGGCAGCCAGTCACAAGTGGTGTTCCCCAGGGCTCACTACTGGGGCCAGTTCTGTTTAATATCTTTATCAATGATCTGGATGAGGGGATCGAGTGCACTCTCAGTAAGTTTGCAGATGACACCAAGTTGGGCAGGATTGTTGATTTGCTCGAGGGTAGAAAGGCTCTGCAGAGGGATCTGGACAGGCTGGATCAATGGGCCGAGGCCAATTGTATGAGATTCAACAAGGCCAAGTGCTGGGTCCTGCACTTGGGTCACAACCACCCCATGCAACGCTACAGGCTTGGGGAAGAGTGGCTGGAAAGCTGCCCTGCGGAAAAGGACCTGGGGGTGTTGGTCGACAGCCGGCTGAATATGAGCCAACAGTGTGCCCAGGGGGCCAAGAAGGCCAATAGCACCCTGGTTTGTACCAGAAATAGCATGGCCAGCAGGACCAAAGAAGTGATCATCCCCCCGTACTCGGTGTTGGTGAGGCCGCACCTCGAATACTGTGTTCAGTTTTGGGCCCCTCACTACAAGAAGGACATTGAGGTGCTGGAGCATGTCCAAAGAAGAGCAATGAAGCTGGTGAAGGGTCTGGAGATTAAGTCCTATGAGGAGTGGCTGAAGGAACTTGGGTGGTTTAGTCTGGAGAAAAGGAGGCTGAGGGAAGACCTTATCACTCTCTACAACTACCTGAAAGGAGGTTGTAGCGAGGTGAGTGTCGGTCTCTTCTCCCAAGTAGCAAGTGACAGGACAAGAGGAAATGGCCTCAAGTTGTGCCAGGGGAGGTTTAGATTGGATATTAGGAAAAAATTCTCCACAGAAATGGTTATCAAGCACTGGACCAGGCTGCCCAGGGAAGTGGTTGAGTCACCATCCCTGGAGGTATTTAGAAGATGTGTAAATGTGGTGCTTAGGGACATGGTTTAGAGGTGGACTTGGCAGTGTTAGGTTTACGGTTGGACTCGATGATCTTAAGGGTCTTTTTCAACCTAAATGATTCTATGTTTCTATGATTCTATGAAATATAAACCAGGAATTAAGAGAGGTAAAAAACATTTTGAAGGTCACTTAGCAAAGGATGAAAATGGATGTAGAAAGTACATCAAAAGCAGAAAGCCACCTACAGAGGTGACAGGACAGCTTTATGACAGAGATGTAAGAGCAGCACTGATGGCTGGTAAATCCATGGCAGGAAAGCCCAATGACTTCTCTCCATTGGTCTTTACTGCTGAAGAAGCTGAGGAGATTCCCATAACTGATGCATCCTTTGTAGCAGATAGGTCAGAAGTGTGAGGTGAGTTTGAAGGAAATATACAGGAAGTATTAGACCAAATAATTAAGTTAAATGTTAATAAACCACCAGGACCAAATGTTATTTGCATGTGAGACCACAGGACTGCTAGCCAAGCTGTGTAACTTGCTATTACAAGCAGCCCCTGGATTGGAGCTGGATGGCAAATTTAACTCCTATCTATAGAAAGGGATGTAGAAGGCATGTGAGCCTGATTTCCATTCCTGGCAGTGTAGTCTATGATGAAGAGTAAGAGCATTGTGCTCTTACTCTCCTCAGCGCACACCAAACAGTGAGTTATATGCATGTTGTGGGGGAGTTAATGTATGAGAGATGATAATCATGCAAGGCATTGCTTAGTAAGTTTCTTCCATTTACCCTGACAGTTTGCCATAGAAATGAAGACATAAAGCCCAGCAAATCTAAAGAAAATAATCAACTGCAGCTTAATCTGGGATTAATAAGCATGTTATTTACTATTTTCCACGTTGTTTCCTCTGCCTTTTGAGTTATGAGAGAAAAACTGGTCCTCTTTAATACTGCATTTTGCTGTTTTTTTAGACAGACTTGCTAATGTCACATTGTACCTAAAAACATGCTGCTGCATAGTGAGCAAATCCTTCCCTGAGGTGCTGGGCCTTCCATTTCTCAAAGTCAAACTACATAATCCCTGTAGTGCTTAAAATATGTACCAAGTCTTGTAGCTTTTTTTTTCTGCCACTGATATAAATGTGGGTTCCTCATTCTCAGTGTCTTTGTAGTCCAACAATTCTCGAATGTAATGTTACTTCTCCTCAGGAGAGAAAAACTTTCATAATGCTCCATGGATGTGGATTGACCTTGACCTGAAGATCCTGGGAAGTTCTCTGCATGCCTGTGTGGTGCACACAGCACAGGTTGAGAGGTTCCATGGAAATCAGCAGACATTACTGAATCCGTGAGGAACTCGGAGTTGTGAGCTAAATTCTCTCAAGAATTCCCAAAACAGGCCAAGATGATTCAGGTAGTGGACCTTCGGATTTTTTGCACCTAGGAGCCTTGTTATTTTGTCTCAGTGATTATGTGATTTTACACTGATATATGGTTAACAATGACGAAATCATGACCATTTTTGTTTATTGGTGAAGAAATCACTGTCACATGTAGAACTAACAGAAATGAGGAGAATCTAACTGAATACAGCTATTTCTCTTCTAGTGAGAGGATGGATAAGAGGTTAATGTTTCAATTTTCTAGATTTAAGAGGGCAAATCTATAAATTGCATGAATTTCCTCCAGAGACAAGAATGTTGCACGCAATCTGTACGGCAACCACCACTTAAGGTTTATGTGAGAACAATTCAGAATGGTGTAGTTCAATCCACTCCACTTTCTAACTGCATTGCAGCATATCCTGCCCCGAATATAGACAGCATTAGCTGAATCTTTACTTTTATGACTATTATTAAGTCACCTATGACATTTTTCAATAGAATATGACTGAAAAGATTCTTTCCAGAAAAAAAGAGACAATGAAAAGAATCAGGAAGATTAAGAAAATCCAATGGGCTACTGAGTAATTTACTGAAAGACTCATCTTCAGAATTCAGAAAACAATCATTACAAAGCAATAGAAGTTCTACTTCTACAAAGTAATAGAAGACAAACAAAAAGAAATCTGAGTATTTAAGATAGATTACATGGAGGTTGAAGGTTTACATTCTAATTTCAGTAAAGTCAATGGCAGTACTGTCACTGTCTTCAAAGACTAAAGAGTAGGATTCCTGGAAAAGAAATTCCAGTTTCTGTAAAGTGATACAAATGATCAAAAACACATGGTCACTGCAGAAAACAAAGTGTGGGATAATCCACATTTTTTACCATTAATGGAAATAACTTTGCAACATTTCAGTAAACAGAGGCTGCATTATTATTACTACTCTTATCTAAAATTAAACTTTGAAGGGATTCATGCCTCTTAGTGAAGGAACATTCTGACATTGACAATAGCTTACGGTGGTGTAGAACAATGTTGTAAAATTGCACTTGTTATTCTATATATGTAGAGATGACAATCGGGGTACAAAATAAATACTTAAATAAACACATCCTTCATCTGTTGTTTGTAGGAATTCTAAGTATTTAATGTTGAAAACAAAACGGGTTTTTTAGATTTATTTGTAAAATGAGCAATTAAATGCTTCCAAATTTCGTAATACATGTAACAACACCAAATTGTAATGAGTAGTGGAAAGGGGAACGGCCAAAGGGGACAAATATTTATGGCACCAAGAATTTCTTTTATCACAAGGAGCCACACTTTGGAGATTACACTTCTGAGGTCAATAAAGTCAATGGCATCTTGCACTACGTGCAGCCTTTCTTGATCACATGTCTATGGAAATGAAGGACAATGAAATCAGATCCTGTCCCATCTGCCAATGGACCTCGTAGGAGTATAAAACAAAGAAATTGTTCTTTGCTGGCTGAGTTCTAATCCCCTAAGCCTACTTAAGGTTTCAGTTTTCTTTTGCCTCAAAAGGCAATAAATCAACGAAAGTAGCTTGTAATATTGTTCTTTTGCACACCAAAAAAAAATACAACAAATGAAGAATCACCTTGTCCAACTTTATGCTCTTAGCCAACCTGGTATGAAGATCGGTGCTGGTCAGCATCTGCTTCTTTAGAGGCTAAAATATACGGCAAGAAGTCCATCTCCTTAGCATGTGTCATTTAATCATATCAGCCTGAACCTAACTGTTCAGTCCAATTGATTCTCCTATTAAGAAGGAAAATGGCTTTCCTCAGATCTTTAATGTTTTCAGACCTAGTGGGAACCCACATAGCCATCAAACAAAGACTGCTATAGCACTGAAACTATTGAACAGCTATCACAAGTCCACTGCAGTGATCTTTAAATAAGGTTGCTATTTATTACTTGTGCTCCCAGTAGGCAAAAAAATCAGTTGAATCAGGATGAAGTAGACTGCCCTGTTTAGTTGGTGAAAAAACAAGAGTGGCTGAGGTGTATAAATTGCATCTACTTTTTAAAATTAATGCACAGCAGCTTTTTTATAGGTAACAAAGGGAAAGGTGATAATTTCCCCATGATTCTGTCAGAGAATATACAGTTTAGGGACAATTTGGAAATTATCCATTTCAAAACCAATTAATATGGAGCTACACAAAAATCTAGAAGAAAGAAACCCTCAAAATCCAACAAAAATGGAGCAGGAAAATACTGATTTAAACCTGAAGTAAAGCTTTGGGGTAGGTGTTTGCAGTCCCAGTTTATCCACAGAAATGATATGAACATTATTACATATTTTACTAATCTCCCCAGATTACCTACTGTGTGTGAAAGTCAAATTTTTGAAGTGCCACTAACTTCAAGTAAGCTCTGTCCTTAGCTATTAGAACATGATCACAAAGATAAAACTAATAATATTTAATTTTTGGTATCACAACAAAATGAAAAATAAGAGGGATGATTATGTGATCAACACTATAAGTCATTTAATACTATAGAGCCTCAAGCCCCCATTATTGTTTTCTGTCACCCTTACTCTGTCTCAAACATTTATATTCTCAGGAGTAAAGGTAACGTCTTTTGGTACGTGCATTCACATACTGCACCAAGAAGGGAGTTTGACTATAATGGTCAATGTGTATCTGGTGATACTGGATAATTATTTACCATACTTTTTCAGTATACAAATCACTATTTAGTTTTTGAAAGCCCTGTTTTCAAAAGTAAATATGAAATTAGTTATTATTCATGCAGGTTTGTTGTTGCAATTTGGACTGAATCTGATAACTATCGGTTACACTTCATTATAAGTGTTCCATGTCCAAAAATTTAATTTCTTTTTAAGGACATATCCTACACACTTCCCCTGTAAATATATCTAATTTAATGAGCTTTTACTACCTGATCAACAGTAAGCTATAAAATATTTGTTTCCAAAGGGAATGAAGAATAGCGGTTTCACATCGTTTAATAGTATGCATTAAAACATTAATCTCTTGTAGACAAAGAGTAAGTACATCACAGAAGATACCTGTTATCTTCAGCATTTTACTGCAAAATTGAAAGTCATTATTAATTCATTCTATATTAGTTATGATAGCCATTAATCACAATGATCTTGTTCAGCATTCAGATCGCTAGAAAGAATATCATCGCTTGGAAATTCAATGCTTTATTCCAGAAGGACCGAGTCACTTAAGGTGACTCAAAATCATTATTTTCATAGCAATATAATGTCCAATTATCAACTTGATTAATAGTTTATAACTTGAGCCATTTACTAGGTTTTCACTTTGTTTGGTTCATGGAAAAATGCAGGTTTTGCAAAATATTTTTTTCCTTATGAATATTTCAGCCCAATGGGGAAAAACAGTGCCTTTTCAAAACTGAGCACATCAAATTACAATGAGGCAAAACTTGTATGTGTTTTATCTGGGTATCCCAGCCAGAATACCCATTACATAATAACAAACATTTTACCCAGATTTATTTCAAATACATCTAGGGCACATAGTTAAGAAGAATTCTGAAGACTAGTCCCAGCCTGTTGTATGACAGGTAATGCCATATCCACTGCACATGCACGTCCAAGCAGAGGCCACATCTTGCTCATTTCAACTTAAATTCTCTGCAGATACTTCCCCACAAATGAAATTGTAAAGCTTGTCATTCACTATCATAACAAGAAATGCTTTGCTCTGTCCAAAAATATATTGGCGAAGAATTAAAAGTGTCTTTCAACAATACATGTGACAGGTGTGGATGATATTCAGTATAATAAGACTTGACAACTCAAATGGCACCCCAAGCACTTGAGAGCATAAACACTTATGTTATCTCTTTATTTCAATGCCAATTCTAGTACAGTTCTTACCTTTCTTCATTGCACAGAGAAACGTAACGGGTGGAATGGCCTTATTACAGCTCATGCACAAAATTCAAATCCTGAATTTCTAAAGTTTCTTATTCAGCGCTAACACAAGCCTAGCTGTTCCCATTGTGTCATGCAGACAATGACACCCTTCATCACACAATCATCCATGATGAATTTGTGCCTCCGTGTAGTCCTGCTCAATTCAATGTGATTTTTCTTATCTGCACAATTAAGTATGCAAATTTGTAGTACTGTGGCCTGCTAGAACAAAATCATGCTTGACACAAGTGTTAAAAGTCACATGACTCACTTGACACATCTTACTTGCTACTCTAAAATTTGGCATCAAATCACTCTTATCAGAATCAGTGATTTCAAAATTTTGTTGGAGGTGAAAAGTGAAGCTGAAAAACAGCAGAAACAAGGTGGTATTTGAAACCCAGAGAAATCTGTAACAAAATCCTTGTTAGTTTCAGTGGAACAGCAGTTTCTTCACGCACTATAGCAAATCAGTAAGTAGACTTACTGTGAACTTCAGGCATCCTACAGCTTTGCAGAACACTGAAATATTTCATAAAATCCCCCAAAGCGTCTGAGAAAAGGTATTGAGAAATGACTGAAAAGGTCAAAAGTAAAAAGAGAAATGAGAGAAGGGAAAAAAAAGACACGCTCAGCCAGAAGAGCAGATGTAAGGGTTGAAAACAGGTGAGGTGCACTGATGATTATAGGAAGAGAGAGATCTTGCTTAGTCAGAGCGCTTTTTCCCTGCGAATGAGCAGTAAAGAGAAAATGACTGAGTAGCCCATTTTCACTTTTATTTATGTTGCTGCTGAGCTATAACAGTATGTTTCAGCTTTTGTACATAAGTGAAATTAGTATGGTGTAAAAGGGAAGTTTCTATAGTCTGAATGAAAGTCACAGGTATCAAACTTCTTGTGTTGCGAACTTCTAAAGGTTAAAATCACATAAACTGTCAGAAAAACTCCTGAGGAGTACAGGAAGCCTTATCCTTTGTAAATTAGATCTAGACTGGACAAAAGCACCACAAAATACACTAAACAGTGCAAGATTGCACTGCTGAGAGGTTGCACTGGATGACCTACTTGGCCTTTGCTGTCTTTAAATTATGTAATTCTCCTTAGTGCTATATTAAGGTTTTGAGGCAAAGCCAAAGTCTCCTAAAAACATTTGCCAATCCTTTTAAGAGAGAAAGCTAAATAAACCCTCAAAGATCCCCCCAGAAAATCTCTATGGCTGGTAGAGGAGAGAGGGCTCCTGCAGGCAGGGCTTTCTTTTCCCCTCTTTTTCCTGAACATTTCCTCTGAAATATATCTAGGGCAATATTTTATAAATGCAACCTTTCTGCAGGATTTTGAAATCCCTGCCAGAATGAGAGCCACAACCGCTGCTGGGAGGACATGAGTGGAGGCAAGCTGAAGGGTACAAGCAGATGCCTGCAGCAGTGGTGGCTTGGTGTGGCAGCAACTAACCCCACAGGGTGCAGGCACTGCAGGGGTAGAGGAGCACATCAGCCTCTATGCCAAAAGCTGTGCCTCCTGGAGACAGACATGGGTAGGAAGAGGTGGTGGGGAAGTGTCAGGGACCATCAAACTGGGCCATTAAGTCAGGAAGGGATTTGGGAATAGTTGGGCAGAGGGCAGGGAAGGCTTTGAGTTGGGAAGAGTTGAGTGATGGGAGGCAAGGGGATGGGCTAAAAGGGCTCAGAGCAGCTCTGAGATAGGAAAGATGAGGGACGGGAGTCCTGAGGCAACTGAGGGAAAGATGGGAGGCCTCTGCGTTAGCAAAGGGTTATGGGACTCAGAGCAGCAAGCTCTGAGAAATTACCGCAGGACTTTCCCTCATCCAGGCACCTGAACTCTCATTTGGTGGCACGAAAATTAGAGCAAGACTGTACAGACCTTACACTTTCCCCAGAACTGCAATTTACCTTCACTTTTGCTTTCAGAAATATAGATAGCTTGAAAATAAGGGCTAAACTTTGTAAGCATTAACTGTAAGATCAGATCTGAAGGTAATATGGAACTGATAACTTCTTTGCCTCACACCTACCCCGCTCTCCATTTTGCAAACTGGAGGTTTAACTTCGCAATTCTCATTTTCACCGGTTCTGTCTCCACTGCTCTTTTTGGCCACTCTAAAGACCATGCCAGCAAGAGCACCTCAGACTCATACTTGCTGTCAATGCATCAAATTCCGCGGACTTTTTTGGGGTAGCTCAGACATATCCAAACTGCATAAGGTTTTCTCATCAAGACATCCCATAGGTCCTCGCAGCTTTTTTAGCAAGAGGCTCTTAGTGTTCACCCACTCTAACTTGTCTGTGCCATGAAATACCATCTTACTCTAAAATGTCCCATCATCAGTCTCTATAATGGTCTCACTGCACCAGTATGTGTCACAAGCTATCATAAATGAGGTTGGAAGACAGTGGAAAAGTAAAGGTCTTAGAGACCACCATGCAAGAAGAGAACAAGGCATATTGTTGTGAGGGACTACACTGCCATACACTCTACAGGGCATATCTCCAGGAACATGACCTGGTGGTGTGTCAAGAACAACAGCAGATGAATCTAAGGATTCTGGGACCCACACCAGAAAGAGGTTGCCCAAAAAGGGCAGTATGTCTTTTCCTTACTGGATGAGCTAGTTGTGGCTAGACCCAGATGGAGACCTGTGACCTGTTTCCAGGCTGAGAAGTGGCTGTTTTTCAGCCCTGGAGATGGGCGAATGGTTGGGGAAGGCCTGGATACTGGATGAGAAGCTTGTGCTTGCACTGTTTACAGAGAGACCACATTTATAGTGCCTTTGTCACAGCAGGATGATGATCTTTTACTCCTAATAGAGTGCTGACCTGGGCCACATGGCATGCAGGTATGTCCTTATGATACAACACTGTCATATGAGACTAGAGATTCATCTGTGATGAGAGAACCTGAAAGTATATGGATTTGCTGAATGGCTTACAGGTGTTCCTTATGGAGATCCATCCAATGGGATGCTGCAGGTGCAGCTCCTCCCTTTTCTCTTTCTCAGATGGGACCTGTGCTGGGGGTTGCTGGGCATTTGGCATGCTCCATGTCAGGGTAATTCACAGCGTGCCTGAGGATGTTCTGACGGGCACTGAAAGGGCAGCTTCTCCCTGCCAGTTTCCTCCAGCCAGATTGTGCTCAGGATGTCCTGGAGGGCATTCCTGCAGTCAGACACTGTGGGCACTCAGAAGATTCTCTTTGAAAGCCAAATGAAAGCTTCAGGGGTACTATAGCTGTGCAACATGGACAAAACCAGAAGCTCCTCTGTTGCTGTTATATCCAAACATGCACTCAACACAGACCCACTGTATCTGTTGTATCTGTGTCGTGCAGAATTCCTCTAAAACTCCTGAGACTTGTACTGCTTTCAATCTGAGAAATGCAGCATAAATCATAGAAGCCTTATCTTGAAAACAAGGGAATATATTTCAAGTGAGCCTTAATATATATTAATATATATCACTGATATCTTCAAAAAGGAACATTTAGCAAACTTCTTTTCTGTGTTTAATAACTTTTGTAGTGTTTTCTCCAGAGAAAGAGAAATGTTGAAAGTAGGTCCTGGATGGAAAGAGGGCTGATATTTTATATTTAAACACATATAAATAAATATTTTCTATGTAAACGTTGATGTGATGCCATTGATTTCATTACCCTTACAACTGTTTGCACATTAGCTGGAGAAAGGATAAAATGTATACATTCCCTGCATGTTTCTGCAACCAGGTAAGCAGCTGCATCCCAAACGAGCCCTTCACAATCCCTGCACTGTAGTCTGTGGCTTCATTAAAGCAGCGAGCACCATTCTTCCATAATGAGGTATGTGCTCTGTTGTGGGTAATAGAATAATTTTCTCTGTTGAGCAGACTTCTATGTAAATCAGGAGAACTGAAATTCAAGGAGACTTGTTTTCTTTGCTCCTTCATTACCCCAACACTACATTCCTCTTGGTCACCATGCTAAACCTGAAGAGGAAGTCTTCTATTAATAAAAAATGGAATTGAAGACAATATATTACACCATCTCTATGCCTGTTAAATTAATAATAAGCAAGTGATGAACAAAAATTGTGATTCATTATGCATTCTATGACAAAAAGAATAATTTATAAATTCCAAGTAATGTTATTTCTTCTGTAATAGCAATATGAATCATCAGCTTTTAATTTTCTGCCATAACTATCTAAACCCTTTTAATAAGAGGTTTGTCTATCTCTTGAGGTGTCTAGCAATGTCTGATGGAAGTTCTTGAATTTTACAGTTATGCCACTAATGTATCAGCTAAAAAAAAATTGCACCAGATTAATTGCTTTCAAATTCAATTATCTCTTAATTCATTACAGTTATTGTTATATTACTCCCTGAAGTTTCATCTTAGATGTTACTGTATGTCCAACTATATTTCAGCTACTGGATTTAACAGTGTATGCCTCACAGAAACAAGTAATTTACAGCATTTTTCTAGTTGAAAATAGATAAATTAATTAATAGTCACCAACCCCAACATCCAGGTATGTTTGAAAATTTGCCACTGTCCTAAAGCTTGTTAAAAAACAAACTAGTAGTAAATAAATTTTGTGTTGCAACCTATTATGCATTCTCGATGACCTGCTGCTTGTTTTACAATACTGCAGCTTTAATGTTTTTATTTCCTATAGGTGTCATTGGAATTTTAAAGACTAGTTAATACAGTACAGTTAATATAATTCAGTCCCTGATATGGAAGAATTTGTAACATCTTCCTGTCAAACAAAGTCTGGCATGCCCTGCATACATTGACTGTGTATCTAGCATGGCCACTGTTTTGTATGGGATATTAAACAGGATTTGATGTATCTGTATTTTTTGTGTGTCACACAGAAAGGAGGAAGCAAAGCTGGCCAGAGATAAATGATATGACCTGCATTATAAGAAAAAACACCCAGTATTGCAGAGATATTGTCCATTGTCATGAACTTCTGTATCTTCTGTGATAGTCTGCCCAGCAATTATACAAGTACAACCTGAAGAAAAAAGAAGACAAGTCATACTGGATGGATAGTGGGGCTGGGATATGTACCCTGAAATTCATAAGATCTTACCTGATTTTAGCCTTGGATCTTTAAACTAAATCTCTTAGAAAATGATGCTTCCACATACTCTAATAAGAAAGTGGGACACTATAGCCCACCTATAGCTACACAGAAACCTCTATCTTACCACTCGATACCTATAAGATAGGAGTCCAGATGCTTACAAATGCTTTTGAATTCTTAAAATATTCAGTTAGTTAAATATTTTCAGCTTGTGATGGAAGTTAGACATTTTATTGTGGGGAAGATGGATGAATAAGGCATCCTTAAGAATCAGAGAAGATAGCAATATAATGTATTAACATTTTTTCATTTCTGATGTATTCTCTACTTGTGTTAGAAAGCTTATCACTGAATTATGACTGAGATCATAGTTTTGTAGCAGACCAGCGTGGGAAGATACTCCTGCTCTGGTAGAACTATTAGTGTCTTTGACAGTGGGGAATGAATAGCTCTCTAGGGCATGGCGTGCTCTCTTATTCTGTGTTTGCATTGTGCATTGCATACTAGGAGCTCGGCTGAAGACCAAATGTTCTTCAGTGCACCCCTGGCACAAGCAATGCAGATAATCCCATTACCTTCCACCTCACAGTCTTTTTCATGTTTCTGTCTTCATGGAGAAGTATTTAACATAAGGTGGAATTTATCTTGCCTAATTTTAGCTATCTAAATGTTAGGAATCAAGTATAAGCTGATTGCTCAAGACAGCCTGTAGTCAGAGGAGAAAGACAGGCTTCTCCAGACAGCAATTCTTCTCACCCTACTGTAGGAATCTGAGTGAACTGCCATGCTCTGGCAATTTCCATCTCTCTCTCTTTGCCTTGAAATAGGAGACCAAATGCCTAAGTTTAAAGTGACTGCTGTAAAATATATGTATTCCCGTAAAACTCTATTTTTAAACCTTCTAAAATGATAAAGGAATTGTATTCCCGTGTCTTTATCTTCCATATCTATTAGCTTTAGAAATAAATTAAGTTTCTTAAAATAGATTTCTTTTTCCCTTTGTATGGTTTTTGCATTTGATAATGTAACTCCAATTCTATTCTCCATCCCTGGAATAGCTGAATAGGAGTTTTTCATTTAGAAACTTTCTTCTCTATGAGCCCATGTTCATAATGTTTAAAATGGGCTCTTCCAAACATGAAAGAGATTTACTAGTAATTGTCCCCTGAAATCTAAAGCTAGGCCTTAGTTTCAGCTAAGGCTGAAATTATGAAATTGAAAGTGAAATACATTATATCTTTGTGAAGCTGTACTAGGATTGGCAGTTCCCACAGTTTTGTGGTTTGTCTACTGCCTAGCAGTTTTCTTAGATTTCACTTCTTGTAACTGAAAGTTGGCTTTCATTAAACAACAGCAACCATAAAAACAACAACTACAACAACTGTTCTCTTTTCCCAACTCATGTTTCAATGAAAAGCTTGAAAAAATTACCTAAATATATGTCAAGTGTATAAAAACCAGGAGATAAATAAGAATCCAAAATGCATTAAGATATTTATTGTTGCAAGGCAACATTATGCTATGTAGCATAATGCTTGCATTTTGAATATTATGGCTGGGATTACTATTAAACTTAATTCTTCTCTGGAGTCAATGACAWTTTATTGTTGGGAGCTTTTTTAGTGGTAACAAAAGAACAGCAGTAAAATTCAAAAGAACAGCATTGATCTCCAGGAGCTAAACAACGGCTTTCCAAAAACCTAGGGATACCATTGCAACCTTTCCTCAAAACTCGCTTAATTATAGAAGGCATAATGATCTGTTATATTCAAAGTGAATCCCTTTGTTTTGATGGTACTAATGCACTACAGTAATTGTATGATGATAAGGTCTRTAATAATAGTATAATAATAAAGGCTTCAAAGAGGAAATAAATGCTTTCACATTGGAGTGTGAAACATTGTCATTTTTCTTCTGATTTATGATCTGTAGGGAAAGGCCTGGTGCCATGGAGCTGAGTAAAGAGTACCCAAGGGTTTCTTTACCTTTCATTGTACTATTGATGTAATCAGCCCTGACCTTGATATTTGACACTGTAAGAAAATTACAGAATGGTCTTGCACAGACATTAATTTCAGTTTGACACCTCACTGGCACTTCGTAGATTTTAAAAATTACATGAGGTACTTATATTTCAATTACAAGAAAAACTGGAATTCATTGATCCAAGTTACTTGGTAAAGGCACCTAGTAAATGAATACATACACAGTGAAAAGAAAAACAGTAAATATTGCATATGAAAAGAGGACACATAGTGATTTACTTTTTTTAAAGGAGTCAAGAAAAACAGCACTTAGTGAATACATGTTAAGTCACGGTATATATTCACAGGCAGAATATCTGTAATAATACTTGGAACCTGAAAGGTATTTAAAGGCTATAAATTCCATTATTTTCTTACTTTCCTGGTTTCAATGGCAACTGGGGGTATGAGCTGCTTTTGTCCTCAACTTTTTTACTTACAGCAGCACATTTTTAAAGTGAGCATTACTTACTCTTGTAATAATCACTCATATGTTTTAAAAAGTGTATGAATACAACTGGGCATGTAAAACTCTTGCCAAATTTGCAAGCCTACAGGTAAAGCACAACTCTGAAAAAAAAATTATTCCAGTTAATTATTGTGGAAGTTGAGTCTGGCCCTTGCTTAAGCAATTTTTAAGCAAAAATAAGAATTGTTTATAATACCTGGATCTACCTCTTTTCCTTTGCTTCTGTCTTTCTTGCCAGAACATATCTGCATTTGTGAAAGAACAAGATTAAGAACAGGTCCTCTCTCTTAGAGGATATGTGTTAAATTTATGTTGATATTTCCACCTGAAGTGAAGGGAGTGCTCAGCAATACTAATTTGGATTGTCTCCAGTGAAAGGAAAAGTTTCCGTTAGTTCCCATGTTTTTTTCTTGCCCAATGTGAAGTATGTGCTACAAGGCTTCATTCAGGAGCATTTTGGAAGTGCTTTGAGATCCCTGGTGGATGCCATTCTGGCAGTGCAAACTACTTTTAGGACAGATTGAAAATCTACCACTGCAACTATTCCCTGGCACAATAAGCCAATTACACCAGACTAAAATACTACATGATACTATATTGATTCTGTCAAATTTATCTAAGGAATTAAGTGATTAAGACAAGCTGTCTCCTTCTTTGCCTGGTTTCTTACCTGCCTGTTTGCCAGACTGCCTGAATGGTGTGCCAGACTGCCATATTCTTTCAGCTACTGAATTTCCACCTGCCTGTGGAGTTATGCTGCTGGCTCCTCAGGGACTTAGGACAATGGGATGTGTCTAGCTAAATAGAAAGCTGAAAATGTAATGATTTTCTGTTTGTTGGTTTTTTTCTTTTTAAATGGATTTTTTAATCACGATTCCTCTTTCACACAAAAAATAAAACCAAACCTTTAACTTTTCATCTCCATTCAAGAATATTATTACTTAAAGTGAAATTTCTTGCCAGATCTCTGGCGAGCTCTAGGTAATACAGTATCTTTTTTCTTTCTTGGTCCCTGATCATGGGGGAGCATATCTGGAGGCCAATAGAACAGTCAATCATTTAACACAAAATCTTAAGTAAGTCATTTGAGTATCTTGTTCTATATTTTTCTGCCAAAATTTAAACCTAGTGAAATATAGGAATTTGAAATCCATTCCAGATATCCACCTCAGTGTTGGCCTTTGGTGGTACTATTTTCAAAGTATACATTTTTGTCAGGTTTACATGACAACATGAATCTCATTTATTTTGTACTTAGAAATGGTTTTTGTATAAGAAAACACTGAAGGCTGACAAAAATGGGTTGAGTTCCCACCACCTAATATTTTTTGAACTATCCTTCCAGCGGCAATCTCACTTTTCAAGGCAGGTCCACATTTAACTCTGTTTAGGTTCCCATACATACAATATAGATCTATGGCCCGGATATGCTTGTCTTTCCTGCATCCTCCAAAATTTGAAAGCACCAGGGAGCTGTGAAAAGCAGCAATAACTCAGCATGAGACCTAACAGAAACAAAGTTTTCCAATTTAAGTTCAGTTGTTCCCATATTTTACCTCGACTGCTGTTTAAGTCACTACAGTAGTATTCCACAAAAAAAAGATTTTAAAATATGGTTTTGTAGAAGGAAGTGAAAAAGTGAAGAGGATAGCAACTTTTAAAGAAATGGATATCTTTCACAGACTAAATATTTCATGTAATCACAGTAGTGTATAAAAGTATATAATGAAGACTACGTAATCAAATGTATAACCAGAAAAGAGCAGAAAGTTAAATATTTCACAGAAGAATGTCATGCACAGCAATATGAATGTTAGGTAACTTGCATTGAAAAGCACAGTAAAAGACAAAAAGGAGTGATTCAGGAAAAGGAGAGTGAATAAGAAGGTCGCACCACTTTTCAAATCCTACCCATAGTTATTAGCTCCTTTTACCTCCTTTTTTTTATGTGGATGCCTATATTAAGAGCCTATTTTAGGTGCTCATTGCCAAAAAATATTGAAAATACTGATGATAATAACTCTGAAAATGAGGTTACAGGTATCTATATTTGAATGTCAAAAGAAGGAAATTGCAAAAGTTGGGATTGTTTTTGAAAATACATAAGCAGCAAAAGCACACAATGTTGTCCTATTAGAGATTGTCAAGATTGGGATATTTCTACATGAATACATTTCACAGGGAACACAAAATAATCATGGCAGCACATTAAGATGTCATGGCAGAGTGGCAGGTTTAGTTGTACAATCGTGCTGATACAAGAAAAAGTGCTGATTCCCTGGCTACCTTTCCTGAAGGGATTAATAAGTCAGCTTGCCCAGAATAGTACATGGCTGGCTTTCATTCTTCTTGCTTTCTTAAAAACTGAGGTAAATATCCTCTTGTGATTTTCCTGAGCTTTCAAGTTTAGATAAATTTCACCAATACAACCCACCTAACCCAAACTGGAAACCAAGATCATGTTACAAAACATGCTATAATATTACAACATTTTTGACAACCTTCTAGTTAAAGCCACTTCAGAGCCCATCTGAAAACTGGTGCAAACTTCTATGCATCTACATCTTCACAAAATTTCTTAAGTTCAAAGAGAGAGTGATTTAAGCAATTTAACTTTTGTGAGAAATATTTTATGGGACAGGCCACCAGAGGGAAGTACTGAACAGTCTTGAGACACAGCATTTGAGCAAGTTTTCAGTCTTGAATGAAATTCCGTATGGCTGTGGGGTTTGGATTTGCCTCTCTGAGGACGCTGTGGCAAGTGGTAAAGTTTATTTTTTGCCTTAATCTTTCTATGGCTCCAATTCCTAAGGCAGACTTTTCTCCTGAAGAGCAAGTTTAGATTTTCATTCCCAAAAAGGAGATTGAATGCTGCTTGTGAACACCTCTGCTGTTATTTACATTGTGTCTGGACTCTGTGTAATTTATTTCTAAATCAACAAGAAAATAGCCTGTCGGCCTAAATAGACTTGCATTTTAAGAAAATCAACAATATTTTACACAATCCTGTTACAAAACTATTTTTTCATTTAGGACCAAAAGAATAAAGAGATTGCACAGATAGGTCAGCCAGGAAGATTGAGCAATGATATGAATTAAAGCAGAATACAGTATAGAGGGGTCAATGTGTTCAAAGGTAGGAAAAAAACACCTCTGCTTTTCCTACAATTTAAAAATGTGCTTTGTCTGTTAGTGCAACTTAATCAGAAAGTCTTTGAAGGGCACAACAACTTTATTGATCCTAAAAACTTAACAGAAACAACACTATTTATTTTCATATGACAGCAGATGGCACTCTATAACTGTTGGCATGTACATGTATGACTGCACATATGTATACATCCACACACAACCAAAAAAACATATTTCTTTCCAAATAATGAGACCTCAGAAAAGTCTAGGGTCTAAGTCTATGAGGCTGTTTTCTCTCAAAATACATTTGAAATACAAAATGTCTCTATGCAAGAATTTAGAAAGGTTTTCACAATGGAAGATCTTATAGGGAAGAGAAATAAAATCTATTTCTAATATATTTTCTTTGTCTTTTGCTGGCTTTCCATGTCATAAAAGTCACCTTCCTTGAAAATAAGAGTATTGCTCTTTATAGATGAAAAAAAGATGTACATAGGGGTGGTTTGTTTGCAAAAACCACACTGGGGTATCTGTTCAATATTTACCAGAAACCCCAAAAATTACTTAACGTGTTAAGACTGTATTAAGAAGAGGAAAGAGAGGAAATATGACACTATCCATTGCAGTCTTAGTAGCATATGCAAGAAATATGATAATAACATTATATGAATGCTGTGTCCTCATCTTGAAGTTTTGGCAAGTTTTATTCTCTCTTATCAGAAGGAGAAAGAAAATTAATGAATAAAGCTGGAGAAAGCTGAGAGAAGAACAATAATTGTTCAAGCAGGAAGCAACAGTGGTGGTAGGAGAATAATGTCACTTGAGAATAGATTGTTACTGGATGCCAAATTATACTATTATTTTTTACCACAGTGGGTGGTTTTGCTTGAATAAGGACTGTAGTGTTAAAACCAAATATGCATACAATACATAAGTTTGAGCAAGTAAAACACTTGAGAGTTTGGAGCACGGTCTGTAATTTGAGGATCAGGCCTAGCTTTCTTTGTAATATAAATAGTCCTGCATTTCTACTAGCCAAGAGAACTGGCCAGTTCTTGTAGTAGCTGTGTTAATGCCAAAAAAGAAAGTAACATCAGTGGTGACTAGGAGAAAATTTTTCCAGGTTATTCCTGTTTCCAGGAATCTCCCACTAACTAAAGAGGCCGGAACAGCCTGTCTTGAAGTACTGAAGACCATATTCACCAAGATTATATTTAACAATGGGACTCAGACCAGTTTGGATTTGCATCTAGAGGTGTAAAGATGCATGCTTGCATCTAGGTACAGGTTTTATTTGATCCATAGTTAGGGAGAACACTTGAGACTGTGCTGCCTCTTATTAAAGACTCAAGTGTGACCCCATGGAGGGGCTAGATCAGATCATTATATACACACCAGCTCCTTTTGGGGTGATATTGCAGAACCAGCAGTGACTAAAGGCTCTGTGCACGTGAGATGAATCCTGACATCATCTGTTAGGTTGGGAACCATCTGCAGCCAGATCTCAGTCTCACTCCACACTACCAAGTAATCCTAGGAATAAGATATACATGGTAGTTAAGAACACACTAGACTTTACTCCACTTCCTGACCTGACGCTCTGATGGAGGCATACACATATTTAGTTAATTTAGGATCAGACCTAATGAAGGATTTAAGCATCTGCAATCTGAGCTGGGAGCCTAAATTTTTCTGCAGTCCCAAACGACTCTGGATATGCCAGTTTAATTGCTCTCTAATCCCAGTGGTGCCCAATTGATAGATGTGTAGCTCTTCCTCAATGTTGACTTAGGTGAGAAGCTTGATGCATAAGGCATGGCTGGGCCTGGCACTCCTCCATCTGTGTATCTAAAAGGATATGCTTTGGCAAGCATTCTCCCAGCACCCCTAAGCACACCCCAATAGGGACAACAACAAGACAAATGTAATTACTGCTACTGTCTTCTAAAATGTAGCTCCTGCTCTCATTTTGTCACTGTGCAATTGCTGGATTATTCATAACAAAATAGGAGACTTCTTTTTTGGAGTACAAAAGCACACTAGGAAAAGATTTTAACCATCATGCTACATGTAGCCTCCTATAAAAGGGTCTGGGTTTAGCTGGAAAGACATTTAGGGAGAAACAGAGAAATTCTGGACCCTATCCTGATGAAACTAAGCTATAGAGTAAAAAATCAGGATCGATTGTATTGGAAAATGAACAAAAAATGAAGCAGAATTTATGAACTTGGTTCATAGCTTGACGGTTAAGACACTCGCAATAGGATATCTGGATCCTAATCCTTTTCCAAACAGCCTTTACACATTTTTTACACAGTGATTGTTCCTTAAATCCTTATAAAGCCTCTGATCAGGACAAGAAACTTAAATGGCTGCCTCCAAGCTAGAATACAGAAAAAGCAGTCTTGCTTTGTGTTGTGTCTTGCTCTCTTTATAGAACAATAAATCTTGCATTGTTTTGCACAGTAACACTGCTTCAACGGGAAGAGTTGGAAATATTCCCTCTTTCTCCCAGAGTGCATTAAAGTGTCTATAATGTTTAGGAAGCAGTAGAAAACACAGGTATACATCCTGTTGGGTAGACAAGAGCACGAAATAACCTTTTCCCTGCTTCTAGGTTGAGTGCTCAAATTGTATCCCCAGGAGAAATTGCTTATCTAGCTGTCTTTTAAGAAAGTCARCTTCATAATTTTTTTCAGGAGTCTGTTCCAGTTGCGTGTTGGATGCTCTGTATGATGGCTTCTGAAATAGCCACTGAGCTGCTCAGCCCTGAGAAGACAGAGCTACCCTGGGAGGCAGGAGGAGGAATGTGCCTGGGCAGTCAGGGATGTGCTCCTGCTGTCTGTCAGCCTCTGAGCTGGGCAGGATCCAATTTCAGTTTTGGATATAGGCACCAAACTTCATATTGTACTTGAGTGCACTCTTTTAGGTCTTTCATTAATACATGAGGCATGAATGCAGGATGCTGGGAGACTGAGGGCCTGATCCAAATCTTTGGTGGTCAAAAGTCATTGACAGCAATGAGTTTTTGATTCAGCTGAAGCCACTACACCTCTTCTCTAGAATATTTTCCGTAGTACGTGAAGCATTTGGAAAGTGGTTAAGAGAAAACCACAATGGAGAAAACCATGCTTGTTTTCCTCTCCTGCAATTATTCCCAAGTCCTATTTTCAATCTGCATTCTTCTTATTTTCAGCAATTCCCCCTAATGTGCGATTTATCTGGCTTGGCAGCTTCTCTGTGTGCAGTACATTTCAGGAAGGAAGGGGACAGAAGCACAGGCATGTTTCCAAGAAAACAGATAAACTGCTTTGGTGTCACTGACTTAGAAAGTGGGTTAGTCATACTCTAAAGGACTGGTATCCCTGATTATTTTTACTTGTCCAGACCAACACAAGTCTGTGCTAGCCCAGCTCTCAGTATAATTCAGCAGGTCTTCTCCTCCCCTGGGAGTACAGCAATGAACTTAGAATATGTTTTGGAGTTTACTATTTAAATGATGCAAAGTATTCTGCTGTTTTAAGGCAGCATGTAAAGCTGATTTAGGGATTACTGTTATGTTGCTTCTCTTTTTTTAGATACACTAAGTATTTATCTATACATTTAAACCTTTATCCAGACAGAGAATAGGTAGGCAGATTAGATGATAGTGAACTAACAATTTCCACTCTTCCAAGCAGAAAAAGCAGCATTATTCAGCTGACAAATTAAGAGGAAGCTAGCAGCTTGTGGCATGAAAAGGTTAACTGGAAATTAAAATTTTGTATGATTCACATTTGATGAAAAAAAATTAACATCGTGTAATGAAAACAAAAGATGGCAGGTTTATAAGATCATGATACGAAATGTGTATAGCTGTGTGTTGCAGAGAAAAGGAGGAACATGAGTTTTAATATCCGGTGGGCCTGAAAATAAGAGGTAGTATTTCCTTTTTGCTAATTATTATTCAGACATGTGCTTAGCACTTACCTGATGAAAGCAAGTAATTTCTTTGTCCAAAGAAAAACAAGAAAATAAACAAAAAAACAGAGTAACAAAATTTGATAAGTTTTACAGTAATAGGATCACATGCTTACTAAACTAAGGTGTGTATAATGATTCTATTTAACTTCTCTTTCTCTCTCTCTTCCTCCTACTTCTGACTGAGATTGGTTGGTACAAGCTTAAACTGAGAAACTAATTACTCAAGGAATTACAGTACTAGGTCTTGAAGACATCTCATTTGCATTATTTTTATATTGTTGTAACTGCATCAACTTCAGTGAAGATACTTCTGATTTACACTGGTGCAATGCAGTTGATGTTTTGGTCCAGGAATCTTCCCATGTGGAAGGTGCATGTTCCATTTTCAAATGCTTGAATAATCCTGGTTGAATAAATGTTGCTGCAATGATGGAAAACCAAGTCCTGTTTGAGAATGTAAAAGGAAAGTCTAGTAAATTTGAGGAAGAAGATCAGCAGACACAAGAAAAGGAAACAGCTAAGAAACTCTAAAGCAAAGGAAGAAAATTAATTTAAGAGTCTACTTTTTTCTTTCTCTAAGAGGTAGTTCACCCAGAATGTGCACACATTAAGCTCTACTGGAAGCTATGGCAGATAGGTCACTGACTGTGGGATATGAGTTTTTACATTGTAAATTATTAACGGATGCCATAACCAGTTTGAGCTATGCACAGTTATAGAACTGTTTGAAATCAGTGGATATGCTAAATAAATGCAAAAGAATCAGTAGCTGTATTCACACTGTCCTGCAAGAGTGCCTTCAACTCTCCCCTGAAAGCCAAATTCATGAAGAGCCTGTGCTATCTAACCACGGGAGTGAATGTCACAGAGTATGCCACCTGATACACCCAGGAAATGCCACAGGACTTTCTGCTTATGTGAGTGGTCCACAGGATACAAACTCAGGCCTTTGGTGAGAACAAGCTTGCATCTGCCACTACAACCTGAAGCACATCCACACTGCACAGTATTGCTCTGTGAGTTGGGTAACACACAGGCTTTTACAGGCTCCTCTCCACCAGCCCAGCTAAGCCAGAAGCCTCAGGAGTGTGCAGCCTGCCTGGGCAAACCTCAGTAGCAGCAGCACACTCCCTTTTCTCTCCGGGTAGGAAGGAGTGTACCCTACTCCAAAATTTTGGAAAGACGACTCATAACCACAATCTTTTTTTTATTGCTGTCACAAGAACAGAATATTGCCACTCAGGCACCATTTACCATATCAAGACTCTTCACTTGCCTTGACAGGATTGTTTACCTGACAGAGGCATCTATCCACAATGAGCAACCCATTTGTTTACCTAGAAATTCGGTAGAAAGCTGCCACCCTTCAAGTGTGTTCATCCAGCAATATGCTTGGGGATCTAAGAGTGTATCCCTGGCCTCTTCAAAGGAGCAGTATTTATATCAGGTAAGAAGAGCACTTGTGAATCTATTTTGGGACAGCCTGCTTATAAGGGGAAGGAGGAAAGCGGGGTGAATCCCTTAACTGGGATGTAGAGCACATTTCTGAACCTTTGGTTACCTAAGGAGAGGTAACTGAAATAGCACATTCCTGGGATTGCTCCTGGCCCTGGATTTCATATTAGCAGTTTTCCTCCTTCTTTTGGCCCTGAGATAAGATACTTCCTCAGGATGGCCTCAAGCATTGCACATGTACCTTGGACATGGAAAGTGGGCTGGATTTTCAAAGTACATCTGCTCAGCAGCTGCTCATCTATGAGGCTGACGTGCACTTAGGGGACCTAAGTGACTTCAGGACTTCAGGAAAGAATGACAGCTAAATACTGATTTCCCCTATAATGTCTTCAAAAATCAAAGCCTTAAACCTGCATGATATATTCTTATCCTGACAAGTCTCTGACAGAGGATCGAAAAATAGAAACCACAAGAAGTCTACAAAGGTCCCTGTAGAAGTATGCCTGAGACACAATCAGGATGAACTGACACAGCTGCAATGTAGGCATGTGTGGATGACAGAACAGCACGAGAAGAAACACTAAGACATTCTTATCCATAGGCTTTTAAGAATCATCATTCCCCAAAACAGCTTGTTGACTTTGATGCATGTGACTATACCACTTTATCTATATGAAGGGGAGGATTTCACAGACTGGCTTATAGGCTAATGCCTTGGGTTCTTTGAAGAATGGAAGTGAAAAGATTAGCCACATCTTCTGGGATCAACCAGAGAGAGCGCATTTGTGATGCATTTCACATTGGCTGTAAGCACTCCTGGTCAATTGGCTCAACTCAATAGTGATGTGGCAACAGGTGGAGGCTCCAATTTATCTATGGTTTGGCAAAGAAGGTCCAAGAAAAGATTAAGGGCAACGAGTGTGAGACAAGGGAGAAGATGAGAGGGAATAAAAAAGTCTCATTCGATTCATACTTATTTTAAAGGGTTTATTCATGCACTAATAAACATGTAAGAAAACACAGTACCTGATGAATGAATACAACTCAACTCATGATCTCTGCCCTTTAATGTGATACATAGATGAAGGTTGTTAACTCATGCAAAGTCTTATTAAAGCTCTGTTAAAGAGATGTTGGAGAGATACAGCTATTCAGATTAGTGGATTATAAATGTAGCTATACTTACACTAATCTTAAACTAGAGTCATATATTTACTACTGCAATTTCTTATGGAAGTGGCAATGGAAAAATGGTGTTATCTGTGAGTATGTTCATAGTTTTACCAGCTACTGTTTTCTTAGAAATACTTCCTCTGTATATGATGAGCTTACTCTGAAGGGGAAAACACTGGTAAGATTTTATGACAGCCAAGAGACAGTACCTACTGCAAAAGTCATTAGCAAAATGTCATAACTCTGCATTCACTTTAAATGCCTGCTTTTGAAATATTCTGGAATTCTGCTTACTTTCTTGAAGAACGTGGCACTATGTAGTTTCAACAATCAGACATTATGCCTACCACTGTATTTACTTATTTACATTTCAAATTATAGCAAATTTCTACTCAAACCAGGAGAGTTTCTCTGTAACTATTCGTGTCTCCAACAACAGGAGCTACTCCAAGGGAAACGTGAAAGATGTCTTAAGTCTCCAGGATGTGTTCTCAGTCATGGCCATAATCCTAATCTTGAGGACAAAAAAGTGTAAAGCATGAACAGGAAAACAAAGAGAAAACAATACAGCTCCTCTTGCATAATAGAGATACTAGACCTAGATAAATGTGGTGGTTAAGAGTGATTTTGATTTGTTTCTAAGTCAACATTATTTCTTATGTTCCTTAAGGAACAGCAAGTTCTATCTGCAGCTGAAGAACTTTCTGAAGATAGTGGTTATTTTTAACAGTAGTTAATAGCTTGTGGCTTTGTTCAAATTTTCTACAAATTCTTACTGAGAGGCTTTGTTAAGCTAGAAGAAAAAAAGTTATAGCACAGTACCAGGAAATTTGTTTGAAGACTATTTTCAAATGGCTATTTGAACCTGTCACATATTTATACTTAAAGAGCACATAACCCAATTTTCTTTTCTTTTAACAGGTAACCTTTGTTTCTTTATGATAAAGACACTGTGAAAGAGCTTTTGCTTTTCCCTTCTAAAGGCTTTCATTCTCTGCTATTGTTAAACCATAAAAATATCAGTAATGTCATGTCAGTTTTGTGGAAAGATTCATTAACAATTTTTTTACTTACATTCACATCTCTTTGCTGATTAAATCTGAAAGAGAGAGAACACGGGATGTCATTAGAGATGTTCATACACCCTTTTTCCCAAGTATTTATGTGTACATAGGTGCTAAAAGGAAATAATCAGACAAGATTGTTTTCATCAATGCAAAGAAATATCACACATGCCTGTCTTAGATGAATTGACTTTTTTTGGAAACTCTGGAACAAGGCATATGCAGAAACAAAATCTGAATTTTTCATTATAGAAAAGCCAAACACTTCTCACTGCCCCCCACCTTCCCTAAACCTGTTTTGTTAATATGTAGCAAGAGAATGAGTCCCTTTTTTCCATATCATTTTTCAGACCTCTTCTGTGTATTATAAAGAAAGCAAAAAAGCTTAGACACCTTATTTTCGGTGTCTTTGTAGACTGCCTTTACAAATGTAGAGTAGATTAAACTTTTTACACTGTAGTTCTACAGTATTTTATCACAGTGGTCCACTTTCTTAATAATTTCAAATAAAATGGGAAGTATGGATTGCCCTTTTTCACTTAACATTTGTTTCAGACATACGGTGTGGATGATGGTTTTATGGTCTATGTGAAATGGTAACCTGATATTCACTACCATAGGCTACATTGCGTCTCTTAGGTATGAGGCAACATGAGGTTCACTATCCCATGTGGATTTGGAGGGGAGACAAACCTTCCCTGGGAGACAAGTACAGTCATAAAGGGAACCATCTTGAATCAATCCACCTGGTTTACCTTACCTGCTCTGCAAGATTGGCGTTGGTGAAAGAATTTTGGAATCAGTTCATAATATGTATAAAAACAAATCAGCAGGACCAGATGATGTTCACCTAAGGGGTCCAAAGAAGCCCAGATATACAATTATAGTTTCTTTTACCATCATCCACTCTTGTGCCATCTACAGTCAGAGGGAAGGGAACAAAGATAACACAAATTTAAAAAAAAAAAAAGACTTCAAAGAGGAATAAAGAGGATCACAAACCAGTGAATATGGCTTTCAGTCCAGGCCTATTAGTAGAAATTAGTAATCAGATAAATAAACATAATATAATTGAGAAGATTTAACATCTGAAGAGTAAATTTATGCCTCACAAATTTGAGAGGTATGAGTTCTTTCAAGGAGTCAGTAATCACATGGAAAAGGTTTCCCATCTAACCCATCCCAGATTTCCAAAAACTATTACAATGGTTAAAGAAATTACGATGTCATGTGGAAAAGTCGGAAGTTTGTCATGTGGATCAGTACTCAGTTGAAAAATAAGTAATAAATTACAGCAATAAATGCTCATTCTCAAAAAAGGGAGAGGATTGTCAGGGGAGTCCCATATGGAACTGTCTTAGGGAGCGAGCATATTCTTAAACAGTCTGAAAAAGAGACTGAACAATTACACGAAAAAATAATCAAATGATACAAAAATAGCCTCAGTGGCCAAAATTAAAATTGACCATAGTGTTCTGCAAAAACATTTTGTAATACTGAGTGGCAGAGTGATAAAATGGAAAATAAAATTCATTGTCAGTAATTTGCATAATGTACATGGTAAAAACAACCCCAACTATATATACAAATGATGAACTCTGAATGAACTTCTACCACTGAAGGAAGAGATCTGTCAGTCACAGGTTTTTGAAATCTCCATCTCAGTGCTTAGTCAAAAGGAAAACTGAATGCTATGAATTAGTAAGAAAAGAATAGAAAATGAAACAGGAAACTGCTATATTGCTGTACAAATTCCTGATGCAAACTGCTTTTAATTATCATGCCTTGTTCTGGTCATTCCACCTCAAAAAAGATACAGTAGATTAAGAAAAGAAATTATACAAAAGACAACAGGAGGGATCAAAGAAAAGGGAGAGGCTTCTTTCTACACAAGCAGAGCCTAAACTCTCTAAAACTTAGCCTAGAAAACAGAAAGTGAAAGAAACACGACAGAAGCATGCCAAAGAAGGTAAATGTTGAATAATTTTTCATTGTTTCTCATATTACCAGAACTGGAGGGAACTAAATGAAATCATGAGGCATCAAGTTAAAAACAAAGAGTGGAAGTACTTTTTTCACATTCTGTGTAATGCAGCTGGGGAACTCGCTGCCTCTGGATGTTTTGCCATCAGTACAAACAAGATTGAACAAGATGAAACAAATGTGTATAAGAAATGTGTATAAGCCACCACTGACGGCTGATAAACACAGTGGTGAATAGGCAGCCTCTGCAAGACTCATGGCATAGCTTGCACCATGAGGAAAATATCGCTTTGAATTTTTCTTTCCTTATCCTCTTTCCTAAACTAGCCACGATAATGGATGTTAGAGAAAGGATGTAGAAACCCTTTGTTTGGTACCAGTTTGCTCATTTTTACAGAGAAGGAACAGCATGTTAATTTCTCTATCCTGGCTTTTCTGGACCGGTCAGTGCCTTCAGGTCATACATAAGAACAGAGAGACTCTCCCAGCTTTGTAATAAGCATGGGGAAAGAAAGCTGCTTGAATTTCCCCTTGTAACCCATGCTACATTCAAGGTCAGTCCAAACCTGTAAGTTCTCCCCAATAGGATTTAATGGGAATAAAATCACCATTTTAGAAGTCGAGAGCATCTGGCAATATGCTCGGTGCCACAGGTCTTACCTTTCTGACTACTGAACTACAGAGTAGATACATAAATATTCACAGGAACACCTTGTAGAAAGTTCTTGGCCTTTCAGAGGGTTATGCCAATAGCTAATTTAAGATCAAGTCTGGTTTACTGACAATTTATTTGACTTCAGAAATGCCTTTAGAGACCTGTGTGGGTAACACTATATATAGTTCTTTCTAATCTTATGTTTTAAGTAACTATCTTGAATTCAAGCATTTGTTGAAAGGAAAGACTGTTCTCTGCTATTGTAAGGAGGATGTCATTGTCAAGGGATAGGGGTCAGCTCTAGCCATTAATCCACATTTCAAAACTCTCATTATCAAGAAGTAGGAGTTCTGAAGGCAGAATTATGACAGAATTTGGTCTTTAACAAAACTTTGCTAGGAATTTTGCAGATTTGTCTTAGAACACATCATAAATATAAAAAGTGGGAGGCAGTATCTTTGAAGATTTAGAGAATTTTACCTGACCTCATCTGATAGGTTTTGTATCATAGTCAAAAAATCACATCAGAACAATAGGGAATTAAAAAAATCACTGTATGACAAGACCAAGATACAAGGAAAGAGAATGCAGTGATTCAGGAATGATAACTATAGATATTTAATGGTACCAGTAAAAGATGCCATCTCTTCATAATGCATCCGAGTACTCACCTAAATGTTAGTGGCAATGCTAGGCACTAATGCACCTGCTGAGATAATATCTGCACTGATGAACGATATGAAGTAGCAGGGAAGGCAGATGGTATGTCGATAGCTGCAGCCTTTACAAGTCAGTTATAATTGATTCCCTCAGCTCCTCTGAGCTCTGCAAACCCTGCAGCACAAAATTTCACCTGTGGCTGCAAAAGCAGTAATGCATTGGAAAACCAGGCAGAAATGGTCTCCAAGTTCTTGTTTGAAAAAAGAACAACTTTTCCTTTAGTTAGTGTAGACTCACCCAATGTACTTTAGTTATAGTAGACACACCCAACTTTCCAGTTGAACTTTCCAGATTTAAATGGGTTTATCATTCAGGGTTGACTTTTAGAAATGCTGAACTCCACATCCGTCAACGGAAGCTGGACACCTGTGAGAACCAGATTTACACTTACCTGCCTTAGAGTTGTCATTTTTGTGCCTCTGATGAAATCTGGTTCCAGTTAAATCAGGGACAAGCATCACTTTTGGCTCAGTGGGACCAGCATTCTTCAGAGAGAGAAAAACACCTTCAGTCCCTAGGTAGTTTATTTTTCAACTGGCGCTATTTAAACCTTTCATCCACGTGTTCATTCTCACCCATTTAAAGGAAAGAGGCACAGTTTTAAAATTTGATTGTACTGAGGCAAATAAACTGAAGTTAAATAACTACAGAGTGGCTTACTGGTCATCTCCCTCATGCACTAAAGGAGTAATCCACATCTGAGGAAAGAGAATATATTTCCACATATGACTTTTCATGTATGTGCCTGTAGCACTCTTCTAGTCAACGCCAGCAGATACTCCCCTGGACATCATGGGTAGGATTTTTCATACCTAACTCTAGCTATCTCAAAGTAGTTGTTTATTCTAACCATTTAGGTAAGAATAACCTTCCAGAATATAACTTATAATAGTAACATTTAAGGTTTACATACCAGTCCTCTAAAAGCTGCTTTAAATGTCATTTCATACAACTGACCATTATCTCTGAGTCAGCACTGTAGACCTTTAAAAGTGCTTAAAAATAAATTACATAACATACATTTTTTATAACCAAAATTACCTGTGGCAATGATTTCAGTGAATCACAGGATAGTGGTTTTCTTCCGGAAAAATAAAAAATCTGAAGCTTTTTGAAGTTGGAAACAGGTATTAGAACTTAAATGGCCAGAAATCTATTGCAAAGGCTCCTTTGAAAATGTTAGGAAACATCCTAAAAGTGTATCATAGAGGGTTTACAGTAAATCCCCTAGAAGGTGGGTGCCATTGATTATTGCTACAGTAGCAAATTGTCATTTTTTGGTTTGAGAAAGATATGAATTTTGCAATTTCATCTGTGCCTTTTTAGTTGTAATGTTAAATAAAATTAGGTTTTGCCATATCAATACCATCTCCATTTAAACATTGGTTTCACCTTGCATACAAATAGTAGAATTAAGAATACAATTTATTGGTAGAAGAGATTTGATATGAATAAATACGAGCACACAAACATTATAATTCTGTAGCAAATCAAAATATCTAATTTACTTTTCATTCTGTTTATTTGTTAATATTAATCACCTAAGTCATTCAGGCCTAGGACCAATAATAATAGAAAAATCCAGGAATTTAAGATTTCTAGTAAAGCAGGACTAAAAGTCTCAAAGACATCAGGTACTGAAAATTCTGTAGTACAAACAGTTTGCGATGCAACACAGTGGAAAACTTTAAAAAGGTAGGGAAATGAAACAATCAGTTTGGCTGCATTCTTATTGTACTGAAGAAGTACAAATTCTATGTCTTGGAGACAACAGGCTGTGAGTAGCTGTAGATCAAGTATGTTTTCATTCAAATGCAATTTTTAAGTAAAAAGAATGTTTTACTAACCGCTATGCGGAAGGACAAACCTAGCTCCAGTGAGGTTCTTTCCATTGTATGTATTATTATCTTCCATGACAAAAGTGAACAATCGATTTTGGGGAGATAACAATTTTGTGCATGAATTAGCTAAAACTGAATATGGATAAAACCCATATCCATTAAACTCAAATACGATCAGACATCTCTCTTCAAAACATGCATCTTCATCTCCCCTTCCTCTCACCCAGCCCACAGGGTGGCTGTAGGGTGTAGGCACTTCAGTTTTCAATGTCAATGTTCCCCAGGTGATTAAACCCCTGATTGTGGACATCAACAGAAACACCATGGCCATTACACAGCTGACCACCTAAGCACCTAAATGTGGACCATCCTTCTCCACCAGTCCCTAACCCAATGGTTGTTTCCAAGCTCATCTACAGTGGTATGCTCTGCACAAGGATAGGGGTATCATAAGATTTCTTTACACCATCTGCCTGAAAAGAGAAAAAAAAAACTGCTCGATAGCCTGTGGGTTCAGCTGTAACGGAAAGATTTAGGAACCAGTCCCAGGCCATGGATAGACCCTATTTCTTTCTTCCTAGTGTAGGGACTACTTAATGTAAAATTCATGGGCAACCCTGAAATCAAGCACTGGAGACTTCTATGAAAGAAAGACCTTGTCACAAAGCTGTAATATCACTTCCCTGATGCTCTTTATATCTGCTGGAATACAACAACCCAGCTTCAAGAAAATGAGTGGAGAACACCACCCGCCATCCAGTCTTGTCAAAAAGCTGGTGTCTTGGGTACATTTCCATGGCTTGGGGTTTGAATTTTCTTGCAGAGAAATACAGGCACTCTGAGCTGGAGAAGGATACAGTTAAGAGCAGGGATAAGACACATTTCTCTCCGATGGCCTCTGTACTAGAGAGCAGTCCTGAGCCCATCTAATTCACTGGTCTAGAAGCAGCCACTGTGCAGCATGTGTCAGTAATCYACCTGAAGTTTCCCTGAAGCAGAGGGCTCAGCATGGAGAAGAAATGCAGAGCAGCTCTGACCAGATGGCTGCATGTCCAGAAATCTCAGCCGTACCCACAACAGGGGATCATGTTTGAGACCTCTGGTCACGCAGCTGCCGGGTGGGAAGCATCAAGGCTGCCAGTACCACAAGAGGTCTTGAAATTCCAGGCGTGTTCTTTAAAATCCCTGTGATCAGGGTTTCTGTTAGAAAGAGGATTCTGTTAGAAATGTAGGTCTACAGTAGCCCCATTTTTTTAATCTGTATTAATGACTTAAATATTTAAAGTCCACCTTGGTCCTGCTAAAACACTTCAGTCAGTATTTGGCTCTGGCCTCTCGCTGCTCTGTGTGGGTGTGTTGGCTCAGCAGTGTTAACAGGAGTAAAAAGCAATAAAAGTTTGTTTTTGTTTTAAACAGTGTAAGCCAATCTGCCCCAGAATACACACAGAGAGTTGTTACACTATTTAACAAGGTGCCATTTTTACATGGTCACTTTTTTAATAATAACTACATTATGCTGCTAGATGTGCCAACTAACATAAGTTTTCTTTCCTCTAACTAAAGATCACACTGTGAGGACTTTCTCTGCCAGAAAATGGGATTATTTATATCTAGTAAGAACTTCTATGAACTAGTTAGTATTGCCAAGCGCTTACTCTTTTGCTGCAGATGGTTATGTTAGGGCAGAGTTACTCTTTTTAAAGTTACTTCTATACTTGAAAATGTACATTGACAAAAGAATACAAATTAGAAATAAACCGCAAATGTAGTTCCAATGCTGTGGTCATCCAATTCGTGAGGGAAATATAAAGGCTTATTCAGACTTGCATGAATCATTCCACAACAGAATTAGAGTGCTCATTTCATTGAAGACAAAACCAAAACCATGAAGACTACTAATTAAGGGATCAGCATTTTAAAACCGTAAGATCTAAGACTCATACTAAACGACTGACAGCCTATTAAGTACCCCTCTGTCGCTGGTACTGACTGATTCCTTGCTCAGATACATGGAGAAAATTGCACTCCTGTTTGAACCAGCAGAGAGAAACAAAACATTATCATTGACAAATGTGCTCCTATTGCAAGTAAGAGGCAGCACAGGCATCCAATATACGTGCCTATACCAGATTTCCCCAAACTGGGAAATCTGTTTAATTGGGAGGGGAGAAGAAAGAATGGGTTGAAGAACAACTTGGAGTGTGACAGTAGGAGGATACACCTATTACTGGCATTATAGCGCTCAAAAAATGATCCTCCAAGGACAGAGGAAACTTGCATGGCTAAGGAATGCCAACATCTGTAGCCAACAGGACATAAGGCAAGCATTATATCCAGCTGCTTTCAATTCCCCAGCTCAAATGACCAAAACCTCATTCATAACAGGGGCAGCCTGTAGCATGAATCCAGGGTAAGGTGTAATCTCAGACCTCTACTTTTGCATGCAGCAAGAAGCTTTTCACCACTCTGGTTAAAGCTCTGTTTAGCATCATGGGGGGAAGCATGATTGCAAGAACTATGTGCTATTTTTGTCATAACATAGGTGATGGTAAAATGGAGGCACACATTAAATAAAAAGTCAACAGTGTAAATAATAAGGCATGTTTGTGTGATTCTCCCCTTTAAGATGTTGACCGGTTTAGTGCTGTTGCTGCTTCTCTAACGGTAGAAAGAGTCTATGAGAAGTGTAGCTGAATACATGGAACTTGTCTTCTGGCATTGAAACTGTCAATAAAGGGATTTTTTAACTTCTGTTATAAATGATGAGAATTGATAGGCATTTCTGAAGGAGAATAACTGAGGCTCAAACTGGACATTAGGAAAAACCTGTCCTGGGAGGACAGTGTAACACTGGCAATCACAGAGGTTGTGGGATCTCCATCCCTGGAGGTTTCTTGAAAATCTTTGGGGATTTCCAAGATTCAGCTAGAGAAAGTCAAGGCTGATCTAACCTAGTTTTGACAATAGCCCAGCTGTGATTAGGCAGTTGTGACTTACTTTATCTGAAGACTTTAATAACTGAAAGCTAATAAATGTAATATTTGTTTTAAGCACTTTTTCAGAGACCATGGAGCATGGAGCACATCCTTGGAATAAGTCTCAACAAATAAGTGCTTGATGAGGGCTGATTTCTCTGCAAGTGAGTAACAGCAAGTTTCCTAATGTTCTTGGCTGTCCATGGTAAGAGTGCTCAGCACACAGAGTACAGCCTGTAGAGGCTATCAAATTGAGTTTTGAAAAACAAAAAATATCTTGTCTCCCTGTCTGTGTTGTTTTGATTATGTTAATAATCGTATCTTCTCTTTGACTGCTTTTTGTAGATTCTCCATCTTAACCGATCTTTTGCATGCAGTACAATATCATTTCCTCTTTGAAACCCTTGATCAGCTCCACTTATCCTTTGACATCACATTCAAGCTGCTTATACTCGCCCTAAACTATACTATGCATACTGATCTCTTATCTCCTCCCTTTCTCTTAAATGATCTTCACTATCCCAAAGGCATTTCTTTCTCTCCCTCCTGCTGCTCCTATCAGTTAAAAATAAGCAAGAATGTTCATTATTTGTTTTATGCTTCTGCCTTCTTTCCCACTGCATATTTATTTCATCCCTGTATTTTATTCTCTCACTATGTAGGTAAATTTTTCAGGGAAGGAATTACTCTGAAAAAATGTTTGGGTTTTTTCCTATTTGTGACTCAGGGTTAGCACAGTAGAGCCTATAAGGACAGCAATAATCATTAGATTGCTCCTTCTTTGTCTGCTGTTCTCACTGAAGCATATTCCATTGTCCACCAGTACATAGAACTTTTCCCTATACCCATGTTCCAAATATCTCCCCTAAAATATTTTTATGGAAATCTGGCCATGACTTTTATGTTTGCCTTAACAACAATTGTTTAGTCCACTACGTTTAGACCTGAATGTTATATTAAAAAAAAAAAAAAAAAAAAAAATCTGTACTATTTGGATATTTCACTTTAATCTAACATACTGGGTATAAATGTAACTGTTTGTTTCAGATTTTAAGCATTTTGGCAAACGCATTCTATTGCCACATCTTTTAGACAAACATGGCTCACACTGGTAATACTCTATAAATTTGAAAAATTATTTCAGCTTTGTTAGCACCTGTCCTTCAATCTTGTCTATTCTTGGATTTGGAGGGAGAGACGCATACAGTACACTTAGACTGCTGGGGAACCATGCTTGAAAAATATAAGCCTTTAAGAACAAAATCCACCTCAGTTTAAGCAGCATTCCTAAACCTGCCAACTGTTTACTGATTGCTTGAATCACACCCAAATTGTTCAATCAGTCCTCTTTTAGCTAGAAGCTATTAGTTCTCTAAAGGCCCACTATCACACTGAAAATAATAAACTCCCTGATCACCTGTCAGCTGTCAGCCATCAGCTTATTGCACRCTAGAAGATGACTAGAGACTCTACTTTTTGGTTTAGGCAGTCTCACGCCTCCAGGGCGCTGGGTAACTCCAGTAAGGTTTTCTTCCTCTAAACTCACCTCCTCTGGAGCAGATATTTTTCTGGGACTTCCCAGGTATACAGTCAATATGTCTTGAAGCATAGAAAGCATTTCTTTTATATGGCCAATCAGTTTCATCTGGATAGAGTTTCTTTGCTGCTAGAATCAGCTATGTGTTGTAGATAATTTTCTGACTACTCATTCAGTTTTATTAATAGGGAGCTGTTGGAAGCTAGGCACATGCTTTAATGCTTCTTCAAGCAGAAGATTTTCTCTTGAACTAAGCAAAAGCTGATCTGAAGTCACGGTGCAGTGTCAGAACATAACCATCTCTTCCCATTTTCCTTTCGCTATGCAAATCGAGGAACCCAAATCATTTCTGCATCTTTCCTAAACACTAAGTGGAAAAACACATTCAGAGACAGATGGGCTTCTCTATCCACATGGACTTTTTGTCTCATCTCAGCTGCAAGCTGTTCAAGCCACTTTCCAGTAAGACCATTAGACCTCTCAGCTGGCACTGCTTTCACTTATCTTCTACATCCTCTAGTCCTGTTCCAGTGTCTCTTGTCTATTATTTAATTTGGCAGACAAACACACTCAACTGGCCCAAATACATTTTCTGGCCTCCCAAGCTTTATTGGCTGCCAGAATGTGAGTATATCCCTCACCAAAGGAAATAAGAAGGACTTCCTGTATTAATGTATCTCATTCATTAATCCGCTGAGGAATGTTTTCTTGTTTCTTTCTTAAATAATGAATTGTTACTCATTGACATGTTCTGTGTCCTAAAATAACATTCATTTCTTCTTTTAAAAAGCTGACCTAAGAGATTATGGCATGCTGTTTTATAGCACATTTAGGAAGTGGCAGCTCCCAGGAAAAAGGAGGCATTTCTAGAATACAGAAGCTAGGACTTTATCAACGACTCCCAGAATGGCCTGTTACAATATTTTTGTCATCTTAGTTGTGCTAAGAGATTTGACTACATAGTATTTTGCAGCCATACAATGGCCAAAATATCTCCTGCTGCATTTCCTACCAGGCTTCCATGCAAAGTTGGTCTAATCTGACAATATCTCAGTAAAGGAAAGAATTTAGTCGAAAACATTTCACTGAAAAGCATCCTCAAACAATATCGTTTCAGTCAGCCCAAATGATGAGCAATACTAAACTTTGCATCAGACCTTTTTTGTTACATGAATATAAGGAGGTATGTAATGTAAATACTAATTTTCTTCAGAAGATTTCAAGGATTGTAAATGCTATACTCACAGCCATTTTCTCACCCCCTATAGAGTTACAGAATAACAACAGGTATGCATGCATTAATTCATGCATGACATTTTGCACTTGCGGAGATATTTCCTATGGAAATTTTTCATATATATATTTTGGCTTGAATTTTTAACATTTGGAATTATTTTTAAAAAATCATTTGGGCAGACTACTTCATCTACAGTGCTTATTAAATTGCTTCTGTTTGCGTACAGCTGACTTTTGTGTAAAACTAATGCATTAAAAGCACAGCAGTTTAAAAATTGCAGACTGTTATTCAAGCAGAGCTAGAGGTCTCTATCAACTTTTATCAGTATGGTGCCTGAATATGGAAACATATATTTGTGAGACAAACATCTTTTGACTCTGAACTGTGGGTTGTCACTATCCAGCACACTGCTCCATATATATTTTAATACTAGACAGGAGAAGAAAGTATTGTGACATCTGATAAAATCAAAATACTAGTGAATCTCATTTAGGAAGAGAGGTGCAGTTCTTCTGCCAAGGCAATATCATAATCTGTTGTGACATTTCTAAGGGTAATAATAAGAGGCACTCACATTGTGATAGAAAAGAGTGTCTCACGTAGCTTTATGGAACAAAGAAGTTATAATCAACAAAGTAGCAAAAATAACACTTTGATTTGCAAAAGGTGGCTAATGCTAACTTCTTAACTACCTACAGTCCTTGTTCCAAACCATAATTAGAGAGTCTCATCAGAAGCTCTGTAAATTAGCACTGAAACTAATTTGGTCACATGGCCTAATAATGCCTGGAGAATGGTTTAGACCAGTAAGGCATCCTGGCAGCCAGAAACCTGTCCTCACTATCCTGATGCATTGCAAGCTCCATTCTTCCCACTTTCACATATGAAGATGAAATCAGTTTTTGCTGATTTAATTGCCATTTAGTTGTGAAGATTTTCCCTACAAACTCATTTGCCACTAGATGCCACTAAAGGTCAAACAGGCTGCACAGGAGGCTGAGAGCCACCCATAGACAGTGTTGTACTAATAGTCACTTCCCTTGATGTCCAGAAGATGTACATCTCTAAAGCAGAGGGGAGGCAAGCAGAAGTCACACTTCTGTTGTACTTGGCTATGAAGTGGATGGAGCTGACCACATCATCAGATGCTTAATAAGAAATGCCACAATGTCTGGAGTTGATTTAGTGAATTATTAAATTCCTCTAAGCTATACAAAAATGAATTAAGGGAAACACACCAGGGAATTCTTGAGGGATCACAGCTTCTGAAGAAAATCATTCCACTGGGATGGAAGGAAGCACAAGAAAGGTGTAATTGAGACAGCAGCTAACTCTTCTGCAGCCTGTTTTAGGCCACAAAGGAGTAAAAATGTGTGTAAAAGACAGGTATGTCAAAATTCCCAGCATAATAAGGTCAAGGACAGTTATAAGGAGATGCTTTAAAGTCCTGGTATGTGTCCATAACTCTGCTGGGAAAAACTTCTGCTGGCTTTGAGGTGAGGGAGAATTGACAGGAGGGAAGAATGGAGCTACTTTGTATGCTGGGTTTTATTTGTCCCCCAAAGCTCCTGCTTCCTCACTCTTTATTTTAATTGGAACCATTTATGCTGTCTTAAAATTGGGTTGTACCTAGCACTCCTAACCCTCATGCAGAGGGTGATATCAAACTGCATTGCCCAAGGAGAGCTTAGAGGGCCAGGGCTGTTTGGGAGGTGTTTCCCATAAGTGAAACTTCCTTTCATTAAGCTGTGACGTTCTTCAGAAACACATGGTTTGTTGTTTCTGGTATGTCTGATGCACCGAGAAGAGCTTTGGCTGGGTATAGGCATCTTGCTGCTCCCTAGCGATGGTTAGAGCCACCCTCAGTGAAAGGAATCTGTGGCCAAGGTTTTCTTCTGTGTGTCCAGGCCTTCAGTTTTCTTTGACCCATGTATGGGGTACTCTTGTGGGAAATTGTTTTTTGCAGGAATTTGGGATTTAGGACATTGCTTTTGTAGTCTAACTCAAAGGCTAAGGCAATTAATGTTGATGCCATCAGTGATCTTTTATATGTTCAAACTTGTAAATAATTTGGGGTTATTTACATGCAAAGGCAGTAGGCAGAGATTGGAAGTCTGACAAATGTTTATCAAATGTTTGAGTGTACCACCATTTTGAACAAACCTAAGAAATTCTGTGTCCCACGAATTCTTCTCAGCTTAAATAGAGCCAATCCTTTTTTAGGATATATTATTTATGAAGTATAAAACTCCGTGTTTGCTAATGATTCTTCGTATGGACAGAGAAGCACTGCAAAGCAGTATTCAGTATTATTAGCTACTACTTTACTGATTGGCTTACATTTCAGCAGAAAAGACTTACCATTGTAAAAAATACTGTGATTGGTGTCAGTTGTCATGCCTTGTGGGTGTTGGCTTGACAAACAATTTAAATATGCAGTAAACGAGCCAATTCATTTTAGCAATGTGGAAAAAGGGATTCATAGGGATATACTTTGTGTTATTTGTGTCAGAGACAAATATGCAGGTTATTTCCTCAATTTCCTCAGTAAATGTGCAGTAGTTTTAGGACATGCTTGAATAACCTCTCTGTATAAGTCAAAAGAGCAACTGATCAAATATGAATGTGTCTGTAGTTTACAGTGGTGACAGTTAAGATTTTCTTTTATAGGCTAGCATAATCACCAGCACTATGGCAATCCACTGCACTCATGTAAACTTCCTGTCTGCAAGTTGATTCATGCAGACCGTTTTGCATCCCTGCCCTTTAGGTGACGAAATTACGCCCTGGAATTGCTGGTCAGGCAGAGCCCAGAAAAACTTTGCTTTGTGGTCTGACAAGACCAGTGGTTGTGACATAAAATGAAGAGATGGGAATAAACTTCTCATGGAGGCACCCAAATCATCACTCACCCGACAGCACATGTAGAAAGAAGGAGAGGAAACGGGTACCAAAGATATCCCAATAATGGTACTAATCACACAGACCGAAGAGGAGGAAAGAAAGATTCAGCACATCCAGAATTGGAAAGTGAGCTGTGGTAGGGAACATCTGCAAGGAATAAATGTTTCAATGAGAAGCTGCCCTCCTCTCTGTTATATAAAGGTAAGAGACACTGTTAATCCAGAAGTGATCTGTATTTGCTGAAAAATCATTTCACCCAGAAGTGTTGGCCAGTGGGGAGCTGGGGAGGGAAATACCTTGGGAAAATAAAACTAAAAAGTAGAAAGTAATCAAGATCTAGGTCCTTTGATTAAGGATTATTTTTTATTTTGTGTTGTTTCCTTTCTTGTTTTTAAGGTTTTGTTTTTAAAGATGAGAAAGTTTGAAAAATACACCAACCTCTCAAAAAACATTTTAGTTTGGGGAAGAATAAGGAGCGAAAAGATCTTTTCCTTCTGTCCAAGTGGGACTAAAGATACAAATTGTCTCCATGCACAGAACAGTCTTTTATTACAGTGTTTTGGCACAGGACATTATATGTAATATGGATTATTTGGAACTTTTACGGCATTTTGACCTTGTTGCATGTAGCAGAGATATCAAGAACACACCTGTTGTTTATGTCTGTTCAACAAATTACTTGGCTTTGGCAAAGAGAAGAGTAAACACAGCTAAACAAATTTCATATTCAGCACCTAAAAGCTGTCTTTTTCATCTTTGTGGGGGTAAAAGGGTATATACTGCTGTTGCTTCTCATCATGGCTTTCCTGTTAGGAGACATTAGCATGGCAATCTACAGCTGAGTGGGGCTCCTGGCACATCTAACCAGTTTTACTAAACCTACCTGCAAAGCCTGTCACTATGGACACATATACTATCTGTATCTGTGCCACTTCCAGTGTGTACCGCAGTCACGTGTGGTCACTATCAGGATTTCTTCAGCTGAGGAGCTTGTGGTGTTTTGTGCTTTTTCAACCACTACTCCAACTGCTGACATATCACAGAGCCATGTCAGGTTGATATTCTGTTCCTGTTTGTATCTATCATCTATATTATTATTGCAGCAGGGTGCAGGCAGGGACTTGGGGCCAAATTTCAAGCTGTGTCCTTGCTCCCTTAAGTCAGAGTTGGATACCAGGGATGAGACTGTGTATGTTAGCACCCTGAATAGCAGAGTGGAAAAATCTCTTCCATGTTGCAGTCTCTGCAGATTGCCCCTCTTGGTGCACGACAATTATCTCAATCTGATGGGCTGACATCACCACTCAGTCAACTAAAAGTGGCCCAAAGAGTGTTGACTTAAGGAAGTGTGAGACCTGTAGGGAACTTGCCACAGCCCTCTAGCACCAGATCAGGCAAATAAGAGTTCCCAAACAACCTCTGAATTCTACAGCTGTTTCTCACAGTGGTCTTTTCAAACACAAAGAAATACATTTCCTTCATATAAAATAATATCAATGAGATAACAATATCTATTACTAGATTAAGGGACCATGTGTGCTCTTTTCTTCCCAGTGCAATGAGGTCATACCTTCCTTGTAGAGAGTTTGGCAGATATCTATACAATTGCATCTCTGACAATTACAAGCAAAATAGAGCATAAGGTGGTACTGCCTTCAGAGCACCTCAACAATTGTCTCAGGTTAGCAGAAGTAAAAGATCTCATTGAAAAAATGAAAGAATAGACTATTTTACATCTCTGGAAAGAAATAACAATTCACCCTCACACTTTTATTTTAGATCCTGTGATTATAGCAAAGTCACGAGTGGATATTGTTTAATGGTTGTCCTTTACTTTAACTCTCATAAAGAGTCCAGGGGTGTGCAATGAGAATGAATTACAATCTAAAGAATAAGACCTATACAGAAGGACCAGAGGAATTATGTTCATTTTGTCTATAAAAGAGATGACTGAGGTGTGGGAGGAAAGATGGGCTAACAGTCTTCACATATTTTAAAGGTAACTGCCAAAGAAGAAGAACATAAACTACGCTCCTCATTCTCTCAGAACAGAACTAGAGGTAATAGGCATAAATTGTAGCGAGGAAGATTTATATTAGACATAATAAAAAAGCAATACCAACTGTCTGATGGTTATTTACTAGAATAGTTTACCCTGGGATTGTGGAATTACTATCATTGCTTGGTTTTAGGAACCAGTAAGATGGTCATCTTTCAGGAATGGTTCAGAAGCAGCTGATCTTGTCTTTGGGTAGAGGGATAAACTACACTACTTGCAATGTCGTGTCTAGCCTTACTTTCTATAATTCCACAGTTGGCCTGGTCAGAAGCTGTAGAAGCTGGCGTAGTGTATGCTGTCAGAAGCTGGCACAGTATGCCTGCCAGCACAGTGTTTCTGATGTAGGATAGCTGGCATATAATATATCTGGCAAGTACTGCTGGCTCAGTATATCTGTCAGCTCCCATATATACTGTGGCAAGAATTTAATATTTAATTCATTTGCAAAAACGTTGCACAAGAGGCAGAGAGGGAGAGAAGAAATAAACTCTAAGAGGACAGGCAAAGGTCTTCATGAAAACGTGGGGTCCTACTAGCATTATTTCAGATTGGGGAAACTTTGACAATCGATTCTCTGGAGTGCTCTGACAGGAGAAGGGATTAGGTTTTCCAGCTGAGGAGTTTGTTCCTGTCTATCTGAGTGCAGAAAAATTTCCATTGCTTGCTGGCTTGTCAGTAAATCCACTAGTGGAAAGGGTTAACATGGGGCAGCCACTGGCAGTTTGTCCTGTCCAGCAGCCTCCGGAGTGACCACCTTCAGTATGAGAAACTCTCATACCTCACATGTCAGGAACAGGGAGGAACTTGACTGAACTTTAGCTAGGGGCTGAATTAGGATGCAGGGGCTTGCTGTCAACAGAACTGGTTCATCCCTCCACATCTTGCACAGCTTGGACAGCCTACTGTGACTGCAATATCCCAGCAGACACGCTTCTGCCATTTCAAAGAAGCTTTTTCTTTTAGTTCTACTCCTTGATGACACTAACAGTATCACTCTCATACCTTGATACAGACAGTACTGTAAATTGAGGTATGCGCTCATACATATTCAACTGATTAACTGTGTTTCTACTCAGTTATGTATTTATTTGTAAACAACTAACACAAACACAATAAAAATGAAACACTCATTTAATATTTAAGTTTTTATCCCTGCCTGATCACCATCTTGCATTTCATGCCAACGAAGTGGAAACAGAAGTCTCTGTGTCAGCAAAAGCTGGAGGTGTAACAGCACCAGTGCTCCCCAGAGCAGAGAAGATTCAGCTGCTGCTGTTAGAGACATTTGGGAAAGCGTCTGACAGAGGTCTCTCCTGGCTTCTCCCTTCTCTATTTTGTTATATAAAAGGCTCACCTGAGTCATAACCTTCAAATCAGAGTGCCCTTTAAACACCACAAAAAAACAATACAAAGGCCACTGTAACGTATATACAATCAGTCTGTACTGATTGTATGTACTTTTATATGTATTCAGTGTATTTGGTCAAAATCGGAAAATCCAGCTTTCTTATGCTATATATATATTTATATATGTGTGTGTGCATATTTATATATACACATATGTATACATATAAACAGAAGGAGAGCATGCACAAGGCAAAATTTTCTAGTCATGATTAATATAAAACTGTACATATAACTATATATACAGTTATACATATATAAACTATATGTATATATACACAAAAATGTAATAAAATATGGAAGCTGACACCTATCTGAACACTATTTTTCTTCCAGATTAGTGTTACTTCCAAAAATTGTTCAATGGATCCAGCCTCAGAAAGAGCTTCATATAATTTCATGAGACTTTTTGGAC
Source organism: Phoebastria nigripes (assembly GCA_035582835.1). Classification (NCBI taxonomy): domain Eukaryota; kingdom Metazoa; phylum Chordata; class Aves; order Procellariiformes; family Diomedeidae; genus Phoebastria; species Phoebastria nigripes. The sequence continues at coordinate 398,800 of JAYKAV010000367.1, read as the reverse complement.
CACTCACTGCAGTATGCCTCCTGGCTTTTCAAAACACTGAAGTCTATACAAGGGTCTGTTCTGCTTTTCTGTCCCGTCTGGGGTCTTCTCCAGTGCTATAAAAATCAGCTCTATCTTCAATCTAAATATTGGATCATATTGCTCATTAGGCCATCATACTAGACAGTTAGAGAGACAGGACAGCTGGATCATATTTTTTTCAAGTACCTTTTTCATTGAAAAGTGCACTTCTAGGACAACCAATAATCACTGTACATTTAGGTCAGTATCTTCTTATCATTTTAGCCAAAAGCAAAACTTATGTAATCCTTTTTGAATAGGGTTCATGTTGGGTTGAAAGAAATAGTTCAGAAATATCGAAACCAACTGTTCCTGCCATTTCCAGCATATTTCATTCCCAGCCACTTGTGATAAAATGAAAGACACAAAGGACAATCTTAATAAAGTATGGGCAGAAAGGAGGACTATTGCTTTTGAGCAACAGCTCACTGCTTAGAATAGAGAGGGTGGGAGACAAGTATTCAATTCCCTTTTTGCTTGAAATCCCGCCTTTCCATGCCTGGTAAGACTACATCATGGGCTGTTCTAGAGCAAAGTGTTCTCCAGCTGTTAGAATCATAGAATCATAGAATCATTAAGGTTGGAAAAGACCTCTAAGATCATCGAGTCCAACCATCAACCCAACACCACCATGCCCACTAAACCATGTCCCTAAGCGCCTCATCTACACGTCTTTTAAATACTTCCAGGGATGGTGACTCCACCACTTCCCTGGGCAGCCTGTTCCAATGCTTAACCACTCTTTCAGTAAAGAAACCTTTCCTAATGTCCAATCTAAACCTCCCCTGGTGCAACTTGAGGCCTTTTCCTCTTGTCCTATCACTAGTTACTTGGGAGAAGAGACCAACACCCAGCTGGCTACAACCTCCTTTCAGGTAGTTGTAGAGCGCAATAAGGTCTCCCCTCAGCCTCCTCTTCTCCAGACTAAACAGTCTCAGTTCCCTCAGCCGCTCCTCGTAAGACTTGCTCTCCAGACCCTTCACCAGCTTCGTTGCTCTTCTTTGGACATGCTCCAGCACCTCAATGTCCTTCTTGTAGAGAGGGGCCCAAAACTGAACACAGTATTCGAGGTGCGGCCTCACCAGTGCTGAGCACAGGGGCACGATCACTTCCCTAGTCCTGCTGGCCACACTATTTCTGATACAGGCCAGGATGCCGTTGACCTTCTTGGCCACCTGGGCACACTGCCGGCTCATATTCAGCCGGCTGTCAACCAGCACCCCCAGGTCCTTTTCCGCAGGGCAGCTTTCCAGCCACTCTTCCCCCAGCCTGTAGCGTTGCATGGGGTTGTTGTGGCCAAAGTGCAGGACCCGGCACTTGGCCTTGTTGAATCTCATACAGCTGGCCTCAGCCCATCGATCCAGCCTGTCCAGGTCCCTCTGCAGAGCCTTCCTACCCTCGAACAGATCAACACTCCCGCCCAGCTTGTTGTCATCTACAAACTTGCTGAGGGAGCACTCAATCCCCTCATCCAGATCATTGATAAAGATACTGAACAAGACCGGCCCCAAAACAGAGCCCTGGGGGACACCGCTCGTGACCAGCCGCCAACTGGATTGCACTCCGTTCACCACAACTCAGCGAAGAGTACACCTGTCTAAGCCGTTAGCTGCCAGCTTCTCTAGGAGAATGCTGTGGGAGACAGTGTCAAAGGCTTTACTGAAGTCCAGGTAGACCACATCCACAGCCTTTCCCTCATCTGCTGGGTGGGTCACCTGGTCGTAGGAGGAGATCAGGTTGGTCAAGCAGGACCTGCCTTTCATGAACCCGTGCTGGCTGGGCTTGATCCCCTGGTTGTCCCGCACATGGCTTGCGAGCGCCCCCAAGATGAACTGCTCCATAATCTTCCCCGGCACCGAGGTCAGGCTGACAGGCCTGTAGTTCCCCGGGTCCTCCTTCTGGCCCTTCTTGTAGATGGGCGTCACATTGGCAAGCCTCCAGTCATCTGGGACCTCCCCTGTTAACCAGGACCGCTGATAAATGATGGAGAGTGGCTTGGAAAGCTCCTCTGCCAGCTCCCTCAGAACTCTCGGGTGGATCCCATCCAGCCCCATAGACTTGTGAGCGTCCAGGTGGCGTAGCAGGTCATTCGCTGCTTCCTCTTGGATTATGGGGGGTTTATCCTGCTCGCCGTCCCCGTCTTCCAGCTCAGGGGGYTGAATACCCTGAGGATAACTGGTCTGACTATTAAAGACTGARGCAAAGAAGGCATTAAGTACCTCAGCCTTTTCCTCATCCTCGGTGGCAATATTCCTCCCCACATCCAATAAAGGATGGAGATTCTCCTTGGCTCTCTTTTTGTCATTAATATATTTGTAAAAACCTTTTTTATTGTCTCTAACGATAGCGGCCAGATTGAGTTCTAGCTGGGCTTTTGCCTTTCTGATTTTCTCTCTGCATGACCTAACAAGATCCCTGTACTCTTCTTGAGTCGCCTGCCCCTTCTTCCACAAGTGGTAAACGCTCCTTTTTTTCCTGAGTCCCAGCAAGAGGTCCCCATTCAGCCAGGCCAGTCATCTTCCCCGCCYGTTCTTCTTACAGCACATGGGGACAGCCTGCTCCTGTGCCTTTAAGACTTCCTTCTTGAAGAATGTCCAGCCTTCCTGGACCCCTTTGCCCTTCAGGACTGCCTCCCAAGGGACTCACTCAACCAGTGTCCTGAACAGGCTGAAGTCTGCCCTCTGGAAGTCCACGGTAGCGGTTTTGCTGGCCCCCCTCCTTACCTCACCAAGAATTGAAAGTTCTATCATTTCATGGTCCCTAAGCCCAAGACGGCCTCCGACCACCACATCTCCCACCAGTCCTTCTCTGTTTGTAAACAGCAGGTCGAGCAAGGCACCTCCCCTGGTAGGCTCACTCACAAGCTGCATCAGGAAGTTGTCTTCCACACACTGCAGGAACCTCCCGGACTGTTTCCTCTCTGCTGTGTTGTATTTCCAGCAGACGTCCGRGAAGTTGAAGTCCCCCACGAGAACAAGGGCTAGCGATCGCGAGACTTCTGCCAGCCACTTGTAGAATGCTTCATCCGCCTCTTCATCCTGGTTGGGTGGCCTATAACAGACTCCGAGCAGGATATCTGCCTTGTTGGCCTTCCCCCTCATCCTTACCCATAAACACTCGACCTTATCATCATCATAATTGTTGAGCTCTAGACAATGGAAACACTCCCTAACATACAGAGCCACCCCACCGCCTCTCCTTCCTCGCCTGTCCCTTCTGAAGAGCTTATAGCCATGCATTGCAGCACTCCAATCGTGAGAGTCATCCCACCATGTTTCTGTGATGGCGACCAAGTCGTAGCTATCCCGCTGCACAATGGCTTCCAGCTCCTCCTGTTTGCCGCCCATGCTGCGTACATTGATGTAGATGCACTTGAGCTGGGCTATCAATTTTGCCCCCAACATTGGCATGCCACCCCTAGGCTTGTCTCTCGTGAGCCTGGTTTTATCCCCTTTCCCCTGCAAACCTCGTTTAAAGCCCTCTCGATGAGCCCCGCCAGCTCATGAGCAAGAATCCTTTTCCCCCTGTGAGACAGCTGACCTCCATCTGTCGCCAGCAGGCCTGGTGCCGTGTAAACCTCCCTGTGATCAAAAAAGCCAAGATTCCTCTGATGGCACCAGCCCCTGAGCCATGTGTTAATCAGGTGTGTTTTYCTGTCCCTGTCAGTATTCTTCCCTGCCACTGAAGGGAYTGAGGAAAACACTACCTGTGCTCCTGATCCTTCAACCAATCGCCCCAGTGCCCTGAAGTCCCTTTTGATCGCTTCTGGGCTTCTCTCTGCAACCTCATCACTACCAGCCTGTATAACCAATAGTGGGTAGTAATGAGAGGGCCGTACCAGACCAGGGAGTTTCCTAGTAATGTCTCTAACCTGGGCCCCAGGGAGGCAGCAGACTTCCCTGTGGGATGGGTCCGGTCGGCATATTGGGCCCTCTGTTCCCCTCAGAAGGGAATCGCCTATGACAATTATGACAACTCTTCTGTTGATGCTATTCCAACGTATTCATGGAGAAACATACTGGTACCTCTCAAGAGAGTCACTATATCAGCAACAGGCATGATGTCTCTTGCTAGGTGACTGGCTATTTCAGCAGAAGGACATGAACAGGGGAAGGAGAAAGAGAGCAAGAGGTGACACACAGGGCACTAGACCCTGACGAAAAGGATACCAATACAGACCTGTGGGACTGCCTCCCTCCTGAAGTGTACACTGCAAAGGCTGTCCATTAATGCTACCAGAGGCACTTGGAGTGGGGCAAGAGGCAACCCTGGTGGTATTGACAGAGCTGACTGACAGCTGTCTCTGTGCATCCAGCACACACAGTATGTGAGTGGACGCTACCATACTTTGTAGTCTCTAGCTGCCACATGTGCCCTTGCTACCAGTGGTTGCCTGCAAGGCTTCTGAGATCCTTCTAAGGCAGTTTCTAGCATTGTCTTCTACAAATGAGCATGGTATCTGCAGGCAAGCTGAGCTCAGAGTGAATGCTGACTGCTTTGCAAGGACAGTATGAACACCCAAGGTGATTTTTGTCTGCCCAAATGTAGACATCTGTCATGTAAATGTACACATCTGAGTTGTTCATTCTAGATTTCCATTACAACCAAAGGAGATAAATAGGCATATCCAGAGCACAGTTCACCTTATTTATCTCATGCTTGAGTACACGTCTAAAATAATCAGATTAATTCAGCCTATCTAATGTAATTTCTCCCTGTTGACCATAAAGGGAACCTAGGTGACTAGTGCAATACACAAATCTTTTTTGTTAAAAGCTGGAGAGATGATTCCTATCTCCCTCCAAATCAGGACTGGTCTGTGGGGTTCTAGCAGCCCTGGTAATAATCTGACCAAGTACCATTTAAATATCCACTTGCTAAAACTCACTCTCTCCTAACCAGCAGGCTCTGAACACTGGACACAGAAAGGCTGGGGAAAAATCTCAAATTTTCAGGTTAGTATGGTTACTTTTTGCACTGTGATTCAAACTCTAGAGGGCTTGTTTGCATCTGCTGCACTTGGCCAGCCACTTGGTCCCAAATAATATTAGTTTAATTGAGATATATCAGGGAAGATGTGGATGATTCTTCTAACTTAATTCTGTCCTGACACTGGGGTTAACATGAAACCTGGTATGATCTACTCATAGAGCACTACTTTGGGATGTAGATGTTATGTTCGAGCACTCATCCTCTGCTATGGGCCTAATATTGTAAAATGGAACCATAAATGTAGTGTAGGTTAAATCCCAGACAGGAATGAGTAAACAGAGGGAATGTTTACTGGTCAACATCATTGACCAGCCTGAGCTCTACTACTCGCTCTGTAGCTATACATATACTGCAAAGTGGATGGGGCACACTTCAGGGGGAAACCTACACTTTAACTATTTATCTGAGGAAACAAGTGCGTATGGGTTCAAAGCAGAGGCATAACAGTGCTGTGAGAGGCTAATTCAGAGGGCTTGATCCAGCAAATGGGAAAGAGTTGACTGGGAAAGGGACCCCTCTGAAGCTGGATTCAGAACAGCAAGTTGGTAATGACTTGGTAAGACTGGTAAAACTGTCAGCCTTAAAAGAAAAAGCCCTCAGACATGTACCGAAGGCACGTACAAAAAAATGTAGAAACTATCATAATATTTTGTATTTAAATGATCGTGTTGCATGGTCCCAGTGAATTCTATTTTAACTACAGACAATCTGGCTTTTCTTTTTTTTTCCCAAATTGATTCTTTATAGGATTTGTTTGGTTGGTTGGTTTTTTTTTTTCTTTTTTTCCATGGTATTTATTATCCAGCCATTTACTTTCTATTCTGGGTTGAGCACAGAATGAAAAGCTTGAGTGCTGGGGCTAGATTACTACTTGCTGTAAATCAGGACAGTAGTATCAACTTCAGTGAAGTCACTGTTTATTTATATCATCTGACCTTTGAAATTTTATGATGTAGAACATTATGAAGAAACCTTGGAAAGGAAGTCCATTGGTTTGTTAGACATCTTTGTGTTTATTTGAATTGACTTTCAAAATAAATGGATAGTATAGGGCAAAAAAATGTACTACCAGAATTCAGTCACTTAATGCATTACAAGGGAGAAGGGAAAATAAGGATAGGCTGGACAGCTCCAGGCTCACCGAACAAATGTTAAAAGCAAGAACACGATGATGTTTTTGTTTTCACAGAATTTACAGCTATTTTCAAAATTTTTATCCCTTTTCAATGGAAGGTGTAGCTCCTACAGGTTAGGTACTACAGCACTCAGCATAGGCAGTATGTGTCTTGCATCTGCACAGGTGCCCACACCTGTGAAAACCTACATTCGGTGATTTGTACTATTGCAGACTAAATCAATGGTTCTTTTTTTTTTTTTAACCTCCCCCCCTCAAAAAATATAGTCTTAGAGATTTCTTCTTTGAGACATGCTCAAATGGACAACTTGCCCACCAGTGTGCTTATTTACCACTATGTGAACTGCTTCCCATTTGTGATGTTATAACATCCCTATGGCAACTGCAGCACTTGCTTACATGGGAAAGTCATTTTAGGAAAGCATTGAATTTATTTTTAGCTTCTTTTAGTGAAATCTAGCAGCTGGAAATGAAGGGAGCCAGCACCATGTTACTAGCCAGGGCTTTGTAGAAGAAAGAACTACTGGTTTCAATCATACTATTTTCATTATTACTTAATTATTTCTTTACTGTGCAGAATACTTGAGTCCTCTCTCTGCCCTTCTTCAGCCATTAAAATCAATGTACATTTTATCAAAGGGCTGATTAAAATTGAAATTGGGATTTAAGACGTCATGACACCACCATCATAATTATTTTTATTCTGATGTTTATTATTGACCTTAATTCCAAGATGTTTGATCATAACAACAGTTGAAAATCATAACTGAAATTGTGATAACAATGATTAATTGTGAAAAAGATATAAGAATAAGGAAAATTGCTTGTCTTGTAAAAAAAAATATTAATTTCTTCAGCTTGGGTCTGTCTCACAGATTTGTATGTTTAGGATCAGCAATAATGAAGAAAAAAAATCAGTTCAGAGGTCACTTTTCCTCTCCTGCTTGCAGACCAAAAAAATTTGAAGCTATATTCTCTCTTCAATGTATATTGTGATAAAGGGAGAAATAATGAAGAAAGATAACCTTAAACTTCACACCCCATTAAAAGCAGAAGGCATTATACTCAGAAGTTCATGCTTTATTAATGGTAGAAGAGGAATTCCCATTTAGTCTTGACGTAATCTGAGTGAGTACCATTGCTAAAATGACCAGCTTGCAAATCACAATTTCTAGTTATTTCTCTCTCCTGCCACCTGTATTAAGCCACCTATCACWCATATTTCTGATATACCTCTCTTTCCCAAGTGTTGCGAGCATATTTGCTGCATCCTGTTTCACAGGGAAGCCTGAGAACGCTATGTAAACTAAACTGAAATTAATGTGCCTTCTTGTGTATCTTCATAGGCAAAAAGTCAGACACTGAACAAAAACTGTCAGACACTGTGCTAGGTAGTGCTGTAATGCTTCAAAGTTAAGAGCACACTCCTAGTCACTGAATTCATAATGTAAAGGTAAGAGATGAAGATGCTGTGCAGCAATCAGACAGAGGAAGGTTAGGCTACTGCATCAGGTGTCACAAGGGGTCTGAGCACCGAGACACTTCAGCCAGCCCACAAGAAGGAATAAGGAGGAAAATGTGTCTGAAATCCTTTTTCATAGATGAACATAAAAAACCTCCTGTGGCAGCAAGTTCCAAAAGTTTGATACCTGCTGTGTAAAGAAGTACTTTCTTCTAGCTACTAAGCTCACCTCCTACTAGTGTCATTGAGTGCCCTCTGGTTCCAGTATTGTGGGATTTGGTAAACAACAGTTCTGCAGTCACCTTACCGTCTGCCTTGATGAATTTTAAACCTCAGTCTGTCATCCCTCAGCCTTCTCTGCTCTGAAGCAGACCCCCAACCCTTTAGTCTCTTCTCAGAAAATGGCAGCTCCATCTCCCAATCATCATGCCTTGTCACTGGCCTTTGGTTTCCAGGTCCCCTCCTGGATCCCTGAATCTTGATATTTTTGACCACTCAATGGACTAACTTCAAGAGGAAAGCTAAAAATTGATGATCCATCCCTCAGAACCTGGTGGTTAGAGTACTGTTTTGGAAATAGCAGGCTAGGAAGGCTTCCAAAGGACCTCCAGCTTCCTCATGGAGGTTCTCATTTGAAAGCCACGTGGCAGCAATGGCAACCCACTTTTCATCTTTTTCAAGACAGATCCAGGATGCCTGCTCTGTGCATCTCGAATCACCTTCATCAGAAGCTGACTGAGTTGGCTTGGCAATGAAAGGAGTGTTATTAAGCCATGTCCAACAACACATGGAAGTTTTTATGTCATTTTGGATGTTTAGCTTGTCTCAAACACTCAGGTTAAATATGGGTTTTTTTGAGCCTTTCTCCTGAATTTAAGGACCAACATGCTCCTTAAACAATATGAATGCTTTGTTGAATGATTGCCAGCATGATCAGAGCCTTGCTTATTGTGCATAAAATAACCGTAATGGTTTGATAAACTTGAATCCTAAGAATAATTTTTTTTTTTTTCTTCTCTAAGCCCTCTCTATGTATAGATTTAGTGTGTTTCATAATGCTCTCAACGTTTTTTTGGCAGCTGTGCTCCAGAACATTTTTGGCATGAACACTTACTTCTTGGCAGTAATACAAACTTTTATTAGACTATATATATTATTTCTTTTCAATTGTTCTGGTTTACTATATAAATGTGTGTGTGCCTCCCAGTTGTCTTTCAGTGGATTATAGTCAAAATGCTTAACTTCTTGCATTAACAAGTGAGGAATTTCCATGCTTATGTTTTTCTTGCATTCAAAGATATACACATTTATCTATTCCAAGTGCTTTTGCCCATAAAGTGTAAAAGACAACCCTGAGAACAGTAATTTCTTTCTCAACTAAATTAGCCCAATAAACTTTCTCTCTCTGCCTTTGCCAACATACTTGATCCTTTTCTGGAAGTGTATATTATTGGTGGGAAAAAAGGTCTGATTTCCTCTCATCTATTGATGGGCAATTTATTTAGATAATCAAAAAGATGCTCTATAGTGTCAGTTCTGCTGATAGTATTGGGGAGTAGATCAGTAAATATTAGGAAATGAACAAAACTATTAATTCACATACATAAATACATTGTCACTTTTAATGTGAACATGTTAATATGCCATATTTTTCAATGGTAGATGTAGTTGTCTTTCTGGACACTACATATTATATCTATGCAGTAGCAGATTGCCGAAATTCAAAACTAGTTGTGCTTCTAATTAAAACAGTAGGAGTCAAATTTTTTGACAAAAACATATTGGGAGTTACTCATCTTCCTGTCAAATTCTATCTGTGTATACATTCTATTAGTTTATACATAGTTTGCTTAATTACATACTGCAGTATTTTTCAATGAATTACAGGTTAGCTGACTCTATAATTTTCCCAGCTCCCCCTTAAAAAGAAAAAGGTGGATCTGTTTGCCYTTTCCCCATCTTCTGAACCCTCAGTCACATTCTACAAGATCTGAAAAATACCCATCTTCAATCCTGGGACTGCTCCATCCAGTTCCTAAAATATAGCTGGGAATTATACTTAATATTATTTCCTTAAGAAACTGCCAGCTCTCCTTTACTTGTTTTWGCCTTGGACTTTCTCTGAAGGGGATATTACTTTCCAATTCCCCAGAGTTTATTGAAATCTGTCTTCTTAAGTCTGCTGGGTTTATTACACTTTTGCCTTATTTTTCTTCCTACCTCATTGATTCTGGATCGGCATCACCCAAGTTGCATTCAGCCTTTGTCAGTTACTCTGTAGTGAGGAAAAGAAAACATTCTTTTGTGGCATCCTTTATCAAATCCCCAGCTCATTCCATGAACCTGCTGAATAGTTTCAAAATTCCTCTCCCAACCTATGCCCACTTAATGTCCCTGTAAAATCACTCAGTCCTCTGATTCAAAGAATTTTGTTCCTTCTTTACAAAAAGTTATATGTACTTCGGCTCGCTTGGCTCGATGGTTCGCCATAATCTTGGTATGATATACTTTTCATCTTTTGCTGTTATGTACCAGCTGTCTTTGGACCGATCCATCTACATTCTGGACTTCAGAGCAGATATGTGTCTTTGAGCTAGATGGCAACACTTCTTCCCTTTTAAGTTTCTAACCTTTTCTATTAATACAAATATTGATTGTATTGCTTTTAAATTTTGTATGTTTAAATATTTTATATTAATATGAATAAATAATTATAGAAATATTAAGATATTCTAGTTATTATTGTATTTTATTAAGTTTTTTAACATTAATATCATATTAATTGTGTATTATGAACTATGTATGTGTATTATATCATGAACTGTGTATTATGCCAAATAAGTCATACTGTTGAACAAACAGTAAGGCTTCCAGATCTAATTATTTATATCTCATATTTCTTGTCTGTAGACATCTAACATAATCAGCAAACTGAGTTTTCTGTTGTTTGGTTTTGTTGGGGTTTTTTATCATGTCTAAGACAGCTAGATTCCCTTTATTATTTTTTTTTTCTCAAGTCTGAACCACAGTAAATTTATACTAACAACTAGTCTTATTTGTTCAGCCTCTTCTATTAATGGTGGACATTTTATATTCCTGGCTAGCAATTGTATATTCAAAGCTGAATTAAAACCATCCTCATTATGGGACAGATACACTTTTCAACTATCCTGATCACCAGCCCAATAACAACAGTGAGAAGCCAAAGGTAATACAGCAAAAAGGTGTTTTCAATAATGGTAAAATAAAAAAAGATAATCCATTATATTATCAGAAACAGAATTTGACTCATGAGAAATTAGACATTAATTTCTCTAAAATTATTAATTTAGAAATTAAAAATATTATTTTATACAGAACTCTGTGGAATAAGTGTGGGAGATCATAAGGGAAAAAGTCAGGGCATGAAACTACAATGGAATACCTATTAGGAGGATTAATTTTAACCATTTGAAAATAATTGTGTAATCTAATCTAGCTGTGTAAACTCCTCTGATGATAGTTAATATAGAAAAGGAATCACCTCTACAGATGTCCTCCCAGCCGGAGGTACATAAGCATCATGAATCAGCCTCTGAAACTGACTATCTTTCTTTCTCAACTTCAGAATAAAAAAAGTAGGATGAACAGCTCAGGCTGCATGCTAGCTTTTAGACGGCTAAAATTAGGTGGGATTAGTCTGGCCTAGTTAACAGCAGCTTGAAGCAAAGGAAAACAGAAGAGAAGACTCAGGTGTTCTGCAACAGGAGAAATGAAAAGTAGGGAAAGAAATTGGAGGCTATAAGAAGAAAGCGTGATAAACAAAGCAGTATGATAAAAATACTGCTTTCCATAAGGGAAAACAAGTGCAGATTCAGTGCCAGATGAGGAAATCCAAGTGGAAATTCAAGAGCCAGGAAGAGGAGAGACCAAGACAGCTTGTATATGCTTGAAATGAAGTAAGGACATAGCAAGAAAGGCTGAGTCATCAACATGGATTAAAGCATGACTGTGGTAGGCTGGAGGCGTATAATAGGCAATAACAGAGTTTTCTATGCAAAAGTGGGAAGCAGGGACAGGAAGACTGTGTGGATGGGGACAGGAGTCCATCTACGAGGGGACCAGAACTTGGTTTGGTTTTAGAGAAGGGGTAGAAAAGATGGGAGAAGAAGTAGGGAGGAGTAATAGGAAAACAGTAGTAAGGAACTGCAGAAGGAAGACTTTTAAAAGCTTGGAAAAATGAAACCTAAAGGAGGAGTGAGGGCAGAAAAGATCAAGTTGAAAGAGAGGAGGTGGCATGAAGTAGTTAGAGGATTTGGACAGATGGACAATGCCATGTGCATACAGAAGGATTGAAAAATACTGTGAGAACACTGTGATGTAGATAGGAGCCATTCTGACCTTGGGCAACTGAGAAATGTTGTCCTAGGGAAGAAAAGATGTCCAGACCTCAGTATCAAGAGAAGATTAGTAGTTGAAGCCATCAGATAAGAACTGCCTCCCTTTTCAGAAAAGTACAATTGCTTATTTTTCAGCTGAAAACCAAGATATTTTAGCAAAGATATTTTGTTGGTAAATACTTTCTCAGTTCTCACAAAATGACTACAAATTGTATTATATTTTCATTATAAAATGCAATTCATAGTGATTTACCATTGAAAAATAATAACAGATTGACTCCTTATCTATTCCCATAGTTTTACTTTTTATTCTTAGAGTACAATATTAATTAATTAACTTAACACTAAATCCCTCCCCCTCCCCCTCATCTCCTCTTCTAAAAAATGGTAAGAGAACCATGACCTAATAGTCACGTTTATGTCCTGATTTCTCTTGTATTAAATGTTTTAAGATGTGTTAATGCAATTAAGACAAAATTACGGAAAGCTAAAAGACATGAACATCAGTGATAAAGATATTATTGTTATATGTAGAAAAGAGAAAATACAGCAAATGGAACACAATTTGTTTCATTTTTCTTTTCCAAAAAGGTGTAGGAGTTTTGCAGCATAAGCGCTAAAGCAGAATCTAAGCCCTTTTTCTTTCTATCAATGAGGCTACTGGATTATTCTATTGAATATTAACTCTGAAGATGATCTTTATGGAGAAGTTTTTTCAAAGATACAAATTGGATTTCAGATGCCCAAGTTTTATTGATCCTTAGTAGAAACTGAGTACAAAACCAGTGTCTTTACTTTTAAAAATCTTCCCAGTTTCTGCATCTCTGTGTGTGTATGTCTATATACAAATACATATATATATACACACACGTGTGTATATACGTGTATGTGAGTATGTACATATATATAAAAATGTGCTACCTTCAAATAGCTATTGGAAAATCAATATCTCAGTCAATCAGGAAAATTATTGTTATAATTGAAGTGGAATAGAAGAATCACATTTTCCTTTTGACCTTGATTTGAAGTAATATAGATCTAAAAGCAAGAACAAGGACATTTTGAGCCCTAAACTTCAAAAGATTTAATTAATAATAATAAAAGTAATAGGTAAATGACTGCCATCTATCATGAGCACATCTAGTTTGCTCCCCAGATCATATCCATTTGGAAAGCAACTTGGGACAGAATTAGTTTAGGTTATGAGAAATTTAGCCAGACAACTACTTGCATAACTTATTTGGCATGCGTTGTTTTTGTAATTTTGTATATATTGAGATTGGATTTTCAGTACTTCTAGGCAATATGCCATTTAATTCTCTATATAATAACCCTTAATAACTGGAAAGGAAATAGAGAGAGATATTAAATTTTTTATAGCTAGTACAATGCTGTTTCTGGGTAAAGTTTTCAAAAATCTGTCAAGGCAATTGCTCCTGTTCAGGGGGATAAGACACAAGGATTTTTCCTCTCAACTTTAACATGTAAGAGTTCTTAATTAACATTTCTGTCTTGTCTAAAATAACATATCTTTTTCTGCCTGGCTTGTGGCTTCTATTTTAGCTATTTCGAGGTACAGTGATGTGATTTCACAATTAGTGCACTTTAAGAAGCAATCCATTTAAATAACAGTATGAACCTTTTACACAAACACATGACATTCAGTCTAATTCTGAGTATTAAATAAAGAGCAAATAAAAAACACCAGATGCTGAAATTGGGAAGCAGAGGTTCAGATTGTGTAACATAAGTAACTTTAGGTCCCTCAGCCATTGATCTCTTCAAAATGTACTGAGAGCTCATTCCTGAAAAGAAAAATGTTTCTATTGTCTGGTGTCCTACTTTTTACACAGCCTAATTGAACAAAATAGTCTAAAATGGAAACCAACTATTCCTAGAGAGCAGAGGGGAAGCATACTAGATTGCCGTCAGGCAATGATTTTAATGACTTTAAAAGAACTTTTAATGTCAAGAGTAGTGTTATGGTTGCAATTAAATGTTCCACACCCAACCTCCCCTCCCATGGACTGTCAAGTTTACAGATGAGTGATGACTTCGAGTTCCTGAAAAACTAGCTGTTTCCTAGCTTTTATTGCTACAATTTACATAAGAAAGAACAGATTCAAACTGGGTGAACTCAGTGAGTCATTTACACTAAAAGAATTATATTTTTATGGCATTTGTATGTGTTTTGACTGACAGATTTTTGTGCTGCTCCCTTTGGACCCTGTTACACATTATATTCCAGAAAGCCTTGAGAAATTTGTTTCCATCATAGGCCAGAGAGACTAATCTAGATTGCTTGTGTTGTGTTAAATAAACCTTTGACAAAATTACTCAGACATTAATAAATTCTCCTTCAAGTGATCTTCTGTGGTGGTATCAAAGCAAAAATTACTGAGGTAACAAAAATGTACCTTTCACAAGAATGCCAAAAGGTATCACTCAATGAATTTTTTTAGTTGTTTGGAATATTCCTGTCCAAATGGCACGAACAATTTTGGGTAAAGACACCTAGATATACGGGCTTTCTGCTGATGAAGATTGCCAATACTTTTATTCAGAAAAACAGAAGCTTGGTATGATCAAGGTGGCATTGTGTAATCCCTGCTTTAAAAATAATCTCTTAGCATTGACAGATTTGTGAACTAACAAGTAATATCAAGGTTTCTATTCTTAAGAGAGCAATTTGGACATTTGAGGATCTAAAAACCATGAACTTTCTTCATCCTTATCAATCCTATTTTAACCAATTACATGAGCAAAGAATTAGAGAATGCAAAAAAGGGATTGTTAGGATTGGAAATTCTTCTGACTTTGGAGTGCTCAGATCCCAGGCACAGTCACGAGCTTTTTTTGCTGGTTCACAAAAGGGTAGCAACATATAAATGCCTGATGCCCACCTTTACAAGACATTTTACCTCCTAAAAAAGAATATTCCAAATATTTATTCCAAAATATTCCATTCCTTTAACCCAAGGATGCCAATATAGATGATGGAAATTCCTGAGAAATGTAGTATTGACAAGTGAAAAAACAAAGTCATATGATACCTACTTTTCTTTAAGCCAAAACAGAKGTTCAGCAAGAAAAAAGCATGGCGTGTGAGAGTTATACATAAGAGAAAGAAAACACTGCATTGTGAAAACTAGAAGAGAGAGAAGTGGGGAAAGACGAGAGAAAGAGATTGCCTGTGTCAGGACTCCCAGCACCCCAACAGGCTCTGCAGTCTCCTCCCGCACCAAGGGGGCCAGCTGCCCGTGCCCTGAGATGGTGCCTCCGAGCAGCCCTGCACCATCTCCTGGGAAAGAGCGGCATGAGGATGAGAGCCGGGCCCTGGCTGTCGCCAGCCGCTGCCACCATCCCTGTCCCGCTCACCTCRTGCAGGTGCTGCAGGGCTGCACCCTTGCTGGTGACAGCGCGGCGCTGCCTGCCCTGCCAGCCCCCCAGCCCCGGAGCAGCCTTCTGCTGCCTGATTGTTCCCTGACACCTTTGGGGTACGCTAAGAGAGGGAAAACAAACAATATCCATTTTAATAATTTCCAGTCTTAAAGAATAGCTTAAAATACAGATATATTAGTCTGTCTATCTATCTATCTATAAATAAAGCCTAATATCTGCCATATCACTCAGAATTGCCTGCAGGGTAAGAACTCTATGCTGTGATAAGACAGTTTTTCAACACTTCTGGCAGCAGTTTTTCTTTGAAATCTCAGTATTTATTAGAATATATTTCCACGTACACTGACACATCAGCATAATTCTAGTTTTTTCATAAAAGTATTATTTCTTTCTCTTCAGCCTTAGTTCTTTCAAATTCACATTCAGGTCTGCTGTTAACATTCCTATTTGCTGCATTATTACATGCTTAATGTACTGTAATGGCAGATATGCAAAAATTTATCAGCCAGTCAGCATCCAGTACATATAATTTAATTCCTTTTAAAAATAAGTTCTGTTCACTAACAGAAAAATGTAAAGTACTTTCTACCAATTTATAGACTAAATTGTTAAAATGAGTTATAACAACCACATTTGTTATAATAAGGATCTCTGTGGGAAGCTAATTCAGAGATAGAATTATGAATTATAATTTAATTTGTGGAGAAACAAGAACATATATTATGGGATGAACAAAGTGGGATGAACAAGGCTGCTGGCAATTGCCATTTTAAAACAAACCTGTAAACTACAGAGCTGTGGAATTTGCGAGAGCATCTTTCTACTTTACAAAAAAATCAAACTCAAGGGCTATGTTACAAACTCATGCTCCAAAAGTGAGAATGTTAAGTAACTTTTTCAGTTGGTGTTTGAAACAGAAAGCTGGTTGAACTCTTAAAATGTGTATCTGTGTGCACAAGATCTATACAAAATAATAGGCTTAGCTAGAGGTGTGATTCCAAGACAGGAACTTGTTTTCATCCCTCTTGCTGATTTCCCTGCATTACTTTTCAGTTGAAGTTTCAGTTTTGCTATTTAATAAGTGGTGTTTCTCTATATCTAGAGAAACAAAATTAAACTCTTTCAGTCACTAAACTATCACTTTGATTGTTCGGGTCTTGTAAAACAAAATGCCACTGAAAGAGAAAATCCTTTTAGAACCTACCATATTACTATTGTTGCAAGCTATTTATTAAGCACAAAAGACCGTGCTTGGCTCTGTACAGAATAAGGAGACATAAGCACTACTGCTAATGAATTTAATCATATGGTTAATCATAATTTCTGTGAAATACATGGGATCTTAACCTAATTTTTGTCCCCCTTATAATTCCATTTGTACTTACTCAAATTTTATCATGCCTGCAACTGTTAGCTTAAGTTATTTTTCAGGTCAGTATTTCCTGAACTTATCTTCCAAAACTTCAGATATATCTGTGCTTAATGATATTTTTTGCTGCTTGCTATAACATGACTTGTTCTTCTCTCAAAACTGCTGTTTCTTCAAAACCACTTTTTCACCTTTTTTCCCTTGTTCTTTCATTGCATTCATTAGAAAAAGAACTATTTAAAACTTTCTCACTCTTCTCATCTTTTTCCTCAATGGAAAAAAAAATTAACATAAAGTCGTTGTCAGGCAACACCTAAGACAGTTCTTTTCTTCCTTTTGCACCACAGCAAGTACAGCAGCTGTCTGGCAAGGGGTGCGCAAATCACATCACAAGTAGCCTTCTCTCCAGGTACAGTTTTGACCTCCTCAGTTACTTTCTTCCTCCTGAAGAAGTTGTGCAATTAATTGGGTAGAAAGAGGGTGGGGTTTTTTTGGTCTCTTGTATTTTTGCCCGGAAGATGTTTTTTCTTCCTTCAGACTTCCATATTACTTTCTGCAGTATATATGTTGCTCTATATTGCCTGCTTTCCTCAGCTTTCAGCCTCCGTCCTGCCCTGTGAATTCCTTCATTTTGAGCATCTGCATTTATTCTGTCCCTTTCTGTCACTTACATTAGTTATTTGCAAATTATTCTTGAGGTTTAAATTTGTTTCTCTGACCAATATCTCCCCCAAAGCCTGGAGGCACAAATTCCATGATATAACCTGCCAAAAATTAGGAAATTTTTAATGCTTGCAAAATTACATATAATAACAAGTTTATTGTGGTCTACCTGGACTTCAGTAAAGCCTTTGACACTGTCTCCCACAGCATCCTCCTAGAGAAGCTGGCGGCTCATGGCCTAGACAGGTGTACTCTGCGCTGGGTAAAAAACTGGCTGGGTGGCCGGGCCCAGAGAGTTGTGGTGAATGGAGCGAAGTCCACTTGGCGGCCGGTCACGAGCGGTGTCCCCCAGGGCTCCGTTTTGGGGCTGGTCTTGTTCAATATCTTTATCAACGATCTGGACGAGGGGATTGAGTGCTCCCTCAGTAAGTTTGCAGACGACACCAAGATGGGGGGGAGTGTTGATCTGCTCAAGGGTAGGAAGGCTCTGCAGAGGGACCTGGACAGGCTGGATCGATGGGCTGAGGCCAGCTGTATGAGATTCAACAAGGCCAAGTGCCGGGTCCTGCACTTCGGCCACAACAACCCCATGCAACGCTACAGGCTGGGGGAAGAGTGGCTGGAAAGCTGCCTGKCGGAAAAGGACCTGGGGGTGCTGGTTGACAGCCGGCTGAATATGAGCTGACAATGTGCCCAGGTGGCCAAGAAGGCCAATGGCATCCTGGCCTGTATCAGAAATAGCGTGGCCAGCAGGAGTAGGGAAGTGATTGTGCCCCTGTACTCGGCACTGGTGAGGCCCCACCTCGAATACTGTGTTCACTTTTGGGCCCCTCACTACAAGAAGGACATTGAGGTGCTGGAGCGTGTCCAGAGGAGGGCAACAAAGCTGGTGAAGGGTCTGGAGAGCAAGTCTTATGAGGAGCGGCTGAGGGAACTGGGACTGTTTAGTCTGGAGAAGAGGAGGCTCAGGGGAGACCTTATTGCCCTCTACAACTACCTGAAAGGAGGTTGCAGCGAGGTGGGTGTTGGTCTCTTCTGCCAAGCAACTAGCAATAGGACAAGAGGAAATGGCCTCAAGTTGCGCCAGGGGAGGTTTAGATTGGATATTAGGAAAAATTTCTTTACTGAAAGAGTGGTTAAGCATTGGAACAGGCTGCCCAGGGAAGTGGTGGAGTCACCATCCCTGGAAGTATTTAAAAGACGTGTAGATGAGGCGCTTAGGGACATGGTTTAGTGGGCATGGTGTTGTTGGGTTGATGGTTGGACTTGATGATCTTAGAGGTCTTTTCCAACCTTAATGATTCTGTGATTCTATGATTCTATAAGTTTCTCAACACTATCGCTTGTATTGCTCTTTGCTTTCTGATAAACAAATTATCACCACAGACACTCTTTCAGTTTGAGGTGACAGAATTCAAACAGGTTTTCCACTGTCCTCAGTTTGTGGCTCTATTTCTGTTAATTATCTCATTTCCTATCATATGAGTCACCTACTTGGACTCTAAGTGATGGTTTGTTTTGCTGCTACCCACACTCACTTGTTTTGTTGTCGTTCTCACTAGCTTTTCTCCCTGCCATCATGTTTCATATATGCTGGGTAGTGACATGAAAGGACTACGTCCTTCTAAAAAAAATAGTCTCTTTATTACTTATTTACAAGGATGTTCTAACTACTGCTAGCGGAGCTCTGAGCAAAAAGATTCAGGCTTCCTCCAGGTACTTCATCCAAGCTTTTTTCTACAAGTTCCTTACAAACAGTCTCYGCTGACCCAAAGTGGTTCGCTGTACATGCTTGGCTCCACCAAAGGTTATTATGAGATATGCAATATTGTTTCCTCTGCAGAAGTGGTGTAGTCTGAGAAGGAAACAGACAACACCTACTAACTGTATCATAAAATCAAGGAATACGTAGTAAGGTACTTCACCATCTCTGCTCCAGTTAAAGACTGCCAAAAGTGCTTGAGGTAAGTATGTATTATAGTTATAAATTACAAATTATTATTGTATTAAATAATCTTGTAGTATTATTTAAGTGTATATATATACACTTAATATATATAAAATAAAAATATATGTGAATATTTTAGAAATAGTAACTTATTATGTATAAAAAGTATATGTATATATACTACCAAAACCTGATTTTTAAAAAATATTAATAAGCAAAATTCATGAAATATAGGTATGTGTGGCCATCTAATTAAAGAAAGCAAAACACACTTTTATCCATTTGCTTCCTGTTCTTCTCAGCTCAGGTGTACACATCTGATGTATTTTTATTCTCATTCACAGCAAATGTAGGTCTTTCTTACAGAATGTATGGCCAACGGTTTCAGATTTCTATTATAACTTTTGTCATCTTTTCATGACAGTAAGTAAAATTAGGCAAAACGTTCTGATACTTTCAAAAATATTTTTACATTTTCCTTATTAGTTGAAGTAGGGATGAATCAAGAAATAAAATGAATTCAAATGTTGGAGTTGGCATACTTTACCTGCAAATGGCTGTATTCATTCAGGTTGAATTAATTTAAGAAGATTTTGCCTGTTGCACTATTAAAGAACGATACACTCCAGCCCCAATTTTGGTTGTTTTAACCCCTGGCACTTCAACTACAGCGTCCTGCTTTTGTGTACGTTAAAGAGGCATAATCTCCATTGCCAATGCACACAAGTGCTGGCTGGCTCACATCATGGGTACCAAGGTCATTTAAATTATCTTCCTACCTTCCTTGCTCATAACCAGGTGGATAGCTGGTCTTTGCTTGGTAGATAAAAAGTTAGGGATCTAGGAGTAAGTGTCATCTGTAGTCTTCTACGATCAGAAAAGAATGGAGCTTTTTTGCATATTCTGTACTAATGACTTGCAAGACACAGTCAAGGCCACTTTTAGCTCCTAAATTTGTAAAACTTAAAGCAAGAAGAGATCTCTAAATAATCAAGTCAGACTTGCTGCATATCTTGGGCCATTACATTTGATGCATGTGTAGAATCCAGTATAATCTCATGAAGGTTTAAGAGCCTTCAAAGCTTATTTCATTTAATTTCAGCATTTCTAACACAATCTAAGTTAGGAAAAAAGAAAACTTTCTTCAAGCAAGAAGAATTCATTAAAAAAACCTGACTTTGATCAAGAGAGGTGTTTGAGTCTGAAACTGCATGAAGTCAGTGACAGTTTAATGGCAGAGACCATATGGGGTCCTCAACTAGGGTTAACTGAAATGAGTTTGCCTTGACTTTACTGTCCTCTTATCAGGGTGTAAGCACATACAGACTTCGAGTAAACAACGACATTGTTCCATAAGCACTGGGGCTCATCAAGTGTTTCTCTTCTCAGAGCTCATCATTATCATCATTAATTGAATTTGATATCAAGAAGGGGCCAAATTTGACTGAATCCTTCCATGCATCAGGGGACTTCTAAGGGCTCTTTCCTGGTTTAATTCTTTGGTAACTAATCAGATATAAGTTCATATTGTAATTTTCTTTTCATTAGGACACCTAGTCCTCTACCCAGCCAGATTTTAATGAGGTACCTAAGAATTTCTGTATGAAATTTCCACCTCTGTGTCAAATTAGTCTGAAATCAGTTAACAGGTTCAAAAGTTATTAGAAGTTCAGGGACAGATGTGGCAGACAAACCTATTATGATGAGAGAGAACAAATATGGAAGTCTTCTTAAAGAAACACAAATTTAAAAGATAATAAAGGACATTTATTCATTTATTAAAATTCCTGGGTAATGTTCTATTTTGATTTATGATTCATAAATCGGTAAATTTTCCTTATCAATATCAAATAATTATCCTTCTTGTTGCTGTAATCCAAAACTAATCTTATAATACTAGTCATAACTAGAAGTAGTTGTGATTCTGTGGAAGGTCTAGGATAAGTATGTGGTGATATGTCATATTCTGTACAGAAAAATATTTAATTAATTTGAGGTTAGATTGGATTCATTCTTTGATGTCTTCTAAAAACTAAATGAAATTTAGTGCCAAGAACTAATAATTTTAAACTTGCTTTTTTACTTTACTTGGCTAAATGTTACAACTGATTCCTAGGCTGATGTGGGAAGAAATATTAATTTTGAATCAGTCCTAAAAGGAAAAGAGAATGCAGGAAAACTTAAACAAGGTATCATTTTGACCATTTATTATGTTTAGTGCCAGCTACAGAGATACGTACTATCTTACTGATGTCAAAACAAGAACAAACCTCTGATAATTTTAGCATATGTAATAAAGAAACATTCTTTTGTCAATCATTCTTGTGTTTATTATGGTTTATTTGCCTTGAAAAAGAGCCAGACTGCATGACCCACATTATCACCAGATAGATGCATGGCTTTTATTTACTGTTGGACACTTCCTAAAGCATTCAAGAACCATGCAAATACTTATCTATCAACATGAAGGGGGGAAAGAACGTCTCGAGCATGTCCTATACAGCCAAACTGTCCAAAGGTCTTCAGAACTGAGCTCTGAAGGCTTATGAAAGTTTAAGGTATCTGAACCTCATCTCTTAGTTGTTTTGCTCATGTTCACACAGAGAAGTTGCTGGCAGATCTGGGAAGTAAATTCAGATTTCAGATTTTCTAAGTGCAAATTAGTTCCCTCAATCACTCTAACACTCCTGCGGCAGACATTAAGGAACAGAGACCAAGAAACAACAATACGTAATGTAAAGTAAGAAATGGAGTTTGCAGAGAACTACTCTTTCTGTCCTACATTGCTCATATCTATTCAGATGCTGGTCAATATTCTCTCTTTGTTTAACTGGTGGAAGAAACATATGTATAAAAAACAGAAAATTTTAAATGTAGTGGAGATATCTCATGTTCTGTCTTACAGAAGAGCTACAAATACTTTCCCACATTAGGGATTTCTTCAGTGTCTAAACAGGCATCTGAAAGGGTAAGAAATTCAAGAGCAATTTAATCTATGATATTTTTTTCAGGCAGTCCAAGACACCTTTAAGGCTCTGTTTAAATTCTCTTGATTTCTTCTTCACTTAGAGTTAAGATAGGAACTGCCTCATGATGACTTTATATCTTTACATAATGAAAACTCCTTATATCATGAAAGTAGTTTTTTTATCTTTCTTAAGTTATCACACATGTTTCTTAACAGCATCTGAAATCTTTTGTTCCTTTTAGATGAAGCATCATAAATCTCAGCTCTATTTCTCTCATTGCTGTGTTGGAAAGTGGTCTTTGTAATAGTAATAATTTTGGTGAAGGAGCAGCAGGAGTTGAGATTCCTGTCTCTTATATTTTCCTCCATTTTTGTTTGGTTTTCTTTGTCAAGATAACAGCTCTCTGACAATCCACAGTTTCCTGCCAAATATATTTTTCTGCCCAGTTTTCCATTAGGGTGATTTTCAGGTAAAATGCTGAGAAAAACAGATAAACAGAAGCACCAGGACAATTAAATATACTCACATCAATTATTAAAGCTTTATAAAACAGACAATCTGAAGACTTTTTAGTCTTCTGAAGACAAAAGAAATGGTGGGAGCTTTTGTTTGTTTTTTTGTCTTACAGCATTTTGCATAATTTAGAGATCTTTTTTAGATTTACAGTAGGACTGGTTTTCCATCAACAAACTGAATGCAAGGCTCCTTCTGGTGCCAATTTTGTACTGAATACAGTGAGATGTCAAAGAGATCATCTTTATAACAAAACCATCTAGGGCAGTATTCTGCCGACTTAAATTTAGCCTGTTAGGTATTAGGCCCATAATCTAACCTAGTCATTTGGGCTCCCTCAGGAGGCAATAGGAAAAGAATGTTCTATCTAGAGGGCAATTTATCCCAATTGTCTTCTTAGGTATTTATCTTAGGATGAACTGCATCACCTTTGGAGACACTGTCACATTAGCTTTGCTTTGATTAAATAATGAAACCCATTGTTAAAAAGCATTCTTCGTTTTTTTTTTTTCCAAGACAATATTTCTGTAAGATCATTATTTCATTGCATATTACTGCAGTAGCCAAAGAAGAACTGGGAAAGTGAGAGGAAAACACAGTGAAATACCTTCCCACTATTTTCCCAGGCTTAAAGATGTGAAGCTGGGCGTGGTTTTGATGAGCTCTCTGTTTTAGTCAAACACACAGGGAAAATTTCTACACACTGCGAAGTTCACAGTCAAGTTTCATATTTCAGATTTTTAAGAAATGGCCCAAAGGCACTGATCAAGACCAGATTCATTACACTGAGATCTGTCCACTTCACCCAAGACTTCGTAAGTGATCAAGTGTGGTTAACGTGAGCCAGTATCTGCTGTGTAGTCAGTGATGCACAACGGAGTGACAGGGCAGTCGCCTTTCCAGCTACCCTGAGCTACCTAATCCAGATCATCCCCTTTCCACACTGGGTCACTTAAGGACAGACCGCACTGCTGCCCTCATTACAGGACACATGGCTCAAACCCGAGCTTCTGGACTCATAGCAAGAGGCGGTATCCACTCTGCCTTTGCCACTGCTTCTCACTGAGAGCTGCCTAGATTTCTCCAGTAACATCATTTCCTCATCAAACTATTATAGACCAGTTAATGAGATGAGTCAAATGTCTGCAGACACCATGGAAAAACTGAGGGCAAAAGATGAGTATTACAGTAATAAGAGCAGATGATACAAATCATAAAGGTGGTTGTCTCATTTCTTCACAGAATACAATGGGAAACTGTAGAAACTCCCCAAAGTTTCTTCAGTACTGTTATACAACTTGTCTCTTTGGGGGCCACACTAGAGAACTGTCTACTTGGCAATTTAACTGTTTTTATGTATTCCATATACTATTCAATAAATACAGGTGTGGGATTTCTTATTGAATAATTCTGTAATGATCTTTGGAAACATTACCCCTTGGGTAACGGCAGTAGCTTATGACAACTATTCATATTGAAGACAACTGTTTAATTAAAAAGAAAATTCTAGTTTTTTTTCTTTAAGGAGGGTGCCTGGCAACCACAAGTTTCTGAATATTAACATAAGACACTTACTGTTTGATATAATACATCAACAATAATGAAGGTACATCCTGTAATTGAAGAAATGAGCCACTGGCAGAGTGAGAATTAGCCTGTACGAATAGCAAAAGGCAGTGAAATGAGAAACATATTTCTTACTGCTTTTATTGAATTGAACAATCAAACACTGGCACTTTGAATGTTTGTACAATTCCTTTTAAAGATCAGCTAGCAATATCTAACTTTCATTCTTTAATTTTTGCATAATTTTCTTGGTGCCACGGTTTTATTTTATAGTATAGAAATACATGTTACATCTTCCATGGTTTTCTTATATGTGTGTTCCCAGCTCCTGCAATTTATCTGGGGCCTTCCTCTCTTTAATGCATTTTCTTAAACCTCAGCTCTTGGAGATGAGGAGCAAAAACATAATTCCAGTTTTTAGTTAAAAACTAAAAAAAAAATACTCTTTGCTGAAAAGAATAGTTTGAAAGTGTGCTATGAGCACACATACAGCCTCAAAACCCAAGAGGAAAATAAAAAAAATAATTATGTTGGCATTTTTTAATTTTTATTTTGGACATGTTCAGGATGGACTTAATCCATGATTTTTGAGTGTCTGAAGTTGGGAAAACGATAGCATTACCTGTCCCTATCAGAAGGGAGCTCCCTATCAGAGAATAACTGTTGTTGCTCCTTTCAACTGTACTGCGATTCTTTGAGATGAAGCTTTACTGTAATAGCATGTTGTCTCTGAAAATCAATTCTATCTTTTTATAAAAAGCAATATAAGATGCAAAAGAGAGAATTAGCATGTCCTTGAGCATTTGGTTCATGTATTAGTGCCCACCAGTTAAGGCGGGGAAGTGTAATGAGAATAACCAAGGCAGCTATTTTGAATATCAGTATTAAAACCAATTTAGATGAACTGATACAACAACAGACAGGAAAAGGCAAGATAACTATTATGATACTTATGTAAATACATCAGACAAGTCCCAAGAGGTTGTAGTGATCTGCCTAGGAATATATTATTTGGGTTTTTTTAATAATTATCTCACATCATCTTCAGATGATGGAAAGACATCAAAGACTCTGTGGCATATTTTTAAGTGCTTTATTTTAATGCTTATTTCCCTTTTGTTTTTGCATAATGCTTTTGAAGAGAACATTTCCTTCTACTGTAGATAGGATTGTTCTATTGTCACCTTGCCAGCTGATGTAAAAGCGTTTCTAACAAATACTCAAAATTAGAAACCGGAGAGGAGTTGCTTGCAGACAGGTATAGTACAGCAGGAGAAAAAGCCTTCTGGAACTCAAGAAAAGATTATTTTACACAATACTTATATACAATACTTAAATGAGCAAGAATTCTGCCATCTTATCCACTGGCTGCAGAAGACAATGTAACAATAAAAAGAAGCATTGAGAAGTTTGTTAATGGGAACGTGGATGAAAAGTCCCTCTCATGGGTTCTGCTGCCATGATTTGCTATGGACAAGATCATGAACTAATCCTTTTTTCACTTGTGTTGGATTCACTTAGGAATAATTTCTTTTAAGTCAGTGGTCTTGCACAGATTTAAACCTGTGCAAGATGTGAACAGCTCTCTTCAAGTCTTTGAATCAGGAGTTTGGACCCACTCGCGTTGTTTTGGTGAAGTAGAGAAGCAAGAAGGAGCTCACCTGCACAGCTGGCAGTTCTCTCCACCAAGAGGCGGTGCTACGTTGCTGCCTCTATGCGGTTTGCTTGTCTGAGTCACTGCTATGCCCCACTACACCACTTATGTCCACCGTTATGCCCCGTTACACCATTTCTGTCCACCAGTAGAGTATTGTTTGAGCTCCCTGCAACAGGGCACTCTCCCATGCTGCTCTGCTGGGTACTCTTCCACTGGATCCACATAGCCTTAGGCAAAGGGGAAAGTTTAGGCAAATGGCAGCAAATACTCACATACATATTCCTGTCTCAGTTTCCTCATCACTTTTTCTGAGTATATCCTACAAGGTGCTTGGGATCTTTCTCCCACAATTTGTGTTTCATTCTCCTTGGTCCTCTAGCTTTGACTTGGGTACTTCTAGGACTAAATACCCACTTCTAAAACACCATTGCCTCATCAGTCCTTCTGTTGTAGCGATCCTCTTTGGCTCAGTCTTTCTAAAGAAATTTGATATAATTTGATTTTTTTTTTTTCCCTTTCATGCTTAAGCCTTTCCACAGTCCATGTCTTTTTTTCTTTTTCTTTTCTTTTTTCTTCAGAAAATTTGAGGAAAAGGGAAAACAAAAGAAAACAGCTTCTTTTCATTTTAGTCAAGCCAATGACCCAACGTGGTTTCACCTGAATAGGGCAGTACTGAAGGACAGTTAAACTATGTGCTGTTTGTGATCTGCCCGCTACGTGACCCTGCTCTGATAGATGCCCCATACTAAAGCCAGACCCTGACAGAAACCAGCATGCGTTAATTGCCCCTGCATATTCACAGGACATAGAGTCCCAAGGAGGTAGGTCTTTCCACGAGTTCAGACTCTGGCTCTTGCTGATAAGCAGATCGTACAGTCAGGGCATCCCCAGCTGCAGGAGCAGGCACTGGAGGCATGGCTCTCAGATTATATAGAAATGAGACTTTGTGCAGGACTAACCTCAATACCGAAGAGCAGTGCGGAGTGGCTGAAAGCAGCCTCAGGGCTGCAAAGCAAGGGCTTAGGCTGCACTGCCTCATCTGTAGCAGCGTGGGGAAGAGACAGGCGAGACTGGGAACACAAGGCAACACAAGAGCACTCTGCAGACCTTAACACATACAGAGAGTCTCTGTGTTGGCCAGAGTCCTGTGAGGAGCTGGAGGTTTTTAGTAAGAGCACTATTATGAACCAGTAGCTGGTTTAACGCTCTTCTATAATCCACGGGCATATAAGCAGTTCACATTTGGTTTAAGGAAAGAATGGCCCTTCAATGTGGTTTTCAGTTCAGGTTCAGAATCCTGATGTTTTTGAGTTTATTAAATGATAGCCTAATATAAAATATGTACACAGGCAGGGAAATTTCCATTAGTGTTTATGGTGGAACTGAAAATGAAGCAAAAATTAAAATTAAGGCAGTGAAAACTAGGAAGAGATCATAGACTGATGGCCACTGGGTGAAGTCTGCTGAGTTTTGCTGCCCATTGACTGGTATATACAGGGGAGTGACTGTTTCTAGAGCATCAGTTGGACTGTTAGAGCAATGCAGAATACACCGTATATGACTTACTTATGAAGCGCCCAGTTTGCAGTAACAAAAGGGATTGCTTGTGAATTAAGGAAATACTAATTCTTGAGCCAGGGTTACAAAAAACAAGCCATAAACAAAAATTGGTAAATGAACATTGTCATTGTTTTTGCAGCAAAATTAATGAAGTCAAACACATATTAAAAATCTTCCAGCAGTGTTACTATTTAGCAAGGCTGTGGAGGGGGTGTTTCTTAGGGTGTATCAACAGAAAATACTTCTGCCTATATTTCAGCATTTATTGAAAACAATAAAATTTACATTTTAATATGTATTTTCAAAAACATTCCCATGTTAAGAGGAACACCAAGCCACGATTTTTTTCCAGCAAATTAAAAAAACAAAGATTCATGTGGGAAGCATAAAGATGCTATTGGCTTTCATCTTTAACAGGAAGTTATTATATAAGTTTCATTGGAGAACAGAAAAGAAGGTAACCACTTTAAAATAGATGATATTTTGGAAAGTACTTTATGCCAGTGTATGCTAAGAAAATGGGGACCCAGTGCAAGCAATGCTGCATTTTGACAGAACAGGGGCATATTCCATTAGCACTAAGCATTTTTAAAGAAAACATTCTTTCTTTCTTTTTTTTTGAAGAAGTAAGTGCAAGCTGTCATGTTCAAAAGCCTTACTGCATGATCATCTCCTATATGTTCTCTCTACCAGGACTTCTGTCATTAAGGATTGCCAAAGAATCCAGGTGGACTTGGTCAGCTTCCTCTAGGGAAGAAGAAATAGTAAAGATGCCATCTCCCCAAACTTGTCTCTGCTCTGACTTTAATCCAGATTGGAGGTGAAAAGCCAGAAAAGTTTTTTGTGATAGAGGCAGACTTTATGTAAATGTCACACATTATTTCCCCAAGTTTCCAAGCTGAGATTTTTTTAGTCATGTGCAAAAAATCAATCAGTGTAAGGTTCATACGCTACTCTCTCTTTTGTGGAGGAATAAAATGAGGAAAAAAGATTGTATATCAACAGAAGTCTTTAATTTAAAAAAATCTTGGCATCAGTTGCTGAATAGACAGTACCGAGCTTTTAAATATCTTAGCTATCCCCAGAAGTGTGAACATGTGAAGTGAATGACCATACTTAATTTATTTATACCCTAATATCCAAGAAGCACTGGTGGAGACAATATCAAATTAATAATGATATATTTCTTTTTTCATGTGCTTTTCATAATGAGTCTTTTCTGCACAGGTGGCAATTTTGCTATAGACTGTGCATTAATATAATTACATCAACAGACTGAAACTTTTAAATAAAGAAAATTATGCTGTTGTTTTCTTTTTTCAGAAATATAACATTCTCAAGGCCAAAAAAAACCAATTACCAATTTAAAATCAAGCGTTTAAACTCTGAGCCCAGATTATTGTATCTAGTCTCACTGTCTTTGCTCTCAGCTGAATGCGTTTGTTACAATAATCTCCTTTGCTTCATAAGAAGGTGTCGAAGACCGAATCAGTATTTTCAGCAGAAGAGCTGAGCCTCTGAGGTTTTTAAAAATTTACTTCTATATGCTTATTGAAAATGCCTGCCCAATGCTGAACACGTTATTCAAACTTCAGTCAAATGTTTAAACTTCACGCCCAGTTTAGACAAAAAATTCAGGAAAAGAACATTACATGGCTGTGTTTTGAAGTTCTGGGATCTTACGAGGGTGATGTTTGTTGCAGCATCCATTTTCCACACAACACAAAGTGTCTATGCAGAGATAGCAAACCTACATGGGTAGGATTCATCTCACTAATTTTAGTCATCTAAAATGTGAGTCCAGTCTAAGTTAGTCATGTACTTGCCTCTGTATTTTATACAGAGGTTTGGGCACCTGCTGAGAGAGACTCTTCTGGCCTTGGAGAGAGATGTAAGACAGGAGACGTTGGCTATCCTCCAGAAATGACCAGTGGCCATGGAGGCAAATTATGAGTCTGAATCTAGAAATAAATGAAGTAACGGTAAGAAGAATCCCAGCCCACACAATTAGCTTAGGGTGGGTTTTTAACTTTCAGATTAATAAAGGGCAAGATCACCCTCACAGCCTGGGGCTAATTATATAATGTAAGAGCTGCACAGCCATATGACGGAATTTGTTTCCTTTTCAAGGGGCATATATCCATACACATGCAAATATATGTGTAAGAGTACAAGACTGCTTCTAAATAGCAAGATAGAGGTAGATTTTAAAATAATACTTAACCTTACATTCAAATTTGTTCAGTTAAAAGTAAAATAAAGGGGATATTATTTGGACCTTAATTGCAAGAATAGTCTGTAATTTCCCCATTTTTTACCCCTTTGACCATTCTTTGCTATGGTACTTTGCAAAGGAGTTATAACTGA
Organism: Phoebastria nigripes; assembly: GCA_035582835.1. Lineage (NCBI taxonomy): Eukaryota > Metazoa > Chordata > Aves > Procellariiformes > Diomedeidae > Phoebastria > Phoebastria nigripes. The sequence goes on along the minus strand of JAYKAV010000367.1, from coordinate 368,758 downwards.
TGGAACTCTGCAKTTTAGCAGGTACAAGAATGACATGATGAGACTTCAAGCAAGTTGGTGTAACAGCTGCTCCTTATGCCATAGTCTGAACTATACCCTCGGGTGAAACCTGTTGTCTTGGCGCTACCTTCCCACATCACCGCCACCCTTTCAGATCTCTCAAATGTCAAATCAGCTAGAGGAGAGAAGCTGTAGCTCTCTGTCTATCACTGCTTCTAATGCTCTCTCTTGTCTGTAATTATCTTAAACATTTGCTGAAGGAGGGCTAATGTTATGAGCTTGCCAGAGAAGTGCATTTAAGAGAAAGTAACTCTTCTGTTAAAAAAATTAGGTGAATCATTTGAACAAAAGGAAAACAGTAATAATCATCGTCAGAAATTTTCACATCAAAGTTAATGGGAAGTTTACAGACAAAATCCCCATGTGGCTTTGAAGATCGGCATTCTGGGATAGCAATTCTGCTGAATTCAGTGGAATTGCTTCTATTTAGAACACTTTTAGTTTTAATGAGTGTACTATTGCTTTACTTATTTACAGGGTCCTTTTTCCCCCTTTACATTTTTGAAGCATCATTATTTAGGAACAAACCATAAATGCCCATATGAATGAATAGTAATTCTCTGGGTTGTTCACTGACCCTGGTGGAACTACATATCCAAATGACAGTAAATCCCGGTGTAGCCATAGTTCATTAAACACAAGGAATGTGTTGGAAAAGCTTCAGGCTGGCTTTTCAGCAAGCGCTTACAGGGTTAACTCTTTTAACAAGTATGACTGTTTAAACTAGCTAATTTAGTAATGGCATTTGTTTTGTGTAAAGTGCAAATGCTTCCAAAAGCTAAATACAGAGGTTATCATTATTTATAGTGACTGATATATTAAACAAAATGTTCTGATATATTAAACAAAATGTTTGGCTTTGAAGTGTCTTTGTTTTTCAGTCAGTATTACTTACATTAGATTTTTCAATCCAGTTTTCTATAGTCTCATTTTCAGAGGTGCTGAGCCATAAAATGGTTCCTCCAGAGACCAGTGGAAGCTCTGAGTACATGACACCAGTAAATATCTGACCATGTGAGTAACTAAGTAAGTTTTTATATGTTTAAGTTCTGTTGTTTGTATCCGAACATCATGGCCTAAGATTCCAACATCAGAAAGTAATTGCTCATAAAAAATTCTTCTGGTCATTAGTGAACACAGATAAATCATTACAATAGTAGTTAAGGATTTCTGTTTAGCTTAGCACCTTTCATCAACAGAATCTGATGCACACACAGATGTGCATCCCACAGCTAGCTGATAGTTTTTCAAAAGAATTTGCCTAGTTTTCTGGAGAAAAGTAACACAAAGTCCCCAAAGTGCAATAATTTTCTCTGATATTTATATCTGATGCAAAATTATTGCCAAAACACCTCTCCTATATACAAATGCATGATCATGCTCCATCACTGAAATGCCACTCCCTCCAGTCATTACAGCTGCTTAATGATACATAGCATTTCTATAGAAATAATTAGTAAACACATGAATCACATGGCTGAAATTACAGTGAAATTAAGTGGATGGGATGTAGCTATTTAAATGTGGATTTGTTAATAACACCACAGTGTTTTGTTTTTCATATTTTCCTCTTATTTCCTAACGTGACAGTTTGCATTTTACATGCAGTGATGTTCTTGAATAAGAATGTTTTTGTAGATGACTTTATCAAATACACTATGAAAAAAACACACAGCAAATTAATGCTGAAATAATTTTCATCAGGAAGCACCACTTTGACAAAATTAAATAAGGATAATCCAGTTCAGAGACATTAAAAAAAAAAATTGTACTGGGGTGGGCTTGTTTTTTTCTTAATTGAACTCAAAGACCAATTTCCCATAATTTCTCACCTTTATTGTCCTCCTAATTTGCCCTGTTGTCCTGGAATATCCTATCTTCCTAAAGGACAACTTTCTTCTTTCACTGCTTCTACTGCACAAACCCCCAGAGGGGAGGATGGGAGTGAAATGTGGATCATGATTCTATCTGGGGAACAGTGCAAGGTATGAGAGCCCTTTTGCTCTCTTGAGGAGACTGGTAATTTATCTGGTTATTCAGCCCTCTTTCCTTCATTGTTGCCTTATTTCACCTGAAGTCATATTGCAGTACAATATAATAACAAAAGATTTTTTTATCTAATTTATTTTATTTTCTTCTATATTGCAATTAATGTTGAAATGTCTTCTAAATAATTTTAAGTTCATACTGTGCTGAATCAATCTTTATGTGAATTCACATGCAATTCACCTCATCAAACTTTATTCATCTAAAAGTTAGATGTGACATCAAATCTAGGATGGTCATCTAGGCTCCATCTGCATTTAATTGAGAGGTAGATATCTCTGGAGGGCCATTCATCCCACCAGCCCAAAACACTTGTATTAGGATGGTATGGAGGTGTTTCAGCTGCAAATGGAGCCTGCTTGATTAGCTTAGATTAAATGTTTGCATATTTTATGGGTAAAACCTGGTAAGATGAATACTATCCCATGTCAAAGGCCTGAGTTTTTCCTTCACGAGAATTGATGCAGTGTGTCGCATATTAGGAACTCAAAAAATGCACAATTTAATGTGAAAAAAAAATAAAAACAAGAAAGAAAAAATCTCTTAAACAATAATATTTTTAGTGTGGCACCCCTCTGGTTCACGTAAAAGTTGAAATTATATGAAATTATTTTTTGTCTTTCCCTGTTGGGAAATACTTGTTTCAAAAGACAGTTTTCAGAATGTCAAACAGCATATGCGACAACAGGAACATTTCACCTACAGCTGAAAAGCAACCTGTCAGTTCATCATTCAGTTACTGCATCCAAGCCATTTCCGCTGGGATTATTTAAAATAATATTCAGGGACAAATATGTCATTAATCTAAGTAGCCAATAACGTGAAAAAAAGAAGTGTGTGGGAATATAAACAAGGTACTTACCTCTAAAGGATGCACGTTTAGCATTTCAAAGTGAGGCTCAAATGTTAATAGTTTTCTTTACCAAGTAGGGTTCATAAATAGCAACCTGTTAGTGGTGGGAAACTGTATACTGCAYGTTACACTAGCCAAGAAGCAAAAGGAACAATTTATGAGGTGCGATTTGCAATGGAAAGTGAGCATGTCCAGAGATAGATTTCATACAGATAATTGCTGTCTTTGAAACATGGACATCAGCCCTCTTGTCTCAGTTCTTACAGTGGTTTCTGCGGTTTGTCAGCCACCCTTCCTGTCATCTCTCACAACTACAGCCTGACTCAGTAAATCAGTGCTACCAAAAAGAGTGGAGGAAGTAAGACAGTTTGTGCTATGTTGTTATTTGGAGATATTAAAAAGATTCATTACCTTACAGTAGAGCCTAATACGCTGTTGGTCACAGTCTAACTTTTAGCCATCTGCCCTTGGAATAGTTCTGCTGCCTTGCATGACATTCAATATTTGACATGCCTTCAGTGATACAGTCCACAGGTTTTCATACACACCAACCACAGGCTGTAGAAAAGGATGTTTCAAAGTGAAAGTGTATACAGGAGTGTTATCATAAAATGCCTAAACTGTCCTGACATATACCATATAAAGTGTCAGCCAGAAAAAAAAACAAACCACATTGTTATGTAATCCCCTTCATGCATTGCTTTATGAAGTGATCTCAGTGAGGTAAGAGGTTAAACATACCTGTACAGTTCTGTGTGCGAAGCAACTTGCACAGAGTGGTCACAGTGGTAACTGATACAAAATGAAGAGCAACTCATGAATGAGTTCTACCCTTGCTGTGTAATGACTGGATAAGCCATCAAAACAAAGAGTACACAATTTGCTTTTGTTCCTATGTGGTCTTGGAAATTACCAGTGCGTACATCAACAAAAAAATGTAGTGTGCTAATATGCTCCAGAGAAAAAAAGCCATGCAAAGTAATTTCCAAGCAGAAGGCAAGAGAAGGTGATCATATTTTCCAGAACTAGAAATAGCATATATTGCCTGATTTAATCTGAATTCAGGGAGCCACAGTACTGATTTTTTTCTGCAAATGGTGCTTATCCAGAAAAAAGAAAACAAGCAGTAGTTGTAAGCTATCACAGGAACTTCTGCAAAAAATCCAAATTCAAATCTTGCCTAGGTAATAGCAGAGAATGATACTGTTGGTTTCATCTTATTCTTTCTAAGGAAACAGTTTAACAGTTATTTCAGCACACTCAGCAGAGGGGTTATGTGTAGAGTCCTTCAGGCTGGGGATACTGCAGCAGGGGTGTGTGGAGAAGCAAGCGCTGCAATTGTTTGCATTTTACCAGGTTCAGTCTTCTGAGGTAAATGCAAAACCAAAATCTCTTTTATGACCAGTGTATCCTGGGTATATTTTAAACAAATATCTCACCTGAATAATAGACAGCAAAGAAAAAGGACAATAAACTGAAATATGACTCATGATGATGAGGTAGGTTTTAGRGTGTGCCAATTTAATGTGTCTGTCTAGAGCCGGTAGTGGGTGAGACTGTGGGTAGAGAAAGAGAGAGAAAGAGATTTGTATCTCTCTGCCCCCAAACATTTAAAACTAATGACCTGCAGTGTGTTGCATGAGTTTACGCAGAGATACCTGAAGCATCTGCCACTTCTGTAAGGCTCTGTATTGTTGCAATAGTCCTTTCATGTGTAGCGGATTGCAGCTAAACCAGTCATAAGCAGCAGCAGAAAATGTGCAAATGAATACATAACGCCCACTTAAAGCTTATGTTAATTCAACTGCCGCTTTGAAGAAGAATTAGCAATGGGTAGTATATGCTCTGTCTTGTTAAATAGCTAGTGCCACACTACAGTTGTTTGAAAGCCTGCAAAAAGAAGAAACACCTGATGTGCATATTGTGCAGTAGGCTATAGTGTTAGTAATAGAAGGAACATATTATGAAACATAAATATCAATGAATTAACTTCTGGGAAAAAAAATATACTTTATGCAGAAAGAAAGGAGCAATTGGGATTTTCTACAGGAAAAATGCATCATTTCATAAACTTCATTGGCTCTGTGATCTGTGAACAGATATGTGTTTCAGCTCTGTTTCCTTGGCCTTCTCTGAAGTTCACTTATTCTAGACAGGTAATCAACTGCTGTTAAAATAAATTTGCCCTTGAGTGAGTCAAATAGATGGTAAGGGACTGGAAAGAGTCTGTCCCTTTCCCAGCTCACAGTTTAGGTCAAGGATTATAAGTGTACAGCCCGTACTGAACATATCTCCTGATGATGTTGATATTCAAAGACTGTTGTCTTCCTTATTCAAGAAGCTGAAATCCACAGGAAGAAATGAGAAATGCCATGATAATTGCATTAGTGACTTTGGTTGCTGGATCATTGTCTATTTCCACACTGTTCCACAGTACAGAAAACTCACAGGTACAATCCACACATTTTTCTGAATTCCAGAAAATACACACAGCAAAAAAAGTAATTTCAGGCAGAAGGTAAGCCAGGACTCTTGCTTTCTAGGCAAAGATGCTACATTGAGCTAAAGCAGCTGTGTTACCTTAAGTGACCTTCTGGTAATACTCATCATCAGCTCTCCTGTTTCAAGCAGCAGGAAAATCTTGGTTCACTTTACTCAGGGCTGTAGTACTTCTCCGTAGAATGAGATAACCCCTTTTTTCAGACGTAAACATCAGAATTAAACCAGAATGGATTTAAGATAAGATCCAGCTTTGCAACTCAAGTTGTCTCCTGTCCTATGGATATTTCTGTTCCTGTCTTGTGCTGGCATATGACTGCCTATGATTGTATACTACAGTATCGATAATACAGTATTCCAATATAGTCTTAGGAATCTGGCAGCAGGAGCACGCTTTCCACAGGTCAGCTGTAAGGGAGAGCTATAGTCTATCACCTATATATGAGAACACAAAGTTCTTCTGTGCTCCATTTTTCACATGAAGTCCTCAACTAAGAATGAGTGGGAATTAATCAAAACAAAGAACGGGGAGATTCACTGATTCTTTAATTTAAACGTTAAAGAGAAAAACTGATTAAAAGAATTACTGATGCTGCAACTTTCACAGTATTTTCAAAGGTAATCAACATTTTTAATTTGGAAGCAAAACTGTAAATGTTATTAAAAGAATCATGCTATCTTTCCCAGCCAATCTATCTGAACACCTGTATCAAATTGGCAAAGCATACTGTTTTGGATATTTGGGCAAGAAAGAAACCAAGATATAAAAAATATATTTATGAACTTTATCAAAGGTTTTAAAGGCAGTATCCTGAATAATTTTTACTGTTACACAGCATTTTTATGTGAAACCACTTTACAAAGAAAAATAAGGATTGTTATTTATTTGTCTTAAAACAGAACCTAAAAAGCTGACCTCAGGCCTAGGGAGAGTAGATACCAAACAGGCACACAGAGCTACATCAACAAAAAAATTGCAGTATCTGCTTCCTACTTTTGTTGCTGACATTCAAAATTTTAATTTTCAAAGATTCCACAAACTGTTATCAAACAGTATAGATGTCTGAATTTTGTAAATGTATCCAGTTTTACAAGATAGGCTTCCTCAGTATTTAATTTAAACTGGTAGGATTGGTACCAGTTACCCTAAAAGTTAACATAATCAAAGCTGTATGTCTAGGTTCCTACTGTGAAGAGAAATAGAAACCTTCAAAGGACCACTCATCCTATCATAAGGTGTGAGCCTAAGGTATGTAGGATGAATGACCCTCTGACAGTGCTTTCATTGACTGAAGAGGAGAACTAACCAAGATCAGCCCCAATTTGACCTCAAATATCTGCTTGTCAGCATGGGCAGGATCACCCAAACCATGCCTGTATGAACTAAACATCCGCTGAACTAACCATTCAACTAAACATCCACTCAGAATTTGGGAATTCTCAGAACACGGCTACTGGACCAGTCGTCATACACAGAGAAAAATTGCTAGAAGAGGTGCTGGTGCCATCTTCGCTGTTGCCCATTAGAGCACTCAGGAGGGTCTTGAAATCCTTGAACTCACACTCCTCATCTGCTTCAGAGGTCTTGAACTCACACTTTCTGCAAGCATGGTCTAATATCTGGACGTGGCACATTTTGGACTGGAGGATCTGCTCTACCTCTCTGGCCGAAAATGCTCAACTTCATATGCACTCATTTAAATATTAATTGAGGTAAACACTGAGAATAAAACTGTCTTTTCGCTTAAGCACTTGTCTGCATATAGAGAGATGTGTATCAAACCTCCTCATCTAATTCGTATTTTTTCATTCAAAGTGAAATATCTTCATCAAAAGTGGCCAAGAAGACTCCTCCTTCCCACTCGCAGACTGTGCTGAAGTGCACTGATTAGAGTAGTCTTTGGGGATATGAATGATTGCTGCTCAAGTCTCCTTGGCAGAAGAAGATAGTTATGCACCTTGTAGGAAAGGGTTAGACTTAATAATTAACTTAAGGAAAGTTCCATCCAGTACCTTAACCACTTCCTTTCTCTTTTACAGAAAACCTGACAATTAATATATGCAAAATCAGCGGTCCTTTTCAAAACTATTGGCTTGAGTCATATCCTCAGCTAGCAATTACAAGCGAAGGCCCTCCTGGTTTACAATTAGGGTTTAAAATAAAAATACAGTACTTACAAATCAAGCCCACACACAGGCTTCGAGGAAGAAACACAAAAGAAACCTTAGCCCATGTTTGGAACTGAACTTACACTGAACCCTTCATGAGCAAAAGTACTTTGGCACCTCTGACTTCCACCAGGGACTAGAGCTGGAAATGACCGTGCTCTAACAGAAAGGCTTTTCTTCTGGTATTTCCAGCTAAGATGCCAAGTGGAAGTGCTGGAATCTGATAAGAAAGCTTGCTCTCATAGATGTTTATCCAAACTCGACCCGGACTGTAAAATTTTGGATATCTAGCTATCTTTACAAACTGACACTCAAGTGAGTTAGCAGAACAGTCTTCATTATTTATACTCAAGCATACGTTTGTTGTTTTAATAGAAAACTTCCATCTTTTCATAGAAACCAAAACAATGAAGGTATCAGTAGTACAGGTTAATACAATGGTAAAAGACAATACCTGACTAGCAGATGCTAAAAATACAGTCACTGGATACAAGGCCTTCCAATCAAAATACATACATTTGAAATGTCTGTCTTGCCTCCTCACTCTCTTATATTACAGTGAGAAAAATTTTTACATTGAAAGCCTGGTGTAAAATCCCAGAAATCACCGTGAAATCACTGAGAAGTCTACTGTTGAATTGGCTCATCTTTGGAACAGACCTCTACTGTAAAACTTGGCTTCATTTATACTGCCATCCACTCCATTAAGCTCTTAAGAGGTACTTTAACTGAAATTGTTATGGGAAGTGAGATCTTGGACAGTTTCTCAAAGGAAGAGCACTTATTCAGTCCTCATCCTGCCCTAGCAGCACCAGACGATGATAGTCTGCAAAAACTGAGAAGCTGTGCTGCCTGTTTTCTGAATGCATTGCTAAAACATTTATGATGGATATGTGTTCCATTCAGGAAAATTAATACAGAGATTATAATGTACCCTTAACAGTGAACTAAAAAGAAAAGCACTCTCTGACCTGGTAAAACAGCTGTGTATCATTGCGTAACAGTGAAGGACTGAACCCAACAAATTATTACAGCTAACTGCTTGTGTTTGCATCAACGTGTGAAATAGCTTCATTCCCCTGTGCTGAGGAATGAAGTAATATTATCTTCTCTAATAGCACAAATGATTAAAGTGAGACCTTCAGAAGACAGTGCCTGATAAACCACAATCATGCCTTAGTTTCTGCACCAGCCATTATACAGGCATTTTCCAGTAAACTCAGCTTCTCTCAGATGTGCTTCAGGTAATTACCTCTCACCCAAGCAATGATCTCAACCCAGCATGAAGAAAGCTGAGGAACTGTGTCATCTGGACAATATAAAGCAAGTGGAGCTAAGTGACATCACTGTATTGATGGTTGCAGTCAAAGAGGTCACAGTGTTCCTTTTAGTGACGACATATATGATTTTAAATAAGATGTATGACATAAAAGTCTATCATGCAACAAACTCTTTGTCTTCTTCAGTAGAAGAATCATTCTGAAGTTCATCCCCTCAGAGGGAAAAGAGTGGCACTCACAGGCATGTCTGTGCCTGCTTTTGCCAGGAACTGTAAATGTCACATAAATGATGCTCCATGTGAAAAGTCACTTGTGACAGTTCTGAAAGAATCTGTTTGGACGTAAAATGTATTTGCCAGTATCTTATGCAGCCAGAAGGTATTGATTCAAAGATCAAGAAAGGCAAATACAGTGTTGCTGACATTTTTTAAAGGGTCATATGCAAAATGTGTCTCTCTCAGAATCAGAGAGAGTTTCTAAAATAATTTTCTGATTTCCATCTCTGTGTGTAAGACTATCGGAGGACTGGGGATAGCCTAGCAGCGGTTTCCACCACCTTGTTTACACACACTGTCTACCTGAACTCTCAAAAAGTCTGCTTTAAACAAAATCTGTTTTGGTTGGTTCCTACTGCAGAGCTCATGGGTTTCCCAAAAGTGCCATTCCAAACAGGCAGAGACAGAGACCCTTGGGGATGAGAAGATATGCAGTGCCTGCTTTTCTTTCACCTTTGCGATGGTGTAAGCCCACAGTAGCTTTGATGGACTTACAGCACATATAATCTGTGTATGAAAGAGATTTCTAGACCTCAATAGCTAGGTTTGAAGTAGGAGCACCTATTAAGTTGTTCCAGAGGGCAACTGCTTTTGAACCAGAGGATGCATTTGGATCATCTCTACTATGAAGTGACAAGCTGTGTAAGTTCAAACTACAGTGGAAAGCCTTAAGATTATCCATGCTTATTAGTACACAGCGCTTGTATAGGCACTATGGGAAATACCATTGTGATTATGGACACGAACCAACTCTGACTGTAAGACTGTATATGTCTGTTGTTATTCTTTTAGGGGTTATTACTGAATCTCTATGTGCCACATTCTTTCAACCTGCTTTGAAGTCCAGCAACTTTTTATATATTATTATTCAGTGAACAAAGACATAGCAGGTTTGTCTAAAAAGTAGCTATAATGATAATAATCTATGACTGTGAGTTAAACTGCACTCCATGTTAACCTGAAGATTTTCCAGAATATTCATTAGCTATCACATTCTGCCTAGACAGAAAACCAAGAGTACCAAAACTAAGATAGGTAACTCTACTGTCCACTCTGGCAAAAGTGTAAACTGACAGAAACTCCTCTCTACAACTTCTTTTGTTCCAATTCCTTCAAAAGAAGAGGCCAAAACTAGGATTACTGGTACATGCTATATTCCCTGCCTTCAGTTTTATGCTGTGAATATTATGAAGCAACAGAGTGGACAGAGCCCAGGAGTAACAACTGCTTTTTAATTCTTTTTAAAGAATATTTCATGCCTAAAAGAAATAAGTGGGTTGCAGTGTATACTTCTATGTCCAGGTAGTAAATATAATAAAGGTCTGTGCTTAAGGTCAGTATGACCCGAGTTTAAGCAAAAAAAGCAGTAGTATGTACCAGCACTTGTTTCAGAAAAGTACTAGATTCTTGACTGGCACAGTGTAAAGGCAGCTCCACTCACATTCAGAGTGTTATACTGTTTTATACTTGCTCAGAGTCTAGACTTAGATATAATGCAACTAATAGCGTGAGGAATAAGGCAAAATAGCAAACTAATAGGAATATGGGCCCACCATACACTTACTGTGTGTGTCACTGGAGAATGAAATTCATCTATGCAGAAGGATATTCTTAAAAGTGCACCCAGCCTGAATTTAAGTAGATGTGGAAGAAAAAGAAATGACAAGGGCTGTGCTAGTTCACTTTTTACTGAAATAAAGTATAATAATATATCACTATTGTTGTATTCCTGCTTGTGAGTATTGTCTAGCTAACCAGGTTACATATTTAACTTTGTATTACGAACCACCTTCCTGAGATTTTCAATTCTATGCATTGACTTTGTACTGCACAGCTTGCATAGAGTATTTTCTGTATTTCTCTGATTGTATTCTTTCTTATTTATGATTCTTGCATGCAAACAGGCTTTTTGAGAGTTCATCAGTTCCAGCTGGCTATTTTCCACTTGATGTCAATAATTCTTTATTCAGCCGTTTATCAGAATTCTTTTCACTGCATCCAATGGGTGATGTCACCAAGAAAGAGTTATAATTGCAGGTGGGAAATGAAAAGGAGATCAAAAAGCTTTCAAGAAACAAAAATTCTCTATTTATGCAAGTGTTCTAAGAAACAAAGAAGGCAATAAGAAATAAGCAGACAACAAAGTAGGATTCAAATGGGAGCAAAATTATGGCTAAACATACTAATCTTCAAAGTTTAACATGGGTTGTCAGCAGTTCTTTCAGAAAATCATGTTCCTGAAATTGCAACTGTAGAACCATTAGTCAGCTATATATGAATGAATATTTCCCTTTTCCAAATCAGATTTATGGAATATTTTGCCTTCTGTCAGATTATAATGTATTTGCATCTAATAGTTCTAATTTAGAATGTTTGAGTTATAAATAGATGGTAAACGTGGCATAATTAACATTGATATGGAAGACTAATATGTTTTCCTTATAAGCTGCAAACCGCTTCTATGTCAAAGGAAAGCTAAACTGCTCTACACTTGAGGTTTTCTGAGGTAAGAATGCGTTGGTGGTTTAGAGCAGTCGTGGTGCTCCTGAATTGCAAGATGTGCTATCCAAATTCCTCTCCATGTTAACTATTACTGACCTTCAGCCATGGAAAGCAGCTAGTAGGGTGACTTAATTTGGCACCTGTTCTGGGCATTTCTGAATAGCTGAAGCCAAAAGCAATCCATGTTTAGGTGGCCCAGCCTGTTCTCAGAACATACTGTATTTTACGATGGATTTCCTTAGGAGATTGTAAGGGCGATGCCGTATGGGAATTCCTAAGTGTTGCCTTTCACTCCTTCAAATGCCAAATGTGAGGCTGTTTTTACCTACGTCTTTTCTGTGGTAAGAGTGGCATCCATAGGAGAGATTCCTCCAGTACAGTAATTGCCATGCATTTTCCAAAAACGCCTCGTGGGAATACACATTTCTTGGGAACTGGAAAGGAAGGGAAACTATTAATCAAGTGAAACTAGGCTTGAAGTGTAAATGCGATGCTATTGAGAATGCACATCGTATGGAATTTTCTCCCCATTTCTTGAGGATAATCACAGGAAGAGTGTGGGTGGATTGGCTCACATATGAAAAGACATCTCTCAGCTAAAGGAAAAACAACAACATTTTAAAGCATAGGGTTTCAACACAACCCTAGACGTAGGACAAAAGCAAAGAAATAAACTGGAGTCTACTCTCACACTAGTCTATGCTGAAATTATTGTTCCACTTCCAGTAACAAAGGTAAAACACCTTTTCAATTTCTGATTCTGGAATTCTGCTACCCTATGTATGTTATTTTACTTTTTCAGATTCTTTAGAAATAATGATTATAAATATTTGTAAAAGCTTTTAATTGTCCAGAGTTAAAAAATAACCCCAAAGAGCTGAACAACTGGATTGGATTCCAATAATCATTATAAAATAAAAGAAAAAAAGAAAAAAAGTGACATCCCAGAGCTTCAGATAGAATTCCTCCATGAGTAGTCCTTTAYCAAGGTGCATCACATTCTTTCATGAGGACGTAGTCTACTATTTTTAATGACTATAACATATAACGGTACATAGAGGATGAAAATACCTTTATTTCTTTTCAGTTTCACAGCTATATGTAGACTGTAACAATGTGTATAAAAGAAAAGACGGGCATGATCTTCAGAGGAATGAAAGGGGACAGTTTTGAAGCTTATTTCCACTCCTCCTGTAGCATTTTTACGCCAGTGTGAAATATTCTTGAGCCAGCTGGTTGTTTTGTTCACACTGGCTTTCATTGCCTAATCTAGTGAATTCATTATAGCTCCCCGCCTGAGGGCTCAATTTTCAGCTGCGCTGAGCATGACCCATATCAGCTGTGGGAACAGGGAGGCAAAGGCTCTGCGGGTGCCTCACACCTCCCCACGTCCTCGGGAAGCCGTGGGGGGACCCAGCCGCCGCGCCAGCCCAAGCAGCTGTGGCTATGTGACGTTGCCTTGCACGGGTCTTGGGGATTACTCTGCTAGCGGGAGTTTGCTTGTCCCAACGTGAATCCTGTGACAGGGAGTTGCAGAGTAGGATAAGCTGCCGTAAAACAATGCTGGCTTTATGTCAGGACAGGACTCTCCCATACCAGGGGTTCCTCAATGTATTCTTCCTGGGAAATGCTGCAGGGCTGATCTTGCAATGTAAAGAGAACTTTCTGGAACCAGAATCTGGAATCGGGCGTGTTGTTTCTGAGGTAACCAGACTCTAATGTCATCGCAACAAGTAGTATAATTTTGTTTCTCAGTTACATGCTAGAGATACGGTATTACAGAGAAGCTCTGTGGCAAATGGATTCTATTTGCTCATGTGCTACAAAAGGACAAACAGTTCTCTGTTTTTAAAGCTTTTTGGATGAGATTAGTGGTTGCAGAGACGGAGCTGTGTCCATTTTGTCCTCACTAGCAAGTGGGTGGTTGCCTCCCACACTCACGTCACTGCCACATTTGCCAGCAATAACACTTTGGCAGCAATAATTTATCTAAGAGGTCCCAGCACTGTAAAGTAGTCTCACTACTCCCTAAAAATTTTCTGAGTTGAGTAGTTTAGCTCTTTACTTCCAGTTCACTGACCTATGGTCACTACTTACACACACACACAAACACACATATGCACCCATCTCCTAAGCACTGCAAGGAACTTAAAACTTACAAATCAACGAGACAGAATGGTCCCGGCCAAGGAAGAAGAACAAGCAAGATGAAAACATCATAAAGACCCCATGCTGGCACAGCACACTCTGACTCATACTTTCCAGTTATAAATGTCATCCATTAGGTTAAAAAAATAGTAATAAAAATCAGTCTTCATTCTGGGTTGTGTTTTTTTTTTTTATTGCTTGCTTTAATAGCTCTGCTCTTCATCAGCTCCAGTGTTCGGCAGCTGATCCCTCTTTCCTTGGCTAAGGACATGTGATAGTTTTGCTGAATAGCTGCAAACATGCTCTCTGCTGGGTACTAATAGCTGGCACATTAGGCTGCTTGGCGAACTGTGGCAGCCAAACAGAAATGCTTTCAACAGACTGATTTCAGTAAAGCAGTGGAGGGTTGGGATTTTTTTTCTTTTTCTTTTTTTTTTTCCTTTCCCCACTCTGCTTGGTGCCAGAGTTCTTAAAATAGTTCTCTCAGAGTTTTCTTGTTACCCATTTTGGAGCCCAGATGTAGGAAGCAAGCCAGCACAGCTGGTGGAGCCTAAGTGTCTCACAGATAGGGAAGGCTTACATGGCCTTCATTTTATTCTTAACTGTTATTCTTCACTTCATTCTTAACTGTTATTGATGATATTGCTACTGGAGTGTCAAGAAAAAAATGTCCAGGCTTGCAGAGGTTAAAGGTCTACCAGCTGAAGACCTTTCTCTCCCTCCTGTCTTCATCACCAGGCCACTGCACTTTGTTATCTTCAGTATTTCCCTCACCTTTTCCCTCATCAGGAATGTAGATTTAATTAGTTGTTCCATTCCAAGCTCACACTGATACCTGTGCTGTGCAGTGATGCTGTGATGTGAACTCATTGTCACAGCAGGCTGGATATAAAATCACTACTCTCCTTATACTTAGGAGTATATGCTAGATTTCTAGTGTATTTCTGAGGAGAAAAGAATATATGGAGCGGTACCAGCCTTCCTGACAGCAAGCTAAAATGTACACAACAAATTGAAAAGAGATGATATGCCAATTAGTAGAGTTTCCTTATAGTCATCTAGTAAGGACTGGGCTGGCCAGTCTTGGAGACACAGTAACTTTCTTCCCCTAAGGATGCAGATCAGATCACTGGAAGCCTATTTGCTTCTGTGAAATTTTTTTCTTGTTAGAGATTTGCTATCCCCTGAGCACCCTCATGGCATGTCTCCTCATGCAACATGTGATAACTCCTACCAGCCTTGAGTTACTTATAATTGCACAGTTCCTACAGGGTGGTTTTTGAAAGCAGCCCAGTCTGGGGTATTACGGTTATAGACCGCAGAACTCCATGTTCCTAGTACATCTGTGAAAGCATTTGGGGGAACAGCAATATGGGTGGAAGTAACACTGATTCATTCTATCTTCATATGAAAACAGAGGGAACAGTTGGCCTCTCCAAACTGGAATGATACAGATACAGAGATCTGAATATGCAAAAATAGCACAGCAATTTCTAGGAGAAGACTAAACACGTCTCAGAAGTGTGTTGAAAAACAGCCCATTGAGGTCTACAGGGAAACATTTGAAAGGTGCAGAGTGCAACACTTGGTTACACTAAACACTAGGTTACACTAAAAGTCAATAGGAGTCTGGTATTTAATCCTTGTTTATGCCTTTAGACCTCTGTTGTCTTCAACAGCTTGCTCTAGCAGGAAGCACGTCCCTTACCATAAGCAAACCACTGACTACAGCACTTGCGAATGAATGACAGAGACTTTTGGAGGAGATGAACAATCAAATTCTGCACTGATTTAGGGCTTTGACAAAGCATCTCTGGTGGATGTTGGGCTATTAATTTACAGCCTTCCACTGCCCACCATTTCCTTCTGCCTCCTCATGACAGAATCAGAATAATTGAGTTCGTGCCCACATCTCCCTGATGGGAACATCAGGTCCAGCATCTTAGCTGATGCCGGTAATAAAAGTGGTCTTACATGAAGATGCAGGTCTGTGAGTGGGAGCTGCTGACGCATACATGTTCCTTTCTACCAGCACAGTTACAGGAACAGTAACCTCCAGTAAGCAAACAGCTGAGAAGGTATTTCCTTAAACAGCTTCTGCTGTTTGCGCAGAGAATATGAATACAAGTCTCTATATTCTGCACTAATTCACGCACGTGACTCTGTTCAAGCTTATGCCTACCTCCATTCCCTCCCCTTGTGTCAGCAGCTCACTGCTTATGTTGGTTCTGAAGTTCACAGTAATTATATATAAGCAACACATGACTAGAGAGCTTTAGATGAGGCCAGGCTTTTTTGCATGCAGGCTTTTGTTACCATATGCCTCCTTTTCTAGGGAAGAGGGACAGCATAACACCTGAGACTGGAGTTTTACAGGTACCTGCTGAGGTCTGTACCCAACTTCCACTAGCTCTTTGCAGGACCTGTATGTTTCTCTCTCCTTGGAGGGCTTCTCAGAGGCTTTAACCTAAACAGAGAGATTTTTGTTGTGTTCCTAAGGTGAGATTTTTGTTATCAGCCATTTGGAAGTGTGTCACGTAAGCTACTGTTTAGGTTCTCTATATTAATTGGAGAGGGATAAGCACCTTCACATGCCAGTTCTCTACGTCAGAAGACAGGTGTATAAGAGAACAGATGAATTTCCATGCAGCATTAATAGAGAGGGCCCTGACGACTGTCTGAAATTGTATGCTAAAGCTTGTGTGACTAAATCTGTATGAAGTAAACCTTATTTTTCTGTAATTTTTCTGTCATGACTGAGCCTACCACAGAGACACCACGTTGAAGCCTCTATGTACCTTCTTTCCTGATGATTTTCTACAAAGATCCTCGTTAGCTCAGTTATCCATAAAACTGCCCGTAAGGAAAAAGATATTGAAATAGATGCACTTAAGAGTTACATCTTGTGATGAATGAACACAAAATCCCAGTTTCATTATAGCCAGCCCACACAGTCACATTTTTTATTACTCATATGTAATGATCAACAATCATTTGGGAAAAAAAAAAAATAAACTCTAGCCAGAATTTTAACACAATCTCATAAAATAAAATAAAATAAAATAAAATAAAATAAAATAAAATAAAATAAAAAATGGAAATTCTTTACAATGTTTGAAGCACCTGGGAGAAGCACCCTGGCTTGACCCTAACTACTTGCTAATTTCTATCCTTCTGATGTTCTCAGTAAGACCTCTGGTATTTTCATTTTCCACTCTTTATTATCGCCTCCTATACCTGCTCCAAATGCCACACATCATCCTCAACAATCTAATTTTTCCTTTCACAATATCTTTAACTAAAACTGGTCTGTTCTTCACCCATGAAATTTAGCTTCCAGTTCATTCCTAATTTTGTGTACAAACTATATGATAGCCCTCGGGCTCATGTGATATTATTTCTGTTCTGTCTGTTTAGATGTGCTCATTTTTTACAGCAAATATTTCTCTTCCTGTTGGCAAGTTACCTTTAAATATTCGTTATTGTTCTATAAAGCCTTATGTGTCCTTTGTATGGTGATCCTTCCTTTTCTCAAAATGGCACTTCCTGTACAAAGACATCTACCTGAGCCTTGAATCTCCTCTGCTACATGCATTTCACTTGCCCCGGTGTTTGCAAGTAAACAAATTTAGGACACTTCTACACAGACAGGTACAGACAGTTACATATCCATTCTGCCTGAACTCCAATCTGGCTGAATACCATGTAGTTCAAACTATTTTGTCCTGCTAAGATTAAAATGTTTATTGCATCTTAGACTCTGGGAGTGGAGTGAAGGTGCAACTATCTGGACCCATTCATCTGATCACATTATTTGCATGGCCAAAATCAGAAGTGAACTGTGGTTTATACAGAAGCATTCACAAATATTTTGTATATGATATTTGCCTACCCAGAGTACTTCTCAAGATTTATAGGAATTTTTTTTCTGGTCCTCTTACTCATTTTGCAAGTGCTGAAGTCATCTGAAGAGAATTCTTCCTCTGTGAGGAAGTTCAAGGCTTGTGAGGCTTGAACTGAGCACTCCGCCAGTCTAATTGCAGCGTTTCATTTTCTTGCAGAGGTAACCTACAAACGATGCACGTGATTCCCAGCCAGCTGATGGGGAAGACAATTTTACGCAGGTTTGCTCAGACTCACAAAGAACTGTAATAAAAGACTGATAATAAGTACTTCTTAGTACTTTTTTGATCGGATAAACTGGCAAAATTTCTTCAATAGCACTGTTGGCTCCCCATAATAAAGTTAAAAGTTATCTAAGTGTAAAAATAATGCATTATAATAAAGATTTTCTCTTCCTTTTTTTTTTTCTTCTCTTTTTCCAGTTCAGTATTTCTTGCAACTTCTGTATCTTGACATTAAAAGTTGCTGAGAGTGGTAAAGTCAAGCTTACCAGATGTCAAATTTTGATGGTAATTATAGAAGACTTAGGTATTTTAGCTTTCGTCTTTTCTAGAGATAGCATTGCACAGCAGAGACAGGTTCTTAAGTTAACAGGTAAAAAAGGCCTACTTCAGTTTCACTGGTTAAAAGCAACACTTTAAACGCCACATAGAAATGAAGAAGCGACAGTGCCGATCACGGAGCACCGAGGTAAAGCTCTCTGATGCTCAATAAGAGGCCAGCTATAAGCTGCACTAGCACGTTTCCCAGAACGTCTTGGCAGACGGTTCCCATGCAGCATATTATGTTAGATTAATTTAAAGGTAGAAAAGGCACGGATAACTGTAACAAGATCTGGATCCAACAATGTAATAAGAGACACAGGATTCCAGAGAACAGTAGAGAAATGGTTGGAAGATGAAGCACTTGGCTGCAATGGCTACTTAATTAGCAATATCCCTGATCTAATAAAATCATCATACTATGAATCACCTTGCCCCAGTTCATTCAACAGAGGTGTCAATTATACAATCGGTGGACATTTGTGCATTTTTTCCCCTATCTACTAACATTGTTTCTTTTTTTTATTTTTCTTTTGGCCTGGGCAACCACACTTATGACAACAAGCTCTCAGTCAAATCCTTGTCTCACATGGATTAGAATGCAGGATCTTCTTGGCTCCCAGTCAGTTGCATTGTTTTCATCTAATAAAAAACATCAGTGGAAAAATTCACCACTACACAAAAAGCAAATAACTTGAAGCACTTGAACGATTGTATATTAGTGCTGGCATGCTTCAAAAATAACTCCTGAACATTGCTAAGAGGACTGCAGGACTCTATAATTATTTATGACAGGCTTTCAGCTTTTTTTCCTTCTCCTAAACGGTTGGTGTTAGTTGAAGGCCAAAGGAATACTGTGAAAATGAAGGAAGGAAAGCAGTGAGATGCTTTTTACAAGGCAACTGCCCTCCATCTTCACTCACCCATGAGCAACCATGCTAAGCATCTCCTGGGAGGACCACTATTCAAAGGTGTTTGGACTTCAGATTTCATAATCTGAAATCCATGGCTGTAAATAGAAAGAATGAAGAACCATGAATAGAAATGAGTAGGAAACCATTTATTCCCATTCCAGGAATATGTTCAAGTTGAGAAAGAGTTTTCCATTCCATATTGGGATGAAATTGAGACCTTTCAAATTTTTCAAGAAAAAAAGAGCAAGTGAAAGCTTTAGTTCCCCCCCTTCTCCTGCTGCTCCCCTTCATGTCCTCCAAAAGGGCCAAGAAATTAGGGTGCCAGCAACCAAGGAAAAGAAACTGAATATGAAGCCCAGCTCCCCTAGCCTGATGCATTCACATGCCTATTCTCAGTCCTTGACAATCTCGTCATGCATTGCAGAAGAGTATCCAACCTGCAGGCTAATTCTGAGGTCAGATACAATTCATTTTTCATACTAAAAGTAGCCAGCCCTAGAGCTCAGATGCATTTCCAACCATCACTTTTCTGATGCTGATGTATTCCCACTAAATCTTTCAGGTAGAGCCCATTCACTCAGCTTCGGTACTCGCCCCCAGCCTCTCTCTACCACAGGGTTGAGCAGAACTTGCTGTTTGTTTGAGCACCTGCTGCCACTAGCAGGACCCCGATTCACTCCCAACACACACACAAATGAAAAATGGAAGTGAGAGTGTGGAGAAAAGGGAGGCCGACATATCCCACAGAAACACGTTTTACACCTGTTGTAGGATGTCTTCCAGAAAACTGAATGAAAGATGGCCAGCTTCTGAAGTATGCCTCGGAAACATGTTCTTACATCAATGTCATGCAAATGATAGTAAAATTCAGCATCTGCGTAAGTATTTGCAACACTCTGGCCATTGTTTGTCATGTCTTATTCACACTGGAATATCAGCAAATACGTAGAAATTAAAGTTTGTTATAGTATGCTAGTCCTTGTATTCAGCGACTGAAGGAAAATATTCCCATGTCTAACATAAATAACAGAATTAATTTTCGCCCCCCCAGTGAGGGACTTGCTGCTCTACCTAAACTAAGTAATCTGATTTCTTCTTGGATGAAGGGCTGTTTGTGAGTGATGGGGTTGAAATATGGTCAGTGCTATCACACACGACAATGAATGATACCAATAATAATGAAAAGATACTTTAGAAGCATTTGAAAGATGATCACCCTACATAATCATTAACAATCTGTCACTTGCTGGGTCTTTTTGGGCACAAAGTCATTAACACCAACACTAACAGCTGCTGCCACCTTGAATGTCAGGGAAGGAAAAGGTTGGAATAAAATTCCATCCCACGTTTTTAGTTTCCCAGACTGAACCTAGGGATGTAAACACCTCTGACCTTGGTATGCAGGTTTATCTGGATCTTCATTTTGCAGCTGGACCCCCCCTAAGAATTTAAACAAAATAACAAAAGCTCACAATGGCACAGTATCAGCTGCATCTGAACATATTTGGGTGTTTCTGGGAGAAGTTAAACTATTGCAATGCTCAGTAAAATAATCTGTGAACACAAGTAGGTGTATCATCACTTTATCCCTGTCGCATTTCAGATCAAGCTTCTGAAACATTTTAACCCAGGCAGTAGGGACAACTGCATGAATCTGAATTCATAAACTATTTTGCTCTGATGGGTAAAGTGTGGATATAACTGAAGTACACTGGAGCATTTACAATGCCGGCAAAATGGGACGAAAGAAAACTGTTGCCTTTCTTCCACACCTTGCAGATGGAAAAGAAACAGGGCAAATCCACCGAGTGAAGTTCAGGACCTGAGAAAAATTTCAGGTGCCCAGATCCAAATCCTCACCAAATAGGATTTGTAGATATGCCTTTGTGCCTAATTCCTACTGACTTTTCACTGAGTGTCTTTACAAATCTATTCCGTGAGCTAGAATTTCATATTTTGCTGCAAGGCAGAGCCTGCTCTGAGGAAAGCATTTTGTAGCTCATGTTGCCTGATGCTAGGTTTGCTCTAAGGTGTGTTTGGAGGAGGCTGGGAGTGGGAGGAATGTATTGCAAATGTGAAGGTCCTGCTTTCAGCTATAATGAGTTTTGCCTCTGGGAGAGTAAGGTCAGAAATGGTGAATGGCCATTTTCTATTTAGTGCAGTTAGTGGTTTATACCTCACACAGCAATTGCCAGGGAGCCAGGAAAGAGTCCTGAGCATGAACATGAAGTTCTTGGTGGCCTCTGGCATGTGGATGATAGGAGCTGGCCTTTTTTGACTGCTGGATCCCCCTGTGGCTGCAATAGCTGTGTAAGGCATGGTGACCAAGGCTAGGTCTGCCACTAAGAAAAAACACTTGAAATCCTTTCTCCTTATATAAACTAAAATGCAAATATGTGTAGTCATAACAGCAATCTGGAATGGAGGCACTGCCAAAATCCTTAGAAGTCCCTTGAGACTTGCAGCAGATGTCCACAGTGAACAAGAACAGTTGTTATTGAGGTCACCAGCTTTGGTGGGCCATTGCTGTATCTGGTCAGACTAGAAGGTGAAGTGGAAATGCGCAAAGGAACATTATCCTACTGTGGCTTCAGAGATTTGAACCACAGAGGACTGTGCCCAGCAAAGACATCACTGGTGAGAGTTTCTAGGAATGGAGAGCTTCCAGCCTTACTCCTGGAGTTTCTCACATTGGGACAACAAGT
This sequence comes from Phoebastria nigripes, assembly GCA_035582835.1. Taxonomy (NCBI): domain Eukaryota; kingdom Metazoa; phylum Chordata; class Aves; order Procellariiformes; family Diomedeidae; genus Phoebastria; species Phoebastria nigripes. The sequence continues at coordinate 346,862 of JAYKAV010000367.1, read as the reverse complement.
AGAAGAGATGTCAGAGTACATGACCATTCAAGTAGTCTCCTGAGTCATGTAATCCCAAGATGCCTCAGGTTTTACATCAAGTTCCCAGACCTTTAAAATCCATGTTGTTATGCTCATAGCACAGTGACTCTAGTAAGGTAGTAAGTACAGGCTGAAACTGAAAAATGTCAGTCCTCAGTCATGTTGAGGACATCTGTGTTAATTCCTCAGCTAGTTACTGTTCCAGAAAAGGTGTAGAGGAACAGCCACTGCTCTATGCTGTCACTGAGCTTACCAACCCATTTCCATATCATCCTTTACTTCCTAGAGTAGGGACAAAGGGTGATAATTCAACTCAGGTCAAATCAGACTGGCCCTGACTTCTCTGGGTGCCTCTTTGTGGTGACTCTCTGTGCGTAAATACCTGTTCTGTCACCTCTTATGCCCCTGCACAGTAACAGAGCAAGGCAAGATGTGGTTATTGTTGACAGGCATTCCACACAGCAGAGGATAGAAAGGCAGCGAGGGCTGTGCTTGCTTCTCTCTGCCCCTAGCTGGCCAGCTGGGTATGCAGATAACGCTCTGAATTTCCTAAAAAGGCATCTCAACCAGCACTATTTACATGGGGGTGCACCCCTCCCAGATCCTTCCCTGGGACAATAGGTCTCTGCACTCTTCCCCCTCTGTGCCTTTGCCTAACTTCCATAATAGTCTAGTGTGATTAATCAGCATTGCTCCTGCAGCCAAAGAGAAAGGGAGGGGGGCATTATACAGTGTTTCCAAACAATACCAAATATTGCATTAAGACTGTAGACTGTAGATTCCATTGTTGAGCAGTATTTTTGTTTTAAGAACAACAGCTTAACTTTTTTTTTTTTTTTAAATGAGATTGATTAAAGTAGAATCTGGGGTTTGTTTGTTTTTTTCTCCAAGGTACAGCAGCTGCGTAAAAGAACATTTCACCATAAAGAACAGGCTGATTCACTGCATTTCTCCTGAGTACAGATTGTTGTCTTCTCCCACACAGTCTTCATAAATTAGGAAGGAAACTTGAAAAGCACCACAATGTATGTTTTTGATTGTTCCTGGCTTACAGTAGTTGAGTTAGACCTCAAATATCCAGTCTCTATCTAAAAMAAAAATGGTTAATAAAATTTAAAAGATTAATAAAAAGCTACACTCTTAGATGCCTCAAAGTAACTGTGGAGCCATGGCACAATTTAAACAGGAGGTGCAGTGAGTTCAGTATCAGAGACTCACCTTTCCTTTGTAAGGCCTGAGGACACTGAATACCTTCAGGTCTTGGGACATGTTCCTCGGCTCTTACATAAAGGCACAGGAAGCTGGGACTGTGTTACACCCCCATGTTCAAATGGACTAAGCTCTGACCTGCTTTAACTCACTACACCAACTTCACTCAAACAAGCATTTAAATGTCTATGAAATGGAAAACAAAGTCACCCACAAAAACATCCTGTGTGTAATTACCAATCTACAAGAACAAGAAAGAGCAGCAGAAGGCTAGGCATCCATACCAGTATGAGGGCTTGTTTTTCCCTTCCCAACCTCTGCTTTTTCTACACAATGTGTATTTAGTGCAGGAAAGCAGCTAGTAAAACTTGCCTGAAACGAGATTTGGTTCCATGTTTCAGATTACAAGTGAAATGTCAGAAGTAATTCATTCAGGAGGTGGCAGGATCCCTCCAGGGTGGTTCAGCCCTCAGTTAGAATAATAAATAAATAATCCCAGAAGCTTTTTGGTTTTTTTAACTACAGGCAACATGAGAAGGTTACCAGAAAGTTGCCACCACAGACACAAAGTGCATCCTTTCCTGGTTTCTCTAGTAAATTGCAATATATCACACTGTGATTCTGTCAACAATCGTTTTGAATCATTCCTTGAGACTCTTAGACATTCAAGACTATCTCTCCCCTAAAGAAAGATAAAGATAGCTGAAGCAAAACTTAAGTTCATAGCAAAATGCAACTCTATTAGTCACATATGAGAAGGTGGTCTGTACTTGAGTGATCTACAGGCTCTTAGTGTTCAACTCTGGTGAGCTTTTCTTGCTAGGGAACAGCTGAAATGTCATTAACTTTTCCAATTGTAATGGCACACGTGTCAGTGCAGGGACTGGAATACTATGGGCCAGCAAATGTTGAGCAACTTCACAAACATAATCTTTGAAGTCAAGGCAGTTGAGATTAAATTCCTGAACTGTTTAACAAGGAACATGGTTCAAGGTCCCATCCCATGGAACTGCAAAGGTCCTAATGATCACATCCTCAGCAGCAACAAGGTCTTTAAATATTTTTAACAGTTATGGCAGCATGAGCTGAGAGAGGAACTCATAGCAAGGAAAAATTATCTCCTGTTCAGCTCTGCTTCTGCCATGAGCTGGGGACACATGGGCAGTACAGTTTCTTTCTAGACAGTAAGAGAAACAGAGATTTGGGATTACCAGGTTCAGTCCCAACAGACAGAGAGGAACATGGATCAATATTTGCTAACTTTCCTTTCCTTCCTTCCAAATTGTCAGTTCTTCCAGTCCAGCTCTATGCTCTTTCCTTTAATTCTCCTCCCCTTCATATTTGACCCAGGGAAACTTTCCTCCTGTAACCTATGTAGGACGAGTGGCAGCGAGAGGAGCACTGGAAAGACAGTCTCTTTCTTTGCAGTTTTAGTGCCAGGGAAGCAACTGCAGGGAAAGCTGTTTTAAGGAAGAGTGTGTGCTTGTTGCTGTGTGAGAGCTGTCCAGTGAGTTTGGGAGCTGGTGGAGAACAGTCAATATAAGCAATAACCAGAGGGCACAGATGGCAAATCCTAACAAGTCTTTGCTGAAATCAGCTGTTGACAACATGCTTCCTGATGAAACAATACCTTACTACACAGGTGCATTCCAGGTGATGTTAAATATGCTTTATCTCTTTCTCTTTCATAGAATCATAGAATAGCCCAGGTTGGAAGGGACCTTGAAAGATCATGTTGTCCGGTCTTTCGTGGGAAAGGGAGCCTAGATGAGGTTATGTAGCACCCTATCCAATTGCGTCTTGAAAACCTCCAACAATGGGGGCTCTACCACATCCCTGGGGAGGTTGTTCCAGTGATCAGCTGTTCTCACTGTAAAAAATTTCTTTCTTATATCAAGATGAAACTTGTCCCCGTGCAACTTGTACCCGTTGCCCCTTGTCTTCTCCATGTGGATCCTTGTGAAGAGAGAGCCTCCATCCTCATTGTAGCCGCCCTTTAAGTACTGGAATACTGTGATGAGGTCCCCCCTGAGCCTTCTCTTCTCCAGGCAGAAGAGACCTAACTGCTTCAGTCTTTCCTCATAGGGCAGATTCTCCAGCCCTTTGACCAACTTTGTGGTCCTGCTTTGGACCCTACCCAGTCTGTCCACATCTTTTTTGAATTGTGGGGACCACAGCTGCGCACGGTACTCAGGTGTGGCCTGACAAGTGTTAAGTACAGTGGGATGATCATGTCTCTTGCTAGTAATGCCCCTGCAGTTGCAGCCCAGGATCCGATTTGCCTTTGTTGCTGCAGCGGTACACTGCTGACTCCTGTTCAGCTTGCTGTCCACCAGGACTCCCAGGTCCCTTTCAGCAAGGCTGCTGTCCCACCACACAGATCCTAGCCTGTACTGGGCTCTTTGGTTATTTAGTCCCAGGAGCAGGACTTTGCACTTGTCTTTGTTAAACTTCATACAGTTCTTGCTAGTCCACTCTTTCAGCCTCTCCAGATTGCTCTGTAAGATGGCTTTTCCTTCTGACGTGTCCACCTCACCACCCAGTTTAGTGTCATCAGCAAACTTGGTAAGGGTGCTTTCAGTCCCATCATCCAGACCATTTATGAAGATGTTGAACAGCGTGGGGCCCAGTATTGATCCCTGGGGGACCCCACTTGTGACAGGCTGCCAGCCTGAGTAAAAAACTTTGATCACCACCTTATGAGTACAGCTCGCGAGCCAATTTCCTACCCATCTCACAGACCACCCTCCCAGTTTGTATCTTGCCAGTTTGTCCAGGAAAAGGCTGCAGGAAACAGTGTCAAATATTTTGCTGCAGCCCAGTCTTTATTTTAGCTCTGCCTTAGTCAGCACTCAAAACTTACAACATCCCAGAAATGATGCAGCTCTTCAACATTTTTCATTTTCATCTTTCTGTCCTGATATGGAAAAAAACAGAGGCAACAGTAAAGACTGGCGCTTTCTCACCTAACTTTAGCTTAAAAGTTGAGCATCAAATCTACTTAGGTGTCTTTTATTTAATTATTAGTATAATTTTAACTTTAACTTTAAGTGAATAATGAATACACCAGAAACTTAAAGTGGAAAATGAACTTTGACCTCAAGACAAGTATTTTTAACTATATTTTGCACAGCTGTTTGGAAAATCTTTTAGAAAATAGGCTTCCTTGTTCCATGATATATTCTGAGTGCAGATGTCTCTTTTGCTCTTCACTCTGATTTTCACTCTGAAGTTGATGTTTTTGCCTTAGGTGTACAATCAATCCCCAACCTTTTTAATCATAGAATGAATGAGGTTGGAAGGGACATCTGGTGGGCATCTACTCCAACCCYTGCTTGAAGCAGTCCAGTTAAACCAGGCTGGTCAGAGACTTGCCGAGTTTTGAATATTCCCATGGATGGAGATTCTCTGGGCTACTTCTTCAAATATATTACCATGCTCACAGTGAAAATGTTTTTCCTTGTATGTAATTCATGGTCAAATATATATACTGCAGCAGCTGAACAGAAAATCCTGATTCTTCACTTATATTGTAGTATCTTCCTTTGCTACACAAACAGTTTTCCAGGCAAAACTGATAAAGGAAAAGACCTTATAGCTCACTAGTATCTACTTCGTTGAAGCAGCCATTTCAATACAYGTGTGTGCTTTTCCCAATCCAATACAGTGAGATTCTGCAACTGCCTTCATCAGTATTTCTATCTTGTGAAATCAAACTAGCTACTTTTTGTTATGATGGAGGAACTGACTTTTTAACATTCAAGCATCCACACGTTCACACAGATATTAACATCACAATCTAGTCTCTTGGAATTAGTCCAAGATAGCCTGTTCAAATCATACATCTGTAGCAGCAACAGAGTAAGCTGAGTACATACATAGCTTTGAAGAGCAAAAATAATGAGTTTTCATTTCTTATTTCCATGGGTTATGCTAAAGAACAGTATCATCATGCAGTCAGTCCACACAGAGCTGAGGTATTTAGGTTTCTTGCTCTCTAGCCATCTTAGTACCTCAAACCTCAAGCTTTATTCCAATCTCCTCAGTCTTTTTCTTTCATTAGATGTGGAATTTAACCACAGATCACCATTGTAAACCATCCTTCAAAAGGGCAGTGAGGTCTCATCTGTTTTCTCCTTATATCGGGAAGCCCCTGTTAGGCTCAAGACATAATCTCACCATCCAGGAAAACTATCTTTTTCCAGAGGTTCAGGAGAGAAAGTTTTGCTTTGCTTCAATTTCTGCCATGCTCCATCATGTCATGTCACAGCTGAGACATGTTGGGTCTTGCCTTGGCTCCACTTCTTCCTTTTCCCCTTCCCTCAAAGCAGTCTATGATCTCTCTTAACCCTTTCTTAAGCCTCTCGTAAAACCTTTGTCAGATTAAATAGACCTCTGGAACATGGAGTCAAAACTGTTTCTATGCCTTTTTCTATCCTGTACGTACACATAGAGTACTTTCTACCACACATAGATTTGACATCTACTGTTTTGACAAGAGGAAACATAAGTCTCACTTTTGAAAAGACTATGCCTGGTATATCATTKTGTGTCTTAACAAACTACTCTACTAGAGAAAAAGGAACTTTTTAAATGGGTAGATATGTAAAACCTCCCAGTAAAATACTCTGTATTTTATACTGCATTTGTTTTTCAAATAGAACACTTTTCTGAATCAACCTCAGCAGCTAAAGAAGGCCAGTATTTAAAGTAAACTTGAATGCAGTCCTGTACTTGTGCATGTAATTTAGTGTTGGCATTTAAAATTGAAGAAGGTTGTAGGAGTTACCTCATTATTGATTTTGTTTATTTGTAGACTCTTCTATGGATGACCTCACTGTATGGAATCTGACCACCTCTCAGGAGTCATGAATACACTTGAGGTGATGAAATGGTTACAGAGTTTATCAACTATTAAAACTGTTTTGTAGCTGAGTTCAGACCTAAAGATGCATTTTTATCACTACGTTCTGTAACATATTTCTGATAAGAGATGAGAGTGATTTTCACAGCATGACCATAGAAGAATCACTACAAATTATGTATGTCAGAAATGGACACTGGTTTTCAGTAGTGCTGAATGTCCGCAGCTTCCATTAGCTTCAGCTGATGGTGAGGATGATTTGTGCCTGAACATTGGGTCTTAAGACTAGAATTCCTCTGATCCCATGTAGATACCTGTAAGTTGGATAATCAGTGAACACCTCTCTCATACAAAGCATGTGAGTCTCTCCCTACCATAACTCTGTGTCTGTGTGACTGTAAAGAGGGTCTGGGGTGACCAGCTCAGTTACTGGCATCTCCACGGAGTGGTCTAAAGTTAGATGAGACTAATTTCGATCTCTGTCCCAATTTAGCACCGAAAAATGAAAATCTACAGCCTGTTTCCAGAGCCGCAGGTTGCAGGAAACTGGTGGAAGAGTTAGAATACAACTCTCCTGATTTTTTGTCCGATCACAGGGAACACATTGTCCACTCTTCCACCTCATTTATAATATGAAGACTTCAATTTGAATTCATCTCTTGTCTATGATTCCTGACTTCTGTTACCCTTTCATAAGCATATCATGTCTACCATAACTGACGGCATAGATCTGTATTGTCCTATGTGGCAAATAGAAGACCTTTTCAAGGTCAAACTGATGAGACCCACAGCCGTTAGTTATAAGAGACCAAAAATAAAGATGAGCTGAATATAGCAAATAGGATTTACTTGGATATCAACTATCACCTCAAAATAGCAGAAGGCATGGTTGCTGAGAGAAAGAGATACAAATATAGTTTAGAAACCTTATATAGTTTTATAAATAACCAGGTAAGTTTATATATAGACAGCTATTAAATAGGTTTGTCACTATAAGGAGCTCTCTCTGTTTCTCTCCATATAGAGAGGAACATTTGTGAGACGGCACACTAGTATGGGGTAGTCATAAATTTTTAATGGCCTATATCTGAAGCACGTTTATTGCTCATTTTTGTCCTGGGCATTAGTGATTTAAGTGGCCTTCCCAAATGGGGCACACTAGCTCTCCAAGTTTTCACTGTCACAATGTGTTTAAGGAGCACTTCCTATATAGTAACTGTAGTCTGTGGTGACAATGATGTGCATTGTCTCTGTTTAGCAGGGCTGGAAAGTCTGATGGGTATCCCCATTTTGTAAAGACATATGGAATTTTGTGATTTCTAAAAATAAAATTAATTTTGTCTTTCTAGGTCAATGTTTTTTAAATGTAGAATTCAACTACAGAAGCTACACCAGGGACAGCTATTTGGATATAACACAAGCTTGGAATTGTACGGTTGGCATCAATGGCTGTATTTATATAAGTGAGTAGTGCAGACCAAAAGGAACAAATGGGTGATAAAAATTAAAAGATTATTTAGCAAAATGTTTAAGGAAAATATCATCATGTGTATTACGTGGCATCCTACTTTTTTTGAATTTTAATAAAGCTTACATAATTTTATACAATATAACAATATAACACAATAATCTTCAAGGTTAGACCTCAAAGAGGTTTGCCTTAAAATAAAAAAAAAAATCCCAATACATAAAACATATTTTATTTTACTGGAAATGTATTTAMACTGCCTAACAACATTGCCAGTGCTTTTGGTTTTTTGCTATGGAGTTCCCTTGTGGTAACCATAACTACTGTAGTTGAATGTTTCAAACCATATTTATAAACATAGAAACCAATCATTCACTTTCATTCTTTCAATATTTTGTTTATTATTTGAAAAAGTTTTTGCTTTGTGATTTTCATTTATTCACTATGTTTGAGTAATGGTTGCTATTTGCACTGAAATAAGTATACACACACACCACAGTATTTGTAAGCGAATAAAAATATTTTGGTCATCTAAGCTAAATTCGTAAAAGTGTGTAACCCCACGAAAGTGAATTAAAAAGTACACCCCCTACAAATTCCTCATTTGGGACCCTTTAGAAAGCAATAGAAACAATAGACTATGAGATAGAAGACCAACTAAACAATGTAAGTATAGACTATGCAATGTGACTAATTTTATATTTGAGAAAAACAAAAACAAAAACAAAAAAAAAACCAACACAAAAACCTCACCACCAACCAGGAGGCAGAATAAAACATTCACTGAAAAGCAAAGAATAAAGAAAATCAAAAAAAGCATCTCAGAAACAGAGAGTGCTAAACCATCAGATAATCAAATGTGAACATTAACACCTTTCTTTTTATTGAATGTTCACAATGTACTTTTTATTAGGAAGAATATAATCAGACAAACACTCTTTAAGAAATTTGTCATTTGGCTGAAGGTTGAGACAAAGAAGGGATGTACTTCTCATAGAAATTTTTAGAAACCGTTTCACATAATAAACAAAATGTGGAAAGAATGAAAGTGAATGATTGGTTTGCATGTTTGTAAATACATCTGCTTACAAGCTAAACAACAAAAATTATAGCTAACTTGACTTGGTGAAAACTGAAGGTCTATTTTGAGGAATAAATCTCTGGCCGGTATTGATGCTTCTGACAAAGGATGTCTTCCTTTTTCAGTCTGACTCAGAGCAGACCTCACCACCTTTTGAACACACTAGTACCGCTAGTATCTCACATGCACTAATGTTCTTAATATTGCCAAAACTGGTGAAAATAAATAGTAGGAAATTTCCCAGGAGTTGCTTTAAGAAAAGTGGACTGTTCTGACAGGTGAGTGTTATTCCCCACAGAGAGAAGATATATTATGCAATTTTTCCCTGTCTGGAGATGGAAAACTATGAGCAACCAAATGTTAGGAGAACTGAGCTAAACTTTATGCTCTATTACCGTTCATTTGCATGTTACAGAAACACAAAAATCAGTAGTAGGAAGTATATATGATAACCTGTGTCAGGACCGCTGTATGTGTTATAAAGCAAGAAAAGAAGGGGAGATGAAAGCAATCTTAAACTGTTAATGTCACAGTAGAACCAAGCAGCAACAGAATAGGACTTTAAGACCTCACTCCTGCACATCAACAGAGCTAAGAAAAGACATGGGCAGAAAATGTTCTTTTTTTTTTTTTTTCCTTTTTTAGTCAAAATATAGTGAATTGCTTTCAAATACAATAATTGCTTCAGATAATCCAGCCCAGATTATCCTAGAGGAAAAACAGATTCATAGACAGGAGCAGACATCTTAGAAGTTCACCAACCTGGAGACATCCTTTAGGCTGACCCTGAGCACTACCCTTTCTCTTTTCTAGAATAGGGTCAAATAATAGCCCTGAATCTTTTGCATGGGGTGACACTTCTACTGAATGAGAGTAATCCTGAGCTGTCTGCTTGGCATTTATTAATTTGAAAGACTCTGTCATGGTTTAGCCCCAGCCAGCAGCTAAACACCACACAGCTGTTCGCTCACTGCCCCCCGCCTCTCAGTGGGATGGGGGAGAGAATCGGAAAAAAAAAGGTAAATTTCGTGTACTGAGACAAAGACAGTTTAATAGAACATAAAAGGAAGGGAAAATAATAATAATAATAATAATAATAAATAATAATAATGATAGAATATACAAAACAAGTGATGCACAATACAATTGCTCACCACCTGCCAAACGATGTCCAGCCAGTTCCCGAGCAGTGGTCACCGCTCCCTGGCCAACTCCCCCCCAGYTTATACACTGAGCATGACGCCATATGGTATGGAATACCCCGTTGGCCAGTTGGGTCAGCTGTCCTGGCTATGCTCCCTCCCAGCTTCTTGTGCACCTGGCAGAGCATGGGAAGCTGAAAACTCCTTGACTAGTGTAAACACTACTTAGCAACAACATCAGTGTGTTATCAACATTCTTCTCATAGTAAATCCAAAACACAGCACTATACCAGCTACTAGGAAGAAAATTAACTCTATCCCAGCCGAAACCAGGACAGACTCCGATTCGTTTTTTGTAGAAGCCTGGTGAAGATGCTGTCATTGATGGTGATGAAACCAAAGTTGCCATCTGGGACTGACTGAGTGGGATCTCATAGAAAAAGTTATTTTTACTGCCTCTGGTGAAGAACAGAGGGAAAAAAATATGAACTGAAATTTAATAATGTTAATCTGGGTTACTTTGGGTTTTTTCACTTTGTAAACTAATATGTATTGGTTTTGCAATTCATATCTGTATCTTTTTGATTCTCTTTCTCCAGGAAATGTTTAGAAATTACCATGCAATTTCTTCACCACTGCTATAGAAATCACAGCTGGGTGTGGCCTTCAGGGCAAATGGAAAGAAGGGGACAGCTGAGTTTGGCTTCTAAATGTTACAGATTTCTTCCTKCTGCCTGCATTTGTAAAACCCCATCTTAATCAGGGGTACACAAAAACATAAGACTGGATGGGAACACTAAGATTGTCAGATCTGGCTCCCCTTAATCGCTGGCAACTGCAGCATAGATATCAGATCCAAGGAGCTACTACCCACCCTCCTTGCCAAGGTTGAAGCCTGTAGCAGCAGACCAAATGCCCAACTTACCCTGCCCCTCTAACAGAGTTCAAGAAAGTGAGACCACCGCCAGTCAATTAAGGCCCTGAAAATAACCCAGATTTTGTTAAATGGGGCTCCAGATGATCCTAGAAAGCAGATTTCAGATGAGCGCAAAACAAATAAATGTCTGCCTGCCTGGTCTGGTCTGGCTGTAGGGATGGGGGCAGGGGGAGTATTTTGTAACTTTAAATTAGTGGGGTTATCTTTGTGCTTTTGAGCAAGGCAGACTAACCAGACATCAGGGAATGTAACTCCACTCAGAACAGGTGAATTACACACTGTCTTCAGATGAAATTTCCCAACCATAAATGGAGTGAGATGGGAGTGGAGTATAAGTGGTTTCCTGAACCCCACAGGCAACACCAGAAGTTCTGGAGTCCTGGGTGATGCACTCATTGTAAATGCAGTACTGGTAAACTGTGATGTAAATTGTTTTCTAGTCCCCTTAGAGAAATCGGCCAGTATCTAAAGGTTGATATTACAAATTTAATTTCCTATTCCCAGGAATTATTTAATCATACAATGCTTTCCATTAAACTTAGCAAAAGAAAGAAAGGGGAAAAAAAGGAAAAAACTACATACTCTCAGTCACTGTCCTGGCTCTGTGACAGTTGCAGCTGTGAATCTTTCCCTTCGCATTAATTTAGGAAATAGAAAAATCAGGAAAGAATATCCTGACATTTTTAAATCTTAAAATATACTTTCATTTCACTTCCAAAGACTTATGAAGTATTTCCATGTGCAGCATATGTTTTTTAAAAGTGAGGCCACAGTCTGAAAGTCAAAGGAATATTATCATGTGGGAAGCCTTACAGCTAATTTGTTTAGCAAATCTCCATATCCAAAATGCTACTCAAGTCTCATTTTTGCTTCTAGAAAAAGAACAGATTATAAATATAACACATTAGAACTTGATACCATCCACAGTATATGTTAAAAGGAAGTTCAAGAGATAAGTTAATTAAGTGGATGATGTTCTCTCCTAGTAATTAATATATTATTCTTTCTACAGTTTACTTATATAGCATAGGATCACATTAAATATTTTATAAAATAGAATACATTCTTAGAGAAGGACACAACTCCTTGCATTGCACATCACTGAAAAAAATATTCAAAGTTCTGTTGTGAATAGCCACTGAAAAAGTTCGAGCTCATGGTTGATTTAAGAGCGTTGCTTTCACTATGATGACTCCTTTATTTTTGGGTCATGTGTTTTCCAAAAAGCCTGGAGAAACATTCTACGTCTGATGTTTGGGAAACTATGTTTCTGGGTAAATTGCCTCAAAAAACTCCAAGGTCTCTAATACAGTCCAATGTTTCTTTTTCTGTGCAATGATTATTCTTTCTCTCTTTCCCCCATGAAGAGGAAGAAAGCTTTTTACTTAGGCTTCTGAAAACTGAAGTGATTCTTCTAGGTCACTCTATGGAGGGTATGATCTCAGTTACATAAGGTTTTCTTTTTGTCTTGTAGGACAGGGGTCTCAGATTTGAAAGCATACATGGCATGTATGAGGGGAACCTGCCACTTCTCTCACACAGTAGTAAGACAAGAGGAATAAGAGGGAATTCCTTTTGTTAAATGGTAAAGATATTATTTTCCATGTTTAAATGTTCTCCAGTGGGATAAGGCACAAACTTTTGGGCCTTTTCACTCCTTTATTTTACTGATTACAATTCTGTTGCATTGCATGGAAGAGGAACTAYCCTGAGTTAGCATTATACTAGCTGATTCAGGTACAGGTGGCAGAGGAAATGTTAGGTTCAATGAGAGATTAAAAGCTGAAAAAGCAAAGTAACTAACTGAGATGCTAGTTCGTGCTGAGCCCCATACTACTGCCATCCCAATGATCGCAGGCTGTATAGCCGAAAATTAACTTTGCTATATCTGTAATACATACAAGTTATGGCATAAAACAGTATAGGTGACTGCTGTTTAGAATTACATTCTGGGTTAAGGAAAAGTAAATTCATTTTTTAATAGGGAATACAATATCACCATATGTTCAGAGCTAAGATAATGCAGGCCACTACAAAGTTTTTATCCCTTGTCAAGGCGAGAATGGGAAATTGTAATGGATTTTTTTTCAGAGCTGATTTTATAACCTATCCCATTAAATGGCATTACATTCACGTGACATGACTTTACATAACAGAGTTATCATAGCACAACTGACTGAACACAGAACCTGCATTTTGTAGTAGCAGATGTTTAGACCAACTCATTATTAACTACTCTGTGCAGATTTTAAGTTTTCCTGTTTCACTGAAATTAAATGTATTCTTCTTTCCTTTTAAATCACATTAAAAGGACCTGATTACTTAGTTTGTATATGCTATGCACCAAAGTGACCCTTTAATTAAGATCATGCTGAAACTGTCACCTAGAACATTGTTATAATCCTTCTATTTTCAGCTGGGTTTTTTAGTAAATAAGGTCTTTGAATTCATCTGTCAGTACCACCTAATAACTGTCTAATTAGTTAGCCAGTTACAATAAGATATGACAAAAAGTAGAGGTCTCAAAGATATCATGTTCCTGTATATTTTCTAAAGACTGGTGGCTGGAAAGGAGAGAGGGACTCAGATCGGTACCAGCAAGGCTTAGGGATCGACTTGCCCTGCTGAAGCGCCTGTCAGCTTTCCATCACTACTAGATAAGTCAGCCAGTTCATGGGTAGGTCTAAACCTGCCATGGCAAGCGGTGCTCTGGCCTAACATGACAGGTAAAGGACATGGCAAGAAATTGTTATGGTTAGGATATTATTTCTCAGCTAGTTTTATTTCAAGGATTGCTTAGCCATTTCAAAAAATATCTTCCTTTTGTGCAGGACTGCCAAATAGCATTTTTTTACTTCTTTTCATTTATCACTGAACATAAACTAGTGTCAGCTCTGAATTTTAACTAAATGCTTCTGTTTCCCTGGTTTTGTGTGACTGTTTGCTTGCACATGTAAGAGTCTTTCGGTATTTTTTCAGTTTTTTTTATCGGCAGCCGTCTAGATTTCTGTGGACTACTAGTGGCCCAAGGATCACCAGTTGCAAAACACTGGTTCAGGAGCCCTGGGACATGGAAGGAGGGGAGGTATCAGAAAAGAGGCTTGCAGATGTGGAGAAAGACCTAAGGAAACTGTGGTACACAGAATATAGAGGATAGGAATACAAAAACAGGTGAGTACGAGATGAAGATCAGAGAACACAGATCCATGGGATACCAGACTTCTTCCATCCTGCCGGACTAACTGAATCTTCTAGCATAGTTTTTCGTATTAAGGTTCGGTTTAGGGATGAATAGATTTTACTACTTTTGTCAAAAAAAGCTCTTTTTTTTTGTTTTTTGGTGGTTTTTTTTTTTTTTTTCAGAAATTTCTCATTAGATTTTGAAGTGGCCAGAGCTCCACAGACTCTGCTCCAACTGATGCCAGTCACAGACTGTCTCTTGATGCCCATGGGAGCTGCACTAGACCAGCCTTGTATCCCTTCCACATGCTTACTGTTTTTCAGGTTTCCCTGGCCAAAAATACTGCATCACTCTGCACATCTTTGTTCTATTAGTATAGTAAGTAAATGCATGTGACTATTTAAAATTAAGGTAAGTATAAAGGGGATTTTCCCTACCTTTTTTTTTTCTAGGCAATGCCAAGGCTAAGATTTCATTCTGAATGTCTAAACAGTTATGTGCATGATCCATACAGTAGGTTGGACAGTACATGACATTAACTCCTTATCACTGAAGCATAACTTTATTAATATGTGCTGAACATGATGTCTGACAGGGAACACTGGCCACAGCCAAAGAACATGAGAGTCTTTCAGAGAGAAAACATTTTAGCAAATGCCCTTACTGAACATGAAAGAACACTGAAGTGAAATAGAGTCTGTGCTGTGGCGTCAGTGGGAAAGGGACATTTTGGTGCAAAACAGACTAGATCTACTGTTTTCCTCACATTATATGCCTAAACACATACCAGTTGGAAGTTTTGCTTGTTCTGAATGTTAACATCAGTTCCCAATAGCCACTTGGATCAAGTAAAATGCTTTTGCTTCTCATAGTTGGTCTTGGATTAACATCCACTGCCAATAATAACCTCACCTAAAGCCTTGGAAAGAGCAGGTCAGACAAAGGCTTGCATTCATGTGCATCAGAAGTACTTCTCCCCATTGCTTAAAAAGCCCTACTAGACAACAAATTTTAAAAAATAAATAAAAAAACCAAAGAAGAGCATTGTAAGAGCTGGTCAGGTCATTTGATACTGAATGCTACACTTTCTTTCTTTTCTGGCCATGCATGAATAATCTTGCGAATTTGGAGTTTAGATAGCACAAGTTGTCTAACAAAAGTACAGTTACTCATGAATAATTTGGATTTCAATGTGTATGTGAAGAAAATGGCTCAACACAAGGCTTTTTGTATTAAAGCCATCTGTGACTCACAGTATCATCATGCATGATATGGGGTCATTGTGTGAAAGCAGTAGTGCATGAAGGGCCATGGAAATGGCGTATGAAAAGCCACTTCAGGATGCCATGCACAGTTCCTGGAAATGGTAATGATATCCTGGGGTTTGAGGAACAGTGATGTGCTTACAAATCCTGCTGGTGCTGAAATCAGCTGTCTTTTCCATACTTAATATAGTTGTACGTGAGGTTTTGGTGCATTGTAATGACGTTATTAGCACGAGTTTTTTACTTGGGTATGAGAAAGATGTGAGTCATGCAGCTTCTCCAAAAGAGAGCAGATGAAATGTTGATAGCACACTAATGTGTATTCTGTACGTGTGAGAAGTATTCCGGAAAAAAATGTTGCTTTGAGGTCTGGTAGAGTGCCCCTAAGAATTACGTTGCACAGTTTTTTCTTATCTGTGTCTGCCCATCACTTTTTTGTAGATGAATTTTGGAGTCCATTAAAATCACATATAAAACTCATTGATTTCAGCAGCTCCAAGTTTTACCCTGTAAATTCCCAAGCACTGCAAAGAGGAGATATAAACACATTTGAAACCTGAAATAGATTTTCTGCACAAAAAAGAATAATTTACATATAAATAAATATTGTCTTCTTCTCCCATAGCCTTTTACATATGAATTTGAAGAACTCTGCGAGTCTGCATAAATATATTCATGAAAGTTTGACTGCAGATTATATAAAGATTCCTCCATTTTGACATAAATCAAATTAATCCTCTTTGAATCTTCACTGAAACGATGATGCTAGGCTAAATAAATCTCTTTGAATTCTCATTAACTGTTAGTACAGCTGATTCTTTGACTGGTTCATTAGCATGCTTGGTGGCATATGCTCAAAAAGAGGAAAAAAAAAGAACCCTACAATTTAATGCAAAATAGAACAAAGCTGTAGATTTCAGCCTTTGTCTTGTACACACTGTAAGGTACATGGTGCAATGATCTAACTTAAGCATTGCATGAGGTTCTTCTGAATTGCCATTCAAATTGTTTCCTAACTTTGACAAAGTATAAATTAATTACTCAGCTGCATGTAGATTTTCACCTGTCAAACTGAGTTAAAACTATGGAGAAAAAAAGTGTTAAAATATCCACAGTATAACATTAACAAATAGATATCAGCAACTAAATTTGCTACTTTGCAATAGCAAAACATGTTAATTCAGCTTTAATGATTCTTAGAAAGAAAAGGAAAAGCCATGTCTTTATCCCATGAACATCTCAGTGAGATAATTTTACATTACAATGTTCAAGAATGGGAAATTCTCATCCAATTCCCTGTCAGTCATACAGATACGCTAAAGCTATTATCTACTGAAGAAAATACATAATCTGGATAAAACAGTACTATATTTAGTAATCAGTTACCCACTGAGAAGCTATATAACTTGGATGAAATGCCACTGTATTTAGCAGAACTCAAAAGAAAGAAATGTACAAGATCTCAAAGGAAATGGAGCAATCAGCAGCCATTTTCCACGCTATGTGTCAGCAACAGCAGAGCTGCACGAAGCTTTTTGCATTCCATTTCCATGATCTAATGTTGCTCCACGGAACAAGTTTGGTTCCTTGGCTTGTGGCAAAGGTGGGTGGGATTTCCAAGAGGTGTCCATTTATATAAAGGCCCTGAACAGCTGAATTGAGTATTCGTGACTGAATGTGATGGGGTGCACCACATCAGGCATAGCCACAGGCATCAAACTGCCTGACTAGTCTTTTAGGAGAACAGGATACTGTATTATTTAATCTATCATTAATATGTTCCACATTAAGCATAATGCCTGCTGTCATGTTTCTTGACTTTCACAAGCTGATCTAAGTTGCTGCTTCTTATTACATAACTGTACTGCAATGCAATCCTAGAGGCTGCTTCAGGATGTCTCTTACAGCTTTCCATTATTTATGTAACGTCCCAGAAAACCACTCCAAAGATATGTCTAGAGGAAGGGAAGACCTAAGATTTATCGGCTCCTCCCAGCCCAAGTAGAGGAAAACTGCTCGTAGTAGGTATACCTTCACTGTAAGGGTGAATCCACATGGCAAATAAACTTGTGTTATTCCTATTAATAGTATCTTGGAAAACAGATACTGCTTTGTGTTATTTTCCTTTTGTGATAACCAGAAGACTCCTTGTCTGCCCAGTTCACAAAGCGATGCCCGGAACGATATCTGACAGGGATGGAGTCCAGCTCCCTTTCCTTCTGGGTGCCCACATTCTTGCCCAGCTCCCTCTGTCCACTCAGATCAGTGATCATACTTCAAATACTTTTCAGGCTAGCTACGTTGCTAGCTGAGACGAAAAGCCTAGAATAATGGGATAAAAGCTTTATTTCATGGACTTTTCCAATCCCAACACATTCTGAAAGAGGACTTGACTTTCTTTTTCTCTTTCCTTTTTATCCTTACCTCAGGGAGAAGTGAGGAACAGCAGCCACACTGAAGGGAAGTGAGAGCAGTGTACTGAGCCCTGTGGAAACAGAAAGGAAGCAGTAGATCATTTCAGCGAGAGCAGTATGTCTTGGCGTCGTTCCTTGACACCACCCCCGCTATCCCAGCCTCCTCTGCCCCTCCCACACTCACACATCGAAAAAGCAGATGGAAAATATTCTGCCAGAAGACATTGAAATACAGTGTTAGAAAGTTACTCTCTTAAGGCTGGAGAAAGTGATGGAGAACTCTGGCAGGCAAATTAAATTATTCATAGTCAGTGGCATTTTGGAAGGAAAAGCGGGAAGGGAATAGGAGACTGAAAGAAGTTATAGGGATTGTACAAGAACCATCTGGGACATTGGAAACAGATGCACTTCAGCTTGCTACACTTTGGAGAGAGACCTGTGTGGATAATTTTGGGCTAAGGAGGCATTACCGGTCTTCCCAGTTTGTTTTCAGAGCTGAGCATACTCTAATGCTGCCATGACATTATGGTTATAACAGAGCCAACGCTGCCAAATCTGGCTAACCCCGAATGGATTTTACTTTCTCTAATGGCATGGGGCAATGATGCTCAGATCCTGAAGTCACTGTAATTTACTCGTCTGCTGTGTCACTTTGTACACATACTAGTCTCATTTGGATTTTAAAGGTGTGACATGGAGAAGAGACGCTGATCGGTGTCATTCTCAGTGCTTCAGTGAAGAAACTTTTCTTAAAAACTTATTTTTGCCCAATTTCATGTTTCCTTATATGTCTCTGAAAGACTACAGGGCCTGTTCTCACAAGAACTAAGCTACTTGACATTCAAAATAAAAGGTGCCTTTTCTTTATATGACTCACTAAGAAAACTGCATTGCATATTATAGAGTAATAACATTTAGAAATGAATCCAGTTCCACCCCCTAACTCTTGCATGGGGAGAGAAGGGAGGAGGGGAAAAAAGAACCATGTGTGAAAGAGAACAGACACCGCAATCAGTGTTCTTATGAACACGTTGAGATACCTTGGTGATAAGCACAGGAGGTCAACCTGGAAAGAATATTTTCCTTTCTGTTATTTCTTCTGAGTTTTAGGCATATGATGTTGGCAAATATCTAATGCATCTTCCATTAATAGATCTATCCCACCATCATAGAATCATAGAATCATAGAATCAAGTTTGGAAAAGACCTTTGAGATCATCGACTCCAACCATCAACCCAACACCACTATGCCCGCTAAACCATGTCCCTAAGCGCCTCGTCTACACATCTTTTAAATACCTCCAGGGATGGTGACTCAACCACTTCCCTGGGCAGCCTGGTCCAATGTTTAACCACTCTTACAGTAAAGAAATTTTTCCTAATATCCAATCTAAACCTCCCTTGGTGCAACTTGAGGCCATTTCCTCTCGTCCTATCGCTAGTTACTTGGGAGAAGAGACCGACACCCACCTCACTCCAACCTCCCTTCAGGTAGCTGTAGAGCGCGATAAGGTCTCCCCTCAGCCTCCTCTTCTCCAGACTAAACAGTCTCAGTTCCCTCAGCCGCTCCTCGTAAGACTTGTTCTCTAGACCCTTCACCAGCTTCGTTGCCCTTCTCTGGACACGCTCCAGCACCTCAATGTCCTTCTTGTAGTGAGGGGCCCAAAACTGAACACAGTATTCGAGGTGTGGCCTCACCAGTGCCGAGTACATGGGCACGATCACTTCCCATGTATGTCTTTGTACCAAAGATAATAGAAACCAGATGGAATTTGCCCATATGAATATATAGATGTGTATAGTACATACATGTATACATACAGCCAGATACTAAAAAAGAACATTCTGAGT
Organism: Phoebastria nigripes; assembly: GCA_035582835.1. Classification (NCBI taxonomy): domain Eukaryota; kingdom Metazoa; phylum Chordata; class Aves; order Procellariiformes; family Diomedeidae; genus Phoebastria; species Phoebastria nigripes. The sequence goes on along the minus strand of JAYKAV010000367.1, from coordinate 327,429 downwards.
TTAGCTCCAATAACAATGTTCTTATTAACTTCCAGAATTACATTAAGGTTGCACTGTATTTAGATTTGAATGCATATAAAATCAACTCTATACCAAACTCTTCAGAAGAGTTTGCAAGCACTTTCTTCTCTCTGTTCCCCAAAACAGTACAGTACAGTCTGCTATGGGTTCTTCACTTTCTTGTCCAACCTGTGGAAATGAAGAAGCTGACATATGTTGCAGAAATATTCCAGGCATTGTAATTTTCCCATCCTCACAGTTTCATATTGCAGGAAAACAGCTTTTTTGTTGGAATTTACAGATAAAACAGCACCTGCCACAGCAAGCTAATGACCTGAAGGAATTGTTACAGAATTAATCCTTATGAGTTTTATTGTAGAAATCAATGAAGTGCTTCAGTATCCTGTGGTATATTAGTCTAATGTTGTTTTCAGCATGCAAATCATTTAGGCCAGAGATCATGTTTTTGGTTATAAATCACTTAGTAAATTTGGGATACAAATGGAAAAATTATAATAAAAACAATAATCAACATGAAGCACCAGAAAGGAATCAGTAGGGAAAAGATAAATACATATTAGGCATATGTGCCCGTATGTAGATAAACACCAAGCAGATTGCTTGTTTAAACTTTTTTTTTTTTTTTTAATTTTTGCCTGAGGGGCACTGAATTTCTCCCAAGACTGATTGTAATGAATGTATTTGGCATAACTGTGCTTGCTACTTGGGTTAGCTCTTTCGCAGGAAAGCCATTCAAATTATCATTCCAAAATGGTGTTCCATTAAAACAAATACTGAATAGTATTTTCGTTGTGAGTTTGCACAAATATTTGCTAACTCTAAGCAGAATCTCTAAAAAGGAAAACCTAGTTATTTCACAAGAATACAGTTTTTTAAAATATAAATTTCCTTTTCTTAATCCTAAAAGATAGTATTTTGAGGTGAAAAAAACCCCAAATGATATTTAACACTCAAAAATAACGAAGGACCACAAGGATTTCAAGTAAGAATAACTTCATGATGTGATTGTAGTTAGAAAGTAATATGGATCTAAGTTTCCTAATAATCTTTTTGGATGAGTACTTGGGAAATCAAAATTGGATTTTTCTTAATTTATTACCAAACTATGAAACGCTTGCCTGTCCATTTTACTAAAACAGTTTTAGCACTTACACATATAAACAGACATCTGTGGCATGCAAACTCTGCTTACAGATTGAATTAAAGTTAATATTATTTGACTGGCAAAATATATTTATAAACCCTATTAATTCTTAATCTGTGTGCACATCTAGTGTCCTTACTGCAATCCACGCTTGGGACCTGCAAAGCAGTCTGCCCGTCGTATCTTTATGCCAGGGCATGGCTGCCATTCACTGGTGCAGAGAAGATTGCAGAGTCAATCTTTCAACATGCTAATTTTATTCTCTTGCCCTCAAAATGTAATTTTCAGCTAAATGACATAAATTGCTTACTATGTTTGCAGTAGCATTATCTTGCATAGGGGTAAACAGAAACTCCCAGGTAGATTGCCTAGCTGGATTTCTTCCATGGAAGTTAAAAATATCATTAAAAAGGGCAAAGCTGGGCTTCTGCTTTCTGCTTGCCAAATCTAGCTCTTGGCCAAATCTTCTTCAGGTGGAATAAGAAGAGGAAATTCTGCCAGGGTGTGACAGGGGGAGGAGCCTCTGAGGAAAACACCCTGGGAGCTGGTGGTCAAGACAAAGCAAGACAAAAAGTCTGGCGAGGGTTGAAGGAAAAAGCTTGCTTGGGGAAAAAAGACAGGATAAGCAGATGGTCCTCTTGCTTAGGATGCCCACAGCAGGTGCTTGTCATAGAGGCTGAGCAAGCATCTCTGTGTGACCATCTCTTTTCATCTCACTCCAAGTGGTCTCATATCCACAAGGCATGGGAGCAACCTCACAGGGCAGAGTGGCTTTGTGTCCTGCATGTAGTGTGGCTCCATCAGAGCAGCACTATGGGCAAGCCCAGCATCTCTGCTGGATTATACTGCCAAGAGAAGAATTCTGGAGCTGCCCCGGCAACCCTCGTTTTGATGATAGCAGATGTGCTAGAGTGGCGCTCAAAAGGGCGTAAGAGTGAGGCTCATCTGGATGCCACTGTGCCTTGTAGGAGTGGAGTGTGGGAGAGAAGCTTTTCCAAGTTTTAATCAGGAGGTTTGTTTCCTCTCTAGTCCAAATGTGCCCTCTGCTGAAGGAGCTGGCAGGCGAGAAAAAGCTGAGACCACAGCAGGGTCTGATACTGGTTGTGGGATCGTGTTGCTGCTGCTTCTTTTGGTAAAGGTTTTCTTTTRACGTTCGGATGATATTGCGGCTTAGTGCCTGCAGCAGGATTTGGGCTTTTCCAGATTGGGCACACAGGGTGAAGCTGGTAGGGATTTTTGTCATTAAAGTGAGCGGGGCTCAGCAGCTTGCTGATGAGGGACTATAAATCTTCTGTTGCTAGGGTCAGAGGAAAGTAATGATATGGAGACAATGCTGAAGGAGAAGGCAAGGACCCCGAGTCCCAGAACACCGTTGCAAGAATGGATCTCCAACTACTACTGTCATGTGTAGTTCTGAGGGCCCAAACCTCAAAATATGATCTCTCAGCTTTTCCAGGTTAATGTATATAAATGTACAGAGTTTGAAGTAGTTTATTTGTTAAAAAAAATAGATAAACCTTTAAAAATTTCCTCCTAAGTATAATGAAAAAAAATATGAGTTCTCATCTTGGGTTTGGTTAGGCACTCCAGCCTAAACCCAGCAGTGCTTAACGTCATCTATGGATAAAACTCAGAATCACAAAATAATTCAGGCTAGAGAGGACCTCTGGAGATCTCTAGTCCAATGCCCTACTCAGAGCAGGGTCGGCTCTGAGATCACACCAGCTTGCTCAGGGCTTCATTCAGCTGGGTCTTGAAACCTCCAGTGTGAGTGCAGAGCTTCTCTGGGCCCCTGTCCTGCTGCTTGACAGTCCTCCTGGGGAAACAGCTTCTCCTTATATCCAGCCTGAAACTCTTCTGTTTCAATTTATGCCTCTTCTCCTCCTGCCTTGCAACACTGTGAAGAGCCTGGCTTCATCTTCTTGATGACCTCCTCATATGTACTGGGGAGATACTCTTCTTCAGGCTAACCAGACCCCAATCCCTCAGCCTCTCCTCTGTAATTTTTTTTTTTTTTTTTTTTTTTTTTTTGAGTAAGCTAATATTTCTGAGACTTCTGTGCCCTGGCAAATGGGGTTGGAATTGACCAATGTGCTCAGAAGACATTAAAGGGGGATGAAGAAACCTTCTGATGAAGAGAGTGGGACAGATCCTTTTAGAAACCTAGCTTGCAGGTTAAAAGAGGGAATAAAAAGGATCTTCTCTGGCTAACATTGCAAGGCTGTTCAAAATGGATGAATCAGATCAGATCTGAACCTTCTAAAAATTCTGGGCAGTGCTTAAGCAGCACTGTGCAGAGAGAAATAAAGCAAAACAGCACGTCAAAATGAAGCTATGGGAATATAATCTGCTCAACCCTGAAGCAGTCATTTTGATAAAAGTCCAACTAAAAGAGTTTTCACAGAAGCAAACTTTAGCTTAGTGAGGCTAATCACCTCTGCAGTCACTGAGGAGAAACAGGATCCCATAATGGTCCTGCACGCACCTCTGCCTCTGCCCTGGCTATAGAGGCAGTCTGGTGACACGAGCCTGAGTGGGCTAAGTCAGCCTTTGTGAATGCCCTACAAAAGCCTGTCTACACAGTTATGATGTTAAGTTAAGCTGCATCCACTAACAGCAGATTTTCCTGGCAGCCCAGTGGGCTGAAAACCATCGGCAGCAGAAGATTTAGCTCTATCAGAGCTACTTCCTTTCACAAGTGTTGAGTTTGGATACTTATGACTGCCCCATTTCTTTTTCCCGTCTCAAACATATGTGAGGTGGATTGCAGGCAGGAGAAGCTGTATTGCAGGTATCTCCTCCCACATGCAGCTATTTGGAGGAGACCGTGGAGAGAGCACAGGCACCATTTTGAGATGGGGAAGAAAGAGAGCGAAAAGCAGATTGCCCAAACTTGTTATGTCACAAGACAGGCAAATGGGGCAATGTCCAGGTATCATCTGAGAAATCCCTGGCTCCCTGTCAGATATACTCTTTTTTCATGGTACTACAACTTCATATACAAGGTCTGACAGTGCAGGCAAAGCAACTTGATGTCAAATAAAAACTAAATAGACTTCCAGCAGCACCAGCAGCAGGTCTTTCATCAGTGTCAGCGTACAAACCCTACTTTAATGAGTTCAGACATGCCTTGGCTTTGCTACAGCAATATTGACTGAGCCTCTTTTTTAATTAAATAAATGCAATATACAGAGGGAATTAGCTTCATGCAAACCCTTGAACAAACACCAAAAAATTCCTCCTACCCTAGCCCTCATAATCACTCTGATAACCTGGCTGTTCCTTTCTGATAAAATAGACAGAGTGTGCAAACAGTGCACAGTCATTCTTTATTTAGTGGCAAAAGATTTCACGTGCCACCTTTACCTCAATGCTGATAATACAGTACAGTCAATCTTATTCACAGGCTTTGATATTTAGTTACCTTTTCCTAGCTGTATTTGGAAGACCGGGGTGTACTCATAGGTAGGTAGGCAGGTGCACATAGATAAGTAAATAGCTACCAACAGCAAAAGAGATTAGGCAAAGGATTTCAGTTTTTTACAGTGGAAAGGAATATTAACCATCACAAATGCAAATACACACATATAAATCTGAGCATGAGTTGAGCATAGTAGGTTTGATTCAGATGCCATCCTATTCTTTAGATGTTTCCTTTCCAATGGGTCACTTACAACTGTTTATATGCCTAAAACGCTCTTTTGCAATTTGCTTGTTTTCTTATCAAGTGCAGCTCGGGGCATATCTGGATTTTTGCACGGCAGCATTGGTATAGCATCCATCAGCTGAATCAGTCCATACCCGTGGAGGTCTTTGCTGGTTCACTTATACACACTGCTCTTCCTGAGTTGCTTAGTTGTGTGACGTCAACTCCCTGGAGGCTAACAATGTCATTATCATTACCAGACAAAGACAGTTAGGTAATTTTGTCTGATGGGAGTGCAGATATTGACCTGAACTAATGTATTCTTATTTCCCAGAGAGATGCTGATTGTAGCAATGTAACATAGTAGGGTTTGCTAATATTAATCTAAAGGCTGTGTTCTTTTTTAGCAGAGAAAAGCTTTTACATTCACATTCAATTTCATCACTTGACATGTCTCTAGTCTACTTGCTAGACTTGAGATTCTTTGGCTGTTTAAAGACACGTACAAGGTCTTAGTCTGTGTGTGCCTGTGAAATATTTTTGGCAACCTCTAATTTGCGCATCTTCTGACCCTGCAGAGAAAATTACCAAGCCTATTCAAAAGGTTTTCTTTCTTCAGGACAGCCTAAGAAGAAATACCTTTAGGGAAAGGAGACTTGTAGCAGTGATCACATCTGATGCATCTTGTGAAAACACGTTATATGTATCTTTTACTCTGTTTTTCAATTGCTGACTGCTGGCAATGCACTTGGAATAAAAAGTCCTTGCCTTAAAGAGATTACAATTTGCACATTTTATTGCAAATTTCCTTGAAAAGCAGATATATGCTGTTCGTATAATAAGCATTACATAAACAGATTGTGGAAACATGCAAGTTTGATACGCCTTCTGGAACATTCTGTGATTATTATAACAAATACATATATATGCCAGAAGTACAACTCCTCCTTATGAACGTATGATAAAATTGCTGTCAGTAGAAAATCGGTTAATAAATACTATAGTGTAACTGTTTAATGATGCAGTCTGGGATTTTGTACAATATCCTAAAATCTGAGCTTTGGTACATAAATACAAATTACTACATGCACATTGCAATAAATCTGATTTATGCTGAAGCCAGAATCACATAACACTCCCTCCAGATGTTAAGAAAGCAAAACTAGCCAGCCCTGAAAAGGCAATCAGGCTTCACTGAGACATGTAGCTTAGACAGTGCTATCATCCTCTGCTAGCTATGGTGGAAAAATAACCACGGAGACTGCTCAGCTGAGAAATCCAGACAAGCAGCCATTGCCATCAGTGGAAAACACTAGTTTCCAAACACCGATAAACTTGTTATGATTCCATGACAGCCTTCCATAGCAAAACCTTTTAGTTGTAATGTCATGTTCTCCATTTGCAGTGTGAAGCCTTAAAAAAGCCAAGGTTTTAAGAAAAACCTCAGAACGTTTTATTTCTGTTTCAGCCACTACCAATCCGTACAAGTGTATAGAGGATGTAGTCTGACAGTAAGCATTACAGGCAGAAGATAATTAAAAATAAACTATCTGTAAATAGCATATTGCCTCAAGTCAACGAGCTCTATTTCTTTTATTGAAATGCTGTGTAACGAAAGGTACGTGCAAAGTACATTTTCAAAAGAATGGTTTACTTTTCTTTGTCCAGAAAACTGCAGAAGTAAAGCTGTAAATCAATGGGTGACCTAATATTCACAAGGAACTTGGTATATCCCCCAGAGGCTAGAACACAAACGTTTTTTTCACCTCAAGCATAGCAATAAAAATCACGAAGCTGTGGTCACTTGTGGCTTTGTCTGAACCTCCCTGCCTGCCCAAAAGCAAGCTTTATCTTAGCAGAAAGGCAGCTGGACAATTACTACCTTGCTGAATAACACCAGTTCCCCACTGCTGTGCTACCTCTACTTCAGAGCCCCAATCTCATTTGTGCACATAAGATTTCTTAATAAAAAGGTGTAATTTCTTATTCATTGTTTTCAAGGGATCTAAGGATTTTTCTTTTCAAGCTGCTTTCTTCAACTTAACAAAAAGGATATTTTATGTAGCAAAGGGACTCCATTGTTTTTTTAGCAGATAAAGTAATGCCTGTTGCAGTTGCTTACATATAGGTTACAACAGGTTCACGTCTCCAAATCGATATGTCTTCAGATCAAGTGGTCTGTTATGTTCAATAATCAAACCTAGGATCAGAGCATTACTCCAGTTTTGGAAGATTTTTTTTTTTAAGGTTTTACAGTCATGATGTTTTCATGTTATCTGCATAGCGTACAATTCCAGTTTCCTGAACAACTATGTCTTTGAACACTGCTGCAAAGTTTAGAACAGCATTTCACGCTACTATATTCCACAATCTTTTGCCTTACTTTTTCCCAGCTGTAACAACACTGTGCTTATTGTAACCAACAATGATGACTGTATGGGTAATCATGCCAACAGCAATGAATCTTCAGTACATTTATCAGCCTCATGCAGGCTTAACTTGACATTTGAAACTAGGAAAGGTTTTACCAAATTTTTTTCTTTGTAGTTAATACAGAAACCATAATTAATGATTATGTAGCTGAGCCTCTGTAGCATCTTACAATTGATCCTCTATTACACTGGCAAAATAAGAGGATAATGTCGCCAGCATTTACAGAKTTGGCAGTAAAATACTTGGCACTTCATCCCACTTGGGTTTCATTTGACAGAATTTGCTAAAATGGCYTTGTTTAGGGCATAAGCTGGTAGAGTGGTTTGGTTTAATTAAAAGAAATTCACGATCTTTTCCTTAGCTTTTGATATGGTTAAAGATAATTACATTGCTCCTTTTCTGTTGCCTCCGGATTTCAGGAAATGCCACAAGCTAATAGTTTTACGTACCTAAAGAACAATGCAGCAAAATAATCTGTGCTGTAGCTAGGCTTCCCATCCTACTAACCGACAGGACAAAATTGTCATTGAGCAAAAGGAAATTCTTTCACTGCTGTGAAATTGATAGACTATTTTATTCAATTTTTATTGGGATAGAATAAGAAAAGGAGATGTCAGTATGTCATCATTTCTTTGGGGGTAGTTTTTCAATAAATTTCAACCTAAGATTAACAAACATATGCATACATGTATGTGTATACTCACTCAATAAACCCTGCTAGTCTTTGACCAAAAAGACTATTCACGTAGAATTGGAGTCTCCCAAAATACAGTGTGTGAATCAGATTAAACCTCCATAAACCACGCAATAAAAAGTGAAGCTAGTGTTAACTTGCATTTTTGAAATCTGTGCATACTAATGCTTCCCTGAAGATGGAAATTGTCACCAAAATCTGTAGTTTGGGAGTTGTAAAACCTCTGACAGTGCTCTGCTGGAGTGGCAGATCCTTTCTTGGGGAGCTGGTTCAGGCTACCTCCATCTGTTACCTCTCAGCAACCTTCAGTTCTGTGGACCCCAGCTGAAAACTGCAATTTGAGGTGCACACATTTAGATAAAGGTAGCTGTATGACAGGAGGAGTCACAGAAGCAATTTTGCAGGGCTATAACTATGGTAAGAGGAAATGGGGGTATAGCTACAGGACCTTTTGCAGGCTGAAGCTTGCTACCCTTGTGCTGGCTGGCTGGGTACCAGCTGTTTTCCAAAAGCCACACATCCATGGTTGCTGCTAGAGCTGCTGGAGCTGAGGAGACCAGCACCTTTGTGGGACCTTAGTGCAGGCACAGGACACTACAGATGCTACGCACCATGTGGGCTTTCCTTTAGGGCTGGCTAAAAATATGAACCGGGTCAGTGACCAGGTTTGTCGCGGCACGTGCTGTGCTCTGCAGGCTGTGTTGCAAGCGGAGAACGAGGCTCCCTGGCTGTGGAAGCTGGTCAGTAGGGAGGCAGGGGGTGAGCAGCTTGTGGCAAGTTAAATGGTGACCTGTGAACTGGTTGGGAGAAGTGGTCCTTGACTTGCTGTTCATGTGGAATAGCTGAGTGACCTGCGTGCAGGGAGAGTGGAGACTTTGSTGTTCAAGACAACTCACATAAATACAGGTTGTGCCTCAGCAAGATAAATGCTGTGACCCTATTTTGCTGTGGACATGCGCTTTGCTTCCCACCACAGCAAGTGCTAGTACGTATTTTATGGGTGCCATGGCTCACAGTGCAGAAAGAAAAGCCACGGCTGTGTTAACATGCAGACTGCAGCGCTCCTAAGTGCCTCAGGGCTTCAATGTGCACTTTCTGGAAGGGTATGAGCAATCCCTCTGCAACAGCAAGTCAGTGCCCATGCAACCTTGGGGCATTTAATTTCCTCTTATTTATAAACAAAGCATTTTTGACACATGCCTGCTATCCACGTTTACTGCTTCTGGTTCCCTACTAGTGTCTGCCACAGTCTTACAATGCCCTGGCTGCGTATTAGCCCAGCTTTCCTCACTGACCTCCTCTGCGCAGCTCCCAGCTGCTTTTCCTACCCTCCATTCCCCAGCTGTCCCCTTTGCCAAGAAACAGGTACCAACGTGGCACCTACAAATGAAAGAGCAGGGGCAGAGGAAGGAAGACCAAAACAGCATCTAGCTGAAGTTAGTGGAAACCTTTCTTGAGGGTGAAAGGAATAAGGGGAGCAAGCATGGGGAAGCATGAAAAAAAAGGTGGTCTGTGATGCAGGATTAGGACACCTCCGTGTTAGCCTCCTGCTCAGCTACAGAGTTTCTGAGTGATCTTGAACAAATTGTTCAGCTTCTTGGGGCATCGTAATTATTCTCTATTTTACAAGAGTTTTGAAATTATAATTGTATTAAAGACTGTGAGGTGCTCAAATAAATCGTACAGTGATAGGACCCGCCTAAGAGATTACTGTGGGTATTTCAGAAGAAGGATGAACATCTAACGGAAATGTCCCCAGATCCTCCTCTGCACAGGTCTGATCCCCTTCCCTCTGCCCTGTATCCCCTTGTACTGTTGAAAACACCCTTTTTGCTGTTGTCAAAAGTCCTGGTTTTTTTCAGCTGCTTAGATTTCCCTGCCAGTCCTCCAAGACCAGCACATCTGCCTTCCGACCTGGTGTCCCGAGATATACACACACTCCTCCATTGCTTGGATCCTTCTCTCACAGTTACAGAGTCACACATATTGCCCCTCACCTTGTCATTGCTGATGCTCTGCTCTAAAGATCTTCCAAACTTGGAAAAGTACCATGCCCAGCAACCAAACCTGTAGAGTTGCTTCTAAATCAGGAAACAGCTTTTTTCAACAGCAAAAACTACATAAGCTCTTAGCAGAGGTGGACAGGAGCAAGAAGACTCTGGATCCTTCAGATATCTAGCACAGGCTGAGTTTCAGAGTATCTGAGGCAATATAGCATCAGTCTCAAGGATGCACCCCCTGCATCCACCAAATTACTGTAATGACGGTTTCCATTACTCTTCCCTCACATGACAGACCTTGCACCATTCAGGCTCTTTGCAAAGGTGTGTTTCCTTCAATGACTTTTTTGACATTGGTTCTCCCACAGAGCTGTTGGCACCAGGGCTTTGGTGGATGAACTAACCCAAACCTTCAAAAAGCCGTATGGAGGCTGTGCCCTGACCTCAGCCCAGGCACTTCGGACCCAGTGCTGCAGGCGGTGCATTGCTGCAGCTGAAGGACACGCAGGAGACACTTTCCAACGAGTCCCTCCAGCACTAGAGTGAAAAAAAAAGGAGGCAGAGCATCTGAGGAAGGTGAGGTCTTTAACCACCATAGAAAGATTTGTCAGTTGTAATCCAAAGTCCTAAAAATCAGTGAACCTGAAACATTTTCAAACTGGTCAAGAACTTTCTTCCAAAATTCTTGGCCTCCTCCTTGCTTTTCATTATTAATTTACATTACAGAATTTGTTTGCTGTTCCCATCTTCCAAAAACACACATTTTAATTTACATTCATATTTTTATTCTTGGATTATTTCCTTATCTCCCTAGTTGTTCTACTTTTGTTTATTTCTATGCAGTGTGATTGTATGGAGATTTCTTTAATTCATTTTTATTTGTTTTCCTTTTCTTTTCTATTTTTTTGATTCCCCATTTTGCTGCTTTGCTGCATCTTTGAGTCTTCTAATTTCCTTCCACTCCCATTTATTTTTGTTTTGTATTTCTCCATCCACTTTCACTGTTATTACTTTTTTAATTATTATTCCTCTTTATTCTGTCTCTTTACACATGTGTTTGTTTTCCGTTTTCTTGCCTTTCCTGTCTTTTTTTCATGTTAGCAACAGGAATTGTTTATTCATAGCATTCTTCCATTAAAATACTGTACAAAGTTACCTGAAGTATTTTGTCTGATCAAAGTATCAAAACACTAAAAAGAAGCACTCTGGATTGTATTAGGTGCTTAAGACAACATTCCTTTCCTAAGTTATAGTATCAACTGTGTGGGGAAGAGGGACATGGAAAGTCTTGTTTGGTTTCATTTTATAAGTTTCAGGACAGCAGTTGATCCTTGGTTCATTTTTAATTTTTGGTTTGTTGCAAGAAGCTGATACAGGAGAGAGGTGGAGTTTGCCAGGAGTGCGAGGACCAGATGGATGAAGGGGATTTAGCACGTTTGGGGAACCAGGAACACTGAATCTGGAATTTCAGCTCTGTCTTAAAATACTGCTACAGAGTCACAGAGGAATCCAAAGACGAGAGGCCAGGTAACCTCACTGTTTGAATAAACTTTTCCATTTGATGCCGAAATGACATATTATTTGTGCTTGACCTTAGCATGCAGGTCGGATTGCTATTCCTCTAGGATATAAACTTATTCTTGTGTATACGGAAAGTCAATATTCACTCTGAGTAAATCAACCACAATGTTTACAACAGTGTAGCCCTTTGACCAGCTCTAATGTAGACACATGAGGTTTTCAGTTACTGAATCTGATTCTTATATTATTGTGTTGGCTTTGGTACATCGTGATGCTGTCAGCTGAAGTTATAAATGAGTTATAAAAGAGTTTCTGCTTCCTGGGAAACTCACATTTTCAATATCGGATCATAACGTACCAGAAAGAAAGCAGGCAATTTCAAATTGTCTTGAAAGCATCATTTATTCTTTTTCCTCAGTTTATGATTAATCACAATATTTTGTCTCACATTTGATTTTTTCCTACAGTTTTTACACTGTAATCTGGTCTGAGTATAACATTGACCCTATTATGAGGAGGAGAATGAATTAAGTTCCTTCCAACCTGAATTTTTCTGTGATTCTTTGATTCTATGCATWTTTAAAATTCAAAAGCCATTTCATATTGAAAAATCAAAATATTACAGACCTGGAAAGAGAATATTTTGAATGTATGAAACATTTTTTTATACAAAAGCCCTCCTCCCCCCCTCCTCCACGTTTCAGTGAAATTAGTACATTTATCTAACCATTTTTGCTTTCATTAAAATTGTATTTTCCAATAGGAAGATATCCCTAGGAGCAAACACATATACTATTAATCATAAACACTTCAGATTTATCCCATCATAAGTAATCTGAGAAGCTGGAACCATTACTTCTTCTTACAGTTCAGGAATTGTAATTCTTCATAAAATTTATGCTGCCTTTTCATATTCATAGCTCTTAGCAGTTTTGCCTGCCCTAGCACATCTGCCAGGTAAGGGTATGTGTATGCAGCAACTAATACTCATGAATAAATACTCATTTCAGGACTTATTCTGCATCTACTGACTTCACTAGAAGCAAAATCAGACGTTTCTGTTAGCATTTCATGTAAAATGTCAGCTGCATATTATGTATGCATAGTTTGATCTAAGTGCAGCTCCCATGGGATTTACCTCATTAGAACAGGGGCTAGCTAAGAGGCAGCAATATAATAGACTGTAGTGTGAAAAAGAGTAGCAAAACCAATGAACCAGATTCATAGAAATTTATTTTTACACACATTGTTAAAAAGCCAGAACCAATATAATCAGTGATGGAGAAACTTCAAAAATTAGAAGCCTATTCTAACCCAAAGATCAGCTGAGTGTGTCATATAAATGATTTTGTAAATATCTCATTCTGGTTTTCTTAAGAAATTGCCACATTTCTGCAAAACAGAGATTTAATATTTCTAAAGACTACTTTCCTAACATTAAGATTAATTTGGTTCCTGTTGGGGTGAAAGTTCAGCTCAGTGTTTATCTTATTCAAAATGCCTCACTCATATTCTGATAAACAAATTAAAATGATTGTGCATGAAACAAATCTCTGCTGCAAGGAAAAAGTAATAGAAAAGAGAGATGCTGCTCAGCATTTGCAGAATCTCTAGGCTTATAATTTATCTGAGTGACGTAGAGGGTGAGCTGAAGATTAGCAAATTCATGACAGATTCAAAAGAAAGCTGAATGTATTTCAGAGTGTGGTTGATGTGTACATTGTTGATGAGGAGACCTCAGGTCAAAATGATCTATGACGAATACTTGTTCCACTGACAAATCTTAAATGGAAAACCAGGAAAGAAATTATACCATCTCTGAAGAGATTTGGCTAAAGTGTCCCATGCAATAAAAAAAAAAAAAAAAAAAAAAAAAAAAAAAAAAAAAAAAAAAAAAAAAAAAAAAAAAAAAAAAAAAAAAAAAAAAAAAGAAAAACTAATATTGAAGATTAAGTGATAAACCCACATTGCCTTTCAATTTCTAGTGCATATAAGCTTAGCAATCGGTTTAATGGAAGGATATTCTGGAAGGCATGGAATTATGCCAGAATAGGGTCTGTGACATTATGTGAAATTTCCCTGCAATATTTTTCCTTAATTTTATTTTTTATAAGAACTAAACCAAACTGAAATTACCCTACACCTAAATCACCAGTGTTCTGCTGTAATGTCATGCTGATGTTCAGGTTTACAAATATGTCAGACTGGACTGCCATGACAGTAAGTGAAGCCTTGGGGCTCCACAGAGGACAAACTGAAGCATCCAGAGTGCTGCTAGTTAAAGTAGAAGTAAAGGAAAAGCTTCTACTTGTTTATTTAGGGTTCAGAGGGCAGAAGAACTCCAAAGTTAAATTTGTAAGGCTTCAAAGAATCAGGTAAGTGCCTCTCCAGTAAGGCTTTAGTAAYTACAGAAGTTGGAACTTCCAATCCCAAATTAGAAGGTAGCATCCTCCCCCCTCCTCCTGTCACCCAAACTTCGAGGCATCTAAACTTAATTGGATACTTCCTAATTAAGATTTCTTTTAGTTACTTGTGCCTTCTGCAGATGCCCATTGTGTGTACACCAATGGCTAGCACACACCCCACAGCTGCTGAGGATCCTGCTCCAGCAGAGGTATTCAACACACTTCCAAAGTAACGAGGGGATCCATTTCTCTACAGTTCAGGCAGTAGAAGTAGATGTTTTTCAGTGGCAGAACTGCTGGGAAACGTAGCCCTAAATTCTGCTGACTCTGCAACTTGAGCAGAGTCCAACCCACATATCCAAAAGACTAGCCAGTCATTGAAGGAAACACACCCTTGCAAAGAGCCTGAACGGTGCAAGGTCTGTCATGTGAGGGAAGAGTAATGGAAACCGTCATTACAGTAATTTGGTGGATGCAGGGGGTGCATCCTTGAGACTGATGCTATATTGCCTCAGATACTCTGAAACAGCCTGTGCTAGATATCTGAAGGATCCAGAGTCTTCTTGCTCCTGTCCACCTCTGCTAAGAGTCTATGCAGTTTTTGCTGTTGAAAAGCCCTGGGATGAACAGCCTGGGGACATGCTGTCTTTCCTGCACTGCATAGCAAAAAATTCAAGTGACATAGTTTACAGGAACAAATATCCAGCAGGGACTCTTGGCGGGGCGGGGGGTGGTTTTTGGGAATTCTGGGCAGTAATTTTCATTTTCTCACACTCTTATTAGCCAATGGGGTAAAAACCCTAGAAAAGTCTTCACAGCGGGAGCTGGCACCAGAAATGTGCTTTTCAAGTTGAATACCTTATTTTCAGCACCCAAAACCATTTCCTCATATACTCTTTCTCTCTGGTTTGTGTTATCCTGTATTTATTGGTACAGAATGGCTTAGCTTCACTGTAGCTTAAAGTCTGGTGTTGCCTGAGCATCATGTAGGCTGATGCTCAGGGCATTGTCTAGGGAGGAGGAAGCTGAAGCTGAAGAAGGCTCTGAGTGTCTGGGTTTTTTAACCAAGCTAGTACAAGGAGGCTGCTACCAGGTACAGTTCTGACAGTGAGCTCTGCTTCTTTTAAAAGAAAGGCTGGATAAATCTATTCTCAGGAAAAAAAACTTGTCTGTGGGTTCAGAACCGATCAAAACATCCTGAAGGTCTGCATCTGAGGCCTGAACCACAAGGATGATCAGTATTTCAGACATTTCTCTTAAAACTTTGATGAGTTAAGTCTAGGCACTCACAGGTTGCTTGCTGCAAAGCAAACAGAAGCACCTGAGTCTCCCATGAAGTCTGTAGAGACCTTAGACTCCTCCATCAAGGTTCAGGACCCGTTTAAGGGGATGGTGGGACTGACATCTGAAATGTAGGTGATATCCTAAGTAATTTTAAGATATTTGTGTCATCTAGTGGACCTCTCTCTTTTAGGATTTCTGCCAAAGCAATTGCAATTTCACGCCTACATTCCTTAGGTGCTTTGCAAATCCTGCTAGGCACATCTATCAGCACCAAAGATGCCTTTGCACCTCTAATCATGGGTCTGTATCACAGGATGAAAACTTTGTTAATGTCCAGACCCAGTGAAATAGCTTAAAGATCAAAATTGTTCATACTAAGTCCTAGTTAGATTCACTAAGGAAGATTCACCTGTGTTTGCTATTTTTATTGTGTTGAAAACACAAAGTATCTCTTCATCCAGAAAAATGCATAAGAATCTCCATAGAAATAAACATAGCATCTGGTAACACTGACTTTCTGCTGTGCTTTTATACCACCTTGCAGCTAGCATTGGCCTGGAAAAGGAAGGATGCCTGAGACTTTCCAGAAATCTCTGCTTGGCTGTTGCATCTGCCCACTAGCAGTTACCTTAATTTAGAGAAGCCTTCAAGGTTTTAAGACTGCCCTATTTTCCCATCAAACACAACAGCTTCCTGAGAGAAGACCTAAGGCACCACAAGAGGGGCAAATGACATAAAATCATTCCAGCAACTTGCAGTATGTGGGCAATAGGGTATTCTCTCAGGGTACCTRTGGTCTGAATTGATGGCTGCTTCGTGCCATAAGGTGGCATAAAGGAAGAGAGATGTGTCCCCTAGGAGCTGTAAACACTTATGCATGAGTCCGAAATGTCCTGTCTGTGAAAGTTTGTGCCAATAAAGGAGATCTCTGAAAAATCTACAGAGAGTGAACTTCAAGGCGATGTAAGCAGGACCAGATAAACATTTAAATGAAGGTAACCAAGAATACCTGATGCTTCTGTTGTCATCTCTTTACATCAAAAATTTCTGTAACTGAAAGGGGAGATTTATCCCAACTCAGTGAAAATACGGAGCTACATGTCTCTGACCTTGTTTTATCCATGTTAGTTCTGAAATCCTGTGTGTCTCACCCAGCTGGGCTATAACAGAGTTTTGAATTTGGCTGCTTGAGGGGGTATTGTTTGGAGTTTTTTTGGGGGGGCAAGGGGGGAGGTTGTGGGTTGGTTTTTTTGCTTTAATGACAAGTTTTACCTCTTAGCCTTCTGTGCTATCCTCTGCAGGTCTGCTGTTTCAGTAATTTGTATCCGTTGTCATCTTGCAGGTTCGCCAGTGCAGGATTGATGCCATAAAATTTAAGGGCACTAGTTCACTTGCTCAGCTGGAGCATGGATTTTAGAGGAAGAGTAAAGCTAGCACAAATATCTAAGAGCTGAATAATAAAATGTCCCTTCATCTGTGTACTTAATTAGCTGCTTTCCTCATGATTACAAAGATCAGTACTCAGGAAGAGAGGAGCTTTTAGGTCTCAGCAGGTTAACCCCACACCAGAGGATTAGACAGGACCCAAACTGTGATGCTTAGTGTTCTCATTTCCAGGACAGTGCTGGCATCCAGTACTCGTCTATTCTGCTCTGCAGTGAGGTGAAACATTCATGGGACGGAAAGCTCTGAGTTAATCCAAAAAAGGAGTCATTTTGGACAGATTTTGGCAGGTTGTTGAGTTAAAAAAAGGCACATATGAATATGTAATAAATGATAAATTCTTTCCTCCTCCTGTGTTATCAGTGGCGGCTATATTGCTTTGTCATACAACTGCTGCAAARGCTAATCCTCCACACTTGCAAAATCTTCTTATTCTAACTGCCACGGCCCTGCTGAAGCCAGGGCTTATGTTCCTAAAAATAGGAGCAGGATTACTTAGGTTGCAGCCCACTGAAGTATTTTAAAGGTTTTCAGATGTGGAGTGAGGAGAGAAAAAAATTGTTATTCTAAACTATCAGAGCTCAGAATTACCATTTTAATCAACTTTAATTAAAGACTTCATACATTCCCAGTACAAAGGCTTCCAGCATGAATGAATGCCTACCCCCTTATGAAAATGAACCACCAATAAGGCACTTATTTTAACTCCTTACCTCACACTTTTCATATCTGTCTCGGAACCTCCTGGCTTTAGTTTATTGATTTCAACCTTAGAGCAGCTGAGTAAGGGCTTTAAGGAGGACTTAGGCACTTGCAGCCATAATTGCAATCCTGACAATCCCTACTCATGTATGGTCTAACCCAGGGCCTTTTGGGGAAAATCAGGCCAGGGTGAGCTTAAGTGCAGCCAAAGCTGAAGGCTCACCTTCCAGCTGAGCAGGTAGTCAGGAATCTGGGTCTCAGCTGAATTCAAGGGGCAAATAATAAAGAACAAACCAGAGGCAGAAGTGAGACCAAAGGTTCTGTAGAAGGTATCTGGACATGAAAACAGAGCAAAGAAGCCCAGTCAGTTGTTCCTAGCATTTGGAAATGTTTAAGAAGTTAAAAGATGTTACTGGGCATAACTCTACTTTGAGAAGTGAAGGAGGAAGAGAATAAAATTTGTGCAGGTCTAAAACACCCTCAGGCTTGGCAGGTCTCCGTAACTCATGCCTAAGCCTCGTTTAGGTTCAGAAACTGGGCCTTCCTCTACTTAGCATGCTTCTTCTACTTAATATTCACTATTTAACATGAGGTCTATTCTGGGAGGCTCGGCTGGAGTGTTCCTAAAACAATCTAATGGGAAACAACTCCTTCCAAGAAATAGTGGGAGCCACTCTTTCTTGCACAAGATGCAAGAGAACAAATGTCCCTTTGTTTAATAGCCTCACACTAGGAGATTTTCACCCAGGCAGAAGGACCTGTGGTTCAATTCAGTCTTCAGATCCAGGCAAGCTGTATCTGAGAATAATGCCTCAACTGTGGGAGCACAGTCTGCTGCAGAGAGAAAATTATAATCTTTGACTCTGACCCTTCTCTCCACCTTCTCTCTCCCATTTCTCTCCATCCAAGCTGTGTGACTGTATAGAAGGGGTTTGCTGAGTCAGAAGGAGAAGAAGAGAAAACAATAGGAGAAAGAAAATGTTCTAGTCTAATGTTAAGACAGTTGCTTAGGATGAGGAAATCTAGAGTTTTGGTGTCTCTGATGCTGGGACAGTTTTTCTTTGATATAAAATACAGAAATTGTCTTTGGCACAGAAGATTGTAGCCCAGGACATCACCTTTCTAAACTGAGACCTGAACCTGGGTGCTCAAATCATGCTCTACATGACCCTCTTTGTCTCCTCTTTTTCCCCACAGTAAACCTTGAACTTGTTTTCACTCACCAGTATGTTTCAGCTAAGGATGTGAAGGATGTCTCTTCCCTTTCACACCTTAGCGTTCAGGAAACTTACCTCTGAGATGGGAAATATGATTTGGAATCAAAGAAGATGCAACGAAAACTTCTTTTTCCTCAGTGAGTGCCCTGACTGTGAAGTTCTTACATGAAAGACAGGTTCTGCCAAATATTCTTGGCTTTGGATGTGGATGAGGACAAGGGTAGCACCCAACTTCTAGCCCCTTRGGGCAGAGTCGGGAAACCCACACGCACAACCTCACACTCCCTCCACAGTTTAGTGCACTGTAGGACCTGAAAACAGGAGAGAGACATGCTTTCTCCTCCCCAGATGTCCCAGCTGCCCTGAGAGGATATGCTGGCATGGCCAGTGCCCTCCACTCAGCTGGCAAGCCTACTCACTCCTCTACTTTCTTTCTCTCTTTTTCTTTTCTGTCCCCTCTCAGATATTTATTATTCCATAATTGCACATTAGTGGGAGTGACAAAAAATGCTATTCCCTGTCTCTAGCCTTGCCGTAAAGGCACTCTTCCTGCACCAAAAATTGTTGATTTGAAGTTCCCTCATGTTGGGGGGGGCTGGATGAGGGGCTGCACCTTTCCACTATGCCACGATGTTATTACACAGCAATAGCAGCTCCCCTTCCACCTTCATTGCTCAGAGCAGACGGCACTCCCTTCTCTGGAAGATGAGTCTCAGCTTCCCTCCCTCCAAGGAGGTTATAGGTCCTGGGCATCAAGGGGACAGAGCACTCCTTGCCTCTCTGCCCCGTGTGGGAACCAGTGACATCTCAGATTCACTTGACAGCTTGTTGTTTCTCTGTGGCGTACCTCGGGGTGTCCCTCAATTGCAATGAAAGGTTTCATGCCAAGGCTCACAACCCCCTGCACACACTGCACATGGAGGTGAGGTACCAAACCCTGTGCCTCTGTCCTCTTTCAGGAGATGGGCACCTAAAGGCTAGGCACTCTAATTACTAAACTGCAGGTGTGGGGGCGTTGTTTCAATTTGTTTTGCTTTTATTCTGTCACATTCCCTCTCCTTAACCCTCAGCATAGGTAACAGTACCTGAAAAATATTCCAATGCATAATAATTTGACTTTTTTTTAATATTTGGCAGTCAGTTCAGGGTTCTTGAGGGCCTCAAGAGGGAGGGTCAGAGGCAGGAATGAGTAGGACTTCTGAGTCTCATTTTCTGTTTGCCTTGGTCAAACACCAATCTAGACTTTATCCAAGAGAAGCCTTTGGTGGCAAGCAGTAGTGGATGCGGATACCTCTGCTGAGTGAAGAGTTGCAAGTAGGCTTGTTCAGGGGATTTTTTTCCCACTGGCCAAAAAGAGTGAAGGCACTGTGCTCTAGCCATAACATGGAGTTTTATTGTTCTTCGCAAATGTACCCCATCAACCAAAGTCGTTGCTAAACCCGAGCTCTCTCTGATGAGTCCCTCCAGCTGGACAGACCCTGTCCCTTCCACAGCCAATGTTTCCACCTTCCTCTCCACTGCACTCAGTCTTTCTGCCATGTTTGCGTAATTTGATTCCCACCATAACTGACGAAGCAATTGGGAAGGTCTCAGTCACAGTGGCGACTGGCTGGAAAATGTAACCCATGGATTGGCAGCCAGGGAGGAATTCTCAACTGGGAGCCCAGTAGGCATCAAGATATAAATAGTCTCATGCTCCAGTCCAGGTCAGATCTCCTTCAGGAACCCTATACTTGAACAGTGAACAAGCACGTAACTTTGGTTTCCACAAATTTCTGTGCCTGGCAACTGCCAGGAGCACTGCCTATAGAGCAAACTCAAATATAATTTACTAGAGATGAAGCTAACATGTCTGTGGAAGTGATATAAGGCACTAGTGTAAATAAAAAGTGTTAAGTATAATAGGAAATAAGCTCTCTCCCATAATGTTAACCAATTCCAGCAACTTTTTTCCTTCAGGTAGAGATTTCTAAAAATTATATACATTGTGCTAATTTCCTTAGGTAAATAATACTAAAGAACTGAAGCCAATTTCTAATGAATTAGTGGCATAATAATAAAGCGATGATCAGCCAGATTTCTTAAAAATAAACCTTCATATTTGGAGCGTATATACACTCATTTATCTGCAAACAAAATATTTTACGAGGTAGACAATGGATAGTGAAATATATTTCTATTACAATTTGAGGAAACATGCCTTCAGCATGACTAAAAACTCCATCAGATGAATGAAAAAAGATTTTTTTCTATTTCTTTTTCATTTCATCCATAAACTTAGTGTATATTGTAGATTTTATTGTTTGATTTTTCTAATACTGAATGGAAGTGAAAAAATTTTAATTTGTATTTATTTAATTCACAAAATATAAGAGACATACTTCATCTTTTTCCTATTCCAGCTACTTCATATGGCTCTCCTCCTGTCTTCACCAAGCAGATTATGTGGATTTGACTACATGCAAAAATCCTTGGCTAATATTTGCAACATGTTGTGTGACTACAGGAAGAACCTTAGGTCTTGTTGCTTTTCCCTGTTCTCTATGTGGTCTTTSTTTTATTTTTATCATTTAATATTGTTCCCAGTTGTGTCATCCAAGCTAAGTCTTCTGGGATCTGTTGATGTCATGGTGATTTATGACCTTGTAGAATGACAAATTATGGATTCACATGGGATGGCCGAGTGCCCACAGTTTAATCTTATGAAGTTTTTCACTTCAAAAATTACCTTCTAAAATGTGATAGCAGATCTTCATTTTCTTCCTGACAAACCTCCCAAGCTGGGAATGCAGTTCCTTCAGTATTCTGCACTGTCTAGAGACTGTACTTAAGACATTTGATACAGAAATCTCCCCTCTGTATCTATTAAGCCATCATCAGAATTTTTTTTTTCTCTATCTCYAGTGGCCTTCTACTTCAATTACTCACTTTTTTCTCATTAACAAACTGCATTGTTAATACTATTCTGACAAATGTACTAAATAACCATATTCTGCATAAGCAGTAACTCAGTTTCAGATGCATACAACGGCGTATGCAAACATACATACAAATGTACAGGCACTCTTGATGATTCCTAGATGGTTTATAAGCAGAGGTCATGGGCCTGCCATTGGATCCTTTCAAATGATCTCTTGCAACTTGTAGATCTGATTGTAGAATTACTGTCTGCTTACAATTAAAATGATCATATGCCTACAGAAGGACCTCTGGCAGCAATGGACTCAGTTCTGATATGCACCATAGGTTTCCTGCGTGATTTTTAAGCAACGTATGTACTCTTTCTCTGCATTATTTTCTACAAATTTAAAAGCAAAACAAAATAAAACAAAAAACTCACAAAAAAACCCTCACAAACTAGGAATGACCTTCCTGGCTTTTCTGATTGGAATTTGAACTCTGTGGGAAATGCATTGCTTCTGAGGGCTGCAGGTATGCATTTATCTTCAAAAGGCCAAAACTCCTTTAGAGTCTCCAAGTGCTGGTGTAGCACAGACAGTAATTTCTAATGCATATAAAGGATTTTGAACTTCTAAAATGTTATAGAATTCTGACTGTTCATAGGCTGACAGAGAAGGGGGGAAAACAAATGTTCTAACAAATTTTCCAGCCTTTTCTGATTATTGTTATTTTTCACTTCTAAGACCTTAGCACTATGGTAAATACCATGTAGCTTTTTTCCTCTTCAAATATTGACAAGAATGGCAAAAATTATGTTTCTGCACACTTAAAATTTCTTTCATCCCACCCCAAATGAGCAGCTAAAATTTATTCTTTCACCATTTTTTAATCTCTGTGAGGCATCTCAGGCTAAGTACTGGGATAAAGAGTTCTTTCTTGGATTCTCAGATGATAGAATGTCTTACATTCTCCAGCTATTCATCATATTCCCCATAAGGTTTTATTCAACATCCACCTATACACTTAACCTTTTTTTTTTTTTCCACAGCCCTGCCATTCTGCTGAGAAGTGGCCATCTGGTCAATAGGGTCAATCTACAGCCTGGTTCAGAATCTCCATGTGCCAGAAATCATATTATATGCTCTTTTTCAGGAAACATGATCTAATCATGGGATTGGAAGTGGTGCTAGGGGCTATCTAATTCATCACTCTGTCCAAAAGTAGGATTAATTTGTTTTATGATGCTCGAAATAGATGTTTGTCTAGCAAGTTCTAGGAGATCTTCAATGATGGAGCTGCTACAGACTTGCCAAGAAATCTATCCTGCTGTTTTAATGGATACTAATGAAAAATGTAAAGCAAAGCTCTAACCCGATGATTTCTAAGAGAATTATTAGGTTGTCAGATGGTTGTATATAAATTCTAGTCCTCTCTGAAGACATGAAAATGTGCTTGTGTTTCACAGCAGGTGTGCAGATCCAAAGCACAATAAAACTGAAGATACAGAGGTCATGCTTGTGCATTTGAGAGAACTCTAGGAGAAATATTCACAATATAAAATTTTCTTAAAAGAATTATTTAGTTCTATTTCACTAGTTAAAATATTAAAACACTTATCAAAATGATGAGATATAGATCATCCTTTGGACCTACAATAGTTGTGCAAAGAAAAAAAGGTAGAAATGTATCCTTTTGTACTTTTTCACAATACCAAAATATCCATTTATCTATTTGAGCTAAAGACCATGTGCAGCAGTATAATGATGCTTTTACATGAAATAAATGTATGAAAATACATGGCTGGATGTAGTACATCTTTCATGCTGTTCATGGAGGACATATCAGGTTATGAAAATGAAACAGCAGTGAAAAGCAATGTTTATCACTATATTAATTTTGAATAAACCTCATGAAACCAACAGCATAATAAAAGCAATATTCGTTTTACATGTATGGAACATGCCAACTCTGTTATTTTGCTTTGCCTGAAGCAGCTTTAAACCTGAAAGAAGAAGAAATCAAGCAAAGCAAGAAATCATATAGAGAGGTAGTGGTCACATGGTATCCTTACTATTCTGGCAGTGGTTTAACAATAATGAAGCATCTGCGAACAGAAGGACAGATGGGGAAAATTCTCATAATCACACACATTAAAAGAGACCAGGGAATATAAATTCTTCTCTGAGGGTCAATCAATTCTTCATCTACATCTCCTACCCTCAGTATACCCATGTATTATGATATGTGTTGATATGAGCATCTCAACATGTCCTCACAGTCACAATACTGTGCAACAGAAGCGTAATATGCTTTGGAGAGCAATGCAACTTGGCATTTCAAGTTTTATGGTTTGCATACTGATCTCAAGCCTAACAAGCATATGTCAGTAAGGCTGCAAAAATAAATGTTAATGACTTATGAATATAAACAATTCAAGAATAAATGTTTATGCAGAAAAGCTTTTTCTAGTCATATAAAAATTTAACATGTACAGTAAGCTATTTCTTTTATTTCTCATTCTTTTACTTTGTTGAGAAGTTTTTAAATTGTTTTTCTTCTCTAATTATCTGCATTTCATTTGAAATATAATAAGATGTCTTCAAATCTAAAGTAAAAAAACTGAAGATAGTATTTGCCCACCTAGGCACTTTTTTATAGTAAAAGCTGTCTGCCTTCTCGCATCTTTAGGTGAGATTGACTTTACGCAGTGCTCTGAAAAGAGTACATATGTTCTGAAAATAGTGATTCTGTGTAAAACTCATCTATAAGACTGTTTTTGAATTTGAAAACCATTTTTAGAATACTTTTGTGGGCAGGAGGAGTTCAGTAGAAAGCAATAAAAATACCACATTGATTTAAGAAATATGCTTAGGAAGCTGAAGAATAAGACAGATAAAGAAAGAGTGGAGTAGATCCACTTTTAGAAAGAAAAGTACAGTCTTCTTTTATGATAAAAATGTAAATTAGTTAAGATTTTTGAGAGCAGTAAGTGCTAATAATAGGGCAGTTAGAGATAGCAGCTGCTTGTAATAACCACTATTTTGTATGTGGTATCCCAAGTACAAGGAACAATAAACTCACTGAAGAAAAAACTTGTCATTTATTTCTGGTGCATTTAACAGTTTAGTTCCTTTCCTCTTGCTTTAAGTTATGGTTCAGTGGCAGTAATTTAGTTTTCATCAGCTCTTTAAACTTTTCCTGAGTAAAAATCTTGTTGCTATTGCAAATTCTAAAACTCAGTTTATAAATCCTGAATATTTTCAAATTATTCCGGTGGTCTGATAAAAACTTGAATGTTTTGGACATTGCAGAAAGAAAAAGAGTTGAAATTTGGCACTTTGGGCAAACTTTTAATAAATTGTGTCTTTCTTCTTTTTTTTCTCTAGAAGATGCTAAAAGCATCTGGTTACTATTCTTAAACCACACTGTTTCTCCTCTTGTGCTTATACAGTGGTAGAGCTTGGCTACTTTGATCTGTATACATTTTTAGAAAACACTGCCCAGGCCAAAACTTGTGCCTATTCCTCTCATTTCTCCTGAAAACTTTTAGAATTCATTTTCCTTATCATTGACTGAACTCATGAAGCTCAATAAACAAAGGCTGGGGAAAATGAGAACTTATTAAATTAACTTAGAGAAGATCCTGTCCATGGCTTCCCTGTTACTGCAGACCATCTCCAGATCACATTTAACTTTTTGTAATCTTATCTAGTGCCTGACAGTGTCTTACAGGGTGACTAAACTATTATAGATACCCTTATCTTTTTAAACTATTCTCTTCCTCATACCCAGCCCCTTACCTTGAGCCAGGAATAGACTCCAGGGCTCATCGCTGCTCAAACAGCTGGTAAGTATACAGTTGTGTAACACACGGCAGCAGTGAGAGTCAAATCCTTCTCCAGGGGTTAAACTGTGCAGGGATGGGCTGCAGCTAGTTTGGTAGGGTTCAGTAGACCTTGCTGTTAAAAACACCTCCAGTGCATAACCATACCATTCACGCTCAGTTTGGTGTGTGGGTGGTTCTTCCACCTACTATTCCTCTCATCCTTTGCTTTCAAGTTCAAATCAAGAGGTCTTCCTCTGTCCCCATGCTCCAAACCTCAAACCTAATCTGAATGTTCAGAGACAACACACTGCTAGAGCTGTGAATGGGCTGAAGACCTGTAAGCAATGTCTTCTACCATTGCATTTAAGGCTCTAAGCCTCCAGGATCCAAAAATCAAGAAACTAAAGAAGACTAGTTGAAACATTTCCCTTGGAAAAAGCTGCATATTCAGTTTGCTGCAGGAATATGCAGTTCTGTCAAAGCTTTTGACCTAAACAAGGCAGCCTAGGAGAAGATCTGCCCCACTCACCCACCTCTCTGCCTCTCTCTGCATGCTTCCCCAAGTGCCCCAG
Organism: Phoebastria nigripes; assembly: GCA_035582835.1. Lineage (NCBI taxonomy): Eukaryota > Metazoa > Chordata > Aves > Procellariiformes > Diomedeidae > Phoebastria > Phoebastria nigripes. The sequence goes on along the minus strand of JAYKAV010000367.1, from coordinate 301,620 downwards.
CTGGATGCCAGGGACTTCTAGGCTCTGGATGCCCTGCCATTTTTTTCTCCWAATTGCCCATCTGTCTTCTTCCTGCAACAGTGGCACGTCCAAGGCTTCCGGCTCCCCACTCCCCCTGAGAATGGCTCTGAAAGGCAGCTGAGCCCCTGCTTCCTCTGGTTAGCTGCTCCTCACACAGCCAGTCCCCCACCACCCCAGAGCAGGCTGGGGCAACACCGAGAACTGCCTGGCCAAATGAGTTATCCATGCTGGACAGCAAGCCTGAAAGGCTGCATTTAGGCATGCCTGAATTCAATTTTTGGAGACTTGATTCCCTTGAAAATATTATCTGAAACAGAATATATTCCCTAATTCAAAATGAGTTGAGAAGTTAAGTTATATTCTTTTTCCTGACCTGTTGTAGTTTAGTCTCTGTTGCTAATCTAGAGGGAGGACTGGTTTGGTGATTCATACCAGGAGAATAACTCTTTAAAGTACATTTTGTACTGAAAAGAATTAGGATAACGTTTAATTTATAGTATGAATCACCAAAAGATATATTTCACAGTTAATGCATCATACTTCCACTGTGTGATCCACTGGACTGGAGGTGTGTCTTGTGCCTGCCTCTGTCAGTAGCCCTGCATCTACGATGGCACGCTGTGATCGCTGCGCTCACGCTGGGACTGACCCCCTCCTCTCTTCTGAGAGCCACCGAGTTGCTGCCGCATGGTGGAGGAGGCTGTCCACCTTGCTCCAGGCCACCCGAGAGGAGAAGCTGCACTGGACACCTCCCATCTTGAGGCTGTTCCAGTCTGCGCAGCGCAGTGAAACATCCACTTGGGCAAGGACGGAAGCCGGAGCCATCCCCTGGCCGCTTGCTGCCTTCACCAGGGAGAAGGAAATCCTGGTTCAGGCCTTGTGTTGGTGGGACAAACCAGCCTCCTCTGCCTACCCAAGTCTGAGGCTCAAATGGGCTTTAAACACCTCCAAAGATAGGTGACAGCTGAAAAAAAAAAAGGATGTGAGGATCATAGATTCACAAGCTGGCCCTTAAAAGTCGGAGTTAGTGGAGGTTTCACTCCCTTGTGGATCTAACCCTGAGGGATCGCTGAACAGCACACCTGTTACAACAGCTGCTCTTGGCTGTATCCAATTTCCAGAAGTCCTTGAAAGCCTCTGGAGTGTTTTGAGAAGCGAGTGATGACATGGGCTCCTTCGGGGAAGTCTCCTCCAGCTGGTAGGTTATGTCATCACCAGGCCTGACTTTGCATGGTGTGACTTGTACAGTCACACCAGCCCTGGACTTAAAGGACCCCTACAAGGGGCATCTCATTTTACCAGACAGTCTGGGAATGGAGGATCTTTTTCCTATATTTGGTTAGCACGCTTTTCAATCTACAAATGTGTATGAATGATTTTTATTTTTTTTTCAATTGTGTCTTTCCCTGGGATCCTTCTCCAACAAGCCGAAGGTATCCCTGCTGCACCTTGCTCTTCTTTCCATATAGAGTTACAGTGCACCTAGTGTATCAGCACTTCTCTTTATTCTTGCTTAGCTTTATCTGTGGCAACACTGTTGAATTTTTATACAAATGACATCACCGAACAGCTCATTTTTGTTAATTTTAAATTACTGTAAATGGAGATAGAATATGATTGATAGATAGATAGGGAAAGAACTTAATTAAAAAATATTGTAGCTTCATTAGGTAATCTGTTCGTTGCTATGCATCATATCCTCCCCTATAGCACAAAGCAAAGGCTGAGCTGGCATTCTGATTTATAAAGGCATGAAATACTGCAGCTTGCCTGGTTTTGCTTGCTTGATGCATTCAGTCTTGTACTCACTAGTCGTGTAGCTTTACCCTACTTGCCTAGCAGCTGCACCACGTTCTTCAAAGTGTTACATGACACTTGTGGAAAAAAAACAAGCTTGAATCATGAGTTTTCCACGCTTTGAGGCTGCAAGAATTTCATTCATTGCGGGATGCAGAGAGAAGAGGCGAGGATTTTGCAGTGTCACTGATATATAGATTCAGCTTCTATTACTTAAGTGTTGCCACAGTTTTGAGGCAGTTTAAATACATTTTTGTTTTGTTTATTTGCTCTCAAAGAGACTAAACAACCAACCTTCAACATTTCCAGAGTTCTGCCTTCCCCACACAGCACAGTGGCAGCACAGCCGCAGCGTCTCCTGCCATAAAGTAAGACAAACTCTACAGTTATCAAAACCACAGCAAACCAATTGGCAGTTTATGCGTTCCTGTTCCCTCTTCACAGTAGCCAGAATAGCATACTGCAGAGATAACTGCTCTCTACACACCTTTGGGAAGTCATTCTTCAGGTATAGTAAGTTAGAAATGGCCAAAAATGTAAATGAAATTAGCCTTTTATTGCCAGCACTCCAAACTAAACGAAGTTTAACAGCACTGAGGACTACCCACTGTTATCCACAATTTCAGCCCTAAGACTAGCACTACTGGAACAGAGAAATAATTGACCTAAATCTTCCATGAGTCCTGTATTCTCCCCCAGCACAAGTGTTTTAGCTGGCCCTTTAGGGTTCCAGATAAAACCTTGTGGTTTTTGTTCCTGTGGACAGTGTATAACACTCCTAGCAGAACAGCTGCATACTCACTTCAAAATTGTTTTGGTGATGTTTGTGTGCAACAGTCCAGCTGCAGTAGGAGTGAACATACTCGAGGTGATGCAGGAGTCCAAAAGAGTTGAAAAGGAAAGAAAATATTGCATGAATAAACAACTAGAATATGATCAACATCTAAGTTTGACACAACTTTGGGACTGGTAAATTCAGATGGTATTTATAAGAGGTCTACATGCAAGAATCTACATAGAAAATTTTTTGACTGCCAAATTCTGCCCTTCGTACAAATTCATAAAGCATCTTACACTATGGTACAATCTCGGTCTGTTCCCTTTCTTAGTGAGATATCAAAGGCTTATTTCTGGACAAGTCTAGGAAAGAGGAAACTAAGTAGCTGGGGTCCAAACTGATAGTCCCACCATAAACTCGAATAACCTTAAGGTAGTATTCAGTTGTGTCAACTTGACAACAGTTCCTCTGAATCCATTGCAGCAGCAAGAATTAAGCATAATGGGTGTTTGCAGCCCTCCTCAGCCATGCCAGGATGGCTTAGAAATGCTGAGCTGGAGCAGCAGAGCCAGACATGGAGTTCAGTGCAAGGGGTGAACCTTGCTTGTTGATTCTGAGTAACACAAATGGCACTTAGCATCCTGAGAACATGTATTATCTCCCCAAAAAATGCACTGAAGGACCAATTCATGCACCCTTACAAAGGTGTCTAGTACCATGTGAAATACTCCAGGGTATCCTGCCTGGCTCTAGCAGTGCACAAATCTGCAGGTCCTGTGTTAATGTCTGTCAAGTCCCTGCAGATAGTCCAAGGCATTGCAAATAGTAAAAGTGCCGAAGCATGGGCAGCAGAACTAAGCCTAAAAGGTCATCAAGCTTGTATAGAAAGGGACACCAGAACTGAGAAATTACACTATCAAGGCTGCCTGATCAACTTTAATTCAGTTCTTCATGTATATATACGAAGACGTAGTCTTAAATTATATTCCCTATTTCTGGTCCCATTCCTCCTCCATGCTCCCGATTCATTTCTAACTGCCGAGTCCCGCAGTTTCCTCCCCACCTCTCTTTCTTCTTCCTTATGCCCAGCATCCCACTGAGCCATGGTAGGCAGCTGCAGTACCTGCATTTACACAGGGAGCATAATTTTCTGGCAGTTCAGTGGATTTCTAGCATGTTGCTGCAGATGGCACGGGGGAGGAATGGGGCTTGTTCATTAAAGTCTCAGTAGTCCCTACTGAACAAACAGAAATTTTTCTGAAACCTTCCAGCTTGGCAAAGATCACAGACAGCTGAAAGTAGATTCTTGATACAAAGGTTGCCTGCTACCCCATAGCTAGTCGTTGCCTCAAATATAAGAAGCCTAATGCTGCTGAGAAAGAATCTTTCTGGCAAGGGCTGAAAAACCTGATTTCCCACAGACATACGCCCTTTTGCAAACATCTGAATAGAAAAAAAAAAAATAAAACAGCCCATGGCAGTGTTGAACACAAAAAATGTCAACCCTGGTGACTACTTTTAGGTGAGTACCAAAAATTGGACCTTTCTGGAAGTATCACACAAACTTCAATTGTACTTTGTCCTACCAGACAAGTCTCTAAGAATGCAAGTGAATATTTTACAGTGAGAACCACACAACTAAATTACCTAATATACTAATATGTCCCATTTGAATAAATTCCACATCATGCAATCTGAATATTAAAATTCCTTTCTATTAAGGTCTGACACAGGTAGAGAGTAGTTTATGGGGAACTAAGCATCTAAGTACTGTACTATCTGTATTATAGCAATGAAGATGTATAGCTTGGGGGGCTGGTCTTGAAGGAAATGATAATGTAGCTGACTGACATCTTGCATTTGATTCTCTGAGAGCAGGAGAGAGACTGAAGCAAAGTAAAGACTGATAGAAGATAAAAAGGAAGGTTCTAGATCTAGTTACAGCAAGGGCCTGTTTTGGATCTGGGCTAATACAATAGGAGCACACCAATGTGTACTCAAAAGTAAAGTTTGGTCCTTCATATGTAACACATAATGATATTTTTTTCTTGCCAGCTAGTGAAATACTTTAAGTAATGAAGAGGTTTGTATGTAACATTTGCTGCCAAAGGTCAGTCATTATTGTTGTTCTCTCCCCAAACCCTCACTCCCATCTCCCTGCCCCAGCAGCAAATGCTTGTGTCTCAGATCAATAATCCAGGCACATTTTTCTGCTCAGATTTATCTTTATCTGAGCAAAAAGATTACATCTTTGCCACTGGATCACCTGTCAGATATGATTTTTTTTGTCCAATTAAACACCTACAACTCTCATCCATACCCTCATCCTCTCAGGTCTTAGTTCCTACCACCAACTTCTTTCTTGTTAGTCTTTTTCCACAAGTATAGTTTTGAGTCTGTTGTTTTAATCATGCCAGCTCTCTCTTCTGCACCAGTCTCTTTTGCTCAGCCATAGCAAACATCACTTACCAGTATTCACTGCTAGTGTCCCAGGCAGCTTATCCTACCTTACCTATAATCGTTCACTCATTATCAGGACATCACCTTTTGCCTTCAGCCAGCCCAGCTTCCAGCTTCTTAGGTGACAGCAACAGTGAAAACAGTGAGATCCCATATAACACCAGAGTGTGTCAGGGAACAGGGCAAAGGAAAAATAAAAGACATAAGCAAGACAAAGAAAAGGAGAAGAGAAGCTCTTACGGTTCCTAATGCTCTTACAACAGAATCCCTATTCTCTACTACAGATTTTTAATGAATATAGTTGCTTTTTAACTACCTGGTTTCTAGCACTGAAAATAGAAAGTTGTCGGTCAGAGGTTTGATGAGTACATCTCTCCAAGATCCTCCTGATGGCTTTCCAGCAATTATCCTATAGACTGGAGCAGTATATGGGATCCCTTGTTACAGTCTGAGCAAAAGGTGCACCTTAAAAATACAGTGGTATTTGCTATCTTGCAGTAATTAGTAAATTTAACCAACAAGCATAAAAGCGAATTCTAAATCAATCAGTGCCTTCAACACATTTAAAATTGTATTTATTTAAAGATTTCTGTCAATCTTTAAAACATACTGTCTTGCTTGGCATAGCCCTGACACTTGATTTTAAGGACTCACTCCAAGCTCCTTCTGAACTTGGCTAACCTTTCTCTTTGGACACTTGTATGAATCATGTCCCTCACTTTCATTTTTGGGGTCTTCCTTTTCTGGGATATGCTTACTGAAATGCCGAGCTAGGTTCTCAACAGATGTAAATGCACGTTGCTTTACTAGCTTTCAAGGTGCCAGGCTAATTTATGCAAGATGAGGATATGGGACACGGTTTTTAATTTTATCCCATCATAGGAAAAATATATATCAACATTTCTCTGCTTGATACTTCATAGGCTGCAATAATGAGAACTTCTGCTTTTCAACCTCATTTGATTACCACAAGATATTCTTAGCATATAAATGTTAATCATCCGTGCAAACAGGAAGATACCTGTTTGCACTGAGTACATCCAGCTATCACTGAAATACTTCCTAGGCCTGGATTTTTCCCTCTGAACCAGATGCAATTCCTTCTCAGTGATTTAATTGCTTCCTTTCCATTTAATTACTTTGAGGATTAACTGCGGGCAAGTGTATTCCAATAATAGGCTCATCTACAAAGAACAGGAAGCTTTCCCTGTGGTCCAGGGAATTCACCACTTCCGACTGCAGCTCAGCTATATAGCTATCAGGTTTCCCTTTGCCCCTGGGCTTTATGTGTCACCTTGTCTGTTTGAGCGTAAGGAAATGTCATGGGATGAACTGCTTGTTCTTGAATTTGCATACAGAGCTCCTGGCAGGAAATAGCAAAATCCTTCTTCTCATCGGGGCAAGAGACGCAAGTGTTTCAGGCCCAAGTATTAAATTATTAATTATATATAATTAATATTAATGATATCTAGAATAGTTTCCATCAATAAATTTCTGGGGGAAAAAAGTTAAAACTGGGTAGCTTTTTGTTTGTTCATAAATTATCTGGGCAAAGACCCTTTTTTGGTCCTAACATGCATATTGAAAAGCAATTGATCCAATCTGCATTTCATTGGAACTACTTTGCTTCAAAGCTGGGGCTGAGATTATTGTTTTCTATATGTAAAAATGACACATCATGGGAATTTGTTTTCACCTCCTTAGGTGAAGGCTGAGCGATATTTTGGGACAATTTGTGCTTCAGGGATTAAGGGTTTTACAAGAAATTTATTCTGACTTCAGATTACACCAAAATCCGACAGAAAATTTTATGCTGAACTAGTGCTCTGTGACTGTGAGCTCCACACACTTGAATGACCCCTTGCAAGAGCCAAATATAACACACACACATAGCACAGCACCACGACCTCTTGCACACCCATTGATTAAAAGAAGCTCATGGGATCCAGGTGGGGAAAAAGGACCAGGAAACACTCAGAAATAGGGTGGCAGAAATTTGCAGATAAAAGAAGAGGCAATCTAGCCCCTTCCCTTTTCTATGGCACAATGCTCCCTAGTTTATGTGCCAAGAGAGGTAAACTGAAAGAGTTCTGTAGCTAATGCTGAAGCAAATTATACTGCCTTGGGTTGGTTTATTTTTCAGAAAATGCTTGGGATATATTTTTAGTCAAGAGAGCTTTTCTTCCAAAAGTAGTTGTGCACAAAATATTTTTCTGTCTCTCAAATTCTAGGAACATTTCTGTTATTTATAAATGAAAGGCTTATGACTCACTAAATAATAGACATCAGGTGAACAATGTATAAAACACATTTTTTGTTTTCTTTTCTTTTTTTTTTTTAATTGAAACTCGATCAAAGTAATTTGGTCTCCTATTTGTTCTCATTGGTAGAAAAATACCCATCTTAAATTCAGTAAAACTGCTAATGAGCCTTCAGATGCTTCCATTTAATCAAATTTTGGAGGTGATTTTTTGCTGTCTCCCTTAATCCCAGATTTTGTTTCTACATTTCCTTTTCCGCTGCTTGTGGTAGGTGGAAGGAGACTTCTTGTCCTACCCACCAGAGGTACTGCCTATTTATTAAGATGTACAGCAGTACAGACATGGCAAATACAGATATGTGTGGGGAATAGGAACGGTTGCTACTAGGTTCTTTGTGTGATCTACAGCTAGCAGACTAAATAGGTTTATGTAAGACGCTGGGGAGGTGGTGGGGGGAAAACTTGGCCTGCTTTCCCCAATGAAAGATTTCTTTTGCAGTCAGTCTGAAGGAGGGTGATGTCTATCTGCCAGTCCCATCCAAAAAACTTCCCAATCCCTGACCAACTTCTTCCAGCTTGGCAAAGGAAGGCTTACCCGCAGACGTGGCTATGATCAGTCAGTGCACACAGCTTGTGGGCCAGCTCCAGAGCTAAATCTGTGTCGCAGGTCCTTAGTGAAAAGGCACCAGGCATTCACCCGGGCAAGGGAAGCACCAGCCTGACCATTTCACAAGCACATGGGTCTGGGCTAGCCAGAGCAGATACCATCTCTTGGCCAGCCTCCAGGCTAAACAAATGTAGGTAGGGAGTACAGGAAGGAACTAGGAATATTTTGATGGGGAATAGAGGAAAAGAGAGAGAACTGAGGTTATTCCATATAGGAACAGAAGTGAGGTGTTGAGTGTGTTTTGACAGGGTGGTATAGACAGTTTGGGGGAAACTAAGGCTATGGTAATGCTGAGAAGTTCGCAGTCCGATAATAATACAGCGAAGTCTTTAATGCATTCTGATATATACCTGATTTGTACACGCTGTCCTGTGAGTTTCAAGACAGAAAAAAACAAAAGGCCTGACTGAGTGTGGAGTTTAGATAACGCTCCACTGAGGGAAAGGCTGCAGCGTGAGTTTGCCCTGTGTTAGACACAAGGGGACACAAACAAGGGAAAACTTTCTGGACACCCCGACTCTGGGAAAGCCTCAGTCAGGCAATGTGCCCTATGGGGCTCTCAAGAACCTGCTTTTTCAGTCAGGGTTCTCACCCAAGTGAAAGACACGAGCTTCCACTGCAACCTTAGTATTAATTTGGTTAAAAAGGTGACTAACTACAAGACACAAGCCCATGGTTTCATCAGTCCTGGACCCCATGGAACAAGGTTGTTACAGGGAGAGATACACTGCAGTTACAGAACAGTGGGATTATAGTGCCTCTAAACATCTCTAAAGTCATCAAAGTCACTTATGCACATCCCAGTCTAACAGAGATAAAATTCTTACCAATTTTTAGCCGATATCTTTGCAGTTACATGTAACTATAATCACCAGTGTTCATATGATTACATTTTTTTAATTACTCCTGTTCTTTGGCCACCATATTTGGATGCTGCACAAAAAATTAGAGTAAATATAAAAACCAATAGACCACACACAACAGTATGCACCAGTGCTAATAGCTATACTTATGGAAAAACACTTCTAAGAGCAGAGTCAAGAACTAGCAGTGATGGGCAGCTGCTGCTACTGAGGTAAGTTATAAAGTCCAACTTCAGTTCTATCTCAATTAAGCAAAAGCAGAATTTCTGAAAGCAAATACACTAACATGTAAGTGTCCAGCCTTACTGAAATGATGCACTAGTATCCAATACTGACTTGCTAGATAAGCAAAATTCAGATTTACACTAATGTACATCAGAAAAAAACAGTCCTTATTTTACCTACTGTGCTGTGGCCTCCCAACAGACTCAAAAACACAAACCAATTTGATCCATCCCAATGCTCTAAAGAGGATTAGCAATATTGATGTCATTTCTGAAAGATGTATAACTAAACTTTCATCAAAGACTTCCAGTGACAGAGTATCCAGCCTTCCCAATCTGTGTGTTCCCATGCTCAATTAGCTTTATTATTAGAAAACATTTCTAATTACTTCAATCTTTCTTGTGTCAGTTTAACTGCCTTACTTCTTGTCCCATTCATTGTGGATACAGAGAACAGTATGTTTCCCTTTTGCAACAACAGGAATGGCTTAAGATTATTAAAGTTTCGTGCCACCAACATCCTTCTCTGTCTTTTTTATTTTAGGCCTGACAGCATCCATTCTTCCAGTCTTACCTCCTAGCTCATGGCTTCTACAACCTCTAATCATAATGTGCATCTTGTACGTTATATTTGTGTTTGTACACTGTGAGCAGAATATTTGTCTTTTCAGAAGAATCTAACATTGTTGATTCAGACCCAGTTTGTGATCCGCTATAATCTTAAGATCTTTTTGAAGAACTTGTTTCCTAATGTTTACCTTCCTGAATTTGTATCATTGATTTTTCCTGCAATATCTTGCCCTTGTCTCTCAACCTTGCCCTTATCCCTTATCTAGGATGAGTTACATCCTATACTTCCAGTCCATTTCTCCAGATCTTTATTTTTACTGTTATCCTCCAACACATTTGGGGTTCTTCCTAGCACTGTGTCATATGCAAAACTAATGAGCATTCTGACTATTCCACCATCTGTTTTGCTAATGAAAACCTTGAACAGAAGCAGATCTAAGGCAGACCCCCCACAGAACCCTGAGGGTAATTAGACTTTATTAACTTCTCTATGGTGTGGTTATCTAATCAGTTTTATGCCCACAGACTAAAGGTCATGTTTTTCCTAGCTTGGATATGAGAATATCAGCTGGGACTGTGTCAAAAACTGTGCTTGAGTAAAGGTACATGAGTTCTTCTGCTTCTCATCTGTCCACAAGACCTGTTACTTGGTCATTGAAAAAGTGAGTTTCATTTACTCTGATTTGTTCTTGGCAAATCTATGTTGGCTTCTGCTCCTCTCCTTGTTGTTTTCTAGGCACTGCAAACTCTTGCAGATTTATTCTGTGAATTGAAGTTAAACTGATCTAATTCCCTCATCCTTTCCTTTTTTTCACTCTCCTGATGAATAGGCACTAACTTTCCCCTTCTTAGTAGAAGTCGCAATAGATGCACTTTAATGTCTTCGCAGGCAAAGAAATATGCACTTAGCAGTAAAACTAGATGTTTATCACAGTAGTATTTAAATTGTGTTAACCAAAGGAAAGCATTTGATTGCCTTTGGTTAAGGAGGATTTACAACTTTATAATTTCATCTCAGTTACACCTTGAAAATGTTAATAGAAATAAAATCTTTAAAGGTACCTGGAAGGCTTTGGAGGTCACTGTTTGTGGCCCTTCTAGAACAGAGATTTTGATTGTGTTTTTGGATTAGGGTAAATGTCTCAAAGATGCCTTAATCAGGGAGATATTAGAAAAATATTTTATGGGTGTTAAGGGTCCAAGATTTTGGTGATGTTCAATGAAAGCTTTAAACTCCAGATTTCCAGTTTTAGCTTCACAATAGTAATAGAGGATGAGACCCACACAGCCTAAGTTTGGCAACGTAAGAGTTAGTTGCCTGGGCTACAGTAACTATGCAGGCTCTCTTTCTGGGCAATGGAGACAAACTGACACCTCCTTCCTAAAAGTGGTACAAAACAGAGGAGATGTCCCTTTCACTCTTTCTCACTCGTACTAATATGAGTAGTGCAGATGGGTTTTGCTAACTACTTTAGGGAGATGTTGAGCAACACAGGTGATGGCTCCCACAGCAAAAGTTGGTGGTTCTTCACTGGAATTGCTGCTATTATCTCAAGTGTGTGAATCTTCAAACTACACAGACGTTCCTGCTGGATAAACCTAAAGTTGARTGAACAGGCCAGTAAGATGAACAATTTTTGTGCTCCTCATGGTAGCCTGACCTGTCTGAGTTCAGGCACACTGATAAATGAATTTCTATTGCTATATGATATGTTAGTTCTGTACATAAGTAAAGAATTTGGGTTGTGAAGACCGTGTATTGAGATGGGTGAAATATTTCTGTCTTATTCCCTCAGTAGCAAAGAAGATGGTATACTCAAGAAAAAAGGAACTTTAAAAAGGTATTTACAAGTATTGATCATACAGATAGAATCATAACACTGTTCAGGTCAGAAGGGACCTCAGGAGGTCTCTAGTCCAATCTCCTGCTCAGAGCAGGAGGGGTCTAGAAGTAGCTAAAAACCTGAAGGTTTAAAAGAGAAAGACACAAGACAAGGGACAATTTTTAATATTTCTGGAGATAAACCAATATCTGGAAAATGTGAGCTAAGAAAAACTCTCTCCATGGTCAGATAATTCTGTACCTGCCCTTTTGGGAATATTCTTAAAGATGGGTAAAAAAAACCAAACAAAAATCTGCATAGTTTGCACACATAAAATTACTTTGGAATGATTTGCACATTTGACACACAATTGGATGCATGTTTATTAGAAGAGAACATTGTTTAATTGGTCTGAATTTTTAATGTAACTAATTGTTTCAGAAATTCCTTTAGTTCAGGTATTTGTCAAAGAAAAATTTCAGCATTTTGTTTTGAAATTTTATTTTTAAAATGCTGTCTATTTTTTATCTGAAAAGGCTAAATAACCTGAAAACAAGGCGCAGCATTCCATTTTGGGTTCCCTGAAATATTTCAGGCAAATGCAAAATAAAAATTAATTATACTTGTTTGATCTTCTTTGTTGCTTCTTTGTTCCACTGAGAATATTGCTTTGACTTGATCTGGCCTGAATTTTTAACCCCTTTATTTTTTGTGGCTCAAGCATGAACCAAAACTCCATCGATTAGTCAATTCCAACTAGTGGCACCAGCCACAGTCGGAGAAAGGATCTTGGACTATATCAGCAATGAGATAGTGCATAAATTAGGGTCCCAATCAAAAGKGTGTCAGCTCATCATCATATTCCAGACTTCTGCGAACACTTGTTGACTATTGGCATTCCATTACCAGATCCAGGATTTTTAGGAGATAAGTCACTTAATCAAAATTAATGATAAAGTAACTTTCTCCAGCAGAACCCCCTTTTTCTTGACAGGAGGTATTGCCTGTTCACAGTGAGTATAACACTAAGTCAAATAAGAATCAATGCTTTTTTGCCAGGAATCAGCTGGATGCATCCCAAACCCTTACAACCATATTCTGACACTGAGAATCACCCATGCATTAAATAAGTTCATTAAAATAAGTCCAGCTATGTCTGCATCATCAGTTCACTTTTCAGCTGTGTTGTGCAAGGCTACAGTAAGCTGTTTCTAAATACTTGTTTCTGAATTATCGATGTAAATGTATATATATAAAAATATATGTATACACATACACATTAACATTTAAGCTGCATTGCTTTGAACTAAAGCAGCTGACAAACCTTCTTAATGCTAACAGCTTTAGCATGGCACTGCTTAACTGATTAATGCCCAGTAAAAGTGGCACCTGTTAGTGGCACAAAGCATCTTCTGCCTCATAAGGTCAAATAGGTACTAAGAAGAAAAGAACTTCTGTGTTATGTGAGAAGCATGTTGGACGAATTGTGTTTTCACAGATCTGAATGTAAATTTAACATCACCGAATGAGAATTAGTCTAGCTTTACATTGGCTTGTTACTATTAATGCTACAGCAGATCTCTTCATGATAGCACTGTGTATATTCTCTTTAGAAAAACAAAACTACTAATGCAATAGTCATCATGAGTAACAGAAAACAGCAAAATCTTTCTCTCTTTCATCTTGTCTACAGAAAACTAGGTGGGAGAAAGTCATAACTTTTTTTGCTTACAAAACAACATGGAAACGTAAGTCATGATTGCTCTGGGTAAACAGAAGTCATATACTAGATTAATCCCACCACTTTTTGAGGATATTTTTTCTTGGCTTGTATAACTTGGGTGATATGCTAGACAGATTTTGGACAACAAAAGAAAAAGTAGAATTGCTTTTCTTCTAATCCTTAAGGCCTGCAAAATTTTGATATTCATCTTCCAGGTTTCTAATTGCAATTTTGTCATTTTCAATAACTGAAGGGAAGAGAGAGATATAAAATTTTGCTAGGGAAACAAAATATTTCATTTTTTAAATGCTTTTATTGTCTTCTTATATTTGGTTCAGAATGAATGGAAAGGGATTTCCCATCCTCAAAGTAAGAGATGTGCAACTTYCAGACACAAAAGGGAAACACCATGTCCTATATATTTTAAGTGCTGATCGGACTGTTCCAACATTGTTTCATCCACTGGACTTCATCCAGGATGATGCTGCAGGTGACTAATTTTATAAATAGCAACAAACTGAGTGACTCTATAATTTACATCAATTGGGCCTCCTTGGCTTGAAATGAAACAGATTGTACTATGCTCCATACAGATTAATGGGGGCCTATTATGTCATCCAAGTAATTGATTTCCAGAGCAGCAGAAAAAATATCCCATAGAAATCAAATCAGTAGGAAAATGTCTCAGCTGAAGTATATTCTATCTGCAATCAGAAAAAGAGGGCAGAAGTCTTCTAAGGTAAGTGTGATTAATTTAAAAATCTGCAAGGTCTACAGCATTTTCTCATTAGTTATTCAATCATTAATAAAATTCATAGGTCTCTGGCAGCATCCAATCTGAGACACTAGCTATATTGAGCAGTCAGAAGCTTGATAATAAAGCAGTTCTATCAAAGGCTAGAAGCAAAAGTCCACTTTGAGGTAACAGGGAAATCCATTAATTTCAAATACTAATTACTTTTCATTGTTGTGAACAGTTACTGTGTGTTATTGACGGAGCAGAGAAAATTACTTGGAAATGAACATTTCCCACAGCTCCAGGGATGACTCAACATCATTTCAGATGACTGTATATTTCCAGCATGGAAAAGAAGGGGTCGGTCACACCAGGCAGATGTTCCAAATCAGGGTAGTACATCAGAGTCCCATGGCAGGAGGGAGGGACTGTGCTTCACTGAGATGTCAGCCCTTCCCATTTTGCAGGTTCCATGTGAATGGGAGGCCTAAGAAATTTTTAAGGGGACCTTTTAAAAGCAAGATTTGTGGTGGGTTAAGGATTTGGGAGAGGTAATTTTTAGAAAGGCAAAAAATTAAGAAAAGCTTTATGGGAAAGAAATCAAAACCAGTAACAACAGAAAGCAAAAACAGACAAGCTGAGAGTATCAGTTATTTTTTCTTTTTGTTATTTCTTAGCTCTTATTCCTCCCCTTGTTACCACAAATCAACACAGAGGTTAGGTTTATTGTGATAGCACAAACAGGCAGAATAGTATCAATAMAAAGGCTGAAATAATGTAAAAAAGAGATATCTTGAAGCTGCCTGCCACATTTCAACTTTATCTCTTACTGGTGTAAATCCTTTAACTGCTTTATTTTATTTATGTATTTTAACATTGTTATGTATATAGAAACTTTAATTTAGCTTTAAAAGCCTATCTAACAAATATCTTTTTTAAGGACTCTACTGTTTAACATTGAGTCTTCCATGTTTTGGGGGGTCTGAAACATTAATGTTGTAATCACCCAACTTCAGCTGAACCTTGAAAGAGAACGAGAGAGAAAAAGGAGAAGAATCCCACAGAACCAGTTAAAAGAAGCTGTGCATATTCTGGGGTAACGCCTCTTGCTCTTTCTGTGACATCTGAGTTCATCTGCAGAAAAGACGACCATAGTTCATTACTTTAGACCCTCACTGGAGAAATATTCATAGCTAGTGTTTCACACTGAGTGAATGGGGAAGTAGATGACACTGAAATTCCCCAAGAAATTCCCTTGCACAAGCTTAAAAGAGAAGGGGGAAGTAGTGAATAACCAGATACACGCTTTAGAGGTAACAGCACATCTGCTTTGCCAGCACAGCATTTGGAGGGATCACAATGCCCTAATATAAAACACAGGCTGCACTTTAGGAAAATTAAAAAAGTATTTAGTCGAAAACGAAAAAAAAAAAAAGTCTTTATGCACTAGAGAGGGAAAAGTTCATAGACTTGAATTAGCTCTGCAAAACCTGTGAGCCCAGAAATTGGTTCTAAAGGTTTGCAACACTGTGAATTGCAGGGGCTCCATCTGTCCCGAGTACTAATAGCAATTCAACAAGTCTATATCCTTTTAACAAGTAGGTTGTAGCTCTGATAAAACTGCTAATCCTGTATGGTCTTCACATAACCTCAGAAACATGCCAGATGCTGCAGCATATATTTCCTCTGACAGATACATATTTGTCCACTCTTTCAGCTTGTTCTCACTAGAGGTGGGATGGTTCAAAACACTATGAATGGCACAGAGATCATTTTAACTCCGGAACACGAGTGTGAATCCACCCTAAGTCGTCAGTGATTATAAATTGTTTTAATTGCTGTTTTAATACTGACCATGAACTTTTTTGAGATAGCTAAACTTTGGAAGACCCACCTCTCAGATTATACTAATTAGAAAAAAAAATTATCACAGAACTATTATAAAATGTGAAGGGTGGTGTGCAGTTGAAATTTGAACTACTTTATCCTCAAGATTTAGACTGAGATTATATCGGTCATCTCAGAAAATGTGTCCTTCCCTGTGATTCATTTGCTTTGTGGACTAGTTGTCACCTTCAGAAATGAAAGGTATCTCACTTTGGACAAGAACTACTGCAGCACTGTGCACTTTTTAAATTTACCATCATGATAACTTAGTGGGTTATAATATTTATTACCAATTTCTTCATTATAAGAATTTACTGGATTTTCCAACACCAGATAAATCAAAGTTTTCAGATTAAAAAGCCAAATTTCATTCTAAATTTCAGTTAATAGACATATATTTACATCATTACAGAATGCTTATTCTTAACCTTCCATGGATAGTAACTGCTTAAGTCTGTCGTTGCAATGTTGCAAATATAGATTTAAGAATATATGCTGCTACAATTTAATATTTTTGACTATTCTTCTTAGGAAGTTTTCTTTCATTAAAAAGTGGTTGTTTTTTTAAATGGACACTAGGAAACCTAAGGTATAAAATGACATGGCTATGCCGACAGGCACAGTTAGTCACAGTGTATTTGTCAGATCTAAAAATATCAATGTTATTTTATTTCACTGTTGATTTTTCCTAAAAGTTTCAGGTTATCAAGTCCGTACTGCAGACATGCTAGAGTATGAGACTAGTTGACACTTAAATTTCTGAAATATTGATAAATACAGATAAAGCAGAGAAGGATTAAAGCCAAATCCAAGCAGATGTGTTAGGAATGAGCGTTGATTGCTGAGGAATGGCATGCTAGACAGAGTTTTACTGAGTCGGCAAAGGCACTCTGACATATGTGATACACATAGAGCAGGCAAAACAGCCCCAAAACTAGATGGTCTTTTCTCCTGTCATTTAGTCCCTGAAAACATGTCAGTGGGCAAACAAACTGAAATTGTGTCGCAGTGTCTTCCTCTAACACAGATATGTTAAAGCTCCCTAAGGGCCAAAAAAGGATTTAACTTCTGCAACAGCTTGCAGGTCTGACACAACAGCAAACGATATGTCATTCTAGTGATGGCTCCAGCCGATGATTTCCAAAAATGTCAGAAAGACATTGTTTTACTGAAACATATGAATGTGATAAAGGAGAACAATATTTAATTTTGAGTGAGTTTTGATGTATTGCTTTCATTCTGATCACTATGTTCTTTTTAGCAGAAGCAAAACCAAAAAAATGCACTGCAGTGCAGGGCTGGTGGATGCATGAGSCTGAAGAAAGGCGAGGGGTATAACAGTATTGTAAATCAGGGGTTTAGCTGTACTTTCAAACAGGTGGAGAGGGTGACATGGTTCTCCAGTCATGTTTCTGTTCTTACAGTCTCCATGCAGGTCACTCCAACATGAGCTTGTCTATCCCCAGGACAATGTGGCAATGTTATCATGGGAAGGTACAGCACTCAAAGTGGTAACATGGAGAAAAAAAGGACAATCTTCACGGTCACTTAAATGGTCACCACTGGTTACCTCAATAAATAAAATTACTACACCACCTTGCATGCCCCAGCTGGGCTGGCTAGCCCTGGTTTGTGCAGTGCTCCAGAGCCAACAGCACTCTCCAGAGTCAGTACGAGAGCTTGGCGCCTCCAGCCTCCTGAGGGTCCAAAACGTCTAAGAAATTTGCTCTAATCAGCAAGACAAACTGTGGATACCTGTAAATGATGATCAGAATAAGACTTCAGATGTACCTTATTGCAAATCAACATGCCGAGATATAGTGAAAAGAAAAACGCGGTCTTTTGCTGTTAGAACCCACAGTGGTATAAATACATATTGGTATGTATATACAATATATATTGCATATAAACGCAATTTATAAACATGCAAAAAAAGCTCATTTTATCTAGATATTCACATATGAGGTTCCTTTTCAAAGGTAACTGGAGGACTAAATTGTATCATCTCATAGGCATAGAACTTCAGTGGGGCCACAGGCACCTTTCCAAGCCAGAAGAAACCTACAATTTCTGTTTAGGAGAGGAGGAGCACAAGTTCTGTACAGAAATGCTGCAGCACATTTCCCTTCCTACAGGCAGCCAAGGTGCTGAGGCCTCGTCCTGCTGCTCTCCATTCTCCTCTGCCCCTTTTGACAGAGAACAATTCCTGTTCCACATTTAGCACAGAGCCTGCAATTCTGCCTGTCCTTCACACAGACTTGGCAAAATGATAAAAGCACATAGGACCCCATGTTCTTGTCTAGTTGCTAGAAAGACTCAATCCACAAAGCAGTTTCATTTTGCGTATCTACAGTGCTTACATAAAAAAGCTTCTAAAGTGCATATCAGAATACAGTTTTACAGTGAATTTATGTTAGAACAGGCGAGATCAAGAGAAGACATTTACATTTGCAGAAGCAAATGGTTTGGATGCTTCTTAATTCTCAGAAAAAAAGCATTCTAGGATCACTGGAGGTTTTGGGGTCATGGCAGAGCAAGAAACTGAATCCAGACCTTCTGCATCAGATGAGGAATACAGTCAGTGGCCCTCCTTCCTCCATTGCCTGCTTTTAGAAGAAAAACAACGAGCTTTCCAAGCCTGCCCTTCGTATGACCAAAAATCCGCACCTGGGCACAGAGGGCGATTTGAACCTCCATCTAGCATTTCCTGCTTCTGTTGATGATTTTTTTTCTCTTTCTTTTGATAAATGGACAGAACATGAATATGAGTTAGTTCTCTAGGTTTTCAAATATAGAGCAAGTGGCTTTGGTTACCCTCAAGGTGTCAGCACAGATATGGAACAAAGTCCTTCAGCAGTCCATCAATTAGTTGTGGAAATTGATTTTTTTTTCTCTTCTTAATGTGAAGTTTTGGCAGCAAAACACCAACGGTGTCATTCCCCAAAGTAGAACTAGCAAAAAGATGAAGATTTATTGAGCTTTGCTCAGGATGTCTCTAATTATGCAAGTTAATACCTCATGCATGCAAAACTTCCAGCAAAGAAACAGGGGGAAAATTGCCTCCTACACAATGGCACCGAAGTGCTCGTTTGGGATGTAACACTGGTATAGTTGAACTTCCAATTGTTATTTAATATAATAAAGTGAGGCTGTGGAAAGTAGAAGTTTGAACTGCAATTGTTTTAATTAATTTTTTAAAAATCAACACATATTAAAGGTCTTTTGCCATAAATGAGTGTGTGCACATTTATATCAACTGAGAATCCAACTTGCATGAAACTTGGAATCACAAACGGGATTATTGGGTTTTTATGTGGACATCTACTACCTCATACAGACAAATCATAGTGCTGTAAGAGGGTTTCAGCTGTAAAACTCCCTCCTGCCAAAAGCATACTTAGGCCACAAACATAACTACTGAAATTCTCCCTTTGGTTACTACTGAGTGTGTATCCATATCACAAATCTGTTGCAGTTTTCTGCAAAAGCAGCAGCTTTCCTTAGAAGGGAAAAATCACCAAAAGTCCCACAGACAACTGAGAACAAGAAAATCAAGAGATCAGGTTCATGTTTTGTGCAGCACAGATACGTCTAAAAGTTTATAGACCTCACTCTTTTTCCTGAGAGAACCGCAGCCTCACATTTACTGAGTTTCAAATCCGTCTCTAAAGTATAAAAAGATTAGAAAGTTCCGATGACCTAATTAAGTGCAATTCAGTTAATTTTATATGCTCAAGGCAAATCTCTCATTAAAAGAYCCTGCTGTCCAAAACTTGTTAAAAAAAACTTTCTAAACTACCCACATTTTTAGTATTTTTTCTAATAAAATAAATAGGAAAACACAGTAATAAGTGTCCAGAATCTTACACTGGGGAAGTGATGAGTCTGGGGCTCCTTTCAATTCAGATTACTCAATTCAGATTGCTTATATTAAAGTCCACTACTGTTTATCTTCCAAAGTGAATCAAGAGAAGCTATCGAGGGCCCTGCAATCTATGATGTGACATGGGGAAAGTCCCACACAAACAAGGGTTGTGACAATATTTAAGCTGTGTTTGAAAATAGGTTCTTGGCACAGCATTAGACAGATGAAAGGTGTCAGGGAGAAGCTCTAGTCAAAAAGATTGGTGCTGTCATGCTATTTGCTTCTTTGTTGGTCTGAACAGACTATGACAGTCTACATACAAGAAAACCACCATTCTTTCTGGGATGTCTTTTAATCCACATTACCCTGTTTAATCCACATTACCCCGTTTCTTGGAACAATTGATGCTCACTGTCTGCGTTGACTCAAGCTTCTACACAGGCGATGACTCTTAAATTCTGCATCATCCATAAGAAAAATGTGGTTTCTAGTTCATCAGTCATAGTGTCATAGCTCCAGTCTTTATTTTAGCCTGGACCTGGAAATTCGCAGGGTTCAAGCCACAGAAGTGGAGGTCAAGGAAGTGCACTGAGGAAAGTGAATGAGCTGAGAGAGGAAAGGAAGGTGATGTTTGTGGGGAAGAGATGCTTTTGCAGCTAGCAGAGGTAATGTTCCTTTCTCTTTTGGAAAGTTTATTACTGTTCTCTGTTAGGGGGTTTAAAATCTGGAAAGCCTCTTCATTTTTGGCCGTTAGCAGCTCCCAAAGTACAGGACTGTTTTTTTCATTCATGTGAAATGCACTAGGAGAGAATGCAAATTTTCCACTCTGGTAAGGACTTCACAATAGTTTTCCATGGTTTAACAGGAATTGTTTTTCAAAGGGAGAAGAAGGGTTGTTGTTTACCTTCAGCTTGAGATACGGTATTGTGCTTTACAGGAAAGAGGTCTGGAAAGATTGTTCAGGGAGTGCAAATATAATACCTGCTCCCTCCAGTGGACCTTTAACAGCTGGGATCCCTACATTGTGCTAGTCACATCCAGAGCTCGTTGTCTGCTGATTAGCCAACGAGGCCAGCCATACTTTGGGATCTGCCTCTCCTGAAATCAGTCTCTCACAGAAAATCAGACTGGCAGCTGAGATAAGCTAAGGCAGATCTAACAAGCCAGCCCCAGCGTTCCTTTCTGAAACCTGCTTTCTGCTTTTATCAGGCAGAGTCATGGTATCTTGAACTCCAGGATCAAGGTGCATGCCTCATCTGGTTCCTCTGGCTGGAGAAAAGAACACCCGCAGTGACCATGCTTTTCTCCAGAGGGATGGGTTAGGAGCTATTTTCAGATCCAGCTTTTGTCAAACTGTTCTTTTATATCTTGAAATCACCCATGCCCAAAAATCATATGGAGGGGGTATTAAAAGAAAAAGAAAAAAAAAAAAGTAGTTGTGTGCAAATGAGGGAGTAAGTAATAACCTTTGAACACTTGGTATTGGTCAAGTGAACTGAAGAACAAACAAAATGTTAAATGAAAAGCATTCTGGACTATTTCTGTGTGTCCCATCTTCAATGGTTATATCTGCCTCGGTAATTCACAGAAAGTATTCAAGCTCTGTTTTGTTTAAGGGACACTGTGCGGTATGTAGGTCAGCCTCTCCAGTGATTCTTTTTCTGTGACTTCCTCAGGAGATGGCTGAGGGTTTTTTTCCTTTCACTTTATACCTAAGAGCATGATGTTCTACAGATTCATATTCTGAAAGATGCAGTGATTCACAAATAAATGAACAAAAATGAGAGTAAAAAAATTGCTCTCTGAGATTCAAATATAAAAGCAGGAGAAAAAGCTGGCTTGTCTTTGTTTTAGCAGCACACTGACTACCATAATAAAAAGAAAAGGAATAATACTGTCAGGAGGATAAAGAGACTTTTATGGGACTTAAGGAAAATTAATTGTATCAATTTAGCAATGCTGAATACCTAGTAATGGTGAGCAGCTGAGAGTGACTCAGCATTGCATCAAGTATGCCCATTCTCTCAGGAAGTGTTTCAATTCAACATGAGAACCAGACTGTAACTTTTTTGTGATTGACAATGACTAAGACACATGTAAGATGCTAGGGGATTGAGTCATTCTTCTTGTTTTTCTCAAAGTGATAGCAGAAGAAATAATTCAAGGAAATAACCTAGCCAGATCCTCAAACTGAAGCCAATCATTTTAAAGACTTCAGGTGGTTTTCTAAGATCCTATGCCCCTTTTGCTGCCCCTTTTTATTTCCAGAAGGCAATTAGTTGTCGCTGGCATCCATCTCCGGAGCTCGTTCCACAGACCTGCAAGCTGTTGCTGGCTCTGGTGCCATCAGAAAAGCTTTGCCTGGCTCCGTGTTTCTGTGCACAAGGTGCCACAATTCCTTGAACACTGTTGATTTCCCAGAGTTTGTGTTTGTCCTGATAGCCAATGTCACTTTTACAAAAAAGGGGCTTGATTTTTTGCCCACTTTGAAGCCTCTGCTGTAGCCAGCTGCTGCACCTTCTTGCTTACCAGGAATTGCTCTTGTCTATCAGTGAAAGTCTCAACAAAAGGAATGAAAAAGCAACAATATCCTGGCTAGAAAAAARTGGGCAGAAACAATACTATGAGACAGGAACAACTTCTGCTTATTCTGTGAGCCTAGCCTGCCCACTGAGAGATAATCCTCCTGGGATGTCTGGTGGGACATTTCCACTCTAAGAAACTCAGCAATAAATTTAAAAAAACTCACAGTTAGTTGAGTAAATATTCAAATGTGCATGGCTGTGGTTCTGGAACCATTTCCAAATGTCATTTAATTCGTATTTCTGCAAAGATCATAACGACAACCAGTCACCACAATTTAAGCTGAATCAATGGAGCTCTTGTTCGTAAAGTCTATCTTAATATCAAACATGCTGATAGGAGTTCTGAAAGCTGTATCCTCATACAAAAATTAGGAGACAACATCTGAATACACTGCACCATTTATTTTATTTTCCCAGAAGAGCATCAAGCAGTCATCAAAGTAAATTTAAGTGAAGAAATACATACGCACATGCATACATACACAATTACTGGATTCAATGCAGTCTTGTAGCCATGTGAAGTATGGCACTATATCGCGGAGGAAAACCAAGCAGTTCACCTCCTGTAAGGATACTCTAATACTCATAAACAGGAACAATTTGATTAAAGTGACAACACAAGTACCAATGCCAGCACATTCAGGCAGGTTATAATTTAGATGACAGTAGGTCAACATAAAACCACCCAGAACTTAAAACTATTAACACTTACTTGTGCTGTCTGCGTTGAGCATTGCAACTCCTTCCAATCCAGACAGCTTTAATAAGCATTTATCAGTCCTTTAACCCCTAGGAATCCACATGTTCATCTGTTTATATGGTATTCCTAAGTAGCATACATGCTCATGCCTTAACTTCAGCCTCAAAGTCACTGTTCAAATGTGCATCTGTATTAACAGTGGTCACAGGTCTCCTGTTTGCAGAGTCAGGCTTATCCTCTGGGCAGATACAGACTGCAGTGAGTTGAGGTTCGGGTGGCAAAGCAGCAATTTCTTCATTGCCACAAATTGCTCCATTACAACCAATGCAACAAAACTTATTAGGATATGTAGAACTTACCAGAATATTTCTAGATTTTCTTTCATGTCCCTCCAACCATTGAGTTTTCTTTTTACTGGCCTTTCTCACTTCTAGGTAATTTGCATACTAGTTTTCAATGTGCTGCAAAGAGCAGGCTCTGTTTTCCTGAATTCAAGCTTTTAGATTCATAACAACTATGCCAGATATGTAAAAGGACAGTAAAAGGAGTATTCTAGGATTTTTTTTCCCTCTGCTTTTCTCTGGTTGCTTAGCCACATCTGTTCTTTGTCCTGGACATTCACATCATTATTGTCTTTTCAGCATCAATACATACTCTTTCTGTCACACGCTTCCTGACTGTGCTTCCTCTGCTCTCCCATCTTCTGAAGTCCTAGGACTGCCAAAGCACCTAGCTACAGAGATCTAGTTAGAGGGAAACAGGTTCCTGTAGTCCTAAAATAATCCAGTGAAGGAAAAAAAAAAAAAGGATGGCTGAAGGCCAACAATGACTATGTAATGTATCTCTAACTGTCAGGGGTTTTTTATGCTTGTGTGGCTGCTCTATCTCATACTTGGAGAAGTTGTCACATGCTGTCAGCACCGGCTGATCTCCAGTTGGTGTTTCCGAGAGCAGCCCTTTCAAGTCATTCCCAATGAACTCAGAGGCAGAGACATTTTCCCTAATGGAGTTGCATTCTCCTTTGTCATACATTCCTTTCTGGAGAGGTGAAACAAGTCAAAACTGGTATCCCATACTTCACACCTGCAGACACGCTGAACTGAAAAGGTCTCTTGAAACACAAGGAGGTGAAACAATGAAGATGCTCCACTAGTGCTGCCCGTAAGCTCAATCGGCAAACAGTTCTGATCCTCTCCTATGACAAATTGTTAGTCAGATCACTGGTAATCATTCCTGAGCTGCACTGAACCATATGAGTCATATCCCTGTCAGCACAGCTACTCTCATAACTAAGATTGGTGCTCATTCCTGATGCTGCGACAAGCCACACACCACAGTTGATTTTCACATCTCTCACCTGCATACCTCACTTTTCATGCTAAGCTTGTCCATTTCGGTGTCCCACAGTGCAGCTCCAAGCTAAGGAGCATAGCAGGGCACTGTTGTGTACATACACCTGTTTATAGCAAGTAAACACAGGCAATAAGCTCTGTAGACAGATCTCCAGTTCTTTTATCACATACTTGGTTTCATCCAAATTTGCCATCTTCAAAATCCTTGATCTTTGCCAACCAATCTCTTCAGTTTTTCAGACTGCTGCAAGCAGATGGGACGAATTCATCCCATGAGTCACTCCAGAGCCTCAGTGTGCACAGATCCCAAGTTCAGTGCAAGCTCGATTTCCCATGTCATTTATGGTGATTGGAGATTATTGAGTGACAATTTTTTTCACTGTTTGCCCCTCAGCACTGTGGTTTGCTATAAATTAAATTTATTCCAGGTCCTGAAGTGAACTGCGTTGTGGTTTTCCAGCCCTCAGTGTTTTCAGATGTTGAGAAGGGGTCTCTCTGGAGCTCTTCACATGATTCCAACAGATGCTGAAGGTTGCATGTATTGCAACAAAAACTTCCCATTTCCCTGCCATTGGGTCTGCAAATGGTCTGAAGTTTGTAAAGACCATTTCCTTGTTTTTGATCATGAACTGTCTAACACTAGCATGAAGCTGTTAGCCACTTCATTAATAACTCTTTCTTGAGGTGTTGCATGTCACATAGTCACTCCCAGACTGGACAGTAATAGCTGATATCTTTGAAGGAACACCAAATTTCTGTTTATTTCCCCCTTTTAACACTACATAAAAGCTGATCTGATCCAGTCTGACCTCTTCCTTCATCTGTAGGTTTTGAATCTCCTACATTAAACTACTTACCAACTCACTCCTGTTTTCCTACGGCAGTCACCTCTCCTAAATTTGTTGTTTCTAGATTCAGCACAGCAGGGTCTGTTAAAATTGAGACATATTTTGGGCCTATCAATAAACAGTCTTATCAAAAGTTATCCTGATGCATATAGAGATCTGTTCAGCAATTCTGCTTTGTACTGATGTTTTGCAACAGGATGTACTGGCCCGTTATGATCCCAGTAAGAAAGGCACTCAGACTCTGGAAGGTATCATTTAAAATGCTACTTATTAGAGCTAACACTGAAAGGAGAGAATAGCACAGAGAGTCTTACATCCCTTTAGATGGTGGGGACCCCAGGAGGTGCAGCATCGAACGGGCTCCGATCCATGTGCAGCAATGCTGGCCAGACCCCATCCATCAAAGAGATTCCACCATTTCAGTCATTTAAGCTATTACAGGCTTTTCTTACAAGAAAACAGCTCTATTCATTATTTCTACAGTCAAACAGAAATGATGCTCCCATGAGAACTTCTCGCTGCACTGTCAGGTAAAGGTGAGGCCATGCAGGAGGCGTAATCACTGGTACCGAGGGGGAGCTGCCTGCAGGCTTCTCCGTTGCAGTGAGCTGGTGGGGTCTGTCCCRCAGCCAAAGGGTTTGCGCAGCACAACACAGGCAGCTTAGTGCAGTACAGCACAGGTCTGTGCCTACTTAGGATAACTGTTACGTGGATCATTCACTCCTCAACGTACAATGGTCTCCTGCTCAGGATCACTACAGCTACCTCTTGCCTCACCTTTCACTTGGGGATTTCAAAAGGGCAAGTTCCTTTTCACAGTAAACCATATAACTGGTTGTACAACTATGCACCAGAGACAAATGGTACTCTGGAAATTGATTAAAAGCCATCTAAAAAGACTGTTAGGTGATGTTGCTTCTTTCTTCCCATGTGCTCATTTGCAAATATTTGGAGTATCCATAGGTCCCAGTTTCCACTGCTTGATCACTAAATTTCTTTTCAGGAAAAAAAAGTGATTTCACATCCTCAAACTGTGCAATATTAGCTAACAAAAAAAAAAAAAAAAAAATCAAATAACTTATTAAGACTCTGGAAATAACAACTTCCTAAGTCAGAAAGAACTTAACTTTCTTCTCCCTGCATCAAAGACAATAATGTAATGTAGGACTTAACAATTAGATAAATATACAATCTGTAATATCACATTTCACAAAGGTGTCGCTTCTTCATAGGCTCCAAATTAATTACAATGCATAAGTAATTTGCTAGGGAACTAGAGGAGATATCTGCTGGTGGTGGTTACAAGCACAAGCAAAGCCATTCTCATGGTCCTGACTCCAAATATGAGGCTGCAGAAGTCAGCTGAAGAGTTTGTATAAATTCAGACTAGAGTGAATTGGTAGAGGTTGAGATTAGTCARATAAGTAAGCACAGAAAGTACAGGGTTGGTGTTGGTCACACGGAGTTGATAGGGAAAAAAGAAACACATTTTAGAAACAAATTTTGCCATTTGAGAAATGACACAATACTCATACACAGTGGGAACCCATGCATACAAGTGAGAAAATGTTCAGAAAGGGTTTAATCTGAGCCATTAAAACCATAAGCAAACTTGAGTCAGCTGCAGAAGGAATGCCCTGGGTAGTGCAGGAGTGAAATCGGTCACATTGCCAAACAGCACCTGCAATGTTTTGTTAAGAACAAGCACACCAACAGGAGATGGCACGTACAGAGTACTTGCAGAAAAGTACTGAAATGGCTCACACAGCCTTTTCCACACTTACTGAAGATTGTGCAGCATCATGGACTGTTATCTGCCCACTTTGCAGTAAAAAAAAAATGCATTCGCATTCAAAGTAGCACTGCACGAGAGAGACAGCAGTTAAACAAAAGCCCATTCTCTGTTCCCTGATGGATGAGTCAGTGCAGGTGATGCTGGCAACYTAAAGAAAATACATGTCTACATGACACCCCTGTGGCCCTTGGAGAAGCACTGCAACGAACTCAGTCAAGGAGTGCAAGAAGCATTCACCACAAGCTGACAGAAAGACATTCACAGGAACAAAATAAGAAATTATGCCAAGGGCCTTCCCAGAGGCAATGCAACTGCCAAAAAATGGTGAGAAGAATGAGAAACAACTAAAACACAGTAATGCTTTTTTGATCAGAGATATGAATAATTCACCCTTCTGTCCTCCCTCCCTATCTTTCTCAGAGAATGTCCCCAGCTACAGCACATCACGCTTTCCTTCTTCACCCACAGCCCTTGTTTTTTCTCATACTGACCTAACATCTTTCATTTTCTCTGGCAGAGATATTTTTTGTCCTGCAATCAGTTAACGTACACAAATGAAACCCTAATGTACATAGGTTGGAGGCCGTTATAACGGAAGACTTGCTGATGCCTCTCCCTAGGCACGCCCCCACAGAAAGCAGGTGGATTTAGTCCGACTCAAATCCTTTTTTCATCAGCCCATGACCAAAGCACAGAACTGAATAATTTTTTGACTTAAAAGCAATTTTATTTTCCCATCCTCCTCGAACTCAAAGTAAATAAAAAAAAAACAGAACCATTCTTGTTCAAACTTTCCAAATAAAATTACATTTGGACGGAAAACACTTCTGGAATGGAGAAAAGTTTCTGAATGTTATTAGCCATTAAAAGCAGGATATTAGAATATAAACATGATGTAACCTCAGCACTGTGACCATAATACGCTATTCTGGCACCTAGGACAAGATGGCATCAACCTTTCACATCTTTAACTGCACGTGCACATACATATGAGTTTCTGTCTCTCATCCCACTCTGTCCAGAGGCTTGATTGCACAGCAGGAATCTATCAGTTACTGTGTATATAATATATGGATAGGCAAGTACCATGGCAATTTGTCCATCTGACATACACAGTGTGACATATCTTGTGTAATTGCCCATATTAGTCTGTGACCAACAATCTCCCCTGAGATGGGGTGGGCGCAGTGAGACAGTTATTGTGGGGAAGTTGGAGGAGCATCTGGCAGAACCCCTCTGCCCCCACATCCTGGCAGCAGCCTCTTCTTCCTTCCCTCATCCCCCTCCTTTCTGCAGGCCTAGAAATAAGGAATATCTTCCTGCGGTATGAGGACAGCTGGCAAGGCAAAGCCAACTGCAGTGAAGAAGAGAGAGACTGGCAGTATATATCCATGTGTGTGCATCTGTACTCTGCTTGCGGTCACTGCTGGCAGGCAGCAGACCATGGAGATCAGAGGGCACCGCAAGATTTATCTTGCCTTTTTGCCATTTTGTACTACCCTTTCCCCTCTTGTCCCTGCAAACCATGAATTCTTCAGCCAAAACTGAACTGCAGCCTCCTCTGTGGTGAAACATGGAAGCTGGATAACAGTGTACAGCAACTATTGAAAAAAATTGAAAAGGGATGCGGAGGAGAATACAATGACAATCTCTGCAACAGGGCTGGTTCTGGTAAGCTGAGAGTACTTTCTCGTGCCTATATGTTTTCCATTAACAATGATATCATTAGATTTGTATTCAATTTTTGGACTTGTAAGGGGGGAGGTCTCAAAGGAACTTTTCCAATTCATATTCTGTCTTCTGTCTTCTCAAAAGAAATGAAACTTTCACATGGTTGCCACCTTCTTTTTCTTCCAATACAGAGTGAATCAGTGATAACATTAAATTCAGTAAAAACACCTTTAAGAGGTCTGCCGAAGAACACATTCAGCACTTGTGTGTTTTGGCTCCCAGGATAGTTTTGCCCTGACTCACTCATGTTCTGAGAACAAACTCAGTTAAATTTATTATGCAATTCCTTTCTTCTTATACAAGTAATTCTTAAAGGCTTTAATAACCAGCAGTTATGGATCATTTCCCCCTGAATAACTTGTTTTCTTTATCCTTGATAAACCTATTTTTTTTTTTATCTGCACCAGCTGATTGTGCCTCCTGTTCTAATGAGTCACAGCAAAGCCTTGTCAGCCCAGCCACAGCCTGGCGCACTGTGTGGTGTCATGCAGGAGAGCTGAAGAAGCCCAGTTAATGTGTGGCAGTCCAATACGTCTGCATGGAAAATGTGTTAACCTGTTGTTTCCAGTGCCTTGAGGAGGATGGCTTGTGTAGAGTTAGGAGGGGAGAGTAGACAGAGAAAGCCAAAAAATCCTTCTGAAAAATAAAAGCTAGACTTATTTCCAATATTCTTATATGTAAAGACAATTTTAAATGTCCTTATCACCAAAATATAACTAAAATACAACAGAAGTTTCAGACTTCCACTGTCAATGATAGGCACAGCAGCCAGTCTTTTAAGCAGGCCTTGCCATTCAATTTTTCTGAATATACAGCTTTCTTTCACATGGTATGTGAAGCAGAAATTTAAATCAAGGAAATTCTATTAAAGAAAGACCCCATTTGTTCAAAAGATCTAGTTACCCTAATGCCAATAGGCTTTCTTGCCATCTAATGCCCTAAATTCTAATCTATTCATTATATGTCTTGTACATATTATAAAGTTCTGTCACAAAGTTTGCCTTCTGCAAATCACAATCATTAGACAAGAGAGTGGTTTATTTGCAAAATAATTACAGTTTTGAAGAAAGGAGACATAACAGGCCCATGTATTTCCCCTGCGTCATCACTGATCAGGCTTAGGATACCCATCCTCCCGGTGTATTTTTTCAGTCWTTTTTTTTTTTGGTCATTTTAGTGTTGATGTCAGTAAAGTATTAAAAGAGGAAATATTGTTAGGAAACATATTTAAAAAGAATTTTCTGCTGCTTTTGTGAAGAAGGTGGCTGGCATTTTACATGCAGTTCTAAGTATAGGAGAAGGCAGTGTCAAGAATTTCTGGCTGCACTTTATTTGACTGTCCTCCACAGATAAGGATACTCTTAATTCTTAGTAGGCCCGGATGGAGCAGCTGATGGAGCTTAGAGTGCTGCAGATAAAGGGAGGATTGCTAGCGGATGAAACAAGGAGTCAAGGTGAAACTGAATCTCTTTCTCCTTGCCATCCCAGGCATTTGTGATCCTGCTGGCTGCAGCTCTTGGTATGAAATGCTAGAAAGCACCTTGTCTGCATTTTTCCCCCCCCTCTCCCTGTCTCTTTAATAAAAGTCTTGCTGAAAGCTGTAAGAGACAAAGAGAGGCTCCGTTTTAGGGATGGGGGTGGAATCTCCAGGGTTTTTTTTGCATGTGAGCATGACAGATGGAAAATGTTTCTGAGGGAAGTCTGCACAAGTGGCAGCCAAGAACTCCATGTGTAAATGCACTTGGCAAATGCAAGAGAAAAAAACACCTCGGCCTCCTGCTTGAGAACTGCCTTATTCCATACCTCTCCGAGCACATGACATGTTTCTTTATTTTGACAATGTCTCATGGCAAGCCCAGGTCTCGCAATTCGATCAGCACAGGGTACACCTGAGCTCCAGGGGTAGCTCACTGCAGACCGCACCTGACTGCCAGATCTGATTCCACATTTCCACCAGCCCAGGAGACACACTGAGATATAATAAAGTCATAATTTCTTATATCATTATTCAGTACTTACAATGTGGTAGCAGGATCAGGACCTGGATATACATACTCTGTTATTTTCCAGTCTGAAACATTAGTTCCAGTGCCTCAGGTTTCCTTCTTAATCAAAACCTAACCAAAGATATGGATTTCTTCATGATTTCTTGATAAGCTCAAAATTGCACTCATCACTGATCAGTCAAACTTCAGGCAGGATAAATAACTGTTGTTTTGTTTAAAGCCACCTCATCATGTAGTGTCACAAAGCAAATGCACCATGTTATCATACTCGCACATGAGATTCTGATGTCTGAATTGTTAAAGCATGAGGCTATTGTTCTCCAGAATATCAATCACAGAGTAATTAGTGGTTTTCTTCTCATCTCCTAGCTGCCATTACAATGGTCAAGCCATCTTCTTCACTCCTTATTTGCTGTCTTCCTTCTCCCTGCTGTTGGTTGACAAAAGGGACCCTCTCCTTTTCTTTCATGTCCCAGTTATGAAGATATAAAAATGCCAGGTAGATTTCATCTCCAGCTTCCCATTTTTTGTGCCTGGCTTCACAGTTGGAGGTTTCATGTCTTCTATCCCTTTTTCCTCCAATTTTACCAGAAGAAAAAAAAATATTCATCTCAAATTCACACTTTGACAGGCAGCACAGGCGTAGTCTATGGGCAGTCAAGGGTAAAGCTGAAAGCAGCCCTTAATGGTTATGGTCACTAAATAATCACAGAAAAAGTTTTAGAAAAATCCCAAATGCCTGGTTTGTCACTGTACGCTAAGGCAATTCTTTCATCTGACTCTGAGCAGCAGGTCAGAAATCCAGTTTTAATTGGACAGACTTGCTGTTCTTCACAAAAGTATCCTTTAATGGTTATCTCTGGGATAGATGTATGAAAGTGGTTTTAGCTATGCCTCATCTACATTTGTTCTTTCGTGACTCTTCCACTCAAAATAATTGTATTGGCACCTAGCAAATCCAAGAGAAGATACGCTGAAGAAGTTGGATGGAGCATGAGAAATTATTATCCTACATCCAATTTCCCATAATAGCTCCAAGGGCAGGCCAAGGAATAATGTCCAGAAAACTTTCGTAACTTACAGAAAGTGGAAGACATCTTGATAAGAGATGCGCATTTTGGTAATAAAATAGATTAGGAATATTTCTATAGAAAAATATTTCCCCTGTAATATTTCTTCAAGAGAAAATATTCTACTTGAATTTTCAATATTGTTTTGAAAACCAGGTTTGTTTCCTTGCCTTGGTAAGAAATCCTAATGGTGGGACATTTATTTTCAACAGTTAAGTTATATTACATAGAAACCTAAGMATGGCCATTCTGGATAAAATCAAAGATGTGTGCTGGCAGTGGTCAACAGCAGATATTGAGGGAAGATTTCAAGAACAGAGGAAACATTCAGGACTATATCTTAAGAATATTCTCCCAATTTTTACCAGTTTGTAACTCAAGGATTTCCTGAACCGGAAGTTGTGGTTTTGTGTTTAACACTCCTACAGGTATTTTCATCCCATGAATGCATCCCGTTGCTTTTGAAATCCAGCAGTTGGTTTTGAACCCAAAATTATATCAAAGCTGACCCAGGGGGAGCATCAAAACCCTGTTCGTATACATGCAACTAAAAAAAGTATCAAAGAAAAGTAAAACATATGAGCTTCTTCTACAAAATATGTGCATAAACTGAAATTAAAATGCAAAAATTAGTATCAGAGATGCTGGAAGAGAAAATTATACAGGACAGCCAATTCTAATTATCAGTATAATAGTTCCTTATCCAACCTTGGATACTACTAGGAGACCATATTCTCCAAAAGAGAGACTCTTTTATAATGTGCAATCACACAAGAGATGTGTTTTTAATTACCAGGAGACAAAAGGACCTCAGTTTTACATCTTGCCTGAAAAACAACACACGCAATTATGCTGAGATAATTATTCATTATGGACTCAGCAATCTGACACCTACTGATTCACCCACATCATTTTATTGTAGTGCCCACATTTTCCTTTGAGATGCCAATGTACAAGCTTGATTTCAACTTCATTAAGGTGATGGGAGTGTTTAAGATAACTTTAAAGGGGGATACAGCAGGACTTGCATTTTAATCAAGCTCAGGGTTTAGTCAGAAACATCCCAGGGTGTAAGGGTGGGAATTAAGCACTACCTCACTGGAAATACCCATGTCCATGTCCTTATTCCATGGTATGTGGTAAAAACAAGGTTCCAAGGTGCAAGAAGACCCACAGGGTATTGTTGGTGCTTCTGAAGCTTTACTCGGTTCTGTGTAACTGATATACTTGTCCACATCCTCTGTCCTGTTTATTTTGAAAGATGTGTCAAGACCAGAGCCCCAGGGGACATGGCTGCAGATCTGGCAGTGATCCCTGGAATGGCCACTGGTGCACAAGGGAAGGAGAACAGTGACTGGCCAGGAAATTAGAGTTGTTTTTATTAGCACTTTATTCACCCCAATCCACCAAGCAGTTCTTCTCATACGGATTTAATTACAAACTCAAAAGCAATTGGGGGAAAGTGTTAGACTTCGTTTCTTTAACTCATATCTGGGAAACAACCAGACACCTCAGGAAAGTTATTTATTATTGGTACTAAGCGTTAGCAGAGTTTTGCTCACATCACCAAAACACCAGATGTGTGTAATTTTTAAGTGAACAGTCTATAAGCACATTAGTACACAAGGTTACAATTCCCCTCCTGCGAGCATATTTGGAATTTACCCTCAGCAAATGAAAAGTCCATGGAAAACTTATCCTGAAATTTAGTAAGCAAATGGACTGCCAGTCCCATTTTAAATTGGAATAAGTACTACCGAGTTTTATTTGTTTGTACAATTCAGCCAGAAGTTCTCCAGGCTCCCTCTCAGCAGAATGAACAGGGAGCAGCAAAACATGGTATGGTTTTATTCATGCCGGGATGGAGACGTACACTAAAAGACATTAGCCCTGGACAGCTATACATGTATTACTAGTGATCACTAGTGATCAATGTATAAATTGAAGTAATCTTCCTGTAAGTGCCTGTATTGAATCGTGCTTTTTATTTCACATGCACTCCTGTGCATCTAAAAAATGTTGTTATTATTAATTCGGATTGTGTTTTAAATAGTTGTGTTGCAAAACAGCTTTTCTAGTTCACACAGATTTCATTAGGCTTCTTTTGCAAATCCAGTAGTAGACAATACATATTTTTAAAGGCCAGGAATGCTTTTCCTTCCCAGATCACTGAAAGAAAACAACATTTTGCTGACCTTGGAGAATATAACATTCAAGGAAATCTTCGTGTCTCTGTTGAAGAGGAAGAAAAAAAAAGATAACCCTGGAATTTAACCATATTACTAGATAAAGGATGCAATGACTCACAGACCAATACTAGGAAAGCACAAACATCCCTGTATAGTGCTAAACTTAATTTATTGTATCTTAGCTACTGCATTCCCAAAATACATTTCCTTTTCTCTGAGATAAGAAGAACTTTGCTTTCCTCTCTTATTCTCTAATGTAATGTCTGTCAATACACTGTGCCCTTGTGATTATTCATTATAAGAAGACAAAAAAATTGGCATGTGATAGAACCAGAAAATATAGCTTAGTGCAACATTTTAGAGATTAATTTATTATGGAATACAGACATTCTGCAAAGCAAATGCCCATTTGTTTCTGTCATTATGATTGCAAACTAATTTTCACAGTACAACTTAATTAGCATTTATTCACACAGAACATATTTAGGCATAAGCTAAGGTCCAGGTTGCAGTAGCCCCCAGGTGTCAGTATCAGATTTGACAAGCCTACCATCCCACATCCCGTGGCATGGCTGTGGTCACGCAGCTACTCAGCCCTCTTCAGGCTCAGGTCCATCCACACACTTTGATTTGCACAAAAGTGAAAATGTGTCATATAAAATAGATTTCAGGCTTGGCAGGTGAATTTTGACACCTGAAACTAGTAACTCTGGTAGATTGTTAGAAGAAGATGGAGCTGGAGATAAGGATGGCCTAGCTAAACACCTGTTTCTAATTAGGTTTGTTCTTCTAAATTGGCCTATGAAATACTGAAGGAATATTGTATGTCTGCACAGAAGAAAGAGATGTAAATTTAAAACTCATTAATACTAATTAACAAGTAAGTTTCCTAACAAAGTCACATTCTTAGCAATTTTACACTTGAAAACATTTCTTGCCTTGACAGAAACATGAAAAAGGACACTTCGCAGGGATTTCTTCTTTGGTTTTGGTCTCTTTACATATTTTGTCTGTCTTCCCAAGTCATTTAAGTTATGAATGCTTATGAAACCTATATCCATTGCTTAAAACTTTAGGAACTTATTTAGAGTCTAAACTGTTTTACTGACACATTATGATCAGGGTCATGGTGTTATTAAATACTAACTTTGCAAAAAGCAGACTCACTTTAGCAATGTCTTGTTAGGAGATTTGAAACTAAAATTTCCCTACCACCTAGTATAAACACCTTGTTAAACATTTTAAGTAACAAATCAATAATTTTTAAGGTAGTTGTCTTTATTATTCCTGAAACAGGAATCAAGCATAAGATTCATTTTACTGACTTTACATACCTRTCATGTAGATACGTATGTCTGAACAAGTGTCCCTGGGCTCCCCTCAATAGATAAAGGCACTTTTACAGTGATTCAGGCCATATTGTCTAAAATAAATTTTGAGAATTGTGCTCTAGAAATGCCTGTTTCTCCCAATGAAAATACAGAAAACTGAGAGGAACCAGCTCACCTGTAGACATAGCACCGTAGACCTCTAAGTGAAATGACCCCAACGCAAATCTCTTCATACAGCCAGCATTGAGCCAGAGCAAGCTGTGTACTTGTGTCCCTTATTCTAATTGTAACCTGATGACTCTGAGACAATGGAGATGCCACCATTCTGCATGTTTCTGCCTTCTCGCAAGGTAAGCACATCACCTAAGCCCCCACTCAGAGGGGTGGGAGGCAATGTCATCATTGCTCTGCTAGCCTGGCTTAATGGTGGTGGCCGGGGGAGGCTGTTGCTACGAGCAGTCTTTGCATGTTTTTTTTTAAAAGGCAGCAGCCATTTGAAAGCTTGGTAAAAAGAAAGGCAGAAATGGATGTGTATTTCATTTAGATGGTCTGTTTGGTGATTATTTTTTTTTTTAACTTTTGTAACCATGTCTGTAGATAACAGTGAGGAATTTCACTGAGCACCACTTGGTACAGCGTTGGAGAGACAGATCTCCACCTTTCTGTCTTACTCTGCTCTCAATGAGACACTCCTGAATTGCAAATGGTGTAAAAATGCCACACAGCTTTCTCTCAGGAGAATCTCTGTCTAGGGGAGGCTTTATAAGTAGGATCTTTATGGCTGCCACACCATGGGTGTGAGAAAGGACTGTACTGGATTGGGGAGAAGAAGCAAAACTCCCATAATCCAAATATAATGGGCGATCATAGAACTATCTGTTCTCACCTGCACTGAGATGGGAGCAGCAGACCAAGAAACTGAGATGAGGGTCATGGCAGTCTCCTGTTTAGTAAACTGAGAAGAAACTCAGGGCAGCAAAGAATCCAGCCCATATATCATCCCTATAGACAAAACATACGTTTGTATTTAATGCTGGTGAAAACAGGAATGTGTTTTTAACATTGTCATTGTACATCAGATACTTTGCAAGGCTCTGAGTTAATTGTGGAGACTTTTCTTGCCTACAGTAGTAAATATCCATAATTACTCTTTAACCAAGTATTTGGTCTTTCTATGACTTGTTAACATAAATGAAAAATTTGAGCTTCTTTGTTAACCTTATTCCAGTTATTGAGGTGCCTGCATTGTAGGCTGCCAGCTTTTCTTCAAGGGTTTGCTAAAGCTGATGGTTTTAACAGCACTCAACTACCTAACATACCAGCAAGAGAAGAACCAAAAAAGTTCAAACCATGTTCGAAAGTATTTACCCTGACTTTAGATTCAGCCTTTGCAAAACATCCAGTCCTCGAATAATTGGAGAGAAGGATATAAGATTTAATTATATGAAAAAATCATCCAAAGCTATTAATTCACCCCTTTTCTGGAAATATCCCAGATGAACACAGAAAACCAAATCTCCCCAGCAATTCAGGAAGAGAAAAAAAAACCAAGCCCGTAAGCAAACAAGTCAATACATACAGCCTATTTTCCTTGCATAGTGTGCTGCACTTTATAACGACAGAGAGATATGTTTACTACCCAGTAGGCATGTCAAATAGTTATCATAACCAGTTCATAAGACATTTGAGATTCACAGTATCTGGCTGTGGCCAGCTTGTTTCAAATTAGATTAGTCCAACCTAATTTTCTATTCATGTTATGTACAGTTATTTGAGGTGGAAGGCTATCAACTCAGGGCAGGCAAACAAGACTCAGAGCTTCAGTCCTCTTGAAGAGTATGTGTAAGTTATGTCCTTTCCCCGCCGTGTGTCATTCCTACACCCAGCATATAAATATCACTCTGAGTGACGTTAGTGAATGTGTAAATGTGCAGTAAGTTTGGGGATATTAAAGCAGCCCCAACCTACCATCCCAGGGAAATCTGTGCGTCTGTGACTAAATGGGGATTTATCATTTCCTGAGCTCTGTGCTGGCAGCCAGCCAGCAGAGTGTGTACATTGAAATTAGAATAGATTGGGAGGCAGGACTTTGTTCCAAATTGATCTGGATGACGATAGCAATTCTGAAAGCAGCTCCACTTTTTTAAAGGTTCATTGTGTGTTTCTAAAAAGGAGGGGGGAGAAACATTTAGGAAAATAACAGGAAGGAAATCTAAGGCCAGGATATATACTTTTTTATTATTATTATTTGATTCTCTTACAGTATTGTTTTGTTATCATCAACATAAGAGCTAGAGCTTGCTAACGTCACATGCAGAAATGCATGGAGCAGGAATGAAGAAAGTGCTATTTCTAGTCATCTATTTATTATTTAGTAATTTTCCCTACTGCAAGTGCTTGCATTGTAAAGACCAAAATGTTTTATCAATTGTGTCAATTCCAGCAAGGAAAAAAAAAATTAATTACTGTTAATAGGAGTAATCCAGTTTTGTCATGTGGTTGATAGGTCTTTACCTGTCAGTTTACTATTGAGTTTTACTCTACCCTTGCAAATGGTAGGTGAACATACAACCCCAGCTTAGCTTATTTTTTCCTGCAACATTCAATATCTACTGTAACAGGATATTTTAGTAAATGTAGGTGTCATTTTTTGTTGTTTGCACTCTTCCGTAAAATGATTTGTGAAGTGGTAAGTCAAAAACAATAAAGATGTCAAACATCAGCATTAATTTCATTAGCTTACCAGAAGCACTGATAATTTCTTATGCTTTGAACGCTTGCCAGAAAGATAGACCAGGCAAACAGTTCACCAGGCATCAGAGTATTCCGGGTGTAACTGCTTAAAAACAAGATCTGATACAATGGAAAAAATATAACTCCTGAGATGACATACTTTTAAATAATTACAGCAGGAACTGACCTTGTGGCACTATTTTTTCATTCCTTATGACTCAGTATAGAAGATGAGATAAAACTAACTGGAGTAATTCTGTTTTCACCAAGTGCCAGAACTCCGTGTATACGGACCTCAATGTTATTCCCAAACTGCTATCTTTACATTGCCTGGACAATCATCGACCCAGCTCCATGTTGCAAGAGATATGATGGTAAGAGGATGGCTGCTACTCTAAATGTTGAATACACAGATTTACACCTTAGATTTGACCACCAATAAGAATACAGTTCACGGTATATGTGAGCCATTCCCCAAGGACACCTCGAGAATTATATTGCCACCTATGACTAGCTGATTTGAACATATACTTGCCAAAAGCAACATACTCAGTTCACTTAGTGACATCTTTGGCCATCCTTTGATATGACTCATGTTGAGTTGTATCTTTCTTCAAACATAAGTAACTCCTGTAGGCCTGAGTTCTAGTTTTAAAGTACATGTTAAGTGTTTTTAATGTATAACCTTCAGCCATGTAATTTCCATGGTATCAAAGAAAAAGGAAATCAGGGAAAGCTCTGTTCTCTTTACATCAATAAAATTCAATGCCTGAGTAAGCAGCTATTTCCATGACCCTTTAATATCATCAGTGAGCACTGAAAAATTTCTTAGTCAAAAGAATAGGGTGCTTCACTTCCTTCTCCTTCAGAGCACCACAGAGCAGGGTTTTCACATTTAAAGCCATGCAAGGCATCCTCTAAACCTTTGGAATAATAACATCAGGACTTAAGCAATTCAAAGGAAATAGCTTCCTCAAAACTGGAATCCTCTTTAGCATGGGCAGCTGCCTCTCAGTGGAGCACAGCTTCCCGTCTTCCTTGCAGCACACAAATGCTCATTGCCTTTGATCTGGCTCCCCTTGCAGCTGCTCAGCAGCAGATCTAGGAGCTCCATAAGGATGTGATAAGCTCTGAGCTGTATTAGTGCCTGGCCTGACTTGTCCCAGTTTCCAGAAACGATCGGGCTAGTCTGAAAACCACAGTGCAGCAGAGCACAGTATCCCCTTTCTCTGTCCTTCATGTGTCCATGCTAAGCCATAAATCTCAATGGAGCTCTGACTCAGCTGAGATCCTCGGAAGGGGAATTTCTTATGGTCCAGAAAGAAACACAAAATGGTGTTGAGGAAACATCATAGCCACTTCTGCTAGCAGGTGGGGTTGTACACAAAAAAAACCTCAAGAGAGCAGTGTACTAAACAGATGCTTCACACAGATTCCCGTGGAGTCAAGGAAGGCAGAATCAAACTGCCTGGCACCTGACATGCTCTAAAGCTTTGCAGTGTCATAGTTAGGATATTTTAAAATAGAGATTTGCAGGTAGGCAACTAACTACACATTACTGAGTGCCAGCTAGGCTGTTACAACACTCACTTCTCACAGATACACAGTTTCCTGCATACTGCAAATGGAGTCCCTTTTCTTCTCCTGTTCTGTGACCTCGGGCCATGTTGACTTATTGCATATCACCATGGAAAGAGAAGGGGAGAGGAAAAATGGCTTTGGATAGCAAAATCTTCTCTCATGAGCCAGTGAGCTCTCTTTGCAGCCAAATACCTGAATGGCATATACACATTTTCAGTAATCCATCCCATCTTTTTTTAAGAAGTTCTTTGTAGGAGCCTGATCAACATGAGTGGTGCCAAAACATTCATTGCACTGCAGAAGGACTTGGTGGACACCACATCACGTCCCCAATGGTGAATAATGAGTTACTGATAATGACAGGTGTGTACCTCTTTCCCCTGTTTGTTAACAAGACAACAGCGTTAAATTTAGTCTCTGTAAGTTAAAATTTCCCATTTACTGCTGATAAAGGGAATATGCAGAAGACATAGCACAACAGATAAGCAGTATACTACCGTTAAGTTAGAGCTGAACAATAATACTGTCAGTACCTTCAGCCTAGCAGCCTTCTTTGGTGGGCTGGCCTGGCTTCCTTCTGTTCTCTCTCAGGTAAAGAGAATCAAGCATATTTTCAGCTTTCTTGAAAGCAGCATTTGCATTCCAGTACCGGTTACATTTTTACTAAGCTTAAGAACTTTTCAGTCAATTTTTGGAAGTGGTCTCTGAAGTTTTAGGGGGCGTGATTTTGTTGCAGACACCAGGAAGAAACCTAGGAGAGGAATACTTCCAAAGTATATTTTGTTTGTTGTCTGTTGCTGTCTGGTTGCTGAAAGAAACAAGGATTATGTGATGCCAGTGTCTATCTATTTGTTCTTTTAATAACTTCTGAATCCACTGCTGATTTTCTACCACCTTTGGCGGATGGCAAAATATCCCAAATTTATAAAAATCTCAGAAAGTAAGTGAAGGCTGAGGAACTCAATGACAACCTCACTGAGGAAAAGGTTAAAATGAGAGCTCATCTTTCATTTGCCATCACAGATACTATCTATGAGCTCAAATTTTAACACACAAATCCATAGGAAACCAGGTTCGAGTAATACTGCTGCTCACCRATTTATCCTCAAAGGTATAAGAGAAATATGTATTTTTAGGTACAAAACAACATCTGTAGAAAGGGGAGGATTGTCTCGCATAGCTCTGCATAAGCTTTTTGTGTTTGTTTGAATTAACTGAACAGCAGAATACAAACTGTGCTGTGTTATGTAGCTTCTGCATGACTTTCATTAAGAAAATTTCAAGCAACCCTAAAATCACTTTAGTAACATATCAGCTAGGTGATTTCTGAGTATCTATATGTATCTTAAGTTGCTGTTCTGGACTTTCAACATCAAAATATATACCCAGTGGAAGAGCTGGAGTAAAATGCAAAATAAAAGATGGCAACCAATTAAACTTGGCAAACAAACCCTAACAAATGATCCCTTAAATGAATATTACCTCTTTTTTTCTGTACTCAAACTGTCCATGGGCACACTGAAGTTTTCATTCAGTATTCAAAATTATTTTAATTATATTTTTGAATAATCTGTGGCATACAGTGGTTTCTTGTGGATGTTGAATATCCAAAACTTAAACTGTACTCATAGTTCTATTGCACAAATGAGCTACATGCTTTGGTACCCTGTTTTTCTCCCTTGAGAATGATCTCATTGCAATCATCACCACGGTACCTGCTGAGTGGATATATGTATTTCTTAGGAAATTTTAAGATTTTTAGGAATTTTACTAGATCAAATGTCTTTTAAATTTAAAATTTGATGATGAAAAGTATCTCTCAACATTTGCTTGAAAGTAACTGAGTCTAAGAACTTTCATGAATATTGGTGGGAAGCAAATCCCACACAATGTGCAAGCACAATAAAACAGTGGAAACTATCACTTTGATAATATATGAATATTTATGAACTTTTTTACAGTAACTATGTCACATGACATGTCTAAACAGCTTTTTAAAGCTGTTCTTCATCTATAAAGGTTTAATATGGGAAACATAATTTATTCAATCCTTTGCTCATTTTATTCAATCCTAGATCCTTTTGATAGCTCTCTTTTTCTCACTCCCTCCATAGCTTGTGCTGCTGTCCTTGCCAATGGCTTCCCTCAAGTAATAACCCAGGTATCCTTTGATGCAAGGTTATACAATGGCAGGAGACACAAAATCTGAAGTGTTGTGTGAAGATGTATATTAGTTTTTCATTATAAAGTTTCCTCCCTTTGAAGTTCTAAGGAAACTACAATTTCCTTTCTCCTGCTGTAAGGTATATATTCACTCACAGTTAAATACATCTCCCATAACAATTCATTTCCCAGGCCTCACCAATACTTAGGTGCAGTTCAAACAGCACCTTTGATCTGTACCCAGTTCCTCAAAAAATCTTTATCCTTCCATTCAGGTGATGAGGAATCCTACCAAGAAATAGCTTCTTGCATCTAACTAAATGAGATCACATAACACTTTAAGCAATACCATATTAACATGCATATGAAAAGTCCACATAGGTAATTTATTTGCGCGATGTAGAACACTGTGCTTGGTTAGACCAGTAGAGAAGGCAGTTTTAAAATCATGAATTCACTTACAATACTGTGCCTCAAATAAACCCTTGTTTGCCATTCTGTATCAGATTGTACTCCACGACAGTAGTGACTACTCTTGGGAGCTAGCCGTTTATCGTGTTAAAAACAAGGACTTTCAAGGCCAATGGGCTGCAGTAGCTCTGTATAAAAAGTAGCTGTATTTTTATGCCTTTGCTAAGTTTTGTGGCTAAGTGGCTCACCTCATAAGCACTATCCTATGTAAGCCGCACACAGTGAGTATTTATGCAAAGCATCCCACTGACTTCAGTGAGGCTATTCGTGTACACTCTCAAAAATGCAAGTGTGGGTCATACTGCGTAGCCCTTGGCATGTGTCTGAGACTGCACAGAGCTCAAAAAGCGATGGCCCTGCAATCTGCTGGCTGGAGCTTGCGGGGGAGACAAGCAGAGAGCAGTAAATTAGAACTGCAACTCAGAGCTGTGCCATCATCACTTACAAGTACTTATAAATTGTTTATCCTCCCCCTTCATGCTGTAGCTATAGGCTTTCATGTTCCTACATCTGCTAAATATGACTGCTCCACTTACTTACCTATCTCCCAGAAGGGTAGTGAGGCTCACTTACAGCTTACATCACATGCTAAGGGGTAAAGCACCAGCTTCGTGCTGAGCATTGTCATCTGTCTTAATTTTGATTTATTTCCTTTTGCCTGTATTTGATCAGATTACAGGCAAACACGGGTTAAGAGTAACAGCTAACATGACAAGGCTGAATTTTTTCCTTCTCTGTCTAACAAAAAAGAGGACGCAGAGAGCATAAACCAGTATTAAATGGCTTGGTTTTCATTCACATACCCCCTTTGGCTCCTCATCACAAGCCACCCCTTTCCAGAAGCAGCTATGCAGAGCAAGGGCAAATGAGAGCAGGACCTTATCATTGACCAATAAACCAGTCAGCTGAAAGGACGTGTTCGGTTTTGCACACAAATGTAATGCTGGTCCGGTTTCAGACAATATCGCTCAGTCACTGTCACTGCAGTAACTGGCAGTAACTGCTACCCAGGGCCATTGGGGTGTCCTCGCCTCCATGTGGAGGTGTGAGCGCAGATCAGCTATGAATGAATCCTACCGCCTGGTTAACAAGAATAAATGGGAACAAAAGAAAGTAAAAACTTGTACTTACAGACTCCCTTTCATCTAATGAGCACACCATGCTTTGCTGTGCATGTTATTCTTAGTGTCCCCATGGCAATCTGATCATCTAAGATGCAGGAGGGATTGGCTTGGTCAGCCCAGCTAAAGGGTTCGTGGCAGAACTGAGATCTATGTATCTTTACTCCCAGCCCTCTGCTTTGACCGCTAGATGATGTTGATGACTAGATTCTTTGAGGTTATATGAAAGCTTGCTCAGACACATCTGTTTCCAGGCAATATCATGGAGATACCTCCTTTCTTTAAAATTGACTGCGATTGAAATACTACGATAAACTGCATTTAATATGTTGCCAAGCTGATGTATAGCTTCAAATTCAGTCTGTGATTTCTCATCTTTTTAAGAGCAGAAACTCTTCAGTCACTGAGAAAGACTTGAAAAGCTCCCGCAGTCTCGTAGGGAGTATTAACCTCTGGTGGGGATCTGTCTTAATACACCAGAGAACAAGGGTCAACGTAGTCCGACAAGAAGCATGGGAGATTAGCAGAAGGAAAAAGCCTTCTAATAGCYTAGTGTATAAACATGATTATAAGGGAAATTTATAATTTTGCCCAGCAAATTTCAAGCAAACCAGCCAAGCTGCATGAGGATTTTAATGACATTTTCTCTTACTACCAAAGACACTGTGCCAGAAACCCTCAGGCCTGCCTGCAGTCATATCACTATACTTGCAAAGCATACTGACCCCAAAGACGGTGCAATCTATTTCTGTCATAGATTAAGTGACCTCTGCGCTTTTTGCATCTAGCTGTGGAGAAAGCTGCAGGTGGAGGAATGTTCATCCCTCGGTTAAGCTAAACCTTTGTTTGCTGTGT
This sequence comes from Phoebastria nigripes, assembly GCA_035582835.1. Classification (NCBI taxonomy): domain Eukaryota; kingdom Metazoa; phylum Chordata; class Aves; order Procellariiformes; family Diomedeidae; genus Phoebastria; species Phoebastria nigripes. The sequence continues at coordinate 257,415 of JAYKAV010000367.1, read as the reverse complement.
TCACATGAATAACTTATAGGGTCTTGGCATCATGAACAGCAGCACTGACACAGTTGACATGACAGCACTAGAGACTGAATCCCGATCTGCCCTCCAAGGAGAAGATGGGATGTTTGCTCGTTTCACATTTCACCAAGTCGGGCTGTTCAACTATTTATAAGATGAATAGAAATTTCCACTACTTCAGCTGACACACCTGCCTTTACCTAGCAACTGCTCAGAGGGAGCCAGCTAAGACAGAGGAGGCTTTGAGAGGTGCAGCCCGGTGGGGAGGCTGCTGCCGCCAGCCCTGCCAGCCCTCTCCATGCCGGCTCTGTCCTCTTGGCAAGACGGCAGCCCCTTCCGCTCCCCTCAGCTAGAGCTATTTATACTCAGTGCGGTAGCCCAGGGGAGGAAGGGCCTCCCTGTGTTACCTTCCCTGGGCAGTGAGCGGCGTAAGAGCAGCATGGAGCTCTGCAGACACCCCGGGTCACGTGGGGCAGGCATGGGGAGACTGCCCCGCCTGGCATGGAGTGACCACCATGGTGGCATGAAGTGACCTACCCAAGTGGCTTGATGCTACTGCCTGTCCTGCTGCAGCACGGCCCCACGTGCTGCCCATGCCATGTGGCCCCTTTGGGGTGCCTGGTGGTCCCTGACAGTGTGGGGAGCCCACCCAGCACGAGACACAGGCCATTTTCACCCAGCTCCAGGCCCATGGGAATGCACCCACCACCTCCTGGTCTTTTGCTGGTTTTGATGCGAAYAAGGGAGGGTGAGAAGCACCACCCAACCCAAGGCACTTGACCAGAACTTGGTTTACTGCCAAACTGCRACCTGGCACACACGTTCTGCCCACAGTCACTGAGATTTCACGTTTGTCTCACATATCTGTAGTGTCTCTCGGGCAGCCTGTTGCCACCAGGCTCTCGGTGGCAGAAAGGACAGGGCTCCACGGCATAAGCACATTTCTGTGCAGCATGTCCGGGGGCCCCAGCCACCACAGAGTGATCTTCCAAAGYAGCCTCCTAGAGGGGAAAAGCCACTTTAAAGGTGATTAAAATATAGATGAACTAGTACAGTCAGGGAAGAACACATGAAAAATTACACTTTCTTACTTTCATGCTGTAACTGTGGAGAGGGCCTGACAAAAGTCTGCATCCCAGAGCCGGAGGAAGGGGAACACCTGTTTTTACAGTAATACTGAATCCAGTCCTCGTCACGACCGAAGTCCCTTAGTCCTGGTGGCTTCAAACACACAAAAACTGAGAAACGGAGAGTCCCTACACGGGATACTGCAGCCCAGTTTAAGGCAGGAATTGACAAGAATATTGAACAGACAAAGAGGGGGTGGCAGCAAGAGGAACATGTGCTAGCACAGATTCATCATGTGTGCTGTTGCCAGGCTAAGTAAAAATAAAAAAATAAAAATAATTTTTAAAAAAGTTATCCCAAATCAAATCTGTTTGCATTTACTAAGTGCCCCTTCTGTGCCTGTTTTCAGCAGGAGGGAAATGGGGATGCAACCCGCAGCAGTACCCTGAGCCAGCCAGGAGTACGGGCTGGAGCATCTGGGGAGTCAGGGCTCCCTCTCAGCAGGGAAGGGGGCTCTTGAAGGGGGCTGTTTTCTTTATTCTGGTACCTTAAATGTTTACCCACCAGTGTCTGATGTTTTTGGAGAGGGAGGACTGTAACTAAATGTGAGGTACTCTTGTTTTTCACAGTATCATACCCACGTGGCAGCTTTACAAAAAGGATGTTTGACTACACGGTTTCGATGCTGAGGATGAAAAGACCATAATTGCTGCAGAATTACGAATTGCGTTTGTGAAGGAAAGAGTTTACCAAACAGCAGCCAGGAAAGGAGATAAAGCAGGGTAAGTTTTATGGTTAAAATTAGATTGACCTGAGCTAAGATTATAAATGTCGGGAAAAAAGTACATGTGGTTTGGAAAGGGAAGGGAAAAGGTGTTTCCAGGAGACATGCTTCGATTTCAAAATATCTCGTACTTTTCACAGAGAAACAGTCTGTGCCCAAAATATTCAGCAGCTTTTCTCCCTTGTGCTTGACACATGCTCTTAAATGTAGAGCTGAGATCAGATGTGAGGGAGGGCAGGGGAGAAGGTTCCCAGCAGCAGGTGAAGCTGAATCAACAGAGTCATCCTTTTGTATTTCAGTAAACTCGGCCAGGGACTGATGGTAATCTGCAGGCTATTTCTTCCATCCCTCTCCTCTCCCTCCCTTCTCTTCCCCATTCCTCCTCCTGAGCCCTAGCACTGCTGTTCAGCTTGGTAGCGAGCTGTTCGAGCTGTTAAAGCTGTTCACTGGAGCGTTGGGTGCTCTCTTTAAAACTGAAAATCATCCTGCCATCATCCACCTTGCTTTAACACCCACCCACTTAGGAAATCTGAAAGCTGCATATCTCCTCAGAGGCTGCTAATGCTATTAATTCTCCTACCTTAACAGTCAATCCAAAATGTGAAAGCAGGTTTTCTGCAGATTCCTGGGCTATAGCACATTCTGCTGCATTTCCCATACACATTTCAATGTCTGTTTCCCATGGTTAAAAATAAAAAAGCCTGATTCAACACTCTCTTATTTCATTTTTACATGACTGAAACACCATTGTTTTTTACCTGCACGGCACAAGCCTGTACCCCCTAAATCTTATTGTGATTCTTTCCCTGTTTCTTGGCAGGCTAAATTACCCTCTCTAACCACAACCAGACCATTTCCCAGACTCAAGCTAGCTGATTTAAAGATATCCTGGATCTCTCTAGCTTGCAATGTAGACATACCTGTGTGAGGGGCACAACCACTGTTAAATGTACCATCCAGTTGCCATGGGTCTCACACAGCTGCCTACCTAAGCACTGTTAATGATTTACCTATCAAATGAAGGTAATTGCTGGATGATCAGATGCTTTAATTGCCCACTAGATTTTAACTCCTTACTACACTAGGAAAATAGTCTTAAGGCACCAAATTTAGACCCCCCCAATATCATCAGCTGGAAATAGAGCAACACCTACACTGCTCTTAGAAGGTTTTCTCTCACAGCTTGATATTTCCTTCCACAAGACCCTGTCATCCTAAGGGAATAGAGAAAAGCACGTACTGAAGCTGATTTACAGTCACACAAGGGTCTTGCTGTTGAACCCTGGTTTCAAAAGGGGCCTTTTAAGAGACCAAAAAAGGGGACATCTAATTTCTATGAAAGCAGTTTCAGCCATCCGAGATTCTACACAAGAGCCTCGGAAAAGTTTAGTCCCCTGCGTAGAGGAATCTGAAAGGTCCAAGGGGGAGCTGGAAAGAGGATGCGGGCAAGGAGCAGGAAGAGTCTGCCCTGTTGGTGACACTCTGCTCCTCAGGTGTGACGGGGGCGGTGAAAGCAGACTGTGCTTCAGCACAGGAAATCTCAGAATGCTATAGGTATAAATGAGGCAGGCAGGCCTTGGCATTGTTTCAAAAAGGCCTCAAAATGGCCTTACAAACCCAGTTTAACCTATACCTCTTCCCTGCCTGTTCTTGATTCAAAGCGGAGAATCTTGCCTGAGAACCAGAGCATGGGGCCAATACTCTAATGCAGATACAATATAGTATGCAGTCAAGGGCTCCACCACATTTACTGTATAGAAAGAGATGAAAATATTGCAAGGATTTGATTAAGACAGCTTTAACAGCCCTTCGTCCTAGAAAAACAGTACATTTGACAATAAGGCAGAAGAGACTACATCGGGAGCCCCATGTGCTGCTCATGACATGGCCAATGACTGTACTGAGGTGAGAAACCTGAGAAGAATTTGATTAGGTGAACTGTCTTCATGATTGTTCCGATCTAGGGAGAGACCTGACAATATTGATCAACGTTGGTAAAACATAAAATGCTAACTAAAACAATAAAATGAGCAGATGAAACACAATAGCATGGGAATGGCTTAATCTTTCCAAAAGGTTTAGTTAATTCAAAAGGTAACTAAGACTCAAGTGTCCCTTGGGAGCCAACACTGTAATACTCCATTTCATTCCACACGCTATGACTGAGACAAGATCTAAGGAGGTCATGAGCAGCATAATAGGAAAGATCTTTTTTTAAACCTCAGCCACTGGTGGAAATAAAACTCATTCTTCTTTGGAGGAATGTTAAAAAGTAGGTTAGAGGTTTGTTTGCAATGAGAGCTTTTTGTTTGTTTTACCTGATTTCCAGTAATACTGCCTCACTCTGTGTTGTAATAGCACGGACCATTCTTTCTATCTGTGGTAATCATTTAAGCAGCATTATTCAGTTCAGAGTAGCTTTATGAATAGGGTTGATGTGGTGGATCTTCTTCTTCCGTGCATCAAAAAAGAGGAAGCTATTGAGTATACAGGCATGGGAATTGTACCAGGCTGGGGAGGACCAGCATCGCTCTGTGAAGGTGCGGGGAACCAGAAGGAACATGGGTGGCTGGTACAGCAACAAGCCCCATTTCATTGCTTCTATCATGCCCAATATGCTGCAGCACAGCACTAACCAAATTCACAGCAGGCCCATCACTATAAAGGGCTCTTAGGAGTGGATATAAATGGTCATGTAAATGAGAGCTAAGGCCCATATTTTCTGACAGTCAGATCAGAGTCTTTTTTCCCTTTGTACAGCTAACTGTGTGGAGCTCTTTTAAAGTTAATGAAGTAAATGAGGAAAAAATTAGGCTCAAATCTCCAGCTTTTTGTAGCTACAGCTTTCAAAACCATGCAGAAAATCACTGTGAGCTGAACCGCAGCATTTGGAATATCAGCTGAAGACACACGACTGAGGAAAGTGGATTGAGTAGCTTGCTTCATAGTCTGTGTAACATAGGCGTGAGATTTGAAAAGCTAACAGCATGTCTACACTAGCAGTAGGGTGACAGCCAACCTGGATCTGTGACAGCCGTGGTGGTACCCAGCCCTGACCCCACAGGGACTCCACAGCCACAAAAAATGTGGCAACAATTTATCATATAACAGAGCATGAGAGCAACATTACCTGGAGGGCCATACTCACTCCTCCTACTTCCCACCTTCACTTGCCATCTGTGCTTGAATTAGCTGGAAGCAAGATGATCTCGGGAGGATATTATCTGCCTTCAGCCCCAAGCTAGTTGCTGCTGACTGCACCATACTGTGTGTGCACTAGCCTCAGTCTGCCCTAGCTCAGGGATCTCCTTGCTCCATTACAAGGTGTAGATACACCCTAATTACCCTTAGCTTGCACCATCCCTTCAATGCCAATGGAGCTACACTAACAACCTCATCAAGGGCTGAACACTGTGGCCATAAAAGAATAAATAATCCCAAACCTGCAGTTAGGTCTAAAGATGCTTAAATAATTTTCCTTGTCCAAGATTAAGTCTCTGCTTTGCTTTCAGGGTCACGCACTCACTGGTGAGTGCCGAGGAACAGCGCCAGGGCTGAGAGGAGATACCTTTCAAATGTCATTATAAGTGTCCTGAAATGCTGACAAATCAGAAAACCACACAATTATAATTTAAATATTTGATCACTGGCAGAAGAAAACATGCATCCTGGCAAACATCAGTCTGTTGTAAAAACAATCCCTTCAGGTGAGTGCCCTTCATGCCCTGAGTCCCTGCTTACTTTAATAGAGTGTTTTGGAGTGCCACAGGCTCTCCCTGCACCTAGCTGGAGCTAGGCTGCCGAGCCACAACGTTCAATGTACCCATTTTTCTAAATTAAAAGGCCCCTAATTATCATCATCGTTATCATTGTACTTAGTCTCTGCCTAATCCACAAGGAGATCATTCCTCTTTCCACTGGGGATAGAGATTGGTTTTCTTTTTTTTCCACTGGGGATTGAACAAACCAACCTACTCAAATGATAGGGACTATTATTTCCCCAGAGAAAGCCTATCACAACTTTATTCTTTCTTTTCTGGAGAGCACCCAGTGGTCCTCCAGGTTATCCTCTCCTCACCCTACCCTCTTTTACAAATATTTCACTGATTGTTTTGCCTTCATGCATTTACCTGTAAGGCGCTCCAAGGACAAAAGGATGACAGTTACTTGAGCATAAAGGTAGTTTAGCTCTACACACAAGGGCAAAAATGGAGATGGAAATGAGATCAGTGAAAGCACTGCAACTTTATTTCCCTAATGAAGCAGAACTCTCACACTGAGCTGGGCTTACACACTGTAATCAAGTACACTTCTCACAATGTTGGGGTTATGGAGAGCCCTGTGCAAAGCAAGGTAACTATGAGCTGCCACAGCTCAGAAGGGCTCCATTCCCCTCTCCGTTTTGCTCAGTTGTTGGCTTATAGTCAGGAAGAAAATGAAAAAACCCTGCCTTTTCAGAAGTGTCTGTAGCAGGAAAAAGACACGCTCAATACATATGTATCCCCTTCCCCCCCAAAAAAAAAAAAAAAAAAAAAGTGGGGGAGAGAGGGGCATCAGAAGATGCAGTATTGTTACTCTGGTCACCTTTGTGAAACATGTTTTTGCAAGAATGATTAAGCCTAGCTCTCAGTCCCATTTCTGAAGGACTGCATTGTGGAAATGACTTCATAAGTGATCAACAGCACTGAGCAACTTTGTGTTTTGAGAAGGATTTTCCCAGTACTGAAAGGCAGGGGCTGGTGGACAGCCTAGAGGAGAATGAAACTGATGGGGAGATAAAGTGAGGCTGAGTAAAATAAAACTGTGGACCCCCAGAAGGCTTTGAAAATTTTGCTGTTCACCAAGATTTTATCTTGCTCTTTAGGAAATCTGTGTTCCCACTGATTTTGTTAAGATCTTCCTCTCTTTCTTTCTTTCCTTCCTTCCTTCCTTCTTTCCTTCTTTCCTTCTTTCCTTTCTTCCTTTCTTCCTTCCTTCCTTTCTTCCTTTCTTTCTTTCTTTCTTTCAACTGGTGACACCCTCCTTCAGAGAAGGAGCTGAGATTTACAGCCACCCACATAAAAGCTCTAACTTCCTCATAGGGAATGAACATTGGTACAGATACAGGGGTGTGGTTCTGATGCCATTTAGGTAGTGATGGTAAATACAGAGTTATTTTCTTCTATCCAAATGTGTAGAAAGTGCTCTGTGAAGAGTTTGTTTGGAAACTTCTGTGGGACTGCAGGACATGAGGCAAAGTAATGCTTTGATATCTGTATATGTACAACTTTCCAGGCACTGCATGCCATAAAACCTAGCCAGGCAACACATACAAGCAAAAGGAAATGTCAGTGAGAAGCAAGTCAGAAAATTGCACAGAGCAAATTTTTCTAGAATAATGAGATACATTCGGTCCAAAAAAGCACCAGAAAGCTTGATGAAAAAGAATTTAACTTTTATTTAAGAGCATAAGCAGATGTGAAAGAAAATCACTAGGCAAACTGTTCTCAAGATGTGACCTGTGGCAAAACAAAAGGCTTGTTCCAAATCACACCAGCATGTGATGTACACACAAAAGCTCTTGAGCTGAACTGTCTTGAAAAAGCAGACCATGAAGGCATGCAAAATGAGAAAAAAGGATCTTATAGGAGTATGAAAGAGAATTTCAGGACCACAGAATGATTGTGGTTGGCAGGGATGTCTGGGGATCATTCAACTGCTCTGCTCAAAGCAAGGTCAACTACAGCAGGTTGCTCAGGGCTGTGTCCAGTTAGGTTTTGAAAACCTTCAAGGATGGAGACTCCACAACCTATCTGGGCAAACTGGTCCAGTGTTCAATCACCCTTACAGTAAAAAACTTTTTTCTTATGTTTAAAGGATTTGTGCCCACTGCCTTTTTTCCATTCATTGAATGTCACTGAGAAGAGTCTTGCTCTGTCTTCTTTATCCCCCTCTATCAATCAGGTGTTTATACACACTGATAAGATCCCCCTGAGCTTTGTCTTCTCCAGTCAGAACAGTCCCAGCTCTCTCGGCCTTTCCTCATATGAAAGATGCTCCAATCCCCTAAACATCTTTGTGGCCCTTCACTGGACTCAGTGCAGTACGCCCATGTCTCTCTTGCACTGGGGAGCCCATAAATGGACCCAGCACTTCAGCTGTGTCTCACCAGGGCTGGGTGGGAAAGGGGGGAGTCAGTGTACTGACTCAAAGGGAAGAAATCACTGGCAAAACCTATGATAATTTGATATTGGGGATAAACTAAAAAATATCTGACAGCAGAGTGCTACAAAAGCCAAATTTCCCCAAAGACACTGAATCTGGGTGGTGCCTAAAGGATTCCAATAGTACATCAATGAGACCAAGAGAAGAACTAAAGTTCTTTGTGTTTGTACTTCAGGAACTCAACAAAAAATGAACAGCTTCTGAACTTTGTGAATGTGGTTGGCTCAAAAAACTGGTAAAGGAGCATGAAGTTATTACAAAGTCAAGATTTTTCTACTTCTAATCAGGTAAAAATTGTCATGAGCAACTCTTTTAGGGTAAGTTGCAAGCCAGAATGTACATGTGTATGCACACATAGGAAAATATATGAAAGCATACAAAAAATGAAATTAAGTAACTCTGCGTGAGCTTCTCGGTGACCTGGAAAGAATGTTCTCAAGAAACATTTTGCCTGATGAAAACAATGCTGTCAATGCTTACTTCATCTTTGGCAAGGCAGGGTGGGCAAGTGAGATTTTCATTCGACTGAACCATGATACACTTAATGGTCAGGGAACTACTCTGACAAACACACCAGTGCATCTCTCCAAATCCATTCCCATCAGAGGATACACACAAGTTGTGACCTGAAAGTACTGTAAGATGTTAACAAAATATGTAATTGGCTCCATGTGGAAATTCAAATAACTCCATCAAAAAAGCATTTGTTAGTCATAGTCCAAATGCTAAGACATAAATTTTCACACCTGAAAACTGAGCAAAATTGGAGGGACTAAAGGAGAACTGAGGTCATTTACCTCAAGCCTCCTCTTTTAAGAGGCTAGCTGGAGTTCTGCAATTACACTGAAGTTCTGTATTACATTCATTAYCCTATAATAGATGTATTCACAGTCCCAACCTTTGCCATATGTTCTTAGGACATCTGTGTGCTCCTGTCCTCCCATGTACTTTCACAGTAGCCTGATTCTACAGCTATTTCTTAGAAACTTCCTTTCCCTGGCAATAAATGTAGCTCAGTTTTTGCATTGAAAAAGAATGTTTCAATGCTTTTTTTTAAACAAAAAATGCCTGGAGAATCTAAACCACTTGCCAGGAATGAAAATTTGGTGATGACTGGAGGAAATGAGCAGAGGTCTGTGCACACAGGATACTGGAGGCTGGAGGAAGGAATCCTGCAGGGAACAGTTTCACCCCACTTTGGTTTGCAAGTCAAATACAGCTCCAGATCTGAATCATAATTAGACTCCTGCTGAAAGTTTAACTCTTGGTTTCTGAATTGGGCAGTGAATACAACTAAATATGAGTAATGATGCTTCAACACATCCCTCACCGAAAGCAGCACCAAGCAGCCAGCCAATATTGAGGACCCAAATGTTTAAGTAGGCTAAAATAACTATCCTCAGAACTTGGCCTATCCCACCTGGGCAGGTAGCGGCAAGGCCATATCACCTTATATTTTCTTTGATTGTCTTGGAAGAATTTATTCTCCAGATGTATATATTGCTCAGGAAAACAATTAGTGTTCTAATTTTATAGAAAACAATTTATGGCAGAAGTCCAACAATATGAATATAAATCTGGGTATCTGCCAAAGAGTGGTTTGGTAAACATTCAATCTTTTTTTCAAGTTTCCAAGAAGCTGTTATTTATAATTCAGCAGTTCCCACTAATGAGACACGGCAATAAGAAAAATCAGACTTAGCACTGAGTGAGGAGAAGCCCAAACTAAGAAACTCTGCTTGAGGATCTGAGTTGGTGGAAGTGGGCTGAGAAGGAGCTAACAGCAGCCCAGGAGAATGGCAGAAGACAGCAAGAAGGTGGGAGGCAAGGAGGCGGAGGCATGTTGCTTGGGGGTAGCAGGATACCCAAGAACTGGAAGGAAAAGGAGAGGAACGCAAAAAGCATAGGAAGGGGAAAGAGTAGGAAAGGGGTGAGGAGACAGAAGATTGAAGGATGGGGGCTACACAAAGGAAGAGGAAAAAGCAGTGGCAGTGACACCTAGCTATAGAAAGGCAGGGAATGACTCATATAGGTAACACTGAGAATAATGTAGTATTGATTTTAAAGTTTTAGAGATTAGAGAATAGTAATAATTTTAGCTAAAATATAACTCTTCTAAACCTCTCCTAAATCTCTAAATAGGGTGAAACCCAAAAGGTGAGCACACTGTTAAATGAATGAATGAAGAATTGCAATAGCAATGGTATTGAAGATGAATACCAGTCCTGTAAAATGTAACAAGTGGTTATTAAGAGCAGCTGGGGAATGTTTCTGAAATGAAAGGTAAATGCACTTAACATTTCTTCCTGATGAACCATTAATTCTATCCAGTCAGGACCTCAAATAACTAGTTTCTTTTTTATTATTATTTTATTTCCTCATAACAACCAGGGGGATGCATTATTTCCATCAATGTGTAGGTTATGATGTTGAAGCATATGGAATCATGCCTTTGTGGGTTGGGAGAAGTGGTATTTTGCTATGATAATAACGCCATTTCTGCATAASTAGCCACTGACCTTTGTTCTTCTCATCAGCAAATAGACCATCTTTGTAACAAAAGTAAAGCTGAGGGATTTGAAAATGTCAAAATAGCAGAGCAACAAAGAGCCCTTGGCCCATACAAATATTTACATTTGAAATATCCATTTGCTGAACTGAATATTTCAGCTGTTGAGGGCAGCCCGAATCTCATTACATCAGCTCCGCAGGCCTATTGGTGCTCTTGCTTTGAACATGGACAAGAGCAGCACTTTTATTGTGTGATATGCACATTCCAAGCACCCAGCACACTTACAAAGTGGGTTGTATTCCAGCAATGCCATGTCTCTGCTATTCAATTTTTATGATAGTATCCAGACTCCACAGCTGTGTAGCTTTCTAATATTGAATACAGATCCCTCGCAAGACAGCTGTCTTGGATTTTTACTTTTTTTATTAACAAGGAGGAAAAAAAAACCCTTCTGAAACCAGCCTCAGCAACACATTGCCTAGTGGAAAACCCATTTTAATTCACTAATTATTGTGATCTGGAGCTGCAGTGAGTAAAATAGTGACCAATCCTTTCAATTCAGGAAGATTAGTGCATGCAGTCCTTCGTCTAGATCCAGCCAGCTCAGCCCCCCTTGAGCCAGTCTTCCTCATGATCGACACATAGAGAGGAGCCTCTGTGTACAGACCTGGCCCTCCGTCCTGCCAGAGATCCTTCTGCCCCTGTGCCCTTGTGAGGCACCAGGTCTTTGGGATAAGACTAGAGGAGAAGAGGGAAGAAGGAATATGAAGGTACGCCTTCTCCCTTTTGACCTTGCCTTGCAAAGGAAATCCATGCAAAAGGCATCCCAGCTCCTTTCTGGGAATGTCAATGTAAGTGGACTGCAGGGATATCTGCCAGGTCAATAGTCCTCACAACCACGGCTCCATTCAATATCTGCCTCCCAGGAGAAAGTCTGGGGGCGATAGGCCACAGGTGTAATGCTGGCGGCAAAGGGTCACCAGTGGAGTCATCCTGGCCCACCCCATAGGCACTGTCACCCTTGCCCCTGCCACTGGAGGCAGCCTGCCCCAGGAAATAAAACAGGAGAAGCCCAGGAGAGGAATGCAGGTGCATTTTTCTCCATTATGGATGTTTACTCAATAGAGAGAGATCCAAACTGGCATTTTTCATGTAATACAGTGTGGTTGCTCTATAGTTCTTCCAACTTCAGTGTGTATTTTGCACTGAAGAATCTCAACCATATGTTTATTTACTGTTCCAGCTCATTTGGAAGTGTTTTGTATAGGCTGCTCTGTTACTTCTGCAGATCTCAATATGCCAAATAAATAGCTGAGATGCTGCTGTGGGCCCCTTTTTAGTATCTGCCTGTTTCCATACACATGCTAAATACCTTCACTGTTCTGCCTTCACTTCAGGAAAGGCTCTAAATCAGGCATTACTGGCTTGAGTAACTTGATTCCTCAAAAGTCCTGCACTTTCATGTATTTCTAATAGATTTTACTCAATTCTTCCTGAATATCCTGGTAAAAGGTGGAGCTAGAGAAGTTTCCCAGTCTTCAGATTTATATTCCAGTATGTTTTTATTTCATCTTACTTTCCGGCATTTCTACGACAAATAAATTCTACTGCTCCTATTAATATTTTATAAACCAACAAACAGCTGTAAAACGAATCAATCCCAAGTTTAGTGAGTCTATAAATAGTAAATTGGCAATATATGTGAAAGTTGGCCTAATAGTGATATTTCCATCTTTTTCTAAGGTTCTTTATAACCAACATTATCACTGAATACATCTTAAGGGAACTCTGCGATAACATAATGATCCTCAGAGACTTGTGGCTGTGCCGATGTGCCAGAACATGGAGTACGTTTACGATGAAAGCATCATTCTGGCTCAGCACACATAACTATTAATGCTTTGCAAGTATGCTTTGCCAGGGATGTAATGGACTACAAATAATTGCCTGTAGTGTGCTTTATCTTTGTCCAGGTTCTGTGAAAACACTCTCTTCCTTTAACTGAGCTGATTTTTTCTCATTACCATAGATTTTTTTCTCACCACTACCTAACTGATTGAAAGGAAACATACACTCTCAGATGGAAAATCACAGTGGCTGTGATTAGGACTAAAAAGCAATCTACAACTCACTCTAGTCACCAATAGATGACATTCATAATAAGGTTTACCACTGTTTCCAAGTACTTTTCTATTAAGCCATTACTTTATTGTCTATGTTTAAAAGTATATAGTTATATAATGGAAAATCCTTCAAAATCAAAGTTCAAGCATACAAAGTTGCCTTTATTGGGGCAATTAAGTAAGTTTTATTACTCATGCCAAATGCATGGTGTGTGAGAGCTAAAGAAGAGCTGGTAATAATAAAAACGTACAGGGGACTGTTGGTAAGTGTTATAAATCATTTTTAGCCAAATAAAGGAGCAAGCACCTAAACACACATACACACACATACACCAGCACACATGGGGCTACTTACGTACTTTAACACAAAGGACAATTTTGCAATTCAAAAGCTAAAGTTTATGCATCTACAAGCAACTATTTGAAAGCTGTGTGTCATGTCTGTAAAACTTAACAGCTGTTTGCAGTTCACACTTTTGCGAAGCCAGAGCACAGAGGTGTGCACACCCGTTTACATGCAGTTTTACAGTCCCGCTTGTGGAGGCCCAGCATAGACCAAAGTGGAATTGCAGGTTCTAATGTGCATCGTTGTCACAACCACAGTTTCACGATGCAGGAGCCACAGCTTTTACAGCTCATTGCCATTAATAGCCTGGGTTATGTTGTTCTTGACCTTTCTCTGTGAGGGGGTGTTCAGGACACAGTGAACTTTTTGTCTTACCCCCTCAGGCACTTTCTCCGGGCAGACTGGGACTTCCTCCCGTCGGTGGATCAGGAGTCCTGCCACCTCCCAGCTTCCAGGTGGGGAACCACAATGAGCGTTATGTCTTCCAGCCTTCCTATTAGCCCACAGAAGGCTACAACAGCAGCATCTCAAAGCCTGTGCTCCCTTACAAAGGAGGTAGTCATGGCGGAAATGGGCCTTTTGAGACATCGCCTGAGGGGAGGTACCTGCACAGTGTCCCTAGCAGGAAGCTGATTCAAGACATCACTTACCCTGCTCCTTGCCTCCTGTCAAGGCACTGAAAGACACGTTCAAGCCAGCTACAACAGGATATCCCATGTATTGTCTGGAACCTTCCCCTCACAAGGACTGACCCAACCTCACTCTGATTAGCCTGAGAGATCTGGTGTCACATGTGTACATGAAAAGCATCTAGGCACTTATTAAATATGCATTCCCCTTCCTACTAACATCGTTCCATCAATATTTTAATGCCATGTTGCCTTTTAGATTGTGTTCCTACTGTAACATGAGGTCCCTGCTGGGGCAGACGGACACCACAGAAATGGATGTGTTTATGGACGACATTTCTTTCAGAATGAAGAGTTGTCATAAGCGGTGATTTTCTGCTGCAAATACTTACGGTTATTTCACCAGGAAATACCATCTCTATTCTCTTCTACCAATAAAGCCAATGGGGCAGCATAAAGGTGTACAAAGTAGGGCTGAACGTATTCAAGCAGTGAAAGATAATTATTTATTGCCAAAAAGAGCTAACTTTTGATCAAGCTCATTAGATTAAACTTAACCCAGTGCAAATGTGCTGACTTTATTGGCATATATGAGGAATAAATTTGGATCATTGATTATTTCTGGAGTGAAATTCATGTCTATATGAAGTTTGTCTGTGGGTTTTATTTCCTGTTTTTTTACCATCCCTTTCTCATTTTGTTTTGTGTTTTTCCTCTCCTCTGGTTATAGACTAATCATCGCTAAGTCTCAGTCGTTTGCTTGAAAAACAATAGCTGGCAGTAATTGTGCTAAACAGCCCATTTTGTTATCCTTGCCACAATCCACGGTGTTCTCAGTTATTGCACTTGATAGGCGTCATTAAGGTTTCCATGTTGTTAGTCACTTTCCTGATCTTTCATGTTTCTTCTGCTCAGGAAGCAGCTTTTCCTGGAAATATTCGAAGAGAATAAAACCTGACTACAGCCGGCACCTTGGGGTAATGGCATCTAAGTTCCAAATCCCACACTTTTTTTTTTTTTTAAGATGATAACTCCAATTATAAATGTGAAAGGCCGGATTATGCCACTTGTGTTCACACTAAGTCATTCCACAAAAGTCTACAGAGGTAGTTATGAAAGAAACGTTGTTCAGCATGAGTAATTTTTAGATAGCACAGTCTAAGAGTTTGTAGCACACTGTATTATCATGAGCTGGGATGTATTAATAGGACATTAGACTGACATAGACCTGCCCATCTCAAATACTGCGAGGTTACTCTATGCCATCCGCAAAAAATCAGTGAAGGTGTTGTGGCTGTCTGAAGCCTCTCAGAAAACTTTAAAGCTCTGTTTGAGGGATGGATCTGTAGCCACCAGACGGGGAAGGAGACCTTCCCGTTTGTAGGGTGAAAGCTCTCTTTCCCATTGCTGTCAAGAAGGTCTCTGGCATCCCTCGTGCAAAGCACGAGAAAGCAATATGAGAGGGCTGCAGGAAGCTGACGTGGGTGTGATGGCACCCACGTTCACACGGAGCCAACCAGGGTCTGAGCATGTGCTGGGAGCCACGTGCCCATTGCTTCATCCTGGCATCTAGCTTCCAACCTTGAAGCCGTAGATTTGCTGAATCAGCTCAAATCTAAACTGCTTAGAGCACACGAACCAGGCTGACGTCCCTTTGTTGGGAGAGCACTAAGTAAAAGGAGAGGTTTTTTCCCCCAGAAAAAAGTTTGGGATCACAGGAAAGAAGATTCAGGTTCATATCACTTCGGCAAACACTCTCTCTTCGAAAAGTGCTACAGGTTTTTAGTATCAAAACAGGAAAGGCAGATCTTGGATTAGTTTATACTATTCCATCTCAAAGCTTTGCATACAGTAAACTGGACCTACCATAGCAAACGCTAAGGGTTCAAACTACAGTTAATTTGCAATCTTAACATGACTAATCTGTTCCCCAGCAGAAAAGGATCAAGACTTTAGTTAGAGTCTTTTTGATGATGCAGGCAGAATATTGCAATTTGAAAAGAGAAATTCAGGTTAATTCTTACCTCATATATTTTTTATATGAATTTACAGGTCTCAAGAGCGCCTTACAGAAACAGCAAGTATATGGACAAAACATTCATCTTTGCTACAAAGCTGAGAAAATAGGCCATTTTTAGTTAGTAATGCAATAATGAGATATAAGTGTTTTCATTTCTATTGCAGTTTATATCCCAAACAGCAGTGGGATGCCAAGCACTGCATTAGCATGCACCATAAAACAAGTATACATTTCTTATCCTCCTCTACCATTAATACTCAAAAGACTTTTCATGTTGCTGTAGTTTTTTTGTGCCCAGTTTTCTTAGGAGGTGACATTTGAGGAAGAATGAGGGAAAATCCATGCCATAATTTTTGGATTGGGCAAGACTGTCAACGAAAAAAAATCACAAAAACTCTCCAAGGTGAGAGAGTAACACCATATCTTTCTCCTTTGAGGCACAGATTCCTCCAAAAATGACATAGCTGTGAAACTAAAAACTTAGCACAGAAACAGTTCCTGGACACCTCCTGCGTATGCATATATATAGTACTCACACAGTTAGGGACATACTTATGGGTAGCAATACATAAGCAGCAGAGTCACCATCAGCTGAACCAGTAATTTCAGAGAAGGTGAAATACTTCTCCGGAAGGATAGTATTTTAAAGAGAACACACAGTTTTTCTGTTGGCCTTTCACTGAAAGAACCCCATCTGGGGTGCTCAACAGAACAGGAATACGCTTTGTATTTCACCAGAAAGAGAGGGGTGAGTGGTGTGGCTGTGGAAAAATCATAATCCTACAGGCTGGGAAATATTCCCCCAGCTCCTCACTGGTTAAGCCTCTTTTTGATATAAGTGTAAATCATCATCTTTTTGTTGGGGGGGAGAAGGAAGAACTTGCACTCAGATTTCTCCTTGAGAATCTGCCAGTGCGTTTGCTGTTAGGAAATGACTAAAATAAGCCTCTGCACATATGTCCTTAAAAACACTTTGACTGCATTCCCCTGTAATTATTAAGCTTCTTCAGAGTCTGTAAGCCAGTGAGAAAGGGATTAGAGGGGTTACTTTGTGCCTCTGTGCCCATAAAAATCCCTTGGCTACTGCAGCACACTGCTCGGAGCGTCCTGAAAGCTTTCATATAATCCCTGCCTCCCAGCCACCGCCACCACTGCATTCCCTTTATTTAGACACATTCAAATTTCATGCTGTAATCCAAAAGGACTCCAACACGGAAACAAGACCCACGTTATAAATCACATTTAAAAACTAACCTGCCAGTTAGAGTGGAGCAGCAAGGCAACTGCATGATAAAGCTACCTTCAATTTTATGCTGGAAGGAAAACCAGGAGATGTAAATTGGCAGTTAGCATCTGCTGACATTTCCTATTCTCCTGGTAGTTCAGGACAGGGATCATTTTCTATACCTGTCCTCGTAGGAGAGGTCACAACCGATCCTGGACTGGGGTTGCATGTGGGTATTAATACAGGGTAGCAATAGTAAGAGAGAGATCTGTTCCCTGTCACCGTTCAGGGGATTTTCATGTCAGAGGAGAACTTGCTATGCTCAGTGGTGTTGCACTGAAAATAAGTCATTGTATCATAGGCAGCAGCCACACAGGACTGCAAGCTATCTTCTGGGTCACAGAGTCTGTTTCTAGTGCCAGCATGATATTATATAACCCCTTTCACTAACTCATCTTTAAGAACCCTGATTTTTTTGAAGGCGACATTTCCCCACAATAAATTCAGGGAGGAATTCAGGGCTGTGGAAACATTTGAATGAAGCACTGCTGTTAAACGCAACAACAGCTGTAAACATCCAAAGTGAACAGCTTCCAGATCACGATGTTAAAGCAGAGAAACAACTATCAAATGTGCATTAAAACAACATCTGCAAGACAGAATCGAAAAATCTCTTTTGTGGAGCCAACCAGTAACAAATACTTCCTGGATAAACAGGAACCTGGCACCACTTGGCAGAAATCAACTGTGAGGGCAAAACCGGGGCTGGAGCAGCTCGAGAGGAAGCTGCTTGTCATGCACTCCTGTCTGCGAGCGGAGGGAAACCCGGCGGCTGTTAGGTTTGCAGCGGGCGCAGTGAGGAAGAGTGGTCACGGTCAGGGCAGGCTGGTAACCCAGCTTCAGCGCTTGGCTTGCTCCCTCCCTGCCCCCTCACGTTTGCGTGTCTCCCTTGGCACATCATGTCAGCGTATCTTGGTCACCATCTGTGAAGTGGAGATAATAACACCTCTTGTCTGCATGTCTATTTAGGTTGTAAATGCCTTCCAACAAAGACCGTCCCTTATTTTGTTTACCAACAGTATGTAGTACATGGGCTCGGTCTTGTGTACAGATCCTGGTCACTAATAATCATTATTTTAATAGTGATGATAAACATAGTAATTATCCAATATGAACCTAACAACAACAGTCAAGCTGCTTTGGTTTTCGTTTTATCAGAATTGTTATCCTAAGCACATGAGGCCACAGGAGTCGGAAACACAGAGCAGTTTTGCCTGTTGTGGAGGGGCTGCTGGCGATCTCCGGCTGCACGCAGGATGCACCTGAGAACACAGTACAGATACACATGTGTGCAGCGAATACACGAGCGTTCAGACACTGACCACGTCTGACTATTCAAAACTGTCATCTTCTATGCACTTTCTGTTTGCAGAGTGACCGGGGAATTTATTTCATATGAAGCTCCGCAAAATAGGAACTCTGAAATATTATTTTATGACAATCTCACAGGACAAATAAGCAAAGAACACGCATTACAAACAGAAGAGACCGTATCTTCTCCTGATTAATTCACTCACCTCTTTCACATTAACAATCGTAAATGACCAGGACTACCAATTCTTCCTCATTCCAAATAAAGGATTTGATAGATCCATGATGCAGAGCAGAAGTTGAAACATTAGTTAAGAACTGCAGCCTGATACTAAAGCCCTCTGGGGTTTGAACAAACTCTGCTGACAGTGCTTGGTTAATTTTAAAAATTGCTACAATTAATTTTTTAAATAAATGAGCTCCCAAAGCGACATATTTCAAACATAAAATCTTAATATTCCTTTCTAGTGAAGTGTGTGCCATTGTTCCTGGGGAAAGAGAAGGAAGCTCTGAGCTAATTTTTAAACCCAGGGGAATATCGACAGCCAGCCAGCTGCTAAGGCTTTTTGCTTGATCCCTTGCAAATTCTCTTCAGCTATTCATGGCCAAAATGTGTCATGTGCCAGTCTGAAATCATGTTGGAGGAACTGGTGGAAAGGGTCTCCTTTTCATACTCCCTGCAGGCTTATGTCAGAAGGCCGTGAGGGATAACCATTGCTATTTATAGGTAATCCCCCTTTTGAAAGGTCACCCTTCATTGTGTGTTCGTTTCGACCCATGTCTATCCAAAAATCATTCTCCTGCAGCTCATCCCTAATGAGTTTTTTTTAAGCAGATAAAAATTAAATAAATCGTGCAATAAAGCAGAAGACAGTGTCTGTTTTACAGCTGACAGCCCAAGGAATGTATAGCACTCACATTATCTCCTGTGGTTTTAGTTACAACATAGGCAGGTTTATTTTGTCTGGCTTTTTTTAACAACTTCGCTATCTTCGTCCAGGAGCAGGCACTTACTTTACATGTTGTAGATTCTCGATAATAGGACATTTGGGCACTGAATCACTTCCCTTATCATGAGCTACTCATGTGCAAGCACCGAGGCACTTATCAGCCCAACGAACTGTGGCTCACAGTGAGCCGGAGAGCAGAACGGCGCCTGCTCTGCATTTCTCAGCACTTCTGGTTCTGAGAAAAAGAACAAAACAGCTCCTATATTATGAAACTAAGCTTTCACTCTTTCCATATATTTGGGTGGTCATCCTGAGCTGAAAGCTGTCTGTCTTTCCCACTTTCTGCTGGGCTGCGAGTTGGAGGAAGCAAGTAAAGCAATGACAGCACTGAGCACTAAAATAACAGAAGCATTGAATAAAAGAAAGAGAAAAGTGTATTTTTATGGAAAGTGGTGCACAGCAGTACACCAGCACAGTGATGCTTTCTGTATCTTGACACCATCAAAGTTCAATTAATGGAACCGAGAGGATCGTCACTGTAGCAAGAGGTCAATGCAGAGAAGGAGAAATATTGGAGGGGAGGGGAGATAAAACAGGGTGAGGCTTTGTGAAAGAAGGAGGCCAATGTCACCTGAAAAGAAAAGGGCAGGGGATTTAAGAAGATATTACTTAAAAGCACAGAGATAATGTATAATATTTCTTCAAAAAAACCTCTCTCATGTTGCTATCCTTCTTAAAAGAGGTAAAGGTAATGAGTGAAGCCTTCTCATCACACTTCTAAGAGTGGGTAGACAGGGATGTGGGTTGGCTTTCCTCAGGATTGACAGTGCTGCCTTTTGCTGAGCATTATCATCATCTCAGGCAAAATGGAGCACGCTACTGCAGGGAACGCAAAATAGCTTCAGGTTATGCAGGGCTGTGCCAGAAGTTGTTCTCAGTGCCATTATTGTGTCTTTTCTCCTGATTAAATTTTGAGTATAGATGGCAGGGTTTGTTCCATGGAAAATAATGGCTAGACTGCAGAGGTGGACAAGGGAATTGGTGATCTCACCAGGGCCACCACAATAAAGCTAATTCTGTAACATATACTGCAGCTTCTTTGTTCTTGCTGTTCATTAAATAGGGCCTGGCTTAGAGGCAGTCTTTACATTTTCAAACTGTTTAAACAATTAAATCATTAATCAAAGCAACAACTGCATTAAAGAAAACAGAAAGCACTGAAGTTGTTCCTCAAAAGAAATTGAGAGGATTACAGGGATCATGTTTGAACAGGAAAAACAAGACTATAGTTCTTGGACTATTCATGTAAATGACTCATCTGCAGGGGAAAAAAAAAAAAAAAACCAGCCTGTAAATGTCTGATTACTGGATGATGATTTTTGCCAGCTTCCACTAGGGAAACTGGTATTTCCAAAATTTCTTTATGGATCTCCACACCCAAATCCCATTTTATTTCAATAGGCATGGTTTGTGGTTTAAAGTGCTCTTCTAGATACTGTGTGGTTGGAATTTAAGTTTAGATAGGGTTCACCTCACCTAACTGCAGCCCTGTAAAATTCAAGCATCTAGACTGAGATTGTCATCTAGGTTACTTGAACAGACAGTGCAGAGAAAATTGTTCCTCTAGAGGGTTCATCCCACCTATTCTGCACACTTAATTTTTGATGACATGAATCATCCTTTGGAAATGCCTGTACCTCTCGACTAACTACAAAGGGAACATATAGGGCCCTTTGAGAAGACACTTGTCTCTTAGAGGGCTGAAGTCCCATCTCCTGTAGCCATTATTAAACCAATACACCCACATCAGGTTTGCCTGCATTTTGGATCCAAGAAGAGTAGGAAGAAGGATGCTGTATGCCCAGTGTATCCCATGTCTGAACTGACAAGTAGGGATGAGAAGGGAGGTGATGAATGTTTCCACCTGCAAATTGCCTGTAGGAGTCAGAGGTCAGAAAGAAGGGGATGTGCTCTGCTGTACTTGCACCTTATCTCACCTCCCTGCAGGTGGGAAGAAGGAGGGAACAAGCTAGAAATCTCTGAACAAAGCATCAATCTAGTTTTCATTTTGTCTGTATTAGTCTTGATTTTAGATAGCTCATTATTGTGACAACCATTCCTTAATGTTAAGGGAAGAGTATAGTTGGAGAGTGTGTCACAAAATGTGCTATCACCCAATAAGAGCCCACATGACTAGCAACAGGGCCTTGCTCTTCCACTTGCCAGTATAAAGCTTGTGGAGGATTTTGTAAGACAATTTAAACAGATAAATAAAGTCATTAAGTGGCACCCAATCAAGTTAATGGAGACATAGTGAAGCTTCTCCTCTCATTAAGATCGCCGTCTGTCTCTCATTCTGGAAGGCTTTTTTTCAAGGTGGATGCCAGGCATGACTTCAAGAATTATGCCTTCATCTTTCCTTTCCCTATCAGGAGCTCCTTGCAGACAAGGTAACCTTCCTGGGAATAACCCTCAACTAGTCCCCCAGGATGAGATYGTGTGACTAGCCAGAAACCTATCCTACATGGTTTTGCCTATGTTTAATGGGTCAGTAGATGTCTTATTCTATTAGAGTAGTGGAATAGCATTATACAGGAGACGTCTCAGACTCCCAGGCAGTTCTTAGCATATACTCCACTATTTTTGCATCCATTTAATAACAATGGGGTAGGAGACCCTTTCTTTTAATATTGCTTCCAATTTTTTAGCAGCAACATCACTTAGAATGAGGTTGGATGATTGTAGGATTTTTGTTTGTTTTCATCTGATGGAAGAAAACTGCCTCAGAGACCTGCAGATGGTGATTGACTTTAAGCTGTTAAAGTGTCCAACAGGGAGTCCTTCTCATCAAGAATATAGTTTTAGTTTCCTGGTGTGGTACAGCAAAGTCTGCTTTCACTTAAAAATGAAGCACGTTTCCTCCCTTTCCCTAGCAAATGGAGAGAAGTATTTAACTGAGAACAGCATAGTTTCTGGGTAACACATAAATATTTCAAATGGTCCAGAGATTTCCATACGATTGTACTCCTCAGCAGGCAGACAAAGCATCTGTCACTCTTCCACTACTGTCAGTTTAAGCTAGAATTACCAATGCATTGTAGGCCTTGGCATAAGTAACACCCAAATAAGCTGATGGTCACCTAATTGAGAAGGTAACTGTAAAAACTCTCTGCTGGTTTTGTTACTATTTTGCAGAAGATTGCTTGGCTTTTTTTATTCTATAAGTATTTTAGGCCCTTAGATTCACCTGTTTTGATATTTTGTGCAACCTTCTGGTCAGAGGTATCATGGGCTGTCTCCCCTTCCCCATGTCCAGTGAATCACTTACAGTCTCAAACATGGAGTTTAGATTCCTAATATATTCTTCAGAGCTAAGCTGTGATTTGGTCTTTCCTGTTGAACAAAACATCAGCATTTCCCCAAGCCTTTGGCCTTTTCAGCCCCTGCCCCGGTGTGGGCACCTCACATACATGCTGTCATCACGTGGGAGGATACACAAGACACAATTTTAAACTCATTAAATTTGCCATATGTGCTATAACTATGCCATGATACAAGGTTGGCTTTGCCTATCAGTGTTACTGATAACTGCTACTGGAAGACTACTCTTATAGAAATTGCAAATCATTCTTGTTCTATCATGAGAAAGATTTCTGTTTAAGGAAAAGATTACACTACTTTAAACCCCAGACCATTTCAATTTCATGAAACGAACTTTAATCATTCACTCTGCTGTCCAGTGCTGAAAACAAGAAAACAAAAAAAGCTGTCTCTCACCTTTCTGTAATCCCAACCGTTTTCTTTTGATCTTTTAACAGGCAGGGGGGGTTAGTAGATCTTTAACAAAAACAAGCGAACAAACAAACAAACAAATTAAAAAAAAAAAAACAAACCCAAACTTTCTAAGGTCTACCTGGTCTGTACATGAAGGAGATTTATTTCATCTCACTTAATCTTCATCAATACTCCACAGCATCCCCTACTATGGAAATTTATACTTTTGATTGTTTTCATATTATGTCTCAGAATGCCTTTAGAGTGCTGGAAATGTACTGGCAATTTTTCTAAGTCTCTACAGATCTTCTTGGAGTGCTTTTAGAAAATAGGCTGGAGCTTAGGGGATGATTCACAGATTTCTAAGTGTTTTCTTTAATATGTAGCCTCATGCCTGTACAAGGCTGAACACTGCCCATGATTCCTCCAATCTCTATAACCATAGGCAGCACAGAACAAAATTTTGATATCCTGCCTCTCCATAAACAATACTCTCCACCTTTCTATAGACCACTATGAAATGGAGGAAGGAGGAGAGAGAACGTTCTTACATTTTGTGCTGGCAAAAGGTATGAACATGCAGAAGCTGACTTATACACGGGCCTTACCATTTTGTGCAACAGCTATAATTAGAGCTTCCCAGCAGACTTGATTTTAACACCCTTTGCGATTATTTTTTTTCCCCCTCCAGGTTCCCTGCATAAATTAAGCAGCTCTGTAACACACTTGTACCACTACAAAACACTAGCTGCAATCTGCCTCTGTATGCTGTGGTTGCCAGCCACCAGCTAAATGTGAATCTGTTGTGTCATTCATAGCTCTGCACATTTGGAAGAAAGACTGAGTTCAAGTTTAAACTGACATTACTAAGACTGACAGGTCCCATTTTTAACCATCCGTTCATTTGAGGATGCTATTTTTGTCCACTGCCCTGTAGAACCAAGTTTCCCCCCTGTGACAAAGCGCAGTACTGCTAAAATTCAGCTTTCCTCATGGCATCGTGGCCACAGCAAACCCAGAGGAATAAGTGGACTGTTCATAATTTCTGCATAGATATATGCAGGTCACTCCTGCCACTCCACTTCTCTCCCTTGCTCCCGTGTGCAAGTAAGGTAGTGAAGTATGCAAGACTCTCCCTCCCCGGCGCTCTCAGGGAGCACGACTCTTGTAACGTGTGCTTCAGTGTCTGCCTACTTAGGAGAACTGAGCGGACAGGCAGAACAGAGGGGCAGTGTGACAAGCACATATACATTCACAAACAAAAAACCACAACTGATGGATCTAATTTTAGGCTTACCAGCAATCTCTCTTTATGATAAGAGGAACAAAAAGATGTTCAGCTCACTAGTAAATGCAATATTAACTGTACCAGGAATAATACAACCATTTTTAATAGGCATGGCTCTGGAACAAGACAAAGAATCTGCTGTTTCAAGTCTGATCTTATGAACCACATAAAAGAAACCGGGATACTGAATAAGTACCTAGCCCAGATCAGACACAGTCATCCTGACCCTCCATTGGCTTATAGTCACATTAGCAACTGTTGTCCTCATTGGAAACATTTTAAAACCAGTGACTTACCAAAAATTCTGCTACGGAGGATAAGCCTCAATGAACAGAAGTCATAACATCTAAGGTTACACATGCACACGTAAGCTGAGGAAAGTGGCCATTTACATCCTYGCTTGTCGACAGAGAGCCAAAGGCAAATTCATTCATTGAGCCTATTTCAGATTCCTGCTCTGGGAGGGGATGAAGTGAACTCTAAAACTGCCTATGTCTCTCCATTGACTATAAAGGGAATCTAGTTACCACCTGACCTTCCCCACCCTGGGAAGCAGGGAAATTCCATCCTGTGCATCAAGRGGCAGGTCTCCAAAACATAACCATTTTGGTCAAAATGTATGTTGGTCCACGAAGTAAAGTTCTACAGAGTTAGGTAATACAGGGCATCAGAAAAGAAAATAAAGATATCTATGCAAGCAGACTAAGCAGAAAAAAAGAAATTAAAATAAATAGGAACATAATTATACCCATGGAAAAACATTTACCCCACACCACTGTATAATTGCTACTAACTTTGGGCATATAGGGTTGGGACGGCATAAAAGATACTAACAAGCTTCTCTTGAAATCCTTGCTAGCTTTTTCCCATTAAAGGATGAAAGAATGGAAGCATCTATACTCTACAGGAATATAAATCCTTACTGGAAACAGAAATGAATATCCCATTGATTTTTAATGATACTTAGTCATGCAAGTGCTTGACATCATGTCTATATCATCAAGGGAACTTAGCTGGGAGATCCCTGGAGTAGCTCCATACAGGTTGCTACACCTTCACAGAATGGCACATTGCTACATAAGAATACTGGCTTAGGTCCCAAAACCCAGACACGGTGCCACAGCATGGACTGTGCATGCGCCAACTCCCTTTAAAAATAAGTTTTATGATTCCCAAGTCACTGAGGCAGTCTTAAAAACGATGCCACTTGTCTTCACACAGCACATCACATGAAAACAGAAATGAAATTTTGCTTCTCAGCATGGATGCCTAAATGGCTTCAGAACTATTTTTTTGTTCAAGTTTACTATACAAGTCATGTTGAATAAAAGTATTAGAAGCTCTCCCAATTTACATGGTCTCTTGTTGCCGTCCAAGTGGAAATAGGCTCATTCATTTCCTAATACAAACAGTGATAAAACAGGTTAAGTGGTTAATTGCTACTGCAAATAGATCTAATCACCAGGAGAAAGCTGAGAGTAAACTGCACATATTTGTCACCACTTAAACAATACACATTTTGCCAGCAAGAAAGAATAAGTATTTGAGACCCTGTCAGTAGATCCTATTTTTTGTTTAGGAAGGTGGTGTTACTTTGGATGCTACAGTTAACTTGTCTTATCTTTAAAATAGTAAATTGTATGTGTAAATACAGGTGTAATAATTCTGCAGCTTTACAAGTGGAGAACTTTAACTGGAAAAGCTGGCTTGTTCTAAAAATTTGTCTTAAGTTAGTCTGTGTTTCTGAAAAATACAAAATGGTCTGCGTGATATTACAGAAATACAGTCTCCAGTCTCTGGAGGTCTGGTTGAAATTTCATTTGTAGTTTCAATCACAGCAGTAACAAGAGACAAGCTAGAACAATATTCACTTGTTGCAGATAAAAATCTTATGATGCGGAAGAGAGACTGCAAAATATAAGCAGGAGAGGTGGAAGACACACTAAGATCGCTTAGCCTTCTTCCCAACAATGCAACCTATGTAACACAGAAGCAGCTGTGTCACAGCCATTGCTGTGGTACACTAGATCTATTGCTCTTGCCTCCAACAGTATTCAGGATTGCACAACACTGGTTTGCAGCAATATGCTTCTGCTCAGGTATCTGCACTGTGTCCTGCCAGCTCCGTAACTACAGTATACGCTAATCTACAGCAGGAAAGAAAAAGAAAAATGTTGCAGACATGACATGAGAGAGTATGAAACAGTCATGAGACTTTTTCTTTCTTTCTAACTTGTTACCTAATTTTACTAATGTGTTGGCTGTTTACAATCTTTGAACTAAACTTGTCACAAAAGAGAAACGTCATAGACTTGGTCCTGAAGCTGGGAAGCTTTTCTGCAATATTTGTTTGTTATCACGTCAGTAGTTCATAGTAGTTATCATTTGACTGAACTTCCTATAGCAAAGAACCTGATTAAATAAATATTGCAGCAAGGACTAAAATACTACCCCTCCTTTTTTTTTATTGTTATGGTGATAAACACTGGCAGATATATCAGAATGCATCTGAAGGAAGGAAAATGTTGTGTTTGCACAGAACTTCATCATTCTGTTCAGTCTTAGAAACCAAAGAAGGAAAATCAGAGGCAATGGAAGTGAGTGCAGCTGTTGTATTTATTTAGTCTCATGGGCAGTGCCATGATGACAGACACTCTTGTAGTGCAGCTTTTGCACAGCATTTCATGTTTCCCACGGAGTCTATCATTTCCACAGAGCCTTTCAGGCACTCAGCGATTTTCAGTGTCAGATCCTAACCCATTTTCACATTCTGAGTTATAATAAATCCTCTGTTATAATGTTTTGTTAACTCACTAGTAAATAAATTGAAGTGTGGTCTGCTTCCTCTGTGAAGTACTTGATGCATTCAATACACTGTGTTCATAGGAATATATTCCTCCATCTTTATGCAGGTGGATGAATTCATGAACCTTGATGCTTACACAGAAGTCATTTGAAGCCTCCTGCAGAAAATGGTAAGATACACAACTATAGACTTAAAATCTTAAATGTGGCCTAGGAAAGTTCATTGGAGGTTTTCTTAAGATTAGTGAACTTGGGGTTATGTTTTCCATATACATGGCTCTAGCCATGATGACATCTGCAGTGGCACTGGCTTTAACCAAGTTCACTCCTTGCCTCCTGCCCTAATGAATTTCTTGTTAACCTTACAAAATACCGCAAAAAAAGATTTGTCATTCTTGCCAACTGCTCACCGCCTGTTGTCAGTAACCTCTCATGACTAATGTCTTTGCACTAGGTTACAAATCTATTAAATCTGGCCCAGTAAAACAGAGATACAATATTAGAAACAATACTTAGGACGTTCTAAGTGTGTAAAAAAGGGATTGTATTTATTAGAGCTAGGACTGATTGCACCTGTCAAATAGCAGGAGGTCTTATCTTTTCTGGAACCCCTTTATACTCAGTAAAGAGAGGCACTTCCAGAGTGGTACTCTGCCAGGATAACTTAAACACACAGTTTAGAATAAGACAAAATGCCAACTAGACTTGCCTCCTTTCTTTTGACAGGGATCCCATCTGCCCACTTTTTGGCATTACACTTAACTTTATATATTGCGAAGCTAGTTAAGATCATTCTTTTCTTTTGTGAAAAAAATGCCTGAATTCAAAAAATTTAAGAGGTGCAAAGATCTATACAAGATCTAATTTTATCCCAAAAGGCTGATAACAAAGTATGTGTCTATATCTTTTACAAGGTTTTTGCTAGAGCTTTGGAAATGGCTTTACAAAGAGCAAAGACCTTAATCATAGTTTAACTTGTCTATGCCATTCTAAAAACGTAGATGGCTTGACACTCTCAAATACTTGAATATTCTGTTTGGTCTTAGTGATAATTATGCATAACACACTGGACCAGACATTCAATGCGCTGTACAAGCATCCTACTGGAAGAAACACAGTGCATGTCATTTACTGATGTAAAGCTTACTTTTCTGACTGTCACAGTGTTGGTAGACTGATTTATCTGTCCTTTGGGAAAACTCTGGGATGGGATTTGAAAAGTCACTGATCTCAGTGGATGTCTGTGCCGCATTCTGAAGCACAAAGAGCAGGAGATTCTATGGAGGATCAGAAAAGAGTTGCACAACAAAGATTTGGTGATCATTTCTGTAGTAGCAGAAATCTTCTACGTAGACCTCTTATATGCACAGAAAGAAATAAAAGGAAGAGAGATCAGGAGTGAATATTCCTTAAAATTGTACGCCTTCAGTCAGCACATCATTTCTTATTCACCAGCACGGAAACTACTGGACTAGAGCCTGGAGCTGTATTCATGACTCTGGGGAGTTTTCTCTGTGAAGTCTCAGGCAGCACGGCTGCTTTAGGAGCATGCTGGGAAGCACAAGGGGGTTGCCAGTGCCTCAGGGTGTCCTTATGAGGGGCTGGCAGCTGGTGCCCTCCTGGGAGCCCATCTGGACCTGTGAGGTCTGCAGGCTCTGTGATGCCATCCCCGGGACCCACAGCACGTCCTTCCCTATCCTGAAACATTGATGGAGCAATCCAGCAGGAAGAACCTCACCAAGAGGCTCCTCACTTGTTTATCTACGCCCTTCCCTGCTGAATTTGCAGGTAGGACAGATGGTGGTTGCACAGGTGACAGACTCTGCTCTGCACTTCAGGTGGCACAGGTGCCAACTGGAACCAACCTCCAGCAGAAAGAAACGAAAAGACACCTGTGCTATTCACACTGATAGGGAACGTGTCTCCAATCACCTGYTATTACTGTTTGTGTAAGAATGATAACTTGGCTGTAAAAAGAAGCAAATAAAATAGAAGCGCTGAAGATAGTGTGTTGATACTATCAGTCTAGTAATCAGGAAATCTCATGTTAGAGTCAACAGAAACTATGCAGTCAAAATATATGTTTCTGAAGGTGTGATCTCAGAACAATGAGCTCTATTTCTGGGAAACAGACAATAAATAACCTCATGTCAGCTTCTTTATGAAGTAAGGCACAAGCTTGGATAGAAAGAGTGCTCTGACCATGCTCTGAGTAAGTTTGTTCTGCCATTTTTAAGCAATGGTCCTGCACTGAAAGAAAATGCATAGATAACTCCAAGCTCATCAATATTGTCCAAAAGACAATTGCTGGCTGAGTAGAAACCTAACAGAGAGTGACAGAGCTGGGAAGCGAGTAGAGCTGAATTTCACCACAGAACCTCTCTCAGTGGGCCCTCCTTAGCTTGGCCCCATCTACACTGTGGTGTTGATTTTAGTCAGCAGACATGGGAGAAGACAAATAATAGAATTTGTCTTTTGTTTAATAGAGGGAATAATGAGGTTTATGTCACTGGGGAGGGGGATTATTGGATTTTCCCATATTTTTGAATTTACAGGCCATTGGACAGCAGGAGTTCTGAGATTTTTTTGAAAGAGATATACAGCAAGTAAAATGTTCTACGTGAATTATAATGTTATCTGAGTCCTGATTAGTTATGCATTTTGAATGTTCTCAGGCTTGAGTAGAAGTAGTTTACTTTTCCTCTTCTCGCCTTCCATCGTGTTCTCTCCACATGATGATTCTCCATACTTTCTCCCAAGATTCAACAGTCTCCTCTAAACTCCCCTTAGACATGTTGAAAAATGTTTCTTCAACACAATTACCCTAATTTAGAACTAAGGACAAGAGTTCCCACCGTCTTTGGTGAAGTGATAGAGTTGTTTGGCTCACCTCCACCGAACGATGTCATTGTTTCCCATTAGACAATAATGGTCTGTGTGAGGGAAAGGGCAAAGAGTTATAAAGGAAGTTTGAAAAAAGTATCCCTGCAGGAAAAAGAAAGGCTCCCCTTCCTAATGATACCAATGCGCAAAGCAGCTGCCAGAATAGTATTGTACCCAACAGGCTTGAACTACAAAGGGAACCCCAGCACTTGTGGCATGCAATCCACCAAGCAACCCTTCAAATCTCTGACCAGTGTCAGCTTCTTGAGCTTAAACCCTTGGGGGCATGTGCCACAAGGTCATAAGCATCCAGCCTACATCAGCAGAACTCTATAAATTTTGCTCATCTGCCAAATTCTTATTGTATAAGTCAATGAGTTCTGCAGGTTTCTAAACAGCTTTCAACTTGCTTGCCCTCACGTTAAGTACAAGATAATGTATCTGACTGCCTAAAGGTTTTATTGTCAAGACATAAAACTTTTTCCAAACTATTGTCTTTTATTTTCCAGGTTGTAAAGTGTTCAAATAAGCAAATCTGATTTGATTTTACCTTATTCTATTGCTCCATGACTAATTTAATTTTATTGCTTCATAAGTGAACTCCATGGACATTTTACTCTTAGTTCTGAGTGCATTTTTTATGAAAGTATTCTGTAAAGTTTTGTTTGTGGAGCGATAATATTGAACATGTTGGCATAAGCTACAAAGCCCTAAATGGTCTGGGATCTGTTTTTTTCTTTCCTTTATCTTTTAAGCCATTGAGTTCACCTGGAGCATTTCTGTTGTCAGTTCCAGTTTCAGTAATGAATGGGAAAATATTTGCTGTGATGAATGCTCAGCTCTAGAACTTGTTTCCCAGCTGGACTGCTAGTCCTGCTAGCCTTTAGGGCACGGAGAAAAGCTTATCTGTTTACCTGTGCTTCTTCCTAAGAAAATCCATGGGGCTTGTTATCTTAGCAGACTTAGTGAGGAAATTGGTTAGACCTGACGTTTCCAGAGGGCTTTTGTGCTCTCGGATACTAATTAGCTTCAGGATTCTCTTTTCTCTAGCAGTTGTTGGTAATATGTTGTGAATTATTCATTAGGCTTTTTGTGAATGTAAATCCACCCAGATGCTTGGGCAGTGGGCACGTGTTTTATAGATATGAATGTCGATCAATAAATAAATAGCTGTGAGTGCTTCTCTGTAGAGGAGAGTCAGAAAATGATCAGAAGAACAGGGGTAAAAAGCAGAAGGAGTATTTTGACACTGAGAGCCTTTTTTGGCTGGTGTCATAGCTTGTTTTCTTCCTCAATATCCTCTGACTTCTATTGTGGTTATTTCCTAATAAACTATGACAGCACTGTAAGGGGCAGGTGCCATGGTGCCATTTGCAGAAGAACTTCAAATGGATTGCATTTTGCAAAGTGACATATTGGTTACAGGGACACACCCAAAAGAAGTCATCTCCATTCAAAATGTTTTACCTTCAACGTCCAGGTACAAGGCCTTGAGCTTTATAAAGAGTATTTTCTACTACAGACATAGCCTTCTTTTCTCAGTGCAAATGATCCAAGAGCAGATATGGGTACTTTTAGTCATCATTTACAGCTGTCCAACAAATATTCCCTGTGAATGTATTTCAGACTACAGGTGGTTCATGAACTATTCAACTGTTTTTGACTATATGCTTCTCTCAAGGCTCTGACTTACATTCACGAAGCAAACAGCTGTGGTGGCTAAGACCTTACTGCCTCTTCTCCCCCATCCCAGCTGTTTGTTACTGACCCTTTGCCAGAAATTCTTGCTCCTGTTCCAGATACAGCAAAACCTGCTGCACCTCAGCTGCTCCAGTTCATAATCTGGCGTCTTACTGCAAAACAACTTCTATTGCTAAGTTAAGCTCATGTACAGGACTGTAAAATGGAACAGCTGAGGTGCTGTAAAATGCTCTATTCTGCCAGCTCTGCAATTGGGGGTCATATCTTCTTGAAAGAAGTGCTGATTTAACCAGCAAGACCTACCAGAACTTGTCTGTCAGTGTTCCCCTGACCATGTATTGGCCACCACACTGCCTAAAAACATTATAAACAAAGTTAAGAACTTTTGATGCATGTAGTAACACCAACTATAGTGACATCACTACAGCATTTGACAACTTTTGTCACCTGCGTGGGTGTTACATATATACTGCCTTAAAGAGCAGGAATTCTCTACTCTTCAAAGAAACAAACACCCAAAATTCATTGGGTGAATGAATCATACATCAGCAAAGATGTATGAATTTATGAACACAAGATGGGGAAAGTGAATCAGAATGTGCAAAACTATTCTCAAATAGTTACCCAATTCTACCTCAAGCTTAGTTGAAATATAAACTGTTTAAAACTGTCTGGGGGAAAACTAGCAAATTAAAAGAATACTGTGGAAATAGAAAGAGCACAAATCCTAGCTATACACTAAGAATAAAGTGAAAATATGCATTTCTTCACAAAAGGTTTCTGAATATAAAATAATAAAGCAGACAGGTGAAAAAAAAAATCTTGGCATTGTTATCCTTTCAGTGTCAGTGAAACATGTAAAGGATGTTTGTGCAAAAATAGCTAGACTGACTTAGGCGACCATTAGGTACAGTAAATATTTTCAGGGGTGTTCCATTGAGGTTTGCCCTGTAACTACCTGTGCACAAGGGAAGGTCATACACAACAGGTATCACTCTGTTCCCTTAACTGGATTGCACAAGGAATACAGCAGCAAAGAATTTGCTCAGATATGTATGTTTCCATGGGAAGAAAATATCTTCTACTCCAACTCAAGTCAATCTCTTACTATACTTCAAAAGGTGGAGAACATCCAGACAGAGAATTCCCGGGATAGGAATCAGTTGTTCTTTATAAATACGACAGCAAAACACAGCACTATGTTGAATTAACACTCACCAGACAAACAGGACAACCACTGAAACACAGCCCAATTTGCATTGTTTTACAAACATAATGTGCTGTGAAGTAGACTAAAGCAGCTGTTACTTAGACTCAAACTGAAGAGAAATTCAAATGATTTATACTGTTAGACCTTTCTCCATTAACAGCTGCTTCAGACCTTTTGCCCCAAGGGAAAATACAGATGGATTTTGCAATACAAAACGTGCAATACTTTGGACTTCAATTATTGGAAATAACAAAGTTTTTAACAGGGAAAGATTAATACCGATGATGCAGCTTAATAAGATTTTCATGAAAATAAATTACTTTTTCTAGCATGCTCACAGCTTGGGATATAGGCATGTTGGGTATATAATTACTCTAATTACAGGGAAAATGGAAGGAATTTGACTACAATTGCCCATTAGCTAGTTGTCCTGAACATGACAGTCACCGTACCTATTTTTGCAACAGCAGATTTCCGAAGTGCAGTACAATACCGGTGACTCTCCATTCTGCTCTATGGTTATTGATTATGCTTCCAGCTTACAAGAATTAGTGCTTTCTGGATGTAGTCCCATCCTCCAGCACTCACTTCTGATGCTGTGCCTTTTACTTTGACTAGGAGATCCAGGAAGAAAGGAAAAGGTGTACCCAAATTTCTTATTTACCTTCCACAATTTTTCTATGTTGTGTTACTGCTGCACTTCATATTTACAACAACTTTCCATGCAAAAAGTCTACAAAGCAAAAGCTTTTATTTGTTCCTGGAGCAAGCTGGAGACTTTAAAGCACAAAGTTTTAGAAAAGGGTATATTTTATCTTTTCTTAAACTTTCCTTTGGACCATGAAACTACAGAATCACAGAATCACAAAATCACAAAATGGCTGAGGTTGGCAGGGACCTCTGGAGATCATCCAGTCCAACCCCACAGCTAAAGCAGTTTGCTCAGGACTGTGACCAGTCGAGTTCTGAATATCTCTAAGGATGGAGACTCCACAACTTCTCTGGACAACCTCTTCCAGTTGTTATTCAACCAACTTCACAGTAAAAATGTTTTTTCTTATTCACATAGCTACCCACGGTAAATACAGATTCATGAAAACATGTAGTATCCTAACTATTGCTTAATACAGTATTCTTTCCATTGAGTTTCATTTTTGCTTCTACATGGCTTATGGACTTAACCATTAGTCTTCTGTTGTTACTCTCGTCTGTCCCCCTCAGTGGATCCAGCTAACCCTATTTAACTTGAGACACACTTGCATTTTATTCAATGGGAGTGAGATTTTGTACCAGGGAAATAAACCCTAAAAGAACTATTCTGTTTTTACACTACCTACAAATAGAATTTGGCTGCTACTATCTAATCTAAAACATGCCTCAATTACTATCAAATTCTTACCTTCAAAATGTGATATGATTCATGGAAAAAATATGCAACAACTAGCAAATATACCTGGCTACAGTATGTTAGGGGTCCTCCTGAGGTCAGTTTGGAAATAAAGAAGTACGTAATTAATGTATTTCTGTAAGGAACCATCTGATTTCCTGGTTAAGTTCTCAAGTCACTGGAACAATCCCATAAGGAAATTCTGGCCATTGCAACAGCTTTGCTTACTGTGTAGCCCTTCATAGCATCAAGCAATCCAGACAGTAAAACAAAATCAGGCCAGTAGAAATGCCAAAAGTCTCATCTCAGTTATACTAGACTTCCCTTGGAATAAAAGAATTTGGACTCTCAAACTCATTTTCCACCATGTAGTATGTATCATTCAAAACCGCAGCAAGACCACAGGTTAGGACAGGCCTGTGAAATCTTTCTGTGAGCTCAGAGGATGGGCCATCACTGCTGTTCTGTCTCTTGGAAGGAGGAGCTGGAGGTATAAATATTCTTGTACCTTCCTGGAGCCAAGACCCACCATTGCCATTTCCACGTTGCCTAGAAAGGATCTAAAATTTGCCATCAAAAGAGTTGGATCACCCTGATTAGAACAACTAACATTTCTTTATTTATTAAAAATTTGGAATGAGATTCAGCTCCCATTGAAGCTCATCAGTGTATCTCCATGGTCTTTTCTGGAAGAAGTATAAGATCTTTAAACTCTTGATGCAGTAGGCAGCTGTCTGCAAAATAACAGGGAATACCTGGACTTCTTATTAGTCAGCTATAGCTTGCTATTTCAGGATGTGTGGCATCCCCAGTGATCAGAGGGACAAAAAAACTGACCCAAGAGATCCACTTTGCCTCTCACTTCTAGGGCAGGACTGTTGTCATACAGTGGCATGGATTTGCGTGCATCTGTATTACAACTGGTGCCAGGTATGTTTAGAGTTAGCACACCGGGGGGCATACAAAAGGTGAGAAGACAAGGTGGCACTTGATGTGTGCTGGGTTGCAGTCATCCAGAGACCCAAGAACTAATATTCTCCAAAGAAAAGGCAAACATATGAAGAGTGTACATATTTATACAGCAAGCGCAGCTAGGGAAGCCAACTGGCAGCTCTACCTGCATGTCTGCTCCCTGGGAGAGCATAACCAGCTAGGCAGCTGCAGGAGCCTGGCAGGCTTCCCCACGCACACCCTATCAACACCATTCACACAGGAAAGGAAAGGAGAGGAAAGGAAGGAAAATTGGATGTAGCGCTCTCCATAGAGYTGTCCCCTGAGCAAAGGGATGGTACCTCTCTGCCTCCTCCCAACCTCCTCCTTCTCCCTGGAGCATCTTTCCTGGGTCAGTAACAGACTATGCCATCTGCCCCGGATGGGAGGAACAAGGTGAAAACCCCAGGGGAGCAGACACAGCCTGGAAGAAGGCAAAACTGCTATGTAAAAGCAAAAGTGCTTGTGGTGAGCTCTGGTTTGAGTCATGACCAGAAGAACAAGGCAGACCACCACGGATGTTATTAAGGTGGATACATGCCCAAGGGGAAGCAGCCAAAATGCCCTTTTTGGTGTCACTGCACAGTAACACAGCTGGCCAGTACCAGCAGGCCAGCTTCACTGGCGATGATGCCTTTATCCTTAACAAAGCCTACAAAGTGCCTCCTCTGAGMATTTACCTCCTGGTGCCCTGAAGGCATCCAAGCCACTGCTGCTCAGAGGCTATGCATTTTTACACTTGTGGTCTCTTCCTTTCACCTTCCACCTCCCAACCCCATCTTAGGCCTTAAGAGCTATAATACAGATATTTGTTTAGTGGTTTGGTTTAGCTGTTTTAAATAGATGAGAAAGTATACCTGAGCTTTTAGCAGCGTGACTCACTTGAAAGCTAGTTTTCATGCCCAGCACAATAGCTGAAGTCAAGATTCGTTTTGCATGTTCTGTAAGAGTGTTCACAGCTACTGTGCTGTAGGGGGATAGTAGGGGAGCAGGTAATTGCAGCCCGCACGTACAGGTATCCTCAGGCCCTGCCAGGCTTCTGCAGAAGCCTTTTTCTGGAATTTCTGTGCTCCTGCAGATGGGAATGACTGAGGATTTATAGCAGTCCTCAGGAGAGGAGGGGGCTTGAGGGTTTGGAGACATAAGGGCAAATTCTTCTCTTGAACCCACGTGGTGGATTGAAGAGAAGAAATTAGCCATATGAAATAAAGCCAGGTACTGTGACTCTTTCTCGTAGGTAAATATTTCTTTAATCTTTTTTTTTCTGAGGGTTATTTTTTGGTATATCCAGCTGTGGCCTGTAGCAGAAAGGAATATCTCATAATGAGCTCTGTTATAAATGGCTCTGAAACACAGAGTGTTGGAATGCCACTAAAAATATTTTGTCTGTGGCTTTTGCTAAGGCTCAGCTCCTCAGGAAATACTTTCATTGTTTAATGCTGTCATTTTGTACATATCCAATATTTTCTTAATCTGTCACTGAGAATAGTTTATTTATAACAAGCTTATTTTCCAATTGCATGCTGTAAATATGTCCTAACAGTCTTGCCAAAAACACTAACTATTCACTATAACTACTCGGTTATAAAGATTTAACCAGTTTATTAGCTTTTAAAAATACCAGAAGTATGTGTCAAATCCTCCCTTACCCCCCTTTTTTTCCACTGAAATAGTGGACGTACAAGTTTGGGTCAGGAGTCACCTTGTTGATTAAAGAGTTATAAAAATGAAGGACTGATTGTGTCTCTAGATTTAGCCCTGAATTTGTCATTCACATCTCTCCAGAAGTAATTCCAAGGGGCAGAGGGACTTAAAGACACCTACCCCATGTTTCTTCCTTGCTCCTTAAAAAATTGCCACTAGCCTGTAATAAAAGCAACTTATAGCAACTATAACACAAGAAGCCCAGCTGCTCTTCCTGAGGAATTTTTGGGGAGACTCCAGTGCTGTCATTAGGGCATCTCTTGTTGTCTCCTGGAAGATGTGAAGGGAGAGAAAAAAGCCCTCTGTTTCTTATGTCTCAGGGTTATTACATAGATTGCCTGCTGAATTTTACAGCTGACAACCAGGTAAGGCTTATAAAATGTGGTTCATCAGCAGCATATCCCATAGCATGTATTCTGCAACGGGATCCTGTTTGTTTGGGGGACCTAACTCATCAAAATTAGCTCTCTTAAGAGTCTTGTACTCTTTAAATATTATTAAGTCTATATACGCATGTTTGTGTGTCTATGTAGAGAATAAAAATGAAACTATGTGGAGTACAGAGAACTTGTTGAAACATTCATACGTCTGCCAGCAAGTTTGCTGACAGTTTGGGGTTTTTTAATATATTTACACAGCTGTAATATATATACTTTTATGGGGGAACATTTTCCATCATTAGCTTTCCAACAGGTTAAGAGGGTTATTCATAGATATATCTACACACAATGAGCCAAATTCTGGTCTCAGCTGTAATGGTGTAAATCCAGAGTCACTCCATTAAAATTGATTGCCTTTTTTTTTTTTTTTTTTTCTTTTAACTTGTACCCGGTAACAGAGAGGAATTTGTCCTCCCTGTATTCTGAGATCCCAGCAAGACTGCTGACCTTCTGTACTTGAGCAGATAATCTGCTGGTCATTTCTGTGTCATAGCTGTGGAAACGGCTCTCAGTGCATTCTGCAGTAATATGCTTAGGCTGATAAGATGATAGGAATCAATCTTTCTGAAAGCAATGTCCAAAGGCTGTCTCTAGGACTGTTTTTAATTCACAAGTGCTGCCTCTATCTCACCAGTGTCTAAAAAAAAGTCTAGAATGTCCCCAGGTATTTATTCCTCCCGACTAAAATCCGTATACATGCTTTAGCCACACCTGGGGTAAATTGTCATTAAAACGTCATTAAAATGTGGCTTGTGATATGGGCCCAAAACTGATCTTGCCTCTGCAAGTGGAAATCTTTTGTAACTGCACTTCAGTCATTAGAAAGTAATTCCAGATTTCTGCTGCCTTCACAGAGGCTGGAATTCGTTCTTCTTCATCGAGTTGCTCTTTTTAACTAATATAGTTAGACAAGTTTTTAGAGCAAACATTCTTTTTCGGCTGTGTCAGGAGATTTTTAAAAGCTACCTTGTCACTTGTCTTAATGTGGCAGCATTATGGCTGTAGGGATGCTGTCTCTCAGCAGCTCCTGCACTGCCGTTTCTTTCCACTGCAAGAAAGTCGATGGATAAAAAGGAGCTGGGAAGGACTAAGTCGTTCTGGAGCTACAGGGCTTTCCACAGAGAGTAAACTGCACTGCTTTCAGGGTTGCATTAAATTAATTATGCGGGAGGGAATAGTCAAAGTCATCTGAGAAACTTGGGACATGCCCCTGTGCTATATGAACGAATTAAGCAGGCTGTAAGGCCTGGGTAAAACTTGGAGGCTGCCTAAACTGAACAGTATCTCTATCAAAGTAATATTTTTTTTGCACGAGCTGGTTACAAAACAGTAAGTTCCCACACAATGAAGCATTCCATCTCATTGCAGGACAAGCTGCAAGACAAACACAGAAATCACTGAAGTGAATTAGACTGGAAACTATCTTCTACAGGGGCCAAATCTTCTCACATATTTCTACTCTGCCACACAGAGCTAAGCCCTGACCCCCCACTTTAAGTCTCTCAGCAAGGCTGGAGTAAGCCCCAAATAGGTTGCTAGATTTCCGATTCAATATGGGACTTCCTTTCAATACAAGGACATAGGCTGAAATATGGGGATGTTACTTATTTCTGCATTTTCTATACATTTTTAGTAGGAGCCACTGAATTTGAGACTGAAGTACGGGCAGTCCTCCAGCCTCCTGCACCCTGCTCTGCCCAGTCCGCCCCTTGCAACCCCCAGCCACCCCCATTTGACAGCAGCAGGGACAGCAAGGGGACACAAGCAAGGGGACAAACACTGGGGACCAGGAAACTGTTGCTGGGTGCTCATGGCAGTACCTGGGTGGCAGCAGCTGAGGGACGAGCAGGAGAGAGGAGGGGGTCTGGGTGAGAGATGGGTCTGAGTGGTCTCATTGCCGTCCGGTGGGCTTGCATGCCAGGCTGCTCCTCAGGCTCGGCTGCATCCACTGCCCAGAGCTGGGGCTATCTGCAAATCCCAGCTGCCTTCGAGGTCTGTTATAGCTTGCCTGAGCAGAATAACCCGTGCAAAGATATCCCCATGGTCTGGTTACACACCGCTTTCTGTCACATACACAGGAAGGGGGAGGATTTTTCAAGGAAAGGTTACTAAAGTCTAATAGATAAAGATAAGGTGCTAAGAAACCCAAACATAAACTCCCTCAAAAATAATAGTAACTATGTGAGAAATTCTTCATTTCAGGTGTTTGTATAGTGTAGCACTATATAATGTTACAGACTGTAGTCCTGAATGTCGTAATCTTAACCATACACCAGCATGTGTTATTAAATGTAATGCATTTTGATGTCCTGTTTGCATTGGACTCACTACTGCAGGTCTCTGCAGGACATTCTGTTTACAAAAGAGATTACCAAAAATAAAAATTACAAAACAAAGTGGTGTAAGTTACAGAAATGAGAGTAGGAATGCCTCACTCCGGAAGTTTTTGCCACAAGTCCAGATATAAACAAGGCCAAAGGGACTCAGTATAAATCAAGTTATTTTCCTATTACCTCAGTAAGACAGGGGCTCAACAGCTATCCTGGCCTTATTTTACAGGCTATAACCTGGAACTAGTTTAAATCTACTTTCATTCAGTTTGTAGTTCATGAAACAGCTGTATTGAGATGGAAAATTTTTGTGTTGAGTTCTTCACCTTCTAGATGTAGAAAAAACCCTCTTATAAAAAGTAGTTCTTGCTTATGAATCATTTGTCTCTGCCTTTCTACAAGCCTAACAAGAAAAGGCAGCTTTTGAAAATTTAGCCCCTTTCCATGCCATCAAAATTGACTGAGCTCTGGCTTTTGCACTGACTTACAATTATACGTATGTCATCAGTGGGGAGAACATTGAGTTTTCCTCTGTCTCTCTCTTCCACTCTCTCTCATTCTCTTCCCTCCTCCACCCCCAAATTTCCAATTTATTGCACTACAAGTTTACAGTTACATATATGCTGCTCTTGCTTTACCTTTTTTTTTCTTTTTTTTTCCCTATCTGTTTAGTTACTCCCCCAAGCTTAAACCCTCCTGGACCATGAAGGTGTCACATTTGGCATCCAGGGCACTGCTGAACAATTACTGCTGTTCACCTTATTCCTTATCCCTGTTGTAAATAATTTGGGCACCACTTGATAATATGTCCTTAGTTTCTATTACAGCAGTATACAGTAGTCCTGTTCAACATCAATGTCCCTTTACCCTAAACGCTGTTCAGCGAAATAGGTTGTAGGTCTATGGCACAGCAGAGTGCAAGGAACTAGGAGACAATATAGCTTTGTCAATGTGCTATTTGCCTGGATTAATTAGCTTCCACAACAATTTTAATGGTCAAACACCGTGCCGGTGATACTATACTGATTCTGGTGCTGGGGCATGTACAGAGCTGGTGAGGACTTCAAACTAGTGCACCATGGCACTCAGCGTATCGATAGAAACAATCTCTGCCCCAAAATTGCTTATAGCCTGAAAAGGCAAGACAGACAAAGGGTACATGGAGAACAAAGGCACAGAAAGGAGAATATCTATGGCCACAGCCACAAGCCTGTTCCTGGGACTGAGCCTATGCACTCAGCTTGACTACCCACCCGTGCTGCCCAAGTAGCAGAGGCAGTCTTGAGCACACAGCTGAGCTGTGAAACATAACTCAGTCAGGCAAGCTCACACYCTTCCTAATTACTTTGTGCAAATAGTCTCGTGAGTGAAGTATTGTTCACATCAGCACTTGAAGGAAACAAATACAAGCCCTTCTTGTTTCAACAGCTCCTGGCTGTAAGCCTAATATGAGATAGCTTTGTGCAATAGCAGGTCTAGGTTGCCCATGAGGTCCCCTGCGTTGCTGCGTTGCTACAGAGCCTGACTACAGGGAAGAAAACTGCTAGAACAAGGATTTACCATCCCAGGCAGGTGATACACTCTGGTTTATAGGTATAAATTCCTGCAGGTAGGAGAACTATTTTGTCCCTCAACCATAACACGTGCTGATATGTGTCCTAGCTGGGATCTACTGTGCTCCTTGCTGATGGCTGTAAGGCAGCATGGTAAGTGGATCCTGTGCTGGCTGACAATATTGCAGYAGCAGATGAGTACTGTCATAATCACAAAGTATTGGATAATCACCACTCTGTTACCTTGCCTCGCTGCTCAAGAATTAACTCTCCTCTTCAGATTAAGGAGGAAATTTTACTGCTGCCAAACTCCCTGGTTTTATGCCACTCCAGACAGGACTCTGATCGGAACCTGGCCCTACAGATGTTTTTCTGGAAGGTTCAGAATAATATAAACATGTGAAGACTATACTTCATTTTGGAAAAATTGGCCATTGAATGTAGGTGTTCAGTTCATCTTCAAGAAATGTGAACCACAGATCAACTGAGGTTAATGGTTCTCATTTATTACCCTATAACGATTAGTACTGTGTAACATGACCAACCACGTCACTGGGATTTTTCACTGTGACTGGAAGATCTTTTTGTAAGGGCCTAATCAATAGTTATCCACAAACACATATATATTAATTTAAAAAAAAAAAAAAAGATAATTTGAGAAAGCAAAATACTAATTTTTTGTGGAGAAAAGTGCTCAGTTCAGTCCACCAGCAGTGGAAGAAACAAGGGCTGTTTACTGCAGCACACGTCACAAAAGCTGCTGGTACTCAACTGAGCATCTGATTTCTCTGTTTGGAAGAATGGTCCACTGGGTGCAGTTAAAATGCAAAGGAGAATATAAAAAAATGCAATCCTGTGTGGGTGAATAAGCAGTTTCTTTGAAGCTCGAATCTGACACATATTTCAGAGCTCAACAGAAGCAAAAATCAATTCTCAGATTACTCTTCCTTCTASCTTTGGATGAACTTGAAAGGAGAGCTGACATCAGCATGTACAGACAGGTCCACAACTGTTTCTGGGCCCTTTGCATTTCCAGGAACAGGCAAAAACAACCRACACAGAGGAAATATCCTGGCAAAAAGAGCTAGAACATTGTCTCCATTTTCTTACTCCTCTCACCTACCTCGAGGGACTGACCTCTGGGAGACCATTACTGCTTCGTAAAGGTCCAGACTGAGTAATTGTCCCCTGGGGAACGTTAACTACAGATTCCAGCGAGAACAGAGACAACGTCGCTCTGCCTCCCGTGCCAGCAACTCCAGGATCAGAGAAGTACAGAGATGTGTGCTATTCCTCCTCTCCTCACCTTCCCTCCAGCCAACAAACCTTCCCTCTGCACTTGACAAGTGGGGGAAGAAGGAGGAGGGGGAGAGGGAGGTGCAAGAGGAAGAGCATTTCATTGCTTACCCAAAGAAGTCCCCCAGTAGATTAAGGCCACTGAATCACCGCCCAAGCAAAACCTGGGGCTGATATCTAGAAGTGTTAAACCGCGTGGCCAGCTTTGCAGGTGGAGCCTGAGGTTCTGCTGACACCCTGGGGACATGCACAG
The DNA here is from genome assembly GCA_035582835.1 of Phoebastria nigripes. Taxonomy (NCBI): domain Eukaryota; kingdom Metazoa; phylum Chordata; class Aves; order Procellariiformes; family Diomedeidae; genus Phoebastria; species Phoebastria nigripes. The sequence continues at coordinate 214,563 of JAYKAV010000367.1, read as the reverse complement.
GCTGAGGACCTGGTCCAGCACGTTGCTCCACAAAGAGCAGTGGAATCCACTGGCAAGGGCACAGCATCATCTACCCTTGGCCATGTGAAACTGAGGGCGGGCTCCTGTCCTTACCCATCCTATGGGCCATATGTCCAGGTACCACACCTACCCTTCAGACCCAAGCCCTTACAGAAAATGTTTGTGTACCTGAAGGCCTTTGAAGACTGTGGGGCATCAATTTTCAATATAAAATGTCATGCTCAGTTGTGGAAAGAGTTTTGTGGAAAGTTTATTTGCAATTATTCCTGTTTAACTGAAAAAGAAATGTATAGTGTTATATTTTGATTACCTAAGTGCTGCAGCTGCATTAAGAAAAGAGATTTGCCCAGCAGCAGGGGGTTCACAGGCTCTTCCCACCGCTTTACGTTCTGCTTTGAGCAACATCCAAACTTGTGACCCTCTTCCTAGTGTTGTTATGAGGTAATGGTTCTCTTAATCTAAGTCTTATCTGCCCAGCAGCAGTTTTTATATTTTCCTCTGACTGCGCTAGTCACATGAGATCGAAGGACATGAGAATTTAGTAAATCTTTTAGAGCTTGAGATTATAAAGGGTGGAATTTGTTTCATCAGTTGACTTTATTAATGCACTGCAGTCCAAACTGGATTTGAAATTGAAGTGAGTAGCACTCACTAACAACAGAAATAAAATGGACCGTGAGAAATACTTAGTTTATTAATGTCTATTAGTTTTCACTTACAATAACAGAGTTAGATGGACTGTACAACAAACAGTGAAGAAAAAGAAAGTCTGTCTGTTTATTTCTCTCCTTCTCTATCCTTGCTCAAATAAGATATATTTAAGTATACATTGTCATAGGTTTTTTTTATGATATTTATCCAAGCAAAGCTCCAATAAAGGCAGAGAAATTAAGTTTTTCTCAGGTGGTATAAATCAAATATCATTAATTTATATAGGTCTATCACTTTTCAGGTGGCATCAGCTGTGAAGTTCATTAGTTTTTTAGGCATGAACTCTATCTTTACAGCACAGGGAACAGTGAGGTCTGGATCGTGGCTGACCTTTCTGTGTGGTATGTGAATGAACATGCGTATGGATGTTTACGGACAAGCAAGTGTTCCTCTGTAAAGCACATCTTGCCAGAAACTTTTATAAGGATTAGGCAGCTGCCCAACCTCTGCAAACCTGTCATCATTTGCCCAACCTCTCTCACTGCCATCCAAAGGGAAATTTTCTTCCCAGGAAATAGAGCGCTAATTGCTTGCCCAGAAAGGAAATTAATGACTCAACAATTGTGACCAACAGGCTGCATTTTGGAGATAGCCAATCCTGAGAAATGTCATCTTTGTCAGGCTATAATTTCCATTCTCTGCTTGAGGGTTTTTTAAGTCTGGGTGGGTTTTTTTTAATGGTGGAAACACATATAAAATGCCATGTGGCCGTGAAGCTGTATACAGGGCAGCCCACTACCCTCCCTGGTGGTGTGGGTGTACTGGAACTGCTCATGCTGGGAGAGAGGCACCACCCTGGCAACTGCGGTCCCAGCCTTGCCTCTGCACCTTATCAAATCCACGTCAGCACTAATTAGAAGCCAGAGCACAATTTCTATGCCATGGTATGTCAAAGCTCCATTTTGGAAAATGTCCCTGCCAAGCAGAGCTGCGCTGCTTTGATAATCCCTTACTACGCATAGTTTCAGGGCAACATCAAACAAGGAGGCACATTTGGGTTTTGCTGTGTGTTACAACAGTGAGAATGTGAAAAGGAGAAAGGCTTAATTTCTAACAACCCTCCAGGAGGTAGAGAAAGCCAAAATGGCGGTTGCTCTCCATCCACGACAGATGAGTCMTTAAACATGAAGATATGTTTATTGCAGAGTTTTTACATCATATTTAACCAGATCAAATGGTCCATTGTTGAGGGCTTAGACACATTCACAAGTCACAGTATTCTTCTTCCACTTCTCATAAAAATGGGGTAACTCTCCTGTGACAAATTTATTCTACACAGGCAATTTTCTATCAAGGATATTTTGATATTTGATCAGTACAGATCCCATTCTACTTGTAGTGTCAAATGAACGTCCAGTCTGGAGTTGCAATGAAGAGAAGTGTGTTGCTTTTAGCTTAGCCCTTTCAGTCAAGAACAGTTCACCAGTACATCTCTATTTTCCAAGATAACCAACTACCAAAAGCTGAAGGGAGACAAATTATAATTCTCTGATTTTGTGCAATCTAAAAGGAATACAACATAAAATGTAGCTGTGATGGATTGGATTAAATCTCTGGAAAGATAAGAGAAGTTGCAAGGTTTCTTTAGGGTAATGATAAGTAAGCTACAAGCATCTCTCTGTAACTATTTTGGTGAAACCAGTAGTGTCYCCACCAAAGGCTTTTATGACCATAACCAGCTCACTTGTACATGGCAAAATGTCTCTGGCTCTGATTATTATTGTATGTAGCATAGAAAAGCCAGCAAATTAGCTCAGTAGGGAGACAAGAGAGAAGAGAGCAAGGAAGAATCAGAAATAGAGCCAGAACAAGTACTGGTAGCTATTCTTCAGAAATGCCTTAAAAGACTTCTATAGGATGAGTGCTCCCAGAAGAGAGCTTAGAAGTGTCACCAAAAAAGTGGTTTCTAACAAGTTTCTGTTGCATGAGGGGAAACAGGACTTTGCATATTCCTTTTAAATAAACAGGATGGCAACAAAGATACTCAGTTCCACAGTGAGCTAAAATTTATTTTCCTATTGGATCCTATCCAAAAGCTATTTCATGCCATGGAAGGAGTACCATTGATTTTAGTTCCAGTGGATGTTGCCCTTAGGCTCCAGCCAGAGGCTTCCCGTTGCAGCCCTCTTAACGCAATGCTTGCAGAGGAAGACATAGCCTGGCCTTCATCTGCCCCACTGCAGGTCTGACTCGCACTTAACAGCAGTGGCTCCCAGAGGTATAGCACAAAAACAACGTCATTTCTTACCCACCTTTTGCCCATAGAGATGAATCTAGTTCAAGAATTATTTTCCGTGCTGGCTGTAAAGTATTCTAAGACAGAGATTTTGAAATCAGTACATCTTTCTGTATCAGTAACTATAATTTCCTATTTACAGCTTTACCCAGAGATGTCAGAAAGTGAAGCACTTACTTATGTCTTTAAGCTGAATGGTAATTCCGTTGAATTAAGCACATATGTAAGTGCTTTTACTGGGTTACATTTGTTTATGTACCAGACAGAGTACATAAACAAATAATATATATGAAGTATATAAAGAAATAATGACAATATCCAAAATAATTTACTCTCAGGCTCAGAACTAAGCAAACTTAGAAATGTATGAGGAAAATTATTCCTGGGTTTGACTCACCTTTTACTGGGGATTAAAATCCTAGTAACACCCAGTCAGTGATGTAAAAAAAGAAACATGGGGTCTAATTTAGGAAAAGATACCAGATGTGAGGAATACAGTTGGAGGGAATGGTGTTCAGGAAGAAAGGGTAACGTGACAGATGATTTTGAATCTTTTTGTACATATTTGTTTTTTACATTTAAAGCTAAATCAAATAAGTAGCAGGGATCTCTATTAGCTCTCTGCCCAACACCACACGAAGCAGCTGCAGGGGCAGAGCAGCGCACACCGAGCTCTGCGTACGTCACGAGATGAGAGCCTGCAGCATGTGCGGCAGGCGCATCAACATCAGAAGCTATTACAGCTCCAGAGGAGCAGCTACATCCCTCGTGCCTGTGAGCTATGACGTACTTATACGGCAGGCCCTCACAGTTCCAAAGGATATCCTGTGTAAAACCCCATCATTTAAACTCTTCAGTATATATGCTTACTGAAGGGGCTGAGAGCCATTAAAAGGAAAAGACTGAGAATTGCTTATTGTTTTGGAGGAAGGGGTCTGTTTCTCAAACAGCTCTTTTCTAAATATGAAGGCAGACACGTAAACCTCAAGTATCGTGCTKGTCAACAACAGCCAAGAAATTCAAAGTCAAGGCTGCCACTATGTCCTTGGTTGACCCTTTGATGCCCTGGGATTGCAAGAGCTTCAGCTCAGTGTGTGGTCTTGTGTATCATATGTGTCACAGTACTTATCAACAGGGGTGCAAATTCTGCCTGCCTGCAACGCTAGTGCTTTATCCGGTGTGCATCCAGGAAGAATCTGGCCCAAGGCACAAGTAAAAGCCAGAATCCTGCCCTTCATGTTGCAGGTTTGCCCTCTCGTTACCCCTTGTCATATTGGAAGTGGGCTGCACAGACTGATTTAAACCTTCTTTTATCATGTGACAAGAGACACAGAAATGATCAAAGAAACCATAAAGCAAGTGCTTACTAAGATGCCTGCTGCATCTGACCTACATTTCACCCATCTGTTACAAACCTGATTTATGGAAAAAACTGAAATTATAACACTTCCTGGAAACCTAAACACTCGTAACTTCGCCTTATTTTGTCCAGTCACATCCTTTTTTTGATACCTATCTGTCTTCTTACTAACCCAAGATACTTACACGTAAGACCTAGAATGATAACGTTCCTAAGCCACAGCTGATTATCTTCTCTGATGTCAGACACAAGAGACATATAACAGCTTAGAAGTCAGGATAAGGGAATGGTGGAGCAGCACCAAACGGGAGAAATTAGAGGCTTTGCTGTGTGATTGCCAGCTAGGAGCCTTAGCAGGTCAGTAATCTGAATGATTATCTATGCAGAGCAGATTTGCAAGCAACCACACATGCCTTCATGCTAATTTCAGTGTGAGAGCCATATGATGCCCTGTCACGTTAGGAAAAGGAGGAGAAGGAGCAAAAGTGCCACAGAAAAGGATCTGGGAAATGCAGCTCTAATAAATTCTGCTGCAGTATGCCATCTGTTCCAATGGGAAATCTATGCTGTCATAAATCTGAGTGTTGTGGCTAGAAAGACTAAGGGCACGCAACCCAAATTTGTAGATACTCTGTTGTGAAAACTAGAGTAGAGCTGAGGCATTAATGTGACAAAGTTGGATTCTTTTCTGGTTGGGAATACTTCCTGAGAATGCTCTTCTCTCCTTTAATTAATTCATTACATAAGCTCTGTAGGTGACAAGGTTTGTTACAAACAGCTACCACAAATATTGACAAAAAAATTGACCTGTGTTCGTTCACCGCGAGTAGTGACTGAGTATAGTAATGTGTTTTCTACTCCTTCTGGTGGGCAGAACTTTTACAATGGGAGGAGCCTGAAGAAATCACCAGACCTTGGACTCTCTCTTGAGGAAAAGCCAGGAGGGAAGCTGACAATAAACAGGACTAAAGTACCTGGAGAAAATCTGAATCTTTCCTCTCTGCATCTTTCAAGTCCTACCTGACTGAACAAAACGTGACAGCAACAAGATGTAATATGATTAATTTTTTTTTTATTAAACTTCCTATTGCCCACAAACCACATTCATGGGCAAGGGCTCCTTAAAGGTAGCAAAAAGAGACCAAAAATTAGTCTCTGTTCTATGGAACGTCTAATGTAATCTCTTTATTTCTATTTTTTATTATTCTCATGTGCATAAAGTACCTGCTAAATGTTACTTGGAACAGGAATAATCACATCACAGGCAGGCTAATTTTCTTGCTCTGTGACAGAGCTCTTTTGAAAGGGGTTTCTGTCTTTCTTCTGTGTCTAGCAATACCTCGTCCAATGTAACACAAACCAGTTCTAACACAAATACCAATGGACTGTCAGCTTAACATTTGCTTTTTGTCAGTACCATTGATGTACAGTTCAGTCACAGAAATGCCATGGAAAATTCTGATATCCTTGCAGGATTTCAGAAGAAAGGTAAGCTATTTTTGCAGAACAGCCACTATTCAGAAAATGTTGTAGCCCACCTAGAACTGGAACAGGAGCTAATGCGTACAGAGCATGCAGCTACTTTTGTCAGCTCCCAAGCTGCCTTTAAAAAAGGCCTTCCTTTTCATATTGTATCAGTTTTCACAATTTGCAGATCCATAGTTTGAAAAATCCTTTATTCAGCCGTGGAGAAACCTTTTTTTGGACTTTGTATGTATTCACATATGTTTGTTGGAACAGTGAATAAAATAGATAAGCCTATTAAAAATCAAGCTACATCTCTAAGCAAGCAAGACTTGAATAAAAAATGTGCAAGATCAGAGCTTGCTCATAGCTAGTGAGATAAAATAATAATGTATTATATGCAACTTTTAAAGTACAGATAATTGTGTGTAAATGTGCATAAAAAGTCACTTGTTCATTCATATAGGACAATTTCAAAATAAGGAAAGTTGAATGTAATGGAGGTGTAAGTCAGTTTCTTCACATACTGATGTTAGCACGCTTTTTTCCAACACAACACATTGTTTACAAAATCAATATCCTTTTTAGATGATCCTTATGACCAACATGCAAGACAGCAGAGTGTAGGGTTACTGATCAGAAGGGATTGACTCTAACATCCAGCGGTTCTGCTGGATCAAATCCCTGGTTGGCTTTTCTATTCAGTACCCACTGCTTTTGCATTTATTTAGGCCGGGAACCCATTATCATCAGGTTTTACTTGCAAGAATGCTCCTGGGACAAAGATGTCCTCTCCATTAGGTGGTTCCAGGAACTGGCCACTTACAGAAATGTGGAAGTTGAAGACTGTATGTCCAGCTGGGCTGGGGCTTATATACACTGTGGAACTGTGATTTGCCCTGAATGCTGAAAGCTCCTTGTCAAGGTGTAGTGATAAATAAAAAAGATATCAGTGTTGACATCTGTGAGAAGTAGATAAACTATACATTGTTCAAACCAGACATGGGATAAACTTTCTCTGTCTACCCTCCCCACAGGAGGCACTTTTTCCCTCAGGTAGAAGAATGGGGAGGACGCTGTGAGAGGTGGCAGAATAGAAGACAAGGAAGCTCCAGCAGTGCTTAGAGGAAGGAGGGTTGCTGCAGCAGGGAAATGCTGTGGAAAACCTTTTGGACTGCTCTGCTGCAAGAACAATCTGAATTTACTGTCTCCTTTGAAATGCATTTGCAAACTGAACAACCTGCAACAGCCCCATGAAGTAGTTAAGACCTGGCAAGTTGGAAATAGCCACTGATTTTCTGCTGGAATCATACTAGGATGGTCTCACACTGAGCACAAGGCTTTGGCAAGCACACGGTGAGCTATGACAGAGATGGTTCAAGCTTTTGCTTCATTCTGCAGGACTCATGACCTCAAAGAAAAGGCTTGCCTTGCTGAAGCAAAGAGAAGGAACAGATGCACGTATCCAGATTCTCAGTACACATCAATCAGTGTAAAGTACACAGTGGAATCACAATAATATACAATACCTGACAACATTCACCCAGATATTTCACCTAAAGAGCTGAAGAAAATTTAAGAGATGCATAAAAGTGTCTTCTAGAAACTTCGTGATAGGTTTTCACTGTTAAAAGGTAGACTTTCTCTGGGAGTTAAGTAATCATAGTCATACTAAAATCTGAACTTGGAGAGGATGATAGCCACTGAGGAGATTATGGTGTTATTTATCATTTGTATTGTGTAGGAGAGACAGAAACAACAAAAATAGAGAACTCTGCCCTGTTCCTTCAAAGAAATGTAGGCGCCTATCTCTGTGAGGTAGACTCTGGGCACTAGTTGAATGAATGGAGGCTTTTGCCTGCCACCCTGACTCAGCATTGAAGATCTAAAGTGCACTCAGGCATCTAAGTTTTTGTGCTTAACAGGAAAGCTATTTTATATCTCATTTATAACAAGTCACTACATAGGAAGCCTAACTGCTACCAGACACAAAGCTCTGCACTCTGTACGCCTGGGCATTGCCTTCCAGGGCACTGAAGTCCTTTGTTGGATCGAAACTTACCCAGTATCCCAGAGGACATGAGTGGTATCACAAGGAATTGAATTCAGATGTCCTGAGTCCTAAGCTAATAGTACCTTAAAATCCTATTTCTCATAACAGAACTGCAGTGGCAACCACACAGAAAAGGAACAGACAGGCTATTTGTTGTTGGTAGGGTTACACTGCACTATCCACCCTCCTTGAACAGCAGGCTTAGGTTCATATTTTGAGGTCATCATCTGTATTATGGGCACCATTTGTCAGAAAATTATTTCATTCAGTCAAAAACTGGAGACTGCCTGTGATTTGCTGAAGTGCCAGGACAGTGAATGTCCATGGTACATCTAAGGAATTGTTTTGATCTTCAAGTGAAGCAGTCTGGAAACACAAATGAAGGCTAAGCGATTTCCACCAGGCAAGAAATGCACCATTGATTGGAAACACTCTGCTTACTGTCTTATTACTATCATACAACAGAAATTGTGAAAAAATGGGATAAATATCAAGTTTGTTGAGAGTCATTGTGACAGGCTGACATCAGAAAAGTCGTCCATCAAGCTGTCTCTTTGATCTATATAAAGATTATCAAATACATGGTACTTCAAAGTGCTAATCTCTGCCTAAGTAATGAGTTAGTAGCTGTACTGTGTTCCTAAGAGAAGAGTCCTTATTCTCAAAGAGCTCAGGAAAGCATCCCACTCCTGTGGGATGTTTTCATATTCTTATGCTGATGCTGGACTGTTTTTCTCTTACTTCTATTGAATCCACAGTCAAAGTTGAAAGTCTGTGCATATTCCCTCTTAACATCTTGTGCAGAATTTTGTCTACAACACCTACAGAGAAGGTCAAAGGGAGACTGTTACATCTGACTCAGAGAGGAAAGACTGAATCAGCTATGCAAACAAAAAAAATCTGTATTATGGGGTAAAGAGATTGACCTTTACACATAGCAATGATAGCAGAATGGAACAGTSATAAAGCTGTTAACCAAATGATTTGGTCTGACAATCTTGAATTAAAATAAAAGAAACTTTCTTTATCTTTCATTTTTGAAATTCATTGTTGCTGAAATAAAATTGGCTTATGTGGACAAGTTTTAGTTAAGGATCTACACAAAATGAAAAATCCCACATTTGTCACAAAACAAGTCCAGATCTGGTTTGGGGTTGGTCATCTCCTGGACTTTATTTTTTGAATATAAATATTAACAGTAAGTCTCAGAATTAAAGTTTTATAATCCTGGGCATTGTGATAAATGATTACAGGCTTGAAAATGTGAACTTTAAGCTAAAATGAAAAATTCTCTATACACCGCAACAAAAAATTCCTCAGTAGCTGCAAAGCTGGACCTTAAAAGCCAAATTTATAATTCTTTAGGTTTTTACAGAGTATCAGTGATATATGGACTGGAGTACGTTTTCAGTGCAGACACACCTGAGTTGGTTCCACGGCACTAAAAGCATTGTGCAGTCTCCCCTTGAACCTGCTCCGTACAAGTCACTTAAGGTTTGAAAACAGCATGAAAATGAACAAGGAGTAAGGTCTGAAAATTTTAGGTATTGCAGACTCTTACAAGGAAATGTCTCTTGCTGTAAGGAGTCTGCAATGCAAAAAAAACAAGATAGGGAATGAGAGGAGGAGATAGCATTGAGGAAGAGATTTGTCTAAAAGAACAATGGCTGACTGCAGTATAGCATCTGGCTCCCCTCACTTCCTAAGTTCAAGTCGCAAGTGTTTTGCCCATTTTACAGGCACATTATTTGCCCACACACAATTCTGATACTTATTTCTAAAACAATATCAAAACATGATGTTGTTAGCTTCCCAATGAGGTTAAAACACCTTTAAATGGTTTACACCTCAAATCTTTTCACCTGCCCAGTGAGCAAATCACACTGTTTACAAACTCTTGTGCTCCTGACAGCATTGGACTGTCTTTATTCTCTCTGCTAGTGAATGACCAAATGATCAATGTAAAGAGGTATGTATCCTGTCACCTGGGAAAGCTGTGTTCTTAAAAGAAGTGTGCCACTTGTTCATTTGGACACTATATTTTATTTGCCAGAGTACCAGGGGGCATGGAAACATTAGAGCTTCCCAATATAAAAGGAGAGAGAGAGTGTGTAGCTAGCACGTTGACCTAAGACAGCTTGTGTCCTCTTTCTACCAAGGTGCAGTGCAGGATGCTTTCAGGAAAGGTGCCAACCCTCTCATAATGGATAATTATTTTAGACTATTCCGTTGTCTACCAGTGCTGAATCTCACCTTAATGGCAGCTTGAGAGATCTGTGGTCTGCTACATAATAGGGCATTATCTGAGATGTTCATTCCTCTTTTTGTATTCTCAATAGGCTTTGGGGAATAACAGATGCAGCCAACTGACAGGCAAACTTTTTACCTCCTTTTCCCTCTCTCCCCTCCCAAAAGAACTGCTGGGAAGGTATCCATTATCTCAGTCAGCAAACATACAAGCTCTTCTGTACCCATACCAGGAATGACAAGATGGTCAACGGAGTGAGATGGAGAGGAAACACAAGGGCAACCCAGGAGTCTGAAATATAAACTTTTTCACTGGCTGGCTACTTGGCAGAGATGAGAAGCTGCCTGGGAGGGACACAAGTGATATCTCAGCACCATGAACTCTCTGATAGTTGCCATCTYTCTAATGCACGCTGGAAAGCTGCTGTCAGTGATTGAACCGGTAGGTCCAGTGCAATGGGACTATTTCTAATTGCTGGCTCCAATCCAGGAGAGAAATATCTCATCCTGAACCTATCTTCTCTTCTTAGCCTCTTGCCTCTGTTGTGCCTTTAAGTTGCAAACTCCTTCTGAGGAACTTTTCCTAGAAAAAGCATGCACAGTGCCCAACACATTCAGGCCTTGCTCCTGGTTCAGGCCTCAAGTTTCTAGCTCAACAGAGTATCCGACACTATGAGTATCATCCTAATTCAAGGAGAAGCATTAAATGTTGGTTGGTTTGCTTTTTTGAGCATTTTACAATCCTTAAGAAAAGATGTTAGAAAATACTATTGTTATAGGAGTATTTTTCCTAACGCTCTAAGCTTCCAAGCTGGTTAGAGGTGCTTGCATTGTGGGCAAGTCTAGAACAATGCCAGCAGCACCGGAGAAAGAAGCACATCATCCAAATCAGTAGAGACCATTAACCAAACACTTGAGGCTCTTTACTGTGAGGAATAAAGAGCTGGAAGCATGATATTGGAGGTGAGAAGGCTACTGAAGGCATCCTTGGGGATGATCTTTTCTATTCTCCTAGGAAATAAAAGACTTCCAGTGAGAGGAAGCAAAAGACCTGAACAGCAGGAATATTTTGGGACCRGAGCCAGGGAAAAGAGTCAGTAACAAAGACTGGTAATTTTGCATGAATTGCTGTTTTGTGTTGTTGAGCACCAGGACACAGCTGGGGTACTGGCGAACCTGAGGATTTGTATTAACTGTATTGAAATGATAATGAAGTTTTTATTTTATGATTGCAGATGTTGGTGGATTATTGTTATTAAGCCTATTAGTGTAATAGTACAAATATGAGTTTCTCTTTGCTTACAGTCTTATTTGTTGTAGGTTTGTGAAATTAAATTTAGATAGCTATTAAATAAAATAACATAAAAGGTCAATTGAGGAGATAAAACCACAGAGAGGAAGGTAAAGTAGTCTGACAGATTCAAATTCTTGAGAGTTTGGAGTGAACTCCCTGCCTTCCTCTGGGCTGCACTTAGCAGTTCTATGTGGTCATCCCAGGTACAGCAGAAGCAAGAGGGAGATCCGGGGTTGTTTTATGAACCACTGAAAGAACAATGGTCAGTCCTGCAAATTGGTTTCTCCCTTTGCCATATCTGAAAAAAACCCCAAACCACCAAATATCTAATTACTTGGGACATCTAGATTTCTGGCTGCCTAACGTGGAGCATCTCAAAGCTGCCCCATTTTCAGGGAGGAGGCTCTTCATGTTCATGTTTTCAGTGAACTAGTTTTTGTCTGAGTATCTCAGCTGAACACCCAACATACTAACCATGGTTGTAAATATTAGCTTACTACATAAGAGGTGCATTTTTCAGCTCATTAAATATAGTGACCAAGTTATTTCTTTTTTTTTTTTTTAATATAAAACACATAAAATGGGTGTACTAGGACATTTGACTTGTTATGTATGATTTAGGTATATATTAAATATGTTAAGACAGTTCGCTACACTTATGAACTTGCAATCGCTCTGGCCATTAGACAATAGTTCGGGATTTCCCCAGCACAACCCAGTGGTTGCCCCTCCCTAAGCAATGGGATTTTTTGAGACAATACTTACTGCCAAGTCACACTTACAAATGTGAAGCTCTAGTTTTTTAATATACCTCTCCAGGCTGTGGTAAGCAGCCTTTGGCAGCTAACCAACCAGCCAGTGACAGGTGGTGGGGCGCCCAAAGAAAGTCATGCCGCAAATAGAGTGAGCGCTGCACTCTCACATGAAAATCTAGCACTGGAGTCCTCAAATGTGTTGAGAGTGAAAAAAATCACAAAAGGATCATTCTGGCCCACTCATTTGGCTGCAGACATTTGGATATACTCTGTGGCTGATCCAGTGCCTGCTAATGCCCCTGAAGCATTGGCTAGGGCACAACTTTCGGACAATGTGTAAGTGTTACGACGAGCCTCTCTCTCTGCTCGTGTGCGAGATCGGCCATCTCGGCTACAAAATCACGATAACTGATTTCTCCTAGAGCGTACTAAGATTTACACCCTTCCTCTGAGCTGTGAGTTATGCCTCTGCTTTCAAAAGGAGGAATAAAATGCTGGGTTTGAAGACCTTGGGAAAGAACTTTAAACTCTTGTCTGTCTATGCGCATACTCTGAGACAGATAAACAAAACAGCCATTGAAAGCCCAGTCCTTGAAAATCATAAAATAAATATTTTCCGCTTCCTTTTAACTATAGTGATTCCTCAGATGTTCTCCGCACACCACCCTCTCATGCAGAAAATTCATAATGATAAAACTCTAGAAAAACATCTGATTAGACACAAGGTTTACAATTTGTAATGTTCCTACCATGTTGTTAGCCATTCTTTCTTATTTTTATTCACTTTGCAATGAAAAAATGTCACCACCAAAAAAATGAGAAAGTTGCTTGAGGAGGGATAGCTGTAAGGTGCAGAGAAAGGCTGGTGAAACTCTTGTGTTTTTTAAGTCAATCCCTGTAGTAGCAGAGCCATTTACATTATGAGAGGCTGTATATATTTGCTGTGCACATGTGTGTGTATGCGTGTTATATATAATTGTGCATGTATACAGAGATGCACACACAAACTTCTAGCCATTCTTAAGGAGGCAATATCACAGTTTCCTACTTGAAGGCAGTCAGAATAAAATAACCATTAATCTTCCAGCACAGCCTAGGCAGTGACAGAGTAAGCTCCCACATTATGCTGCCAACAAGCTTCCTGGGCTGAGAAGTCCGTTCCTTTCTTGTCCTCTTGGCTGAGCCTACCTATAGACATGCCAACAAGCATTAAGAGTTATAGTGCTTTCTGTTATGACACCTGACTCATCAAGGTACTAAACCACCTGCTTGATTCCAAGCATGGGGAATATTTCGTTATTCAGGCACATTCTCAACTCCCATAGCTGAACAGGCATCGGATTAGTCAGAAAATGTAACTGGCAGCACTTACTATCTCATTTCACACAGACTACCAAGCCRTGACAGCAAACAGTCACTGCTTTCCTGGCCTCTATCTGACCTGGTACTTTGGAGCCAGCAGGCAAAGAAACATTTTCTGTAGGTCCTGTGTTCTCTGATTTTTTAATACGTTCATTTTAATTCAGGGCAAATTTCTGCTTCCCATATGTACAGGCAGTTCCCACTGCTTTATGAAAGATTATAATATTTGCAAACGTGGAAGGGCAGTGTTTGGTCACTGGTATTTTCCGTCTCTTCAGTATCAGTGATGTTGAAGCCACACTGTTAGGGTTTGTTTGCAATGGAACGATATTCCCTATATTTCCCAGATACAGTACCAAAGCTTGTGGCTGTTCAGCACAGTTCCAGGTCAAAGCCTAACAGTAAAGTACTGTAATCTTAGTGTGAAGATCATGTTAAAATGCAAGTGGAAATGGGAATGACCCTTTCCTTCAAAATACAGAAAGCTACATAAAAATGATTGACTTMAAAAAATGTGGACAACCTGCATCTTCTCCTGAAGTATATGACTGTCAAGAGGCAAGTCTGAAAAAGATCGTACCAATTTATTTCTTTCACATGACTCAGCACTGAGAAGCAGTGCAATGCCCAAAATGGTTTCACAACCAACAGAGTAGCTGAGAGTCCCCAGACTCTGCAGAAGACAAAAGTAAAAAAATTTGCAAGATGAACTATAAGTGAAAATGAAGTGCTTCTGTTCAGTACTTAAGGTGATCCAGTATTTGTATCAGCAGAGTACTGTTGATTTAGCATGATTATGCTGATGCATAATTTAGTTGACGGCAGCTTGGAGTCAAAAGTGCCTTGTGATTTCAATGCATATCAGAGTATTGAAGTAAGGCCAAAAGAAGATTCAAATACCGAGCAGTCCTGAAAGATCAAGTTATATTTGTTCATTTTGGATGCCCAGCTAGACATTCGGTGAAAATATGATGACTACTTTCCAAAGTTGACCTTACATGACTAGAAACAGTATGTATCTACCTTAATATCAAGCCCATGCAAAGGTTCTCTGTCACCATATAAAATTATATTGAAAAGCTTAAAAATTAAAATCCTACAAACAAATCAAAATAAAACCTTGACATAAGTATATAACTATTTCATTTTTCAGCTGGTTTGGTTACAGATGCTAGGACAAGAACATGAATCTGAGTAGCTAGAAAGATGTAGATTTCTTCTTATTAAAATATATTCATAGAGATAGTTCTGCAAGGAGCTCGGCCTGCCTGGATACAATCTTGACTTGGGCACATGTCCAATAATAATTGAACAAGAAAAGGATCTGCACAAGAAACAACCTCTGAAAGCAGAACTTCCACAGCTTCACACTGTGGCACATAAATCCAGAGACCACCCCTCAGTTATATCTGTATTGACAGTTCTGCTCTACCTTTATCGTTAGCAATGACTGCTCTTCTGCAAAGGGCTTCCGTTAGGTTTTCTGAGTGGTTGCTTCTGGCAGAGTTCACTGCATAATTAGCAGTATTATCTTCCATAACAGGGATGGTGCATATCAGACTGTGCATTATTAACTACTCTACCCTCAGAAGACCTGCTCGAACTTTTCAGATTGATGTTACAGCATTTTCTGATTTCTACTAATTAGAATGGAATAATTTGCTTTACTAACACTGCAAGAAGTAATTCAGTAAATTCTAGCAAATTCTATTTTCTGAACAAAGTACTTTGGGAGTCATTAGGTATTAAGATATTTTATTATTTTTAATATGTAAATAAAACCGGTTAAGGCTACCATCCTGAACAGAAGTAAAAATTAAGCTTATTTTTGAAGGGATAAATATTACATATTCAAACACATGAATGGAAATGTTCTCTTTCACGTATCACTAACAAATGTACCAAAGGAATATATGTTAATTATTTTTTGAAGATACTTGAATCATAATCTTAAGCAAATACCTGCCAGAAAATTACTGAACAGCAACATCAACAATCCAACAAGAATTGCAAAAAAAAAAGAGATTTTCAGGATTGTTTTATCCTAAGTTAGAATGAAAAAAAAAAAAAACTGGTTTTAAAAAACAAGCCAGAAAAATGCAGTGTACTGTGTTTTTCAAGATCCAGGGTTCCTCAGAACAGTGGCCAGCCAAACAAGGTGTTACAGCACCCTGAGATGCCAAGAAGGTCTGTATTGAACCATTGCCTCTTTCTGAATAGAAATTTCACACTGGATATGAGTTGCCCTCTTAGTAAACCTTTTACTCAAAAGAAATGCATTTAATGGAAATTTTTCTGTATTGATAAATTAGTATTTTCCAGTATAAAAGCATTCCACTTACCTCTCAGCAGTTCAGCAAGGTTTCTTACAAGCCATTCCACCACAGCGGCATAAAACCAGCCAAACAGGCGGCCACGACGTCRACATGGCACCAGACAGATATTCCTCAGGCCAAACTTCAGCCAGCAGCTTAGCTGAAGTCAATATGACATCTAATCTTTCTTCTGAAAAATCACTTTTAGTTGGAAAAATACAGAAGGTAATATTCTACCCAATTCTCAACAACTTGACAATGACATTGCTCTTCAATTTTTAATTCCCAAGTTTTTGTATAAGCATCTTCATATCACCAATGTTTTGGAAAATTTTCATTTATTTACAGGTATCCTATACATTTTCTTATATTATTTGTATTTCTTCCAGAGGTGACACTGACATAGAGCTACTGGATGTGTGTGAATTTGTCCTGTTTTCTTTGAGCGGTTTCTGAAGGTTGAGTTTACTTAGTTGATAGCAGACTGAGCATGTGCAGATGTTCCTGCCTTATATGAGTAGCAGTTTTGGAGTGTTAAATCTAAATGCAGTTGTGTGAAGGATACAGAGAAGACAAAAGAAAATTGCATTTTTTTAATTAACTGCAGGAAAACTGCTCCTGACCTTGAGAAAACCGTAAGAAAAATGAGTTCATGGGAAGTCATTTTTACTTACGCACCATGTGTACTTCTGCTTACGCTACTGCAGAACCCTGTGAGGAAGTCAAGATGCACCAACATTTAATACACAATCTATGAACTATTAACATTTAATTTAGGATTATTCAGTATAAATTCATTTTATATCAACAGTAATGAGTGCTTTTTTCAGATTGTGGCAGTATTTGTTCTTCACTGTACACTGACTGTAGGCTGATTGACAATTTCAAACTAAATACCAGTAGCCCAAAATAATGCACTCCCACTCTCAGCTTGTGCTTGAATATTCAAATCTGCAGATGTAGGAGTAAAATAGAAGACAGAGAAGTGGAAAAAAAAAATTTAAATCTCACTGAGATTCCAGGTGTCGGATGTTTGACATTGGCTCACCTCAATGAACGCTCTTTCCTTAGATAATTGGACACTGCTGTCATCCCCACAGAAAAGTCTCAAATTTAAGATTCTAGTCTTTCAAATTCTTGTTTAATAATAATTCCCATAGAGTGGACCAATGAACTACTAAGCTTTTCTTACCCATTTCAGCATTGCTGGATTAAATCCTGAACATGCATTTTGAAAATATTCTTATAAAAATAAAAGTTCTGATTCTTAAAATGAGACAGCTCAGTGAGGCTGGTTTCTTCAGTGTGAGCTTTTGGACCAGAACTGCATCAGCAAGCTACTTTGTGCATATGCCTCCACATGTCCAAATGGCTGCAACCACAACGTTTAGGCCATGTTAGTATGTTAGTATTAGGCACTGTATATATGTGCAAAATGAGTTTAAGGGCCTATTATCTCACTTGCATAAACAAACAATTTGCTTGTGAAACAATTTAGCATCTGGCTTTACAGCGAGAATTAATTATTCATGTTCATTACTGCATTACTGCTATGGATAAAAAAGGAAAACCCACTTCAAAATGAAGACAATTCTTAGTTACATCTTAACAGCCTTACACTGTTTTCTTAGCACAGAAGAATCTGTGATACTTACCACTTCTGTTGTGTAAAATGGAGGCTACTCAAAATGAGAAAAGAAATGTTCCCCCACCCTCTATATCCAATCAAGGCTGATACCTGAAGAAAAAGCTTAACAGGTTTAAATTTAGTCATTCATGCATGTGGGGCATCAGTCAAAAGCTACAGCCTCCCCCACTGAAAATTAACTAGCAGATCTTTTTTGCATATTCAGGCTGTTAGGCTTTGCAGATGACTGCAGAAATAGTATCAAGTGGCTTTAGAGATTC
Source organism: Phoebastria nigripes (assembly GCA_035582835.1). NCBI lineage: Eukaryota > Metazoa > Chordata > Aves > Procellariiformes > Diomedeidae > Phoebastria > Phoebastria nigripes. The sequence goes on along the minus strand of JAYKAV010000367.1, from coordinate 196,837 downwards.
TGCAGACTCCATGGTCATGCAGCAAGTATGGAATATTTGGGTCTTTCCAGTCCTTAGTTAATTTCCTCTCCAGGCAATAAATGCCACTCTGTAAAGAAAGGGTAGGATTCAGGAAGTATAGTGAGGTTGCCATGGTTTGTTTCTCTGAATTGTTTTAATCATGTTCCGGAGACTAATAAGGCAATGTGAGCCCCATAAAAATAATTTCCATCAATATATTTTTTCACTGCCATAAAGTATTGCATCGTTGTGATTAATCCCTTCATCACAAATAAAAAAGATTAAAATGCTGACCTGAAACATACTCTTAAGATTTACTGGTTTCTTTGACATATCAGTATGTGAGTAGAATAAGAATTGTTCTGCACAGCAAGAAGAACTCCAGACTCTTTTTATTTCCTTCCCACTTCCATCCTTCATTCTAGGTGTAGGATGAGTGAATGTTCAGTATATAAAGAACAAGCAAATTAAAGGTCAGATTATCAATATATGTAGGCTGGCATAGCGCAGCAGAATTAAGAGTTACTCCAGTTTACACTAACTAAAAAATCTGTCCTACAAGTAGGAATATCTAAACAATTGATATCTCTGGGTCAGAAGCAGAGCAGAAAATAAATAACACATGCAAAATGGATTAAGTGTTTTTCAGACTTTTTCTGACATGTAAAAATTTAGTGAATTAAAAAAAATATTTCAGGATAGGGATTTTTTTTTTTTTTTTGTTATATTTCCGGGCATCTTTAACGTAGAACTAAATGAAATTTGGAAACCAGGCTAGAATTACAACAGAATAAAACAGAAACTCAGAACAGGGAGGTGGCAGAACTGTTGATGTTGTGATAACTCCTCCTCTGCAGCCATGATGAGAGCCTAAAAACCAATCAAGCAGGAAGTGGCTAGTGTTCAATGGCCTATATAGCCTTATGTAAACCTTATGTAAACCAAGGAGCTCTTCTTTTTATAACAAACAGGACTATAGTGTTTCCTTGTTTCACAAGTATGCCGTGATTTGGGTGATCGAAGTATGAGTAGTCAGGGTAGAAAAATGGGAGAACAGTCAGGTTGATTTTTCTCAGGAAGAAGTTGTGGGAAACAAGGAGATCTAATAAAAAAGTAATGATGTTGCCACAGAAAATGCCAAACTGACAGAAAGTTAAGCATGAGTCACAACATGGCACAGAGTGTTTTATGTGTATAGTCAAAGGGATGCATTCCAACCCTTGCAGACACACCTAGTGTAATTTTAAACTTTATTTCAGGTCCTGATCTCAGTGGTAGAAGCGGCAGCCACAGCTTAAAGGAGGCTGCAAAATCTGCCCCAGAAGTAGATAAATACAAGGGCAGCTAGCTCGAGCTGCCATGACAATGATGCTAGCAGGTCCCAAATTAGCCAGCTTAGAGCAAGGTCAGCTGTTTGACCACAATGTAAATATATCTACAGCATCTGAAAAGGCCAACACAGTTATGACTCAAAAGCCACCAGGCTACAAAACAGTCCCTCTCTTGTGTAAGTACAGTTTTCTTTTTTACTTAGCTGTAGGTTTTTCATAATGGTATGTAGGAGGAAGCTTCCAAAAGGGCAAAAAAGATCAACTTGGGGAACTAACCAATTGGGAAGGATTAAAGACTTGATACTGCAAATTCTTCCCAGGGCATACAAGGGGAAGTTCAAGAGGTTTACATCTTTGGGGCTCTATGAGTAACAGTTCCTAGGCACATGAGTTAGCGTGTATCTTCACCTTGTGCGGTCCTGTATATCAGTGTCCCCTGGATAAATGGTAGAACAATGGCAAGACAAATGATCTACAAGAGTCCATGGGTTGTACCAGGAATGAGAATCCAAAGGATAATTTGGATGCAATAGGGTATTGCAATGACAGAAATTCTGTGTCTTCCAAGCCCCACACCAGGTCTGGGCCAGTATGATTTGCAAGGAAAAACAGCTGGAGAATGTGTGTTCTCCTACACCCTTAAGATTATTCTGAAAATCCTCAATTCTTTTTTTCCCAAGATGAAAAAATCAAAAGAATCTCCAAAGTGATGAGCTATAGGAAGAGAGCATGCATGTCTCAGGAATGACCAGCTTACAAATAGGAAGAACAAAGAACCACGGAGGCTTACATATATAGCTTTAACAAACAGACTCCTATTCAGTCCTCAAAGTTAATCTAGGCTTGTCAGTGTACTTTAATTCTTCGGCAGGAGTGTGTATCGGCTCTCTTGGAACACATGACCTGACTTAGTGGGTTTGAAAATTAACACTAAAGCACTCAGCTAACTTTTTTTCCTGTTCTTAACAAATTTTCAGTCATATATCTCCAGGAAATGTGACCAGATGTCTTGAAATAAACATAATTCATCATTATTACACTGACAGGTTGACTTTTTTAATGAGTTTGTTAATTCATTTCCATGAGTCTGTTGTGCTGAGAGAGGGTATGTCTCGTCTCTATTTCATAGAATAGGGGTCATCATCCAATCACCAATACATCCCACACGTTGTTAAATAAGACCACCACAGATCTTTCTTCTATAATTATAATGCAAGGTAACTATGGTAACAATAGTTGGCAAATCTTGTCTTTTTAAATGGCTTCTGTTGCACAAGTTTTTATATCTTCTTTCCCCTCCCCCTTCCCACACATATTTTCTTCTTATTATAACAAGAAAATACGGGTAACTATTACGAGATGTATGGATTCCTGTCCTCAGCACTACTGAAGATCATCGCTTCATTGAGATTGGCAATTACATTTAACCCAAAGTCAGCTTCATATTTTATGTTCTCAAGACTCATACAATCAAAGATTCCTGCTCCCTTGTACCTTTATTACATCAGTTCATATTCCCCTTTTTCACCAAATTCTAACACTTTCCAGAAGGATTACTGAGCTGAATCAGCTTCAAACAAGGTCAAAATCACGACATTTCATGCATGTTTGGTATCTTCATCTTAGAATTAAAATGCATAGAAATTTCCTTCTTAATACTGTATGCAGTTATTGGTACTCGTACTCTATCTGAGCTAAGAGTAATCTAAAGGAAAGCTACTCAATTTCTGTAGAGAGTGTTGTCATTTACTAGTATTTTGACCTAAAACGAAGACTGTGGTAGAAAGCTGCTTGACTCAAAGATTTATGTTGCCTGTGAGCTGACTGGCTGTGTCTCTCCTCTTAATGTCTTTTTTCCATTGACTCACCTTTGTTTTTTGGCAGATTCTGAACAACCTGTTCATTATAACACTGGTGATGTGATCATAGTATGTCTGGCACTACTTGTTTTATAGAACAAAACAGTACTTTGTTCCTCTGACTAGTTTAAGATGCATTGTGTTTCTTCCTTCCATCTAATCACTTCATTTTAATCATGAGCCAGATGTCAAACTATGTTTAAAAACTTGGGCTGCACGTTACTTGCAGCCAAAAGTACAAAAATTCAAGGGCAGAGTTAAAGGGCTTTCTCTAAGAAAAGAAGTATTGATCTTCTAATTATAATATGTAATGTTATCTTATCAGTTATCAGTACAATGTTATCAGTTCCTTGACTATTGGAAGAGTAAGGTTTAAAAACAGATAAAAATAAAGCTAGAGTTGCAGTATGCAAAGAGATATGGGAAAAATTAGGTACGCAACTTGATCTGCTAAACTATCTCTATATTTGGGTTTTACAAATGGCTTAAATCACAGTGGTAAAATTCCAGTGGCTTAAAAAACTGAAATCTATGGACTAAATTCAGCTCTGATATAAATCTAGAGTAATTCAACTGTAAGCAGCGGTGGTGTTCCAGATTTACACCAGCGTAATCGAGACCAGAATCAGCATCATTTATTAAACTGTAGAGACCGTGTTCGTCTCTCAGTATGTTTATTTAAGTCTCATTAGCTACTGAGAGGGAACTGTATACCTAATGGCCTGCAATGGATAGCAGGCATAGGAGCAGGGAAGGCAAAGGGATTTTCAGGGCTCAAGAAATGCAGTCTGTTCCCCAGGAGAGGGACTGTTGTCCCTCTCTTATTCCATTATCTTATTTACAGAGCCATAGAAAAATAGCGATGACCACATACAGGGAGATTATGAAGTTACAATGATTATATCTGCATATCCAGTCCATCCATCTCATTAAAGTGTAGCTAAAAAGTTCTAGTTTGCTTTGATAGGACACTGCCAGCGAATGGTGTAACCTTCTGAGAGGAGGTTGGTCTCTTCTCCTACCCATACCTGTTTTATTCAGGCCTGTAGACACCTGTGTTCAGGTGTGTAAAAGCAAGGCCTTTGGGGGATGGGACAAGAAATATAATTTAGCAACTGCTTGACAGGCTCCATACTCTTTGGTCATGCCACTATAATCACGGCTTTTAATAAAACAAATAGAAACCGTTTGATATCTGTACTGGCTACAGTAAAAAGTAGCCTTCCTTCTATTTGGAGAGAACCCAGAGAAGTGTAAAATTAACGAGCCTATGTGGCTAAAGAAAGACTCCAATTTATCATGAAAAATAGTGCATAAGAAGTCCAGAGCTTCTTATTTTACATAGCACACACACACAAAGACCTGAATTCCTATATTTGTGACGTAGGTCTCCATACACTGAAAATCATTCTCTCTGGGCTTGGTATATATGCACGCATTTTATAACACAACCTTAGCACTAAATCATGGAGACAGGGAAGCCTTATATACCCATTGTCTTCTTGATCCTGAGATCATCTAGATGTCAGTCTAAGATGAGTTAACCAAAAGATCCCCAGATGCTGTTACAGAAGATACTTCAGCCCTGCTCTTTTTATTACACCAACCAAAAGATCACCCTGTGCTGAAGATCTGGAAATCTCTGGGGACTAAATTTTTCTTTATCTTAAACTCCATGCTTCACTGTAACAAAAATAACAAGTTCATTCTTTATTTGTTTATCACAAGCAATAGATATGTCTAGGGAATGCACTTGTCCTTCCTTGGCTTAGATTACTTTTTCCTTCCCAGTACTGGCCATTCACGAAGACTCATAGTTTATTTTCTTCCAAGTAATAACTTGCATGACCACACTGAAGATTTAAGTATATATTCCTTGTGCACATATAATTCCTTATGCATGAAAATTACATGTAGTCACAGAAGCCAAAACGAAGTCTTGCGGTTGTAAATTCTTCAAGGAGGGCATTTTACTTTGCTTTTTATACAAGCACCAAAAAGCAAAGCCCCAGCTATCCTTTAAACCACTCATATTGGTAAAAATTCTCAAAACGAAGAAATCTGCATATACATAGAGGTATTTTAAATCTTCTTTTCCCTCCCACCCCTGTTATAAATGATGTTTCTGAGCAGTTAAGGCCACTTGACAAGAAGTGGTGGAAGAGCTACATTTTGAATTGTTTTCTAGCAAGACTCAGTGAGCAGAGGAGTCCTGGAAAGAGCATCTTAATTGCCCTAGCTCAGGACAGCCTTTGGTCGATTCGAAGTCCTGAGCTAGCTGGAAAAAAGGACAACTTTTTCCTTCCTATTTCAAATTCTTCAACAAGTACAATTCAGTTAATAGGAGAGTCTGGCCAAACAAGAAAAATAAAGGCTTTTTAAAAMACAATCCTTCCGCCAAATGGTTTGTCAGAGAAAAAATTTTTTGTAAAAGACCTTCCTAGATTCAAAATTAGCGTCATGCTTAATCCAAGCTTCTTTTTAGACTTTTAAAAGCTGAAATGGTCTATAATAATGAGAAAGACTATGGATCTCTGTGCGATATATAAAAATGTCAAAGCTGATATTTTGGTTTTAGAATAACAGCATGGTATCTTAGCATAAAGCTGGTGAGTCATCCACATGCTAAACATTTGGAAAGTCCAGATGCTCTTGGGAAATTTGTTTTTAATAACAAGAAAGATTTGTTTTTCTTTAAATTTTTTAGAAGTGGAGATGAGAATGAGTCCCTTTCCTCCAGGTTCCGAACCTGGTTCACTGAGTTGCTAAATATTTCCTGAGGTATCCTAAGCACCTTCCACCATCACTTAAGCAGGAGCTGAAGTCATGCTGAAGTCTGCCTCCCAATCGGATTTTTTCACATTCACTTTAACAAGAATGACATCAGCATCCAGACTGAACTAAAAAAACATAATTATTTTGCTGTCCTTCAGGCAGTATCTCTGCTTAATAATAGGGAGTCGTAAAGATACCATCATTCCCAGGGAATGGATCTTCTGGTGTTACCTGCAACACTCTCACTTCAGTAATCAGATTGATGATTTACCACACACCTTTCACATTGCCAAAAATATAATTGGAATATTGCAGGACTCACAGGTTTTAGGTGATACTTACCCAATTCTTGATTTGGCGGTTTACTCAATTAATATCAGAGATGCGCAGATAATGGATGGCAAGAAATAGATAAACTTTTTAACCTCAGTACCTACACTGTGCTTCTGTTACATTCATCATTAATTATTTCAACCTGCATTAATTAGTTACTCAAGACAGAAACATAACGTACAGTATTTCAGGTGCACAGACTCCATACAAGCAGGTAGGCACGGCCCTATAGGACTGTGCTCAAGGGGTTACACAACCAGTGTGTGGCTTCCTCGAGCAACTCCTGTTCTGCTGCTGCTCTGCATGCCATTATATTATGTTACATGGCTGGTGTGTGCCTGGCACCGCCAGGAAAATAAATAAATTTGGAACCGAAACATTTTCTTATTGTATTTATCGTGGAAATTTTATTGCCTCTATGGTAAATTATTTCTTAGATTACAAGAAAGTAGAAAGTAATCCAGGAGGAGATATATTTTCAGTTGAACAGAAGCGGGACACAAGCTATCTAGCTTAAGGAGTTACACTGAGTAGTTATTCAAGCGCGTTTTTCTCTCACTCATAGCTAAGCCGTGATTAACATTAACTTTTAAAATGGATGCTTTGTAATCACAGCCCCGAGAAACACTTCAAACAGTATTTCAGGATTTACAGACATCTTATACTATTTGAAGGACTAACACACAGCACATGAAGAGTTTGTTCCAATCATTTTGAAAAAATAATGCAGAAGTCTTTCAAACAACCTTTAGACTTTCTCAGATTACTAACAACTATTTTGGTTAACACTCCAGGAGTTAACTCAGCCACCTATTTATTAAGAAGCCAAGCCAACATTTTTTAAACTAACAGTAGACAAATGAACCGCTTCCAGAAGCTTACCACCACCCACCTTTTGCATTACCAAACTAGCATTTTGGAAATTAACGCAGAAGACATCACCATTTTTATACAGTGTCATTAGACTTAACATCTTCGAATGCCAAAGATGAAAATGAAACCTCATCTGCCAGAATACACTGTAAGTGATACCAGTATCTCTCCAGTACCCTTAGGATGTAGTTAGAGGGAATTGTTTTCCCTGTTAAGTATGAAACACAGTAAAGGTTAAATTGGTTAGTGGCTTGAGGTGGTGACACATTTTTCAGACGTTCTGGATGAGATCGCCCCTGAAATTCTATTCTAGAGGTCAAAGTCCTTCTTTTTTTTCCTTATGGTAAACAGGCAGTGACTAACTGAAGCACAAGGAGAGCGCACAGGTTTATTAGGTGTTTCACAACTATTTGGAAAATGTTTATGGCTTGACTTTAAGTGAGTTTTACTGTAGCTGAAGCTGGTGATCAAGCAGAGCCTTTAGTAATGCAGAGTATGTTGTGAATGAATGCACTGAAGGAACAACGGCACTGGCTGGAACATAAGCGATCGCTTGTGATTCTAGCAGAGGAACTGCAGTCATCATTTAGTCAATGATGTTTATTATTAACTGTGAAGAATGAGCTTTAGGCAGCAGGGTGGGAAATCACTGTGGGTGCAGTGGAAGAAAATGAAGATTTTTGTCCACTCAAGATAGGTTCTTACCCGTTCAAGATAGATATTGATTTTTATCCCAAATACAATAAATTGTATTAAATCCACTCTGGTTTCCTATAAATAACATAGCTGTTGTGCAGTTCTATTCCTTTCCTCTATCAGCCCTTTGTTGCTCACAAACTAATATGCAAAATAGGATTGATACAGGAAGTATAGCAATTAAGAAAGAGTAAAAAAAGAAAAATTTTTCTGTCTGTTACTGTTAGCATAAGAAAACACAAAATGGTCTCTGCTTTGGTGACACTGTCAGCAATTTACCACAATAGAAATAAGTTTTGGGAAGGTATCTTTGTTTTTTGTATCTTTCCTATGCCGTATGCTATTTACATCCAGTCCACTCAAGTGCAATCCATGAGTCTTGGAGGACTCCCCAAACCACTCCGGAGAGTAAAAGCAAACCAACAAAGATGATGTTCCACACTTTCCTTGAGCCTCTGTCCTTAGGAAGCATGAAAGTCGACTTGTGCCTGTGCCTTCTTCAGAATCATTTTTCTTTTATGCTCCATTGTACTCTGAACAATTTCAGTTATAATATGATACATTCGCTCAAAGTCAAGGTGACATAAAACAGTAAGCTTGTTTCATAACAGATAAATCCTGTCCACTAAAATGTCATATTAAAAGTTTGGTCATCTACCTGAAATTCAGGGACCTATTTAAATTGAAATGAACCACCTAACAAGATACTAATCAGCGGAGAATAGATATCAGGATCTAATATCATTCCAATGATTTTTTGTTATGACAGCTTTATTACAGGAGGTATTTTAACTGTAAAGGTGATGCTCTCGGCTAAAGTCTTGTACAAAAGTTTTTCTGTTTATGTTTCAAACAAGAAGTGTGAATTTATTTTACAACAAAGGTGGTAGCATTACAGCTTCACAATGACTAAGCTTCTATGGTGGCAGATATCCTAAAGCCATACAAAAGCTACAGAAACGCAAAAATTATAAGGGTCAGCCTTAATTTTTCTCAATTATTCATCAGAAATTCAAAATGGCTTGCCACTTTAGGTTTCTGTAAACAAATACTGCACTGACAGGAGGCACAGGGTTTGCCACAGAGGGCTATAAGTGTACCTTAAAGCAGATGGCTTCTTTAAGTTGCACCCAAAATCATATGAGCTCTCATGTTGGCATGTGCTTCACTCACAAAAGAACAAAGCTGGATATTTTTACAAAACTTGGGAATTTCTTACTGTCTACAGTCTCAGGACTTACAAGCCTTAGCAAGTCTCAATCTTTATACCAAACACATGACCAGAATAAAAATATATCAGATGTTTCTTAAGCACGTGGTTGACAGGCACCATATGGGAAGTGGGCTCACCCATGTTCTCATTAGCTTCAATGGGCGTTTTGTCCCTTGGTTTCAAGTGCAGCAGGAGGAGAGCCTGCCCTAACAAGCGCGAGGAGCACAGGCACAGCACATGTCCTTGGGATGCTTGTTGGTGCAGCCTGGTGCTTGGAAACAGTGACCTGAAAGTGATGTCAAAAGCAGGAGCCTGAGGTTTCTCAGTCACTGCAGCTGCTAATGAAGAACCATGGAGCAGATACTGGCAGTAAGCAGTGTTAGCCTTTGGCAGACCCATCATGTCTCACACACTGTACAAAATTCACAGCTGACTCCTGCCTAGCAACATGATCTGCTCTGCCCCATTTATGCAGCACAAAGCCAAGGTCTCCACCCCACTAACACTCTGTGCCATTGCTGATCAGCCTGGTCTGTGGCTTGCTGACTAGCTGCTGGTGTCACGGAGCAGAAGTCCACAGCCCTGTGCAATAGCCCAAGGATGTGTTAAACAGAAAGGTGCCCATCCACAGGGTATAGTCCCCGAAGTCACATTCCATGCCATGTAGCCTAAGAGGCCAGGTACACTACAAGTCACACAACCCAGTCCCATGTTACCTCATGCCTCGTTTGATAAGAAACTCAGAAAGTCCAGATCTCTCGTGAAACAGAAGTATGAAGGCTTGAGAAATTAGTGTCCACATGTCTTTTGCCTACAAGACATGTGGACAAGGACTTCAGTGAGAGAAAGGACAGAGGGTAAGGGAATCTGTTTTAACTCTAATGGAAACCACAGAAAGTCAAAACCTAAATAAAGACACCAGAGAGATATCTAAAAGTCTTTTGGGAGGTATCCCTTCATCTTTAGAATAACAGATTTGCTTCTCAGCCTAGCAAGTGTGGCCTCCCTCAGGCATAGACTGTAAATGCCCTGCACTGTAAAGGGGACATGCTGTCCAGTTTAGTACACACCTGGACAGGTAGCTGTGTGGATGGCACCTTATCTGCGGCCACCCATTAAATACAGCCGAGGATTTCCATATTACTGAGGAAGAACAATTTTTTTTGCAAGATGCACCAGTGTGCCAAGAACCCTGGATGCAAACACTTGAAATGTGCCTTGAAATGCCAGCTTTCATTCCATCCATCAAAACATTACATATAAACAGCTTCATGTTTGTTCAAGATGTATTGCTGCAGTAAGCAGAACTTGCTCGGTTTGCCAGAAACAGCTCAAAGCAACGAGAGCAAATGTGACAAAATATGTTTGGCATGAAGAGCAAAGTCAAAGACTAGAGACCCTAACAGACCTACCCCTTTTTCTCAAAGTGATCGTAGAACACTTTGCCTTGTTTTATAAACTCATTCAAGTATCAGAATTGTTCTTCCTTTCCAGGAATAATGCTGTTGAGTGTATAGCTGTTGAGCATGTTTTTCAGCGTATAGCTGTTGAGCATGCCTTCAGTTTGGTTTCTGAGAATTATTGCTCCAAATATGTGGGCTAGACTAGAAAGACTGCCATTTGTATAGGAACCTACTGCTTCTCTCCAGCTTCTAAAGAACAGCCTGTTGAAAATATGTTGAGCTTTCTTTTGCCTTGCACCTTGAGTGCTTAATCATAGAGGAAGCTCAGTTTTTATTGGCCAGCTTCATGTAGGAGATATGTTAGTACGACAGAGGCAGAAGGGTTAGTAGAAAACCCACAGATTTTACAGCATTTTAAGAGAACTGAGGCAGCCACAGTGATTCTCAGATACTTCCACTGGCAGGTTCATTTCCAGCTTCACTAGCTCAGGTTGTTAAAAGTCCTGCTTCTGCAGCTGAGCTCTGCTCAGTTTTCTGACCTGCCCTTCTACTCTCCCCCTACCTCAATCTCATATGATCCTGATACCTGGCGAGGGAACTTCTGGCCTACAGGCTGTTTAAGTTCTGCTATATCTAACTGGGGTGAGCCAGGCAGGAACCACACCATTCCAACCTGGTCTGCATTTTGAACAGTCTTGGAGTAGCGTACTGAGGGCAAGGCACAGCATACGCAGCTTTTGCACATCTACAGTTGTCTGCAAGTCTTGTGGCTTCAAGCCTGCAGCAGCAGAAAAGAAGCTTAAAGAAACCTTTCTGGTTTTGGGTCCCTTCTTAAGGATGCCGATGTAGGTGCCACTGCGTTCCATGGGAGGTGATCTCTGCAGCACAGGGAGATTCCTCAGGAGACTGACTGCAGTGATTCTTGCCAACAGGTCTATTTTTCATTCACATATGCACTAGCATTTTATCACATACATGCACATCTCATATTTCACTGGCTTAAATAATTTTTATCTTTTTCACCATTCGGCATTAATGTAGAACGTATACCCTCTGAAGTCCCCATAGGGCTGGAAGAAAATCTTTAGCCGGATGGCAAACTCTCTGGGTAGCAGACAAGCAGTCACGGTGCAAAGGAGGTTTCTGGAAGGCTGCCAGCAAAATAACACTGAGGTTTCTTCCTGTGCATGTGCTTAGATTTGCTTCCCACAAGGCAGTACAAGCAGTGGTGGAGTGGGCTGGATTAAGAATGAGCAACAGTGAGTCACTAATCATTGCCAATTCACTGATAATCACCAGAGCACCACTCCACAATGACAACCTGGCACTGCCATTGATGTCTTGCTGTTGATGAGGGGATCCTTCACAGGATTGCAGGCAGCTTTACTGCAAAAATCAGGTAGTTGCATAGTAAGATTTAAAAAAAAAAAAAAAGAAAAAGAAAAAAAAGACCTGCGCTTTTTCCAGCCAAATAGAATTCAATTATAATGAGTTCACTTTGTGTGCCATTGCTAAAGGAAGGAACAGTCTGTAATGTGACACATGCTGTATCCACTACTTAACAGCTCAAGATTTCTAGTTAGACAGTCTTCCCTTCTGATTTTTTTTTTTGTTGTTGTTGTTTACTTTGGCTTTAAAGTAAGTGCATCATGAATGTACCCCAATTAAGCACTTCTTAACTGCCCGACAAAAAATTAACCTCTCTTTTCAAACCAGTTTCCTGGCATCCTAGCCTTTATGCACCCTGAATTTAGCATAAACTCTAGTCTCTCTGATGTCATCTACTAAACAGTGTCAGGCTGGGTCAATGCTTTGGTGAGAAACTTCCACTGCAGTGACTCATTCTCCTCCCTCTGACTCAGTACTAAATTGCTCTCCCAAGATGCTCTCCTGGAAGTGTTATCTTTCAGATGAGATATAAAACTCAGGTCCTGGCCACATACAGGAATTTTTTAAACAAGGGGAGGAGATGTATGCTGCTTTTTGCTATATACCCCCCCAGACCCGGAATGGATATTCAYTCAGAAAGTGGCCAGAGCAGATAAGACACTATCACTCCCACCTCAGATATGTGTTCCCACCCCCCCGTTGGAGGGTTAGCAGAGAGAGGAATAGCACAAATGGTCCTTAATCTGCTTCAGCCAGAGATTAAAAAAAAAACAGGAGTAGATGAATATTAGCTATCCCAGCTGACTTTGGCCGAGTCAGAAAGGGAGATCACTCACAATTCCTCCCACCAAGGGAGCCGAGGGCAGGATGACCCCCAATGCTCCTGAGCACTCATAACGGTGCAGAACAGTGATGTGAGAGAGATGTGGAGAGGAATGTCGCTCTGGAATATCCTGGCTGCATCCCAGAGGAGAGTTTCTACTATTTTTATTTGTTTGTAATAGTATGTCACACCAGTCATGTAATTTCTTTCCACAGGCAACCTGTGAGTGAGGAGTTGCCCAATCAGCTAAATCATAATAACTACATAGAACTCATTTTTGCCTTCTCAGCCCATCTGCCTTTCTTCCTTACCATTTCTAATTTGCTTTTCACCTTTTCATCTACTAAGCCCTCGTAAAGTGTTTTGCTGCAAGCCTAAGGCTTCCAGCCCAGACCTAATGAGCCGGATCACAGAACATCAATGAGCTGGAGTTCAGTGAAGCTTCCATTTCATGTTCCCAGATCTTTTCCTTAAAAAAAAAACAAGCAACCTTTTCTCCTCCACCATCCCAGAGAAACTCAGTAAAAATCCGGACCACAGACTTATGGAAAAAAACCCTCATGGTCATTTTAGAAGTCAACTGATACCTTTAATTGCTGTTAATAGGCTGAAAAAAACCATTCTGAAAATGGAATGAGCTACTCAAGCCATGACAATAGGTGGTGATGATAATGTTGACTTTTCAACCTTTGTTAGCTAATCATTGTACATTGCTGCATGTGGGAAGAAAAAAAAAAAAAACAAAAACAAAACAGGAGTGCACAATCCCTAGCACCTCCCAGAACTACTTCTGCTTGGGCAAGCATTACCATTCCTTTACCTCCTTAAAATTTTACCCAGAGCAGCAATGCAAGGGGAGAGCCCGGTTCATAGGGGCTGCAGCACTCTAGAGAAGAGAACAATACTGATGAGTCCCCTTCCTCATCAGTACCTCAGGGATCAGTCTCTGCCCCACTGAGAAGAAGCCAGAATATCTATTCACCCTGCTGTGTAAAGCAGAGTTTGGCAGGGTAACCTTGCCATTTGCACCTCACCCAGTTCAAGCTCAGTACCTATGGATGCTGCATTTCTGCAAGTGAGTAATGAAGGCTGTGTACTGTACACGATGATTCATTCCTTAAGTCTGCCCGCAGCTTTGAAATCTTTCATTAACTATGGGATATGCATTCAACAGATAAGCTAAATGATCTAAATATTATATAATTAATCAGCACAGTGCAGGATACCCCATCTGACATTTAGTTGGGTGCATTTAGATGCTTGCACTTTATGGCCTTTTACAGGCAACCCAAAGCAAATATTCACTAAGTGAATAAACTATCTTGCCTAATTAAAACAGCTCTGATAAAACTCATAATGTATCACATATTGCTTCAGTTTGATGTCAAACACAAGGCTAATGTGATGTAATGGTATGCCACAGAACCCCATAGGTGCAAAATAATTAATTGTATCCAATGCAAATAGGAAAACGTTCAGATAAATACAGCTATACTGTGTGGGTAGGCAGAGCCCTTTTCCAGCTCTGCATTGAAGCAAGCTACTAGCAGCTTCACTGGTCTCCAAGGAGCCTGGGGAAAAAGTGTTTCTCTCATCTGTCTCCAGTTTTTCTAAGTACAATTTTATGAATAATGACCTTTTAGGTTTGGTGGAAAAGATTGGTTGAGACTTGGTTCAGACTGGTTCAGAAACCAAATATGTTGTTTTCATTTTTGTTTGGGGAATCTCTTTGAAAAAAAAAAACCCTTTAAAATAAATTAATGGCAAAACAAAAAACCTCTTCAGACTAGAAAGGTGGTATATATAATTCTTTAAATATTGAAACAGATATTTTGGGCCTTTCCATCTCTGCTGAGACTATTCTGTGAATTTGACCCACCATTTAATTCCCACCAAAGTTACCATAGTAGTTTGTGTGTCACAGACACACAAAATAGTAATAATTCCTCTCCTGCATTGGTTTTGTGTGGTCTACCACTACCTCAGAAAAAATGATGTAATCCTTAATGTTCATCATTATATTAAGTTCAGGCATCTTTGAGAGAGAGAGGGAACCATGAAGGATTTACTCTTCACAAGGAGCAAGTGGCAGTCAGGAATTAACTGTTCCCATAACCCCCGAGCCATGTCCCACTCCTGAGATTAGTTATTTACATGACAGGAAGGCCTGTACATAGAATTATGTTTCTGAAGGGAAGCAAATTCCTTCACATATTTCGTCCGCTTCGTTACTAAGGGAGGCAGACGCCTGCCTGTACTATCTTGTACCAATTAGCACTTATCACAGTCTTTCAAGTAAGTGGCAAATAAAAACTGCAGCTGGACAGATGAACGAGGAAAGAGGACTTATCCCTGAGAACACCTGGTCTGGAGGCATACCTCTTTTTCTTCTCAGGCCAAAGCTAGCTCACGTCGGACACATCAGAACCAGCAATCAGCAGAGGTGTCCGAAAGGCTACAGGCTCAGAGCATCACTTCCCTATGCCAGAGGGCTGGAGACCAGGCTGCCTGCTGCAGCCAAGGGAGGTGTCAGAGCGTGTGGTGTGGCAACAACAGCTGACAGGAGTGAGATGGTGGGACCATTAAGCCCGGTCCTCTAGATTTTCCATCCTCACCCTGTTCCTTCTTGTGCTGCAGACTCTGGTCTGACTATCTTTCCCATTCACAGCAATTTTCAATTTTGCCTCAAACAAAGCCATGACCCAGCTCTGGTCCAAGCCTGGAATGCACAGAAGGAGCAATGGGTGCATGTTGAGTGAAGCCTTTCAGAAGATGCATTTTCTTCACTCCTTACAGACCCAACACCAAGAAAAGGACTCAGTTGACCGAATGCAAATATCTGTACTGTAAACATTCCCATCTGAGCTTGTAGTCTAGATGGTCTTTAGAATCAAGAGGGAGAAACAGGCACTTACAGTGTGTAATCTGTCTCATCTGAAAGGAAATGGCTAAAATAGGGCAGTTCTTTCCATTGACTATGAAAGGAATAGCATGACTTGCTCAAAGGAGATATCTATAGTGTGTGTGGTTACAGTTAGGTGAGATGTCTCATATCTCCATCTAGTAAAGGAAGATAACAGAGTTACATTGATTTCAGCTGTAAAAATCATCCACACTTACATTCCCTTTCCAGGTAAGCGACTACACTAGCATTTCTGAATGTTTTTTTTATGATATTGCCCAGGCTAAAGCTTTCCACAAACAAAATGCTGTCGGGAGAACAGCAGTGCAACTGCTGGCCTAAACAAGAAACTTTGCCATCAAGCAATCAAAATCTTCTCTGACATCTCACCACCCATATAAAACCCCAACAAAAGTTGATGTTACTGTATGGAAGTAGTGTCCCGTATAAAGACAGAAAAGTGGATGCTAACAAGAAAGAAACAAAACAAAACAAAAACCAGAAAAATTAACTGCCCTGTCTCCAGAAAGTTACTTTGTAAGTTTGCAGGATTATGGTTTTTTAACTAGTCTTTAAAGTGATATGTTATTTTAAACATTAATCCAATTGCTTGATATGTTTCTTTTATCGTTTGTGTCATCAGTCCTGCAAGGGCACAACTTGCCACATTAGAATAACTCTTTTTGTTCAGTTTCATGATAATATTTTAGCTGTTGTTAAACAGGTACATTTTGTAAGGAAAAGAAGTAGCTGGTAGACTGCAGAAGGCAACAAAATAGCAGGATTCTGCTGAAGTATTATTCATAATGAGTATTCTGGTCTCTCTCTGCTTTGTTTGTATTGGTAGGACCTAGGAAAGACAATCTCTCATTAAGAACAGGCACATCTTTATGATACTGCACTAAATTGAAATGCCTTTCTTATTATGGTAATGCCTGAGGACAAACCAAGATTGGGTCTTCGTTATTTGTGTAGCGCTTAGCTAAAAACTGTGCTCAGAGTTTACAGTCCAAGCAGACAATAAAAAGGAGAGGAAAACCATGCAGTATGCAAGCAGAGTTAGCAGCAGTAGCAAACATCAGGTGGGTTGTTTTTTTTTTCTTTTTTTTTTCTTTTTTGTGGTAATGATAAACAAAAAGAAAATACAAGAGCTGAAGGAAAGAGACCAAGGAGATATGGCAGGTCAAGAAGGGAAAACTGAGGTAAGGACTACAAAGGCAATAGCAGGGGAAGTTTGGATCATAGCATCACTCAGCACAGGGCACAGCAGGACAAGGTCTCAGCAAGTCTTTAGCTTCCTTCTTCAATTGCTCCTAGAGCATGTTGTTGGTATCTATAGTCCTCTGCCTTCATATTTCCATCAGAGGCTTAGTGGAAGGGGAACATTGGGCAGGCATTCCCTGAGACCCTAATGCCCCTGATGTTGAAGTGAGARATGGACTTGAACTGGGTGACACTTTAACCGTTCCACATCTAATGGAGTGGTTGCTGCTTTAATTGCTTCTGAGCAACTCCAGCAGGTTAAACATAGGTATTTAACCAGGTGCCTGTTGGCAGGTTTGAGTACTTTAGCAAGCATAAATTAGCATAGCCTTACTGACATTAACAAGATGGGACTGATTTACAGTCACTAAGGAGCCTCAGCTTTGTATCCAAGTAGCCAGTAACACTTCTGAACCTTTCCATAGAAAAAGAAAGCTTCTCTGCAGGAACTCCTTCGGACAGCATTTGACAGGAAAGAATTGCTTTGAATGTTAACAGGTCTAGTTTGCGTTCAGAGTTGCAGGAAGGAGTGATTAAGCAAGTAGATGTATAGCATTTTTTCTATCCTTGATTTTTTTATTGGCTCACTTTGTATGAAAGATGTAGGTGATGGGGTTACAATGTCCTCATTGTCATGCTGGTTTGAATTAACGAGATTTCAACTTTTGTCTGAGCATATGGCTCTTTTTTTCCTAATTTTTGCAAACACTCTAAAAACAATAGCAATTTCTCTCCTTCCACTTACCCTCTCACCCTACTTTTAGCACAGAGAAGAGCTGCAGCATCTCTCCGCCTGCATGCTTATTCCAACAGATGAAGTGTAACAGGCCTATTGCACAGCAAAATTACTATTGCTAGAATTAATGCAGTGCTTTAGAAACGTTGGATGGCAAGCCTCAAAGAGCAGCTAGCCACCTATAGGTACAATATGAGTGGAGTTTGTACAAGCATCCCCATACTAACCTGCAATAGCTGCCAAACATGGACCATGCAGCAATGTCTCTGGAAGGAGGTGAACACTGTGTCCTGGTTCCGGCTGGGACAGAGTTAACTTTCTTCCCAGTAGCTGGGTGTGTGTGCTGTGTTTTGGGTTTGGTATAATAGGAGCGTTGATGGCCCATTGATGTTTTGGGTGTTGCTGGGTGGTGCTTGCACCGGKSACWTTTYGGCCTCCCRTGCCCTGCCAGGTGCATGGGAAGCTGGTGGGGGGAGCATAGCCGGGGTGGTTGACCCAGCTGGCCAATGGGGTATTCCATACCATGTAACGTCATGCTCAGTATAAAAACTAAGTGTGTGTGTGGGCTCTGGCTTCCGGGACGGGCTCGCATGTTTTTTGGGCACGCATCCGTTCGGCAACACGTCGGTTCGGCGGGTGGTGAGCAGTTGCATTGCGCATCGCCTGTTTTGTATATTCTATTGTTGTTGTTGTTACCACTGTTATTATTACTGTTCTACTTTGTTTTATTTCAATTATTAAACTGTTTTTATCTCAACCCGCRAGTTTTCCTACTCGTGCCCTCCCGATTCTCTCCCCCATCCCACCGGAGCGGGGGGGGTGAGCGAGCGGCTGCGTGGTGTTTAGGTGCTGCCAGGGTTAAACCACGACACACTATCAGACAAGGATTCCCTTCTTGGGTTTTGCACAGGTATGAAGGTGTCTTAACTCTGCATTAGGATAAAAACGAAGGAAGAATAAGACTTTCTGGATTTAGGGATAAGACTTTATCTTTATTTATGGATTCCACTAACGCTGGTGGACAACATGTGCCAGTAAATAATGATCTTTGTTCTTCCACAGCAGAAAAAACAAATATTCAGGGCAGTCCCATACAGACATTATATTGCATAAACAAACATCGTAACTTACTAAAAAAAGACACTTCATCCATTACTGTTGGTACTACACACAAAAAAGCAATGTAGAGACATTAAAGATTAAAGTCTCAAACACTCAAGAAGTCAGAAAGCAAGAATAATGATCCCTGAGAGTGGATAGCAGAGGAGAGAGAGAGGCTAGGGGAGCACGCAGCATGTGGTTTTCCTACACACCGTGGGAGCCTGTGTGCAACTCAGTAGTTTGCAAGTCCCAGAGATAAGCTAAGGCCTGGCAACATTAGAATCTGTGTCACTGCTGTTTATTTGACAGTCACAGCAGTTTCCTATCTCTCTGTAAATTAGCAGTTAGCATCTCAAAAACTCTTGACCACTGAGCCTGAGTGTCTGTATGAATCTGAAGAGACAGAAACAGGATTGTCATTGACAGACTCTGGTTCCTCTTTATTTATTCATGAGAGACACTGGGTTCCCATGCCTATGGAAAAGAGAGGTTAGCATTAAGGTTATGGTGGCCACTGAGTATGTCAGAGCCCACCTTGTGCCTTTGCTCTGCCAGTTATCAGTCTAGCCCTTAGTCATTTGGCACTTTTATCACAGCAGACATGAGTTCCTCTCAGTTTGGAGTCCATTCAAGTTATCTAAGGGTGCTCAGTGCTACAGATGCACATGTGCCTCTTGGTCTCACATTGCTTCAGCTTTATCTCTGGTACTTGCAGACACGTTCCATATGTGAGCACAAAACAGGTCAGAGCAGCCCCTCAACTGAAGCACCGAATTCAGCGTTTCACACATACCTCGAGAACATCGCTGCTTAGAGGTCTTGGCAGCCAGCCTGCTCCTTCCATGTCAGTCACACGTCACGCAGCTGCCTACGCTGCTGACACCTGCCATTCAGAAGTTGTCTTATCTCGCTTGTGTGAGCTTAGCCAGTCGCTGCAGAGTCTTAGCCAAAAGTACTGCTTGAGAAAAGGCATTCATGTTAATAGGAAATTCATGCAGGAAGAAGTGAAATTCCTCTACCAGGCCTTCATCATTGAATAGATTCTACAAAAACACGACGTTTCACGGCCTGTAACAAAATAGATGCATAAGCATTTTGTTTTGTGGTCAGTAGCCTACAGCAATGTTGGAAAGCTCAATCAGCTCGCTGGATGGCTTTGCAAAATACTCCACTATTGATTTACTTACAAAAAAGAGAGAGTTTCCTTTCAACACATGTCCCTTTACCCTTGCAACTTTTTCAGTCATGCTGAGCATTTTTTTTATATATATATATATATAAAAAAAAATTGTTTTGCTTCCTACATTTGGAATAAATCATTGATGTATGCTTGCATTTCATAAAGGACATTTTTGCATATTTTAGGACACTTGTGCAATTAAGACTCCTGAACCATATAGAATTTATTGCCAGGGAGCTGCAATTGGTCAGTCAGTACTCACTCAACTGCATCTAGTATGCAATATGTTTGTGGTTTCTTGCTACAGTCATTGCATTATTTGAAATTTTTACAGCCCACATTAGTCAAACAAAACTGTGTACCCATATAATTTGAAATTAGAGGGGGAACTTGTATTTAAGACTGCCATTACTTTTATCTGATTGGGATAAACAACGGAAACTTCTTATCTCTATATATCAATGTTCTCAAAGTACAGTAGACTGATAACATTATACAGCCACAGCAAACTGGCAAGTAGCAATAGAGGATGAGACTGACAGTTTATATTAGCCCACAACATTTTGCTTCATTAGAGGATCCTTGACTACACAGTCCTGAGTGATATACATTGAAGARTCAGTTTGTCCATCTGCTCATCACTTTTTTTTTAGGTGTTCATTAAGGGGAAAATAGCTTTCAGTGACCCAAAACATTATAAGGAGAGTTCTCAGCTATCACTTTGCTAAGAGCAAAGGGAAAATACTTATCTCCCAGGCTATCGAGGTGCAGTGTGATTACAGTTCAGATAATTCCATGACATTATCAACAATGATGTCTCTTAATCTAGTAGGCCTAAGTATTTCCCATGTGAAGTGATCTACCCCAGTGAAGTGTCAATCCGTGATCTTCCCTACCTGCCACATTCACCTTGCCTGGCAGAGTGGTAGGGTTCCCTGTACTCTGGATGAGAACCCAGGAAGCAGTTTCCCATTACCTCTTTCACTACAGAAAAATTCTAGGACCACATGGTTAGACCTTGATCATTTGCTAGTACAAGTGCTTAATGCCTGTGCATGAAGTCCAGTATAGGATACAGGCTAAAATTTCAGAAAAGTGCCTAGACTATAATAAAATGTCTAAAAACTGCTTTACTGCCAGCTTTCAGTGTCCCAGGTTGTCATTTAGTCCCAGTAAGGACTAGGAAATACCTTGTTGCCAAAGCCAAGTTTGATTTGTGCATCCATTTTACAGCAGTGCTGATCAGTTTTTGGAACAAGCTGCACAGCCTTGCAAACCTACAAAGCCAGCAAAGATCACTCAGCTCATGCAGGAAGAAAAGCATGGTTTAGAAAGGAACTTAGTCTGGATAAAGTCTAGGTGAGTTTGTAGCCCTCCATATCTACCATCTTCCTTAATTCTTGGCTTATCTTTTGACTTGATTACAAATGAATCCATTATCTACAGTTTTTAGCTCCCAGACTGACTGTCAGGGATTACAGTTTTGGTTTGCAGACATTGAGGTAAAAGGTATACTAATCATCTTGGGTTTCAAAGTGTGTGCTTTATCAGAACCATAGTTTGATTGACTGATTTCAATATTTTCATCACATGCAGCTCATGAAAATAAGGTTCCCAAGATTTCACTTCATGTCCCTGGATTTCTTCAGCAGGCTGCTAGTGGCCCAAAATCCAAGCCTATTTTGCATAAATTGGAGTAGACTGAAGATACCTTTCATTCCATTAAAATGATGGAAGACGTGTTTCTAAATCCAGCAGATGGTCTCGAAAATTTCAGACATCCATCTTTGACTGCAAGTCTCATGAATGCTATGGGTAGCAACAGGTACTAAGAGCATTGGTACGGCATTGGTCTTACCTTGGAAGGAGAAGTGAAGAGGACGAGTCAGTTTGTAGACCTTCATGGGCAGCCTTTGGACCATCCCTCATGAAAGCATACCAACTAACGCTACTTAATCTTCAGATGGTACAAAAAAATTCTTCCAAACATTCAATGTAGGTTAAATGACTCCTTTTTAGATGTATTTTAGCTTTATTTATGGGACAAGACCTCGAAAGGTAATGAATCCCTAGTCGCTCTGGATCAGCACAGATGTAGAAATTCTGGGATGTCATCCAATAACTGTAACATTAAAGATATTGCATTCCATATCTATAGAAAAGGATAATCACACAGATCTCTTTTGTAAAATGCTTTGAGGACAACTTTATATAAGTATCAGGTATTATGTTTTTAGTAATAGACTACTTGTATAACAGGTAACTGTGTTAAACAAAAGAAACAAAATAAATTATTCTTTTCATTAAACTGTCTTACTGAAAAACTTGACAAACAACATTTTATTAATATGACTATAAGAAATCCATAATTTGACTGCAAAAATAATTGCTTTAGTGATATTAACCATCTCAAAAAGCACAGGGCTATTTAAATCATCTAATCATCTTGTCATACTTTTCAAACTGAAGCATTAGTATCTTGATCAAGGGTTCGAATGCAGCTGAGACCTTCAGCCTTGATTTAATCTGACTCCCTGCTGACATTGAATGGAAACACGTAAATCTTATTAGGCTTACAGTGATTTCCTTCAATCATGGATTTAGTAAAGCAGGTTGGTTTCTTTCACTGTGCCAAAATCTGTAAGGTTCCAAAAGCTAAATAGCTTTCTGTTAAGTAAACAGAAAGTCAGTATGAAGGAGTATTAAAGAACATTATACAACACCAGGACTGGAACTTGAGGGATCATTTGTGAAACCCTGAACCCATTATGAAGTTCAGTTTTTTGAAAGGAAATAGTTGTGCGTTGACAATAAAGTCCTGTTATCATAACTGGAAAGACATGATTTTTTTATTAACTGTGCAAAGTTAGTTTAAGATTAGATTGTAGTCCAACCTATAGAATTGTGTGTGCCATTAGAACAGACACACAGATGTTATGTAGCCATCTGTAGTGCAGGAAATAGCAGAAGAAGTTGTGTATTCAGTGATCGCAATTCACTCCAGTATAGTGTGGGATGGGTTTTCCCTTAGCTCTTGGCCCCTACTATCAATGACTGCATAACTTAGAAGGCCTTGTAGAGATGCAAGAAGATGCTGGCTCCACTGGAGCTGAAATTTCCTATGGAAAACAAAGCCAACCTTCCTACAAGCACAGCAGTGAGGAGATAGAGAAATTACGTTTAATATTTTTTCCCCTTTAACCTCAGCAGAGAGTTGCTATGCACGTATCTGTGACCACTATACCACATGACAAAAGAGACTGATGACTTTCCACTGCTTGATCTGCTACTATCAAAGGTTCTGCATTGGGACTTTTAACTGGAGCAGCACAGGTTAAAGTTAACCTAAAAAACCTTACAATTAATTATTAGAGGGCTCATTTAATCCTCAGGTACAACTTCGTAAGCCCCACTGAAATCGGACGAAGTGGTATGTGTGTGTCCCAGAGGAGAGCAGCTAAATACTGCTTTTATTTTCCACAAGAGCAGACCTACTGACAGCCACAAGGAACAAATCCTTCAAAGTTCATGACCTCAGAAAAAAATGCCCTAGTCTGATAGATTTACCATTAAAACTTCTGACCCATTTGAATGGATGCTTTAGCTGAAGTTTTATCAAATCTGACATAAGATGCCCTGTGCAGTTTTCTTCATCGTGAGTTGCTGGAGCCACTGTGATCTAAGTGGGTGAATCCTATGATGTCTAGTCACACTAGAAGATCGCTTCTGTATCCTGGGCTGCATAAAAAGGAGTATGGCCAGCAGGTCAAGGGAGGTGATTGTGCCCCTCTACACCGCTCTGGTGAGACCCCACCTGGAGTACTGCATCCAGCTCTGGAGTCCTTAGTACAGGAAGGACCTGGACCTGTTGGAGCAGGTCCAGAGGAGGGCCACAAAGATGATCAGAGGGCTGGAGCACCTCTCCTATGAGGAAAGGCTAAGAGAGTTGGGGTTGTTCAGCCTGGAGAAGAGAAGGCTCCGGGGAGACCTTATTGCGGCCTTTCAATACTTAAATATTGTATAAATAAAYAAAATACTTATACTCAAATACATCTTTTATAAGAAAGATGGGGACAGACTTTTTATTAGGGCCTGTAGCAATAGGACAAGGGGTAATGGTTTTAAACTAAAAGAGAGTAGAATCAGACTAGAGATAAGGAAGAAATTTTTTATGCTGAGGGTGGTGAAACACTGGAACAGGTTGCCCAGAGAGGTGGTAGATGCCCCATCCCTGGAAACATTCAAGGTCAGGTTGGATGGGGCTCTGAGCAACTTGATCTAGTGATGTCCTTGCTCATTGCAGGGGGCGTTGGACCATATGACCTTTAAAGGTCCCTTCCAACCCAAACTATTCTATGATTCTATGATTCTACAATTCTGTGACTTGGAAACCATGAATTGCTCATACTGCCATACACCATATCCTGTATTCTTCAGCCATTCACATGTAAATGTCTAGTAAGGTACCTGTCTATCCTTTTGCAAGAAGTGCTAAAGAAGACATTGGACAAATATATGAGATGGTGTACAGCTTGCAAAGATAGACCAGAACCTGTCCCATGTTAAAGCTATTTGAGCAACAAATAAGTTTGTATTCTCACAGAGGGAAACACAGCAAGTAGGAAACGAGGAGCCAAGAGACAGGAATGTAAAGAGGCAGATCCAGCCTAAAGTTCTGAATTTTTCCTATCAAATATCTTAGAAGACATTTTCACTAGCAAACATAAGTGAAAATAGTCCTGTTATTAACAAAGCACTGCATAAAAATCCCTATAGTCTTAAKTGAGAAGACAGATTTGTGAGTGATAAAAGCTTGAATTCAATAAAGAGTGCATTAGACACATTTAAAATCACTGCATATATTGCATTGGAACATGATTTATGAAACCTTGTAGACACTTAAGTGTATATAAAAGTATGACTCCATTGTTAAAATGGGGGTACATGCTTTTGATGAACAGTGGGGGGAAGGGGCACACATGGCAGAAGCTATCTACAAATGTGGGTAGGATCTGGTGAAAAATGTTAGCTGAAAAAGTCAAGGGAATTTTTTAAATGTCAAAACATTTTTACAATTTTCATTTTGGAAAGGCCAAAATCTTTGCTTTCTATGCTTTCAAAATAAAAAAAATTGTTCATAGTAGATTAAAATAAGGAGGGGTTAAAAGTCTTAAATAGCCCACAACCAAATGATATTTTATTTCAGATTAAGCTTTTTTTTTGACTGATGTGAAAATGAAGCAGCATGGGATTTCCTTTTTCATTTTGCAGAAATCCTCTCTTCTCATGCAAAATTTGTTTTGACTTGAACTGGCCTAATTTTTTCAATGTCGGGAGTTCAGTGACTATATTTATTCATGACAGTAAGTCATATCACAACATTAGCATTACAAGACAACAATAGCTGAGTAGTAAATTCAATATCTTTGAGAGTTTAAAGATTTAAGGAACTGTATATTTTGCTCTCTCTTTTCTACTGAGTGTTTTCCATGGACTACAGATATTTATTTATTGTTTTATTTACTSTTTTATAACATAAATGAGAAATAAGTAGCTCAGACACTTCTTCAGACTCTTATCCTTTTTAAAACATATATGTATTAGTTTTCATGATGTGCTAAGCCCACTGCAATCATCCAAAAATAGTTGAATGCTATTCCAAGATACTCACAATGTAACAGCGAAGAAGACAGAGAGAAGGAAGGGGAAAAGAAATGCTGCTTTAAAAGGAAATTTAGTGGACATATTAAAACTGAAAATATGTGTAAGTTGCAGTGCATAAAGTCTTTTTCACTTTACATATGAATGTCTCAACATGTAGTGTCAGTGAACAGGTATCACTGAACATATAGACATCAAAGAACTCAAGATGATAGACAGGCAAAACTGTCCTCAAGTTAAAGCAAAAAAAAAAAGAAAAATCTCATTTATTTTTCTGCTGTGAGGATTATGTGAGTTGTGCTGTTAAAAAGCTACAACCAGACTCAGGCCCACAGCTCCTCTGACACAGTACAGTTTGACAGAGTGAGGAAAAAAAGAGTAACCAGCGACTTAAATGGGAGATGTGATAGGGAACATGAGCAGATACAATGCCTCAGTGATTCACACTTATACCACATGCACATACACACACACACAGTGTGTAAGTCTAAGGCCAGACCGAACTGCAGCAGCCATGTGCGTAGTCACCACACCATTTTATCCCCAAGGCATTTCACAAACTGTGCCCATCAGATCTGTGTGGGTAGTCCATGTGGAGGAGGTTCTTTTTCTTCGTCGTTATTGGTATGGCAACAGTTAGTTACATCTTGGTTGCATTCAGAAAATGATAGAAATTCTTTGGCTGGATCACAAACAGGCAAAAAATGTGACAAATGTTAAAAAGTGTTTTTATCAGACCGTTTTTAATTGGATAATAGCCTACTGCATTATGGCAGGGAACTATGTTTTTTTTCTTCCCAAATGGGTTTAACTGCTTGTTGAATAGTGTCATCCCTGTGATAGAAAAAGAAATGTCAACCATGTACTGTCTTTAGAGCTCCTATTTGATAGATGAGGTTTACTTCATAGAGATAGTTTCTTTCTAAGATTTACAGAAAAAGAAAATCAGATAACTTCTCCCCTTTGAACTTGGGCACCTCTTGGAAACCACGGAAGGGAGCATCCAAGTAAAGTAAAACCTGAGCTTCAGTTTCCTCCCCTCCTCAAGCAGTGCTGATGAATTGGGGCAGATCCAAGAGTTCCAATGGTATAAGAGGCTGAGCACTTTTTGTGGGCCAGCAGTGACATAAAAATCCTCACAGAATCATAGCAGATATATGGTTTAGTAGTAAGGTCTCAGAAAGAAGTGTGTTGTGTATCTTGTTTCCTGCAGATCCCATGTTTCTTTAAGATATCTGCTCAAGCAGTCTTTTGACCATCCTAGTCTGAGACAACGAATTGAAACACAGGATTGTCATCAACTGTGATGGGACTGAGACAAAACATCCATGAACTCTGTGGAGGGTTGGGTCCAGGTATAAATGCTATCACTGAGAGGCAGCTACACTAATTATTGCCCAGCCACATACTGATAGCCACAGTGCTGTAAACTGTGAAGCTTATCCGAGGCTTCCTTCCCTTGCCCATCAGGGAACTGGGTTTATCTACTTCCAACTTATAACACTTTGGGAAAGCTGGCTGTTTTCCAGTGATTACATCCTGGATCTTGAGATATATCCAAGGTGCATGGGCATGTATGTGTGTATAAGACATTTAATCTTAGTCCCACAAGCTGTTCCCAAAGTCCTTTCTTAAGAGCACATTCTATCTGTAAGGAACCATCTTGCTCTCTGATTCATTCTGTTAAACACATGTTGGCTAATCAAACTGTTGACTTTTATGATATGGTTAAGGAAGCAGTTCCTTGTTATTTATGCCCAATAGCAGTCTTTTTAGACGATACTGTAAAGTCTACCCTCAGAATGAATCAGGAAAGAATGAGGAAAATACCACATATCTTCTGCAATGAAAATTCTTGTTCTGAAACAAGCTGTTTATAGCGTTATACTTCTTTTTAACTATATGGCCTCCAGAAACAAAGACAGGTTTATTTTCTTCTTCAATAACATCCAGCACTCCACCTCACTGGGTATATTCCAGGCTTACTGATACTGTTCCTAGCGTCACTTCTGTGCGGGAAGAGATATTTGTTAGGTGTTATTTCCTAGACACAATGGTGTTGATCTGCTACTGCCACAGTCAAAATCACAAACAATAACATAATTAGTGGAATTCCCAAGTTTTTCTGGCTAACCTTCCGAAAATATGTGAGATGGATGTATTATTTTTAGAGATATGTTTTTCAGCATATCTAGATTCTCAAAACATCAGAAACTAAAACTCAATTGAAAAATAATCCCGTATTTCTGAGAGCCAGACAGTGAAGTCTAGATAGGAGCAATCAGGCAAAGTAAAAGCTATGTTTAGAAAATACTTTATTTCTTACAGAACACTTGATCATCTCTAGTTATAATAATCATTTAACTGGTCATCTGCAATGTTCTTCAGGTGTGGTTTACATAGTATTTGTTGAGTAGATCATTGTTCATAGAAGATGACAGAGAGGGTGATTGTGAAGGTCTTGTGGTGAACAACAGAAGCTATTTACTGAGTGGAGTGGAAATCAAAGAGAGGTGATTCCTCAGATATGATTTTTCAGATTGTTAGATCCTTGACTACACATGCTAACACATATAATTTAGTGAGATAAAAAAAAGCAATTGGACAAAAGGGCACTGATCATGCAGGATGATGTCCTTTTGGGAACGTAAAATGTTGGTGAGGTCTCTACATCCTTCTCACATGGAAAAATTGTACCCAGTTCTCATGGACTTTAGTGACAGATCTGAGGAAGGTGTCTGAAGTGATTCAAAAAAAGATGGTTTCTGAAGTACTTGTGTTTGTAACCCAGTCAAAGGAAAATCTAAAACAGCTCCACATGTGTGGTGTTGCTTATAAAGGTACTCTGAGGAGCTCTACATCTGATAATGACATCGTTTTCTTCTGAGCTGTTTGAAAACAGCTTGGGAGATCAGACAGGTAACTGTGACTGATATACATATACTCATAAAGTATTTCTCCCTTATTCCTACTGAAAATCTTCACTGATTGGTCTCTTGTAGACCTGGTTGGGAAACAAAATTTTGTTCCATGGGAAATTAGTTTCTACTTCAAAGCAGAATGAAAAATTGGAGTATCAAAAAAGTAGGACAAAAAACTATGAGAAGTTTCAAAATAAAATTGTCAAAGTGAAAAATTACCACATCTGTGATTGGAACAAAAGTTCCTGCATAACTTGATCTGTTTCTTTTTTTTTTTTTTTTTCTTTTTTAGTTCAAATAATTATTTGGAACTGAAAAGTATCTTTGTTTCAAACTGTCACCTTGAAATGTGGGGGGCTTTGTTTTGATTACCCCAATTGTAAAATAAAAAATATGCATTGAAATTGACATTTTCCCACAGAAAGTTCTTATTTCAGCAAAACCACATTTTCCAAGAGGAAATTTTTTCATGTAAAAATATTTCAACCTGCTTTACTTACTTGCCAGGAAATACGAAGCTGTCTATAACCAGCATCTTACTAAAATTTTTCCAACATGAAAGTTATTATAACTTTTAAAATGTTCTGTTGACAAAGAGAATTTGGCCATGAAACAGAACAGTGCTTATTATAGCACCAACGCACAGAAGTCAGTTAGCACAATTCATGGCTATCACATGTTGAATTACAGTGGCAAATTCTAAGCATGGGTCAAAGGCAAATAAACCCAGGAGTTTAAATTTCTGCTTCTTTAAACATTCCAGATGTAGAAGTTTTCCATTTACTTCACCTCAGTCAACTGAGTTCAATATGGTGGGATAATGAAACCCCTCAAGCGTTCTGCAAATATTTCAGTCTAGATATACCTTTACCTCTTTGTGAATGTTGGTATACTTTCTAACAAAGGTATAAGAACAAAGTGATTTAAATCCAGTTGACAGGTGAGAATCATTACAAAATTTTACCAAAAAATCAGGTGAAAGGACTGTAAAAAAGCAGAATGTAAATAACATGCTTTAGAAAAGTTTGTTGTTACTACAACATACAATGCTACATGAACAAGATTGATATACAGTCTTATTTGCAATAATTTTATGGGCACTTACTCTAATCAAGCAGAAACTGATGCTCAGGGTTTTGATATCCACACTGAGAAGTTTTACAGATGTTAGTTTTCCATAAAGTGATGAAGATCTACTCTCAAAAAAACAGGTCTATTTAAGGATCTGAAATTAGTCACCTCAAAACTATAAACAGCATCATTCTTCCATTCTTAAAGTCTGGTTGCTTCTTTAATACTTYAGCTCCATATAGCTGACTGACTAATAATGGCACAAAGGACTTACTTAATTTTTAAAAATAGGCTAGTATTGGAAATTTTAAATTCTGAATTAAAGATTCCAATAATTACTTAGGTACACTGAAATCTGTTAGCCTCCTTTATATCAAGGTTTATAATTCCACCACTACACAGAAGCATATGAATATCTTCATTTGCACATACACACATTTACAAAAAATTCTGCCAGTATGAATTCTAAATCCAGCACTTGTGACACCAGTACAGGAAAGAAATACATATTTCAAAACCAAACTCTGACATTTCTGGATGGAAGCTCAAGTGTCTTCTACATAGAAAAAAGCTGCCTTTATGCCATATTTCATGTTAATATACAAAGTTAGACAAGGGCATTTTTCATAGTCCTTTAATACATTTCTTGCAGTCAGAGCATAATTATATGGGTAAGTCAATCATATATTCCTGGGAACAACATGTGTGATGAAGTGAGGTCCTGCCTTGGGAGACATCTTAAAACAAGAATCCTATGCAGGATAGGATATTAAGAATCCTTTCTGTCTCCAACATACTGAGATTTCTCAGTCTGAACCAATTCTTCCCACACAGCTACCTAAATTCTCTCTCTCCTGTGAAGTCATTAGACTAACCTTTACAACATGAATAGAGGAAGGAGTGATCTTTGTTTGACAGCAGTAATAAGCACAGACCTTTAATTTCAATTATGTGGAGAAAACCATAGAAATGGAGGCATGAAGCAACATTAGTCTAGATGATATCAAGGTCAGTTAGTACCAAAAGCATTCCATTTCTGCTTTCATAAAATTAAGAACCTCACCAGGAAAAGGCTGTGTTGTGGTTTAACCTCAGCCAGCAACTCGGCACCACACAGCCACTCACTCACTCTCACCCGGTGGGGTGGGGGAGAGAATCGGAAGGGTAAAAGTGAGAAAACTCATGGGTTGAGATAAAGACAGTTTAATAGGGAAAGCAAAAGCCGCGCACGCAAGCAAAGCAAAACAAGGAATTCATTCGCTGCTTCCCATTGGCAGGCAGGTGTCCAGCCATCTCCAGGAAAGCAGGGCTCCATCACGCRTAAYGGTGACTTGGGAATACAAACACCATAACTCTGAACGTCCCCCCTTCCTTCTTCTTCCCCCAGCTTTATATACTGAGCATGACGTCACATGGTATGGAATACCCCATTGGCCAGTTGGGTTAGCTGTCCTGGCTATGCTCCCTCCCAGCTTGTTGTGCACCTGGCAGAGCATGGGAAGCTGAAAAGTCCTTGACTAGTAGACTACTTAGCAACAAGTAAAAACATCAGTGTGTTATCAACATTCTTCTCATACTAAATCCAAAACACAGCACTAGGAAGACAATTAACCCTATCCCAGACGAAACCAGGACAGGCTGGAAAAGCAATAGCAATGGAGTAAGGCATATTGGGGGGATGCTGACTGCATTCTCAACTGGCCTAGAAATACTTAGAGAATTAGAAGACTACTGGACATTCAATGGCACTACGGTCGGGGCAAGTTATAGATACAGGTAAAGGAGTAAGTTGTCTATGGTAGTAGAGCCAGGGACAGCAAATGGCTATTCAAGTCCTAGAAAGCCAGGTCTGCAGCTGCTGCTGAAAAGGAAGAGTCAGAGTATGCCAGTCAGCTGTGGCTGCAACCATGAAAGGGTGGGAGAACCAGCGACTAGGAGCAGGAGGGTTAATGACATCTTTTCCAGGCAGAACCAGTCACTGGCAGAACTGACACTTTTTAACACTCCTTGCATTAAAAAAAGGTACACTGACTTCTCCAAAGCTCTCCTCTGTCATCTTGCCTTCACATGGAAGAACTGTCCAAGTTTGGATGTTCCCAGGGAACACAACTTGGATTTTTGCACATTGATGAAGAACTTTGAGCTATCTGTGATTGTGGTTTACACAGGAATGGACACTTAAATCTCCTTTTTGGTCTTCCTCAATCTGGGACCACCTTGGGATTAACATCTCTGGAATAATTCAGGTTGCCCAAGGCTCCATAGGCTTTTGGCTACAGCAGATCCAGGAGGACCATTCTGCCAGTCCAGAATGAGGTGAGTCCATAATGCTGTGGTTCAGCTTTCCTCACGACACAAATCTCCAATTAAAATAGTTCTCTTAGGCAGAACCATGGGGATGAGTGCCGTAAAAGCTGTCTATTCCTGATTTAACATTGCGTGACTGTAAGGGGAAGGGACTAGGAGTCTCTAATAACAGGGATTTGATTGTACTAAGAGCAGATTCCTCATTGCCTTGCACTGCTTGAGAACCTTAGTGCAATTGGACATGAGGCCAGGGACCTGACCTTTGAGCAAGCTGGAATATCATATAATTACTGCTCTGTGTAAATCCACTGCTTCTCTCCTCCCAGCTGTTTCACAGGCTTGGCTGACTAAGGAGCTACTTTGAGATTTAACATATTTTAAAAATATTGTACTGTACCTTGCACAGAAGTTGATTAACTCACTTTGACTAACTCATGTTTATGTTGTCAATTTGCAGGTCCCAAGCTATCACCTATCTGCCAACCAGTCTTCTTTTTAGGGATCACACATTTGCAGTTGGAGTATAAACTAGTTTGTAATTACTAAATAATGATTATTTTTATAATAAAAATATTTATATAAATAACGGTACAAAATAAATCTTTAAATTGCTCAGACTTTGTTAGCTCTCAGCAGCTAACTGAATATACCAAGATAGAGCTTACCCATAACAGACAAGAATCCAAAAAAAAAGTCTACTCCAAAAAGCAAGCATGCGAATAACTCCAAAACGTTCAGAAAAATATTTGGAAATTAACAACTCAGAAAACTAAAATTAAATTAAATCTGTATCCCTTCCTAAAAAAATTTATTTGAATTTTTTTTAAATTTTTAAATATCTTATTTAATATCCAAAGCTAATAAATAGAAAGAAAAAAAGAAACAACATCATCTAAGTTTATTATTAAGAGTCATACAGCAACGAAAGTCAGTGCATTGTCACCTCAGTGAATTAAGATAAGGAATATTTTCTCTAACAACAATAGCGAAGGACCAAATAAGGTACTTGTAGTTCAGGTCTCTCTCTCAAGTACATCTTGATTATTAGTTAAGCACACATAGACCCCTTAGGTCCCTAACTCATCTGAGAAGCCCACATTCCTAACAATGGCTTCTTGCTAAATTACTGAATATCCTTAGGAAGCCATTGCATTAGTCTATGAGTCCAGGTTGAAGCACAAGAAGCAAAGAGGCAATGAGAAATTTTGGACCCAGTCAGACTTAATGAATGCTGTATGCAAGTTTTTTGCAAGCCCTAGATGAAATCAACAGTATTAAGAAGGGCAGGAGGTRGTGGAAGGAAGCAGGCAGTGCTTGAAGGAATCTATCGCTTCTGTTAGCATCCGCCATTTGCCTCTTGCAGTTATCGGCTATTCGTAGCCTCAACATGGTTTTAGAACCTCTTGCCTTTTTCTGTAGTTGGCAATTGAATGCCTTTCACAGGCATTAAAAAAAGAAAACAGGAATCTTAAGTGGTTTCAGGATTAAACACTACTCCGTTGAGCCACAGCAATGTCCTTCTCACGTGATCTGAACTGGGTCGCATCTGCTCTTTTCCACGTTCTCCAAAGGTGAAGCACAGGACATAGTGCCTAGAATACCCAGATCAGTGTATTACCAAGTGCATTAGTGACAGTACTGCCAACCTCAAACATGAAAAATTTATAAATTGCTTCTCTCTCCAAAAATCATGGTGTTTTATTTTTTAATTATATATTTGCATGCTTTTATCTCTCACATTCTGAGCCTTCAGGGTGAAACTGTGCCTTGTTTTCCAAGTTTCTCTTTGAAAGGAGAAGGTTAGGAAGAGTTTTTTTTTCTGTTTTAAGAAAAGTCGAAAATCCYAGTCATTGGTTTTCAAGAATTACATTTCTAAGAAAAAACATCCAACGTCACTCAGACCCGTGATGAAATATTTACACTTGCCATTGCTTTTATAGTAATAGTAATTAGTGTCTGAGGTCTCTTCTCACTTATTCTTTAGTTTCATCACCCCTGTGAGCTGAGATAGAGTTAGGAATAGGATTAACATCCCTCTCTGCCCCCACATTTCTCTTTAGTATGATTAGAAGGTATGCAGACTAGCAATAGCACATCAGTCAGCTAAGTGTAATGACTGATATTTCTGATCTCCACTAGGCTACAGGACTTTTCCCAAATTGTTCCTGTTTGAACAACAGCATGTTTCAAAAAAAAAAAAAAAAAGCCAAACAACCCCTCCAGAAAGCTATGTTCTATTTAAGCATTTCTGATGAAGAATCCACTTTGGTAACTGATTCTAATATCTAATTATCTTTCCTGAAAAAAAAAAAATAAATAAAATCAAGACTGAACGTGTTTTACTTCAAAGGCAGACAATGTGTCTACTGAAGACTGCTTTGTTATCACATTTCTCTTACTCCCAATAACCCTTCCTTTCACCCATTCTCGGTTTTCAATACTTCTCTTGAGCTCTGCACACATGAAACGGACACACTGTTCCAGTAGAGGTTGCTTTCACAAGCACAGAGGTGGTAGAGCCTCCATGCTCATAGGTTTTGTTTCTACAGTTAAGAGCTACACCAGCGCTTTTAGCTACACTGTCACATTGGGAGTTCAGCTTCCATGTGTATAAGTCCATGTAAACAAAGCCCACCYCCTGCCCCCCTGCGGATATCAAAATAATCTCCAGGATCATTCTAATAATTTCTCCTACTTTCAGTGGTCTTTAAACGCAATATGTTTCTGYTACACCTTATCTTTAATTTGAATTTCAAGGGAAGTTTTCAGTAACAAAATCAAGACAATAGCTCTCCTGTTGTGAAAAACTGCATATACACAAAAAAGCCTCTAAATTGCAAGTTTTATTTTGTCCAAACAGTCGTTTGTATGAGTGGTTAATCTAATCAACCAGTTTGCACATGAAATTGCAACTTTGAACTTATTTTGCACTGAAAGCATATTTAAAAGGACATGGTGAAATTCTTTTGCATAGTTCCCATAATTAATTTATTAATTTCTAAGACAGAAGCCATGAAGTGTTGTAACAAATGTAATTGTATTACAGTTCATTTCAGTTTGGGTTGCAGCCATTCTTCAAATTGGGAAAGAAAAGGTCACATCAGGTATTTTGGGTGTTGAATGACACGACATATGTTAGCAGAGCACCTCTACTGCACTGTAAAAATGTATGTTTAAGCCAGCATTAACCTATTGCCTAGCTTAGATGCCAGTAGTCACCTCAGTAGAGTAGCATGGAGCTCAGCATGGGCCTCTTGATAAGGTAATTAGATTATTCTGAGCTCTGTGCTTCTGTGATAGGTTTTAAAAGAATAGGAGCAAATACCTGATGAGGCAAATAGAAGAAAACTCATTCTGTGGCAATGTATAGGGCAACAGAACAGAAGCTGTTATGGATCAGCTGTAACGAGAAGAAACAACTACAAACTAGGGTTTACTTAATCTCAGCAGGCCAACCATTTGGGAGGAGGATGACCTACAGATTCAAGGCAGAACAGAAATAGCCAACATGCTATCAATGCTATCTGCTATTTCCCTGATGAAWGTAAAATGGACAGGAATAGTTGTCAGGTAATCAGCCCCTGACATGAGGACAGATGAAAGAGGAAATTAACAACTCCATAATACAATGGGTAAATTACAAGACTAAGTAGGACCCCTGCTAGTTAATTCAAAGCTCCTGAGGACACTTTGAGCATTACTGGGGCTCTAGTGAAGAGAGCGGTGGTTCACATCATAGGAGAGGGTTCAGTTAATAAACAAGGAACAATTGCACTTCTGTTTTGTTGCATTCTTTTACATACAGCTTTAAGAGGGTGTGAGGTGAAGAGAGGGTTTTTTCAGTGAGTTTTGAAACCAAACAGAGGTTAGTATGTATGAACCCAAAGTCCTCGATGTAAAGCCACATCTAAGGAATGTCAGCTAATGAATTTAAAGCCCTGTCTTAGTTGAAATATAGATAGCGTGTGTCTCTAATAACCAGACATCTAGTTAATCATGAAAACTCTTCACAGGCAGAACAATCTTTTCCATGTGTTTGTACCTACATAGAATGAGACACCAATTCTGTTTGGAGTGCACGTACTATTGTAATACTAACCATAAATAAATATGATTCTCACCCAGAGCTAGAATAAATTGCAAGCAATGTTTTGATGATAGGGTTATCACAAATGAGAGTACATGAACTCTTAGCACAAATTAGCCCTTCTCTAAAATAGAATATGGTTTGATCAGTAGGGAAATTTCTATTGCAGAGTCAGTCTATGTTTTGTTTTTTTTTTAAAAAGGAATGAAAGCCTTTTCTATTAAAATAACAGATTTAGTTAAAGATGGCTCTTTTCAGYGGGGTGTTTTGAGCACAAGTGTTTATGTTATAGAATATATATTATAGACTAAGAGAATTCACAACCTGTGAGTCCAATGTCTTCACACCTAAATTCAAAATAGACTGGGGCCCAAGAGATCTGAGCTAACTCCCTCTGCCATAGATTCATTTTGCTACTTTGAGCACTTAACGTCACTCTTACCTGTTTAGTGGTGCAAGTAGCACATAAATATAGATGTTTAATCAGAGAGAAATATCCTCCAAGAAGAAAATGTATAAGTACAAGTTGGTAGGCCTAGATCTTTTTCTGAGAAAATGGGTGCATCCAGAACGTTTGTACACCCTATGTATTCTGTCGCCAGACTGACCTGTGATTGAAGTGGTTACATATGACAGCCAGAATGGTTCTCAGGTACCTCTGGAAGCTGGGAGCCATGAAGGAGGTGTACAAACTGCATCTACYGTCCTCATTTCACGTCCAGGTCCTGCACAGTCCAGACGGACGTAGGATACCCAGGCACGTCAGGATTCTGGAAAGTTAAAAAGTGCTCGTTAACCTGCATTAGATAACATACCAAACTCTGTAATGGGGCTAAACACTTCCAGGGATGTGTTTTGATCAGGAGACTGTTCTACTACCTTTACTTCAACAACTGCTATGAATTATAGCACCGTTAAACACACTGCTGCTCTTCTGAAATCACTAGCTAAATTATGGGCAGTACTAAAGCTTTTGTTTGTCCTTGGAAAACACTAGACTCCATCACCCTATCATTTCAGAGTGCAAAATGTTGCCTGGGTGGAACCAGGTTTTCTCTCATCTGATCCAACTCATTCACTGTTGTTAAGAAAAAGAGTTCTTATATTTTCACTTGTTTGGAAGGATCTGATATAGATGATATTTGAATCAGTTTCCCCCCCTTGCCATAGAAGAGAGCTTTTACTTTGAGCAAATGAAAATGAAGCAAAATTGAACATCATCTGTGCATTCCTCAATTCCAGAATAGCACTTTTCACTGCATCTTGCCTTATTCAAAAATTACATGTACAAATGGGTCTAATTCTGCTGTTATGAACAGGGAATTCCAGAGAAACTCCAGAGAAATTTAAAAAAAAAAMCTCAAATGTTCATGTCTAGTAAAGAGAACAGTAGTTTTGCTGCTTTCCCTCTATTATGTCACCCTTGTTTATATTATCCTATTGTTTATGGACACAGTTCTATTTTAAAATATAAGAAACATGAAATGCTTATAAAATATTAAAGATATAGGTCTTGAACATCATTTAATGCACCTGGAGTGAGGCAAAACATGGCATGTGACCATTTTTTCATTCCTCAAGGAGAAAAACTAGACAAGGCAAAGCCATTCTACCAACCTTTGGCTCTCTAGTTTTACATGGTTCCCAAACAACAACAAATATCAGGAAATTCAGCACATCACATGTAATATGTAAAGTTCTCTGTGCATGCTTATGTAATGTCTGGTCTGATATAAAGTCTTCTATGTACACGCAGTAAGTCTGCCATATCACATTTGCTGTACTCTCTCAAGAAATTCTCAAGAAATTGAGATCTGGTTTGTAAGGAAGAGGTTTT
Source organism: Phoebastria nigripes (assembly GCA_035582835.1). Lineage (NCBI taxonomy): Eukaryota > Metazoa > Chordata > Aves > Procellariiformes > Diomedeidae > Phoebastria > Phoebastria nigripes. The sequence goes on along the minus strand of JAYKAV010000367.1, from coordinate 159,076 downwards.
CCAAAATTAAATGTAATTGAAATGCACTTTTTTTTCATTTCATATCTTGACATCTTAGCTTCACAATCACAGCTGTAGCACAAATAATAGCAGAATAGTCTTCCATTTTTCTTTTGCTTAAACAGGGCTGAATTTAAAGTTCAAGATAGTAAATATGTTCATCCATGTAGAATCATAGAATCACAAAATCACAGAATAATTCCAGTTGGAAGGTATCTCAGGAAGTCTACAGTCCAAACTCTCACTCAAAGCAGATTCAGCTTTGAGATCAGACTAGGTTACTCAGAGCCTTTAAGGATGGAGACTGCACAACCTCTGGGCAACCACTGTCTCACTGTCCTCATGGTGAAAAACTATTCAGAGGATCCACTGCTTGACTCTCCTCATGGTAAAAAAAATATTTATCAGTAGGAAACCCTCTTGTTTCAATTTATCCCCACTGTTTCTTGTCCACCCACCATGCACCGCCATGAAGAACCTGGCTCTCTCTTTGTGATATTTTGTAGGTACTGGGCACTGTGGGGGTGAAGGGCAACTATTAAGTCTTCCTGAAACCACTTCTTCTCTAGGCTGAACCAGCCTTGGTCCCTCAGTCACTTTTCACACAACAGGTGCTCCAACCTCAACCAACTTGATGGCCCTCTGCTACGCTTGCTCAATTCACTGATGTCTTTCCTGTATTGGGAGGCCCAAAACTGGATGCAATATCTAGATGTGGTCTCATGAGTAAAGGGGGATAATCAGTTCCATTGATCTATTTACTGCCTGTGCTCCTGTTAGCACAACCCAGGATGCTGCTGGCCTTCCTTGCAGCCAGGGCACGCTGCTGGCTCATGCTCAACCCTTAATGGTTTGATGTTGCTACATACTTTTTCATCTGTCACCCTGGTACATCTTCTCATATATGCCAGAATGTATATGCAAGTATGAAAACAAGTATGCATGTATAGGTTTAAAGGCACAGGTTTCCATCTTTCTGGTACTTCCAATATTGCCTCTCTCATCAGCGTTAGTAGTGCCAGTTGAGGTCCGTGGGATTACACAAAGATAATAGGAAACAATTTCTGCTTGCATATCTTAACTAGCTGATATAAGACAGGATGGAGCTAGTAAATATAATCAACTGTTCTTAGGCATGGAAAAGGAAGAGGATGCTAACTGCAGCAGCAACAAGATTTCACTATTCCATTGGCAGGTATCATTAGCCAAGCTAGAAGCAATTAAAATAAACATGATTTGGTGGAACCAGTGTCCATCTTCCCACTGTGGTTACAGTTTCAGTTGGAGAATGGTTTTGTTAGCCTTCATTGTTGACCACTTAATGTCCAATCACTCACTGTCAACCCAGTCCAGTGATAACCTATCACAATATTTCTTTGTTCCTCTGGACTCATTCTTTAGGCATGAGTGGTCAGATTCCCTTTTAGCATAGTTCCAATGAAATCAGCTACTAATTGGGCTTGAGGAATTTATGTTCACGTGTTTAAGGGTTGTAGATACTTCTGAATAGTTCAAGATGCTGACCACTGCAAGAAAAAAAAAAAAAAAAGAGCCAGTAATGGGAATTACAACTTTATATGAAATTCTAGTGCTCATGCCTGTCTAGTTCATAGACAATGTTGTTGATGTTAACAGCAAAAATAAACAAGGAAGTGAACATGAGAATAAGAGGAAGAGAATGTTGGGTAAGAATGAGGCAAGTATTGAACTACTGTGTTTATACATAGGCGATATGGTGTGGACATAAACAGTGTGATCTTACTTTACCAGCATTATGCAGTCTGTAACCTCCCTTTCAGATAACTGCTGTCTGCCAAAGGTTTTTCCTGTCTTTAATACTGCAGATTCTACAGACATGAAGCCTGCATGCTTATGTATACCAGAGCGAGATTCAGTGGACAAGCTTTCCTAAACTACGTCCATTTTCTGCTAAGAGTATCAGTAATAGCTGGATTGCCTTTAAAAAAAWTTWAAAAAAAAMMCAAAACAACCAAACGACAAAAAACTCTTTTACCACTTTTTTTTTTTAAAAGAAAATATATACTTTTACTGAACTTTAATGTGTAATGTCTATTAAAGGCATAGATTTTTCAGGCAAAAAAAAATGCAATTATAATATAATCATTGCCAGACCTGATGCTTGCCATGGATTACAACTGCAGGGACACATTAAGATTTTTATCTGGTATTACTATACCTATGGGTTTGAAAATCCATGCCCAGCTATTTGGCAGCCTATCTTTGATCTCTAGACTTTTGTTGCTAATTTGCTTTAATGGCTTCTGAAGACCCAAGGACTGCAGGAGAATACTTTCAGGAGCAAATTACATGCCATCTCAGTCACAATGCTGATAAATGTATAGATGATGATGAAATATCAAGTGCCCTTAATGTAGCAAGCACTTGGTTTTAATTCCATCATCTAATATATCATTTTGTCATTAGCCCATCTTTTACAACTCATTTTAGCAGTATGTATATTGATACTTTGTAAAATTAATGTAATAATCTTAAAATGTTGTGGGGGAGGGGGTTTCCACTGGCCTGCTTGCATTTTTTTTCCAAGAGTTTTAGGAGCAGTACAGACTCCTGCAAGATTTTTCTTTTCAAATGACACCTCCTATATAAATCAGCCTATTTCCATTTCAGTCAGTGTGTTATGCCGGTTTGCACGATACAACATCCTGCTGCAAAAATGCCCTTCTTGGGTGGCCTGAGAGAGGTCTTTATCCTCCATTTACTGTGCTTGTCCCTAGTAAGGATGAGAGGATAGTTCTAGCAGAGTGCTGTGTTATTACTGTCTCTCTACAGGCAGGTTGAATAGACGCCTTCATCCCAAGTCTGGTAGCTGTACGGTTGAAGATCTCATGACAACTGGGTAACAAGTCAGCATTTTCCCTGCTAGCAAGCAAATTTTGAGGATCTAGTGAGGCTTTGTGCAGCCCAAACCCCCATAAATCAAAGCCAGTGTAGAAGTAAAGTTCTGCTAGACAGGCTCAGTACTTACACACCCAGATCGCTGCTACTCAGCCTTCTGAGAACAACCAACAAAGTTATCATCAGTGATGGCAATGGGGATCAGAACAATCTGTGAATACTATTAGGATTTCCACAACAGTGTCTGTGACAATTTGTCCTGTTGCCTCACTTCCATTTCAGCTTCTGCCCCATTTGTTTCTAAATCAACAGCACATTGTTTGAAGGATTACTATATCATCTGTTTCCAGGAAACTTTCTGAATTTTACATTACTTTTTACTCCTGCAATATACGCAGCAGGGAGCTGAAGCTGAGTAGCCCTTTCCCCTTCACAGGATATTGTCTTAACCACCAAACTGCCTGCAAGGGACTTTTGCCAGAAAACTTAGGTTCCTCAATAATTTGAGGACCCTGTTCAGGTTGTTCAGGTCTATTTCTATTTTACTTATTTTATTTCGTTCTGTTTTAAAGACTGCACACTTTAGTATAGAGACCTAAGCCTACACTGCATTTCAAGAGCCAAGCTTCTACTTCTGATATTACTCTTTGTGCCCATTTTTTTGAAGGGACTGACTTTATTTTCAGGTTGTGAAATGCTTGTAAGTGGAAGCAGTTGTATCATGCATACTGCAATGCTAAGCACATCCAAACCAGGTTAGCCTAAAGTGCAGATATGCTCTAAAGACATGGTAACTCTTCCCTGTAAACAAGCTCCAGGATGCTTACAATATTCAGGGACAGTTCTGCACAGTTTATGTTCTGCGATTGCTATTGTAAGACATCTTCCATCCCCTTTTCCCCCTCAAAAATGCAGACCCAAATCCCATTAATCCCCCAATGAAATTACAGTGATATGTATATATTATTCGCATTTTCAGCATGTAGAACTTTACTTGTTATTATTTCAGTAGCTCCTTTTCCTTTTAGACCAAACTCAGCAGTTGTTCATCAAAACACTGATTGTTGTTTAAGTCTCTGTTGATCTACACAACAGCTTCTGGGACTATACCTAGAAACAACCTCACAAAACATTCGGAGCTGAAAATAACGTAAATCCATTTACCCTAACAGATATTATATGCTTACAGCCTGTAACCATGCAACCAAATAAGTGTTGTCAGTTTCTAACCACAAGTCCTCGTTTATATTTTCAGCCTTTTTTAGAAGACAGGAAAGGTGTGGTCAAAACTGATCAAACAGCATTTTGCAGAAAAGAGTTCACACATCTGCAAAATGAATTCTCAGTCAATGCATGTTTTCTCTATTTTCTCTAGCACCAGCGCTCAAGACTAAAGAAACCATTAAAGCTCTTGGATTCTTAGTAACTTGACTTTTTTTGCTTGTGAGCATGCAGTGTGGTCTTATTTTCATTGTGTTCCTCACAGGTATATACTCAGCTCCCTCTCCCCTCCTCTTTTCTGTCCTGGAGAGGCCATAACCCGTGGACATTATGTCTGATGGTAGAGAACACAGGTCTCATTACAATCAAGAAATTATACTAGCTTAAATATGCCTTATTGTATACTGTTTAGGCAAAGAAATATTGAACTTTAAGAGGCCACTCAAACCCACAACTCTGTATTAGATCGTCTCATTTCTATCTTCATAGCTTTTATTATGACACGTAAATCATGCCAGAAAGGAGGAGTGCTCCGCACAAGTATAGATCAACTAGACAGAGTTTATGCCAGTCAAATGTAAGTGCTATAAATATATTTTTCATAATCTCTTGACTCTGGCACTTCTTTCTGACCACTCTTTTCTCTCAAGTCTAAACAAAATTATATGAACTCTTCAGCAATGCACACAGTAATGAAAAGTCTCATTGCCATCACAATACATGGCTTAGGATGCATTTCTGAGAGCAGGCAAATATGCAAATAATTAATAAGATAATACAGGAAAACGTGTCCTGGCTACAACTTTTGAATGATTTTCTGCTGTATTTGTTTTTACCAAACCTATCTTTATTTTATTTGGCAATATGAAGCAGTGTAAATCCAGCTTAATCAACCAGTTTTGTATTGTTGAAGCATAGTGGTCAAGCTGGCTTTCTGCATTAATTTCCATACCTTGCTACTGTCAGGGTGGCACAATTCACATGGACATATAGAAAAATGGTTTAATTCAGTATTAAAACTGAGCAAAAAAAATTTTGTCAGTTTTTTTCCACTCAGTTGAAAAGAAGCTAGAACTGTATCAATACCGAAATTCCCTTTTCAGGCTGATTCCTGCCCTGTCATTGCACAGATATGAATGCTGCTGTCTGACATTTCAGGAAAGCATGGGAAGAAGAAAAGCTGAGCTGCTGAGTCTGCATGTTACACACAGTCAGAGAGGATTAGCTCACCATGAAACATTCAACTTAAGAAACAGGTGCAAGATATCTCCCAGAAGTGTTAAAAAAAAAAGAAAAAAAAAAAAAAAAAAAAAAAAAAAAAAAAAAAAAAAAAAAAAAAAAAAAAAAAAAAAAAAAAAAGACCTAATTAGTGAACCCAGAGCCGAAGGCTAACACACAAACAAACCAGGCACAAATGGATGACAGACAAGCTAGATCTGTCGGCTCCATGCATAATACTCCAGCTCTCGCCCTGCCTTTCCCTCTCTCCCTCTCAGACACATACCAACGAGTGGAAGGGATGGTGGTGGTCTTCAGGGCATTAGCTGTATTGGTTATTTAGTCCAGTGGAAAGACTGACTCAACAATCAATTCCCTCTTTGCTTGGATGCCCAGGTTTCTGTGCCTCTTGTGGAGGTTAATTCATTTATTGCCCATTTTTCCTGGCACAGAAGATCTAGGCTTCCCTCAGCCTGACCTCTTCCTTTCACTTGCTTTTCTCAGATCTGCTGACTGACACTATCGGCATTCAAAAGTCAGGCTCCTGTTAGCACTGATTAACAGATCTGGTGCTGGTGATGGGTCCTAAGGCACAATCCGGAGCTCGAGGCAGGAGGAACCCCCTGACAGCAGGGCATCCCGGCGCGCCTCCTGGCACAGTGGCCGGCACAGCTCAGCCCTGTGCATTGGCAGGCGCACCCATTTACCTCCAACCTGAGCCTGCCAGCGTGCAATTTCAGAAATCATTTTACAACTCCTCATTGCATCTTTGATTGTTATGTGTGGGCATAAAAGATACAATGGAAAAACTTACTCATGGAAAATTATGAAACTCCTCCATAGCCCGTCATTACTATGATAAACGAAATGAGCTGGTGATAGTAACTCACCTTTACTCTTTGTTTAAGATATTAATATTCCATAGGCCCCCTTTCCTTTTGAAACAGTATTTATGACTTGCTTGTGATTCACTGGGAACCTATGCCAGTTTACATCAGAATAGCTCTACTGATTTCAGGGATGTTTTTCCAGTTTGCATCTATGCTTAGATTTATTTTCTTTAAATTATGTTGATGCCTACCTATTCTTTGCAGCTAGATATAAGCAGATTATTGCATGGACTCTGCTTGCAAAACAAATATATTCACGGTGATAATCTAGGTCATCATTTTTAATCCAACTAATTTCTGCATGAAGCCCAAAACTTCTGATTGAACTACAGTATCTCTATGAAAGCGAAAATCTGTCTGTAAGGGTTGAACAGAGAGTCCACTCTCTCCTTTGATAAATTATTCTAATAGTCCATCAGGCTTGCTTAATGTGTATCTGTGGCTCAGAGCTCTCTATCTTGGACACACTTGGTTTTGCCCTCTTGTGTTAGTTTATTTTACATTTGTTTTGAGGGTCATCAACACCAGCGTAAGGGGGAAGACCAGTGGATCCAGTCCAGCAGAGTGCAGAGGGCGGACAATGGCCTCAGCAGCCCAAGTGCCGTTCCAAAGAAGGATGGCAGGGAGGCTGTGGTTGTATAATCTGGATTTCAGTTTCTTSGTAACTCGAGACTGCATCAGATTCAACCAGCTTCCTTTTAGCAAGCGGATTATATCTGCCAGGATCTTTCATAGAGAAGAGGTGGTTATATGAGATATGACAGTAATGTAGCATAGGTGTCTCTGGTACTGCAGATGACACTAGGGTAAGCCAAAATTACTGTATGCAAGGAATGGAAGCAAGAAAATCTCTGAGTGGGTGGCTATGGGAAGATGTAAGATGGAGTTACCTTATGCCTATGCCTTCTAACATGCTTTTTGGTGTCATCGTACGTTATCCTTGTGGTAGGTATTCGTGGTACAGCTCCATGCTCTCACCTGCTCTGTGTGGCAGTCAGGATCACTTAAATCTAGGCTGATGTAGCAACATGCAAACTTTATCACCATGCCACATCCACCGCCTCTTGAATCGCTGACTTTGCAGATATCCTGAACTTTCCATTCCCATGAACTCGCAAGGAACTGATATCACTGACAAATGAAAAAGTGCTGATTTAATTCTCTCTCTTGTGATTTTATTAGAAAAGACATGGGGAAGTAAGATGGAGGCAGCCCTTCCCCTTTCTGTTGTACCCCGAGCGAAATCTGCTTCCAGTCATGTTACAAGTGACTTGTCCGTTGTGAGGTTGTGCAATCCCTGCACATCCATCCACAAGGCAGCAATGGCCAACAGCAGCCAACTTACCCTGTTGTAATGACCTCAAGGAAGGATCTGACCCTGATTTGGGAACCTAAACACACAAGCAGGGCCTTGCTTCTCTCCACAATATCTCAAAATTTTGCTTCTAAACAGCTTTAAATTGTTTCTTCTCAGCCTTCCTTCTGCCTTTCTCTAAACCCTGAGACAAATACAAAATAAAAGATAATAATTCATTGAAAAGAGGAAAATCAAACTACAGGACTATACACACAAGCAATTTTTTTCCTTTAAATCACCAGACTGTTTCACTAGAAAGCAAATACAATACAAACAACTGGAACAAGATGGCAGATAAAATCAATTTCAAATGTTGATGTCCTTAAAGTTTACTGTTCACACCCTAGTGCATTGACCAAACCTGATGTTTATGCAGATTATTTATTAGACTATGACTGATTTAATTGAAAGCATTCTCTAAGATGACTGGAGTCAGAAACCTGATATCACAAAAAAACACTGCTTTTAAGCATCATTCACAATACCTGAGTATATCCATATTGTTCAATACACACTGATAATCTCTTATCACACATCAATAAGTAAAGTTGTTATGAACTCCTGACTTCAACACTATCTGCAGAAACCCCACTTCATTTAAAACCTAGAGGAAGCAGCATGCAGCGTAAACAAAGATGATGTTTGAGTATCAATATTTAATGAAAATGTAAAACCTGCCAAGCCAAGTCTCAGATCAATGTTAGGTTTTTTTTCCCCCCCCAGCTAAAAAGGAGTTGCTATTCAGGTACTAAGTAGCAAGTCTCAGTTCTCAATCTTGTGCATTTTGACTTCATGAACAGATGGAAAAAAGTGTTTTTAAGTTCTCTTCCACTATCAGAATAGGGAAAAGAGGGAGTAGAATTGGTACTGCCCAATGACTTTAAACACAAACATGTTGAAATTAATGTTTAGTACATGACTCATTCCAAAAGGAAAGGAAAGAAGAGAAAGCCACTAAAAAGTTAGATAACTGAAGAGATGGAGATTCTGATGGGGGAAAAAAATAAATAAAAAGTCTAATAGAACTGGAAAACTTCAAGTGACCCTTTGTGTCCCTACACTCAGCTTTGGCTTCTTTCTTCATTTCTTTTATTCTTCTGCCTCTTTCAACTTTTACATTCTATAATGTTGCTTCCTATGTTTGGAAGCCTCCCACTCATTGTCAGCCAAGCGTTTTTCTTTGCTTTCAAGCCCTATTTAAAACCCAGTACCTCACTGCACCTTTACTAATCCACCCAGTTTTTGTTCATGCCTTCCTCTTCCTGAACGTTTTTCATGTTCTGTGTTGTCCAAAGCTGACCTCTGGAAGATCTTCATGCTTGGAACCATGTTTAATTTCTCTCTTTTTTTTTTTTTTTTTTTTTTAAAGCACAGAAGAACAAACCAGTTATTCAGCCTTCTGGGGTGCTTGAGGGTTTCTTGTGGAAGCATTCTGCTACTCACAGCATCTTCCTGGGATATGCTGCTGTGTCAATAAGGGAGGAAGGAAAGTCAACTGGTGCACATTTTTGACAGGTACAATATCCATTCATCCAGACCAGCTAGTCACCTTTTTTCCCACTTCTTCTCCATTGTTTTCCAACAAGTCTATTTCAGGATGGGCAAATTGACAGCAGCTACCCTGTGGTCTTACCAAAACCTTTACACAGGCTATAAAAGAGATGTAATTTTCTCCTTCCACAGGCTTGTCTGTCTTCTACAACCATGTAAGGGAGAGCAAGATTTGCCTCTTTCTCCTCTTCCTTCCTCCTACCCATATTAAGTATTTTTACAACACAGCTGAGATAATACCTACAATATGTTGCCAGAAATGAAATACTGCTTTAGTATCCCACAAAGCATGCTTAGAACTTTTCTGTTTTCAATCATTCCAGTAAATCTAGTCAGAACACAAAAATACATAGAATAAGTGAAACAATGACACCATATACGGTGGTGGGAACTTAGCAACAAATAAAACTTGAGGAAAAAAAAAGAAAAAAAAGACAAATCTACAGTACTTTGAACTTGGCAGAGTAGCAATACAAAAGTTCAGTGACAAATAATTTCTGAGTAGACTAAATCTCCATTTTTAGGAATGTTATCCTAAAACTTGAAAGAGAAATGCCAGTTGAAATGAGCTGAGAGTCTCCCCAAGGATCTCACTTAACAAACAAGAATGAAGTCCAATCAAGCCTTTAAAGTTTACACTCAGATAATTCTATGACAAAATATAGTTTGAAATACATACAGATAACTTAAAGGAAACTAAGGCTTAAAATAGCATTGATAAATACACGGACATTTAAAAAATATGAAATATTTAGCAAAGGCAAGACAAAACCAAAGCAAACATAGCAAATCAGACAGTCGAGGTGTCACCAAAATAGCCATCAAGCTTTCTGTCCTTATCACCCTATGTTCAGATATATTTTTATGTCATGTAAGGCACAATAAAAGGCACCGTGAAGTTTTCCAGTTGTGCTGTATATCAACCTTTTTTTCCAGTCTCTGACTCTCAAAAAGATGTTTTCTACTTTGCAGTACAATGTATATTGAAAAACATATGTGATTTACAGTGCAGAGCACCATATGTGAGCATTCACAAAACCAGAATCTGATTTATGTCACAGAAGCTAAGAATTTGACCCACTGAACACAAATAAAAAGTTTTAATAGAGTCATCTACAGTTTAATAATTTGAAAGTGTGTTCTGGTCCAACTGAAGTCCAAAGGACTATATTGATGTAGTCTGGTTCATTATCTAGCTTAACGTTAGGAAGAAAAGTTCATTTACTAGCTTTTAACTGAAAAAAAGAAATTCGTATATAATCAATTTTTGTTCTGATATAACAGAAGATTTGTGTTACGTCACTGATGACAATCGATGGCAATTCTTCTCAAATAGCAACCTCCTGCCTGGACAAAGATTATGAGCAGGTTTTTCTTCAGGGCCCACCACATGACACCTCTTGCATTCCTGCAGAACATCCTGTACTTCTCACCATTGTCCCAGCTCTTAGGGAGTAGCTAAAATGTGTTACTACACCTCCAGGCTGCAAAGGCAGCTTGCAGAGCACGGCCAGCCCAGTGGAAGCAGAGTGAACACTCTGCACTCTGGGAGCAGACTTCAGTGAAAAATGAATGATAAGCCTCTAAACCATGGCAACACCTAAAATCTTGACTGATTCGTCTCCCCTGCTATCAGTAAAGTTGGGAGCCATAGCATAAACAGAGCACAGATGGTCTCTAACATTTTAAGCAGTGTTGATTAGACCTGCTCTAAATAGATGTTGAAAATGCTGGCAGCTTTGTTTGCCCCAAGGCTCTAAACACTGCCAGCACCTGAGGAGCAAACCAACTGTTAGCAGCACTGGGACAGGTTTGCAGCATTTTCCTGTGCTGATGAGAGTTAGATCTCTAGAAATGTTTGACCCATCTCCCTCAAGCAACATCTGCTGCAAAGTTGGAGAGGAGTTAACAGAGCCTGCAGTCCTTTCCTTTAGATTAGACTGTGTCTTCTCTCAGCTTTATTTTAGTTTTGAATGAAACAACTGACAACCTATTTATATCAACAGCATGGAAACAACCAACCTGTCCCAAATAGTAGTTATAGACTAGAATACTTAAAAAAAAAAAAGAAATGTTTTCCTCTCCTCATTACAAGAACAGAAGAAAGTCAGTTCCACTTCTGGGAAACGTAGGATGATGAGGAAAGCCTCACACCATTCGTGAGAAGAGCGGATCAGTTGAAGAACTGAAGCAGCCCAAGCAGAAGGAGCCCTCCTTATCAGCCTGGGAGGAGGGTCACAACAGAGGTTCAAGCACCCACTGGAGCTGCTGGCACCCTGGATGTGGCCTCACCTAGGTGAACACTGTGTTTCCACACAATGACTTTTCTTTCTCATCTTTCATCAGAAAAGGCTGCAAGACCCCAGCCCAGAATATCCTACCGGTTGATCTTCAGACTTTCACCAGGAAGTGGCAGGTTGAAATTCCCTACAGAAGGAAACCAGACTCGTGTGCCCCATCTACCAGGTGAGAGATTTAGCCATCAGGTTAGCAGTTAAAAGGGGTTCTTCCAGCATCGCAGTCGGTGTTTGGGGTAGGTTTTCTCCAGCTGCTGTTCTCTGAATACACGCAGTGGGTTAGCTGAATATCCACACTTTGGATGCCGATGCCTAATTTGTGCATTTCAATAACTCTTTCAGCCCTGTGAATTTGTAAGTGCCTCTGAGCGCCCATGGGTCAGACCTATGCCCACTTGGGAACTCTACTGGTAGAAACAGACCCATCTCAACATAGGCATCAGGTGATGACAAGTTTGAAGTTCCATATTTTGGAATTAATTACCTATATTTGCAGCCTATAAATAGCACTTCAGCATGCATTCACTTTCCAAACTCAACAGGAACAGGGTGAGCCTCTGGGGAAGATGTTCAGATCTTCCAGGATTAAGCTAAACTCTGCTAGAGTAAAGCTTAGGTATACACAATGTAAATGGCTACTAGGTCTTGGCTGGAGGTCAATATCAGGGTCAAATGAACTATCAGTGAAGGCACATATATCTATATGCTTTTCTAGATCTAGGCTCAGGTAATGCAAAGAAAGGGATCTAGTTAAAATAATTATTGCATAAGATGCTCATTACTACAAGCCCATTTCAAGTCCATCACACTACATACTGTTTAATATGTCATATAAGGTAGCATAACAGTTTCTTAAGTTGAATGTTTTCCAGTTACGGTCTACATATTCTGCATAAGCTGTTACCAGTATCTGTAACAGGTAGCAAAGGAAACTACTTATTGACAGTCAGCTTAAATCAACTGTGCAAGACCTACACTGCCAGTGGGGCCAAGAGCACAAACAAATAGAGGCTGGAAACCTTTCACATGGGTGACTGCTCTGGATCACAGGCAGGAGGGTATGTTCAATCTGACATTCCAAAATCCACTTAAAAGGAGTTCCAACTGCAAATGCTGAAGCTCAGGGTATTTGTTAAATCCACTGTGCAGAGAGGACTGTTTGCTCAAAGCAAGTATTTTTAAGCATGATCACTAATGAGATTGCCGTAAAACTTCTAAGCACAAAGAAATTAAACAGTCACTCAATCAATGCAGAGTTGCCTAATTAAAACATGTTTACATAATAAAACCTGCATATTAAGACTAGTTTTAAAAGCAATTTGCTCTTCCAGCAAAGGCCACTAGTAGACTAAAGGCATTTTCGACAGTCAAGGTGGATAGGTGCTGGCCCTATCCATTTTGTCAGCTATAAAACCCTGTGCAGAATGGCCAACAAGGCTTCATGCTGTCCTTACCTAACCTAGAAATTCCATTTGAGTCAGGTTTCATTTTCTTTGCAYTTCTGTACTGGCCCTATACAGTGATCTCAGCTATTGTGTTCATTCTGCCTCAAAGTTGTAAATAAGGAGTATGTCCTCCCCCTCCAATCTGTTTTTTCAGTCAAACCTTCGTTTGGGAGTTTTGTCCCAACTTTCTTCTTCAGGATCCATATTTTAGGCTTTTTCTTTCCCACCAGTACATAAATATGTCGCAGATATTCAACTTTAAGCTGCACTGATCTAAAAGTGAAGAAGTCCTACTACATAGATGAACAAAACATTGAAGAAATCATTGTATCATTAGCATTAATTTTATCAATGTGACAAAGCTGTCATTGTTTTGTCATTGTATGTCCCATTTTACGTATCACACTGTTTTTTACAGTATTTCATGTTCAAAAGAGCATTAGATTTGCTTTACCATTGTATGACTGGAGGAGGTTATGCAGTTTTGCTGTATTGGCCTTGACCCCCTAAAGGCTTTGTTCATGTTTAAATGTTTACATATTTGAATTGTGATAGTTTCCCTAACTTTCTGTAAGTCACTTAAGGCACTTCAGCTGCTGACATACTTCTTGGGAGTGGTTCACAAACAGACATAGAAGAGCAGGTCCTTGGCAGAGAAGATATCCCAAGAATGTAACCTGTATTGTTCACCATTGTAACACCTAATAAAGCACCCAGTTCTGGACACTCTCACGTAACTGAGAAGATTCAGTTACTGACTCCCATGTTGAGACCTCCACCATCTGGACAGAATCCAAGTGCTACTTTTCAATTTGAGAATATAGACCAACTATCTAACATTTCTCCTAAGAGCCAAACCCACAATCCTGCTATGTCTACGTAGGATGCAGCTCCAACTACCACCATAATTTAGACATACCTTTTCTCAGAAAAAAACACACAATAATTAGGAACAACTGCACTTCTGCATGACCTTTTCAAGCATACAGTTTCATTTACTCAAAGGAGAAAACAAAGATAGTCAGAGGTTGCTTTATAAGTAGCAGATCTAAATACAGGACTTCTAAACCCATTCATCTTGAAAGCCCTGAGGGCCCAGCAGTCAGCAAGAAGACAGGAATATTTCCTCTTCCTTCAGACTGCTCTTGCAGACAATTTCTCCTTAAGTAGGCTGTCAAAAATGAAAAAGTGTATGTATTTACTTTAGCTCCTTCTGTTCTAAACCTTCCTGTCTGTCTGTCAGACAAGACCCATCAGGTGACCACAAAACCCTGCTGGACAAATCTGTTGACCAAGTGATCTGTACAGTTCTACTTCATTTCATAGAAACTAACTCCTTCCTCTATGACTATGATGTTTCAGTTAGCTAAACAAACCAACCTATACAGGTAATTCCATTGAAATTTTAGTTCACTAAAAAAGGGAAACACCATGGGAAAACAAAGTATGACCATACAGCCATTACAGACAAAACAGAGTTGCAGTCTGCAGCTGACTTGTATATATCTTATAACATTAACCAGTATCAATCAACTATATATAGCTAAATACACAAATCATCACAGATAGGTGCTTATATATTTGTACTTGAAAACCAAATGCAGAAAAAAACCTCAAGGACATACATGACTATTGGAGATACTAACTTAAAACTGAGGGGAATTTAATAAGCCCAATGATAGCAGCAGCAGCAGCATATGTGGTACAGTGACAGTTCTCACAAAGGAAGACTGCTTATCCAATTTAACTGCTCAATTGTACCTTGTAGAGGAACTGCCAATCAACCTTTCTTTCTTTAAAAATTGTAGGAAAGGTAAAAGACGACACAGCTTTCTTGCAACAGCAAAGAATGTGCGCATCCAAGCTGCTTGCTCTTTTCCCAGGAAATTGATCTTAGTATTGCTGTGAAATAGCAACAATGCAGAAGAATTTGGGAAGTGGCAAGCAACCGAGCACACAATGTAGCCCACTTTGCTTTGTAATCCCATTATCTAGATGAATAAGAATACATAGCTCCAGAATAGGCTTAAAAAAGCAGGTTGGCAAATGCAAAGCTATCCTATTCAAGAATTAGGGATGCAGAACTTGGAATGAGCCATATTATCCTCCAGATGAAAAATACAATGCTTTTGCCTGCCATGCTATCAATAAAAAACTGTCCAATTTTATAAAGTTATTTGTGAAGTTATTTTTAGCACTTTGTGGTAAGAAATATTTTTCATTGTCACTGAACTATTGTTTCCATGGAAATTTTCTCACTAAACTGCTGTTTTATTTGCCCTTACACAGAAGAACAATTCTTTTAACGTCTAGTTATAAAGTTACAATCAATTCAGAAATCTCACTGAATTCCTTAGTGGTTCTATGGACAGGGAAGGAGAGAAGAAAGAAAAGAAGAGAGGAAGGGAGGAAGGATGGGAGGGAAGGGAGAAAGGCAGGAAAAGAAGAAGAAGAAGAAAGGGAGGGAGGGAGGCCTTCTGCTTCTGAATACAACTGATTAAGCTCTCCAATCTCCTCAAATGAAAAAAAAAAAAAAAAGCACAGGAGTGGCTATAACTAAGCAGTCTTCTCTGTCCTAAAGCTATACGTGGAGAATAACACAGTTGGAATTAAAAAAGCGATCAAGTAGGCAGTGGCTGGAAGAAAACATTGAACCAATTAAGCAATGAGATCCTGAGATTCAAGAAAGTGCAGAAATTAAAAGCGAAGCCTTAAAGACAGGAAGGTCACAGACCTAATATAAGGCATATCAAGCAGATCTTTACATAAAGGCTTGAATCCTTTCCTCCTTGATCTGGTTTTGTTTACTGAGACTATAAAATCCTGCAGGTTGACAACTTCCTAAGACTATGGGTTTCAAGTACCTGCTATGCCTTGAAGTGCTGTAGAGGAAAGAATGATAGTACTGGCGTGGTTCAACAGCCTCAGCAGAGGGTTAGGATTCGTTTGTCATACCCCTTCCCAAAAGCTGGGACAAGAAAACTCCTTATCATGGCCAGAACTATGTGGTAAGCATCCTAAACACTGGTTTAGGCACCAGCCTAAAGGAGGGGATGAGTCTGTCTCTTGCTAGCTGTGCAGCCCTGCATGAAAGATTTGTGCCTGTATGGTAAAGTCTGTTCCCTCCTATGTACTGATCAGTCAGACTGCGTCTTGTGCAACTGAAATGCTGGGGCAAGGGTGAAAACTTTTAGCTGGGAACATTTTTAATGCCTTAAAACACAGGAATGTTACACAGAGAAAACAACTGTATCAGGCCAGGGATACATAAGCCATTACAGGATATATTTCTATGTTTCACTAGCTGCAAGTTCTTAACATTGCCTGTGTTAAAGTGCTTCACCAGTTCAGGTGTGCTTTCCATATTTCTTTTTTTACCTGAGACCACCCATCACACAAGACACTTAATTTAAAAAGTGATCTAAAAGGGTTTCCAACAAGACCTATTAGAACTTTGGCAATTCAGAAAAATGACTGAGAAAGTATGGATTTTTTTTTTTTCAAATTAGCAAGGAAATGAAACAAGAAATTAAATGAACCAAAGACAATATATCACAAAACAAGTAACTTGAGAAGTGCTATTTAAATCGGAAGTAGTATTTCACAGGTAAATAGTAACTGTCCTAAACTGCATGTAATAAAAATACTAAAGTCTCATGAGTGAGACTTCTTTTTTTCTTGTCTATTTTAAATATATGATGGAAAGTGACAGGGTCATTGTTTGTGCGGAAATTATGAAGTGTGCTGATTAGTTAAGCATATAATAATGAGGTTATGAATTCCCAACATGCTGACAGAAATTTAGGTGTCTGAAAAAACATTGCAGAGATGTGACTACGAGTTTTCCCTTCAGCTTCTTCTTTCATTTATTTTTTTCCTATGATAACTGAACATATGGAGATTAATTTAAGTGTGGGAGTGACAGTGTGGATGTCTAATTAATTGCCCTAGAAAATAAAAAATGTTTCTGCCTTACTCATAGAGGCCATTTGGCTGAAGTAGTGCCTTACATTATCAAAATCTGGATGTAATATGCAGTATTTGATGTAAAAACTGAACAAAAGGCAGAAAAACTTAGTTAAGAACATGGCTTAGCCATTAGCCATGATTTCAAGCTGGAGCAGGTAAGCTGTACGGTCACGTATGTGTGTTGGTTACTGCTTGTCAGCTACTGAAGAACTACAGATATGAATAGGTACAAGTAAAAGAGTGATGAATTGATAAATAAACCAAATGGTATGGTCAAATAGACATACAGGTGAGTTATCCTTCTCACCTTTAGCAGAGGACGTCTTCAGAAGGGGTAAGGCTGAAGCAGAATGTGGGTTGTTCCCCTCATATGTCTCAGATAGATAGAGACTGGATTTACATTTCTAAGATTTTGGGCTTTATGTTTTGTTAATTCTGGCCTTATTTTTCCCTACCACCAGTTTCCCCATAGCATAAACAATCTGGCGGATAATTTTTAGTAAAGAATTTCCCGAAAGCACTTCAGTGCCATGTTTCCTACACTACAGGGTTTTTTTCTGAAGAAGAGGTGATGGATGTTGTCATTACACTGTGCACGAGTCCCCTCTTCTAAGGGGAATACGCTCAAGGGATTTTTGAGCTGTTACGTGAGAGAAAGGTGCTTCATGGATAAAGCAGCTCCAAAACCAACAAACGAGGAGAGAGTGTCTCTGAAAAACATATCCAAAATATGCAGCGGTCTCTGTCAGGTAGAATGTAATGCTGCCGTAAAAACTCAGTTGCGCCACAGCACTTCTGACCATTTTACAAGTGGTGCCTGATTACAGATTTGATGAGTAGACACAGACAGAACTCTCGAACAACTACATAGCTTAGTAGTGAGAGACTGCATAACTTAGTAGAAAAAGACCACATAACATATAAAATAAGTCGGGTACGATTAAAGGAAGACAACCATACAGCAAAAATAGAAACCTGAATTCTTCTCCTTTAAAGTGTCTCATCATTATCCTGCAGAGGCATAGCCCTCGTAGGTTTATACTGGCTATGAAAGACAATTTATATCCCGTTCAAGTCTTCAGAGGCAACACTATTTTTTCTTCTGTGTTTTCCATTTCCAAAGGACATCACCCAACAGATCAAATGTTTTGAACCTTGCAAGCCTGACATCAAACATCCAGAGTTCAGGAGAACACGTAAGTATGCATTAAATAAAAGGATAAAAGAGTGTGATGAAAAGGCAAATAGTTTCACCTAAGAATTGGCAGCAATTCAGTGGACAAAAAGAAAAGGATATATCATGGAAACCTTTTGTATGGGTAAAGCAAATTGTTTAATTGCAAGGTAATACTATCATTAAATAGGGAGTAGCAATTATATCAAACTATATTCATAAAAATGTATCCCTGTTATTATCTTGTAAAATGAAATTTAATGAGTGAACAATATATGAAACTTAAAGTGTACCAAAGGATAACAAACATCTCTTTGTAGATTAGATTTTATCTTTAAAAGTAAGGATTGTAAACTTTATTAAGGAAATTAGAATTTTAAAATTTAGAGAACAAACTGATCTTATACACTGTTGATACATACTTTCTTTCACTATATCATCTGTTTCTCGAAGTAATATTAAACCCATTGTTAGGATAAATATTGGCTATGGAGGAAAGCAAATATCAGGGAAGACAAGAATAAAATGTGGATACCTTCCCCCCAGCTGTTCTTTAGACTGTTAGAAGCTTGACTCTGCTGTGCTCATTCTGGGTGAATACTGCTTTATTTATTTACCTACTAAACTGGTACTGTCTGACATTTAGTGAATTAGTTTTTCTAAAAGCTGTTGCATTGATAGTCCATTAGAAGGCTGTTCCCTTTTTAACCGCAGTAAAAAGTTAGCATATTGTCTTATCAATGTACATGAACATTATTTTAGCTCATCTGAATCCTCATGAACCTTTGATATGTCTTCCACAGTTTACACAAATATCACCTTTTACTCCTTCTTGCCTTTGATTTTGATAATGTGAAACTTCTCCTTCTTCAGGGAAACCTGACTATATTTTAAACTTTTTTTTGGCTTTGTAATCAGATAAATCATAATTAATGCATAGAATGTATCATAGTATAGGAACACTGTAGAAGAATAAAATGAAAGCACCAAATACTAAAAATTATTTCTCCGAAGACATTTAATATATAGCAATATATGGAAACTATTCTGTAACGGTTGTATTAATTAAACAGATTCTCCAGTCATCAGCTAAATGCACATAATTTAGAGATAACAATGGAAAAGCAAGCCAAAAATAGACAACAAATAGGCATTATCAGGAAGGAAGAAGTATTGTATAAGAAGCATAGAGAAACCTCATGAGTCACGTTTAAAAACAAAATAAAACAAAAAATAACTCATGGGACTACAGCCAAGCGGAAAGAGACTGTGCCATCGATGTTTATATAGATTATGGTATAAAAATGCAGTATCTTTCTCAAACACTAAAAAAAAAATCTTTGAAACATAATTTAGATAAATTTGGATTTATTACAACTCTTATTACACTGATGGTTCAAAATACAGATTAAAGGAATTGGAATACAGGTGAATGCATTTTATATGATTAATTATTTGTATTTTTGTGCTCAGTTAGTTTTTAATTCCTGTAGACTGATAGAGTACCTCTAAAGGCAGCCCTGATAAATAGGAGATGGCTAGATCGCACCAGTCCGTGAATGAATATCTAAGATACAATGACTCAGAGGCTCATGCTTGAGATCCATTACCCCTCTGATTTCTCCTTACTCTGAAGAATTAATAAATGTCTTTCTACTATAATAGGTCAACATATACAAAGTGGTGGCTGAGTAGGGGTGTGTGGAACCAGGACTTCCTTTCTCCCTCCCTCCTACCACTTCTTGAAAGAGGTGAACACCCAGCAAAGTCGTTCATCCTTTCCACACAGTGGGCCACAGGTAAAAACTGGGAAAAGTTGAACAAGGAAATAGATTGGACCCGCCCAGTGATTTCTATTTTAAAAATACTTGCTGATCCTTGTAACCCTGCTGAAAATGACACACACTATGAGGCTTCAGATCAGATACTTCTTTGCTGTATTTCAGGAGTGCAATAAAGTTGAAATATATTAAGAAAAAAACCATTCCTTATTCTCATAACAATGGAAAATAAGTGCACATGTTTAAATTTTCAAAGGAACAGACTGGAGTTCTGGCAAATGCTTTTTAATATTGCAGATGGAAAACAATGACTATACTGAGAGAGATACAGAAACTCCCTGATACAACACAAGCAATATATTTTCGTGAGTTCCTTTAGGCAGTTTATGTCCTAAACCTGCAAAGGCATGTATAAGTTTAACTTAATCTACATACATGTTTCTGTTTGGAGCTTGCAACAGAACCATAAAAAACTCTCATCTAATACAGGTATGAGACATATATTATATTCATTGCTTTCTCTCACATGATTTTATTTAGTTTTGTCAACCACAAAACTAAAAATAAAATAAGAACACATTCCAATGTGCGGAACACATTGAAGGAGAAAACAGATATGTTGTAGTAAGCTATTCAAAAACCCTACCCCTCAACCTCAAAAAAAAAATTTTGAGGGAAGGCAAAAAATTATCTGTGTTTTTACCTATCTCAGTATTATGTCAACAATGAGAAACCCCACACACCAAAAGTACTGCAGTATGGGATAAGAGTAATGTTGTAGCTTCATCTCTGAATTTCCTGGCATTATGGGTTTAAGAGCGGTACTTCATCTTAGCTTTACTTGTCTGCCAATTTAATGTTTCATGTAGTTTTTTATCTAATTTAGAAAAGAGGAAAAGATCAGGGGGAAAAAAAAAAACCTTATCTGTACAACACTACCTGCTTTCTGGCTTTAGAGGTCTTAATKAACTCTTTCTGGTTTCATTTCTCATGGTTAACATCCATTGTTTACCACAAGAGTTCTGGTTCCTTTTTAAAAAAAGAACAAAATTTTGTGTGGTTCCCATATAAAACCATCAGATCTCCTAACTTTTTTCTAAAATGGATATTTTTGCTTGACTTCTCAGCAAAATTAAAATGGGTGGGCATATGCATGAGGAAAAGACGAGTAATAAAGAAAGGAAAAATTTTGTTTTAGGTAACAAGATGGATTTTCTAATGCCAACAGAATTTATGGACATTTTACTGTTGGTTTATAATTTTTAAATTTTTATTATTTTTGCTAAATGTAATACTGATTTAGAGTTTTAGCTGGACATATTTTTAGATTACAGTTTCATTCTAAAGCAAGTTCTCTTAATGTATATGTATGTTTTTATATTTATTTATACACACCAACACTATATTTTTGAGGGGGATTCTCAACACTTTTCCGAGTGCTAACATTTCCCTGCACTTCGGCAGAGCATCATGGACTTCCACAGAACCACATAAAGGTGGGAGGCAGACAAACACATAGCGATTAGAAAGATCAAAGCTTAAGTCTCAGTGTCACCCAAGTCTCAGTGTCATTTTCAAAATAGGCTGTGATGGTGCTGGCAATTTGGCACCGCATCTCAAATATTATCCTTAAGAAAGTCCAGTATGGGACGCACACTCATTTTCTTCCCATGGCTGGCTGGTCTAGCAACAAAGCATACAGTCTCAGCAGGTTTAGTCTAAACTGAGTCTATCAGGACCACGACCCACCAGCTCAGTGGAATTCAAGCCAGGAGCCGTGTCCTGCAAGTGTTCTGCACGCCAATATCCCTTTCCTCACAGATAGCTCCACTGGACTCGGACATACTTCACTCATGTCATTACTTAAGATCATGTCATTTACTTCATAGAGATTATTCACCTCAATTCAAGTTTCCGTGCTTTAATTACTAAAAGTTGTTAGCAAAAGTTGCACTAATTAAACAAGGTGCGTTCATTAAAAATCACTGGCAATGTATAGTTTAAAAACTTGGCTCTCCTAGTGTATTTTTCTACTTTTGGCTTCTTGGCATATATTCTCCAGTTCAGTGGCCACTTAAAAGTAATGGCTGGTAGATTAAGARAGTCCAGAAAATCATGCAGTCTGAAAGAGAAGTTTGTCTCACATACCCACTATTAATCTTTTAAAAGTTAGACATTTAAATTTAAACTACTCGCCCTTCTTTGTCTCCAGAATTAAAGGAGGTATATAGACAACTGCGGAATTACCCTAAACATTAAACTTAAAATGACATACATTGCCTTCTGGAGGCTGCAGCTTCTCACCATTGACTATAAAAGGAGCCTAGGGTTACTAGTACAGGTCTAGATGTGTCCCTTTTAGATGCCCATATGAGGACAAACGTACCCCATCCTACTGACAAGAGGAAGAATACCACACGCCAACAGCAACAGCAACAGCACAAACTGCAAATTCATCATCTGACGCATTAGTTCCATGGGATGTTCTTGGGGTTTGTTTTGGTTTGGTTTGTTTGGCAGGAAGTGTGGGAAAGGTGTTACTTGGGAAAAAAAGTTAAACTGAAGGAAAAGTGAAGGAGAGAGTACATAAAGGGAAAAGGGAGCTATGCAAAGGAACAAAGGGACTGGAAGAGTGTGGTTCAGCACTTTGGCTCAGGGCTGGGCAAGTCCTAAAGAAAGATCTCTAGAAGATCCGAAATGCCTACTTTGGGTGTTTCTGAAACGGCACTACAATGTGACTGGATCCTTGATTGGCTCACCTCTGCATTTTCCCTATGTACAGCAGAGAAATTTGAACACTTGGGTCATCTTCATTATAAAACAAAAGCCTCCCCTCTAGTATTTTTAGTCCAGAGCAGACGATGGGGAGAGGTGATTCTAGCTGAGCTTGATTTAAACCTCCCACACTCCAGTGCCATTACAAGTCCTTCTGCAGCAACGTGTAGAGCAAGTATTCCTGTAGAGACTGATTCATTAACAGTACGTAAATATGTGTTTTCAATGTATATAGCCAAAAACTGCACAAATGCGCTAGAATAGTGGTTCTTAGATGCTTTGGACCAGTGGATTATCACCAGCCCTTAACATTTTTAAAAACCATTATATATGCTGTCAAGGACACCTCATGCATTTATTCCTAACTATAGTCCCACAGACCAGCTGTGGGCCCTTTCTGATATCCTGGTGGACCGTTCTCAGTGTATGGCTTGCGGTCCAAAAGCCACTGCTGGGGCTTGGGGGCTTGAACGTGAAAGGCACTGAGAACTGGCTGGAACAGTGACACGGACCTGGTTGTTTTTAACATCAAGCTGAATGAAACACAAAAGATAAACAACTTTAAGATTTACTGTAAATTTTTAAATCCCTTTTAGTAATCCAAGGTATTTTTAGTAACATACGTGTCAGTTTTAGTAATTACTAAGCGTGTGCAGCTCTCACTGAATCCAGTCAGAACTGAAGATAACAAAACTGTCAATGTTTGGACTGCTGTCATGTACAAAATATTTTTATATCTTTTAATCCACTTCTGTCCTAAACCAAACTGCCTTTACTGCTGCATAACATGTTGTAGCCTGAAAATAACCTACAGCAGTCCTATTACTAGATGTGCCCATAACATGATATATTTAAACTCTCGTAGTTCAATACAAGGCTGCCATGTTATCCAATTGACAAAAGGGAACTTAGGCAGAGGAAATTCCTATTCATCTTTTCTACTAGTACATAATAGAAATATAGTTGATGTCACAAGAACTCAGTTAATCTTCCTTGTTTTTATGAGCTAACAAGCAATATTCTAAATTATTTGTAAAAGTTTGTTCCTACTCACCTTAATATTTATAGTTGTATTATTACCTGCTAACAGAGACAATGCCCTAGTCAAGACTTTCCTCTTTTGACTGCCCATAATCTATGCTAAAGCACTTATATATACTTGATTTTATATATACACAAGTATAAACGTTTTATGTAATACTTTTACTATAATTTATTCTACCATTAAGAGTGATTTATTTTAAGGCTTTGATACTAGAAATTTTATATCCACACCTTTTCATAGATACCCAAATTTTGATCTTGATAATCTTCAGATCTGCTATTTGTAATGTGGAAACGATTATTCCTGAATAAGGCTTGCAAGGCTGAGCCCAGAGTTTTAAACTATGCATGTGAAATAGGTCATTATTAATATTTTTAAAATGCAATTTTAGGTAGGTGGGATGTTTTTCTTAGTATTTTTAAAACAGCCAAGATGATTTAGAGCTGTATCTGATCAACAAAGCAAACAAATAATTTATTCAAGTATGTTCCGGTCATTGTTTATCATTCACATGATTAATTCTTGATTAAGGTAGTGGGTATAAGGTAGTGCATTTTTTTCTGATACTCCTCCTTGAAGGAAATGCAGAATGGGAGCTATTAGCTCTAATGACTCTTAAATGTTTCAAAACCATCTTGAACAATCGCCAAGGGGCAGAAATGCTAATGTTTGCTGAAGGAACCTAAGACTTAACTGAATTATCTATTTTCTTATCCAAAGGACTTTGAAGTAGCATTGCTAAGAGACAATTTATTGTTCTCCTCAAGACAATTACCCAGCACTGATGAGAGAGAGGAGGGGTACATTTACTCTTCCTAAAACTAATTTTTGTGAGTCAGGAGTGTGACTCAGACTGGTCAGTGATGTTGATGTTAGCCTCAGAGAGAGATAGCTTGGTTACCCGTGGTGCTTCTTATCTTGGGGAGGGGAGGAAAAATAAACAGAACCCTTGTCACTTGATCACAGAGGAGCGGATCACAACATTACAATTTATGAACCAGATGATAGTCAGTCAGCATGAATTGGAACAGGCCCACAAAAAGAGTGAAATCAATGAAGCTTCACAAACTAACATCAGCTGATGAGAGGCTCTCAAAGATGAGACCACAACTTCATCAGACAAGTTCAGCAGAGAAGCCTTAAAAAGCAACACATCTAAAAGCACCCATGGTAGCATAAATCAAAGGAACTAACACTTTTTATTTTAATGTGGAATTGTACATACCATGAACGCCCCAAAAGCACATCTGTACCTTGGTAATTATAATGGATACTCCCACATTTTGAGTCTTGGGTGATAGGTAAGCTGCCTGGCCAATACATATCCATACCAAGGACAGGCATGGAGAGATGATGGCTAATAGCAGCTTCAGGGAGACGGGCAACAGCAGTGTTATTTTTAACAAACCCTCCTAGTGAACTGGACCGAATTGCTTCCAGGACAGTCTTGCTTGAGACTTTGGCCATCCTTTAGGAATTCAACAATGAAGCAGCAAGGATCTAGCCATGGGGGAGAAAGTATCAGCTCCAAATTGGGGAAGTGCTACATAGGAAAAGCCACTGCGGTGGAGGTAGCTGGGTGCTCACTGTACGTATTTTTGACCTCTACTAGTACGCTATTTGCAGAGTAATAGCACACATTCATTCACCAGTCATTTCTCCCTTTCTAAGAGGCAGCCATGGTCATACTGTCTCATCACATCCACACTTGTTTTTATTTTTTTTATGTTTTATCATTAAAAGCTTCCCAAACATATTTTTCCCTGCTTTTTACAGCAGTGTAAAGTATGGTTATCCTACCCTGCTCTTTTTTTTTTTTTCTTCTCCTCTCTCATGCCTGATCCAAGTCCTTTAATTGGTCAGATTCTCCAACAATTCCAGGATTTTATGCTTTGGTTTTTTTTTTTTTTAAGTCCTTTAATTGGTCAGATTCTCCAACAATTCCAGGATTTTATGCTTTGGTTTTTTTTTTCTTTCTTTCTTTGCATGTAGACATTGCGCCTCTGTTCATAAAATATCTTTCTACTCTTTCGTCTGGTCTGGGGCTGTAATGCTGCTGTGCTGTGGTGGCACCTGAAAAGAACATGTAAAGAAGAAACAGTTAATATATGAAGTCTGGGGTATTTTTTCTGATATATTTCAAATATAATATATATAAAAAAGTGGTTTGTGCAATAACTGTTACTTCTCACATTCCTTTGTTTATTTCTTTTTTATCTTTCAACCTCCTGATCCTGCTGTATCACAGTAAAAGAACATTAAAGGAAAAAAAAAAAAAACAACCAAACAAAAATGTTGTGAGGGAAATGGAATAGAGCAAAAAAAATTCAGGTATTTTAAATTATATGCATTCACAACAGGAAACACATTATGTACAAATCCTGAGCTCCTGAACAGTCAAGAGAAAGAATTTTGAGCTGATAAAAATGCAAATAGGCCTCTTTCCTAAGGGAGGGGTGGACGATTTCAGAATGAATTGCGGGATACTGTTTTGTTTCACAAGGTCATTGCTAGGCTGCATGGGTGGATGATGTAACACCTACAAGATGAGCGAGAGGCCAATTGTTTGCTTATCTGGATGGCTGTCTGGGCTTTTAGGCAGCAGACTGATCTGTTAGGATGCAGGATACTGGAACCATCACAAGATGCAGCTTCCACGGCCCGGCAGGAATCGGGGCAGGGCCGCAGCCAGCAGCACAGGGAACAGGAATCTTCTCCAGGGTGGTCTGCGGAGAGTGGTCAAAAGTAGTACTGGGCTGAGAAAGCTGACTGGCAGAAGTGTAGCTGGTATGGAAAATGTTTGGCTCTGCAAGCGCCATGGAAGCTTTGGACACTCATCTCTCTGTGCTCACACACAAATATTCTCCCAACTTCTCACGCTTTCTCCATGCTCTCCAGTTTCATCAAATTTAATTCACTGACTGAGTTTGAACAGGATCAGCATTAGCAGGATAGTCAAGAAACCAGTTTCAAAATGAAATAAAGTTTAGATCTATGCACAAACTACAAAAAGTCTGTTTTCTACCTTCTCTTCTCAGGTCAAGCCCATCATGTGATTTTGCCAAAAGGCCCCTAGTTCATATGGGATGGTGAGGTGGTCACTCAGACCTTGGCTGCCTTACTCATTTTTGACCAAATATTGTAATGATCCAAATACTCCAATTCATATTCTTCATGTTAAAAGTCTCATAGTAAGTAGATCAGATTCAGGCAACCCACTTAAATTCTCTGTGACACATTTTCTGACTCTGTTGAAATGCATGATAATTCTGTCATCAGAGTGTTGGTCACGGAATGAGTTGAGCTATTGTCACTGATTTGTCAAGTCTGGCCTTTCCAAATTGTCTGCAAACCATGCTGAATTTTCCTGAAATGGTAATGTTTCCGCAAAAGTTAAATGAAAGATCTCCAGAAATATTCCTTTGTGCATCTTGGTTTTGCTTGCTTTAATGCGATTGGTGACCTACATTACATGGAATGTTTTCTGTTACTCAGTTACATGTCCTAACCTTTAGAAATAGGAGGAGTGCCTGTTTTCTCACAAAAATCATGAAGAGTGTTGTAGCTCAAGGATTAATTTGGAAAACATTTTGAAATCCTCAGGGAGAAGATCCTGTAGAGCTGGAAGAAATTTCTTCTTGCTCTCAGTCAATGTGTTGCATGTTTTTATGTTATCCTCGTATATCAGTGCAAGAGGAACATTAAATAATAACTATTTTGTGCCTTGAAAAATGTATCCACTTAGAGAATTCTACCATAACAGTATCTCAAAAAATTAATGTTGATATGTACCCCTCCCACCTTTGCTTCCTTCCTGCGAAGAAAATAGGATATTATTCCCATTTCATAGACAAAGAACTGAAGCACAACCTACCTACCTTCCCTCAAGACAAAAGGAAGCAGGTACAGACATGTACCCAAACTGCAGTGCGTTAAACACATCATCTCCTTCTTAGCTGTACCAAAGCTAATTTTGTCTGCCTGAGAGCTAGGGGATATGACAGAACTGTGCAGAACACATCTGCCAGTCTTATAAAGCTGTATCGAGAAATGCATTTTCCAAGTGCCAGGGGAAGCCTCGCTGAGCTACAGCGATCAGTGCAGAGGAGGGTGCTGAACTGCAGACAGAATGTAAGAGAATTTGTTTTATATGTGTTCAGATAGTTTAATATTCTCCTTCTGGGAAGAAATGCAAGAAATCTCCTCAACAGAACAGTCTGCAGGATTGCTTACCTCAGTATTTTGATTTTTCAATTGACCTCTAGATATGAAGAGGTAAGGTAGTATTTTTAGCAACATCCAAAATGGGCAGGAGCCATTTAGTGCTCACAGTCTCTTTTGATTGCCTCTCTTGAACAAGGAGAAAAATGTAACAGGCATTCAGGTAAGAAAGGAAGAGACAATGAAGCTCAGGCAAGCCATGATAATAACGTAGTTAGGATGATTTATTTATTTGCCAGTCCTTGTGGGCTGTTTTGTGCTGACTTCATCCTGTTGCTTTAACCCTCTAGGCTCTGCACCATCTCGGGTCTGCAACAGTAGTGATACATGAGCTTCTCCGTTTCATTTCTTTTGCAGCACTGGCTCTGGCAGCAGTGGGATTTGAACGGTAACAAAGGAGAAGCAGGGTATTTATGGCAGGCTCAAAGAACCTGACAGCCTGTGGCACAGCTGGCCAGTCATTCCAGCGAGATGCCCAACGGAGGGGCGGGTAGGATGTCAAAACAAGGCTTGAAAAACCACACAAAGGGGTTATAGAATTACCCGTGGTTTACGGATGGGGATTTTTCATTGGGGGGTGTGTGATCTACTGCATTGGAAGAGGAGAACTGAAATCGGGGTCTTTTATTTATTTCCAGTTTCATTCCCAGCCCTGTTGTTCACTTCCAGCCTCTCCCCGGACAACTCACTTGGGCTCGAACGATCACAACCCCATTCATTTTCCTTCCTCCAACCGAAGAGCCTTCGGCTGGAGACAGGGAGGTGCCGAACACCTGCGCCCCCCACACCTTCCCCGTCCTCCTGCGGGAGCTGCCAGGGCTCCCCGAGAGGCGGGCACGCCTGACGGGAGGCTGGACACGGTGCTCCCCGGTCCCCGCCACCGGCAGCGAGGGACACGCTCGTTCCTGCCGCTCCGGACCTCAGCCGCCCCGCGCAACAGGGGACCCGACACCTCTCGCCGCGGCGCGCCTCGGGGCGCCCGATTCATCCCTGCAGCCGCAGCCGCAGCCGCGCCTCGGCCGGGCTCCGCCGTGCTCCCCGCGCCCGCCGGTGAGGAGCCGCGAACGCGCCGGTGAGGCCCCGCGGCTCCCCCCGGCACCGACCCGGCGCTCAGCACYGCCCGGCCGCGCTCGGGAAGGGGGAGGCCGTGAGGCGACACCGCCCCGGGCCCCGCCGGGCACGGCACGGCGTCCCCGCGCCCCCCGGGACAGGGGAGGACCGCGCCCTAGGCGCGCGGGCGGACCGTTAGGGCGGCCCCGCGCGGTCACGCCTCCCTTCACGGCGTCGCCACCGCCCCCGGCACGGCCCCCGCCCACCGGGGCAACCGGCGCGCCCCGGCCCCGCGGACCGGGTCCCGCCCGCCCCTCCCTCCCTCGCGGGACGGCGGCCTCTCCTGCCGCCGGGGGATCCCCGCCCCCCCGAGGCGGTCCCCGACCCCGCTGGCGGCGACCCACGGGCGGGGGGACACGCCGCCCCGCCCCCGCCCCGCCCCGCGGGAGCCGCTCGTGGCAAAGTCACCGACCCCCGAAGCCCGCCGGGCTCCATCAAACGCCGCGGCCCCGCCCACCGACGTCATGGAAACAAGCGCGTCAGCCTCCCGCCCGCCAGTGGCGGCGGCGGGGGGGCGGGGAGAGGCGCGGGGCCCCGCCCCCGCAGGCGCCGTGCCTATCGGAGCCCCTCCTCCTCCTCCCCCATTGAAGACGCCGCACGTCGGGACCCCCCTTCCCCGGCCGCGCGAGGGGCCCCGTCACGTGA
Organism: Phoebastria nigripes; assembly: GCA_035582835.1. NCBI lineage: Eukaryota > Metazoa > Chordata > Aves > Procellariiformes > Diomedeidae > Phoebastria > Phoebastria nigripes. The sequence goes on along the minus strand of JAYKAV010000367.1, from coordinate 129,500 downwards.
CCGGCGCTCCGCAGGCGGTGAGGGGGGCGGCGGGGACCGGCGGCCGCGGCGCCGGGAGGGGAGGGGGCGGCGGGAGCGAACAAGTGAGTGACCGCGGCGGGCGGGCGGGCGGAGGAGGGAGGCGGGCGGATCGCTGCGCTCCGCCCCGCCCTGCCCGGTGGCGCCCGGCTCCTGTAGCGGCTGCTCTGCGGCGCTGGGGCTCGGCGGCGCGCTCGGCGCTGCCCGGTGCGTGCAGGGGAAAGGAGCGGGCGGGCCCCGGGGAGCGGCAGCGGCGGCGGCGGGAGCGCCCGCGAGGAGGGCGAATCGCTGGTTCCTGCCGGTGAGGCGACGGGGGCGGGGCGGGCGGTCCGCGCCCCCCCTCCTTCCTCCTCCTCCTCCTCCCCCGGCTCTCCCCGCGCCGGTGCCCCCTCCCTCCCTCCTTCCCTCCCCAATTCGGTCGCCGCTTCCCCCCCGCCCCCTCTCCCGCCCTCCTCCCTCCCCCCGCAGCCGCAGGGCGGGGGCGGCGCGGCGGGGCCGGCCGGCCGTGGGCAGGGCGGGGAGCGCGGGGACCTTGTGCGCTCGGCGAGCGGGCGGCGGCAGGTTCACGGGCGCCTCGTCCCGGCCCCCGGCTGGCGGCTGGGCGGCGGCGGGGTCGGCCCCGCGGCGCCGAGGTAAGCACGGCGGCGGCGGCTTGGGGCGGATCTCCTCCCGGCTGGCCGGGGCGGGCAGCGGCGCGGCGGCAGGTGCAGCGTGGATCCGCTCCCGCTGCGGGCCGTGGCCGGGCTCGCCCGGGGAGGCGGCGGGTGGTGCAGCGGGGTAGCCGCGGCAGCGGGGCCGCCGGCGGGGCTGGGTGCCGCGCTCCCAGGCTTTCGCCGGTTTTCCCCGCAGGTAACCGGAGCGCGCACCTGGCCGCCGCCGTGCAGCCGGGGCGCGGCGTGACCTTGAGGGCAGCGGATGCGGGGCTGAGCCTCCGCGGGAGCGCAGCCGCCGGGCGCGGCGCCGCCACACCGCCGCGGACCCCGCGGCCGGGCAGGGCCGGCACGCCGCGGCCCCGCAGCCCCCGGCGGGCGCGCACACGCCGTGGATTAAGGTGGTGCTCAGCCCCCGCCGCCCGCCGGGTTAAGTAGCCGGGATTAGCCCGCTGGGGCTGCACGGCACCGACATCCCGGGCGCCTCTCCGCCGCCCCGCGGGGGCCGGGAGCCCGGCACCCGCACCGGCGCAGCCTCCCCCGCCGCCGCCGCCGCCGCCTCCTCCCTCCCTCGCCCTCCCGCCGCGCCCCCGGGGCGGTGTTTTTGGCCGCGGCTGGGTCGTCCGCCGCTCTCCGTCGGAGCGGGCGGGCTGTTTTGATTTATCGATGCCTGGCCGGGCTGCTGATCGACCGGCGCGGGCGGGGAAGGGATGCGGCGCCCTTTCGGGAGCCGGGAGCACGAAGCCCTCGCGGGCGTCGCGGCGTGGGTGAGCGTGGACCCGCGCGGGGCCGCTCCGCGGTGGGAAGCGCCTCTAACGGCGGCGGTGTCATCCTCGTCCCGGCGGTGCGTGTAACCTTTGGATGTGGCACCACGTGAGCTCGGGAGCGGGCCGCAGCCCCCGACGGAGGATGGCTGGCGGCTGCCAGGCGCGGGAGGGAGCGCTCGCCGCTCGCGGTGGAGCGGAGCGGGGCGGCGGAGGGCGGGTGTCCGCGCCGCCGCCTGCCCGGGCTTCCCGCCGAGCCCCTCGGGCTGTCGGAAGAGGCTGAGGTCGGAAGGATTCAGGATTTCGGGAGGAAGGTCTCATGGAAAGCTGACGGGTAGAGGTGGTCGCGTCGTCCTCGGGAGCGTTCCTTTCAGCGCGGCGTCCGGCGGTGCCGGTGGTGGTTGCCGGCGGGGTGGGGGTGTCAGCCTGAGCCCCGAGAAGCGTTTGGAAATCGGGAGCTGTGGATGAGGCTGTCCCAGGTTTTTCAACCTGAGGGGCAACCTATTTGCACAGCTGTAATAGGAGTCTGTGCAGTGCTATGCATGTTCCACACTCGGCATAAATCCTTACTAATATTTACATGGTTTTTTACCTTTCACTTTTTAAACTGTATGAGAAGGGAGGGGGGAAAGAAAGATGCACAGCAACAAAATTTCGGGTTTTTTTTTCTTGTCATTTTAAGATCCCCATTACAGAAATCCTTAAATATCTATTACATACAGCATTCTTAAGTTTGTAACTTCAGGTGCTGAGGCTTTCTTCTCAAGGTCTGTTCAAAAGGAACTGGTGATAATACCTTATGCCTTGTCTTAAACCGTCATTCTGAGCATGTGTTTGCACTGGTGTCTGGCTTAACAGTGTTTGAGGGGTGACTAGCTAAGTGAATATTCAAATCACGTCCCTTAACATGTCCCTTCTTGGAAGTGAAGTCCCAAGCCAAATGTACCTGTGAAACATGTCTTGCATCATTAGCCATTGGCAATCTTGACTTGCTGGGGGGAGAAGTAGAGCATGCCTTTGGAAAACCACCACCTGTCCAAAAGCTGCTGCATCTTTAAAACACTCGTGTGTCCTAATGAATTTGAGTTGAAATAGTGTATTTAGGTGCTTGAAAAGATCTTGGCTAGATAACTTGCCAACTCCTTGGTTCATCATGCAGTGTATTCAGAAGGTGGTAACTGTAGCTATAGCCAGTGCCATTTTTTTTTTTCCTGTTTGTTGGAGCTTTTCAAGGATTTGTTCCAAACACCACAAGTGGTGAATTCCAACAGAAGTAAACTTGTGTATCTTTAAACTTTTGGCTCTTTTGGCAGGAATAGCTTCCAATGTACTAGGACTTTAATACTTGTGGCATAATGAATGGAAACTCTCTCGGTGTCAGTGGAAAAAGTGGTCACTGAATTCAGTGAGGAAAAAAACTCGTACATTTCAATGTGAAATTTTCAGTCTGGAACAGCATCATTGGGTCGTTTTGGTGTATTGTTGCCTTTTCTGTTCATTATGGTAACCCACTGATGTTGGGTTATCTGAAGAAAAAGGGGATCCTGTGCTGTGTACAGACACTTGCAGGTTTTGCCAGTCAATGTTGCTATCTTGGTGCTGGATTGCAACATCACTACTTCAATTCATTCAAAGAAAAATGCTATTTATGATGTAGATAACTAAAATGATACAAGTCAAAACTAATTTTAAAGGGAATTGTGGCTGTACTCTGTGTATGCACACATACAGTGACTCACGATTGCATATTAAGCAGACGTGTTTGGGAACTTAAATCGGAAAGCAGACTAGTGTCACATTAGCATTGGTTAAACTGTGTATTGGTTTCTTACAAAGTTGCATTACATACAGATAATGAATGATATAAGCAAAGGATCCCCATTCGTGTAATATACAATCAGCTAATAATCTGTGAGTGATCCTACCAATTAAAATGTTCTGCAGTCTAACGTTAGAATCTCATTTAGAAAGTGACTCTTTTATGGACCACAATACAGAGAACTTCTGTCAGCTGTTAAAATTGAGAACCTCTAAACCATGTTGTGGAAGCTTAACAGGAAGCTGAGAGGTGTGTAAATGTCCTGCAGCTCACAGTCATGAAGGTCCAGTAATTACTTTTTTTTTTTTTTAAACTGTTTGAGTTTATTCAGAAACGAATAATATGATAAACTGGAGACAGTCATAAGATGAAGATATTAAGAAGGAAGAAACGTAGGTTGGATCTGCTGAAGCCGTCTCAAAAACGGATGCTTTGGAAGAATTAACTTGGCCAACATTTAAGATTTTAGAGCCGGGAACTCAATATTAACTGACAAGTTCAAAATGGACTTGGCAAAGCAATCAATAACATGCCATAGCAAGCAAGTCTCCCTTGACATAAGGGTGGACAAGATAACCTAAAGTATCTTCTAACTCAAATTTCTTCCATTAAGGTAGACTAAATATTAATGGCACTGAGCATTCTTTACCGCTGAAATGTGACCTCAGTGATGTCTTTCAGTGTTTGAACTGTTTATTTTAATATATGTTCTCTTCTGGTTTTAAAGGGAGAATAACACTGGTGCAACAAGGATGCGTGTTTTGCTCAGAGTTGAAGTCAGCTTTCAGTTAGCAAAATTTAATCTAATGCAGAATAATGAACAGCCATGGTTAGCCCAGGGCATTTAAATGTAAGTATCTTTTGAGGAATAAGGAAGACTACTTGAATCTATAGCAGATTTTGTTATAGAAGTGCATGCTTACTTTCCTCCAAAAGGATCAATAAAATTACAATAATATTCTTAAATTTGTATTCTTTAGTGTTCTGAACTTGTCTTAAAATGAATAACAATAGTAATAATAAAACTTGTTAAAAGCTGCTGTTCAGGAGATAATGATCTTTCTCTGTAGACTATTTTAATTAAAAATTAGATAAAATCTAGGGGTTGCAGTATTGTGTCTAAAAAGCTAAGATTAGCTCTGCCTACTGGCTTGCTATAGTGTGTGCAACAGTCTCAAGTAGGTTTGTTTTATTTTTTTTTATTCAAACCTGTTGAATTTTTTCTTGAAGACATTATTTTTATTACTCCTTACAAAGTTAACTGAAGAACAAGGAGGGCAGTGGACATGAGGTGATACTGTTGCCTGTTTGAAAAAGAAAAGTGAACCTATGATGATTTATGTGGAGGATGGGTATTTCTCACAAGCATTAAGAATTGCTAATCTAACTCAAAATGACTTGTCTTTAGATTTGGATTTCTTCACTTTTAAATAACTGTTGCTAATGTTAGTTTTCCCCTAGCTTTGCCTTCAAATAGCAGAAAAGACCGTGTTCACTAATTGCACAGCAGACTGATGAAAAATAAGGAAGGAAGGATTTTCTGTTTGTGAAGCCCCCCAAATGTTTGTATCCGCATGTGAAAACTAAAAATGTGCTCAGCATCTCTGAAACAGGGCAGTTGCATACAGAAGATGGAAGCAATGATAATAAGCGGTATAGAAAGAGGATTTCTCGGTGGTACCATGTACAATGAAATCAACAGGCAAAAAATTAGACTAACCCATCTAGAACAGTTGCACCTTTTCACACCGAATGTAATTTTAACACAAGTACATGGTATTGTCCAGTTTGTCTTTTATTTCTAAATTATCAGCCTTTCAAATACAGTTTATAAAAATGAGTTACTAGTTTTCATGACAGGTTTCACTTGACATGAACAGTAAATGTGAGGGATCTGCCTGTTCAGGCTATTCATATTCCAGTAAACATTATGAAAGTGATTTCTGCTGCCACTTATAAATCTTATTCTAACTGACAGATGACAGCAGGAGGTGTTATTAGTTTAATTTTGGTGAATTGCAAAGTAGGCATGAGGCTTTCTCAGTTGGTATTTCAAAGGTTTGGTGGGAAAGAAATGTAAAGAAAATGTAGGAGGCGTTTAAAAAAAAAAAAAAAGCTAGAAATAGCTCTGAAAATAAATCCAAATTCTTTTTGTCCATTAAGAGGTAAGATGTAACAGCATGTTACAAGACAAAGAACATCTGCCCTACCTTTGGAGGGGAATGGACTGAAGAAGAGGGTATACCCTCCACTTACTGCTGTTGGCAACCCTACTGTGCAGTTAAGGAGGCCATGGATACCTTTTGTGGATGACAGAGTTGGTAAGCTTTGGTGCTGGCCACTAAGTCTGGCTGGTTTTGCCACTTAAAACATGACCGGTGTCTCACACTAGGGGTGGTGTTGGCTTATTGCTGGGTATTTTCTGATACCGTTTTGGAGGAGGAGAGAGCTAGGTAAGTTTCTGCATGGCCTCCCACTTACACAGACCATGGAAGTTAACCATGTCTCAGTTTTTTTAATATTGCTTACGAGCTGGATGCCGCCTTAGTTCCCAGTGAGCACAGGAAACACCATGTTCTTAAAACACACTTCTGCGGAGCCTATCGCTTGTAATCTGCTACCCTTACTTGTGCCCTTATATTCACAGAAAGATAAGGTGGCAGCAGGGAATACAACACTATTGGGTTCTGACCACTTGGTGTACAGTGTCTGGTCTACGAAGAGGAGGCCCGGGATCTACCGTACTCTGCATAGATGATAGTGACAAACCCCATCTCAAGGCAGAAAAGATGATTCAGCTGCTCTTGCTTTAAGCAACTATCTAACTTCCTGGGACTTAACCCAAGGTTCACAGTGCTGTGCTCTTTTTCTGCTTGTCTTACATCTTTATTGAAACTCAAACTTTGGCATTCATTTTAAGATTTTGAATCCAAGATGATCTTAATCACCTTTACAATACACGCACCAGTAGAAGAAAAATCAAGTGCTCTTCTTGCTGGAGTGTTACAGATGTGCCCTTACACAGACATCACACAACCTTTTTTGCACTTGTTATTTGACAAGTGACTGGCGGCTTGTCCACGTGGCTCTTTCAGGATTGCTTCTGTGTCTGCAAATACAAGGATGTGTTGCTTGCGGTGTGTACTTTGGCTTCCTGAACTACTGCATTTCTAATGAAATCAAGACATCTTGGGTCTTACATGATAACAGATTTCTTAAAAAAGCAAACAAACAAAAAACCCCAAAAAACCATATATAGAATAAACTTCATCTGCGAATCAGATCAGAATATCTATCTGGATTTAAAACAAATCAAAACCAACTGATAGCTCTGTATGGGGAAAGGAGGAAGAAGAGACATTAGCTGTGTTTGATGGAGTTTTTCCACCATAGAAAGAAATAGCCATAGTGCTATGCTCTTCGTTGAAATAAGGAGCTTAGCCACTAGCAGTAAAGAAGTCTTGTAGCTACTGCAAACTTTTTTTAGGAATACTTGTAGAATATTATAAAGAGTTAAGAGGATGGCCACTGTGACTCTCCAAAAGCTTGGAAAATATTTGGGTTTGTATCGTAGGTGTTTCAAGAGATGAAAGTCTTTTAAGTCCTGATCAAAAGACTTGCTAGTCACTTCTGTTAATGTAAGATGTTTGATTGCTTTTTTAATATTCCAAAATTATGACACACTTTCATCATGGCCTTCTGAAGCTGCTGTGTTGATCAGAATAATCCAAGAGACTGTGAGGACAGTGAGACAGCCTCATTTGTACTTGCCTATTTAGCTTGTCACTGTGACTGGAAAGTTTCATGGGGTGGCTGAGAAGGCCTGATAGCTACTTTCATTTCCACCCTGTCCTGGGCTGCTCAATACTACCCCCTCCTTTGTGCCATCTCTGCTCCCTTGACTTGCTGCCCCAGTAGATGATTTGCGTTACACAATCCTCGTGCACAGCCTGGGCTCTCCAAGGCGAGAGGCGAGGCTCGCACGAGGGAAGCAGCATGAATCTTCGGATCGGTGGTGTGGTGTGGGAACGATCCTCCTTGCACAGCTGTCACATGAAACCATTCCCTAGAGAGTATTAACTTTTTCATGTAGAAGAACTTGAAGTTACTGTTCTGACAGTAGATCGGAAAGTAGTTTGAGTGCCAGCCTTCAACAAATGGCTTTCCAGGAAAGGTTATTTGGATCTATCCATAAAGATCTTTGCACTAAGTAACATATTAAGAATATTACAACACATTAGCTGTATGCCTAGGGGGTTTCTGATACTGCAGTGGAGGAAGTGAAAAACTGCCTGTCGTATTGTGCATCCAGACTTGCTTTCTGAGGTTTTTACTTAGATAAGACTGAGGAGATAGTAACAAGAAATGGGTAGAAAAGATGGCAGGTGTGGTTAGCCCTTAAATTATCTGAGAAAGGGTGGTATTTTTGAACCTCTCCTGGCTATTTAGATACAGTAGAGACTAAAGCAGGATCTTAATGTGCATATTGAGCAGGAGTTTTTTCACTTCCATCTAGGTGCTACTGCTTTCACTGTTGATACTGTACTTTAAATTGCTTCATGTCTCTTGGGTCTGCCAATTTTTCTTCACTTGGGAATGAAGCTGGTGCAAAACTTCATGAAGTCTATGGAATACAATGCAAATCAATACTTAAATTAGAGCGGTGTCTAGCAGCCTCATTCCGGTGAGACTGTGTGAAACGTGAAATGATTTAAACTGGCTGGCAGGATCTGTGCCAGACAAAATCAGCTTTCAAATACACATAGTTGAGCAGCTGGAGACTGACAGTTGGGGAGGGTAGGGAAGGTGCTCTACCACTGCTAGCACAACTGCTTTACTTCTGCTTTACTAACAACTCAAATCACTTCGGCTTGTGGTCACCTACTTCAGCTCTGAAATCCATGTAGTTAACAGTGACAGCGACTTTCACATTCTGCAATGAATTTGCTTTRCATAGTGAAATGTCTTAACATCTTCACAAAGTCTGATTTCAGACGTGTGTTTTGGTAATAGGTGGATCTGGCTGTGGTGACTGCAGATCTAGGGGTTTGTTTCTAAACTGGAGCTGTATTTCTAGAGTTGAAAGGGATTTGGTAATAAAGCACTAAATTATCTAGGATTTGAGAAAAACATGGTCTCTTGCCTTTTGGATTTTTTTTTTTTGCATGTTAGCTGGTTTCTGTTAGTGGAGGCACTTGTAGTGGAGCTATCCTTCGGTTGGAGACAGCTGCTCACGGCTGTCAGGTTACAGAGACCCTTTGAAAGAGCTTTAGTACAAACACACACTTTCAAAAACAAAATACCAGCATATAAAGCAGTAGTACATACTAAGGATATCGTCTGCTTGTGAGTGAACAATTCACATGTGGCTTTCTTTTTCCCTCGTTGATCCTGGCGTTGCTGGGCACTGGACAGCAGCATCTCAAACCGCCTTACCAAAACCTCTCAGAAAAGGTTGTCTTGGTTATGCAAAGTCTGACACCTTAAAGCTGCGGTGTGAACCTTAGCTACCTCAAAGCACAGGAAATCAGTTTACTGGGTAGGAAAATATAAGGCATGGATACTTGAGGGGATTACTTTGTATTTTCTGGGAAGGTACTGTAGTAACATTTTGGTAAGGGGACTACTCACTCCAAAACTGAAACGCTGAATTTGCATAGGCTCGAAGCTTTATGTTCTCATTCTATTGTCAAATCTAAAGCTAGAGAAATGAATATGGAGAATAAAGCTGTATGTAAACCAGGGGCAAAACGCTTTGAACTGGACAAAGTAAATACATGTTACTTTGAGGCAGTGATCATAAAACAGGCCTGTTTCAAGCTCCTGATGGGAGTTGCCAAAGGCCCCTCCTGAGCATTACTGAGCCGGCAARGTACAAACACTACTGAAGGGCTTTCCTCTTCACTGCGACGGTTGGCAGTAGCTGGGAGTGGCGACGTGTATCCGGTGCTGGATTGTGGTGGTAGGGCTGCCGGGTGGTCTAGATCCCTGGGGGTGAGGGTGAACGGGAAAGCTGGGGCTGCCTGGCTGCCTGGTGCCTGTCCCCCTGCGGTGGGACTGGAGGAGGAGGTCTGTAGGAAAGGTCCCTGCCACCATGCGGGATGGGGGAGCTGAGTCAGCAGCAGGGTGCTCCYGTGCTGGCGAGGACTAGCCCACGCTGGGCTGCATTAGCAAGAGTGTGGCCAGTGGGTTATTGCCCCACATCGTGCTCGTGAGGCTGTATCCAAAATGGTGTCCTGTTTTGCACCTCTCCTGACAGAGGGAGGCTGGCAGAGGGTCACTAAGCTGGTTAGGGGCTGTGCTGTGGTGTGTGGGGAGAGGTTGAGTGAGGTGGCTTTGCTTGATCTGGAAAGGAGAAGGCTAAGGAGGGACCCTGGTGGTGGTCTTCAGTGGGGCCTCATAGAGGAGGTGCAGCCAGGCTCTTCTTTTTCCCAGGATGAACATGTGGCTGAGGAGAAGAGAGAAGAGCTTCCACGATTGACTTGAGCTGATGAGGCCTGTGCTGTGCTGGAAGGGGACAGTCCCAGTCACCTGTGTGACCTTCAGGAGGAACCGCCGGCGTTGCCACTGTCTTCCTTGTCACTGGTTCTCATCTAGGGCTGTCCCCTGACCTTGTGGTCAGGTGAGTGTTGGTGCTGGCACATGCCAGGGCACAGGACTGCACCTTCTGGCAGTAGTGTAGGCTCGGATATTCCTAAACTAACTGTGAAACCACATCCTCCTTCTTGCATGCACCTGCTCTGACATGGTAATGCAGCCGCTTGATAAGCGAGTTCAGCCCAGCCGACTGCGCTTAACTTCAGCAGTGCAGTCCTGGCCACTTCCGTAAGCATCTTAAAAACTGAAGCTGGTCACTGTGGGCCTCTTCTGTTGTTAAAGAGACACAAGCACATCTAAGATGAGAGTCGTGTGACTGTTTTGTGTCGGGTCCTAGGTGGCTAAATTTAATCTTTTGGCAGAGAAGTTATCGTTTATCCATTTCCTATTAAAAAAAAAAAAACCTAAAGTGCCTACCTTAGATATAGGTGTTACCTTTTTGTCAGGTGAATATCACATGTGATGGGAGGAATGTAAACTTTTTACCTGTGGAATGCAAACAGGATTCAAAACTTCAGATTGGACCTCCAGGTGGTGAGAGGAGAAGGGGATGGGGAAGAGCACAACTTCAGCATTGGCTTCTAAAAAAGTTCTTGCATCTGCTGCACGCTGTCTGTTACTAATTATTGAAGTACTAAATCTTGGGGAGTGATTAATACTGGAATCATTAATTGTTCAGCTGTATACTAAATGTAAGGTCTTAGGCTTTTCAGGTTAAAAATGGATAACAAACCTCTGTAGATCCTTAAAGGCAGCTGTAGTAATTTTAAAGTGTAAAATTCTGTGGAATTTGTTGTAGAAACTTATCCAAGAGGAAAAGTGCTCCAAACATACTCATGTGTCAAGGGGCTTTTCAGTGCTTTCCCCCATCCTACCAATTCCATATAAATGGGTCGCATGTTTTAACTTGCTGATTAGAAGCCTAATGTCAGTCTCTCAAATGTAAAGTGTATTATACACATAACTATGCGCTATTAGTAAGTTCCCATTCATTTAGGACTAATACAGAAGCTTGGGGTGTAGTACGTTCAGCTGTCAGTAAGATAACATTTTTTTAAACTAGAAAAGGGAGGACTTGAAAGGAACAAAAAGCTAAGATACCAAGTTATTATTAAAGGTACTAAATTATTTGGGAGCTTAATGAGACCCCACTTGCAGAATGAATTAGATTTGTGGTATCGTACTCAACCAGTGAATTGCTATGTGAATTTTTGGTATTCACCTTGCTTATTCCACCTGTTTGTGACTTTGTAGTCATAAATTCAGTCATGTCTTTTGAAAAATGCACCTTTCCTGCAAGTATGGTTTCACATTTGCTTGACTCAGGCAGGTTCAGTGTAGTTCTGTGCCCTGTTTTGAGTTGGTACTGGTGTTGAATTATCTGTGTGGTGAGTCTGGTTAGGTAACCAGTCTGCATGAAAACAACATTTTTCCTGTCTGGATCAGCTTCTTATGCATCTGCAGAAACTTCACTGTTGTCGCAAGAGACAGCAATTATTTAGGGAAGGGCAGGATGACCGGAGTGGTTGGGATGGATCCTGATACTTGGGCATCACTGTGTTTGTGATGGAAGAGGCAGGGCTTTTCCTGCCATGGTTGCCCTACATAAAGCATACTGAGCAGCCTTGCTGGAGTCCTGGGAACCAGCCAGGTATAGCATGCAAAGAGGAAAGGGTGTTGGAGCCCTGAATTTTGAAAGAAAAACTGCGAGTTGGTCTTCACCCATGCTGGGGTGAAGCTATATGATATTTAACTGTAAGCTCTGTAAGATGGGAACCAGTTTGACCCACTTTGACTTATTTATTTAGTGAATCTACTACAGGAAAATGAAGCTGGGAAGTGAACACCACTTTCCTGTAGGAAGTGGGGAGCAGAAGCAGCCATCTAACGTGCCGAAGGGTGGTTCTTCTATTTTCAAAACTTGAAACAAGCGAATGCTAAATTCCATAGCTACAGGCACATTATTCTTCTTGGGTACATAGTAATCAAAATCTAATGATTCAAGCTGTCAAAGCTTTTTAAAGTTCATGTGAAGTTTAAGAGCACTGAAATGTATCTTCTTTGGGGGGAGGAGAGTGTTTTGCGGCTCTTCTAGAAGAAATTTTGAGACTAAGGAGCTCATCACATTTGTGTGAGCTTTTCATATACAAACTTTTTAGTAGTGAAAGTTAGAAATAGCCACCCAATAAAATAATTTGATAAATGCTTAAGATTGGCAAGAAGAGTATTTTGTCTTAGCTTAGCCTTTTACCAACAACTTTATTTAAAAAAAAAAAAAAAATTCTTGTCAAAATTTTGCAGTGTAAAGGAGCAAGGAGTGTCTGTTTGTGGAGTTTTTGCCAGGAAGGTATGTTGTCTCATGTTGGCCTAGGGCTTAGTGTTCACCTCCACAAGATGGCAAAAAGCTATCAATCTGTCTGCTTAAAGTCTGTTCCTCGTTCAAACTGTTTCCACAGCCGCTGCTGCGTCAATGCTGTTCAGTTGTAATTGCTAACTCCAAAGCAGGCTGATCAATGGAAATGCTAAATAAAGCAGCAGAGCTCTTGCCTCAGAAGATGTGTAAAACCAGATTTGCCAGTAGGTGCATGCCTCTGCGAACACCCCAGCAGAAAGCTTAGCCGTTTGTTACCTTCCAGTCCAACACCRCGCCGTACCTTCCTGGCCCCTTTGCTAGTGGGTCGTCTTGAACTCTGAGTTTCTCAACTTTCTGAAATCCAGGTGAAGCTGCTTTTTAAGAAATGAACAACCAAAAGGGTTTAGCTTTTCTGAAATTGAGAAACAGCAGAATCCATAGGAAAAAAAACTGTTGACTAGCTTGAACTGTAACTATATAATGTATTTTTTTGACGTGTGAAGCGTCAGGCTTATGGTACTTGCTAGTAGTGTTAGTAGTTAAAGTTAGTTAAACATAAAGTTGATCCTGCCATTTTTGTCAGATATGAGACTTTGACATGTGGCTGCTGGTTGGGGATCAGAAACAAAACACYAACTCTACCGGCCATTGACATATATGTCTGAAAGCCTGAGGAAGTTCTTGGCATGCTTTAAACTGCATTAGGTTTGCAGGCGCAGCTCTTTTAGTGCTTTCTTGCAAGGTGGGTATCTTTTCCACAGCTGATAAGTAAAATGATGTCTGTACTCCCTCTGCTGGCTCTGCAAAAATAGCTTTCATGAGCTTAAATAGTCGAGTAGCACCTCTCACAAATATGTTTGTGTGAAATTCTGAGTTAAGAACAGTTTAATGAATGGAGGAGGGATTTTCCTGAAAAGTGGGTCAACAAATAGTTACTGAAAGCTAATCAGGTGTCTCAGATGCTATCTCCTGCTATAATGGTAAACACTGGTGTTGTATATACCTTTGTAATTGTAGTCTGGTCTGTTTTTGTGTATCAACGATTGGATGGGGCTACCCAAATTAAGATACCAAATACTTGTACATCTAGTCATACATCTGAGCCCTATTTTTATAGGTATTGTGTGCTATATGTACATAAAGAGGTATGATATCTGGAAACCTCCCACTGGGGAAGAGAACTTGCATCCTTCCATAAATTACAGTGTTCTGTAGATTTATTTGCTTATTCTGAGACTACTGGTTTCTTCCTATGTGAAGAGATAACAGATATAAAAATTCTCAGCCAGAATGGAAGAAGTTCAGGCCTTGAATGAGGTCTTGGTGTAGATAAGTGTTATGTCCATAATCAAAACAATTGCTCTTGCAAGTCAACAGACATCTTTACATGCCAGTGCAGTTCATTCTGTTTTCTTGTTTTCTGATACTATTACTCTATTATACTACTATTCTTATTTTTGCTTTCTGGAATTTAGGGATGGTTTAACAGTTTCAGAGGACTAAATTTAGGCATGGTTTAACAGTTTCATAGAATCATAGAATAGTTTGGATTGGAAGGGACCTTTAAAGGTCATCTAGTCCAACCCCCCTGCCATGGGCAGGGACATCTTCAACTAGATCAGGTTGCTCAGAGCCCCCTCCAACCTGACCTTGAATGTTTCCAGGGATGGGGCATCTACCACCTCTCTGGGCAACCTGTTCCAGTGTCTCACCACCCTCAGCATAAAAAATGTCTTCCTTATAGCTAGTCTAAATCTACCCTCTTTTAGTTTAAAACCATTCCCCCTTGTCCTGTTGCAGCAGGCCCTGCTGAAAAGTTTGCCGCTTTAAGTACTGATAGGCTGCAATAAGGTCTCCCCGAAACCTTTTCTTCTCCAGGCTGAATAACCCTAACTCTCTCAGCCTTTCTTCATAGGAGAGGCGTTTCATCCCCCTGATCATTTTCGTGGCCATCCTCTGGACCCGCTCCAACAGGTCCATGTCTTTCTTATGCTGAGGACTCCAGAGCTGGACACAGTACTCCAGGTGGGGTCTCACCAGAGCAGGGTAGAGGGGCAGAATCCCCTCCCTCGACCTGCTGGCCACGCTTCTTTTGATGCAGCCCAAGATACAGTTGGCTTTCCGGGCTGCGAGTGCACATTGTTGGCTCATGTCCAGCTTTTCATCCACCAGTACCCCCAAGTCCTTCTTGGCAGGGCTGCTCTCAATCCCTTCATCCCCCAGCCTGTATTGATACCAGGGTTGCCCCAACCCAGGTGCAGGACCTTGCACTTGGCCTTGTTGAACCTCATGAGGTTCACACGGGCCCACTTCTCCAGCTTGTCCAGGTCCCTCTGGATGGCATCCCTTCCCTCAGGCGTGTCGACCGCACCACTCAGCTTGGTGTCATCTGCAAACTYGCTGAGGGTGCACTCGATCCCACAGTCTATGTAACTGATGAAGATATTAAACAGTACCGGTTCCAATACGGACCCGTGCGGGATGCCACTTATCACCGATCTCCATCTGGACATTGAGCCATTGACCATTACCCTCTGGATGTGACCATCCAACCAATTCCTCACCCACCGGACAGTCCACCCTTCAAATCCATATCTCCCCAGTTTAGAGAGAAGGATGTCGTGGGGGACTGTGTCAAAGGCCTTACAGAGGTCCAGATAGATGACATCTGTAGCCCTTCCCATGTCCACTGATGTAGTCACTCCATCATAGAAGGCCACTAGGTTGGTCAGGCAACCTCTCTCAGTTTCAGAGGACTGAGAGAATAACCTACCCTGCTATACTGTTCAGTAACTGGTCTGAAGCTGGATTAGCGGAATAACAAGCCAAACTGCCTTTTTAGCATTTGCTAGTTCAGGATATCTCTGAATAAGAACCCCTGAGCCTTGTGATGTGGAGAGCCTGGCTTCTGGTTGCTAAGTCTGAGGATGTTTTCTGGCTTGTCATGCCCTCAAGGTGCATTTCCTGGAAAGCGTGGTCTTTTGTCCAGACGTTTGCTTTTATAATTCATGACTGTCAAATATTTTGGAATGGTAAGACTACTGTGCAAACCTGATTTAAGAATTCGGTGCAGCCAGACACTCTGTGGTTCTTCCTTTAGATTTCTCTTTGGGTATACCTGTGGCTGTCTGCAGATGTGTTTAGGCATTGCTGTACTGAGGAGCGACTGCTTGGCTGTATGAAAACAGGCAGTTGCCCAGGCATTCACATGAAGGTTAGAACAAGTCTTCCTCTCACAGGGAGTGTGTTCCCCCTACCAAATATACTGCTTTTCCAGTTTTTCCCTTTGGGCATGCTATTGTGGATTAAGGTCTTGAAGTTTAGCCCTATGACTTGGATATCCCCCACTTATGATCACAATTTAGAGATTTACTGCCATGCTCAATAATTTTTGTTTTAATGTCCAAAGTTGTATTTTAATAATGTTCACGTTAGTTGACAAGTAAACCAAAACTTGTGGACCTGAATAACATAGGCCGTAAAATTTAGCTTAGCAATGCCTCCCTTGAACCCTAATCTTGTCAAGCAAGAACAGCTGAGGATTCTCAGTGCACAGGGAAATGCTTCCATTTTCTAGGAAAGCCTAGCCTATTTTAGAAACCTCCAAGTTAAGGAGTCAGAGATTCCTAATCTTAAAATAGCTTAAAATAATAAAGTAGCTTAAAATAGCTTGGTTTAGGCTTTCTTTGAGCAATTTTGCTGTGAGGCAATTGTTTAAATACTTGAAAATATTTGCTCAGTGAAAAATACTTTTTGACAGCTAATGGCTTATTTTAATACTAATTGCTCAACAACAAGTTAATATCTTAGTAAGTACCGACTTTTTAAGTTTTAAGGAAGAAAGCTGTCTCGAAAGCTGTTTAGTCTTAATTATGTGCATAAAGCATCATGCCTCAAACTAGATTGTGGTTTTGACAGACAGCTGTGTAACTGCCTAAAAATGTTTGTTTCTTTACACTTAGTTTGATTCTGGATTCTGACCACTGTTTGATCACATTGCCGAGTTCATTTAATTAGATAACTGCTCTAAACTGTGTTCAAATACCAACAAAATAAGATATGCTACCTCCCCACCCGCCACGCCCCCCCCCCCAAAAAAAAAAAAAAAAAAAAGAAAAAACAACCATCACCTCAATTTCATGCTGTTTTGGTTAGAGGGAAAGATTTCAGTAGGAATGGATGTATGTGCAAAAATCTGACTCCTGTAGCAGGGGTGTAGCACACCAAGAATCAACTTGCTATTAATCATCTAGAGAAAGCTACTAGTTTCTGGTATCGAGTCTACAATTGCAAAATACAAAACTACACATAAATGTTCAGTGTAAATGCATGTTTGTTCTGAACGTGAACTGGAAGCACTGTTTATAAGCTGCGCTGCTATACCTGTGAATGTTAAACATGTGAAGGATATTCAGGATTCTGTTGGCATAAATTGGTGTCTGTTTTAAAGCATCCCTTTCCTCCAGAAAAGGAGGAAACAGAAAGCAATGTTGTAAAATACTGGAAGTAGAATTTAAGTAAACGTAGATTAGAGACCACAGTAAAACTTGGCTTTCAACCTGCTTGACACGATGTACGGACTTGAGTATGCATGTAACTTAAATGAGCCAAATTCATAAAATAACTTTGAAATGAGGTGTATGGTTGTCTGTCAATGTGTAGGACTCCTCAGTAAGAAGTTTCAGTTCTTCTTAACCAGTGTTTGCCAGCCTGCCTAGAGAGAACTTACGAAGTCTGAAACTTGTTACTGTGAAGGCTAGCAGACTTTGTACTTGGACCCTCTTTTTCTAAATCTTGTCTACCTCAGGCAGATTTTTGGAAATGCTACTAAAGTGTTCCTTAACTATAATGGTTTTTAGATGGCTTCTTCTGTACTTCCCTTGACAAACTAATTAGAATAAGTCATTCTTAATAGAACTGGAATAATAAGCAGGTTTTTGGAAAACAGTCCCAGCACAGCTGCTTCCTAGCAGTCTACTTTATCTTCTCCATTAAAAATGGAGACAGACTGCTATGTGTCCTCCAAGCTAAAGAGTCTATTGAAGGTGCTGAGAAACCAGGTAATGGTATCCTGGGAGGAAGACAAGGATACAGGAGGCTGCTTAGGAAACTTAGTGGAGCACTAGGAGGCAGAGGGGGGAGACTTCTATGCATCTTCCAAAATTACCTCTAGAAAGACCGAGTCCCTAACTGTGGGAGTTTTGGTAATTCATGTTATCTTTTGTTTCACAGTGCTGTGTCACTCTTGTTTTATGATACTCTCTGATGCTCTTCTCAGTCACTTCTCTCCAATGGGGAAATAGTCATTTCCCTGAGTCTTGCTAACCTCAGGCTAGAGGAAGTGCTTGTCTTCTCTACTCTGCTTTACCTGTTTGCTGCAGTGAGGGAAACTTGTGAGCCACAGGGGTTAGATTAAAAATGTAATTAGCTTCTGACTTACCAGGGCTGGTCTGTGAGCCCCTACTTGACTGTATGGGGAAAGAAACTCACGCTGAGCTGAGGTGCACTACAGTCAGATGTGTAATTGCAATGGCCCTTTGAGGAAGGAAAACCATGAGCTGGACATACAAATCTTGGCTCTTAAAAGAGTTTGTGCCTTCAGCAGTGGCCAGCTGGAATTAGTCTAACACACACAAATTCAACAGTGTAGCAGGTTGCTTGAAGTTTGTCACTCGAGTGGAGGAGCTGGTACTGCCCTTCCCAATTCCCTTTCTTCAGAGATACTGTATGCTATTGCTAAAAACAACCTGATTGCTGAAGTTGCAGAACATTACCATGCACCACTGTAAAATAAACAAACACTTGTGGAAAGTAGCTTTATGTAGAAGGAACAAAATAAGTCTGTCTTAGCTGAGTCAGAATGATTATCTGTAGTCTTCATGGATGGGTAGACTCTTGGCCCTGAGGGTCAGCTGCAGCTGAACTAATGGCAGTAGGCTCCTAATTCAGATGCAGTCTTTTGGAAGGGGGAATATTACCCTTATTGAACTAGCCACTAGGAATTACTGCTGAGAATTCAGAGCTGCCTTAGCAGGAGACTGACACCTCGCTATGTATGCCCATGGTAGTTATGCTCTAGGCACCTGAGTGCCTGCTGGTTTACTGCGTTATTTCTGATAGCCTTGTGCTTTGATTGGGCAGGGGAGTGAGGGGAAACAAATATCCAATCCTCAGCAGTGAATAGGTCCAGCTGGTTGCTATGAAGTTTTTCAAGGCGTGACCCTTTCCTGCCTAGAGGATTAAGCATTGTGCCGGAGCTAAATAGACACCTGGTTCACCTCCTAATTTGAATGCTTGCTGTTTAGACTGGAAGCACAACCATCTACAAATTGCATTAGGATCCACTGATACTAATGAAGAGTTAAGACCTTCGGTTTACAGGAAACTGGGGGAGGGATTCCCTTTACTGGATGGAATAAGACTTTTAAATATTATCATGGAGCATGGCTCCATTTGCATTCTTTTCCCTAGTCACTTTTTTCTAATGAATTAATCGTGCAACTGATGTTTTTGTGCTCTCAGAAACCTAAAGAGTTATGCACAGTACAGATCTTCACACCTGAAGACTTCAGAAATAGAGCCGCAATTGTTAATTGCGCATAGCCAGTTTGTACGGCAATTATTAAATAGCCTACCAAAACTGAGAAATGAATTGAGTTTACTAAATCTGCCTGAGCTGCCGTTTGATGGTCTGGTGAATTTGCTATTCCGTTCAAACGGTGTCTGGCCTTGGCAGTAAAGTGATATATCATGCGATTTGTTTAGCGGCATGTCACTTTACCTGAAATAACAGAGGGAAGATGAACCTTTCCTTGAATGGAGATTAATGTTGTCTTAAAGGTGGCAGCAACATAGTTCCATGATGAAGATGCTCCCAGCATTAGCTGAATGTGTATCGCTTAAGTTGGTGTCCTGGTTTTGGCTGGGATAGAGTTAATTTTCTTCCTAGTAGCTGGTATAGTGCTGTGTTTTGGATTTAGGATGAGAATAATGTTGATAACACACTGATGTTTTAGTTGTTGCTAAGTAGTGCTTACACTAATCAAGGACTTTTCAACTTCTCATGCCCTGCCAGCAAGAAGCTGGGAGGGGGTACAGTCAGGACAGCTGACCCAAACTGGCCAAAGGGATATTCCATACCATATGACATCATGTTCAGTATAGAAACTGGGTGGAGTTGGCTGGGAGGCAGTGACCGCTGCTTGGGAACTGGCTGGGCATCGGTCGGCAGGTGGTGAGCAATTGCATTGTGCATCGCTTACTTTGTATATTTTATTATTATTATTATTTCCCCTTCCTTTTCTGTCCTATTAAATTGTTTTTATCTTAACCCATGAATTTATTTTACACCTCTCCCCGCCCACCCCCCGATTCTCTCTCCCATCCCACTGGGGTGGGGGGAGTGAGTGAACAGCTCTGTAGTGTTTAGCTGCCTGTTGGGTTAAACCACAACAGTCCTTTTTGGTAGCCAATGTGGGGCACGAATGGTTGAGATAAGGACAGATCTGACCAGAGCATGTTAAAACAAATTTGTTATAAGCATTCATTATATTAGTTTAATAGTCGCTGGTCACAATGTTGATTTATTTGCTCTCAAAGTTGTTCTGTTTGTTCTCAGAGTTGTGTTATGTAACACCTTACTTGCCGTAAATACTCTTTTTCAGTATTTATGTGCTGTTTATCACCTCTGGCAGGTGGATTAAGGTTATCACTTTGCTGTACTGTGTAACACTGGCTTTGTATGATAAAATTATTGGTCGTGAGATCAGTCTGGTATTTGTACTCAGCATTGCCATCACCTCTGTATTTCGGGAGCCATCTATCAGAAATTATTAATAATTACACTTCTTACTTTTTCTCCTCGAAGAGTCAACCCATGGGGGAGACACCTTCCTCCATCTTCCTCTTCTCCTCCAGGCTAATTACAATAGTTCWTGAGAATTTTGAATATCTTTGGGATGTTCAAACCAGCCTGTTCCTGTTGCTACATCTCCTGAATGTGGTTCAGCTCTTGTTTAGGGTTAAACAACTATTTTAGAATACCATCCAGAGATCTACTGTGGCGACAGGCACTGCACCTACTCCAACCCCAGCGACAGGCACTGCAGCTGAACCAGAGAACCAACCCGTGCCGGTATCAGTCACCCTTATACACAAGAAGAAATACACAAGAAAATTGGCTCATTTAGTAAGGTATGAAGATGAACCAGGGACATCACAAGAACAGGAGGAGGAAGAGTTAGAACCCATAAATGAGATGGTAACCACCCGATCCCTATCCTTCAGTGAGCTGCGAGATATGCGAAAAGATTTCAGTTGTTGTTCAGTTGAGCACATTGTCACCTGGCAGCTCCAATGCTGGGATAACGGGGCCAGTAGCCTGGAATTAGAGGGTAGGGAAGCCAAGCAGCTGGGATCCCTTTCTAGGGAAGGGGGCATTGACAAAGCGATTGGAAAAGGGGCACRAGYCCTCAGCCTCTGGAGGYRACTCCTGTCAGGCGTGAAGGAAAGGTATCCCTTCAAGGAAGATGTTCTATGTCACCCAGGCAAGTGGACCACCATGGAGAGAGGTATCTAGTACCTGAGGGAATTAGCTGTGCTGGAGGTGATTTATGATGACCTGAACAATGAACAATTACCCAAAGATCCAGATGAAGTCAAATGCACCCGACCCATGTGGCGGAAGTTTGTACAGAGTGCACCAGCGTCGTATGCAAACTCATTGACAATAATGACCTGGAAAGATGGAGAGGAACAAACGGTGGATGAACTGGCTGGCCAACTCTGGCAATATGAAGAAAGTTTCTCCTCCTCCCTACGGGCCTGTGTCTCTGCTGTGGAGAAACTGTCTTGGGAGGTCCAGCAATTCAAAGAGGGTATGTCCTACTCCCCACCTGCAGGGGCCAGTATCTCAGCCATTAGGAGTAAGCGTCCCTCTGCTCAAGAGAGAAGAAATCGTGGATACACACCCCGGGGCAACCTATGGTTTTACCTGCGTGACCATGGAGAGGACATGAGGAAGTGGGATGGAAAATGTACCTTGACCCTAGAGGCACAGGTACGTGAATTACAAGGAAAAACAATCACAAAAGGGGGTTCTTCCAGGAAAACTGCTGCTCCAGTCTCCAGTGAGCAGTTCCTCAGACAGAGTAGAAGGGCTGATTTTACTTCTGACCTTAATAAAGGGACTTTTGATTCGCATTTACAAGAAGTGAGTAACGAATACTGTGACCAGGACTAGAGGGGCCCTACCTCCGGCCAGGCGGAGGAAAGGGACAACCAGGTTTACTGGACTGTGTGGATTCGATGGCCTGGCACATCAGACCCACAGGAGTATGAGGCTCTCGTAGACACTGGTGCACAGTGTACCCTGATGCCATCAAGCTATAAAGGGGCAGAACCCATTTGTATTTCCAGAGTAACAGGGGGATCCCAAGAACTGACTATATTAGAGGCTAAAGTGAGCCTAACCAGGAAGGAGTGGCAAAAGCACCCCATTGTGACTGGCCCTGAGGCTCCGTGCATCCTTGGCATAGACTRCCTCAGGAGAGGGTATTTCAAGGACCCAAAAGGGTACCGGTGGGCTTTTGGTATAGCTGCCTTGGAGACGGAGGAAATTAAAGAGCTGCCTACCTTGCCCGGTCTCTCAAAGGACCCTTCTGTTGTGGGGTTGCTGAGGGTTGAGGAACAACAGGTGCTGATGGCCACCACAACGGTGCATCGGCAGTAATATCGCACCAACTGAGACTCCCTGATTCCCATCCGTAAGTTGATTCCTCGACTGGAGAGCCAGGGAGTGATCAGCAAGACTCGCTCACCCTTTAACAGTCCCATATGGCCAGTGCGAAAG